>CM070741.1:13392862-15799465 GCA_036346245.1 Bonia amplexicaulis
CCGTTCTAACTGTAAATTCTTTAAAGCCTAAATATAATCTAAAGGCATTTATTGCATTGATTATTGCTAGAATTTCTCTATCGGTATTGTTTACTGTTTTTAGTTTGTAACTTCCTGAAGCATATCTGCTTATCTTTTCTTCTGTTTTTGATGAATATTTGTTAGGTCTTTGTTTTAATATTGCTCCCCATCCTATCTGAGAAGCATCAGTTTCAATGACAAAATAATTATCATCTAATGGTAATTCTAGAGGCTTTAATTCTCTAACTTTCTCTTTTATTATTCTTACTAGTTTAACATCTTCAGAATTAAAGTATTTTTGACCATTTTTTCTTAATTTAGCATATAATGGTCCTGCTAATTTGGCTAAGTTTTCTATATAGTTTCTAGCATAGTTTACAATCCCTAAGAATTGTTGCAATGTCTTTTTATCATTCATAGTGTCAGGGAATTGTAGAATCTTTTTTGCTATATGATCTTGTAAATAGATTTTGCCTTCTCCTATTTCATGACCTAAAAAGCTAATCTTTTCTTTGCAAATCTCCATCTTTCTTTTGGATAAAATTAACCCATTTTGTTCTACCTTTCTAAAGAATACCTCTAAGTGAGCAATATGTTCTTTATAAGTTTTTGAAAATATCAAAAGATCATCTATGTAGACTAATACAAATTCTTGATTTTCGTTGAATATGTTTTGCATTTTCTTTGAAATAATGCTGGTGCATTTTTTAGTCCTAAAGGCATTACCAGCCATTCAAAATGTCCTTGTGGACAAGTGAAAGCTGTCCATCCTATAGATTCTTCAGCCATCTTAACTTGCCAAAAACCGGCCTTTAAATCGAATTTAGAAAAGTATCTACTTCCTTGTATTCTATTGATCCATTCTTGTTTATTCGGAATGTTGTAGGCATCTTCTATGGTATTATCATTTAATCTTTTATAATTAATTACCATTCTTGACTTGCCTCTAGCGATTTCAGCATGATTTCTTACTATAAAAGCGGTTGATCTATGCGGACTTCTACTTTCTCTTATAGCCTTTAGTTTTAATAATTCTTCTATATGCATTTTGAATTCTTCTATATCTTTAGGCGTAGCCTCTATTGGACATGTTTTGATTATATATTCTGGGTTTATTATGTTTAATTTGCATATTATTGAGTTTTTATCCCAATGTTTCATAGGAATTTCTCCAATTATTTGGATGTCTTCTAATCTTTGAACTATCCTTTGTATGTCATTTTTGGATTTTATATCCCTATACCAATTGGGTGCAAATGATTGTAGTCCTATACATTCTACGCATGAGTTGGTTATATAATATTCCTCTATGTTTTCACTAATCTCTACTATTTGCGTTTCAGGTATTGCGTTGGTTTCTTGGCCCTCCCTATTCGCCTCTATATTCGAAATTCGGGATGGCTCACCACGCTTTCGCACTTCTGAGATATAAGGAACATTATCTTGATATGGAATAAATGTAATACCCAGTTCATGTATGATTGTGGTCTGAACTGATTGTTGTAAAAATCTTAAACCAATTATCATTTCGTCATTTATCATAGATAAATCCCTTATTGTAATTTCATCTATTATGTATTTTGTACCATTTATGCACATTTCAACATTATATGCTAGTTGATTATGGATCTTTTTTATTCCTGACATATCTGTAGATATTTCTGCCTTACTATCTTCTATTGTGTGAACTATTTCAGGACATTTTATGAAATATTTATCATGGATAATATTCTTAGTACATCCTGTATCTACTAATGCTAATAGTTTATAAGAGATATTTGGTTTTAATTTTATTTTTACTGGAATTCTAATTCCTAATATATCTTTAAAAGGTAACTTGACTATATATTTATTTCCAAAACTAGTTATAGCATCTTTTAATTGGATCATCTTAGTCCCTTTGCTTTCTTTTGAGATTATAGCTTGCTCTTTGAACTCAGTATTCTCTTTTATCTTATCTTCTTGAGGTTCTTTAGAGTCCAATTGATATTTAAGCTCTTCTAATTCTACTTCTAGTTTATTCATCCTATTTTCTAATACTCTAACTCTACTAGATAGTATTCTTTCATCTGATTCTAGTTCTATTTCCTTTCGCCAACTATGTCCTTTTGCTTTTAGACATTCTGAACAGGCTTGCTTTAGACATAGATTGCAGGTTGCTCTATTTTCTTGGCTTGGGTAATATATACAAAATGTGCATTTTATACTATAGTCACCTTTTCCTCTAATCCAATCATGTTCACAAATTATTTGATTCATCATTTCTATTTTTAACCCAGCTAACTCGTCTATTAGGTCTATTTCTTCATTACTTGATTCATATTCATCATCATTGGCTTCAATTTCTTCTGTTTCTATTATTGAATATATTGACTCATCATCTTTAATTTCATCATCACATACCAATATATTTTCATTTACACTATCTATTATTAAGACCCTTTCTTGCTCTTCATATTTACTAGAATATCTTTTCTGATCTTTATTAGGACAAGTTTTGCTTAAATGATCTGGCGAGTTACATATAAAACATCTGCATGTTTTATCATAATTCTTTCTAGGATTATAGCGCCTTACATTTCTTTTGTGTAAATATGGCACTTTGTTATCTGATTTTCTCAGGAAATATCTTCTTTTTGTTTTGTATTTATTATATCCTATATTTTGAGGCTTATGATACCTTCTGCTTTTGGGCTTATCTTCTCCATATGTCAATGGTATTTGAACTATTTTATTACGAAATTATAATCGCATATTTCATAGATCTTTGAGCTTGTATGTTTATGCATATTTTCCTTAATTGCTTAAACACAAAAGTTATAGCTTGAGATATATTAATAATCGCTCCTGCAGTCTCCTTTTTATATTCATCAAATATCATACTTCCTAAGGGGTCGGGTAACTTATTAAAATATCTTTCTACTATACCTTTATTATATCCTTGTTTTGCAGTAGTGGCATTGTACAGATAATGCTGTGAAAATTCTTTTATTCCTTTCCAGCTCGTCAGCGTTAGTTTTTCTATTTCTCTTAGCCTTTCATTCTGCAGAGATGTATATCCCATTTCTGGATCTTCTGCTATAATAATATTTGATATTATATTGGCAAAGTTATGAGGGTTGTTTCCTGCTCTTTTTAATTCTTCATAGGGATTAGGATTCTTTTCTACCCATTGTTCCCATAAAACTTTCACAGATTCACCTAGGAATGTTTCTAAATATGTTAGCATATCTTCAACTTTATTTCCAATATTATGCTGGTTTTGTATGAATTTTTGTACTATCAGGCCTTTCCATATGCTTATGATATTTGGCCAATCTATAGGATCATGTGCAGCCAAGTTTAATACTGCACCATCACTTCTGTTATTTTGAAATTTGACAGCCCTTTCAAATTCCCTTTTCTTAGTTCCCATATACCTATATTGTCCAGGGATATAATTGTATGAATAATCTTCTTTTTCAGGAGGCCATGCGCCTGCTATTCTAGTTTGTCTTTCCTTCTCTCCTTCATTCTTTACAGAACTTTCTCCATACCTTCTTTTCTTACTACCTCCTAAGTCTACCTCCATTGCTTCCATTGCATTGTCTAAATTGTATAGGCCTATCTCATCTAGAGAATTTATAAAATCATTATATTGTTCTGCATTATCTATAACTTCTTCTTCATTGCCTAATAATTCTAGTTCTTCTTCATAACTTTCTAAAAATAATTTATCATTTTCTTCCCATTGTGCTTCTTCGTTATTATTTGTTTTCTCTGGTATCTTTGCTGTCTATTCTTTCTTTATTCTCAGGCTGTTTCGTATTATCTTTTTGTACCTTTGAATTATTTATAAATAAATCTTTATCTCTTTTTAACTTCTTTAACCTAAATAATTCTCTGTGGAAATATGTTTCTTTGTCTCTTAACATAGGCCATTCACTTTTCATAGTATTGTTATATTCTTCGATATGTCTTTTAACTTGTCTTCACAATATTTAATCTCACTATCTATATCTAATTTTTCCATAAATTCAGATACACTATGTCTTCTATTATCTACAATATCTTGCTCCGATATTTCTGAATCTAAATCATCTAACGCTCTTGCTTTATAATTTATAAATCTAATGCTAGTTTTTCCTTTATTATTTTCATAGCTTATATAATCTTCAGGCTGCTTTAGAACTTTGTCTTCTATTAAACTACTTATATTCCATTCTTCTCCTGCCCGTTCTTCAGCACCGATTTTTAAAGGACTCATAAACTTTATTCCTTTTGATTGCATACTTTCTATTACATCATTTACATTTACTTTATATTTAGTTCTACTTTTGTTGGTTAGTCTGCCTATAAATTCTATGCTTACTAATAAATTTGTTCCTTTAAATTCTTCATAACCCTTAGTTTGGAAACCAAAACTCATTTTTTCTATAAACTCCTTTATAGGCATTATTAAATCTGGAGCTATATAAGTTATTAGGTTATTTTCATTCATATCTCCTTCTAGAAAACCTAATGCTGCTTTATTTACTGTGTCCCATCTTTTATCTAATAGAGTTATTAAAACCTTAGTTCCTAATTTCTTTCTAGTCATTCCTTTGACTCCTATAATATACATTCCTTGATGAATATATTTATAGCCTGAATATTTTAATCCACCTTCAAATTGTTTGCTCACAATTCTTAATTCTACGGGTTGTGTCAAAACACTTAATTCTACTTCTCTAGATATTCTGTATAATCCTGTCTTGCTTTCAAACATACCCATATGATATATCTGTTGAGGTTTTAGCTTTCTTAAAGTATCCTTTTGATATCTTTCCAAGTCTTTTCCAAATCTATGACTTCTTCTAAATTATCGATATCTTCACTTTTGCCTTTCAATTTATCCATTAGGGTTAAGGGTCTATTATCTGTATTAACTAATTGGAGTCCCTTATATCTTCTAGAGAAGCTTTTAGATATGTCCATTTTTCTGAGTTTAAAGATCTAGTGGATGAAACTATACCTGATGAGGCTAGAACTATTTCTTTACTTCTTTCCTCTGAATTAATTTTATTTAGAATCTGAACTAACAATTGCAAGATGGTATTATTTTGTCTTATTATTACTTTAGAATCCTCTTTGGATGATTCGTAGTTTGAAAAGCCAATAGGGTGCTCAAGATATTTTTCTGTTTCTTTTAAGGCTTGATTATACTCTGACATATACCTTAGGAAAGAACCAAAAGTTTAACTTCTTCTAATAATTTCTTAATATTAAAAACTTCTTGATCTAAATATTTCAGTTCTTCTGCTGTCTTTATGACTTCCTTTTTCACAACTTTGCTAGGACTTAGTAAATAACTTAATTTAGTAGTAACTTCTTCTTTAATATAATCACTATTTTTACTAATCTTATTTTGTTGTATTTTACTTTCTTCTAAATTTTGCAAAATTAAACTTATATTATTATTTATAAGAGAATATTTTTCTACCAAGTGATTGTGCTCTTTATGTAACCTTTCTAACTTTGATTCTAATTCGTCTTGTCTTCTGCCCCAAGTTATATAGAAGTTATGTAGGAGATCAACGAGCAAATTTAATTGACTATGAGAGCTATGCCAGCTATGTTCTTCAGAAGGGTTTATTCTACACCTTATATTGGTATGATCTTTAGTATTAATGGTTTTACCAGTGCTAACTTCTAAATTTAAATATTTTAATTTTTCTATGATGACAACCTTGCTCTGATAACAATAAATTGAAATGATTGATAATAAATTGAAATGATTGATATGTATGTATATATGTATATATATGTATGTATATATGTATATATGTATATATATATATGTATATATGTATATATATGTATATATATATATATATATATATATATATATATACCTATATATATATGTATATGTATATGTATATGTATATATATATATATATATATATATATATATATATATATATATATATATATGTATATGTATATATATATATGTATATGTATATATATATATATATATATATATATATATATATATATATATATATATATATATATATATATATATATATATATGTATATATATATATATATATATATATATATATATATATATATATATATATATATATATATATATGTATATATATATATATATATATATATATATATATATATATATATATATATATGTATATATATATATGTATATGTATGTATATATATGTATATATATATATATATATATATATATATATATATATATATATATATATATATATATCCGTGTGTGTATGTAGATTTATATTTAGATATTTAGGTGTGTTCAATATGGCTTAAGCTTATTTTGCACTATTTATAATTTCGTCTTTTTCTGAATTTTAGCTTTTTGAGCTTTTTGTAGGTTCTTTTTTCTCGTATTCGTTTGCGTTGTCCGTGATGGGCTAACATTTTTTATATTTTCAATTTTTAAATTTAATTATGTTAAATAAGTCTCTGTCACCACTGTGTTTTTTCACCACTACAAGAGTTTCGACCATAAGCTTTCGACTTTAAGCCGAACCGATCACCACCTTATACTAGGGCCCTATTTCTAGTTTCGCCGGCCCCTAAAATCCCAGACCGCCACAGGCACCGGTGCTGTAGATCTGATCCTGCCACCGGTGAAGAAGCCTCCAGGGAGATGTCGCTTTTAGGCCACTGGATGAATGTTCCAATGGCTCGCCCTAGAGCCACGATCTCGTCGTTGGGCGGCTTGGTGGCGGGGCGACCTCAAAATTAACATGCACACCATCCACATGAACTTTTGTGAAGCTCGGCGCTAAAGCTTGACCGTGCACCCCGCCCCGATACTGGATCGATATGCCCGGCCCCAAGCAACAGACAAGGAACGGAGGCATATCTCACTTGGAGCCCGCATCGTAGGCTCCTACATAACGATCTGAAATTAGCTCATCGAATAGGCCTATCAATGGAGCAAGCATTCGAGATAATAATTATTACCGTGATATCGTCCACGAAAATTTGGCCTCGGCTTGCGTCGGATTGGACGCGCAACTACTCGGATGGTTGTGCGGGCTAGCTAGCATAGGAGCGAGGCGGCTCGCTGATTTTCCGTCTGCTTCCGCACCTCATCTCGATTTTATCACCGGATCACCCATTATCTCCTCTCTTAGAGTAGCCTTGAGCTCTTCTCGGCCGTGCGTCACGCTCGGCTTTGTTTCTCTTCGCCGATACATTTGAGTCATCTTCAAACCATGTTTCCATGGAACGTAAAGCCCAAGGCCTCTCGTGCGACCCGGTGCTCCTTGTTTCCTGGGGCCACGAGAGTATATCTTTCTCCTTGTTCCATGGAATGACCCCGGAAGATTCAACAATCAACGCTTCTGCAAGAGCACGACATGTCATTTCACTGCACGGTTGTGGAGTAATTACAAGCTACGTAGTTCGATCGATATCTTACCAAGCTACCGAGACACTTGCCGGTCTCGGGGTTTCGAAGGAGACATCCCGATGTCGTTGTAGATGACCTTGCTCTAATCCAATTTCGAGCGGTCATCCGGGATATTGGCAAATGGCGGGCGATGTCCGCTGTGGTACTGCTCGTCCTCCCTCCTCCATCATGGATTTTACCCGCATACCCACCGTGCCAAGTCGTGGGGTGTGTGTTTTTGCTGGAGGGCCTTGTGCGCCGCACTTGTACTTTTGAACTCTTCGGTTGTCTTCATCGCCTTGAACTCTTCCCATTGTGGTTCCAGGAATGGGTATTTTTGAAAGGGTGTTTCGTCCTTCTCCACGTAGTTCTTGACAAGCATGCTCTTGAAGTTCTTCCATGCTTTGCATGCCCCTAGCAAGGCTTGTCGTTGCACGGCGTCTTGGTGTTCTTCTGGGATCTCGAACGATGCCAAAATTTACATCACCACTCACGTTTCCGAGTCGCAGGCACGCTCTTCCACGAATCGAATGTGATTTCAATTCGTTGTCGTGCAACTATTCCGATCGTTCTTCTCCATGCGCTTACTGCTTTGGGAGGAAAGAGAGGGACCCCAGATACATCGACTTGTGTGATGGTAAATCGTCCCTCAGGCTTCTTTGATAGCCCTCTTCCTTGGCGTCTTGATTTTGGAGCGGACGCCTCCGGCGATGATGTTGAAGAATGCGCGGATGACATGTTGCTATTCGACAATTTGTGGGTCTATTAGGATAAAAAATTTGCGATATAAGCATAAATATAATTCCTCTATAATTATATAAGCACACCAATGACATCAATCCATATATACAAATCATAATTTAAAGACAACAAGTGACAGATAATTTAAAGACAACAAGTGACAGTAATTAAAAGACAACAAGTGACAGTAATTAAAAGACAACAAGTGACAGATAATATATTCTTCAAAGCTCACGATTAACAATAGTTGCATGATATGAGCATGAATCAAAAGACAACAAGTGACAGTAATTAGAGCTCAAAGATTAAATCCTCCAATCTCAGCATAAGATTTTAATCATCATAGAGCAACAACCGATCCCACAAGCAATCTATGTCCTTCAGTACAACAGTGAAGTGAAGTGAAGTGAACAGTAAACGGAGATGGGGGAATGGATTCAACCGAAGGGAGTAGAAGTAGCAGAGGGCAGCTGAGGAGGTGGACGGCGACGGGGGTTCCGCGGCGGCGACGGGGCCGAGGGAGGAGGACGGCGACGGGGGTTCCGCGGCGGTGACGGGGCCGAGGCAAGAGGACGGCGACGGCAGCGAAAGGATCGGCGGCGACGGGGTTCCGCGGCGGCGGCGGGGTCGGAGGCACGGCGGCGGCGGCGGGGCCGATGGGCTCGATCGGGATCGCTAGAGCGACTAACCCTAGTGGGGTGCACGGGGTTATATAAGGAGAGTATCACGACGGTTATAAACTAATAACCGTCAGTAATATATATATCACGACGGTTCTCAATTGTTAACCGTCAGGATATATTATCCTGACGGTTATTAATTTAGAACCGCTCGTGATATGTCGCTCGACAGTGGGGCCCACGGCCGGTCTCGAAAAATAAAAGAAAGGCTCAACCTCGGCGCCGCGTGAGCGGGGCTCGAACGCGCCGAGGGAGCCGGGAAAGGAGTGAGCGACGGTAGCCAACCCGCCGCTCGGTTGAGTATACGCGTCCATATCTGGAGTGATTGATTTCCTTCCGATAGTTCCGATACCCTTCAGCCTCCCCTCATGACGAGATTGAGGCACGCCTATCGGTTGAATCTGAGCCATATAATCGACACAAAACTCAATGACCTCTTCGCTTGCATAACCTTCGACGATGTCCCTCGGTCGAGAACGATTCCGACGTAGGACTTGAGAATTCCATGAATCTCTCAAATGGGTACATGCTACGTGGGAATACTGCCCCACATTTTATCTCCCACACAAGGTGAACAATGAGATGGACCATGATATCGAAAAACGAAGGAGGAATACATTTCAAGATGACATAGAGTCATCACCACATCGTATTGCGAGCATCTAGTCCTTCGGGATCGATGACCTTCTCGAGCAATTGTGTTAAAAATAACATAGCCTCATAATTGTCTCTCGGACTCTAATCGGTAAAATATTTCTAATTGCAATAGGGAGCATCTGTGTCATCGACACATGACAATCGTGAGACTTCATGCCATTTAACTTCAATTCTTGCATCGAAACAAGTTTCTTGACGCTGCGAGTAACCGACGGAACTTTGACACCATGCAAGCACCGCACGCTCTGCTTTTCTCCACCTTGGACGCATCGTAACACGCAGGGGAAGGTATGTTCGTCCATTGTCATTGCATGTCGGTGCTAACTCGGCCCGATGTCCATTTCACCAAGTCAAGCCGTGCATTGACGCCGTCCTTTGTTTTATCACGAATGTTCGAAGAGACCAATCAAGTCATCACATACATTTTTTCTACGTGCATGACGTCGATGCAGTGTCGAACATCTAGGTACTCCCAATAAGGTAAGTCCCAAAATATTGATCTCTTCTTCCAGGTTTTTAATACATACCGTCTGTGATACTAAATATCACAGACGGTTCATAAGTAACAACCGTCTGTGATAGTTCAACCCCGCCTTACTGAGATATCTCAAAGGGGATTATTACCCTTATAGAGTAAGCAACACCGAGTGAACCACCGGCTATCGTGCGATCTCTCCCCTGCTCCTCGGCGCGCTCGAGCCCCGCTCACGCAGTCGCCGAGGTCGAGCTATTTCTATTAAATCCGTCGCTGACATGTGGGTCCCACCTACAAAAGTTCAAAAAAAAGACATTTCCAGATTCTTCGGTGAGCAGCCACAAGAAAAGAAGTGGGAAGAAGCAGATGGATAGTCGCTCACCGAAGAAGTCGGGTATGTCGATCGGCTGCTCACCGAAGAATCTGGAAATATCTTTTTTTTGAACTTTTGTAATAAAATTGCCTTGAATTTTGCAGAAAAAAGAAGGATTATCGGAGTGGACATCACATCTCGACAGTAGTCGGCATCGTCGAGGAACATGCAAATACAGAGGCAAGCACAAAACTCAACAACACATTCGGATCGATCTATTACGGGATGACAAGCTAACAAACCCTTCGTGGCACGACGGTACACACTAAACAAGACACACTTACGACACTTACGGCAAGAGTGTGTTCTTTAGTATGAACCGTTAGTGCGCGATGGAGGAGGTGCTAGCTCACAGCGGAGGGGAGATGCATACAGGAAGCTAGCTAGTGGATGAACTCACGCGTGACTAGTACCGGTGGAAAGGTTGATGGGGAGTTATTAATAAGGGCCTGGCCGTGGAGGAACCGGTGCCGACCATTCGATGTGGAGAGAATAGACGGGTGAGATCGAAATCTCGTATACGCCAATTATTGGTGACATGTATTATTACACACCAATTATCGGTGACATGGGATTATCACGACGGGTTTTACTAAAACCGTCGTGAATTATCACGACGGTTTGTTACTAAAACCGTCGTGATAACCGATTATCACGACGGTTTTAGTAACAAACCGTCGTGATAATTTGGGATTATCACGACGGTTCTTAATACGGACCGTCAGGATATTAGTATCACGACGGTTCATAGGTATGAACCGTCGTGATACTTTTTTCGCCGACGCCACCAACACAAAGCGGTGTTCAAATTAAAACCGTCTATATTACTATCTGTCGCAGACAGTTTTATAAAACCGTCTGTGATTTGCCGTCTAGTATTAGCCTTTCTGTAGTAGTGTCTATTTCATCCGACGGCTATGTATTTGGAATTCTGGAGAAAGATTAGAAGTGAAATTTGTTGTGCACATAATTAAACCTATAAATACTTATAAATACATTATTATATTAAACTCTGAAATGGTACGTCGGTATGGGCTAGTACCAAAATGTACCGTTCCAAGAGTCATTGAAAACATTGCATGGACGGCATGGGTGAGATCAGTGTTTAATCTTTCGGGAGGAAATTTTTTTCGGCCACAGGCGAATCAACCGGAAGACCGAAATTTCGTTTATTTCATTCAAATTTTGAACGAAAAAATTCAAATTTTTGATGAAATTTAACCAAAATTTGAATAAAATTTGACCAAATTTCAAATAGTACCAAATTCAGCTGAATTTTAACCGAATAGAAGTCATTTCGCTGGGGAACGAAAGGGACAAAATTTCGTCCGAAATACGAAATTTCGGATGAAATTGAGAACCCTGGGTGAGATTGGGTCCAGCAGAACTAGGGTTAGTGGTGGGGATGGGTATAGGGATTTGAGGGGAGAGATCTGGATGGATGGATCATGATCTGATGGCTTAAATTTTAACTTATTTTTTTAAGTAACATTCAGTCATGCAGTATGGTAAAAAGATATATTGTTAGGATAAAGGCACATATGAGTCTCACAAACAGTGTGTTAGTTGGGCTACTATTAGAATTTTTAGAATTCTACACTAACCAAATAAAAATAAAACAACTATTCAATGAGTGCCGGCATACACTTGAGTTTTGGTGAGAAACATGACGAGTCTATTCAGCTTGGACTATCCATGGTAACATTAAGAACCAGCAGGTAGATAGTGGAAAGTACGGACGCTGTTGTGGGACCTGCTTGCAAGATGCTACTGAACACTTGTGTAACATCCCATTTTTGGTAGTTCAAAAAGTGCTTGATTAAAATTTGAATTTAAATTTTGAATCAAAGTTCAATCTCAAAATTCAAACCATTGTTCAAATTTTTGAAGCCCAAATCTTGCGTGGGCTGAGCCTGGCCTGTTTCCGCGCACACCAGACCCTAGCATAGCCCAACCCAGCCCAAGATGCCCTCCCCTACCTTGTGCACATGATGGACACGTGCCAACTACGCCGTGCACACTCTACGCCCACGAGCATGGCGACATGCGCACCCACACATGTCCCTGTGCTACAGCAGTGTGCCGCCTGACTTCACTATATGCCATTGTACTAGTTAGTGCTTGATAGCTTGATGTTGACCTCACTTAGACCCTCATCCCCTCCTCTCTCTCTCTTCCCGTCTCCTCTCCGCATGCCATTGCTCCTGTGCCCACTGCTCCCATGCCATGTCTACGCTGCATGCCTGGAACCTTCTTGCCTGACTGTTGCGTCCTCCTCTCTGTGCCTTAACTCCTCTCTGCACCACATGCTAGCTCCGTCTCCCTACGCTGTGTCATGCCATGCGCTGGCACCACAACCCTCGGCCTTCACGCGGCATTAACGTCACCCAACAGCCACCTCCCCCCCTTCAGCCATAAATCCCTAAGTTGTCTCCCCTTGCTCCCAATTGCATCTCTGCCACTCCAATCGCCATCGAGAGCTCCCCGTACCCCTTCTTTAGCTCCAATCAACCGAGCTGCCACCAACGCCGTCACCAATTTCGTGCACCTCCACCCAATTAGAGATGCCTAGAGCACTGCAAGGAGGTACTGATGCCATCTAGGACCATGCTGCCCCTCTTCATCCTCTCCGGCAAGCCACCCTCATCACCCTCCTCTCCGCCACCACTATCCACACCGACAGCTCGCTCCCCGCCTCCCTAAGCTCCGTCTTCACTGCTGGTGAGTCCCTCCTTGCCCCAAGATGCTCCCCTAGCATGCAATCGAGTTCTAGTGCCATAGCTCGTCGTAGTGCCGTGGTGTCGTGTGCTTGATACGGATACAGATATGATTATTGATTTTCAGTTAAATATATTATTTGACTGAAAAGAATTATTGAGCCGTATTAAATATTATCATGTGAACTCTAATTTAAATGGGTCTTTAATGATTATACTTGGAGATGCGGAGCTACTACTATTTTATTTAAATATATACAGGCCCATATTCGATCTGTACAAGGCTAAAGTAAATATGTATTTAGAAGGTCTCGTCGATACTAATGCAACGTCCATCACTTCAAGTGTACAAGATGATGAGGATATCTCGATTGGTCCGATTACACGAGCACGAACTAAAAAGATTAATCAACAGGTGAACTCACTCCTAATTAAATTTAACTTTAGTTTATATGAGAACTGGCTACTACCTAAGGCTAGTATTTTAATTGGTCTTAGATTTGTACATGAAGAGATGTTGGAATGCCGAAGCCAAAAGAAATCAGCTGAGAATCATGCATGTGCATGTGGACCAAAACAGAAAAAAAAAGACCAAAGAAATGCATACAGTCAAAGAAGTGAACGTCAAGGTGTTCACATGTGAACGTCAAGGTGTTCGCATGGGACACGTCTGGTGCATTACAAGGAAGCTACGCTGTTTGTTTTCTTTCGGTTGGCGACACAAGAAAAAGGAAAAAAAATTGGAGTGCGTGCCTTCCGACCGAACCTATTTGGTCACTTATTTTCGTTCGTTATTTTCTTTTGAGTCCGAACTAATTAGAGATCCAATCTAATACGTATCAGCATGGGAATCGATTCGAAGGCCGAACCAAGAGGAGAGCGCGACCCCGTATATTTTGTACGCGCCTTTGTTTTCTTAGATAGATCATAGAAAATTAATCTCTTATTTATGAGAATTATACGCTTATTCCTTCTAGAGTTGGCATACGATTATAATCTAGAAGAAAATCGGGCGTTCTTCTCCATCGTTCTTGTGTTTCCTTGTGATTGGTCAGAGTGACGACGTATCTACTTGGTGGTCGGGTAGACGGGATTACAAGCGTTACGTGCAACTTGATGAATCAATGGTGCCAACCACTATTAGAACAGCAATATACGACAAAAGAATTCGCCCAACCATACGCTCGTAATTCCGTCTACTCGACCACCAAGTAGACGCATCGTCGCTTCGGCCAATTACAAGGAAACATAAGAACGACGGGAAAGAACGCTCGATTCTCGCTCTAAGTTGCAATCGTATGCCAAATCTTAAGAGAATAAACGTATAGCTCTTTGAAACAATAGATTAATTTTTTATGGTCTGTCCAAAAAAACAAAAGCGCGTACAAAATATACGGGTAGCGCTCTCCTCTTGGTTCCGCCTTCCAACCAATTCCAATGCCGATACGTATTAGATTGGATCTCTAATTAGTTAGGACTCAAAAGAAAATAACGAACGAAAATGAGTGCCCGAATAGGTTCGGTCGGAAGGCACGCACTCCAAATTTTTTTCCTTTTTCTTGTGTCGCCAACCGAAAGAAAACAAACAGCGTAGCTTCCTTGTAATGCACCAGGCGTGTCCCATGCGAACACCTTGACGTTCACTTCTTTGACTGTATGTATTTCTTTGGTCTTTTTTTTTTTGGTCCACATGCACATGCATAATTCTCCGACTCAGCTGATTTATATTGGTTTTGGCATCCTAACATCTCTTCATGCACAAACCTAAAATCAATTAAAATACTAGCATTAAGTAGTAGCCAGTTCTCATGTAAATTAAAGTCAAATTTAATTAGTAGTGAGTTCATCTGTTAATTAATCTTTTTAGTTCGTGCTCGTGTAATCGGACCAATCAAGATGTTCTCATCATCTTGTATGCTTGAAGTGATGAACGTTACACTAGTATCGACGAGACCTTCTAAACATATATTTACTTTAGCCTTGTACACATCGAATATGGGCCTGTATATATTTAAATAAAATAGTAGTAGCTCCGCATCTCAAAGTATAATCATTAAAGACCCAATTAAATTAGAGTTCACCTGATAATATTTAATACGTCTCAATAATTCTTTCCAGTCAAATAAAATATTTAACTAAAAATCAACAATCATGTCTGTATCCGCATCATTCTCTCCTTCTTTAAGAAAAGTCATCATTGGCTTTTGATAGCCTGAAATTGCACTAAACAAAGAATACATCGTGTATGCATGGTATATATATTTGTCATTTACACTCATTCCATTTAGCACATTATGATTACTTGAAGGTATAGTAAACAGAAACAACAACACATATGTATGAATCTATTATTGTGTCATTCTTATTGTTTTGCACAAACCATTTAGTACAATAGTAGCCATAAGATATATATTGAAATATTGTCATTCAAATCAGTGCTGCTACCGCTTGCCTCACCGCCAGTCACCTCATGTGCTGAATTAGGCTCCACCGCCTCACCTAGAGGTGTAGTCCAAGGCAAGCAATCCATTTTTATCTCCCCACAGCCATCATGGTTCCCATGGCCAGTGATGAGTCGCTCGTTGCTCGGTGGGAGCAAGATGACACTGTTCACCGCCATTAGTTTAAACCACGGATTAATTAAGTTATGACCATTGATTAGTTTAGTTAATCCCTCACTGACGTGTAGGCCCCTCTCATTAAGTTAGCCCTTAACTCCATGACATGTGGGTCCCTGCCCGTTAAAAACCCTTTTAAAACTGGTCAAATAGCTAAGATCCACTAACAAGTAGGCTCTACTTCACTGTGCTCTACAGTGAATGGTACCACCTACAAGCCCCTCAAGCCCTTTTATTTCAGAATTTAATTTGAAAAGAAATTAAAACCTATGGATCCCACATGTTAGCCTCGGTGACCTTTTTCATTTAAGAAATAATTCAAAATTCAAATTTAATTCGGTGGATCGCACCTGTCAGTGAGATAATATTCTCTCTCCTCTATTTATTTTTTTGGATTTAATCCTAATTTAAACTTTGGAGAGTTTGTTCTCACTCATTTTAACTCCAAATTTAATGAAACTTACTTCTACATTAAAGATCTATCTAATGGTAGTGGAATCTTTCAATTTAGAGTGCATTTAAATTTTTATTTTAATTTATTTATTTGCTTGTGTATCTATTTGCTTCCCATTACAATCGTCTAAGTAGAGTACGAGGACATGAAAGAGCCACATTTTAAGACAAACCAAGACTTTTAAGACCAACCTACTTGTGAGCTAAGCGAGTCAATGCTTTGATCATATTGAACCTATATTTTTATACAAATTTATAGCCGTTTAAATTGTCAAATTACATGCTTTGTTTGTTATGCAAATGTATGTTCCTTAAGGTTATAGATATATTCCTATTCAACATTGTATTATTATTGCACCACCATTTTGGATACTTGAATGACATAATTCTTGTCACCCTAGAAACTATAATTGCAACCATACTAGCTATAAGTTGTACTTAAGCGCCATGCTTAGTCTTACTTAAGTACCAGGGCAGCCATATATATTCACATGGGAAGTATTTTACAATTATGTTCTTACACTCAAGTACCCCTTGCAAGGGTATTTATGTCAGTATACATGTCCCATTTTGGGCTTTACAACCCTTTAGCAGGCCGGCTGGGCTTAGGTAGGGGCCACCCCTACAACAATAGGAATTTTAAATTGTTGTAGTTTTCAAATAATACCTTTAGCAAATAAAAAAACTCGAGCCTACCTTTGATGAACCTTGAATGTACAACACTGTATTCTATGAGTTGGCTCACGGAGCACGGTTGTTTGTACTCATCCTCGCTCATTAAATCTCTCAGAACCTGTGGATCAATGTCACTACATGTACTACGATGCCCAAGGAGTTGATGGAGATGAAGATGGAGAAGATTATGATAGTCTTTAGTTGTCTAGGATCTTACCCTAGTCAGTCTTTTGCTTGTGGCAAGATGTGCTCTCTCCTTTTGCTATCGCTTTCGCTTCTACTTTATGTAATGTATCCATTTGGCCCGATCAGCCCTTATTGTAAACTTGACCCGATGCTATCTATTTAAACTCTGATCTGTAATATTAATGAATGGTATGATTATCATTATGTATGAAATAATTCATTGATGTATCTATGAGTATTATCTACTGATCAAGGGAATAGTGTAGTGGTTTCACAGAGAATTCTGGATTGGCTAAACCTGGGTCCAATAGAGCTGGTATCAGAGCATACGACTATAGGTTAAAGAGCTTTAGTTAGAATGGTCGTACCTAAGGACTCGAGTTTTATTTTCAAAAGTTAAGAAAAGCTTTGGCAAAATATAGTGTATTACTGCCTTTACTCATCACTTTTAGTTTTTGACTTACCTTTACTTTTCTTATTTTTTACTCTATTACTAACTCCTTGTTGTTCAAAATTGTAGAAGGACAGATCGTCTGACTAGGGTTTGTGGGACTTTTTCTCCCATGGCGAGGATGACGGTGAGTTTGCGAACATCCTCCATAAGCTAATGCAGTACCTAGGATATCGTCATAACACATCTTTAGGGGCCAGAAGACTTAGATCCTAGACCACGAGTCTTGGATGATGGAGGTTTTCCTCTACAAGAGGAATGGTGAGTTTGAGCCTCACACCTTCAGGACTGAGCACCCAGGAGCTCCTCTTCCAACACTCTCCAGGATGCAACCCGCCAGGCTTCAGCTTGCTTATGCGAGATTCATGAGGCAGCCCTTTGAACTTCTTCATTCCACTTCTACTCATCTCTTCGGAAGGGTGAGCGCTGCTGTGAGACTTACATAGACATGGAGGATGACTCGCTATTGATGCACTAGGTCCAGCTCACCCGAGCTATGGGGGCCACCTACACCAATGCCTTGGAGGAGATCACCCAGCTCTGCATGCTCTTCACTACCAGTTACGCTCACTCTAACACTCTTCGCGCCCAGTTCAACAGGTGCGAGAGGACCTTAGTTGTTGTGGAGGGTGAAAGGATAGCAGCAGTGGCTGAGCTTAAGCATACAATGGTGGCAACAACTATCTATGCTCTAACACCTCCTGGATCCCCCATCATTCCCAACAACCGAATGCCGACTCGACATCTAGGACCCCATTTGAGAGTTACTGCATGTAAGAGCATGCGACACCCTAATCCGCCAATCATCATCGACATCGAAGACTCCAGCAGAGGATGCAGTATCTCCTGTTCCTACTCCTATTCCTGTTCACCTACCTACAGCCGCAGCTGCTCCCATTTCCACTCTCTGGGTGACTAAACAACTTGTTGTGGCCATACCCTCATGGAGGAGTAGGCCGATTTAGGTTTAGGTTAGCTAGCATGCTTGCTAGGGCGGTCTTTTATACTTTTCCTTTTCCCCTTGTACCAATCGAGTAGACATTGTGGTTGTATATATCTTAGCATGATGTCATGGCTTAGCATGACCTATATTCTATGTACTAGTGGTCATGTAACATTTAGCCCTTATTATTAATGATATGCGGCCACCTTAGGCCTTGTATTGTATTTCATCATTTTTCTTATTTGGTTGGTTTTTCTATTGTGCTCTTAGAGGGCTAGTAAACCCTTATATATATATATAGTTGTCAGTTCTAAATTAGGTTGTTCTCTCAGATGGCCCCTAAGAGGCTGCCACCACCCACCAAGCCGCAAACACCGCAAGCTGAGGAAGAGGCCATAACCGTGGACCAAACCTCCCTCCACCACCACCAGTTCACACAACCATGGCTGAAGTAATGGCTCAGCAAACCCAGATCTTTCAAGTCATGCTCGTAGCTCAGTTGGTAGGAGTAGCTAGTCGCAACTCCAAGTTGGTAGATTACTTGAGAACTCCACTAATGAACCCTTAGAGATAGAAGATTAGATCTGTGATACAGAAAAGAAACTCTGGCTTGTATGGTGTGTAGCCACCCATCAATTTAAGAGAATTGTAGCCACTTGGTGGGAGAACTACCTAGCTGCTCGAGGAGGAGGAAATCTAATAGCCGATGAAGAATTGGAAGAGGAAGAAGCAGCAGAAGCTGAAGGGCAGCAAGAACAAATAGAAGGAGCTGAAGGATAGCAAGGACAAGTAGAAGAAGAAAATGCTAAGGAGGAAGCAAAAGAGGAAGCTGCACCAACAAGGCATGCTATTCCTTGGATTGAGTTCACGGCTACTTTCAGGATCAACTTCGTACTGACCGGCATCATGTGCATGAAGAAAAACGAGTTTAGAGCACTGAAGTAGGGCAACATATCCATCAACAAATACCTCACCAGGTGCAATCAATTGGCTTGCTATGCTCTAAGAGACGTAGCAGATGAGGAATAAAAGATTGACCGATTCTTAGAAGGTATGTATAAGGAGATGAGAGTGCAACTGATCATTCAAGATTTTTCTACTTTCCACCACTTGGTCAACAAAGCTCTCATTCTGGAAAATAAGAGAAAGATGATAGAGGTAAGCCACAAGCACAAGATGGCAGCCCAAAAGCCACAAGGAGATTATCCTCATAGGCCACTATACCACAGAAATCCATCTTTTAGGCAAGTGGCAGCCCCACCACCTAAAGCTCCATCTCTACATCCCAGTGGCAACGTACTTCACACCCTTCGTCCTACAAATCAACCCACCGCAACCAACCCTATGGCAAATCTCCACTGTTTCAACTGTAGAGAGAAAGGATATTTTGCCAACTGTTACCCGAACCGCCAAGTTTCACTAGTGAAGTTCAACCTGGGAACCACTCCAGCTCAAGGTCAAGCATCAACACCTAGCAAGGGCTATCAGACCCCACAAGCATCAAAAGCAGCTTCGACACCAAACTAGGGTCGTGTGAACCATGTCACGGTAGAAGAAGCAAAAGAAGCTATAGGAGTTCTGATGGGTACTTTTTCTATTAAGTCAGTACCTGCACATGTTCTCTTTGATTATGAGATTTCTCATTCATTCATATCAGAGAAGTTTATTGAAAGGTTTAAGTTGCCAGCCTTTAAATTGAAGATCATCGAATAACATGCCAAACACCTATGAATAGTATTAGAGAAGCTTAAGGAGCATCAACTATATGCCAAATATAGCAAATATGAGTTTTGGCTCCATGATATTAGCTTCCTAGGGCATGTGGTGTCCCCTGGAGGAGGAGCAATCGATCCAGCTAAAGTAGAGGCTGTTTTAGAATGGAAATAACCCACCTCAGAAACTGAAGTGTGTAGTTTTCTTGGACTGGCTGGATACTACAGACGATTCATTGAAGGGTTTTCAAAGCTTTCTAGACTATTAACCTACCTACTCAAGAAGGAAAAGAAGTATGAATGGACGGATGCTTGTGAGAAGAGTTTCCAAGAGTTGAAGAAGAAGCTGACCACTACTCCTGTGTAAGTCTTGCCAGAATACACAAGGACTTTGAAGTTTACTATGATGCCTCACACTAAGGTATTGGCTGTGTACTCATGCATGGAGGAAAAGACATAGCTTATGCATCAAGGCAACTTCATCCCCATGAGGACAACTATCTAACTCATGACCTGAAATTAGCCTTAGTAGTACATGCTCTGGAGATTTGATGGCATTACTTGATTGAAAACCACTGTGACATATACACTGACCACAAGACTCTCAAGTATATCTTCACCTAGTCAGGTCTTACCTATGGCAAAGAAGATGGTTAGAACTAATCAAAGACTATAATCTAGACATCCATTGCCATCCTAGGAAGGCTAATGTAGTGGTTGATGCCTTGAGCTGCAAGTCCTACTGCAACAATGCTATGGTCCAAGAAGTACAACCAGAGCTCTACAAGGAGTTGGAAGCACTCAATCTAGAAATAGTAGAGTAAGGAACCATAGCCGCCATAGAAGTACACCCAACCTTAGAAGAGCAGATCAAGGCTGCCTCGGAAGGGAATGCTAGTTTCTAGTGATTCAAGCATATCATGGCCAAAGGAAAAGCCCCTAACATGATTGAAGATCAACAAGAAATTCATTACTACAAAAAGGGTCATTACAGACGGTTCGGAACTGTCATCACAGATGGTTTTTTGAACCGTCTGTATTTTGTGTCAGTGATAATCGGAGGTTATCACAGATGGTTTGTGAGCCGTCTGTGATAAAGACAACACAGACGGTTTGTAACTAGAACCGTCTGTGAAGAAAACTGTTACAGACGACTTGAACTAAAAATCATCTGTAATACTCACACATCATAGACGGTTCTAGTTATCAACTATCTGTGATTGGCGAGTATTGTAGATGTTTGTTATATAGAACCGTCTGTGATAGTCCTTCATAGACGGTTTATAACACAAACCAGCTATGATAGTTTATTCTATACCTAAATTTTTTTCTATTTTTTGGCTAGCCTCAAGAAATAATGTTACCTATGCCCTTTGAAAACAAGCAAATACAGTGGCAAGCACAACAACACATTCCATTTCCATTAAGATCAGAATCCATCATTACAACATAACAAGATAACAAATCCAACTCTTTAACACAACAAGAATATATAAGAAGTAGAGATCCTAGCAGACAGTAGAAGCTGGATGCATCAGATGGCGGTCGAATATCACCAGCAATGGAGAGACGGCGGTAGCTCCACCTTTGTGGTATGACGGTGAGACTGCACAAGACACTCTTATGACACTTACGACTAGAGTATGTTGTGCAGTCGACCGTGGTGTCACAACGGAGGCGCTAGCTCATGGTGGTAGTCAGCATTGTCGAGGAACAAGCTGGATGCATCAGATGGCGGTAGTGCCACCTTTGTGGCACGATAGTGAGACTGTATAAGACACTCTTATGGCACTTACGGCAATAGTGTGTTATGCAATCGACCGTGGTGTCACAGCGGATGCACTAGCTCATGGTGGTAGTCAGCGTCGTCGAGGAGAGGATGCAGGAAGCTAGTTAGTGGATGAACTCAAGCGTGACTACCGGTAGAAAGGTAGATGGAGAGTAATTAATAAGGGTCAAGTGGTGGGAGGAACCGGTGCCTGCCATTCGATGTGGAGAGAATGTACGGGTGAAATCGAAATCCTGGGGGCTACACCATGGATTGGTGACGTGTCATTATCGGAGGCGGTTTGTTATACAAACTGTTTGTGATAATGCACATATCAGAGATGATTTGTTATACGAACCATCTATGATAACACACATATCAGAGACGGTTTGTTATACGAAGTATCTGTGATTAGTCACATATCAGAGATGGTTTGTTATACTAACAGTCTGTAATAAGCCACATATCAGAGACAGTTTGTTATACGAACCGTCTATGATATTAATATCAGAGACGGTTTGGTATACAAACTGTCTATGATAATGTTTAAATATGCACGCCCTAATTCAGCTCTTCTAAACTGTCCTCTCCCACATCTTCTTCACCAGATTTCTCAATAATGGCATCTAATATTCTTTTGATCTCCTTCCTCTCATCTATCCATCATGAGTTGTTCAGCATTAACCTTACACAGGCGGCCAACAATTTACGTCTAGAGCAGCTCCTCTGCTCACGCCCTGCTCTCCTTCCTCGACTCACTTCTATCCATCAGTTGGACCTCATCATCCGCCATCGACGGAGGTGTCTCGTTGCTACTTAGGAAATGCAAACCGCCCTTAGCCTCGTTCTTCTTTGCAATGTGCACAAAGCGGAAGAAGCTCTTGCGGCAGTGGAGAGACACATGGATAACATTGTCGATCAAGCAGAAGCGGCCGATTCTGAGGAAACTTATCATGGCATCCTCTATGAAATTATGGACCATACTAGTGATTTGCCTAGGCTGGAGGAGGAAGTGCAGAGATCAAGGACAATCTTCACGGCATTCGAGAACTCAGTGGCTGATCATCGAACTCCAAAAGTCGAAGAAAAAGCATACGAAGCCCATAAGACTAAGATTTGGGAATCTTTTTTCGAGACTTTTGTAATAAATTTGCCTTGAATTTGTCTCTCGTCTCAGTAGTTTCTGTAGTTCATACGACAAATGACAAAACACAGACGGTTGTAAATAAAAACTATCTGTGATAGTTTATAGACGGCTCTAATTAAAAACTGTTTGTGATAATGTGTATATCACAGATAATTTTTAAACCTAACCGTCTGTGATTGTTTCAGAGACGATTTTAGCTATGGACCGTCTGTAATAATCAAAGCATAGACGGCTCCACATGAATCGTCTGTAATGAGACGTACAATATAGCTTATTTTATAGTAGTGAAATCCTATAGTGCGGAAAACACCTCTTTGTTCCTGATGATGATGGTAGGTGAAATTACACTGTAACTGATTATGGTTTTTTTGACTTAACTAAATTTAAAAAAAACAGATTAATCCATCACTGACAATGTAAATAAATACGTAAAAAAGAACCCGTAAAAAACTAGAAAACAATAAATAATTTAAAAATAGTAAAAAATAAATCAAAAACGAGAAACTCAATCCCCAAATAAACGGACCTAAATCTAGCAAGCCATTTTAAAACAAAAAAACATCTCAGTAGATCGTCTTCGCGACTAGGTAGGCCACGCAAGCAACGATCGGCGCAGCCACGAGCAGCTTCCATCCGGCCCCGGATGCGCCACGGCGCGCCTTGCGCGCTGTCCGGACGGCGGCGTAGTAGCTCCTCGGGTTGGCCTCGAACATGGCGCGGGGGACGCGAGCACCGCCGAGCCCGGGGCCCTTCATGGTCCGGCAGGTGAGGGCCCAAACGGCGCCGCAGAGGAAGACGACGGCGAGGAGAGCGAGCACTAGTAGCACGTACACCGCGACGCCGTGAGCCGCTGTGGGAAGGCTCGGGCCGGAGGCCTCGGCGGTGTGCAAGAGCTTCCACGCCATTTCCAGCCATGGTTGCGAGGCATCAACCGTGGACCATGCCGCGTTCTTTGCCACTGTGGCGGCGGCGGCCGGGAGTTTCTCGACGGCCATGGCACCCGCCGCGACCAGCCAACCGTAGAGTTCATGCAAGAGCTTCGCCGCCATTTCCAACCATGGCTCGGAGGCTTCAGCTGCAGACCCCGCCGCACTCTTGGCCGCCGCCGCGGCGACCGGGAGATTCTCGACGGCGACGGCTCTCGCGGCAACGAGCCAGGCAAATAGGTGGCGCAAGAACCACGCCACCGAACCCCTCGCGGCTTCGAGCACGGCATCCCTTGTCACGGCCGCCGGGAGCATCTCCACGCCTATGGCTATGGCGGCGTGCACCGCGTCCGTGACGACGGCCGAGAGGTTGGCGATGGGGACGACCATGGCTAATGCCCAACGGCTTGCCCTGCTGCTGCTGCTGCTGCTTCGTTTTAGAGTGGAGACTGGAGATGGCAACTAGACGAGACTCAAAAGTCGATCGGTCACACACACGCAAGGACGACTGGGGTAGGAAACAACAAAAGCGAGAAGGCGACCAGGGCGTCGCCCACTCACTCGGTCACTGAACAAAAGCAGCTTGCTTAGCCATGCTGCACTCCTTTTAGCCGGTGGCTTTGATGTACGGACCAAAAGGCAAATAAAGTCGAATCACCTCCTTCCACAAGAAGTAACGTATGTGTTCGCGTGTATGTTTTTAGTTGCTCTGCATGTGGGCCATTCGTTTGGGATTTAGCTTTGAGTGTTGATAAATATTATTTAGATATTTTTTAACTGTTATTTAGATTTGTGACTATTGAATGAAAGATCCAACAGCCATATATTCTTCTGTCACCCCTCCAAAACAATCTCCCCCTAAAAAAAGATGTCATTGGATCTCTAATCCAACGGTCATAAATCTGGATGATTGCTAGAAATAAAACATCCGAATGATCTCTAGACACACTCTTTAGCTTTTATCTTCAGTTTTTTAATTTTATTTTTTATGGCTTTTTAGTTGCTATGCACGAGCGGATGGGCTTGATTTTTCTAGCCATCCTCGCCCGTGCACCGCCTGCCGTTGCCCCTGCCTCTGCCTGCCTGCCTGCGCGAAAGCCGTATGAGATGGTGGGCGATGTACACACCAGGAAAAATGTTTTCACACTTGCTCGATCTTTTCACAGGGAAATGAGAAGAGGTTTGGTTTAGAGATTCAGAAGCAAATTTTTACTACTGAACATGAGGAAACAAACTCGTCCATGTCGCATTATCGATGCCTATAGTTACCCTACAGAGATTTGTATAGTTGTACACAGAAAAACATTTTCGGCTGAAATTTGCCGAAATCCAGTTCTCTCGGCCCACTCCGAAAAACCCAATTCGATCAAAAAAAATTGGCCCATTTTGACCCGTTGGCCTCTAGCAAACCCATAAGACCAGTGTCCCCCTCCTTCTCCATGCCGATCCATTTCTCTCTCCTTCCCCATGTCGATCCAATAACAGATCGAGGTCGTGGATGCCAGCTGTGGGCCTCCCACTACTCCGGCGCCTGCGTGAGCTCGTCGGCCACAATCGTGGAGGACAGTGGCTCGCCGGTGTATGCTTGTATTTCTTGAATTCAAATCGTATATATAAATATTTCGACCGAATCTTTCCCAAAAATTCCGAAATGCATGAATTTCGGATTTTTTGGAGGAGTCCAAAATTTTTTAAAACCGAAATTGTTTCCCCCGGTTGTACATATAGTTTTCTTTTGGAGGGTACAGAAGATGCTATGGTGTTTTAGAGCAAGCTAAGTTTCACGCTGTATATTTAGATGCATGCATGCATGGTGTATTGGCTGCTCCTGTGCATGGAGCAGAGTACTAGCTGGCGATTGATCGAGTATGTACAAGGTGTTCATCTAGAGCTCTTGCTCTTCCACACATGTACAAGCTAGATCACAGCCTCAGTTTCTAGTGTTCAGAGGCACCACTCCTATTCTCCATGTCCGAGCACCACCCGGCCATGGCAGAACATGAAGAGAGAGAGAGAGAGAGAGAGAGAGAGAGAGAGAGAGATCAGATGTGCATGGACAGCGCATGTGTAAGAGCTTGGAAAAGTTATGAGACTGTAGAGAGTAGTGGTGGGTAGATTCACATATTTACAACTCCTTTATGTGCAGACTTTAATCAGTTTTCCTCTCTGACCTCTGACCCCTCCTCTCTCTCTCTCTCTCTCTCTCTCTGAGAAAAAGGAGGAAATGTTCTCTGAAAAGCTTCCATTGTCTAGCAATCTCATCCCCATCTTTGGAGTGTCTCCCCCGCCCACATAAAAGGATCCTGTGCATAGAGGTGGTGAAAGAAGACTCAAACCTTTTATATAATGCAACAACAGCAAAAGATCTGGTATTTTCCATTCATCTCCCGATCTAAGCTCTAGTTCTAGAGTTCCAGTAGTAGCGTAGTGACTAGCTAGTACAGACAAACATACATACATGCCTAACAAGACATGCACGGCTGAGATCTATGTGCCAGCACTACTACAGAAAACCTAATACTAGACGACTAATTATAGACGGTTTGACAAAACCGTCTGTGACCGACACTAACACAGACGATTTTAATTTAGACACCGTCTGTGTTTGTGGCGTTTCGACCACCTTGCTTTTCCTGCTCTGATCGTCCTGTCTCTTTGGTTTTTCAGTGGGATTTTAACTCTAATCTTTATGGCTCTGTAGCTATTAAAGAAAAATAGTTGAGTGAATATTTGGGGAGGATTTGAAGGCACCATTCACCCTCTCTTTGTTGCCTGTTCGGTTCTACAATAATAATATCCTCTCTTAACCGCATTCTCTTCTATGTAGTTATTTAGTGTTTATATGAATTATTTAATACTTTGAATCAACTCCTAAGTAGAGTCCGATTCCATGGATTTTTTGTTAGAATCGATCCTTTAAGATATTAAATCGATTCAATGTCTTCTTACATCTTATTTAAATCGGCTAAAACACAACATTCAAAATAGTCTGATACGGATGTTTATGGATTTTTTTTTCATCAAAATTGAAAACGACGTGTACGAGTGAAGGCATATATAGACCACGCGATCAAAGAATTTGTTGTGTGAAGCGTGTGGCCACCTTTTTGGTACGTGCAAGCACTATAGGCCACGAGATCGAAGGAATTGACTGGATGCTCAGTGACATATATTGATCAAAGAAAACATTAGCAAAAAGGTAAATATTAACCAATTATAATTGCAATTATATTGTCACCGTAACATGTACCTATCATCCGTAATGCATATAAGTATGGATTAATCTATCTATACTATTGCGGTCATCAAAGGAGCGACATATATATATGAATGTTTCATATAGTAAAAAACATAGGATTTTGAAGGAAGATTTCCCTTGAAGCAAGGGACATTAAAGGAATTAATTTTCATACAGTAAGACCTCAAGTTTATTTTCGTCTAGAATTCCTTTCAAATCAGCCATTGATCTTAGGATAAGCACTAGAATTTTCATAGTTCAATCCTTATGTGCCTAGTTCCAAATACTCCAACATAGGACAAGTACATCACAAGTAAATTCAGTAGAATGACATGCACGCTCGTGAATGCATGTCTTAAGCAGAATTTAAACTAAGTTAGACAGTTGTGCTAGATGCTAAACAAAGCTCCAGTCAAGGACCTTGTTTCGACTCAGGACACCTATCATCAAGGTTCAGCTTCCCTCCAGCTAGCATCATCTGGGCACCTTGGATCACCCTCTCCTCAAGCTTAAGCTGCGCAATGTTAATCAAAAGATTCATAAGGATTTCTAAGAAATTTCATTCGGAAAAAAGATCATTTAATTTGAGTAAAGTACAGAAACGTAGAGTGGAAATATAGCAAGTTCATTAGAACATGAATTTGCAGAGTTCCTACTTACTGCCAATGGGATGATGCAGTTTTCAGGTTCATTCTACAAAGTTTCAGTTTCAGAACTAACATACTAGACAGATATGAAAGAAAATGATAAATCAACTCGTAACATAGCCAACATTCTACTCGCTAAATTTCATTCCCAGACCGAAAACAAAGACAGGATCATTAGTCCATTGTATCGTGCATTATAAGTGAACAAGTTAATTTAGCTGGACAACTTTCTAGCAGAACAGCACTGCATGCATATTATAACTGAAAGTACTAGCAGAGCATGCGTATTACATTCTGTACAATCACAGGGGATCTACATTGATTCGTCGACGAATGTTACACAATGTGTTAAAAATCTTCAACTTGTATATACTAATTTCATTGACGAGCAGGAAGTACTTGAACCAATTGAGAAGGGAATTGGGGATCTAGTGTACAAATCAAGAGGAATTTAGGTTACAAATCTGGAAGGGATTTGGAAATTTAGGTGTAAATCAATCTCAACTCGTACTCAACAATACCCAACAATGGAGTTACAGGATTTGGGGATCTAGGGATGTGGAGGGCAACCGCTGGACTGTTCTTTTCGGCTGCAGCTTATGATTTTTGTCTGAAATTTTTGAATTTTGGCTGTTTACGGTACAGATTACGAAGAGACAAATACTCACTTGCGATTTTGACAGGTACAAATGTTGGGCTTTTAACGTATAGATCATTTAACCTGTAGACCCTATCTTGAGAAAATACTCCGTTTAAAAATTAGATATTGTAGCAAAAGTCAAAAACCGTCGGAAAAAAAGAACAGCCCGTACCTTGATGTCAGGCACTCGACGATGGGGCCTAGTGCAGCAGCGACGAAGGGACCTAGGAGGACGGCGGTTAGTCATTCGTTGATTTTTATACGTCACGATCTGACTTGACATGGTCTCCAAAATTAAACTTTAACCGTTAATATCGAATACGATATATTGTTAATAACTATAAAAGCATAGCCATTCGAAAGTGCATTCAAATAGAAATCTAACGGTACCATTTGTGTCACTAAGCCCATATATTGTTGATCTAATTATTGGTCAAACATTACAAAGTTTGAATCTCAGAAGTACGTGGGTGCCTTATAAAAATCAACGGAGAGTGTAATATTTTGTATATCAAGTTAGAAGCTGCCCGCCAACGTTATAGCGTTGCAAAGGGACAGTAAGGTTTGAGCGAAGTTGCAACTTTCCAAGTTTCAAGTTTCAGGAGGTTTGAGCTTTCGCTTCTCCAAAGTGTCAAGTTTAGGAACTTTGGTTTCAATATCAGCTCTCAAACTTAGATTTAGTAGAAGATCAAACAAATTTCCATTCGCAGCTTCATTTCCGAAACTTCGGTATTTAAAATTTCAACATCACGTTCACACCATAAAAATTTTACAAAATCAACTAAAATTTATTAGAAATGATTATGTGTAGAGGAGCTACTCTGTGCAAATTGATGGACACAAATGCATAGGTGGCTTCCACATGCTTTTATAAAAAGCTATAACTGAATATGGGTAATGCAAACCCATAAATAGTCTAAGAACACTCTCAATCTTATGTTTAAATAGATATAAATAAATATGAGTAAGTGAATATTACTCTTTTCATATCTAAATCTAAATGGGTATTTAATTTTTTATTCATATCCTACCCAATGGTATGAGTATAGGTTTGAATAAGGATAATGGACACCTAGTGACAGTCTTAAGTGCGAGTAGTCATGGAGATGGGGGCTATGATAGGACGAAGGAGAAAATGAGTGAGATAAGGGGTGATTGTCGGATGATGGCTGTGTAATGCACTGGATCAGATGGAAGCGAGATGTCCTGTCGGGATAGGATCCGACAGGACGGCCCCTTTCTACAGCTAAGAGATAATAGGTTGGCTTGGTATTTTTAGCTTTTACATGTCTTTTGTTTTTAAATATCTCTCGATAATTGTTATTTATTAAACTGATAAATTATAGTCTAAAATAAAATACTTTAATTATTAGATATAATAAAACATCTTGCTATAATGATAAGCCAATACGAACGTGCACCTTAAATTATAGTCATATGTTTGCATTATCTCCTCTTTCCCACGATGTACCTTCCAAGTCCCATCCAATCTACGGGCCTGTTCTTTTTAGCTGTGACTTGTGGTTCTTGACTGCGGCCTGTGATTTTTGGACTGTTTGTACAAGAGATTACAAAGCAACAGAAACTCACGTGCGATTTTTACCAATATAAATAAAGTCAGTAAAATATGTACTATAATTAACTAGTAGATCATATCTTGAAAATATATTCCGTTTAAAAGTTAGTTACTGTAGAAAAATCAAAAAATAGCTTTAGAAGCTGAAAAGAACAGGGCTTACTATCCCCTGCTTCCACCTCTATACTATTCTCGGACAGGATTTATGTACATAGCCCAAGAATTTGAATTAAAATCCTGCCCATCCATACTCATCTAAGTGAATGGGCCGGGGACTTGGAATGTGTTCTGTCACCCTTCCATATCTTGTCAGTGTCACCCTCTCCATGTGGATCCTCCTTGCTAGCAACTCTAGCATCCTTATTAGAGGTGTAGCTCAGATAATTCTTAACAGTAGCAGCAATAGTGATACACTTGAGTTAACAACAATAACATTATGGGCTGTTCGTATTGGCTTTAGCCTCTAGTTTCTGCTTAGAGAAGCTAAAGCCAATACGAACACCTTAGTTTTTATAAACGATTTCTATCGGTCAGTACTATTCATTAGCCATTATTTTGTGTTTTCACATATCGTAATACACTTTGTATTTTATTATGTTACAATTCTGTAAGTCGTGTAGTGGTCCGAATGTTATAGTCTTTCGTTACATCATCTTTTTTACATAATGTATTTAGTAAAAAGTCATAAGTTAATACGAATATCCCAGCTTATATTAGTCATCACTATTTATCAGTTGTATCTAAAAGCCAAGAGGACAAGTCAACGTATGCCATCAGATGGCTAGATTTGAAAAAAACTAGTACAATGGTACATATGCCATCATTCTACTATGCCTAGGAGGTAGGCATGCGTATGGCGCTAATGACCAAAAGCCGATTCGTTAATCGGTTTGCCAAATGCTTAGATGTGGAGTATTCCTGAAGCAAAAAGAATCCAATCGACAGCCTGGTCATGTTGTGTGTGCGGTACCAAGTTTACTTCATTCTTCAACTGCCCAGATGCGCACAATTACACGCTCCAAGCCTCCAGTTCGCTTCACCAGGTGCCGACTCTGCGTACAATAAGACTACTCCGGTAGACAGCAATCAACTTAAGCTAACTAGATTCCAGAAAGAAAGCGAAGTTTCATCAGCCCTGTTGCTTCAGACTTCAGTGCAACATGCCATGCCAATATCAGTATCTGATCAACATGACTTGCCAGACAGAACAGATCATCCGTGCAATAGATAGATATCATTTCCGATATCCTTGCCCCCAATTGACCCCTAGATTCCAATTTTAAGAACTCAGCCTTGCCGACTGAGCGCGCGAGCACGAACCACAGAACTGGAGGAGGAATCCAACAACGCAAACATCGTACATTGCACCAGGTCGCATCTGATCTTTCGACCATCATCATCATCGGCGTCTCCGGTCTTCGTCATCGTTATTCTCTCTGTCCAATGCTTGCAGATGCAGTCATGCAAGAGGAGGCAGAAACTACTGGGATGCTTACAAAGTGATACGAATGCACCAGTAGCAACAAGAGCAACTGTCTCAACCGAGTTGCTGGAGCTGTACAAATCGACATCAGCTACAAGCTGTTCAATGTAAAAATAAAAAGCTTCAAGGAGTTACTAAACACTTTAGGACATGATCACAAATTAAACTCGCATGTGTCAATCCAGTTGTCCTAAACTGTTCATTTCCTACACTGAACTGTACGTGCCAACTCTGTTCTGTTCTTTGGCATAAATGAGGAGAAAGTTCATTTGGAGCGTCAAGGATATGTTGACTCAAGGGATGAGGAACCCCTGCTGTTCTCAATAAAAACTCACTAATATATAGTACCAAGCAATTTCTCTTTTTTCCGTTGTTCTTTCGCTCCAGCGTGTTAAGCAACAGCAAATGCACTTCAATCAATTCACACAATATTGTACTCCGATTCTTCCAGTAATAACACGAGCAACTTCTCTTTTCCCCATTACTCTTTGGTTCACAATCAGTCATGTCTTTTGTCATACATATACATGCGGTAGGCCTCACTTAACATGTATGCTTATCATGCCATATGGCAACATAAACCAGTCAACCTAGCTCATACAGGAAAAAAAATGTTACCTGCTGGTGCAGTGCAGCCTATCTAGAAAAGTTGGTGAGCAAATATTGCCCATGAATTTCCATCACATCAATAATTAGTATAAGAAGCAACTGAATTGCCCATGACTTGGCTTTTTAGGCCTACTGGAAAACTAGATAGTCGACCTCATACTAGTAAGTTACACTGCCTGCTCTATTGTCAACATCATGAACCTTGTAATCTATCCGTATATTCTTGAGATCACTATAATCTGTCCGATTGAACATCACTATAAAAACTCTATTAGCAAATTTCTAAAAATGAAATTTCTGCAATCTTCTTCAAGAAAGTACTAATCAACTAATACAAGTGGCACATCGCAACCACAAAATCAGCCAAAAGGCTTAAATACAAAGTTGCAAGTTTGATGCATGCATAAATTTTAGGGGGACTAAATGTGTGATACATAGCTCAGACCAAGCACTGGAAAAGTGCAGTCGTATTTAACGTGGAGTAACATGACATCACTGTTGTATTGCTTTATTAACATAATCAACCAACAGATCAGGACACGAGATTAATCACCATTAAAAGGCATCATGGTCCAAACATACAGGACAAACTGGCCTCACTCATGTCGACATCATACAGAGAAATATTAAAATTTCAAAAAACATGTGGAAATAACATGTTGTTTGAACCAGACATGTCAAAAAGGAAATAAGGATGCTCGGACTTAACAATACGAGTAAAGGATGGTCCTGGTCCTAAACATAGCTGATTTGTATATGTTAAGTCTAACCTTAATCCCTAAGATAAAACATGAACATCTAAAAAGAACTTTAGAGCGGAATCGTCACATACCCGAACCGGGAGTAGCCATGAGGGTGAGGTAGAGGTGATCGGCCGGTGAGGAAGACGGCGACAGTAGAGGTGGCCAACGGGGTAGAGGCAGTCGGCCGGCGTCGGTGAAGCTAATGTCGTGGACGGGGACGGAGGATGGCCGGCCTTCGTTCACCTTAGCGCCGTTAGTAGATCGGGTCTGTGGGGATTGTCGTGGCCTAGAGCAAGAACTCATACCCTAGCCTTACCGAGTCCCATCATTTTATATTGCGCTAGGTGACCAGGACCAAAACCAAAAACGGTTGGATGCGTCCCCGATCAGGGCGCGTGAGTGGAGGGGAAGCCTCCTTGAAAACTCGGAAGTGGTTAGCCGAGAAATCAACCCAGCATTCTCCCCTTTGATCGTAAGACTAACATCATAAGCCCATCCTTTGATAAAATAGCACACCAAGGTAATGTGTTGCATGATCAATAAAGTACCATACAACCTCAGTACCTATAGTGTACTATTTTTATCTTAGAATGGATATTCATTATTCTTAATGGGAATTGGTTTGCTTAAAGGTCCTTTTATCCAGAATTAGAGGCTTTCCAATAAACCCATGCCGGCAACATGATCACGAAAAATACTGGGTGATAAGCATTTAGTAAGCGGATCCGCAAGCATTAACTTAATACTAATATGCTTGATACTTATGGTTTGATCCTGGATTCTATCTTTCACAACATGATACTTAATGTCAATGTGTTTGGCAGCACCACTTGACTTGTTGTTATTTGCATAAAAGACTACGAGTTCATTATCGCAGTATAAAGTGAGTGGTTTAGAGATGCTATCTACCACTCTAAGTCTCGGGATAAAATTCTTAAGCCATACAGCCTACCCGGTAGCCTCATAACATGCCACAAACTCAGCTTGCATCGTTGAAGATGCCGTAAGGGTTTGTTTGGAGTTTTTCCACGAAATAGCTCCTCCAGCGAGCGTGAAGATATAACCTGACGTGGATTTCTTAGTATCAACACATCCCGCAAAATCTGAATCTAAATAACCAATAATTTCAAGGTTATAAGAAAACTTATATGTGAGCATGAAATGCTTAGTAGCTTGCATATAACGCAAAGCTTTTTTAACGGCTTTCCAGTGGTCCGGTCCTGGATTAGACTGATAACTGTCAAGCAACCCGGTTATAAAAGCTAAATCAGGGTGTGTACATATTTGAGCATACATAATGCTTCCGACAGCTGAAGCATAAGGAACCGACTTCATCTGATCAACTTCATATTGGTTCCTTGGACATTGAAATGTTTCAAACTTATCGCCCTTAACAATAGGAGCAGGCGAGCCAGAGCACTTATGCATATTGTATTTCTTCAGTACTCTGTCAATGTATGCCTTCTGAGATAAACCTAATATTCATTTGGACCTATCTCGGTGAATTTCAATGCCAATAACACAAGAGGCATCATCGAGATCCTTCATATCAAAATTGGATGCAAGAAATCTCTTAGTCTCAAACAGCATATCCTTATCGCTGCTGACCAATAAGATAGCATCCATATAAAGTACTAAGATGATGAATTTACTCCCCTTGAACTTAATATATATGCAGTTATCAACTTCATTTTCTTTAAAATCAAAACTTCTTATGATCTTATCAAATTTGAGGTATCACTGCCTCGACGCTTGCTTTAAGCCATAAATGGATTTCTTAAGTCGACATCTCATATGCTCCTTGTCTTCCACAACAAAACCTTTCGATTGAGCCATGTAAACATTTTTCTTCCAAGTCGCCATTAAGAAATGCCATCTTAACATCCATCTGATGCAGCTCTAAATCATAATGAGCTACAAGTGCCATAACAATTTTGAATGAATCTTTAGTTGAGACAGGAGAAAATGTGTCATTATAGTCAATCCCCTCTCTTTGTGAGAGGCCTTTTGCTACAAGCCTTACTTTGAACCTTTCGATATTTCCCTTGGAATCATGTTTGGTTTTGTAGACCCATTTGTAGCCTACTGTTTTAACTCCGTCAGGAATTTCTATTAAGTCCCATACATCATTAGTGCTCATAAACTTTAGTTCATCCTCCATAGCTTCATGCCAATTAGAAGAATGTTCACTCATTATAGCCTCCTTATAAGAGGTGAGATCATCTACCTTCCCTATATCATTAATATCCTCATTCATATAAACAACATAATCATTAGAGATGGCAGATCTTCTCTCCCGCTGTGATCTTCTAAGAGGTTCATTAGTTATTTCAGTAGAATGTTGAGGCTCATCATTAGGTGTAACATTAGGAATCTCAGATATCTCAACAATGGGTGCAACGACAGTATTTTCTACTGGAGGTGCAACCTCCTGAGGCACAAGATCTTTGGGATGAGCGGTGAAGGAACATAAACCCGCTTCTCCTCAAGGTCTATTTTCCTGGGCTCCAGGTCCTCTTTATTTTCTAAGAACACAATGTGTCTTGTTGCTATAAACTTAGTTATCCTATGAGGTCAATAAAACCGATACCCTTTGGATCTTTCAGGGTACCCAATAAAATGGCAACTTACTGTCTTAGGGTCTAATTTCTTAATGTGTGGATTAAATAACTTAGCTTCAGCGTGACAACCCGCACGCTCGTAAATACTTCATACTCGGTTTTCTCCTAGTCCATAATTCATAAGGTGTTTTAGATACTGATTTACTGGGAACCCGATTAAGAATATGTGCGGCTGTCTTTAATGCTTTCATCCACAAGCCAATTGGCAAATTAGAATGGCTAAGCATGCTCTGTATCATATCCATAAGTGTACGGTTGCGTCTTTCAGCTACACCATTTTGCTGAGGTTCACCCGGCATAGAATACTGGGCAACAATGCCATTTTCCTAAGGAACTTAGCGAAAGGGCCAGGAATTTGCCCATAGGAGCGAAAGGGCCAGGAATTTGCCCATAGGGGGCATGCCTTCCATAATACTCTCCCCACGATCCGATCTTACCACTTTAATTCTTAGGTTATGCTGATTTTCAACTTCAGCCTTAAATATCTTAAATTTGTCGAGTGATTCAGATCGGTCTTTAATGGAAAAGATGTAACCATAACGGGAGAAATCATCAGTGAATGTGATGAAAGAATCAAAACCATCCACTGATGTCACAGGAAAAGGACCGCAAATATCAGTATGAATTAATTCTAAAAGTCTTGTACTGCGAGTAGCTCCCTTCTTTATTTGTTTTACATAGTTTCCTTTAATGCAATCAATGCAGTTATCTGAGTCAGAGAAATCTAATGGGTGGAGAATTTCTTCTTTAATGAGACAGTGCCACAGTTTCGAAAAAGTCTCATCATTATTTTTGTGCTTAGCATCATACACATTTAAAGATACAGGAGATTCATTAAGGGAAAGCATATAGAGCTTGTCTTGTCTAAAAGCAAGACCAACATCATTAGAATTAAACTTAATAATACATTTATTGTCTCCAAAAATATATTTAAAACCTTCATCGTCCAATAAAGAAACTGAAATCAAATTCCTCCTGATGGAAGGAACATAAACTACATTATTGAGACGAAGCAGGAAGCCGTTGTCTAAAGTTAATGAAACAGATCCAATTGATTTTACTTCGGCTTCCTTTCCATCCGCGACTCTAAGACTTCGCTACCCCTTTCTTAGTGTTTTCGCGGTAAAGAATCCCTGTAAAGAGTCGGTAACGTGCACAGTTGCACCTGAGTCAATCCACTAAGCATTAATAGAGAAATCAGCGTAAAGTGTTTCATCAATGAAAGTTATTGTATCACTATCCCTTTTGGCGAGCCACTTAAGAAATCTACACGTCTTTCCGAAATGCCCCGCCGCTATGTATGACATTCCCCTTTAGATGCTCCAGCGGGAACAACATGAGGCTTTGGTGCATTGTGCACTTTAGGCCCTGATTTATCTAAGTTAGGGAAGAATTGCAGCTTCTTCTTGGATTTAAAGTCCCCTTGGAACTTCCTTTTATGAGAGCCACCAACATTAAAGGCAGAGTCCTTCTTTTCGGTTCTTATTCTCTCTTCCTCCTAGACACACATGGCGATCAAATCGCTCATACTCCATTTTTCTTTCTGAGTGTTGTAATTAATTTTAAAAGCTGTGTACTCAGAAGGAAGCGATGTCATAATGAAATGGACTAGAAAACCATCTGAAATTGCTATGTCCATGCTCTTGAGTTTTTCTGCCATATCAGTCATCATCATGATATGCTCTCTTATACTGCTGGACCCATCATATTTAGAGGTTAAGAGTCTCTGAATTAAAATACTGGTATAAACTTTAGTGGAGCCTTTAAATTTCTCCTCGATTGAAGCCATGTACTCCTTAGCATTTTCGGAATTGGGGATTGCTCCCCTAATCCCGACTGAAATAGAGGTCTTCATAATTATAAGTGATAAGCGGTTAGACCGTTCTCATTTTTCAACATTAGCCTCATAAATTTTCTTTTTCTCAGCAAAATTCTCCTCATCTTCGGTGGGAGGAACGAGAACGTCTACCCTTAAAGCATAGTTAAGGTCCAAAACACCAATGACAACGTGAATTCGTTCTCTCCACGAGGGAAAATTGCTCCCCGTGAGTTGCTCAATGTTATCTATTGTGGCGGCAACGTTTGAAGCATTAAGTGCTGAATTGCAAAATACAGGGCAAAAATTAGAAACATCATAAATATATATTGCATGTAATTAACCCTACGTTGGTCTGATTAATAACATGCAAAAATACAGTTTTAATTCATATCACCGTTAGGCAGAAAATGAAAAAGAACTGAATAATTATGGCGGCATACGATTATAAACAACGTTGGTCAGAATATAACCATATGCATACATAATGCCAAAATTAATATAAAATCTCAAAATTAAAATATCTCGTTGGTTCAATTTTAATTAGAGATTATTTATAACAATATGGTAATGATACATCATAATTTGAGCCACCGAAAATTAATTAAAACAGTGCATAAAAATAAAAATAAAACAAAAGGAAATGCACTGAAAAAGAAAATATAAAATTTCTACCGAAAAAAATGGCCTCAAAAGAAAATTTGGGCTGAAAAATCGGCCCCAAAAGAAAATTCGGGCCGAAAATCCCACATGGGCCGAAAAATTTCCCGACGCGGCCCAACTCATCGCGCCAGCCCATTTCACGTGCGTGCGGCCCAAAAGACGTGTCTCGCGCGCAAGCTATCGGATCTTCATCCGACGGTTGGAAAATGCGGTCGGCCCAAAACCGCACTGGCCAGAAAAAGGATGGCCGTCCGATCTGATCGGATGGCCGAAAACGCGCACACTCGAAACAAAAAGACCCCTAACCCTAACCCTAGCCGCATTCACGCCTCCACACGAAAAGCGGTATGCGGCCTGACGCGGAGACGATAGCGCGGCGGCGCGCGCCTTGGGCCGGATGGCAGGCAGCGGCGCGCCGGAGAGGCGGCGCAAGACGCAATGAAGCGAGAGAAGCGGCACGGCCGGCGGCCCATGCTGCGCTGAGCGGCGACGGGAAGACGGCGGCGCAGCTAGCGGCGACGGCGCAGAGAAGCGACGCAGAGACGGCGGCGCTCCCGTGGATCTAAAGTTTCTATGGGTTTGAGGGTTCGATTATGATTATGATTCCCCTCCTTCTAATTGCTTAACCAAACCTAAACCTCTAGATCCGAGTTCGGGTTCTAAAACTAGAATCATTAGGGTTCATAATTCATCTTAGCGTGCTCTGATACCATTGTTAAGTCTAACCTTAATCCCTGAGATAAAACATGAACACCTAAAACGAACTTTAGAGCGGAATCGTCACATACCCGAACCGGGAGTAGCCATGAGGGTGAGGTAGAGGTGATCAGTCGGTGAGGAAGACGGCGACAGTAGAGGTGGCCGACGGGGTAGAGGCAGTCGGCCGGCGTCGGTGAAGCTAATGTCGTGGACGGGGACGGAGGATGGCCGGCCTTCGTTCACCTTAGCGCCGTTAGTAGATCGAGTCTATGGGGATTGTCGTGGCCTAGAGCAAGAACTCATACCCTAGCCTTGCCGAGTCCCATCATTTTATATTGCGCTAGGTGACCGGTACCGAAACCAAAAACGGTTGGTTGCGCCCCCGATCAGGGCGCGTGACTGGAGGGGAAGCCTCCCTGAAAACTCGGAAGTGGTTAGCTGAGAGATCAACCCAACAGTATATATCTACATAAAGTGACTCCCACCGAACTATTATTCTGCCTTCCTCTATTTGCCACCTGCCTCTATGTATTGTGTACTCTATCTAGACATTCTCACCTCCCTTGGGAATAAAGATTCATAAGATCATTCATAAACAATATAACACGCTATTGTTTCTATCAAGTTGATAAAAAGGAAATACGTGCCCACAGTTCCATACTCATACTTTACAATTGGACAGCATATTCTCATTAGTCCAAGATGATGTATAACTTTAACCACTGTTGATAACAGCAAAACTTGCATGCAGAGAATAAGAACATTATATCTCCATACACCACTGCAATTGAATGATCAGCTGACCTTGGAGCACTCTGGACACAAGAGATGACCTTTAGATAGGCACTTTGTGCAAGCGACCAAGTTAGTTGCCTTCGATTCAGCTCCGAGTGATTCATAGATATTATCTAGCATGCCAAATGTGAAGATTCCTCCTTTCCTAACTGAACCCACTCCTTTGCATTGTGAGCATGCTACCATCCGAAGATCACCACACCTCTTACACATGCTTAATGACCTGCAAATACATATTTCATAAATGAAAGAAGGTTGTTTGAGTTGTATTTTTTTCCCTGAAGAATTGGGCATACATACAAAACGGGTATCCACACTATCCCACACCCCAAACCATCCTGTTGAAATCGCAAGCGGCGGCAATGGCGGACCATGCGAGGGAGGGCGTGACGGTGGCTGCCCACGCAGCCACGCTACGGATATTGGGGGCAGTTTCTTTCTTACCAATACTGGGGGCAGAGAGGACGAGAGAAAGCAAGCAAGAAATGGGGGAAAAGAATACCTTCTCTGCGAGGAGGCGATGAAGCCGTCCACTCTGGGCGCGGCAATGGTGGCGCAGAGGAGCAGAGCACCCACCCCGAAACCGGCGATCTCGCTAGCCGTCAGCCCCTCCATGCGCGCGCTTCTCTCTCTCTCTCTCTCTCTCTCTCTCCCTCCAACTATCCCTGCTCAACACAAATTCCTTATCCCAACAGATTACATCGTTCGGGCAAGCAAGCACGCAAGCAAGAATCGGACGGAATTTATCCGAGAGAATTTGCTCAACAATCAGTAGGGGCAAGTGAGGTTACCGTTCGTCGGTTCGCGGGCGCAAAGGAAGTAGCAGCACTTGGTGGATGCCTCTGCACCAGCCATGGGTTGGATAAAAGGTTGCTGTGATATCTCCTGTGAAATTCCCTTAATGCCCCCGTGTTGCACTTGAACTGCAAAACGCTGGTATTTGTTGTTGTTCATCGAATTGGAGGTGGTTTGCATATGCGACCCCAATCTCTAGATTCCAACCATAACTTATGGATCTGCAGACTTGAACGAAACTCAGGATCTGTTCTTTTTGGCTGTGGCTTATGACTTTTAGTTAAAATTTTTGAATTTTAGCTGTTTACGGTACAGATTACGGAGAGATCGATACCCACTTACGATTTTAGCTGGTACAAATGTTGGACTTTTAACGTGTACTACATTTAACTTGTAGACCCCATCTTAAAAAAATATTCTGTTTGAGAGTTAGGTACTGTAACAAAAACCCAAAACGGTCCGATTTTTGATTTGCCAAACAAGCCCTCAGTAAAACAACAACAAAAAATGGAGAGATCGGAGCGTAGAAACATCCGAGAACAAAACGAATGAAGAAGAAAACAGAGGCTATAGAACGAATGAAAAATTCAAGACAATACTCTCATGTGAGCTGCGATCTGGCGAAAAGACTGGTGCCGCGCCACCAAAAACCGATAAAACAGCTAGAAATTTGTTCTACCAAAATTTATTACAGAAGTTATGGGAAGATATCTGTATTCGACCGTATTAAGTATATATTCGATTCAAATTTGTATCCGTTATGACATTTGATTCGTATTCGTATTTAAGAATATTCAAATTCGTATTCATAATTGTTTAAAAAATATGAATTCTATTCGTATTTGAGACTATTCGATTGTATCCGATTCGTTTCCATCCCTACAGTTTGCTTAACTAGCCGAGCCAGAGTTGCGCCGGCTAGAGAAGACGCCACAGCTCGATGAAGCCACACCGCTCGGCTGGCGAGAGCGATTGTCAGCATGGGCCATCTTAGCTACAACTTCTCCAAATGATGACGGGCTCCTAGGAAGACCGCTCACGGCGCCGACGACCAAATGAGCACAGCGAGAGGAACGGGAGCAGTGGAGGAAAAGCAGCGTTTGGGTCAAGTGTGAATGACAGCGATGGGACGACGACTGTAGTTTTAAAACCCGTTCGGCTACCCCACGATCGGGAAGCCCAACCGGCGCAAACTGGCACCGCACGATGCGTCAGTAAAATCACGCCACGAGTCCCATGATGCCTCAAATAGCCGCACGACCGCAATCAAAATTTGCCTGACGCCGCACGACGTTCCAATGAAGTCCTACTGCATGCCCAACGACGCTTCGAATGGCCGCACAACTGTGGTCACACTTCACTTGACACTACACGGCGCGCCAATAAAACTCCACTTCGTGTCCCATTACGACTGACGTGTGATACGGCTTCTAGCAGAGGGGCGTTATGACTTCCCCTAGGCAGCGAGGTTACTTCGACCCGCATAGCCCATCATCGGAGGCATCACAGGCCGCAAGGACGGAGGAGGCCAAAGTGCTCGGTGGCATGATTTTGGCCCGTGAGAAGCCCTTTACCATGAGAGGCTTCTATTGTAGGGTGGGCCCCCACCTAAGCCCATCCGGCCTGTTAGGGAATTGTAAGGCCCAATGTAATATATGTGATGACATGTACGCCCTTCAGGGGGATACATGATTGTAAGGGTAATACCATTACTATTATAAAAAAACGAGTTGGTGGTTGTACGTTCATTCTCCTCTAACCACTATTCTTCACTTTCCAACTGATCAGAGCAACTCTCTTGTATAACACAATTTTCTATACATTCAATGAGTTCCGATACACACACACACACATGTCCTGAACATGTAGACGGGGCAATCATTGTTCATCCATCTCAACCGTTCCACTACTCTCCCACTTTACTGTTTGGTCAGTAGCCATAACAATTCCCATTATCAAAATTTGTTATGGGAATGTAGCATGAGGGAAGTTCCGATGACGTTGTTATGGGTGGGAAACAATAATAGATAATCCATTTTATCTCATGTTCGTATATGAGAAAACACGAATATGGTAAGTAAAATCTGTATTAAAAATGTTTGTATTCGTATTCGAGAATATTCATATTCGTATTTGAGAATATTCATATTCGAGAATATTTGTATTCGTATTCGAGACTATTTGATTCGTGTTTGATCCGTTTCCGGAACCGGGAAAAACCCGGACGAGTTTTGTGACTCAAAATTTGAATTTGGGCGGTTTAAAACCGGTACTATTCTAGTAACCGGTCAAAAACCAGTGAGGATATAGCAGTTATAACAGGGTTGTTCTACCGATATTTGTTATAGAAGTTATAACAGGATATTCGTATTCGATCGAATTAAGTACATATCCGTTTCGAAGTCATATCTATTACGACATTCGATTTATATTCATATTTAAGTATATGTGAATTTATATTTATTTTAAAAATATAGATTTGTATTTATATTTGAGACTATTCAATCACATGGATCTGTTTGCATGCCTAGACGTTGTCATGTGAGAAGAATTGTTTATACAAAACGTGGTAACAGTACAACGGTAGTTAAGCTTGGACCATTGGAGTTGTACCTACGGTAGTATCTCAGGAAAGGATCCTCAAGTTTTTAAAATACAAAAGAGAGGAAGAAAATATCTTCTACGTGGAGAAAACGGTTTTTTTAAGTTTTAGTTTATAGTTTATAATTATAACTTTTAATTTTTAGTTCTAATACAAATATTTATACGAACGAATCAAAAACAAGTAAGTTTCTGGAACTCGGGATGACCTCCATTGCAAGATATTTAATATATGTCACTGTCTGATCTGATCTTACCAAGAACGCGATCCCCTTCATCGCTTTCCCCAATCCAGGTCTCTTGCATAACTTGCGTCTTGCATCGTGGCTCAATTGACTGCGCCAATTTAATCGCAACAGTTTCGCTGAAACCGAAAGAGCATCAAAAGAACCAGGCATGTCTGTTTCCTTGTGACATCTGTCGGCTGCATTTCGTATCAAAGTACAACCACAGCAGATGATGTACGTGTACATCTTCTGAACCAATGGCCAGTCGCCCGAGCTCGTGGTGATAATTTGAGCTCAGCCCAGGGTACAGTGGTCCTAGTTCTTCGTGCTGCTAGCTAATGTGTATCAACTTCTGCCACTGTCCGCTGGGAGCGGTAGCAATCGCAGGTTCCGAGTTACCATATACGGATAAAATAGTTAGGCAGAAAAAAAAGATATCGGGTTTGTTTTTTTTTTTTCTATTTTTGAAATCAGCTTTTAATTTTTACTATAGTACTTAACTTTTAAACAGAGTATTTTTTAGATGAAGTCTACAAGTTAATTGTAGTACACGTTAAAAGCTCAACATCTGTATAATCTAAAATCGTAAGTAAGTATCTTTCTCTATAATCTCTGTCGTAAACAGCTAAAATTTAAAAATTTCAGCCAAAAATAATAAGCCACAGTCATAAAAACAGACCCATCAATTGAGAGAAGATCTTCACTAGTAATATGGGCTTTTCTAAAGGTGCGCTGCCCCATCCAATCATCCCCCTCACCCTTCCTCAGCCTCCAGCATTGCCCTATAGCTAACGTAGATTGCTGCCCACCAAAAAGCCTAGGTTAATTGCCATCACATCATAGTCCATATTCTCAACGTCGGTCCCTTGGCCCATAGGTCCTGCTCGCTGGACTCTGTTTCCATAGTTGGTTGAAGAATCTAGACCTATTATTATGATTTAACGATATAGTTTAGTAATTAGTGATAACTATATTGTGGGACTAATATTTTTTATGAGTTGAATGAATATGTTATGTCACATGATAATGAAGACTTTAGATGGCGTTATGAGTTGATCATCATCAACTTAAGGATTAGGATGAAGGATGTCATCATAAGTTGATGGTTATCAAGTTAGATCTCGAAGAGTAGATGATCTTGAGTTGATTATCAAATCAAGCGAATGTCATCATATCTTGATGGAATGCAAGGGGTGGATACATTATGAGTTTATGTGTATCAAGACAAGGACCCAGACTCGAAGTGATGCTCAAGAGAATGCTTAAGGCAAACGTATAACTAGCATAGTGAATCTTGGCACAAGCCCTCTCTAAGATGTCAGGAACCTATTCCAATCATAGATTATGAAGGTCAATGTCAAAGTTCTGACCTTTATCCAAAATAATGAGAGTTGCACCGAAAATGGGCAAAAGAGAGAAACCTTGATCTACTCTTACTCGTGTCTTAGATAATCTAGATGCCTTTAGATGAGTTCTCACATGTCATAACAAGTTAAAGCATAGCACAAACTCAAGCCAAATCACTCACAGGAGCAAAACACCAAAATCACCTTTCTCTTAAGGAAAATTAGGTAAACTCAAGAACTTCGTCTAGAAGGTGCGTAGATAGATGAGATTCGATCCCCAAGAGATATATCTCCACCTCTTACAAGGCTTTGACACCAGAAAAGATCAAGAAGAGAGAAATGCAAACAAAAAAGCCAAGCAAATCAAAAGCACAAGAAAGGATCCATAGCACAACTCACTTAGACAAATTTCGGATGTTCATTTTATTTGGAGAGAAATGTTTTACAGCCACTCGCTCAGGATAGCAGATATCTATGCCAAGAGCATAAACACACATGGCTATACACAAAGGAAACCCTAATCTTTCTCCACTTCTTCTTTATTCTCTCAATACACATAAAGGATTATATAGTAGAGGTTCGCACCTCCCACTTAACCGTAGTAAGCAGTAACCCTTAGTGGATCACACCACCTACAATGGGGAATCTGATAACTCACACACAAATGGGTTTTACATTTTTACACACTTGCGCTTTTCAATGCGTGACTTCTACATGGCTTCCGTAGCCCAATAAGACACTCCTCAAAGACGTGACCTAAACCACTTAGACTAACACCGCGGTTTTGCAAACCACCACTCCACTTGATACCAGATAATTTCCTCTATTGCCACCAACTAGTCTTCATAAAGATGTGATACCCAATGTCTTGTCGCTAAGATCGTACGTTTGCTCCGAGCTAGTCACCACTTGAAACGCTCGAGTCCTATGGCACACAACATCACACCATAGCCCGTGATACTTAATTATGTACCTCCAAGATCGTACGTCTGCTCTAAGAACCATTACCATTTTATACACACAAGTCCAATTGACACGCCACATACTGCACTTGCCTCCTCATGATCCTTGCCTTTCTCCCGTGCTTCTCCACTTGAAATGATACTCCATCCAGACTTACGCGACACACCATGGCCTCAAGACCCCTTTCGTAGACTCGGTATTGCCACTGACCACAATAATCGTCAAACACCTGCACATCAAAGAACAAGCAATTGATCTGAGCACAAATAACATGTACTTGACTCTTATGAGAAAATCAAATGCATGGAAACACAACATGAGTAACACTTGCGTGGACACCGTCATAACTCACAACCACAACCAACTCAACTTGGCATAGCGGTTAGTCTGACCGTGACAACCATGCTGGTCAGACCACCCAGCACACACCAGTCAGACCGCTATGATAAGGCTGATCAGACCGCTCTCATCCGATCATACCGCAACTCCAAGCTGGTACTATCGCACTAATCACAACAAAATACCTCCAAAGACTTTCTCTGGAAAATAGATACTGCTAACTATGAGCTAGGACTACCGCACATCGGTCAGACCACCTCCAGAGCCGATTAGACTGCAAGCCGGCCAGACTACCACTCCAGGGTTGGTCAGACCGCCACTCTAGGGGCGACAGACCACTAGCAACAGAAAGCAACAAGTAAAGATGTAATTACTCAAAATAAAACTCAGGCATCAATTGCAAGGCACACACAAAGTCAAATGTTCAGCACAAACATGAAGTAAACTCCACATGGTCTCACAATCTCCTCATTTATAAGTAATTTCACAAACACCCCAAAAGTCAAGAATTTGAGCTTAAATTTTGACAATTAAAGCAAATAATATGCAAGAGCCACTAGTGGTCTATTTTCAAAAGAAAGAATGAACATGACCACAATGGCAAGATATGGGATGATGCTAAGACCAAGAAAGAGCAAGTTTTCAACAAAATCTCCAATCCACACCTAAAGATCCTCAAATAGCACAATCTTGCTTATAGTCCAAATAAAAAACAATTGTTCATAATGACTATTGTCATAGCAAGATAAAGTACAAATAGAGCAAAAGAGAACAAATCAATGCAAAGATCATTTATGGCCCAAAATGCATTTTTCTCACATAAAATCTCATTTTGCTCTGTTTCAACGTCACATTTCTTATTTTTACATTTTTAGTGCATTCTCCCCCTTAGAAGATCATTCTCAATATTTCCCCCTTTTTGAATAATACCAAATTTTTCCTTAAGCATTCTTCCCTTTTTGGCAAAATAGTCATCAAGAGTCAAGGGGTTATGCAAGCTCACAAATACTCGTTCTCCCCCCGAAAATAATGCATGAAACCACTTGCAAACAACACGGGAGCAAAGAAAGAGGATGCATGCATGAATGGAAATGCATAAGCTAAAAGGGCTTTGAAAATTATCCAAAGTGAGGTTCAAAATGAAAAGATACTGCTTGATGTCATATAATGCATACAAAGCTATCTAGATCATGATAAGATATATATAACAAATTTAAGTAAGATAGCACAATTTAGAGCATTCAATTTGATTTTAAGTTAAGCAAAGCTTAAAAATGATAAGTTTATGTAAAGATATCCAAGTATGAGCTAAACCATGTCAAGAAGGCTAAATGAAACCAAAAAGCTTAAGTTGAATCACTTAAAGTGCTAGAAGTTCAATTTAGTCAATTATGCTCAAGTAGTAGATAAAAGCCTATCTTGAGATTTTAAAGATCATTTAGCAAGTCTTGAACTAGAAGCCATCCACAACCGCCTTATAAACTTCAACTATTGATCATATTTTTAGGGTCTATCTCAGTATAGCATGTCCTAAATTAGGATCCATCTACAACTAGCTCCTGAGCTTCAATCAATTGAATCAATTTCATGTTTTCATTGATCTCATACCATTGTCGATCATCTCAAGCATTACACTTAAAAAATGGTCTTGATCATAGAAAACTCTCCCTAAGTTCATGCCAAAGCATGGCAAGTAGTCTCATGAAGAAGAATTACTAAGATTCACTTGTAGAAATTCATGATATAGCACAACACAAAAGAGTACATTTTATCAAGTTATGCACTAGTTCAATGAGCAAGACATGATTTACCAAGAACTAGCCAAGCACTAAATAAAGCTCAATATAAGACTCAAGATTCAAATGAGCATTTTTGACATGGCATATATCATAAAATGATCACTAGAGAGTAAACTAGTCAAAATGTCCGTCCTTAGAAACTTAAAAGATACCTATTGTAGAAATTGATACCACATGTGAAATTTAGTTCAAGTTTGTAAATAAATATAGTATGGAAAAAATTAAATCATACATATAAGAGCATGACAAACTAGTTAAATGGGCATAACATGGCAATGAGCAATATCAAATTACAACTAGATCACAAATGAGTAATAGTCAAACCTCATATCTAAAATGCATATCTTACAATGCAACGCCATGTATACATGATACAAAAGGATGTAAGAACATAAAACTCCCTCTAACTATAATAACCACTTGCAAAAGAAAAGCAAGAGCTAAAAGCAAGAAAAAGAAAACTCTTGCAAGAACAAGAAAATCTCTACTCCACATGGTCTCTAGCCCAAGAAAAATACACAGCTAAGGAGCGAATCAACCACACTAGCTATTCCTACCACTAGACGCTAGAGAAAGAAGAAACAAGCTTAACCTAGCCAGGGTAAAATATCCTACAGAGCCTTGTAGATAAGAGAAGTGCCTAAGGAAGACACAAGATAGAATGTGTGACTCACAACTCCCTGAACTGACCTAAAAACCCTGACACTCCCAAATGTTGTGCAATACTGAATATGGAAGCAGAGAATTGACAAAGTTGAAGAATCAAACCTACGTCACACCTGGTAGTGAGATGTAGTCGAAGTTGGAGCAAGCTGCATCCTTAAAAGTGAAATCCATCATTAGATGCCCAAAGTGAGGTAGGAGACCCAAAGACACTAAAATGATCCACATGATCTTCTCCTCACATGAAAAGCCTACATCAAGGAGATAAAAGAATTATGTGTCTCGATACTGGGGTTAGTGAAATATGATTTAGAAATCTAGTACTGAGACACACAACTGCTATGTGCAAATGAACCAATATGATGGTTAGCATGATGCACATGAAGGTACAAGTAGAAGATCTAATAACAAGCTTGGAGGCACGCCGCGAGGTGATAACTCGATGAAGAAAATAAGTGACATCTCTAGAAATGCGATGAATGCCATTCTTGAAAGCTTCATGTTGTGGATCAACAAAAGCACCAAAGGCACTTAAAAGTACTCACCGTAGGTGTGCACCTCAATGGAGAAAATGAGGTCTACGACTTGAAAAACGATGGAAATACTTCCTTGGGGCAGCACATAGACCAAAACCAAATCCATGGAAAACATGTCCATGACACCATCTAAAGCCACTAGAAGGTGGATAAAAAAAGCCATCAACAAAGCCAGTCCTCAGGTAGGCTCTTTAATGTTCATGTCATGAGTAAGACTATGATCGTTTGGAAGCATAGGACTGACGTATGCGTTTGGCATGTCTATAGCAAAACTCCATAAGACACCTATTCTTCTCACAAAATGAACAATTGTATAAAGATCTAGAGGTAGATATGGTCCCAGAGGACAAGGTTGCACTCTTGCTCAAAGGTGAAGTCCTTTGGGACAAACAAGAAGAGATACCACCACTTCTAGTTCTTGTGTTGGCACTACGTGCACACATGCTATGAGATGGGTGATGCGTATTTTTAGAAGCTTGACGACGCACTTGACGCTCACGTTTGACACTTCAGAAGCAAAACTCAAAAGTATGTCCATATTTCTTACAAAAAGTGCAATAGTACTTCTTCTTGGAAGATAGAGTATTATGTGATGAGGAAGCACACCCTTATTATTAGAAATTATTTGGAAAACTTAAGAAGAACCAAAAGAGTCACAAGACTTTGCGCTCATATCATTGCACACTTTCTCTGAAGACTCAACTTCTTCCTTCAAAGAAATGCGAGATGACAATGATGCATTCTAAGTAAGATTGGAATTCAAAGCATCAATTTTAATTTTTTAACTAGCATAATTGTTGCAAGAAGGTAAATTATCCACAAGAACTTTTTCATTCTCTGAGCACATGTTACAAGGGCTAGCTCTAATCTCAACAACTTTAGTCTTCACATTCTCTAATTGCTAAAGATGAGCGGAAAGGCTCGATTTTAAATTTTTATTTTCAGTCATAAAATTTTCTAATTGTTCCACACAAATATAATGAGCCAATTTCATATTTTTATTTTCAACATGGTTGATTTTACAAGAATTACATTCATTGCTAGCTAATGATCTAAGATTGTCTATTTCTATCTTAGCACTATCAAAATTATGAGGTAAGGCAATACAAGAGTCATATGGCTAATGATCTAAGATTGTCTATTTCTATTTCAATGATTCGTTTTTTAGGGTTTAAGCATGCAAGAGATTTATTCATTTTACGCAAATCCTTGAGTAATGACTCACATGATTCACATGATAAAGGATATTTCAACCTAGCATTTTCATGACGCACATTTCTATTTTCCTTTTTTAGGTTTTCTACTTTCTCCTCAAGCTTATGTATTATAGTTGCTAGAAACAATGGCTCTCAATAAGTTTTTCCTTGCTAAACTTACATGTGTTGAGTAGATGATCATCCTCGGTTGGCTCATCATGATCATCCTCAATCACTACTCCATAATGTCCATAGCTCTCATTCTCCTCCTTAGAGTATAGAAGCTTCTTATCTTTGAAACTAAGATAATTGAAAGAAAATAATCTACCACAAGCTTTGCAACAAGTTTGTTTCCTCATTGCCTTCATTTTCAACTTGAATTCAAGCCTCTGATCATAGCGGACATCATAGGCAAAGGAATCCCAGCAAGAATCAAAAAACCGTTCACAAGTCTTTATCCTACTCGCTATGGCAAACCGGGCTCTGATACCACTTGTAGGATCGGTATGGCGAGTGAGAGGCTAGGTGAATGATTTTTCAAAACGTTTTCTAATGGCGAACAAATTGGTATTAAAACACCGATAGTTGGCATCGTCTGTGGGATTCTCTTCTTCCAAAACTCTAGTAATTTCTTCTTCCTGATATCCTCATGGCGAATGAATGGAACGAGAAGAACTGGTTCGACATGGCCAACTATGCAGACATCGATATGGAGGTCTGCTACGACTACGAGCAGACCATACTTGCTTCCGATGGTGAGTAGGTCTCTAGAGATCCATCCAACGATCCTGGAGACCACGTCGTGGGAAAGGCTGATGAGGGATTTGAATCCCCCACAACAGTACACCGAATGGAGGACTCACTTCCCCCAAGTGGCAAGGGCCAACCCGACAATGAGGAGGACTCACAATGCGGCAATGGGCCCGTCCCCAAGTGTTCGAGTCCCATGGCTACACTCCGAGTAGTTTTAGTGAGCCCTGGAATCTGCCAGTCCGGTAATCCATCACCAACTAGTGGTGGTGAATCTCCGATCGAATCTGAAGAGAGAATGGGTGGGCACTCTTCATGTTCACCCATATTTTCACAGGGACCAGATCCGGCCGAGGACAGTTATAACCCAAAATTCTCCTACGTGACGAGGTTTACTCCAGGCCACGAGGCAATCTTGCTTGACAATTCTTCAGACGAGAGGACCTACTCCAGAAGTGGAGATTCTAGATAGAAATTCCTTCCTCATCACCCTCTCAGAGGAAGGCCTGATCAGTACTCTAATGAGCATGGGAGAAATCATAAAAATAATTTCTCCCGCCTCTTGTGAGGATGGTGAGGAGACCTCTAGTGATGAGCCCGATCAGTACTCTAATGAGCGTGGGAGATCCTAGAAATAATCGCTCTCCTATGAGGCAGCCCCAGCTAGCATTAGGGATCGAGGATCCCGACACTGCTCGAAGGAGATGACTGGATGCCTAGAGGTCTTTGCCTAGGTGTATCCAGTACCAGTCTGAAGAGGCTCGAGAGCTTCAATGGATCAATGAGTTGCTCGAGAACCCGACTCAAGAGCTTGCCCGGGCATTGGGCTACGATCACTTTGCTGAAGGAATTGCACAGAGACTCCGTGATCTGATGGCCAGACTCGAGCACCCCCGTCGATGTGTCTCCGAGGATCGGCAAGGTATGACCATATCTAGTAAATCACGAAACTCATCTAGTTGGGTTCAGCATTATGACAGGGCGGGTCGAACTCCCGATCACAATACAAGTCAGAGGAGAGTACCTCGAACGGCTCTAGAACGGTAAGTTCATGCTCAGTCCCTGCTTCGAGCAAGGAAACTGCAGTAGCAGATAGAGTACGAGGAGTACTACCCTCGTGCGGACTAGACTTGCTATCAGTCGGGTCCATCGACTGCCGGGCATCATTGAGTACGATCACCTGATGATGTCAACTACCCTTTTCTCACAAAGGAGATGACAATAAATAGTCACAGATGTCGGGCATTCATGCCTGAACTCCACAGAGTGCGTTGGCCACCGTTGTTTCGACTGGTGAATATGGAGAAATTTGATGGGTCCCAAAATACTATCGAGTTCCACTAGATTTACACAACTATGGTTCGGGCAGCAAGAGGAGGCAAGCACATCATGACAAACTATCTGTCGACTGTGCTTGAAGGATCTGCTCGGTCTTGATTGCTCAATCGATCATTTGAGTTGATTTACTCATGGCAACACCTCTGCGATCTTATGATGGCTAACTTCCAAGGTACGTACAACTGCCCTGGGAAAGAGGATGACCTGCATCGAATGCCCCAAGGCAGCGATGAGACCTTACGATAGTTCATCTGATGCTTTAGTCAGGTTTATAACTTGATTCCAGAAGTCTTTGACACTTCTGTCATCAGGGCATTTAGGCAGGGCATACACAACAGGAGGTTACAGAGGACATTGCCTTGAATCCTCCGACTACTGTCGCCGAGCTCTTTGAGATGGCAGACCGCTTGCGACTACTGCTGAAGCGGTCGAGTGGACCAGGACTGTCGATCAAGTTAATCCAAGTTCCAAAGGGCAAGATGAGGGTAGTAGGAGGAAGGAGAAGGCCAAGAAGTCCAAGAACAAAGCCAAAGGGCAAAGACATTTGGCTGGAAGTTCCAAAAAAGTATTAGCCGTAGGTGATAAAGAGTCACGGAACTCTAAGCAATACTCTGACCAGGGCAAAACCAAAGCAACCACACGGAAGGACAAGCCTAGATGGTGCCCTTTCCACAGGAAAGAGGGGCACGCTCTTCGCAATTGCCGAGTTTTCCAGCGAAAACTTGAGGATTACTATTCTGGCAGGGGATCGCTTCCCATGCTCCTAGAGGTGGGACAGTTAGTGGTCAAAAGAACTCAGACGAGGACGATGACATGCCTTTCCAGGATCCGAAGCACACCATCGAGCATATCTACGGTGGGTCCTCGGCGTACGAGTCCAAGCGATAGTATAAGACTATCGAGCGAGGGGTAAATTCTATTGACCCTCCCCTTGTCAATTATCTAGTAAATTTGAAGTGTTCAGAAGTCACTATTTCTTTCGAGAAGAGTGACTACCCGATCCCTTCGACTCAACTTGGTCGGCTTCCATTTGTGGTCGAGCCCACCATCAATAACTGTCGAGTGAGTCGCGTGTTGATCGATCATGATAGTTCTTTGAATATTTTATTTGTTAGTGCTATGGACAAGATGCAATTCCCTCGTACCAGAATAAAGCTATACGATATTCATTTCATGGAATCATACCAAGATCTTCGGCCAAGCCTATTAACCAAGTCTCTTTACCTGTCATGTTCGAGACTCTGGACAATTTCAGGACGGAGAGAATCTCCTTTGATGTGGTCAACTTCGACATGGTGTACAACGCCATACTTGGATGACCAACCCTGGCACATTTTTTATTGTTGCTCACCATGCATATCAATGTCTTTAGATGCTAGGTCCCAAGGGAGTCATCACAGTCTAATGTGATAAGAAAATAGCGCTAGCGTGCGACCGCAAGTCCCTCGAGTTGGTCGGACAGCTACCAACTCGAGAAGTTTCCAAGGTGCAGCCTTCAAACAAGCACTCGAAGCCTAAAGCCACGCCTAAGCCGAACAAAGAAGTCAAAGAAGTTCCTCTGGACCCAGCAGAGCTTTCAAAGACAATTCGCATCAGGATTACTTCTAACCCTGCATAGAAAGACACCCTCGTCACCTTCCTCTAGGCAAACTTAGATATGTTCACGTGGCAACCATCCGACATGCCCGGAGTCCCTAGGGAGGTGATCAAGCACATGCTAGCTCTTCAGCCTGACAAGAAGCCCGTAAAACAGAAATTACAGAGATTTGCACTAGATCGGCGAGAAGCTATCAAGTCAGAATTGGATAAGCTATTAAACACAATCTTTATAAGAGAAGTAGATCACTCAGAGTGGTTGGCTAACCCTGTAATGGTTAGGAAGTCTAACGAAAAGTGGCGCATGTGTATAGACTATGCTGATTTAAATAAAGCTTGTCCAAAAGATGATCTTCCACCTCATCGTATTGATCAATTAGTTGATTCCACTATTGGTTGTGAAACATTAAGTTTTTTAGATGCATACTCTAGCTATCACCAGATTAGTATGTGTTTGGAAGATGAAGAGAAAACTACATTTATCACTCTATTTGGAGTATTTTGCTATGTCAAAATGCCATTTGGTCTGAAAATGTAGGCCCAACTTTTCAACCTTTGATGCAATTAACCTTTATACATCAAATGGGCCAAAATTTGGAAGCCTATGTTGATGATTTGGTCGTAAAGAGCATCAAACGACTTAATCGTGTTTCAAACTTGTAGGAGACTTTCGATAATCTCAGAAAGAACCGCTTAAAACTTAATCCCAAGAAGTGTGTGTTCGAAGTTTCTTCAGGAAAATGGCTCAAATTCCTTGTTTTGGCAAGAGGTATCGAGGCAAACTCCGAAAAGATCAAGGCTATCGAGTATATGTGCCCTCCGACCACAAAGAAAGAAATTCAAAAACTCACCGGGTGTGTGGCAGCTCTAAGTCGTTTCATCGCATGGTTGGGAGAGAGGACTTCCTTTCTTCAAACTTCTAAGGAAACATAAGGGTTTCGAGTGGTCTAAAGAGGCTAATAATGGTTTCAAGGATATCAAGAGATATCTCACAAGTGCTCCTATTCTGGTTTCTCAGAAACCAGGCGAGACACTCTACATATATCTATCTGCCACGCCACAGGCAGTAAGTATTGTACTAGTAGCAGAACGCGAAGGCATTCAATGACTAGTATATTATGTAAGAAACGTCTTACATGGACCTAAGGAGCGCTACCCTCAGGTCCAAAAGCTTTTATACCTCTACTCATGTCTTCGAGGAAGCTAATATATTATTTTCAGGCACACAAGATAGTTGTGTCGTTTGGGTTTCCTCTAGAATAAGGAAACAACGGAGCGCATGGCTAAATGGTCGGTACAACTTAGGGAGTTCGACCTCCATTTCGTGTCCTGAATGACCATTAAATCTCATATCTTGGCAGACTTTATCGTTGAATGGACAAATCCTAGACCTGTTCAGGATCTCCAATAGTACAATTCCCACGACCAGTGGACGATGTACATCGATGGGTCACTTACACTAAGTGGCTTAGGGGCTGGGGTGGTCCTGGAATCTCCCACGAGGGAGAACTTAAAGTATGTCATCCAATTGCTCTTTCCAACCACTAACAATGTGGCTGAGTATGAAGGTTTGTTGGTTGGCATACGAGCCGCTAAATTTCTCGAGATTCGCCGACTACTCGTGAGAGGAGACTCTCAACTAGTAGTGAATCAGGTCGAAAAAGAGTATCAGTGCTCGAGTACGACCATGTATTAGTACTTGTCGGAAGTACGAAAACTTGAAAAGCATTTCTTCGGTTTTGAATTACGGTATATCCTCAGAAGGATAACTTTCTCGCAAACCAGTTGGCTCAAATAGATTCCTCCCGATCACAAGTACCGCCAGGATTCTTCTTGGAGCAACTCTAGGAGACGTCTCTAGTTGAAGTACCAGAGACAATTCCTAATAAGACAACCTCTCTAGATTATGAAGGACATGGATGGCTCTCATCTACGAGTATCTTCATAAGGGTTGAATATCCGATAATGATCTAGAAGCAGATCGTCTTGCCCGTAAGGCCAAGATGTATACCTTGGTCGGTGGAGTACTCTATAAATGGAGAACTCAAGGAGTTCTCATGCAATGTATATCACAGAAAGAGGGGTTACAACTCCTTAATGACATTCACGAGACTGTCTATGGGGCACATGCTTCTTACAGAACAATGGTCAGAAAAGCCTTTTGACAATGATTCTATTGGCCAACAGCCCTCAGTGATGCCAAGGATCTGGTTCAGAAATGTGTACAATACTAGTTTCATAGCTGATAAGTACAACAACCAACTCAGGCTCTTCAGACAATTCATCTATCTTGGCCTTTTGCAACCTGGGGTCTCGACATCCTGGGCCATTCCCAAGAGCACTGGGGGGCTTCGAGTTCCTTTTTGTCACTATTGATACGTTTATGAAATGGATCGAAGCTGAACCAGTAACTATGATAACAATGAAAGCTATGAAAAGGTTCATAATGAGAAGCGTAATTACTTGATTTGGAGTCCCAAGTCGGATAATTACAGACAATGGTAAACAATTTTCGAGCATGCAATTCCAAGAATTTTACGACGAATTAGGTACCAAACTTTGCTATGCTTCGGTCACTCATCCTCAGAATAATGGGGTAGTTGAGCATGCGAATGGCCAAATAATACAAGGAATCAAGACTCGAGTCTTTGACCAGCTTATGAAGCGCTCGGGGGCTTGGGTCCAAGAATTACATTCTGTGCTATGAGAAATTCGTATGACTCTTAGTTGAGCGACAAGAGAAACTTTATTTTTCCTAGTTTTTGGGGCTGAAGCTGTGCTTCCCCCAAAACTAAAGATCCGATTGACAAGGGTCAAAAACTTCATCGACTCCAACCAAGAACGACTTTGAGCGGATGACATCAACCTGCTCAAAGAGAAGAGGAATCAAGCTTTAATCCGATCAGTTTTCTATTAGCAAGCCATGCTTAAGTACTACGATCGTAAGGTCCAAACTCATACCCTTGCTATAGGTGACTTGGTATTAAGAAAAATTCAATCCCAATCTAATTGGAACAAGCTTTCCCGCAAGTGGAAAGGTCCTTACACTATGGTCGAAGTCACTCGCCCAGGCTCTATACAACTTGCTATGGAAGACGGCTAGATTCTCTCAAACCCTTTGAATATTAATTAATTATGCAAGTTTTACATGTAACATTTCTACTCTTTTTAATAAACCTTTCAATTTGTCCAAATCTTTATTGTCATATGTTCACTAGAGCATATTTTATGTTCATTCGACCACTTCTAGTACATCCAATTTGTTTAACTGATCGGATAAGGGAACACCACTAGTTGGATCCTCTCCTCTCTGCATATGGTCCTGCCTACTTGAAGGAGCTCCATAGTGACAAAACGTTTCTGACTCATGCTATCAATATACAACAATTGTGTTGTCTATGAAAACATTGAACAAATGTACGTGAAGGAACTTTGAGTGTTTATCCTCTCATTGTTTATGTCTTTGATATCATTAATCTGGTCGAAGGAAGGTAACAACACCTAGTCGATGTATTTCCTCTCTGCACGTGGTCCTGCCCACTAGAACGAACTTCCTAGCATCGCTTCGTTCTTGACTTTTGATGCCAGTACATGGTAATTGAATTCGACAACAATAGTCAGATGAACCACTCAGCTCTTTGCTCTCTACATACTTCAGTCTGTACTATTTGCTTTGTTTATTCACATAAAAAAATAAATATTCAGGGGCTAGGATGTAGTTATCAGCATAACTTTGTTTCTTAGTAGTAAATCCTTTCTCTTTCTTTTCCTTTTCATCTTATGAGTACTAAGTACTCAACAAGATAAATTGTAGGAAAAGGAAGAAGTTCATTCATCACCTAAAGGTAAGTCGTTACAAAGTTTTTTATTTACAAACTACTCTTAAGAAGGAGAGCCAAGATGCATTTCTTTAGACACCTTTCGTCCAATTGGCTCTACTTCATCAATCGGGCGAGACGCCACTTCCAAAGAGAAGGTGAAGTCGTGCTCAATTGGATGTAAATTGACGTTCCAGTCGTATGCCTTAAGTTTTGCTAAGGCATAGTTTACAGCACCCCTGACTGCATCCCTGATCGACTCTGCCTGATCGATCTTCAGAGTGGCTAAATGCTTTTATAAATCTTTGGCTTGTAGTACAATCATACTCATGTGAGCAGGTATGGTGTCTTCGAAAGGACTCGTCTTCTCCTCACCAAACTCACCGAGTATATTATTCAGAAGAATACCGTAATCTTGAAGGCTTCCCTTCATCGACTTCATTTCTTCTTGGTCTAAATAAAGCAGGGAGGTGAAGGCCACACTCACAGTAGGCCTGAAACACCGGAATCTCTCCAATTTTGCTCGACGACCAGTTTTGTCTAGCGGCTTCAATCCACTTGACGAATTTCCTCGAAGGAATCTTATCAGCATCTTCCAAAGCCTTCAATTTCGCATCATCCATCTCTGACACTGCCCAGGTAGGTGATGACTTTGCCATTTCTTCGGGCTGGTAGGCTAGAATTTAGGCAAGATTACGGGAAGGAGATGATTTCGTTGGTGGCGGAGAGCTCGAGTGAGTTAGAGCAGATGGGGAAAGGAGACCATGTGAGTCGGATACTCGACTTGGGAACCGAAAGGTTATGTTGAAAACTGATTCGGCGAACACAACAGCGAAAAACAATTGGGTTTTCTCTTATTTTGAAGTTCGTTTGTCTATACAACTCAAGCGAAGTTACCTTATTGCCGAAGCTTTTTTCTGGTCGATAAGAATCAAAAAGGCTTGGCTTTCGATCATTTTCATCTACGACCACTCTTTTTTTTTCTTAAGCAAGTTACTTTCACTTAAAGTTAGGGGGTTAGATGACGAGAATAGAATAATCCTCGAATTATTATGTCACTATATGCACTAGATATACCCTTTATTAATAAGAGATAAGATCCACGAAGTAGTCGTAAGTCCTCTTTCGGCTACTCTATGGTTGCAAGCTCTTCTACGGCGATGAACTCGTAAGTCCTTCTTCGGCTACTCCATTGTCACAAGCTCTTCTACGACAATGAAGTCGTAAGTCCTTCTACAACTATTCCATGGTTGTAATCTCTTCTACGACCATGAAGTCATAAGTCCTTCTACGACTATTCCGTGGTCCTAAGCTCTTCTACGACCATGAAGTCGTAAGTCCTTCTACAACATTCCGTGGTCGTAAGTTCTTCAACGACCATAAAGTCATAAGTACTTCTATGACTATTCCGTGGTCGTAGGCTCTTCTACGATCATGAAGTCGTAAATCCTTCTGTAACAGCCCAGCTGTTTATCCCAAAATTTTGGAGAAAAAAAATTAAAATATAAAATTAAGTTAATTTAGTTTAAAATAAAAATAAGAGTTTTGTTTGTGTGAAATTTGAATTTTGTTTGCCACGATTTTCTTCTTTTAAAAATCGGATTTGAAAAGTAATTTATAGTAAAACTTAAAAATATTATTGAATAAAATGATATTTTGATTTTCTATAAAAATCCTAATTCAAATTAATTCCTTGGATTTATTTGGCCTTTATTTAGTGTTCTGAGTTTTTCTGGAGTTTTAAAATTTATTTTAAAGTTAAAAAGTATTTTTATTATGAACAATATAATACCAACATAAGTTGGAAATATTTTATGAAAGTCCAAAACATCTCGAGGAAGTTCTTTGAATTTTTCTGGAACTTTTGGAAGTAATTTCATATTTTTCTGAGCTATATTTAATTTTCTAGGCTTTTCTGAAAATCTAAAATCAAAAAAAAATAAAATAAAAATAAAAATAAAAATCCTCAACTTCTCTCCTAAGGCTGACAAGTGTCAAGCCCTGGCTCAATCCATCCTCGCCCAATTTAATCTTAGCCCTCCCTCTTTACTTACCCGTTCGCTTCTTAGCCGACAGCTTGGATTTAATCCTCCGTCGCCCGATCTAATCTCGTGCGTCCATATTCACCTAACCCTTTTCGCTCTCCATCCGATGATCCCGATTTCCTCCTTGCGCCATATCGCTCATCCGATCGTCCGCTCTTTCCTCTCTCTCTTCTCTCTCGTTGATAAACCGGTCCCACCTGTCAGTGAATAAAATTATTTTTCTTTACAAAAATAATTTGGCCAGAAAATCAAAATCCTTGCTGACGTCATAAATTTATTTTCCACAGAAAAATAATTCATTTGAAAATCATTTCCCTTGATGACGTCATAATTTCATTTTTCAGTTCAAAAATAATTCCAGAAAATCGGTTTATTCTTTTTCTCCCTTTTCAAACTTTCGAGAGCCCGTTCTTTTTCGTTTTAACTCCGATTGAGCCCATTAAAATTTATAAATTCTTCTAAAATTCTAATCTATCCATTTATACCCTATTTTCAAATTTTTAGAATTTTTGAATTTATTTGTTTTAAACTAAATCATAGTTAGAATTTTATTTAATAAAATAAAATTAAATATTAATATTTGCTAAAATTATTTTATTTGAGTTCTTTGAGCCTCAAGGAAGTTTCAAAATTAATTTTAGAATTTTCGGAGTTTGTTTGAGCTCAATTTCAAAATCTCAAACAAAAATAAAAAAAAAGAGGAGAGAGGATGAACAGTGCATGCAGACTGCTCATCTTCTCGTTGTTCCCGAGCCTGACGCAGCCAGCCGCCATGGCTTCCATTTTCAAACTTTGATTCCCATTGATTTTCTCAACGGTTTTCGTGAAATAAATTGCATTCAAATCCTCTCATCAAGAGCTATCAATTCCCCACCGTTTCCCCTCCCATTTATGAGTATTTACACGAAATTTAAACCGTGCTCTAAATGGCATGCACCGTTGATCTCCCTCTCCGGTCCACCTCCACCCCTATAAAAGGGAGCACCGGGTGTCTCTCCTCATACTCATTCACCACCGAAAATCTCAAGTCCCCTCTCAATCTCTTCTCTCCACAATCTCCGTTTTTCTTTTGTGAACCGAGAGGTGTTCATCGGCCTTTTGCGCCTCCAACAGTGGAGTTCCGGCACTTTTGACCACACCGTTGGCTTCGTCTTCTTGCGTTCTACGCGGTGCTCCCCTCGCCTTCGCCGAAGCATCACCGGAGCATCACCGAACCACCGTGGCCAAACCGCGCCGTCGTTTTTCTCATCGCTGCGAGCCGACCGTGCGTGTTCTGTCAAAACCGAGGTGAGCATCATGTTCCCGACGTTCTCCTCTTCGTTTCGCCACAAACCTCACCTGCTAACTCATCTCCATTTGTCCGGAACGCCGATGTCAACCCGCCGGTCGCCTAATGTCTTCTCCGCCATGTTTCGTCACCATCCGATGTCCGTTGGCCGAGCCGCTGCATGCGCTGAGTTCGCCGACGCGTTCTACGCCATGCTCCCATCGCCATCACTCGAAGACTCCCGAGTCCTCGCCGACTGATCGAGCCGATCAAAACCGTGCCTTCGCGCGTACACCACTTTTTCTAAGCGCTTTGATTTACTCGCGTCATATCGTGTCCTAGTCTCCAAGAAATTTATCTATCATTTTTATTGAACTTTCCGCGAAAATGGCCGTTTTTGACTCCCAACGTCGATTCGTCGTCTCTGTTGAGTTTTAGCCTGTGCCGTAATTTTTCTTAGACTTGCCTCGCCGTGTTCTACGCCGTGCTTCCTTCCGTTTCTCCGAAAAGCCTCCACAAATTTTTGCCTCCGACACCTCGCCATGGCCGCCAATGGCATCTAGTGTCCCCATTCATCCGGTAGTGTTTTCTCCAATCCGTTCGCGTCATATCGTGCCAAACCATCCCAGGTAGCCACCTTTCAAATGGTTTTGGATTCGCTTCACCGAGCACCAAGATATCAAGTTTTTCCTTCTTCTCTACCGTCATCGTTCAAACGTCGATTGTATCGTCTCCGTTGAATTTTCCGCCTAGCCAATAATTTTCTTAGCCTCACCATGTCGTGTTCTACCCTGTGCTCACCCTACATCTCCATGTTCCACACCCAGTACTATCTCCTTCCAACTTGCCGTTGTCTTTTCGCCATCATCTTCGCATTCTCTCACCGCCAGTGATTGCCGCCGTTCCTCGACGCCGTACCCATGTCATCACCTTCGCCTCATCACCGGGGTTCTATTTTGTCCATTCGCCGCCACCTCGCAACCTATCGACACCGTTCTGTTCAAAAAGGAATTCTCGGATTTTGTTATCATTTCATGTGATATCTAAAACTTTCAAGATATTCGTTCTCCTTTGTCCGAACTCCGAATCCGTTGATTCTTTTTCCTAAATTCATCTAAAATATTTACCTTTCTTTCAGTATATATTATATATTTTTGTGATTTTATTTGTATTTATTTGTTCTTTTGTATTTATCGTTCGCCAGTAGAACCCGACGTCACCAAGAAATTTCCGACCCACAACAAGAAAGTCAAGATATCGCACACGAAGGCAAGTCTCCTTTGAACATCTTGAACCCATGTTTGAGAAATGTTTTGATTATTTTAAATTATTGCATTGCTATGCTACATAAAATGATAATTCATGTTTTAGAGATAATAGTTCCGCCCTAGTCAATTAAGGACCGACGCTTGTGTTTGTCCAGACTGAGCACTACCGTACAACCACATGTCTATATGGGTACGACCTAGCTGATTAACTTATGATAGTTTAGTCTAGGTGCCACCAGTGGAAAGTGGATACCAGGGTGTACTGGTTATTCACAGTGAGGGACAGTGGTTTATTGTACTCATACGGCGCAAGAGGGGCTTCGTCTGGTGGTTTAACCTTCACGGTGAAACCTCGGTGGTGGTAATCGGCTAGACTAGAGTAAGGTAAAAGCTTTGTGATACTTTATCTGGGTCTCATGCCCAAGGAAGCGTGCTGACTATTAAGATAACTTATCTCTTGTGGGTAAAGTTGTACAACCTCTGCAGAGTGTAAAACTATTCGAATAGCCGTGCCCCCGGTCAAGGGCGGGCAAGGAATGCATTCACATGGTAGCTCATTGGTTTTGGTTTTAAAATAAAGTTTTGAAAACCGGAGTGGTTGGAACTCTCGGTTTGTGTCTGGCGGATGTAGCCGGTGTGGGTGGTGTAACCGTGGTTTTGAACTTTGGCGGTTAGCTTTGTTGTTTAGTGTGGGTGGTTTAACCCGTGGTTTTGAACTTTAGCGGGTTGAGCCAGTATTCAAGTGTTGGTGGTTGGAACCTTCACTATAAAATTATTGATAGATTCTGTTAAAATAACCACTTTGCTAAATTGATGCCTCTAAAAATAATTAATGGTATTTGAAATAAAATGTCGCTTTGTGCAAAAAGAACCATATAACCCTCCTTTGTTAAGCCTTGCATCTATTGCATTTTCCCAAGACTTGCGGAGTACTTTATGTACTCACATACTACACTTAAAATAATAACCAGAGGAATATGAAGCTCAAGAAGGAAACTTCGACTACGGCGCGTATGGATTCGACGAAGGCTTTCCGGAGTTTTAGGTTGCGCTTCCCCAGTCAATTGCCTGTGGCGTATTGATGGGTCTTCGCCAGAGTTTATTTTTGCTTCCGCTGTGTTTTGTGGTGTGTGTGAGGTCTTGAAACCTCAGTTGTATTAAAGAGGTCTTTTGGTCTGTACTCTCTATTATTGTAATAAAGCGTTGTTGGTTATGTAATCATCACTGTTTGACTGTGTGCACTAGCTTTGATCTGGGACTAGTGCTGTAATACACAGAGGGACTGGATTTGGAAATCCGGGTCCCGACACCTTCTACGACTATTCTGTGGTTGTAAGCTCTTCTACGATCATCAAGTCGTAAGCTCTTTTACGACCTTATAGTCGTAAGCAGTCCCACGATCACCTTGTGAGCATAGACTATTCTGTAGTTCCTATATCCCCAATTGACTTGTGAAACGATGTCTTACTACATCGTGGGGGCATCTAATATGGTGGTTAGAATGTGCGTCTATCTAATAACCGCACACTATCTCTGTTTGACAACAACTACTGCATGGCGAACAGACCACTACGTCTCTCTGACAATAACTTCTGCCAGACGGTTATCACCCGAAGCGTTAAGGTGCCTTCTAACGCGGGACAACGGCTGTCGCTTTGTCAGCTATTTAAAGGTTAATGTCAAGGGAAGAAGGGACAAGAGCCAGAGGAGAGGCAAAGGAGAGATAGTGCAGACTCTTTTCCACATAACACTATTGTAATCATTTTCTTTGATTAGTAATCACACAGGACGTACGGTTATTATACTCCTAGGAGAAGGCCCAAACTTGGATAAAAATTCTCGTGTCCTTGTTCCACAAGACCATAGCTTAGTCTTCTGAGAAAATCCCCAAATCCAAATAAATCATACGTAAGATCGGTATTAAAACACCAACAAGGAGAGCTACAACAAAACTAAGTAAAAGAGAGAAACCTTGGTCTACTATTGCTCGTGAATCCTAGATGATCTAGATGCCCTTGGATGGGTTCTCATATGTCATAGTAAGCTAGAACACAGCACAAACTCAAAGCCAAATCACTCACAAGAGCAAAACTCCAAAATCACCTCTCTTGAGGAAAACTAAGAATACTCAAGAACTCCCTCTAAAAGGTAACTAGATGAATGGGATCTGATCTGTAACACCCCAGGACCCACATTACCCTGGGATGCTACTAAAACCACTCCACAACTAACCAAAATACAAGATAAAATAAACTGGCAATAATCCCTAAAACATGATATGCTAAGCGGAAGCATAATCAACTAAGGGAACAGGATAATGATAACAATTCAATAATTAAAATCTCATACCCACACATAACCCTCTCCGCTTAACGGTCCTACACTCGGCCCGCTGTAGCAACTCTGCTTAATATTTTTGTATCTTTAACACTATCAAACCATTTACAATAAATGATATATTTCTGGTAATTACACTGAAATATCTTCAACTTTCAAGTAGACCACTAAATTTTATTTTACTACTAACATGGTGTAATTTAATGCGCAAAATAGAGGACATGCTATGTTTCTGCAATCAGGCCAGTCAACTTCTAATGCACAATACCTTCTGTACAAAGCTATAAAATTTATGATTTTTATACAGTAGTTAGATTACTGAGTTCCATACAATTTTCATAATTGTATCTAAAATCATAAAAATCATCTACTACTCTGAAACTACACCTGAACGTCAATATGTCTCAGTCTGCACCTCTGCCAAACAACAAAGTTCCCGACTCCTATGCGCCCAAATCCCACAGCCTGAAATTCTGAAAAAATTACAGAAAATAGACCTCATCGTCCTCTATAATTTCCTTTTGTTCAGACCCACAGGAAAAATTGTTTCGATGCCCTAATCTGCGCAAACAGTTGCGCTACACAAATCTGACTACGCACAGACAGCAGAAAATCACTAATCGGATAATCAATTTGCTAATCTCCTTCTAATCCCATGCCAAGATCCCTAATTAATCTAAAAACAGAAGGATTTGGCACTGGGAAAAGTTACCTAGGGGATCCCTTAGGATCATCCCTCTTCTTTCCTCCTCTTCTTCTCTTCCCTCTCTTCTTCTTCTTTCTCTTCCTCTTCCTTTCTTCTCGCTTCCACCTTTGCACCAATGGACAGCAGTAGGGGAGAGGAGATGGAGGCGCAATTGGGAGGGGAGGGTGGCGGCCAGGGGGTGGAAAAAGGGGGGTAGTGGCCACTAGATTAAATAGGGGGGAAGGGGTGCGGCTTAGGGTTTAGGGGGAGAGGGGGTGCGGCTTAGGGTTTAGGGGGAGAGGGGGTGCGGCCACCCCTTGGGCCAGATGGCCTAAGGTGGCAGGCCTACCCTGCAGGCAGCCCACTTAGAGTTTTTTTATGCTATTCCACCATTTTTATTTTCCCTTCCCGCGATTTACCGAAAATCCGGCGACTCCGCGATTACTTTAAAGCCGACGCCGAAACGACGTTCAGGGTATTACATGATCTCTAAGAAATATATCCATCTCTTACATGTCCTTGGCACTAGGAAAGATCAAGAAGAGAGAAATCTGAAAAAGAAAGGCAAGCAAATAGAAACCATAAGGTAGGATCAATGGCACAACTCACTTGGACAAACTTTGAATGTTCATTTTACTTGGAGAGGAATATTTTATAGCCACTCCCTTAAGATGGCAGAGCTCTAAGACTAGAGAGTGCACTCAAGGCTTCACACAAAGGAAACCCTAATCTCTCTCCACTTGTTCTTTATTCTCTCGAGACACACAAGGGCTTATATATGTTGAGGCTCCCACCTCCTACTTAACCCTAGAAACTAGCAACCTTTTATGGATCACACTACTTACAAATGGGGTAACCCAATAACTCAAACACAAATAGGTTTTTCAAATCCACATACTTGCATGCTTTTTAAAGCGCAAGTTTCACATGACTCCAAAAGCCTGATAAGACACTCTATCCTCAAAGGCGTGATCTAAAACACTTAGGTCAATGTTACAGTTTTGCAAACCACCACTTCACCCAATATGGGACAATTTTCTCAATTGCCACACTAATCTTCACGAAGCTACGATGCCCAATGCCTTGTCACAAGATTGTACGCCTGCTCTGAGGTCATCACCACTTGAAACACCCGAGTCCTATGTCACATCACATCACATCATAGTATGCGATACCCAATTACTTGCCACGAAGATCGTGCATTTGCTTAGAGAATCGTCACCAATTGAAACACATAAGTCCAATTGGCACACCATATACAAGCACTTGCCTCCTCACAATCGTTGTCTTTCTCACATGCTTCTCTGCTTGAGATGATACTCCACCCGGACTCATACGACACACCATAGCCTTAGGACCCCTTCCATAGATTTGGTCCTGTTGCTGACTGCAACAATTATCAAGCATATGCACATCAAAGAACATGTAATCGATCTGAGCACAAATGATATGCACTTGACTCTCATTAGTAAATCAAATGCATGGACACACACCATGACTAACACTTGTATGAACACCCCATGACTAACACTAGCCCACCACCATGACTCACAACCAAAACCAACTCAACTTAGCATCGGGGTCGGTATGACTGCGATACCCATGCCGATCAAACCACCCAACACACACCGGTTAGACCGCCATGACAAGGCCAGTGAGACCACTCTCCTTCGCTCATACCAAAACTCCAAAGCTAGTAATACTGCACCAGGTCATAACATAAAACATCCAAAAGACCTTCTCCAAAAAAATAGCTGCCGCCAACAACAGGCTGGTACTGGGTCAGACCACCATCACGGTTGGTCAGACTGCAAGCCAGTCAGACTGTATTGTACAATCTCTACAGAGTGTAAAACTATTCGAATAACCAAACCCACGGTCACGGGCGGACACTATGCACTTTTACATGGTAGATTTATGGTTTTGTTTTTAAATGAACTTTTGAGAATCTGGGAGTGGTTAGAGCTCTTAGTGTTCACTTTGGTAGATAGCGCCAGTCAGGTAGTCAAAACTAGATCATTGAACTTTGGCGGTTTGACCCTTACTACTAGTGTTGGCAGCTAGAACTTGCACTAGAAAGCTTATTCTAGTTTCAATTATCGCAATTACTTTTTAACTTGATATCTTGGAAAATATATAATGGCGATTGAACTAAAAATGTTGAATTGTGGAAAAGAACCATATTATCCTTCCTTTGTTAAGCCTTGCATATAATTGTATTTTCCTAAGACTTGTGGAGTACTCTATGTACTCACCTTTCAATTTACAAAAATATCTCAGAGGAATATGAAGACACATAAGGAGACTACAACTACTTCTCATGTGGCTTCGATATGAAGGATTCCCAGAGTTCTAGGTCACATTTCCCTAGCCAATTGTCTGTAGTGTATTGATGGGTTATCTTTGGAGTTTATTTCTTTTCCTCCTGCTTTGAGTGTGAGCTTGTGAGGTCTTGTAACCTCATTTGTAATAAGTGGCCATAAGACCAGTACTCTTTATTATTGAAATAAAGCATTGTTTGGTTATGTAATCATCATTGTTTGATTGTGTGCACTAGCTTTGATCTGAGACTAGTGTGGTAATACATAGACTGTTCGGATTCAGAAATCCGGTCTTGACATAGAAGGTTTTGAACATTGTTGAAAGTTTGTTGCATCCATTTTCACTCTCTTAAGCAAGGACAGGGGTCTCTAGTTGCATATGTTACATCTAGAGGTGGATTTCATATCCACTTGAGCTTGTTCTTTTGTTGCACTTGGTGAGGGTCAAGCAAGTAGATTGACTTGTTACTCTTAGAGGTTGCCAACTCCTACACAGTGTTTGACATATTGTGTCCAGTGATCTTCTCAAAGAAGCATATAAGAAGGTTCAATGTATTATGAATGTTAAAGCTCACCTAACAGGTGGGAGAAAGAGCTACCACTAATGAAAAATGAGATGTTTGACTTAATTCATTCAGCATCTCTAATTTGTTTGGGCTTATCTTAATGTGGATTAGGAGAGACTAGCAAGTCTCTAAGCATCACAGTAAAAAGAGACAGTGTCAATTATGGTTTATTTTTTGTGCTCAATTTATATACTTACAATTTATATTCATAGAAATTGAATAGATTTCTTGTCACCCTACGATTGCAAACTTTGATATAGACTTAGGGTGTTTGTACACTTATGTGAACCTTGATCATTTAGGCCTTATTTGTGCAAAGCCGAGATTTGATATACGCTTTCACATATAAACTCAATTTTAGCCAAAATGAGAAAATTGTAAAAGCGCCTATCCATCCCCGTCTAATCGGCCTCCTCGACCTTACACTGGTGACATTGTGTAGCCCAATGATGGGTGATGGAGGAGAGATAATGACAGATCCAAGGAGTCAAGTTAGGGTTTTGGGTGGCAAGAGGTGGTGAGCAGTGGCAGATCTAGTGCCAGTGAGCCGCCAGATATGGGGAAGATGTGGGGCGCAACGAGGAGGTGGTAGCCAGTAGCACAATAAAGGAGGAGGAGCTGGGTAGCACTAACAGCTACTGAAAGAAGTGGAATTGTAGTGGCGCCGGTGAGCCGCCAATGTCTAGGTGGCTCTCTAGCTAGGCGGTAGGACACATGTAGAGAGTGATGGTGGGATTAGGGTTTGGATTAAGGCTCTGTTCCAAGCAACTTTTTGGCTTCTGCCTTCTAGCTTCCAGAATCTAAAAGCCGTTTTGAATGCATTGGTTTCTTAACATGGCTTTTTTCCTTTGCGTTGTCTATGGAAATATAACGGTTTTTTAATTTTTGTCTTTTTGTCTTTATTTTCTTTTAATTGAGTGTCTAAGCTAAAAGCTATCAACCACTAAAGTGTAATTTCAGCCGAAAGTTAAAACCAAAAATCATCTTTCGTAAGTTAAAACCAAAAATCATGTTTGTAGCCAAATTAAACGAGGTCTGAGGGTCACACGAGTGTGATCCAATGGTCACACGAGACCTACTTTTTTTTAAGAGAAATGTGACCTACTTTTTGCAAAAATTATGACTACTTTTGGACAGACAACCCCCATGAAAAAACCTTTGGTTTTCTCCGTTATTCTGTCATTACGACATTCTTCTGCTCATTACAACAGTCTGCCTTTATGAGAAAGCAAGATTCACATGCAGGTGGAGTGGAGTTCACATGGCCAATCGGAGAGTGCAATCATTAGCCGGAGACCGTGGATGAGATTTCTACAGTTCTACTCCACTTTCATTCATTAAAACACATTCCTTTCTTGCTACATGACATTGGATGTAGTAGGGCCGCTGTGCTGCCTCCCATGCCCCATTCTGTCACTGAATTCATCCCCTCTTGATCAGCCTCATATGTAGCAACTTATGGGCTGTTTGTTTTTTTTTTCCTGTGGCTTATAATTTTTGACTGAAATTTTTGAATTTTAGTTGTTTACGATAGAGATTGCGGAGAAAGAGATACTCGCTTACGATTTTGGTTAATACAGATGTTAGACTTTTAACATGTACTACAATTTAACTTATAGATCTCGTTTTAAGAAAATACTCTATTTAAAAATTAGATACTATAGCAAAAATTAAAATCCGTTTTTAGAAACCGTAAAGAACAGACTCTACATCCTCTCTCCACAACTTTATAAACATGTAACCCCACACGCGCACACGCCCCACACACTAGCAATCCCCATTCCACCATCTCAAACATTAATTCACAATGCAGCACCGCCGGCAGTACGGCAGCTCCGGCGAGCTCGACGTGTTCGGAGCGACGTGCTACTTCGACGGCCTCACCAACCGTGCCACCGGCCCGGTCGCCGTCAGGGAGCCTACTGAAGACCTGACGCTACAAGTGAAGATGATGTATAGTAAGAACACGGAAGAAAGCTACCATGCTCAGCTGGGAATCAAGGCTAAGAGCAAGCTCGCCGCCTTCTTCGGCTCCTTGGTGTCGCCGGAAGCGAGCTTCCGTAAGAAGCCTCCTCCGGCAGCAAGTACGCTGGCCGTCGACGAGCCGCCGAAGGTCTCCTCGTCGTCCTCGCGTGGGAGCAGTGATGTCACGGCTGCTAGCACGCAAATACAAGGTTGTGGACATGATTTGGGTGTAGTGATGGGGGATAGGAGGTTGCAGGGTGTTAGGGTTGTGAGGGGCAGCGGCGACGAGGAGAGGTGGGTGGTGAGGTGCAGTGCTTGGGAGGAGCACCATGAGAAGATGTTCGTTGCACCATCACGTCGTCATCAAGTAGGAGAAGAAGATGGTGATCATCATGGTTGGGATAGTGACTCTAGCTCTGATCTATTCGAGTTGGAGCTGGAAGATATTATCTTCCCAGCTAATTACTAAATGATCGAATAATTTTGCTATTGATCGAGATATCGTACGTGTATGTGTATGATCAGATGAATCACATGTAAGCTTATTATATATGTACGTATCACCGTGCAATGCACGCAATTAATTATAGAACATGAGCGAAAAACAATTATGTATGCGCATGTATAAGTTACTTATATCTATGTACGTACGTATATGCATGTATTTGCTTGTTGTTTTGTGTGGAGTTGGACCTGTACAACATGTAGTTGTGCATGTACATGCATACAGGACTACAGGTGCTAACGTTCCTTGTTGGAAGACAAGTACTTAGCCAAGGCAAAACGCTACGGTTTTGCTATTGCCAAGGTGATTAAAATTTTTTTATCTCTTAGTTACTTGAAGTTGCACTCTCAATTAACTAAAATTGCAGCCTCTCTCCAAAAAAACAACTGTAATTTTAGTTGATTGAGAGTGCAACTTCAGCTATACTTAGTTGCACTCTCAATCAACTAAAATTGCAGCTCCCTAAAAAAATAACTATAATTTTAATTGATTAAAAGTATAATTTTAAATGATGAAAAGATAATTTTAACCATCTTGGTAATAGTCACTCCGAAACGCTAAGGGGCCATGTTTTTGTGTAGCGCTGTAGCGATGTGCGCGCGTGTTGTAGTGCGACCATGGGACACGGAGTCCTGGAGAGTCTTACCCCTTGCTTAGTATCTAGCCATCTATGTCTGTCCATCTACGTGCAATTAATTGCTGTGCAGCTGTTAAATGGGTGTCTCGTCCTGTCGAGACACACATAGAGATGGCAACGGGCACAAGTTTACTGGATTTTGCTATCCTAAATTCGTGCCCATGAAAGTTGGATGTACCCGCTAAAAAACTCATACCCGTGATGGGTACAAATTTTTGCCCAAACCCATGCCCACTTGAGTAACGGGTATCCACGGGTCGCCCGTGCCCAACAACAGCTGTGCAGATTGCAGACAGTGCAGTACTTAGAAAGTCAACAATAATTTTAATCTATATGCTACTATGCATGAAACAAGCAACGACAAATCCACAATGCACATCACTAGTTCACTCTATCAATTCTCAGTTCATAGTTCACTGGCATAGTATATCATTACAAGTTCACAGTTCACAACTCAGTTAAAACCAAAAAGAGAGACATCAACTACTCCTTGTACTTGACTAGTGGGCTATGAGCTGGGCTGGTTTGCCTGGGAGCCTGAGTTTATAACTCTTATGGATCGGGTTTATATTACCCATGGATTTACGGGTTTGGGTACTATAGGAACGTACCCGAACCCGGCAGACCCGATGGGTTGGGTTTTTTGCCCATTAAGATACCCATGAGTTAGAAAATTGACTTAGACCCATGCCCTAATAGAGTAAAAACCCACCAAATATCGAATTTCGGGTACCCATTGTCATCTCTAGACACACAGATACCACTTCCATCTTGACTAAAGAGCAGCGATGAGTTAATGGTTGGTCTCTTCCGACTTCTTCCTTCCTATACGTACGTGCATGTGGCTTTCTTTACAGACATGTGTATGCTTTACAGCCCAACGGGTTTTTTTACCGCTTATGATTTTTTTTTGCAGTGGATTATAGCATTTAGACTGTTCGTGAGCGAGTACGAAGCAACAAAAACTCACGTGTGGTTTTGACTAATATAAATAAAGTCGCTATAGTTTGTATTACAATTAACTTATAGGTCCCGACTTGAAAAGACACTCCGTTTGAAAGCTAGTTATAGTAGAAAAACTGAAAAACAGCTTTTAGAAGCTGAAAAGAAGAGGATTATGCCTTTTTTTAATTTGCGGTTTAAGGTTTTTGGTCATAATTTATTAGTTTAATAAATAGTGATTATTAAAAGAAGTCGAAGCTAAAAACAGATAGAAAAGTTGAAAATGAACATATTCGTTGCTTGTGCTTTCGATCGTCCATCTCGTGGGGCCAATGCACTTAATTGACTTGCTTTACATATATGCGAATGTTTTTTCGTAGTTTCATTCATCGCATAGGTCACATCACATCTATAGTATTGTGACACCCTACGTTACTATCTTTAGAGCATGACACCGCACAACAAATTATTATCCTCTAAGATTAATGTCTCAGTGAATAATAAGTCATACTAGAGTTACGTAATATAATAATAACTAGAGATTATGTATTATTAATTACAACAACTAGTCACGCATGACTAAGGCCTTAAGTATATATAGGAGATAAAAAAAGAGATACAAATTATTTATATACCCCATCTCTCAAAGACAAGGTTCTACAGGTCACCTGCTCGTTCCAACTACCGAATAGGGCATTCATCTCACCCTGGTCCTCGATACGATGACCCTCATCCCACACGGCATCCTCTGGGCTTGTAAACCCTACGCCCCACTCGAGATATTCCCTGGCTGAACTGAGATCTAACAAAGGAATGTAATAGCAAGAGTGAGTACAAAAATACTCAGCAAACGTTAATAGCAAATATGAAAGGATATGGCTCATGTCTTCTAATCAATTCTCATATTCTATCTCTTCTTTATCCATCAGATATGTTATTAAGTTAAAGAAATATTTGCATATTTTAATATTCCAAATACTACTAATCACCACAGTGAAGAGAAAGAACCCTCCAGTCGTTCTCCGTAGCCTCCAACCCAGGAGACAGTTACAAATTCATGATATAATTAGCACTGCACAAGTTTGTGTCACTTTACCCATAGCTACTCTCAGCTCTTTGCAACGGGTCATCCGCATTTCCTTATATGAGGTGCCGAGTTAGAGTACAGAGCATTTTTCTAGTTCCGTTATTATATCTTCACCCAACTATTTATAATCGGTGGCTTGGGGCAATCTCTTACCCTCAACCAACACCCATTGACCATGAGCTAGTTGTTGGCTGGAGTGGTCTAACCCTCACCAGACACTCCACTGCGCTAATATATGTGCCTAGGCTCACTACTTTTGGGTTTAATACTTGTTCTGGCTCCGCCTACATTGGATCCACCACTTCTAGGCTATATAGCAGTTCTGATTTCCTCCACCTAATTATATTGCTTACCCACATGAAGATGAAAATAACGTTGTAGGGCAGCATTTTCTGCTCGTTAAAACAATAATATAGTTGACAATAGAAATATGGTTCCCTACCCGAGTAAAGGTTGTTTAGTCTTTATATCATAACCATATGTAGGGGGTCCCAAAACCTGCCTCTTTCTCTTCCTGACCAGGGCACCATCTACCCTCCTATTATAAATAGTTTACAGTCTAATCTCTTTTCCCGCTTCAATTATCCACCAATTCTTTGAAAAGGAATTTTAATGCAACAAGTGATAATAGATATTGTACAGGAATTAATTTTCTTAAGTGACATAACTAATCAAAGTGATCAAAGGTAAGATTACCTTGCTACTCATAGAACGCCTCAGTCTCATCTGTGGTTTGATCGGATCCATCTTTTTACCCCGGTTCGTCCTCTTAATTACAGAGCGCATTTTACCATTTACAAAATCTGATAAATAGGCAGTAATTTAATATTGTGTTAATTAGTTTTAGTTGGGGTTTTACATTTGCTATAATTTATTTACTTTGGTGATTTAATTCACCTTCAATTGATTTCCTACTGCTCTAGCCCATTATTGCTCTCAGCCCTCTCAAATCGGTCGAATGCTCTTACGTAGAAACGACTTGGCCTACTGGCTGCCAGCCCAACATACACAGCCTACGCACACACTCACACTATTGCACCGGCCCACTCACACACGTGCTTGCTCACTCTACCGTGCCGGTCGACAAATGTTGGCCACGTGCACCCACACACGCCAAAACACCCAACACACATAGCAACACACACGCACACACTTCTCACGCTCGATCCCCTTTCTTGGCCTACTTAGCCCTGTCTCGGTACTCTTCCGATTGTAACATCATGATTTTTGGTGCCTTTTTAAAGTTTTTAAAATAAAAATAGCCAGTAGGAATTTTTTTAAATTAATTAAAGATTAATTGGAAATTATAAAACTAAAATAATTTAATATGAATAAAATAAATATAAATTAAACTAAAACTAGTTTTATTTAGGTTCCTTGTGATGCATGGAATTTTGTTGGATTTGTCTGGATTTTTTGGAGTTCATTTGTGTAACAGCCCAGCTGTTTATTTCAAAAATTTTAGTAAAATAATTCTAAATTAATTTAATTTAAAATAAAATCAAGTGTTCTTTGGTTGGCTAAATGCTGGTGATTTTATTTGACTATTTTTAGCCTTTAAAAAGTTTTTCTTAAAAGTAATTTGACTAAAAACATAAAAATATTATTACGTAAAAGATATGTTGGATTTATATAAAAATACTATTTAAAATTAACTATTTTAAAATGATTTGGCTTTATCTGGATTTTTTGTGCTTTTCTAGATTTTTAAAAATCAATTTCAAAGATAAAAAGTATTTTTGTAAAAAATCTAAAGATCAACTTTAAGTTGGAAATATTTTTTCTAAGTCTAGAACATCTCTAGGAAATTCTGTAAGTTTTTCTGGAAATTTTAGACTTTATTTGCTATTTTCTAAGTATTTTCAATGCTTCCTATATTTCTAGAAACCAAAAACGAATTTTAAATCCCTTTTCTCTCAGGCTGACATGTCTCAAGCCCAAATCGAATCCACCGCCTCTTGGTTTAATCTCAGCCGTCCATAGCTACTTACCTATTTGCCTCTTAGCCGACGGTTTAGATTTAATCCTCCCTTGACGATCTAATCTAGACCGTCCCCTTCCACTTAACCCTTCCCTCTCCATCCGACGGCCCTGATCATTTCCTTGCACCACATGGAAACCATCCGACCGTCCTCGCCTTCCTCCTCTCCCCTCTCTAGCCGATAGACGGGCCCCGCCTGTCACGCTCCTCTCCCTCCTCCCCTTCTTGCTCCTTGCGCCGCTGCCATTACCGCGTGCACTCGAACTCTTCAATGCGTCGGTTTTCTTCTGTTTCTTCCTGAGTAAATGGCCATTGAGTGCCCTCTTCACTCCCGCTTTCGTTTCCGGTCGTTTCCCCTCTTTTAAACTCTACTTCCTCGCCTTTGGGCGCCACCGCCTCGGCCTTTAATTCCCGCGAGTAACCGACGGCCATTCGTCACCTCTGCCCCTATATAAAGCCCCCGAGGATACCGTGCGCCGCCCATTCCCCTCTACCAATTCCTCCCCTTCATGGTCAAGCCCTCACCGTACCGTACTTCTTCTTCGCGGCCCGAGCGAGCTCCGGCGAGAAATCGTCGCTGCCCCAAGTACTTCCGCGCCTCACCGACACCATATTCATCTTCATCGTGCCTGTGCGAACATCCTCCTCCCCTTCGCCAAGCAAAGCTTCCGCCAGAACGCCGAGACCACTGGAGCCGTGCGCCGCCGTAGCTTCCCTTTCGTGGCCGACCACCCTCCGGTCATCGCCGAGCATAGCCGAAGGTACCGTTGGACTCCCCAATTTCCCCTCTCTCTTTTGCGCCATTCGCTTGTCGCCTCCGTGCCACCGCTCGTCGGTGGCCCTCGGGCTCCGAGTGCCACCGCTCGTCGGCGCTGTCATGTCAGCCGTTTCGGTGATGTGGTAGACAACTGGCAGCCACCCGTGCGCCACCTCAGCAACAATGAGCCTCGCAAGTGCCACACCAGCCGGTGTGCCACCTCAGCCTTCTAGCTAACCTGTTAACCCACTTCACCGTAAACCGGCCACAAATAAAACATTTTCCATTATAAAAACAATTCAGCCAAAAAATAAATAGAATGCTGATGTCATAAATCAAATTTCTAGTACAAAAATAATTCCAGAAAATCAACTTTTTCCTTTTCTTTAGAATTCAAACTTCCGAGAACCCGTTCTCTTTCATTCTAGCTCCGATTGGACCCATTCAAATTTCTAAATTCTTCAAAAATTTCAATATATCCATTTATACCATCATTTTAAATATTTGAAGTTTATTTGGTATCCTAAATTTAAATGTCAAATTCCAAAACCTAGTTCATTTTCAAAGCCTCCATTCCATTCAAAATTTTCTGTGCACTTCGAAAATTCAAATTAATTTAAAATCATAATATATCTCCTAGTCTATATTTTATAATTTTTGGAATTTATTTGAAGTTTATTTGAATTTATGTTCTTTGGTTCTTCGCGTTTAGACTACGACGATTCTGGAGAGTTCGATTTCGACAATTCGCAGCATCAAGTCTTCGAGCAAGGCAAGTTACACCTTTGATCATGTTTGCTCCCAGTAATTTAAACTATTTATGTTGTTTTTAAAATTATTATGCATGCGTACTTTTATTCAAATTAATTCAAATCTGTTTTAAACTTTAGTTACACCAAAATTCCTTTGTATATGGCCAAATTTGATATTGAACATTAACACGTCTTGTCACCTTAGATAAAACTCTAGTAAATACACTAGTATGGACTAGAGAAATTTCGTATAAATGCTTATACCTGCTTAGACATAATTTTTGTTTTTGGATAACTTTTTCACATAAAATGATAAGCTTTTGATATGTATTCTTGACTTTGGTGAGTCAAGAAGGATTATGAAATATTTCCAAACAAAATAGAAAAACTTGGTTTAGACTTAGGAAAATGGTTAGGTGGTGGGTGCTTGCTGGCATGCATTATTGTTTGGTGATGTAATGTTGATTGTCAGGCACAAGGGGTATGTGGTTGGTGCCTAGGTCAGTTAAGGACCGGTCTGTGAGCTACTGCTACAAAGACCTTTTTGTACTACCACAAGGCTAGATGGGATAACCGTGACTGACTAATTTGCAGGTCCCAACCTTAGTCTCGATGTAGGTTGAAAGTGAGTGTGGCGTAGGCCATAAGAAGTCTCACTCGGCTCAAGAGGGGGTTCCAACTTGTGGATTCAAGTTGTGGTGAAACCTCAGTGTTGGCTTGGTCAGGTTGAAGGCATTGCATTGTAAAGACCTTGTCATGATCTCCTCGCCATACACCTAAGGAAGTGTGTTTATTCGGTGGCAATATGGGATGATCATGTCTTGTGGGTAAAGCTGTACAACCTCTACAGAGTGTATAATCTATCCAGGATAGCCGTGCCCACGGTCATGGGCAAACTGAGGAAAGTTTTTCACGGATTAGACTTTGTTTCCAAAATAATTTATGAAAACCTTATGGATGGATGGAATCCATGAGAGATTGAAAAACGAATGGATGAATGGAATTCATATGATATCTTTTTGGAAAAGATGGTCCAGGTGGGATGCTTGTGGATAGGTAGTGTTTGGTTGGAGCCTGCACTAACGATATTATTTTGTTAAAATATTGTTTCTATTTATTGTATCAAATTCAGGTTTTGAATCTACTTACAATATTTACTTCAATTCTGCTTTTCGCTCAATTAACATTATTATGCCTTCCTTTGTCAATTCATATGCATGCATTAACTCTGTTAAACCTCCTGATGTAACTTGTGGAGTACTTTATGTGCTCATGTTTCTCAATTCATCATTTTTCAAAGGACAGCTTCGACTTCGGTGAGGATCAGAACGAATAGGCCGCGTCTTATTGTCTTTTGCCTATGAGCAGGCTCAGTGAGCTTCTTTCGCTTCGGTTTTTCTTCCGCTGCTTATATTTAATTTTGGCTTATGTGCCGTGGATGTAAACTTTGGCCATCAGGCTCATATTCAATTAATAAAATTTGTCATTGTGCATGATATTTGTTTTTATTATCCACTATGTGCTTAGCTGATCCTGGACTAGTGCGATTAACACAGAGAGTTTCGGAGTTGTTGCTCCGGATCCGATAATTTGCTATTTATTGGAACTTAATTAAATTTATTTCAAATTTTGAAATCTAGAAATCCCTGAAATTTCCGAAACCCTCTGTGGGCTGAATCCTTTCTCTCGGCCCAACTTACTTTGTTTTGGCCCAACTTCCTCTAGGCAGCTTGCTTCACCCTGGCCCAACCCAATCTACCTCGCCTTTCTCTCTCACCACCTTATGGACCCCACCTGTCAGGTGAACAGTACCATGTACTATTTATCTTCCACCTCCTGACTCCAAGCCGTTCATGATGTCACCAGCGTCTCCACTATGGACTCCTCCTTCCTTGGCTTTAAAAGCATGCTCAAAGCATCGAAAATCCTCACCATGAGCCGCTTCCTTACTCGACCTGTCTTTGCCGTCACCAATTCCGCCGTCCTCGTGCCAGAATTCGAAGATCGAGTTGCCACCACCGTTAAGCTCTAGCGAGCTATTACTCAAGCCTCGATGAGCCGTCATCTTCTCCGACCACCTCTTGAGCATCCCCATGCTCTGTCCTACCTCATCCGCACCTCGCCGAGGCCAGGGAACCACCGGAGCTCCGATCTCACTGTGAACACAATGACCGTAGCATCCTTTTCCTTGCTGTCAGTCACATTCGTTCGCCAGTAACCACAATGTCATCACCGTTGTGTTCATCATGCTCCACTTGTGTAGATCCACCCATCATCTTAGCCAAAGAAGCCATTGTTCGCTGTCATGAAGTTCGCCGAAAAACCTAGAGCACCAGCACACCGCCACTGACATGGTTTGCCACAGCAGCGCTAGAGCCCACGTTTGCACCATGCAGCAACTATGCACGCTCACACCACCGCAAGCCCTACCATGTCAGATGCCACGTCACATGCCATGTGTCGACCACGTAATCGCCACTGTATGGTCTTTTGTGCACATGTCATCCTAGTCATCTACGACATCAACACATAGTAGATGTAGACCAAGTTCATCATAGACCCAAATTTGGTCCATGCACCCGGTTCACAGCATAGTAAACTTTAGTGTAGTCGTTTTTCTCCTTTTCCCGGCCAATCCAACTTCCAAGAGTCTGTTCTCCTTCATACAAACTCTGATTGACCCAATTCTTCCTTCTAAAATTATATAAAATTGAGATCTATCTTTTAGTTCTTATTTTGTCAAATTTTGAATTTTATTTAGATTTTTATTTGAATATATTTGTGTTTTATTTACTTTCTCTCTCATTTAGATAACTACTTCAAAGGAGCAGCAACAGGGTTTGAAGATCAAGGAGTGGTAACTGAGCAAGACCAAGTCAAGTTGTGACCTTTAATAATCCTTAACCTATCATTTCAAATTTAAATATTTTATTATTTTAAATTGTTGTGTACTGCTAATTTATTACAAACCATTATACTTGGTAGTTATCAACCAATTTTGATTAAATTCCTTCTTTGATAATTGGAGTGCCATGATTCCATTATTACTATAAGATGGTTAATTATCTAGTGATGCAATATTAGTATCCATTTGGATTGTACGTCTAGTATGCTCAGCTATGCTTATTGGTACGTTGGGCTCATCATCACATTGATCAATTAATTTTTTAACTTAATAAGATATTGAATCATGGTGGTTAGTCACAATTATAAAATTTATGTACTATGATATGGGTAGTGTCATTGCTCTTGGTTAAACAAAATAGTTTTCACTTGAGCGATTGATCATGTAGTAAAGTGGTGCAGTTATCACATTTGGGATATGGATATCTCGCTTGGGTAATAATTAAGGACTTAACTTTATGTACCATTGGTCTGAGCCTTATTATGCAATCATATGTCTAGTATGGGATATACGTGGCTAATTAATTTGTGATGTTTTAACTTTGATTTCGCCATTAAGATGAATGCGGGTGTTGGTTAGACATTTCTACATGGTGCAAGAGGGGACTCTCTGACTAGGTGGTTAGCCTACTCAGCAGTCAAATCTTAGCGAGCAGAATCGAGTTAAGATTGGGCATTGTAAAGACCTTATGATAATCTCTTAGTCGCACACCTTTGAAAGTGTGTCAGATGGACAATATAAGTTGATTATCTTTTGTGGGTAAAGTTGTGCAATCTTTACAGAGTGTAAAACTATTTCAATAGCAGTATCCTCGGTTATAGACAATACTTGGTGATTTCACATGAGAGTTAGATTTTCACAAAATTTGGGTTGGTTGCAAAATGAATGGTTAGTTTACTTGTGGTTGATTTCATTATTTACTTATTACTCATTTTTAAATTGCACTTTCAATCTATTTATTGCATTTACTCTAAATTATTGCTTTTCACAAAGTAACCATTCAGCTATCCTTTGTTAAGCCTTGCATAATTATATATTGCATCTTGTTATATATGACTTGCTGAGTACTCTATGTACTCATGGTTATGTACTTTGTTGCTAAGTTGTCGAAGAAGAATCATATCAGACAAAAGTATTTGAGGAGGAATGCTTTAACAGCTTCATGGATTAGGACTTCACTTCCCAATCAATTACCTATGGGCATGTCGAATAGCTACTATATTTATCTTTATCTTCCACTACTATTTTTTGTTTATGCCTTGCATGCTATTATTGTATGCTTGGCCATAAGGTCATGTGGTAATTAATAATATTTACTTCCTTCATAGTTATTCACGATTATGGTTCATATTTCATCTGTGTTGCAGTTGTATGAACTAGCGTGAATCTGGACTAGTGCAGAATACACAAGAGTCTGGATTTGCATATTCAGGTCTTGATACCAATGCCCATGCCGTTGGCTCTTTCCTGGCTACGGTCCCATGACTCTCTTCCTCCAACGTCACCTAAGGAAGTCGACGATGGCATATATGAGCACGGCTCCACAGAATTGGGCTTCCATCGCCACTATGCTACTCCCTTCCACAGCTACTTTACATTACTCACATTCGTTCTTCACCTCCGACTAGATCCGGAGCTAGTGGTGGCGGATCTAGGCATGGCCTTGCCGGATCTACGATCCCCATTCTAAACCCGAGCAAAAATTTAGTCATATCTTTCATGTTCTTTACATTATTGATGTTTATTTTTAATTTTTATTTCCTTGGTCTACAATGGATTTTTAAAGTGATGATGTCGTCCCACGGTTGAGCAAGCTGTGGTGGGGCTCGGGGGTTTGCATGCGTCGAGGAGCATGGCGGATCCTATGAGTATGCACCGGCGGTCATCCGCGGGTCAACCATCACCGTAGTGAACCGGTGACACTACTCGTCATAGCTCTAATTGACTGAGGTAAGGACTAGCTCCCCTCTTCCCTTGTGCTATTACTCTACTTGGTTACTGAGGTCATCCTTGTAGTGCTGGTGCTTCTTCATGGGATTCAAGAGGGGAATGAAAGGGATAAGGTTTGTGGGGGTAACCTACCCAATTTAGTCGGGTCAAGGATGGGTTAGTGGCAGTGATCCTCCCCCACATGCTCTCCTGATTGTTGACCACCTCCTCCCCTTAGCTCCTCTGGTCCCGGCTAATTCGTTGCTCCAAGGCCACTGAGGATGCGGTTCGCTCCTTCTTTAGTTCTTCTTCGACTCCTCTTAAGCCACCTCCTCCCTCTCCGACGTCTCTTAGGTGGTGTCCAACTCTCGGCTCTCTCTCTCTCTCGCTCTCACCATCAGTAAAAGAGATCTGGGAGCAGATGGATGGGAGTTTGGGACCGAAGTGAGTTCATCTCCTCTCCTTGCTTTGATGGTTCGGTTATGCAAAATGCTAACATGGTTTCCTCTCATCTCTCGGCTTGGTCTTATCGCTTCCTCCTCTCATTCTCCTATGCGAGGAGAGTGGGGAACCCTGGCTGGTTTGATGGGTGATGGAGGTCTCTGGTTACTATGACTTGGTTTCTCTTCTTCTCGAGGTTAAGGTAAAGGTGATGGATTTGCAGTGGGTTTTGCTATGATTTTTGCCGAGTGATGAGGCCCACTAAAGTGAGAGGTGCTGACTAGCCCTAGACGGTCCTGTTACCTCAATGAGCGCTATGGTTCGATATTCTAAACTAGACATGTTCGGACGACAAACTTCTTCTCCTTCTCTTGTTCTGTTTTTGGATTGCATTTTCCCTGGAGTTTTGGTCCATCTAACCAAAGTAGGTTTTTTACGTCGACTCACTCCTAGCGACACCTACGGGTTACTCTACATACTACCATTGTAATTAAATGAGTAATGTATGTAATTGAGAATGCATGATATATGATGGTGAATGATGTACTCTGGTATTTTAATTATTACGATGATGTAAGTGATGCCATTATATTTGGGTTTATTCTTGTCACTTTGTGCTCTGTGTGTAGTTGAATGCTATAACATTTTTCCCTTCTCTTGATCATTCTTGCAATTTAATTAGATGGAATTGCATCATTTATTACTTAATTGATTCTGGGCTAAATTTAAATATAGTGCTTAAATCTAGTAAAAGTGAGGGTCGTTACAACCTCCCCCTTATAAAGATTTCATCCCCAAAATCGAAGCTCGCTTAAATAGATTGAGGTAGGCATCACATAATTCTTCTTCCTTCTCCCATGTAGCCTCACGGACTAAGTGATTCTTTCATAGTACCTTAAAGAAGTGAATAATTTGATTCTGTAGTTTTTGGTCCTTAGTCTCTAAGATTAGGCAGCCGGCGTTGGGAGGGAGAGGCGGTGTCAGGAGGGAAGCGGTGTCGGGAAGGACAGGCAGCGTCGGGAGGGAGAGGTGGCCGACGTCGGGAGGGAGAGACGGCGTCGAGAGGGATAGGCGGCGTCGCGAGGAAGAGGCGGCGTCGGGAGGGAGAGGCAGCGTCGAGAGGGAGAGGCGACGTCGTGCACGAGTGAGCAGTCAAATATAGTAAAACCTAGCAGGGGCAGCGAAGACGGAGTGCGTGAGTGAGGACTTTGCTAGCAAAACCTATCCTTGGGGAATATTTATAGATAAACTATCATAGACGGTTCTTTTATAGAACCATCTATGATATTTAACATATCACAGATGGTTCTTTTATAGAACCGTCTGTGATAGTATTATCACAGACTGTTTGTTCTGATAAACCGTCTGTGATAGTTCCCTATTCTTCAACTAGACACAAGAAATGCATACTAGCCATGCAATATGAAAAACGCAAGTATAATCATAAATGTAATTATTTCTTAGTTACTAAATCAATTACAATTCCTAATTATGATTACATTGCAATAATTTTCAAATAGGTGTTCACTGTGTGGGATCATTGATTACACTTGGCTATTCCCTTTTAAATAAATCCCTTCACGATGATCGACACACATATAACTTGCTTCATCGCCTTATCTTCCTCGAGCCTGTTGCCATCTCCGAATAGAGACAATTCGTCAAATTGATTGTACTCTTCCTCATCCACGACATTCTCAACTCCGACAATCCTTCTTTTTCCATGAAGAACTACATGGTGCTTCTTATTTCTCGGGTAGGTTACAAAAATACTTGAATAACTTACCTCGCGAGTATGAATGGTAGTAACAGCCCAGCTGTTATTTTCACAATTTTAGTCATAAAAAAATTATATTAATTTAATTTAATTTAAAATAAAATAAGTGTTCTTTGGTTGCATAAAATTTGAGAGATTGTACTTACCGTTTTTAGCCTTTTCAAAAAGGTTTTTCTTAAAAGTAATTTTACTAAAAATATAAAACTATTATCAAATAAAAGGTATTTGTAAATTTTTGAAAAGATACTATTTCAAATTAAGTATTTGAAAGAATTTGGCTTTTATTTGGATTTTCTGTGATTTTTGGGATTTATTTGGAGTTATCTGGATTTTATTCCAAAGCCTAAAATCAAGAAACTATATTTTAAATATTTTATTAAAGCTCAAAAGAATTTATTTAGCCTTTCCTAAGCTTCCAAAAATATTATAGTAATTTCTGAGATTTTCTAAAGATTTTAAAATCAACTTTAAAGCTAAAGGGTATTTTTGTAAAAGATAAAAGAACAATTTGGAGTTGTAAATATTTTTAGAAAGTCTAAAAATATTTTATAGAATTTTGGGGAATTGTTGGAATTAAAAATCAATTTTTGAAGTTAAAAAGGTATTTTATAAAATTTTAAAATTCCAAAAAGAAATTAGAAATATTTTTCCTAAGTATAAAATATCTCCAGGGATTTTCTATAAATTTTCTGGAATTTTTAAACATTATTGGCTATTTTCCAAGTATTTATAAATATTTCTCCTATTTTCTGAAATTTAAATTCGAATTTAAAATCCGGATTATTTTGGTGCTGCCACGTGTCGCGAATCGGGCCACATGCCCCTTCATCTCCCCTCCTCTCTCACCACCATGCGGGACCCACCTGTCATCTTTGTCTTCCACCTTGCGTTCTTCTTCCTCCACCCTCTCTCTTTCTTCCCCCACCGAAACTTCCATGGCCGCGCTCATCTCGGCTTCCGGTCGTCCCCCCCGTCGCCACCCCTCGGCTTCCACACCCCCCGCCTCCCCGCCCACAATCGGCGCCGTCCGCCCTCCATTGCGCCTTCCCACCCACGGCCGCCGCCATTAATGCCCGCGGAAGCTTCAATGCCGGTCGCCTCTTCTCCCGAAAGTGTCCCGTCGTGCTCCTACCTCACCGCCGCACCTCCCGCCCCTATAAATGCGCCGCCCGCCCACGCGTTCGCATGGTTAGCGGCTTTTCCCCATGAACTCCAGTGAGCCCGTCGCCTTTCCCTATAAACCCCTCCGAGCCTCCATCGGCACCACCTCTCCCGCCACCTCTCTCCTCCTTGGCGGAGCTCCGCCGGCGGTGCCCTCGCCGCCGCCGCCGCCGCCTCCACATCTCTCCTCCGCCGCCTCCGGCCATTTCAGACCCATGCCCGCAGTGAGTCCGCCGCCTCCTCTACCTCCGCCGCCGCCAGTAGCTCGGCGAGCCCGCCGGCCGTGCCGCCCCCCCAGGTGCCCCGCTCGGGCGGCCACGTCACCGCCTCCGCCACGTGGGCGACACGTCGGCCGCCACGTCAGCCCTCCGCCACGTCACCATTTTGGTTTTTAAAATCTCTTTTTCAGTATAAAAATAAATCAGAAAATCAGTCTTTTTCTTTTTCTCTCTTTTAAATCTTCCGGAAGCCATAACTTGTTCGTTTTAACTCCGATTTGAGCCGTTCAAATTTCTAAATTCTTCTAAAATCTTAAACTATTCAAATATATACTCTTTTTAAATTTTTGAATTTTATTTGAATTTTGTTTGAATTTAGTTTGTTTGGCTCTTCGTGTTTAGATTTTAGCGATCTCGGAGAGTGCGACTTCGGCGATCCGAACCCAGTCTTCAATCAAGGCAAGTTACACCTTTGATCATGTTGACCCTAATATCTAAAATTATTTATGTTGATTTTAAATTATTATGCATGCTTACTTTTAATCAAGTCTAGTTTAAATTCAGTTTGAATCGTAGTTATTCCTAAATCCTTTGTATAGCCCAATTTGATATCGAATATCATTATACCTTGTCAACCCTAGATAAAACCTAGTTAGTACATTAGTATTAACTAGAAATTTGGAAGAAATGCTTAGCCATGCTTAAACTATTATGATTTGGGACAATTTTTCACAGAAAATGATAAACTTTTATCTTTTATTCTTGACTTTGGTGAGTCAGAAATGTTTATAAAATTATTTCCAAACAAAATATATAAAACTTGGTTTAGACTTAGGCAAATGGTTAGAGTGGTGGGTGCTTGCTGGCATGCATTGTCGTTTGGTGACGCAATGTTGATTGCCAGGCACAAGGGGTATGTGGTTGGTGCCTAAGTCAGTAAAGGACCGATCTGTGAGCTACTATTGCAAAGCCCTTTCGTACTACCACAAGTCTGGTATGGGACGGACACTGGCGAATAATTTGTGAAGTTCAACATAATCTCGCTATAGGTTTGAATGTGGTAGCGTAGTCCGTGAGAAGTCTCACATGGCACAACAGGGGGCTCCATCATGTGGATTCAAGCTGTGGTGAAACCTTAGTGGCGGCGTTATTATGTTGGCAATGGATCATTGTAAAGGCTTTGTTATGATTTTCTCAGTCGCACGCCTACGGAAGCGTGTAGTGGCCGACAATATGAGATTATCATATCTTGTGGGTAAAGCTGTACAACCTCTGCAGAGTAATAACCTATCCTGGATAGCCGTGCTAACGGTCATGGGCAAGCTGAGTAAAATTTTTCACGGATTAGATTTTGATTTTGAAAATGTTTTATGAAACCTTGTGCATGGATGGAATCCATGAGAGATTTTGGAAAACCTTGTGGATGGATGGAATCCATGAGCGAATTTGGAAAACCGTATGGATGGATGGAATCCGTACGAGTTAGTTTTGGAAAAGTTGGTGCGGGTGGGATGCCCGTGAATAGGTTAGTGTTTGGTTGGAGCCTGCACTAACGTTACTTATGTTGATTACAATGTTGTTTTAAATACTGTATCAAATTCAGCTTTCGCACTTACTTTATGGTATTTAGTTCAATGTTGCCTTTTATGCAAACTAACCATATTATGCCTTCCTTTGATATTCCATATGCATGCATTAACTCTGTTAAACCTCCTGGTGTAACTTGTGGAGTACGTTTGTACTCATGTTGCTAAATTAACTCTTCGGAGGAAGCCTTGACGACCTCGGTGAGGATTACGACTAGGCGCGTCTTCGGTCATTCGCCTTGTGGGAAGGTGGATGAAATCTTGCTTATTGTTTATCTTCCGCTGCTATTGTAAACTTTGGCCACCAGGCTCATATTTAGTTAAATAAAATTTATCATTATGCATGATATATGTCTTTGTTATGTTGTGTGCACTAAGCTTTCCTGGGATAGTGCGATTAACACAGAGGGTTTCGGAGTTGCTGCTCCGGGTCCCGACAATGGTTCATCTTCGTACCATACACATTCGAGGTCCACAGTAGTGACGCCGTACTTCTCGATCTTTACACCCCATGGGAGTTGGACCCAACGGCACCAAAATAGACGGATCTTAGGCCAGTAGTAGTACGAGCTTAGGCCAGCAGTACTAACGTGTGCAGCAAAGGTATCTATGTGGACACCTGAGTTCTACACTGTGCTCCTTCTATCCTGATTTGTTGTATAAAATGTGTAACCATTAATGTTGTATCCTTGCCATATCACAATTGTAAATTTTGACCCTTTTGCCAACCATTGTGGTGTTTCACTTGACGACCTCTCAGTTAATCGCACCTTGAACCATTCGTTGAACCGATGGTTGTGTTGTCTGGTAATCCAAACCTATGACTGACATGCATTCTCTTGGTGTAGCATGTTCTTGTACTCTTCAATATACGGGGTCACTTCAGTCATGTGTTGTAAAACCGTGAAATGGGCTTGAGCATATGTATCTCGATCTGGAGTTATTACTTCCCTTTCGATAGTCCCGATACCCTCTAGCCTCCCTTCGTGACGAGATAGAGGTACATCTATCAGTTTGACCTGAGCCAGTAACCGATGCAAAATTCAATGACCTCTTCGGTTGTATAACCTTCAATGATGCTACCCTCCGGTCGAGATCGATTGCGTACATAGGACTTGAGAATTCCCATGTACCTCTCGAATGGGTACATATAACGTAGAAACACGGGGTCGCATATCTTTATCTCTTTCACAAGGTGGAGAATGAGAAGGACCATTATATCGAAAAATGACGGAGGAAAATACATCTCTAGATGACATAGAGTCGTCACCACCGGTCTGCAGAGCATCTAGTCCATCGGGATCAATGACCTTCTAAGCAATTGCGTTAAAGAAATAACATAGCCTTATGATTGTCACTCGAACCTTGTTCAGCAAAATACTTGCAACGGGTAGCATTTGTATCATTAGCACATGACAGTCATGAGACTTTATGCCAATTAATTTCAAATCTTCCATGGAAACAAGATTTTTCATGCTGGCGGAGTGACTGGACGGAACTTTCACACCATGCAAGCACTGGCACAGTTGACTTCTCTCAGACTTAGACAGAGTGTAGCAAGCTAGCGAAAGGTACGTCCGGCCTTTATCGGTCTCTATCGGTGCTAACTCGGTCCTGCTGTTCATAGCGACCAAGTCACGCCTTGCGTTGACACCATCCTTTGTTTTGTTAGAAATGTTCGGTAAGAGGCCAATCAAACTATTACATACATTCTTCTCTACATGCATGACATCCATGCAATTGCAAACTTCAAAGTGCTCCCAATAAGGCAAGTCCCAAAATATTAACCTCTTCTTCCGCATGTTCTTCCGACAGGTCCTCAACTTACATCCCTTTTCAAGCACAACATCGATATCCTTGACCATATTTTAGACCTGTTTCCCGCTAAAAGGCCTTGGTACTGAGTCATCCTCTTTTTTCCATCAAATTGTTTCTTCATCTTACGGTATGGGTGATACTTTGGAAGGAGCCTACGATGACGCTTGTACACAGTTTTGCGCGAGTTGTTCAACACACTTTCAGTATAATCTAAGTAGTTGATCGTGCAACAATAGCACACCCGCAAGTGAACGGGTTGCCACTGAAATAGCGGCGAGTGTCGTGTTCTCCACAGGGACTAGACTAAGGCTACTGATGCTCAGCTAAAGCTAGGTCAAACAAAACGGGGGAGAAAACTAATCCTAAAGCGAACTATAACTTGTACGGACAAAACGACGAACAAACTAAACAATCGAAGGACAACGGAACGAACGACCGTACAAAATGACGTCGTACGACCGAACGAACGACACGACTACCAACCGACGACCTAATTAAGTATCGACCGCGAGACAGAAGGAGGGAGTCGAGAAGCACTGGGGGGAGTCGAGAGAGGAAGGTGTGGCGACTAACTAGGCGACGGCGGCAACGACAACACAATTAACTACGACGAACACACGCACAACTCATCTATCGAACGATCGCTGAGAGAAGCAAGGAGGGAGGTCGAGAAGTACAAGGGAGGACTAGAAGCAAAGAGAGTCAAGATAGCACGGGAAGGAAGCGGTCGCCGACTTGCTAGATCGCACAACACAAACAAACATACACCAAGTACTAACGGATGAATAACATAGCAAAATCACATGAGTGAACAATTCACTAACCCGACACGTAACGACAAATTAACAGAGCACTATTGCTGCACAAAGATCACAATTACTGAGCAGATACCACATGAAAAGGCTGTTACTCACAAAGATACTAACACATATGCAAAAGCCACAAACATTCTTTCACAATCACAAGCATCATTCCATAGATTGGATTAACAGTGCACAATTAACAGGAAGTAATAGTTAACCCAAGCAATCACTGAGCAATAATTAAGATAGTAAAAAGAGTAAAGAAGAAGAGTTGGAGATAGACCGAAGAGCAAGAAGTAGTAGCAGAGGGCAGTGAAGTGGAAGCAGAGGATTGAAGTCGCTGTCGGTGTCGACGCTGCAGAGGAGTAGCAGTAGAGGAAGCAGGGTAGGGGACGTAGAAGAGGAGGCCGTCGTCGATGTTGTCGATGAAGTGGTGGCGGTCGAAGAAGAAGTCGTTGCCGTCGGTGTCGGTGAAGAGGAAGTAGGAGACTGCGGAGGACGGTGGTCGGAGGGAGTTGAGGTGGCCGACGGCGTTGAGGTGGAAGGCGGCGCCGAGGTAAACTGTGGTGGCCGAGGGAGTAGAGGAGCGGTGAGTAGATCGACGGAGCAGCAAAGAAGGAGGAGAAGGATGGCGGCGCACGGGAGGAGGCGCGGCGGCTCTGAAGGGGCGGCGCTCGCCGTGGTAGCCAAGCGCGCGCGCCTAGATGGGGTAAAGGAGAAGCGGCGCTTGGGTGGAGAAGAAGAGGCGGTGAAGGAGGCGCACGAGTAGAGGAAGAGCGGGTAGAGAAGGGAGGCAGTGAGGTGCGGGGATGGCGCGGTGGCGAGCTGCGGGAGGTGGCATGTGGCGGTGGCAGCCTCGCCTCGCCGTGGAAAGTGGTGGAGAATCGGGGAAGAGAGCAAATGAGGAAAACAAAAGAAAAGCAATGCCAGGCACCACGGAAAATTGCGATGGCTGCTAGGGTTAAGCATCGGGGATTTTTGCATTTTAGCCCTCCAGGATTCCGGAATTTACAAAGAGGTCCTTCCCCATTAGTGTTTTCTTCTGTTTTGGCCCTCCAGAAGTCCGATTTCATCGCGGTTTGATCCTACGCATCCGTGACGACACGCACATCTGACGGAGCAGTCCGAAAGTCCAGTTGTCATTTTTGCGCCTCGATCGCTACCGCCTCTGAAAAATACAAAAATGTAAAATGGTCCATTTCGAGTAATTAAATATAGAAAAGCGTGTAAATGATGATAAATGGTCCCAAAATTTGAAAAATATGAGGGTAAAATGACGGCTAAATATATGCAAATATGACGCATGTCATACCCCCAAGCTTAAAACTTATATTTGTCCTCAAGTAAATGGTATGATATTATCGAACCCGGACAACAAGTCATTATGGTAAAAGACTAGTTTAAATGCATGTAATAGTCAAGAGGCATACAACAATGTAAAATGAGATTATCTAACTCAAGTTTTGAGAATCATCCCAGATGAGAATGAATATTCAAGCAAAGATACCAAAGTGATAACTACAGTATTTGACTAAAGCAAGTTACATACACAAGTGTTGAAATGCACTAAGTGATCACATGAATTCAACCAAAATTGTAAGGCATCGGAACTAGGTATAACATCAAGAATGAGCATAGCAAAGGGTCATGCTAAGGCATTTGTTATTTGAGACAAAGAGACTAATACTTGCATGATATTTATGAAAAAGCCCACACTTGAGCCATGATACCTAATTTTTGTTGATTTTTAGCAAATTTAAAACACAATGGGCACTTGTGCCACTTATTCACACTTGGGCAAACTTTGCCGCTTATTCAACACATTTCCAAACCAATGTGACATAGTCACTTATTTCACACATATTGCATAACAAAAAAAAATTTTCTTTTACTTTTATTATTATTTTTTTAGTTTTGATTAAGCATCTTTAACCGGTTTTCATTAATGCTAAGTAACACGTGTCCCGAGACATGGACCCCTAGATAAATCAACCAAGTTATTGGCTCAAAATAGGACTACCCCTTTTACAAATTTTACATTCAAGCAAAGTATCAATATCTAAAATAACATATGCCAAAGCATGAAGCTAAGATATGATCATTCAAGAGGCGATGACTAGAACCAATTCAATTCGCAAATGGTTAAAACGCATGCGTAACTCGCAATGAATCAAATGCTATAGGATCACAAGGTTTCTAAGCACATCAAGGATAATAAACAATACTCGAGCTCTAATATGATGCCAAGTGACCTAAGACATACAAGGAACTAGTGACAATATAGCTCAATTAAGAAAATTTCAGCATGACCTTTCTTGATTAACCATGGCATGGGCTCACACGGCCAAAATATACAATCAAGCATAACATGAGAGCAATAGCAAAGGTCATATATCATCAACATAAGCATAGGAATGGCCATATATCATCAATTACACTACAATAAGCTCAAATGCTCACAAATATGTACAAACATGCTAGAACGTCATCCATACACATACAAGTCTTCCCCCAAGCTTAAATTGAGCAATGAGTTAGAATGTGCTTAAAGGGGTAAGAAACAGCTCACCGGGCATATACGACGTAGTGGAAGTAGACAAATCATCCCGTGGCTTCTCGCGCGTACAAGGATGAAGATCTAGCACGGGACCTGAAATAAAAAGAAAGAAAAGAGGAGAAACCAACAAAAACTAACAAAAGGTATGGAAATAAAAAGGTAAAGAGATGTGCTCATTTGGATGTAGCAGGAGGAGTGCCAAGGATGGGACATGGAAAAGGCACATGTCCGCCCTCCTCATGAAGCAGCATGCCTCGAAATCCACCTGGATCCCAAGGAATATCGACTCGAACCATGTCCACTCGTAGTCGATGGTACACAAGCGTAAACCTGCAAATAACCTCACAGATATGGCAAGTATGTGTGATAGGGTTGACACCCTCTAAGTCATCAATAGAATATCCAATCATATAGGTATATCGATAAAGTACATCATGAGGACTATAAGTGAGATGAGCACAATCAGTAATAGAGTAGGTCTTGTCGGCGAAGGAAATCGGACTGGTGGTCGGGAAAAGTTTCAAACTACGAAGTATAGGTGAAGTAGAATGTACGGTAGTAGAAACCTCCAGAGGGGCGATGTCAACGAAGGAAGTGGCAGGTGGTGGATCAATAGAAATGTGTTCCTCCTCAACATCGGAAGCAGCCCCCTCATCATCAAGAATGAATATCTCAATCTCAGGCTCAAAGATCAAAGAATCATCTAAGTGGCCGATATCCTCAAAGGTGAATCTCTCCATATCGGTCTCAAGAAGCACAGGATCGAGGTCAAAGCAGTGAGAGTCTACCACATCAAATCTCTGAGTCTCAAGCTCGGGCTCATCAATACAAGTGTCGGGGTCCATATATGGTGAGTCCATGGCATCAAAGTGACTAACTCTAGCTCGGGTCCATCAATAGAAGGATTATCATCAAAGCGAGGCACCTCTAAGGGGATCGGGGCGTCTCAATGGCACTAAATGAAGATTGTGATGTGGCATGATTGTCCAAGCAACTACTCAATGACGTAGTGATATCAATGTGCTCACTTGCACTCAAGCGGCTTTTATGTCACTAAGCGAGTGTCCACCCTAGTAATATATGATGCCAACATCGCCTCCAACTTGGACATATGATCAGATTGAGGGGTAGGAGGCGGATCTTTGAGTCTGAGGATAGTCTTGGTGTGACCAATAAGAAATATCCGATCTTCATATCTAAAACCACGCAATGGTATACTAGAAGAAAATGATGAGATATCGGGGTTGTTGTTTCCATATGATGACTTCATTGCTCGGGCCATCCGGGTGATAAGTGTCGGTATGGCCTACTCGGTGAGCAAAGCTCATCCCATAACACTGGGTGGACAAATAACCACTGGCACTCAGTAGTGAATGGCCGGAAAACCACAAGTCGGCATATAGGAACAAGCTGAGAGCGAACGCCTAATAAAGAACCATCTTGATCATGCTCGCCATGGCCAAAAGAACCACCGTGGCCACCCACTTTGAGCGTCTCCACTCGACCCGCCACGCCATTGAGTCCCCTCACCCGGTGATGCTCCAGTGCCACCATTTTGCGGGAGAGCCGCCGTTGGCCCCGGTGACCGAAAAATCGTCGCCACCTTCTCTCCGGCCATGCGCCGCCGTTGATCATCCCCGTAGCCCTCAAGGCCCGGAAATGGGTTCCCATGGCGAACCCTACAGGGTGCCCTCCCTCGCCCCGGCGAGCCACAGGCGCCCGGCCGTCGCCACCATTGCCCCTGCTCAGGGGCCTTTGTGCGACAGGAGGAGGAAGACGACTCCTCCCCCGCTACGTGGCCTCCCCTCCTCCGTCCATCGCCCCTTCGCCCGTTGATCTCGGCCGCCCATCTTGGTTGTCTGCTTGCGCGTCCCCTCCCACGGCCGTCGGATCTCACTTACCGCCCCATCAGGCCGTCCACCCCGCCCCATCGCAGCCGCCCGCCCTCGCCACGCGTCGGCCATCGGTAGGGCAAGCAGCAGGCTGGGCATGGCCTTGCCGGCCGGCAGCGGGCCAGCATGATGATGGCCGGCATCTGTAGCACCGGCCGGCCAAGCCTGCTCACCGATTTTCGGGGTTTATTCTTTTCCAAAAATCCGAAAACCAAAATAAATCCTAGAAAATCCTAAAAATTCCCAAATTTCACCACTTTGCTCCAAATAATATCCTAAACCCAGTGGTGACCTCCTTTTTCCCAAATTCATCCCAGAAAATTATCAAAATTCACCAAGTTGTTATTCTATGCATTTTATTTTATTTTTCTTTCTTTTAATAGATTATTTTCCTTGCTTGATTAGTCTCAAGCTGGATTTAATTATTTTGTATGTTTGCACTAGTGTCGGAGATTTGGAGCTTCGGTGCGGTCCCCGGATCCCAGAGTTTCTACGTTCGAGATCGGTCTTCGCCCACCACTTACCCTAGGTTGTGGTCGCGGACTGGAGAGGTTGCGGGCCATGTGAAAATATAAGGATGAAACCCTTATCTTTGAGCAAGCTGTCATAGTGACCGCTCAACCACGGAGTTGACTCGTCAACCCGGTTTAGTAGTTGCTCAACTCAATTGAAACTCTACAGGTGTTGAGGAGTCAGGAGGTCGAGTAGTTGAATTAGGTATGCCGTGCTGCGGATACCTAATAACGGTAGGGTTCACTCGAGCGGACGGGAGTTTTCCATGTGCGGACCGAGTGAATTCTCTGGGTGAAACCTATATAAAGATTTGAGCGGTGAAACGACATGGCTTCCTTAACTCGTCGCGAGAGTTAAGGGATCGTGTGGTAAAGTTGAGCAAACTCTGCGAGTCAAATAGATGGTATTCGGATCGCCGTGCTCCGGTTAATGGAGTGTGCCACTTGGGTGATCCCTTGACAAAGCTTAAGTAGTTTTGTGAGCGTTTTAATCGGTTAGTTGGTTAATGAACTCTTCATGGAAACCCTGTTGATTAAGGAGTAATTTTGTTGGCAAATTTTACAAAAGATTTACAAACAAAGCGCATCCACTCAAAGCTAATAAACCAAGTATACTTCCTTAGTTGTTGATCCGTGCAAGTAGTAAGTTAGGGTTCCTTTGTGAATTCTTGAGTGGTTGTTGGCTCACGACTTGCTAATTCAACTCTTTAGAAGATCAAGGCGAAGGTGAAGGTCTCCCGTCGAGGAAGTCCCAGGGTCTCTTCTTGACGAAGATCCGTGGCTTTAGGTCTTCGCCGCTCAAGCGGATTCGGAGCTTTGTAATGTAATTATACTTTGGGCTTGCACCCATTGTCAAGTCGGATGTTAATCCATATGTGAAATATATCTTTGGTCTTTTGTTGTAAGCATGCAATGGTATACTCTTGCGACACTCCATAACTGTTCATGCGTGAATAGTTGCGGATTGCCGTGTCCGTACGCACCCTCGGAAACGTGGGCATTACAAGAAGAGGTATCAGAGCAGGCTCTTTGACCGTAGGTTAAGACCTAAGGCAGTCTAGGAAGCGATTTTATCGCAAAACCTAATTTAAGGTATAAAAGGGTTTATGAAAATATAAGTACTCTGCTGTCCTTACCTCTCTTGTTGCTACCTTATCATCTTAGTTAGCTTCTTTGCTTAAGTTTTGATTTATGCAAATATTCTTGCTTCACTTGTCTAACTTCAAAATTTTCGTTTCGGCAGATGGTGCGCCGTGTTTTCCGCCCGACCGCATGGATGGTGGCCCATAAGTTGTGGGAGATTCGGCAGATTCTTGGGAGCCCTTGGGTACCACCCGATTTTCCACGATCGGACGGTTTCGCCGGGAAGCGGCCTTCTGAGTGGAAGGCATGGGTGACCCTCACATCTTTGCTGTCCGCCCGACCTCGAGGCGCTTCATTGCGAGGAGGATCGACAAGGATGATGCGATGCGGATGCGGCCCGGCTGCACTCTACCTCCGCGACTACTACGACCTCGGTGGCGAGTCGCCTTTGACTGATCCGCGGCGCGGTGGAGGCCTTGCGTGCCTCGGTTCGTGAGGAGGGCGACCCTCGCTTGGCGGGTGTCGCCGTCCTCATGGCCCAGCGGTGATCCGCTACGACAGGCGGTGGAGGTCCCGTTCGCTGCGGCGCCCGACTACTGGGAGGATCGTCGGCGGTCCAGCGGCTTCGTGGGTCTCTTGTCCGCTTGAGGCGGTCGGGCGGGCGAGGCCTCGAGTGTGGAGGGCGCCAGCGTCTCTTCCTCGTGTGCCTCTGCGGTCTCCGTTGGCGTGGCGCGGGTTGACTGCGGCGAGTACTGTGCTAGGTTCCGCCCATGCCCCTCTTGCCACCGACTCCGAGGCCATGGAGGAGTAGCGGTGATCGCTAGTTTAGTCGGCGTTTTGTTTAGTAGCGATGCTTTTGTATTGTAATGCAAGTGTAACCATGAACCCTAAGTGGTGCATGTACCACACGCATATTGTAAATTTATGTTCATTAATTTTATGTTGTTTGCTTAATTATCGATATTTCACCACATGTTCAAAGCTTTCTCCTGTCCCCTTTCGCTCTCATTCTTACGTTTTTCGTCCTATACTTGCCTTGAAAAATTCGAAATCTTACTTACCTATTCTCGGTTGCCAAAAATCGCTGCAAAGCTAATTCCCAGTTCCCAATTGGCAGATGGACCCGACACGATGAGAGTGGGCGGACCGGTGGGCGGTGCACCGCCACGAGATCAGCGACACTTGCCAGCGTTATAGCAATGCTAGAACAGAATCGCTATCAAGGAGCAGAACATTTCTGGTACTTGATCGGCGAGGCCGAATGCTTGAGCGGATAGCGGCTAGATCTCCGAGCTTTGGGGTGGAGGCAATATCCCTCGGGATGGTGCACGTTTCCTCCCGATGGGCGGACTTTACGAAGACCCGTCCATGACCTTTACCACCTCGGTGACCCCTTAGTGGTGAGGATTGGGCGGTGGGCGTGGAAAAAAGCTTGAGCGGTGCAATGTGATGACAAATAGAAGGTCTTGTATGCATCCCACCGATTGCGGTCTTCTGCACGCGTGGTGGATCAATTACCAACGCACCCAAAGAGACAGAAATTGGTGAGAAGAATTCTCAAAAGCTTTCCGCAAGGCTCATATTCCTGACGGCATTATGGAGGCAAAACGCCGAGAGTTCTTGGCACTCAAGCAAGGAGGTCGCACCGTTATGGAATATTTACATCAGTTCAACCATCTCTCCCGATTTGCCCCCGAAGATGTCGATAAAGAAGAAGAAGATGAGCGATTCGGGGCTAGACTGCAGCGATCCTTGAAATTCCACATCTCGACTATCAAATTCAAAGACACGAATGACATGGTGGGCGACCTCATTACCTCGGAAGAAGCCGTGGTGAGATGGAGGATTATAGGGCGTAAAGCAACACACAAATCACAGTCCTCCTCACACCAAGCTCGTGAAGCAAGGCGTGGGATCGTCATCTTTCGATCCCAACCGTCTCGGCGGTTGTGATCTTTGCCAAGAATCGATCGAGCGATCCAAACAATACAACTCCCTTCTCCTTTGGCAATCGGATGCCCCACATGTGGAGAAATCACCTTGCTAGCGGTGCCCCGCAGATCAATGCTTGCTTCCTTTGTGGCGAAATAGGGCACTCTGAGATCAATGTCCCGAAAGAACTTGCCCTCTGACGCTGCAAAACTTCAAGTTCAAAATCAACAACAGCAAGAGTCAAAATCACAAGCAGCCCCCGCACCCCAAAGGAGGTTACCTTGGATCAAAGCGGTAGGATTGCAATCACTGCGAGGCAGCAAACTTTACTTCAGCGAGGCGGGCGCCGTGCGGACCTACCTTTATGCAAGGGTGAATCACGTGTCCAGAAGATGCATTGGAGCGGTGATATCATTGCGGTATGTTCCCAATCAACTCTATACCTGCACTGATTTTATTTGACCCTGGGGCAACACATTCATTTATCTCGAAGAGTTTTGTCTTGAAAAACCAGTTACCCTCAGTTTCCTTGCCAAGACCCTATGTGGTTGAAACCCTTGGGGTTAGAATGGAGTCCCACGGTGGGTGTGTCGGACTCAGTATAAACATTCGAGGGGTAGATTTTAAAGCAGACCTACTACAATTAGATATGACCGGATTAGATGCCATTTTGGGCATGAACTGTCTAGCTAAGAACAAATGCAAGGTGGACTGTGAGGCCAAGACAGTGTTGATGCTCAATTCTGAAGGCTAGAAAGTAGAGATAAAAACAGATCGAGAAGTGTTGAAAAATGCAAGAAAGCGCATGATCAACATGTTGGTAGTCACACATGATCAAGTGCCAGTGGTGCAAGAGTATCCAGATGTGTTTCGAGAAGAATTGCCAGCGGACCCCACAGCGGTGGTGGAGCTGCTATAGAATTGGTTCGGGCACAAAACCAATCGCCAAACATCGATCTGGATGTCCGCCGGTGAGCTAAAAGAACTCAAGAAACAACTAGATGAGCTGCAAGAGAAAGAATTCATAAGACCAAGTGTCTCACCTTGGTCGGCCCCAGTTTTATTTGTGAAGAAGAAGAATGGAGAACTGAGGATGTGTGTAGATTACAGAGGTTTGAATGCTGTCACAATCAAAAACAAATACCCGTTGCCAAGAATTGATGATTTGTTTGATCAACTCAAGGGTGCCAAAGTATTTTCCAAGATCGACTTGCGCTCAGGTTACCATCAACTCAAAATCCGAGAGCAAGATCGAGAGAACACAGCCTTCATCACTCGATATGGATTGTACGAGTTCGCGGTTGTGCCCTTTGGTTTAGCCAATGCACCGGCTTATTTCATGAATCTTATGAATCTGGTGCATATGGACCAACTGGACCGATTCGTGATAGTCTTTATCGATGATATTCTGATATATTCAAAGAGTGAAGAAGAGCACCAAGAGCATTTGCACATGGCATTGACCAGACTGAGAGAGCATCAGTTGTACGCCAAGTTTGACAAATGCAGTTTCTAGCTAAAAGAAGTGGCTTTCTTGGGTCACATTATATCAGAAGATGGAGTCAAAGTTGATCCAGAAAAGATCGCCTTGATTATGGAATGGCAACGACCCAAGGCGATGTAAATAAGGAGTTTCCTTGGATTGGCGGGCTATTATCGCCAATTCATAGAAGGGTTCTCAAAGATTTCTCGTCCACTTACTCAACTACTGAAGAAAGACAAGCCTTTCCTGTGGACAGATGCCTGCGAAGAGAACTTTCAGTTGCTAAAGACCAAGCTAACAACGACACCAGTGTTGATTCTGCCAAACCCAGAGAAAGAATTTCAAGTCTATTGTGATGCATCAAAACAGGGTTTGGGATGTGTACTCATGCAAGACAGAAAAGTGGTTGCTTATGCCTCAAGACAGCTGAAGCCCCATGAGGAGAATTACCCCACACACGATCTAGAGCTAGCAGCCGTGGTGCATGCACTCAAAATTTGGAGGCACTACCTGCTAGAAAATCGTTGTGAGATATTCTCAGATCACAAGAGTTTAAAGTACCTCTTCACGCAGCCAGAGTTGAACATGAGACAACGAAGGTGGCTAGAACTGATTAAAGATTATGATGTTGATCTCCAATATCATCCAGGCAAAGCCAATGTGGTTGCCGATGCCATCAGTCGAAAGGTTCGACAAGGCAAGCCTAACACCACAGAATATCCACCAGAATTGCAGAAAGATATACTGCGACTGAATTTGGTGATCACCGAACAAGCGCAATGGCGACTTTGGAACTTCAGCCGTTGCTAACAGATCAGATAAAGGCAGCCCAAGATGAAGATGAAGAGATTCAAAAACTGAAAAAGAAAGCTCAAGAAGAGAATTCATCAGAATATGCAATAGACGAACATGTGATCCTTACCTTCCGTGGTCGCTACTGCATACCCAACAAGAAAGAGCTGAGAGAATTGATCTTATCCGAAGCTCATTCTTCTCAATTCTCGATCCATCCAGGAGGCACAAAGATGTATCAAGACCTAAAGAAAAAGTATTGGTGGAACCAGATGAAGAAAGAAGTGGCAGAATATGTGGCCAAATGTGATGTCTGTCAGCAGATCAAGATCGACCACCAAAACCCTCGGGATCATTACAGTAGTTCTGGATTCCGAATGGAAATGGGATAGTATCGGCATGGACTTCATTACTGGACTTCCCAAAACTCATGAAGGTTATGATGCTATCTGGGTCATAGTTGACAGACTGACCAAGGTGGCTCACTTCCTCCCGATCAAGCAAACCTATGGGAACGATAAACTTGCCGAGCTATATCTGACGCGAATTGTGACACTTCATGGAGTACCCAAGAAGATTGTGTCCGATAGAAGAGCCCAGTTCACATCCAAGTTCTGGGAAAAGTTACATGAAGCAATGGGCACCGACCTTAACTTCAGCTCAGCATACCACCCACAGACTGATGGGCAAACAGAAAGAACAAATCAGATTTTAGAAGATATGTTGAGAGCTTGCGCTATTGTGTATGGAGCAGCATGGAATACTTGCCTGCCATTTGCCCAATTTTCCTACAACAACAGCTACCAAGCTAGCATTCAGATGGCCCCATTTGAAGCTTTATATAGCAGAAAATGCAGAACACCTCTGAATTGGTCAGAAACAGGGGAACGACCCCTCATTGGACCCCAAATCGCTCAAGATGCCGAAGCACATATCAAAATCATCAGAGATAGACTGAAGATAGCACAAGACCGACAGAAGAGCTATGCAGACAACCGCAGAAAGGACTTAAGCTTTGAAGTTGGAGATTTCGTGTATATCAAAGTCATCCCTTTCAAGATCGTCAAAAGATTTCAAGTCAAAGGCAAACTGGCTCCGAGATATGTGGGACCGTTTCAAATCATCGGGAGAATTGGAGAAGTAGCTTATCAAATACAGCTACCGCCCAATTTATCCAGAATCCACAATGTGTTCCACATATCCCAACTCCGAAAATGTTTACGCCAGCCTACAGATGAAGTGCCTCTGTCAGATGTTGAATTACAGGATGACTGGACTTACCCTGAAGAACCTTTGCAAATACTTGAAACGTTAGAAAGGCAGCTCAGGAACAGGAATGTCAGATTTTGCAGAGTACAGTGGAAGAATCACACACCAGACGAGGCCACATGGGAAAGAGAATCGGATTTGCAGCGGGATTTTCCCAACTTACTCCCTGGACCAAGTTAATCTCGGGGTAGAGATTCTTTTAAGGGGGTAGGTTGAAAGACCCCAAAATTTTAAACCAAATTTTTCTGGATTTTCCTGAATTTTGGTGAATTTTGAAAACTTTCCCAATTCGGAAACTCTCCCGAATCGCTTTCCCCTTTCGGACGGACGCGCCCTCTCTCATTGGCGCCCCCTCTCTTTTCCGCCTTCTCCTTCTCCGGCCTCCTCCTCCCTCTCTCGTGGCGCCTTTCCCTCCCGCCTTCTCCCTGCAGCGTCTTGTGGCGCCCATGATCCGCACCTCTCTGCGCCTGCTCGGGACAGCCGCCCCCCTGCCGTCCCGGTCCGAATCCGACACCACCCGCGCCATGCGTCGCCGTCTCCTTCCTGTGGACCCCACCCGCCAGCCCCTCTCCCTTCCCTTCTCCCTTGCGCCCGCGCCGCCCATGCCGCCGCTCACTGCTCCGCGGCCGTGCGGCGCCATCATTGCCGCTCGGGGCCGGCCCATTCTGCGGGACGACACCCAGTGCCCCAGCCGCTTGGTTGACCACCGGCGCCACGCCCATTCCCCTCTCCTCGGCTTCCCCTCTCCTCCACAGGGTATAAACCCCCTCGGCTCCCTCGCGCACCTGCTACCCAAGCCACACCGAGCCCCGCATTGTGCTCCCACTTGCTTCCTCAAGCTCCCGAGCATCCACTCGAGCTCCCACCGCTTTGTCTTGCCGCCGATCGGCCCCTCACATGGTGACCTCCCAAACCTTTCTCCTTCTACACTCGATTAAAATCAAATTCTTTGCCTGACATGCTCCTCTCGCCTCCCGAGCGTGTTGGTGAACTCCGCCGTGAGAGCACCCTCCTCGCCACAGCGGCGAAGCTCGCCGCCGACCAAAAGGGCCACCGTGGCTAGCCCGCTTGAGGCGTCTCCACTCGACCCGCCGCCATTGAGTCCCCTCACCCGGTGATGCTCCAGTGCCACCATTTTGCGGGAGGCCGCCGTTGGCCCGGTGACCGAAAAATCGTCGCCACCTTCTCTCCGGCCATGCGCCGCCGTTGATCATCCCCGTAGCCCTCAAGGCCCGGAAATGGGTTCCCCATGGCGAACCCTACCCGGGGGTGCCCTCCCTCGCCGCGCCGGGCCGCCGTCGCCACCATTGCCCTGCTCAGGGCATCAGAGTGTGACAGGAGGAGGAAGACGACTCCTCCCGCCACGTGGCCTCCCTCCTCAGTCCATCGCCCCTTCGCCTTGATCTCGGCCGCCCATTTTATTGTCTTAGCCGCCTGCGTCCCCTCCCACGGTAGTCGGATCTCACTTACCGCCCCCATCCGAGCCGTCCACCCCGCCCCATCGCAGCCCGCCCGCCACGCGTCGGCCATCGGTAGGGCAAGCGCGAAGGCTGGGCGGCCGCCAGCGCAGTGATGTTGGCCGCACTGTAGCTCGGGCCGGCCCGACCTTTCACCGATTTTCCAGGGTTTATTCTTTTCCAAAAATCCAGAAAACCCAAATAAATCCTAGAAAATCACAGAAAATCCTAAAAATTCCCAAATTTCACCACTTTGCTCCAAATAATATCCTAAACCCAGTGGTGACCTCCTTTTTCCCAAATTCATCCCAGAAAAATTATCAAAATTCACCAAGTTGTTATTCTATGCATTTTATTTTCTTTTTCTTTCTTTTAATAGATTATTTTTCCTTGCTTGATTAGTCTCAAGCTGGATTTAATTATTTTGTATGTTTGCGCTAGTGTCGGAGATTTCGGAAGCTCAGGTGCAGTCCCCGGATCCCGGAGTTTCTACGTTCGAGATCGCCGAGATCGTTCCAGTTCACGGCAAGTCGCAAATCCATTGATCATATTGTGCCCTATGATGTTTACTTATGTTATTACATTATTTGCATTATGCTAGTTGTGAAATGCTAGTTTAAAGTAAAATAAAAATGTTTAGAATGACATGTGATATAGATACGTCCTACCACCGAAAAATGCCATGCTTAATTTGTAGCCCTGCCTTGCAACCCTAGAAATAATTATCTGTTAACCTAGATCACTATAGGTTACTACTATCATGCAAAGTCTTACACTAATAAGGTTGTGGTCTGGGTTTAGACTTGAAAACCCGACCCTAGGGTGGGGTGGTATGGGACACCGTACCCTAGGACGGAGAGTGTCGTTGTGCTGGGAAAGGGTAAGAGCGTTGTGGGAAACCGCGGGTCGGTCTTCGCCCACCACTTACCCTAGGTTGTGGTCGCGGACCTGGAGAGGTTGCGGGCCATGTGAAAATATAAGGACTGAAACCCTTATCTTTGAGCAAGCTGTCATAGTGACCGCTCAACCACAGGAGTTGACTCGTCAACACTGGTTTAGTAGCTGCTCAACTCAATTGAAACTCTACAGGTGTTGAGGAGTCAGGAGGTCGAGTAGTTGAATTAGGTATGCCGTGCTGCGGATACCTAATAACGGTGAGGTTCACTCGAGCGGACGGGAGTTTTCCATGTGCCGGACCAGTGAATTCTCACCGGTGAAGCCTATATAAAGATTTGAGCAGTGAAACGACATGGCTTCCTTAACTCTGTCGCGAGAGTTAAGGGATCGTGTGGGTAAAGTTGAGCAAACTCTGCAGAGTCAAATAGATGGTATTCGGATCGCCGTGCTCCGGTTAATGGAGTGTGCCACTTGGGTGATCCTTGACAAAGCTTAAGTAGTTTTGTGAACGTTTTAATCTGGTTAGTTGGTTAATGAACTCTTCATGGAAACCCCTGTTGATTAAGGAGTAATTTTGTTGGCAAATTTTACAAAAAGATTTACAAACAAAACTGCATCCACTCAAAGCTAATAAACCAAGTATACTTCCTTCCGTTGTTGATCCGTGCAAGTAGTAAGTTAGGGTTCCTTTGTGAATTGCTGAGCTGGTTGTTGGCTCACGGCTTGCTAATTCAACTCTTTAGAAGATCAAGACGAAGGTGAAGGTCTCCTCGTCGAGGAAGTCCCCGAGGGTCTCTTCTTCGACGAAGATCCGTGGCTTTAGGTCTTCGCCGCGCTCAAGCGGATTCTGGAGCTTTTGTAATGTAATTATACTTTGGGCTTGCACGCCCCGCTGTCAAACTCTGGATGTTAATCCATATGTGAAATATATGCTGGTCTTTTGTTGTAAGCATGCAATGGTATACTCTTGCGCGACACTCCATAACTGTTCATGCGTGAATAGTTGCGGATTGCCGTGTCCGTACACGCCCTCGGAAACGTGGGCGTTACACAAAGTGTCTGGCCGCAAGAGTCAAGACCAGCATCTCTACTGTTCAGAGTTCCAATACACTGCTGAGATAAATATTGTGAAGTGGCAAGAGTTTAATATTGTGAATTTCTCAGTTGCCCTCCGAATGTCAAGCACCTAGGAGTTCCCCTGCCAGTTTGCAAGTGCGATTTCTATTTGCTAATTGATAAATATTACATTGGACTTCGCTGGATGGATATATATCAGGGCTTACTAGTTGTCTCTGAATTGGAGCTACACTAATCGGTAAAAATGTGCCTAGACTACCTACATCTGATATACTGTATGAAACCTCATTACAAAAGCAAAATATTTGAGCAAAATAAAGAGAAAATAACCATAATGAGAAATTGTGAATAGCATTTGAAACATTCATTGTTTATATCAATCTATGCACAATTGCTTCCTAAAATGGTTATTCACAAATACAATGCCTCATGAGTATAATAAATATATTTCACAAACTCGGACAACTCTTTCTTCGGTGTTATGTATGATCACTTTCTGGTAATCTGCATCCTACATATGTCTTGTCTTCAGACTAAAATCATTACACCACCGCCGCTGCAACAATTCGTTCTGAACTAATCAAGCAACCATAACAGGAGAAGGCATCGCAACCACAAGCTCAAGCATAAGAATCCTCATGATCATACCAAGTAAGTTGTTGTATATGTGTACGCTTCGCATCAAAACCTAGTTCTTGATCAAGGCTCATGCCGAGCATACTACACCAGACCCTTGCTGCAAATGGCCAAAAAAAAAGCGGCGAAAGTCATCTCAACAAATTCATATGTCACACCATATCAAGAACTAAAAGTGAACATCAAAGAAGATGCCTGTTGATCTATCTCACCAAGCAAGCCTTGACGTCCGGGCATCCACACAGGAGCCTCCCGTTGAGCAAGTCTGTGGCTTGGAATGAGCCTCCACCGTCACTTCTCTGGGTTAATTCAGTTCAAAAACACGCAAACATCACTGAATCTGTCCGCCAAAACTGCAAATGTACTTCTTATACACTATTGTGTCAAAACTGAAAATGTTGGCCGTTACTTCTGTACTCCACCAGATTGAAGGTTTCGTGGAATTTAAAGAAATTGAGATGTAGATCAGAGGTGCTTCATGATTTCTATAATTGCCATTTGGTGTAGTATAGAAATGCTTGTACCTTGTAGTAATCGACTGCAAGGAAGTTAGCCCATCGATTCCCAGCTGCGCCATAGCATGTATTCACCATGTCAGTGAGGCTCTTGGAGTGCTGTAAACACGCAGTTATCTTCACCGGGACTGTCGGGAAGTAGTTCATCAGGACTAGCGATTTGGTCTTGTCATTGAGAGGCGTGGATTCTGCGCGGTTCGAGCACTGCCCAGCATCCATTCCGTCATCTCCATCTGTGACAGTGAAAATCTCTAAGTTTCACACATACAACACGTATGATGAACTGCACAAAGTTATATATGGAGGAACTGGTGCCTCACAATTGTTCTCAACCATGAAGTTCCACTGGTACGCAATTCCTTCGGTGGTTTGCTTTGATCTGATGGAGGTGAACACCAGGAGGCGCTGGTTGCTCGCGACCATGTCGCTCACAAGAGGCCAGTCCTGACCGTTCTGCGGCATTTTCGACACCGGGAACCAGTACTTCAACAGGCCAGAGGCCCTGAACACCTTTGTCAGTCCATTCGGCGCGTGAACGTAATCTTCCAGGATTATAGTGACGATTTCAGATGGATTGGCTGAAAGGAAAGCTTCAATTTCCTTTAATGTATCCAATGCCGGTTCCTACAATCACCAACAGTGTTGTAAGTTGTAACACACTGCAAACCCCTTCAGTTCAGATAAGGAAGGCATATTCAGTATACTCACGAATGCAGTGAAATCGTTGCATTTCCCTCCACTTGAATGGCATAACCATACATCTCCTTTGAAGTCGTACGTGTCAAGCATCAGCGCCCGAACACCATTCTGTAGAACATTACTGCTGTGATGAGAATTACAGGTGGTAAAATTCTAGGACATGTAGAATGAGGGGAGAATCAGAAGCTGAAGAAGCTACATTTAACTGATCAGTGACTGTATCCTCCTGGTTGTCGAAGGTGATGCGTGGAACTCCAGTGTGAGACGGCTCCCCGACGATCGCGAATGAATTGTGCGTCGTGAGATAGGCATACTTGTTGAATGGCAACGAGTTGTTCTGAAGACAAAATCAGATGCAAAATCCATTAAGGATGTACAACTAGTACTACGAACAGAATATAAACAGTTTTTTTTTTGACGAGACGAGCCTTAATCAAGCATTCTAAGAAGCCTCCAATTCAAATCTTATGGACAGCCGAATTAACTAGCCTGAGAATTTTAAGAGCAAATTAGTTGGGGGCAATATGTTTCACTACACCTAATGCAGAGGAGAATCTGGCAACAACAGGGGAAATCTCTATGCGTATCGGGAATTTGATACTTGCACAAAACCCATCACAAAACAGAATTTTGTCTTAACTGTAGTTTTCATCGTGCTCTCTGCACAACTTGAACAGCCTGACAGAAGAACATCAGAATTTTTTGCTGGTAGGTGGCAAGTGAAATACATAGTTCCTAACTGCTCAGTTCCCAACCTGTTTCTCTTCAGAACAGATCTGCCCAGCCAAGAAATCATGGCAGGAACTCAAAAAATCGAAAACCAAACACATCAGCATGGTTACTCCTCCTTGTCCCTTTCTTGACGCGACAAGATAACAACATCAACAACAACCAGAAGCTAGCTCTTACAATGAGTTGGAAGGGATTGGTGGCCGTGGAGCGGACACAGTGGGAGCCGGAGAGCTCCGGCCTGCAATCGAAGCACCACTGCCCGGCACCGCAGTCCGCGGCCGTCGAGCACGAGTCGCCTACCTGAATTCATCATCATCATCATCATCATCAAATCCCAAGGACTCAAAACTTGCAGAAATCAAGAGGACCGACGCTCATGAATTGAGTAAAAAAAAGGGAGAGATCTGATCGGTTCTTGGCGACCGCTTACATTGGCAGTTGCAGCCCCCAAGAGGACAACAAGCAAGAGGAGTGGTGCCACGACCCGAACAAGCGCTGGTGCTGGTGCTGCTGTAAAGGCGTCCCCCATCCGAGCTCACTGATTGGTTGGTTGGCTCCTGAAAGCTAGACAGAGAAGAAAAAAAACAGAAAAAGGATAATGCCGTGCAGGATTCCTCAGCGGCAGGCTCCAACCAATCAATCAATCACTGGCTAGAGAGAGAGAGAGAGCTAGATTGTTGGGGAAGAAGTCGGGGGTAGCTGCAGTGCAAGAGTTAGCTTTGTCACACAGCTTATATAGACTGCACCTTCTTGGTTCCTTGCACCAACAAAACATCTCCTAATTAGTACCACAAGAAGACCGTGCACATTTGGCAACTACAGTCAGATAAGATTGTACTCCCAAAGAAAGGAGGGTAAAGAAAGCAACTGATTCAGGTATGCCTGCATATATTTTTCTAGGTTTGGGAACAGTTAAATGAGACTTTTAAACGACAGAGAAATTGATAAAACGAGTGCGCGAGCGTCTATCTGGGGCCAACCAAATGCGAAGTTCTTGCACCGGAGGGCGGATTGGCTTGTGAGAGAAAGCAGATTGTTATTCTTCGGAGAGTGATTTGTTTGAACCTTGGTTGTTGTTGCTTCCAAGGTGGTTTGTTTGTTGGGTGGCCAAGACCTTGGTTTCGTCAGGCTGTTGTTTGTTCATTAATGAAGTCGGAACAAGTCAATCCGTGCAGGCGTTCATAGGGGTGGAAAACAGTAACGAATAATTCGTTTTATCCGATATTCGTATCCGACAAAACACGAATATGGTAAGCAAAAATTCGTATTCGAAAATATTCGTATTCGTATTCGAGAATATTCGTATTCGTATTCGAGAATATTCGTATCCGTATTTGAGAGTATTCGTATTCGCATTCGTATTCGAGAATATTCGTATCCGTATCCGTATTCGAGACTATTCGATTCGTATTCGATCTATTTTTAGAACCCATGAAAAATTCGTACAAATTTTGTGATTCAAAATTTGAATTTAGGTGGTTTAAAACCGGTAACCGGTCAAAAACCGGTGAAAATCGGCAAAATCGCTATGAATCCGTTTTATCCGATTTTCGTATCCGAGAAAATCCGTATTCGAAAATATCCGTATTCGTATTCGAGAATATTCGTATTCGTATTTGAGAATATTCAAATCCGTATTCGTATTCGTTTTAAAAATATGGATTCGTGTTCGTATTTGATACTATTCGACCGTATCCGATCCGTTTCCACCCCAAGGCGTTCAGTCGCTAACGAATGGAAGCAATCAGAAACGATTTGCGTTCTGGCTTATAATTTTTCATCTTTTTTGGTTTTTCTTTTTGAACCTTTTTGTTTTTTTTCTTTTATTCCTTTGCATTGCTTGCATAGAACTTTTTTTATTTTTTATATTTAATTACGTGGAATAAATTAACAGTAGTTATAGTATAAAATAATCTATAAATTTTTGTTTATAAGTCACTTGGAGCAAATCCTAAATAAACCCTGTCACATTTGAAACACGAGAATTTTTACAGATTTCCAGATAGTCTGTGTATCTCCTGCGAATCGAATGCACGGTTTTTCTGCCTAAATTTGTCCATTAGAGGTAGGCAGCAAGGTTACGTGCTCGTCAGATGAGACGTACAACCAGAGGAGCAAGCAAGGAAAATTTGGCAGGTGACGAAGTTGACGTGTCAACCATTTCCTGCTAATGAATACACCTGATGCTACCATACCACATGCTCCTGCTCACACTCCACATAGTGATAATGTAGCATTGTTGTTGCATTGTGCAGATACTGGTTTCTCGTTATTTATTATATTACTAAGGAGTCACCGTATTCGTTCTTAATAGATAGGAATTTCCACATTTATTAGAGAAAAAAAGATAAAGATTCATACCGTTGATTGTGGAGGGTAGCTTACATTAAAACAAAGAGTCCACATAAGATACAATAGAAAATAACTGAAATTTAGAATAAAAGTAAAATAAAATTAGCAATTTGATTTCTAAATGCATTCCTAAGTAAAATTAAATAAAAAAATCCGGAATAAACATTAAACAAAAATTAATACTTAGATTTGTATATGAATTCCAGCAACAAAATAATTAAAATTCGAAATAAAAAATAAAATAAAATTAGCAATTTGATTACGATCCGAATTCTAAATTAAAATCTCTAAACAATTGTAAATCACAATAAAAATTAAACAAAAATTAGCAATTGGATTTGCGTATGAATTCCAACCAATAAAATTGAAGTTCAAATAGAAAACAAAATAAAATTAGCAATTTAATTTCCATACTATTCCAAAATAAAATATTTAACTAACTAAAATTTAGAATAAATAAAATAAAATTAGAGCTTTAGTTTCCACATGAATTCTTAAGTAGGATCCCTAAATAAATATAATTTAGAATAAAAAATAAACAAATATTATCAATTAGATTTATATACGAATTCCAACAAAAAATTAATTGAAACTTGGAATAAAAATATAATAAAATTAGAAATTTAATTTAGATATGAATTCCAAAGTGAAATCCTTAAATAGCAATAATTCCTAATAAAACTAAAAAAACCTAGCAACTGGATTTGTATACAAATTTCAACAAAAAATAATTGAAATTTTTAGTTAAAACAAAATAAAATTTGCAATTTGATTTTCTGTCCTGAAGGAGTGTATTTGCAGTCCTTTTTCATTCAAGGACTAGATTTTTCCCTATACCTCAAATCTGCTATTACTTTAAGATGTTGAAATAGCTACAATAGCCTCACCATACATAACTGTAGGACCGAAATGGCGACAGAGGGGGGTGAATGTCGCTCTCTTTTAAAATCGCCCCCGAGAATTCGTACACTGTTTTCCAAAAGATGCAAAACAAAGCACCTCACAGAAAATTAAAATTAATCTTGCTGAAATTTGGAACGCATGCGACACTGAAAAATTCAGCATAAATCAGAGAGTAGTCAGTAAAAATTGCAGCTGAAAATATTACCGTTTAATCTGCATGCAAAATGGTCAAAGATTAGGAAAAGAAATAAAAGAAAAGGGACTTTGAGGCTTCACACAAGAACTAGCCGTGAACCATCAAAAGCATCCAGAGAAGAAGTAGAAGCAGTTCGGCAGCAGTACAAACTGCACTGAAAATAGAAACAATTGGAGGCTACAAATCTGAACTGCAAAGAAGAAAAGCAGGCTTAAAAGAAAAATAGCCAGGAAGACTGAAAAAGGACTGTTGCTTTGCTGAAAGAAAATTGCAGACTGCAGACTGAAAAAGAGAGAAACAAAGTCCTTTTTCGGAAACTAAGAGAACCACTCGGCAGTAAAGATCAGATCAGTTTTTTTTCTGGCAACCATTCACTTGGAGTTAAACAAACATTCGTTTCATTTCTTTTTTCCAGAACGAGAACAAGAGGGGCGAACGAAATGACCATTAAAAGAAATGTTTCTAGAAGTTGGACCAGTTTTCCTCATCTTTTAGTGGATGGACCTCCAGAAATGAAACCAGTTTTTGAAACCATAGCGAAAAACTGAACAGGCACAGTAATTACTTGGAGACAGCAGAAAATCAAAGAAAATGCAGATCACATGCTGATCATCTCATGCCACAGAGAACCGGAAATCTGAACAGAAAGTTTAAGGGAAGTCTTGAGCTCAATTTCCAAATAGATAGCCAAGGCAGTCCTGAACAGATTAAACGAACAACGGGCTTCTCAAATCAGAGAATCAGAAACTCAAACTAAATAGCCAAAACACCTCTAGAGGAGAACTAATAGAAAGAAGTATCAGCTTCGGCAAGAAAACCATAGATAGAACACACAACAGAGACATGAATGAAAGTATATAAGCTAAAGATCATATCTAGTTCATGTCATCTCTCATAGAGATCAACTCAAGAGGAACAAAGAAATAAGAACAAACTCCATACACTGAGTTCCCATACATGCTTGATACAAGAGAATTACACTACATGATTCTTCTCAAGAACACATGCTCTCAATCCTCAAAAACACCAAGAGCCTCACATGCTTCTTGGGAGGAACACAATACACACAAAGAACTCTCTAAAAGACTTTGTGATCCTCAAAGGGGTATGCAGCCCCTCACCTCTATTTATAGCCCTTGGCTAACGGGTCTCCAACCCGTTACGCCGGCTAAACCCTAACGGAGCCGTCTCCCGCTTGTGCAGCCTTGCGAATTTACCGATTCGCCCCTCCTGCACCTTCCCGGAAGCTTCCGCGCTCCTTGTCATCCATGACTCGCAACCACATCGAATCTCCGCCGTCTTCGACAAATCCGACCGTTCTGACCTCGACACCACCTGTGTCTAGTCCGGTCACCCCGTGTCTCGCCACGACTCCACCTCGACGTCCTGCAGCCACACAGACAAGAAACACGTCAAATAGCACCGCTCGATACATGTAAGCATAATCAAATCCAAACCTATCGAGTCATCAGAACATGCACCCTAAACATATTGACCAGGTTTGACCAAGTCCGACCGAGCCCGTTGCACCACGCAACGACATGGTCCGAACCAACCAACTCAAACTCGACTTCCCTAAGCCGATGTCAATTACTCATCATACACATGGGATGACCTCATATGGTCTCTCAATAACTTCTGAAAGGAGTATGGTAATCTTGACAGAAGATGGAAGATGATATTATGTTTGACAATCAAATTAAGCCAATCCCATTACTTTGGCCTTGTTTGGAAAGGAGGAGTTGTACTGAATTGGAGAACATCTCTCTTTTCATGATGCTATGAATTGGAGATGGCTTGGAGAGAATAATCAAAGTGCTTGCTTCTAGGAAAATTGAATTTCTGTGTTTTGGAGTTAGTTTTATCGACCGGGAATCAAGCTGGTGATCGGTTCGGCTGAAAGCTGAAAGCTTATGGCTGAAAACACTTGTGTGGTGAAAAAAATCATGAGTGAGAGAGACTTATTTAACATAATTAAATTTAAAAAAATTGAAAAATACAAAAAAATTGTTAGCCCATCACAGAAAACGCAAACGAATACGGGAAAAAAAAAAGAACCGGCAAAAAAGCTAAAAAAAGCTAAAAATTCAGAAAAAGACGAAATTATGAATAATGCAAAAATAAGCTTAAGCCATAAACTTTAAGCCATATTGAACGCTGCCTAAATTGACTAGCGTGTAAGTTGGAGTCAGTACAGATCATTTAAATTGACTAGCGCGTTAGAGTCAATTTACAGTAAAGGAAAATTGTAATCAGTTTGAAGTTATTTATATTTGTGCTAACTACATCAGGAAGTGAGATACATTTGGAAGTTAGCTATTTAAAATTATCTACTTCGTTTGCAACTGAATTGTGAGTGAATGTATTAAGCACCATTAATGTAACATGTAACACCCCATTTACGGGTCATTAGAAAACCCTCATATCGCCCGTGATTTTTCAATTGCGAGTCATCGTAAATGAGTGCATACCATTGCCAAAGCAAGCTTAAACATAAAAACCAAACTTTATTACGGAAGTAAGGCTTAGCAGCCAAGTTTTACATAAAGGGGCGTACAACCCAAAGATACATTACCAAAAGAAAGTCCACAGGCAGGCTTGAGTGTAGAATTAAACCCTAACACTCGGCGTCGTCTACATCGTAGAACTCAACTTCATCTTGATAATCTCCTTCATTTTCTTGACCAGCAAACTCTGTTTATGATTTTAGCAAGCATGAGTACAACTATCGTACTCAACAAGTAACATGGGAAACGCTATTTAACTATATGCAAGGGATTGCCATAGAATGGAGTAAAACAGTTCTTTACTTTAGGTGGATGCAATTTTGTTTGTAAACACTTTGCTTTTAAACATGAAATATCAAATCATAAACTTCTTAAGGTAATTGGGGGTTTTCAAACTTGATTTAATACGCACCTTCACATTCCCAAAACCATTCCAAATCTACTTATGCTTCGCGATTGAAATCACCCATTAAACATAGCACAGTGTATTCGAATACTTTTTGTAAATGACTCTGCAGAGTTGCCCATCTTTACCCACAAGGTTCCTCAACCTTCATGACTGAGTTGAGAAAACAAGGTCGTTTCACTGCTCATCTCTTTATGTAGGCTCTACCCGATAGACCTCCAAACAGACCCGGGGGTCCGCCGACACGGCCAGACACTTTACCTGCCGACACGGCCAGATAGTTTACCCGTCCTGAGAGGAGTCTACCGTTGTTCAGTATGGTTTTACCGCTTCCATACTAACTTTCCCGTACCCGTTATATCTCAATTCAGACCCGGATATCCGCCACCAAGGCCAGACTACCCGTCCTGGAAGAAATCTAACGTTGTTTAGTATGGTTTTACCGTTTCCATACTAACTATTTGTACTTCGTTAGAGATTCAATCGATTTGAGCAGCTACTAAACCAGGCTTGACAAGTCAACGCTTGTGGTTGAGCGATCACTATGTTCTTCACTTGGCATAAGGTTTTAGTCCTTACTTTTTAGTAAAACATCAGTCTCCAGATTCACATTTCAGCGCCCACGGCACTGTCATCAGTTCACAACCAAACCCTCATTCTGAGATGAGGTCATGGGCTCAAGCCATCTCATGGCATCCCATGATACTTACCTTCAAAATTTCAATCGACAAAATATCAAGATTTTAGTAGTAAATGTTAATGAGTTCCTGAACTACCATGAATACAATAATAATACTTTTAATATTACTAAGGTCTGTCAATGTGAATATGGCTATCAAATTAAATAGGGCTTTTACGGGTGGTAGGACATTAACTAATAGCATGTCATTCTGAACAAACTTTGTACAAGAAATAACAGTGCGTAAATAACATAATGAAAGTACTGATAAATAAATAATTAAAGGAATGTAGGTTCAATATGATCAATGACATGTGACTTGCCTTGCGGATTTATGATTTCAACAATTTCGTATTCTTCTATCTCTTGATCTTGAGCTTGATCCTGAGCTCCTCCTTCTTGACTTGGTCGACTCACGACGTCATGCGCTAGCGCAAAGCAAAGAAAATAATTTAATTCCAAGCTCGAAGAAAATGAGCTAGGAATAAAGAAATAAAATCCAAGAAAAATCAAATAAAATAGGTTTCGGGTTTTTGGATGTTTGGGATGGTGAAACGGAGTTGGAAAATGGATTGGTGGGCTCGAAACGGTCAAAATGGGTATATAATTGCATTTTTGGGCTTTAAAAAGGCTTAACGGTGCAGTTACTATTCATTGCGGTATTTACTATTCATTGCGGTAGGAACCTTTGTTCACAATGGTCGGTCTTGTTCACCATGGATTTTACTATTCCAACGGGTCGGGTTTCTTGTTTGAACCGAGTTTAATTAACACCGGCGGTTTCGGTAAAGCGGCTTAACGGGCGAATGAGCGGTCTTGGCAAGCCTGTTCATCTTCCCAACCTCTGCTGGCCCGGCGGAAAAGCAGGGAAAGAAGCGGCGGCGGCCGGTGGCACTGCGGATTTTTGCGACGCAAACCGGGACCATGGATGGGTTCCTGGGAGTGTCGCGGTTCCATTTTTGGGGTCGGCGGCGGCCGGAGAGGCGGCGTTCGCCGGCGGCGAGCCGATGAACTCGGGACGGTTTTCGGTGGCTATAAAGTGAACAGAGGGCTAACTGGGCCATTGAGCGGGTGGTTGAGCATCCTTGGGGTTAGGGCAAGCTCGTGGGGGCGACGGTTTGGGTTGGGGTGGACCGTGTGAGGCTGGCCACGGTGAGGTACCTAGGTTGGGCGGTGGACTCCGTCGGCAGGGAAAGAGAAGACTTGGGATGCTAGGGCGAAGGTGCAGGGAGGTTACGGGAGCAAGAGGAAGCTACAAGCGGAAGCAATCGAAAGTAATCGACTAAATCATTGAAATCGGCTTTGAGCTCACCTTGGGGATTTTCGGCGATTGCCGACAGTGGGGGCGATGGGGATTCGATTGGGCGGGCAGGGAGCTTCACGGAAGTGTGTGGAAGGGTTCGGGAGGGTTCATGGCTCTTATAGATGCCAGGCGGTTCGGCGAGAATGGATTAGGATGGCGGTGTACGTGGGCGTGAGGTGTCGGGGAGGCGGCAAGGGAGGATGGCGAAAATATCTGCGGTGGGGCGGTGTCGGCGCTAAATAGGATGTCTTGGCTAGGGCTAGAAGGTGCGGGAAAGCACGAGGCTCGGCGGTGAAGAAAAGAGCGGCGGTGATTTTACAGACGGTGAGCAGTGTTGCCAACACATCCCTTCATGAAGCAAGGTAGCACGAATCTCAAGGCTTGGATGGCTAAGATTAGAGGAGAATTGGCTAAAGAAACTGAAAGAATCAAATCAAAAAGAAATTTCAACTTTTGGAAATTTTGGTTCGTTTCAACCTATCCCCCTTAAAAAAAATCTCGTCCTCGAGATTCGGGGAACGGTTGGAAATTTTCGCTGCAGTTCCAATTCTTTCTCCCAAGATGTTTTATCCACTGTATTACCTTGCCATCAGATTTTTTTTTTGAAGTCCGACATTCCTGTTTCTTACTGGCTCTTTCTCATGTCCAGGTTAATATGTCCAAGGTGAATTTTCTGCTATTTTCAGGTTTTGAATGACTTAGGACTTTTTGTGCGGTACTCCTTTTTCCAACAAAGGTTGAGGAAATAAACGCATAACTTCATAGTCAATTTAAAACTAGTGAGGGTTTCGGATGAACGTACCCATGATGACATCGGTACCTCCTGTTGTTGTTGTGTTCGAGATATGGTTTATTTTTCCTTGAATTGACCTTGGTCTTCTTGCTAAATAGCCTTTTGATGCTCCAGTAGGTGATGCATATGTAACTAATTGAGCTTGATTTCTAACTTGCATTTTTTGCCACTTCAGAAGGCAATCTTTGCCTTGGACATTGATCTCTATGATGACCTAATTGTTCGCAGTGGTGACACATATCTGTCTTGTGTGGGCAATTTCGCTGATAGTGATTTTTCCCGCAAGTATAACACCGTACTGTTGTGGACTGAGAAGCATTATGTTGCGATCTTGGTATGGCAATGTACTGAGGTCTTTGTGCGATGGTTACTTGTTGACTTTGTTGTTGTTGGGTTTGTGGTGATAGTACCATTCTCCTTCTGGGTGCTTTGATAACGTTTCTCGTTCTTTCTTTCTTTTCCGGACATCCCTTAATTCATTCCTTGCTTCTTCGGACGTAATTAACTTATTTACCATACTGGATAAATCTTTAAAGTCTATCGCTGAGATGTGATACTTTAGGGACTTCTGTAATCCTTCTTTAAACCGCTCCATCTTCTTTGCTTCATTCTTGACATCGTCTGGGGCATAACGAGCAAGTTGGTTAAATTGGTGAAGATATTCCATTACTGTTCGTCCTTTCTGTTTAAGTGCGAGAAATTCTCGTCGCTTCGCTTCCATAACTCCAGTGGGAACATGGGCTTGGTGAAATGATTCTTTAAATTCTTCCCATGATATTTCTTGATTTTCATGCATGACTTGGTAGTTCATCCACCAGGCAGCGGCTTGTCCTTGCAATTGATGAGAGGCATACAAAGTCTTTTCTTTTTCCGTACACTGCACAGTATTCAACTTCCTTTCAATGTCTCTGATCCAATCATCAGCTACTATTGGGTCTGGAGAGGATGAGAAAGTCGGAGGTCTTGTCTTCCGAAAATCTGACCACTTAGATGTGATTTGTGTTCCTCCATGATTGTTAGCAATTCCTGATGTAATTCTTGTGATTGCTTCTGTCGTTGCTGCTCCTTGCATTGCTGTCTGTTCCAAAACTTTGGCTAGTAGCTCCATCATTGTCTTTTGATTCTGTTCTGCATGGAATCGATTTTGTTCCACCATTGCTAGAACATCTGCCAAACTAGTCTGTGGGTTATGGGCCTGCCATGCTTCTGCTGCGCCACTCTGATCAGCTTCCTCTACTTGTGGGCTACCTTGGCCGTGAGATCCATTTCTGGCCATCTTAACTGCTTAGGTTTTGGAGTTGGTTCTGCAGCGATTTTTCATAAGATCAGATAGGCGAGTAAAAATTTTGAATCCAAGATGAGAGTAGATTGAGCAGATGAGCTGAGACGAATTAAAGGAGATAAGAGTTTTGAGGGAGGCAAGATATGAGGTATTAGTTGCAAATAAATTATGAAATAGCCAATATAGTTTTTTTTAATCTAACTTTACAAGCTGAACACATACCATAGATACGAGGTACATATTACAACTTATGTTACACACAAAAGAAACTTCTACCAAAGGGTCACTTCTATTTTAGCGTGATATATACAACTATACAACGTATATTTTGAGGTCAGAAAAGGATAAGTGTAAATCCTTTTTCAAAAACAAAATCAGGCTAAATAAATAAAAAAATTCTAAGATAGATGAGATAGCATTTAGGAGAGAGAAGTCAGCAGTAATACTTATATTTTATGAAAATTCTTTTGATATTAAAGTAGAATTTGTAAACATTCCTAGTATCACTTAGGGTTTTATCCTACAGTCAAGCAAGCTAGCTCTGATACCACTCTGTAACACCCCATTTAAGGGTCATTGAAAACCCTAATAGCCCGGGATTGTTCAATTTGCAGTCTTGTAAATGAGTGCATATCATTGCCAAAGCAAGCTTAAACATAAAACCAAACTTTATTATGGAGTAAGGCTTAGCGACCAAGTTTTACATAAAGGCGTACAACCCAAAGATACATTACCAAAAGAAACTCCACAGGCAGGCTTGAGTGTAGAATTAAACCCTAACACTCGGCGTCGTCTACATCGTAGAACTCAACTTCGTCTTGATAATCTCCTTCATTTTCTTGACCAGCAAACTCTGTTTATGATTTTAGCAAGCATGAGTACAACTACCGTACTCAACAAGTCACATGGGAAACGCTATTTAACTATATGCAAGGGATTGCCATAGAATGGAGTAAAACAGTTCTTTACTTTAGGTGGATGCAATTTTGTTTGTAAACACTTTGCTTTTAAACATGAAATATCAAATCATAAACTTCTTAAGGTAATTGGGGTTTCAAACTTGATTTAATCGCACCTTCACATTCCCAAAACCATTCCAAATCTACTTATGCTTCGCGATTGGAATCACCCATTAAACATAGCACAGTGTATTCGAATACTTTTTGTAAATGACTCTGCAGAGTTGCCCATCTTTACCCACAAGGTTCCTCAACCTTCATGGTGAGTTGAGAAAACAAGGTCGTTTCACCGCTCATCTCTTTATGTAGGCTCTACCGATAGACCTCCAAAGCAGACCCGGGGTCCGCCGACCTGACCGGACACTTTACCTGCCGACACGGTCAAATAGTTTACCCGTCCTGAGAGGAGTCTACCGTTGTTCAGTATGGTTTTACCGCTTCCATACTAACTTTCCCGTACCCGTTATATCTCAATTCAGACCCAGATATCCGCCACCAAGGCCAGACTACCCGTCCTGGAACAAATCTAACGTTGTTTAGTATGGTTTTACCGTTTCCATACTAACTATTTGTACTTCGTTAGAGATTCAATCGATTTGAGCAGCTACTAAACCAGGCTTGACAAGTCAACGCTTGTGGTTGAGCGATCACTATGTTCTTCACTTGGCATAAGGTTTTAGTCCTTACTTTTTAGTAAAACATCAGTCTCCAGATTCACATTTCGGCGCCTACCAGACCTTGTCATCGATTCACAACCAAACCCTCATTCTGAGATGAGGTCATGGGCTCAAGCCATCTCATGGCATCCCATGATACTTACCTTCAAAATTTCAATCGACAAAATATCAAGATTTTAGTAGTAAATGTTAATGAGTTCCTGAACTACCATGAATACAATAATAATACTTTTAATATTACTAAGGTCATCAATGTGAATATGGCTATCAAATTAAATAGGGCTTTTACGGTGGTAGGACATTAACTAATAGCATGTCATTACGAACAAACTTTGTACAAGAAATAACGGTGCGTAAATAACATAATGAAAGTCTTGATAAATAAATAATTAAAGGAATGTAGGTTCAATATGATCAATGACATGTGACTTGCCTTGCGGATTTATGATTTCAACAATTTCGTATTCTTCTATCTCTTGATCTTGAGCTTGATCCTGAGCTCCTCCTTCTTGACTTGGTCGACTCACGACGTCATGCGCTAGCGCAAAGCAAAGAAAATAATTTAATTCCAAGCTCGAAGAAAATGAGCTAGGAATAAAGAAATAAAATCCAAGAAAAATCAAATAAAATAGGTTTCGGGTTTTTGGATGTTTGGGATGGTGAAACGGAGTTGGAAAATGGATTGGTGGGCTCAAAGCGGTCAAAATGGGTATATAATTGCATTTTGGGCTTTAAAAAGGCTTAACGGTGCAGTTACTATTCATTGCGGTATTTACTATTCATTGCGGTGGGAGCCTTTGTTCACGCTGGTCGGTCTCTGTTCACCATGGATTTTTACTATTCCAACTGGGTCGGGTTTACTGTTTGAACCGAGTTTAATTAACACCAGCGGTTTCGGGCGAAACGGCTTAACGGGCCGAATGAACAGTGCCGCCCGGCACTGTTCATCTTCCCCAACCTCCTGCGCGCCCGACAGAAGAAACAGGGGAAAGAAGCGGCGGCGGTGGCATCATGATTTTGCGACGCAAACCGGGACCATGGATGGGTTCCTGGGAGTGTCGCGGTTCCATTTTTGGGGTCGGCGGCGGAGGCGGCGTTCGCGGCGGCGAGCCGATGAACTCGGGACGGTTTCGGTGGCTATAAAGTGAACAGAGGGCTAAGCGGGCCATTGAGCGGGTGGTTGAGCATCCTTGGGGTTAGGGCAAGCTCGTGGGGGCGACGGTTTGGGTTGGGGTGGACCGTGTGAGGCTGGCCACGGTGAGGTACCCAGGTTGGGCGGTGGACTCCGTCGGCGGGGAAGAGAAGACTTGTGATGCTAGGGCGAAGGTGCAGGAGGTCTCAGGGAGCAAGAGGAAGCTACAAACGGAAGCAATCGGAAAGTAATCGACTAAATCATTGAAATCGGCTTTGAGCTCACCTTGGGGATTTTCGGCGATTGCCGACAATGGGGGCGATGGGGATTCGATTGGGCGGGCAGGGAGCTTCACGGAAGTGTGTGGAAGGGTTCGGGAGGGTTCGCGGCTCTTATAGATGCCCGAGGCGGTTCGGCACGAGAATGGATTAGGATGGCGGTGGCACGTGGGCGTGAGGTGTCGGGAGAGCGGCAAGGGAGGATGGCGAAAATATCTGCGGTGGGGCGGTGTCGGCGCTAAATAGGATGTCTTGGCTAGGGCTAGAAGGTGCGGAAAGCACGAAGCTCGGCGGTGAAGAAAAGAGCGGCGGTGATTTTACGGACGGTGAGCAGTGTTGCCAACACATCCCTTCATGAAGCAAGGTAGCACGAATCTCAAGGCTTGGATGGCTAAGATTAGAGGAGAATTGGCTAAAGAAACTGAAAGAATCAAATCAAAAAGAAATTTCAACTTTTTGGAAATTTTGGTTCGTTTCATAATATACTGTATGCTAAGCTGGTTCTCTTTTGTTTCGACGATCGGACCTTGGCTTGATATAGGATCTCTCTATATATATACATATATACTACTTAAAAATACATGTTAGTTGTGGTCCATGCTCCCTCCCCTCTCTTCTCATGCGCCAACACACGTGGGCCTCCTATGACGGACGAGTATTTTTACGAACTAGTCTCTCAACATAATATAGTTATTAGTTACTATTTCAAATATTGAAGTTGATTTACTGAACCAATTAACGTGTGTTGTGTGGCATGATTCATCGGTTCTATATGAATTACTGTGCGATGCTCAATTACCTTGTTCTTATGGCTGAGGTCGAGTGCATCAATCAACCCAATTCTAGATTATAATTTATTAGTTTAATGAATAGACTAATTAGCAATCATCCGATCTACCTTACACTTGGGTCAAAACAATTCATTCATGATCAAATAGACTAATTGAAACCTGAAAGTAGGGACTAAAGATGTTCACATTTAATATCAAAAAAAATGTTCGATATTCACTAATTTACGGATGCCCTCACTGCTAGTTTCGCGCGGACGCAGCCTACGTGCGACACGTGGATGGAAGGAGCATCCCAGGCTGTTTCGATGCTTCTTCTGCGAGCGGCGCGTGGAAGGAGCATATCCAATCACACTGTGAGCCTGCCTATTCATTGGTCCAGTTTTTTTAGTTTACACATTATGATTTTTCCAAACAAACAAATAAAATAGCTTTATTGCTGTTGTTTTGAAATTACTTATCAAGACAACTTCTTTGAAGTAACTTATCGACATTTGGTTCGTTCGGATAAACGCTCGCACTAAGATCAAAACCATCAGCGACAGCCATAAGCTATTAGCCGCAGCTGCATTTTCCCAAATCTCTCTCTTCCCCAGCTCGAGCCTAAGCGTGGTGCCTCCAGTGGCGGAGAGAGGGGGGCCAGGGGGGCTTGGCACCCCCAACGATCCAACGATGCAGCCCAGCCCCCCACTGGATGTAGCCCAATTAACCCAGCAGTCAGTGACGCTTCATATTTCAGGAGAAGGAGGCGAAGCGACGCCAACCAGGAGTGGGGAGTCCGCGTCCGCCCGCGTCTGGCGTGAATGTGTTCCCAATTCCCAAAAGCTCTGCTATGCATATCCATCTCCAAAAGCTCTGTTTGCACTAGATAGGTGAACATCGAAGACCATGTTTGCATACGGAGCATGAGAAATCAGCCGATCTGAGTTGGGGTTCTAGGTATTTCATCAATTTTTTCATCAACATGTCTTGCTGCTTTCCCCCTAACCTCTTTCTGCAGACAGGTTGATTCTTCTTCCCAGGGAGGGCTAAGAATAATATTCTCATGGTCTTCCACCACCTATAGGCTATAATCAACACACGGTCCATACTACTGCTTTTGTTTTACAAGGCTGCGGTATGCTACACTAGCTTTTGTTTTAACTTTACTTCTTTGCATCCCCTGATGATGTCTGAAATAAATACCTTTCAATTTCCATGCTACCCCCAACTGATATTATACCAGGAATTAATTCTTAATTGTTTTTGAGAATTTTTATTGTCAATTGTATGCCCGAGTTGAGAGTTAGTGTTAGCACCAAATTACTTGATCCGATCCTCTCCTGACTCACAGTATCTTTGCTCAAACTTCCTTGTGCACTGTGACAGGATCAAGGTCCTTGTGCACTGTGAAATATATTACTTTGTTAGTCTGATATATGACTATTGGATCGGTAAATCCGGCATGGTTCATTCATTCTACTCTACTTATTGTACATGTTACCCTTCATATCCAATTTCTGGCTCTGCCTCTGGGTGCCTCGTCGTTGCCTATTCTCGTCTGCAACTCCTGATCTCGATGCCGTCACCTATTGGTGCCCCTGGCCCGGTGCATCTCCTCTTCGCCGCGTTGGCCGCTGCGCCTCCTTCTTGCCGGGAGACGGACGGTGCCGTCCATATATGCGGCAGGGAGGCATGGTGAAAGTTTTGATTTTTTCTGAATCATTTTTACGAATGATTCGAAAGTTTTTGAATTGAAGTTTTTTAGCCATTTTGAAAGTTTTGATTAAAAACTTTCAAACCAAAAAAAATTTCAACTTGAAAGTTTTAAACTATTTTTGAAAGTTCCAAACTGAACATTTTGAATCCTTAGTTTGAAAGTTTCGATTGCTTTTGCAAATTTTAACAACCACATCCTCAACTCTGGCTGGGGGAGCGTGGGAATGGGAAATCGTTAGTCATGCACAAAGGAGAGAAAGTCGCCAGTAGCTTGACACATGTCTCACGGAGGGAGAATGGGCGTTTGTTCCCAAAAATACATTTGTTGAGAGGAAAAAAGTGGATTATTAGCGCCCAGACGTACGGACGGCGACTTCCTATCGTATTCCCAGGTACAATATCGGTAAATTACTTGTGTAACAATTTTAATCACCATATGCAATAAAATGCATAATTGCATTGAGTAAAAATTGAGAAAAATTGAAAAAATATCATATTCTCATAAAATGTATACTACCATAAATATATAACTTTGCAAAGTGCTAAAACAAAATTAGAATTCTCAAACGAAAAATTTAGAACACCACTTCAACATTTAAAAATAATAGTTGCAGCATTTAAAAATATCTAATGCAACAAAAAAGAACACTAGAAAAAACAGATCTATGCGAACAAAACTAAATTCTTACTAAAACAATAGAAAAGACTTATTGCAACAAAGAAAAACTTATTACAGCACCTGAGAACAACTACTGCAATAATAGAAATTAAATATTTTGCTACAATAATTGAGACCAGTTACAACAATAAAATCAAAGGAGCACTAAGATTTGGGGAAAGACTCCTGTGCCAAGAGAAGATGGATGGTGGCCATCGACAGTGAAATCATCAACAGCAACGATGCCGATTAATGGTGGTATGGCACAATTGATGCTTGCGAGAGAGAGAAAAATAGATTAGGTGTAGGTGCGCATGCTACTTAGTTACTTACCTTGCAAATAAATCCTCAGACTTGGATGCAACTAAAAAAATGCAGGCAAAATGGGAGGAAGAGCAGTAGAAAGAGAGAAGTGAGATTTTGGCGACCTACTTCGACCGCCGTCGGCGAGCCAGCAGAGGGGAGAGTTGTCGTCGCTTAGAGGTTTGACTATTGGGAGGAGACGGGGGGAAATATAGTAGAAACAGGCAGCATACAGTAGTAGTTAGGTGCTGAGACGTTCGATATGACCCCACTTGGTTGGGCTGAAAAGTTGTGGTTTATGGCTGAAATTTAACTATAGCTGAAGGTAGTTTATTTGACGTAATTAAATTTAAAAAAATTAAAAATAAAAAAATATACTAGTTTATCACGTGTTGTCCGGATGTATGGTCCGTACCAATTTCCATAAAAAAAAAGGTTGAACTAGATTGGTCTGAGTACTCCAGCGACCTACGATAACGCAGGATGACATTAGGTCCCATCACGGACAGGCCCACGCGCATCCACAGAGAGAGAATCGGAATCCCCGGATAGAGTGGGGACTTGGGCGTGCTTTTTGGGCCACCCAAAGCACGGCCGGCCGGCACGGCCGAGCACGGCCCGGCCCGACACATGGCGGGCCGTCTTGCGGCCGGACGAACGGTGGGCCGTCTTGGGCCTGCGCAACCGGCGGTGGGCGGCACGGCCCGGCGTGGCGTCTTGGTGCTGGGCGGCACGGCACGGCGGGCGGCACGGCGGCAAGGCAATGGCGGGCCGCCTCGGCCTCTACCTCGCCTCCCAGGTCCCCTCCCGTCGACATCCCTCACGGTCATCCCAGATTCCCCACAAGGCCACAACCACAACCCATCACACATCACAGGCGAGAGAGGGAGTAGAGGGAAGGAGGTGTACCGATCACGGGAGCTCGACAAGTCGGCGATGGCCGCAGGAGGAGGCGGTGTGGCATGGCGGCTCGGCCAAGACGCTCGGCGGCGGCGGTGTCGGTGTAGTCAAGGTCTCTGTCGCCGTCGCTCGAGCAACTGAGGCCGGGGAGGAGGGGAGGGGGAGGAGGAGGCGGCAGGGGAGGAGGGGCGGCTTGGGAGGAGGGACGGCCGGGGAGGAGGGGCGGCGGAGGAGGAGGAGGGCGGTGGGGAGAGGGTGCTGCCGGGCGATAAGATGGCGGCCATGGGAGGGAGGAAAGGTGGCGGGGGGGAGATATGGGAAGAAGGTCGGGAAGGAGGGCGGGGGGGAGGGCGGGAGGGAGGCTAGGGCGAGGAGGGGCGGTGGGGAGATCCAGGGAGGAGGGGCGGTGGGGAGATCCGGGAGGAGGGGCGACGGTGGGAGATCCGGGAGGAGGGGCGGTGGGGAGATCTGGGAGGAGGGGCGGTGGGGAGATCTGGGAGGAGGCGGCGGGGAGGAGTGGGGCGGCGGGCGAGTTGGGGAGGAGGAGGAGGAGAGATCTGGGAGGAGGCGGCCGATCGAGGAGGAGAAGGGACCGAGGGAGCGCCGAGATCGGGGATTCGGGAAAGGAATGAGATAGGCGGCGGAGGATTTAGGGATTTAGATATTTTGCGATTTAGTCCTTGCTTTTTGAAATCTACGAATAGGTTTTATCTATTTTGATTTCTTCTTTCTAGCCCTCGTAAATTTTAATTTCATCACGAAAAGATCCTATATATCCATTGTGACATATACATCTGTATGCGGAGCGGACTCTTGGAGAAGAAGATCAATCAAATCAATATATTCTAACATATATGATGGGATGAGGATTGTTGGATCCTAATATAATGAATGAAAAAAGTTACTGAGATATGTTGTGATTTAGGCCGAGTTCATTATTGTTCTTGTAATATAATGTGTCTTTTATTGTTCTTTCTTAAGAAATATCATCATACAAATTGTATGAGATGTATGTATGAGATGTATGTATGTATGTATGTATGTATGTATGTATGTATGTATGTATGTATGTATGTATGTATGTATGTATGTATGTATGTATGTATGTATGTATGAGATGTATGTATGTATGTATGAGATGTATGTATGTATGTATGTATGTATGTATGTATGTATGTATGTATGTATGAGATGTATGTATGTATGTATGTATGTATGTATGTATGTATGTATGTATGTATGTATGAGATGTATGTATGAGATGTATGAGATGTATGTATGTATGTATGAGATGTATGTATGTATGAGATGTATGTATGTATGTATGTATGTATGCATGTATGTATGAGATGTATACCGTCATAATCAGACTAGTGAATGACCAAAATTCAAAAATTTCAACCAAAAACCATAAAGGCGCGACCAAAAGATCACCAATAATAAAGTCATCTCTAATTTTATTATATCATCTCCATATCACAAGAGACAGTCTTAGTAACAATATTTTAATAAGTTACCTCTAACATATTTCTAACAAAGATATTTTTACTACTTTTCTTCTTAGTGTGCCTCGTCACCTCACTCAATCACTTCTTTCTCTATCTCCTTCAACACCGACACATTACCACACAACTAAGCAACATTTCTTTCTCCTCCCGCCCTTCTCCCCCATGTCATTGGCCTCCTCCTTCCTCTCCACCATGCCTATCTACTTCTTTCCTCATTGCGACCCTCTCCTTCTCTCCACCCTAGTCTCCATCCTACTCATCACCGTCTCGTCCTTCCTCGTCACCGATTTACCTAACCCCTTGCGTGCCCATATTTTTATGCAATTAATTCAATTATTTCAACTAGTTTTAAGCGAGACGTGCACGAGAAAGAAAGATGCCGACCGTCGTCACCGCCTTTGCGTATAGTAATTTCGGTGGGCTTGGTGGCACGGCACGAACGCCGCACGGTGGGCTTTGGGCGTGCTTGGGCTGGCCAAGACGCCGCGCCGGCGACGCGACGCGACACGATGAGATGATGGGCCGAGCCGACGCGGCGCGAAGCGGCACGAAGCACGATGGGCTTGGGCGTGCCGACGCACACGCCCAAGTCCCACTCTATCCCTAGGGTGAAAACGGATCGGATATTTTCCGACCGATCGACCGCCGAATCCGAGTCGGATCGAATTCGGATACTTGTGTCGGATAATTGTCGGATTCGGTCGGATTCGGATATTTTTCGGATACGGTCGGATTCGGAAAAGAACTATCCGACGGATACGGATACTATCCGAAATTTTATCGGATAATACCGGATATAATTTTCGGATATCCGCCCAACAACACACAGACTCTGCGGTGGCAAGCCCATCGGTGAGCGCCTCCATGCATGTCCCCAAACCCCAAAACATCTCCACCAACCGGACAAACCGTGGGCGGCGGGAGCAAGACCCGGACAACGACGGCCGACGGACGCCAGGGAGCAAGGTGAGGGCCATGGACGACCGAAGCCAGCGGCGGCGGAAGAACGGCGGGAGGCAAGCACCAGAGCGACAACCGCAAGCCGAGGCCTCTAGTCGCCGCAAGACTTCCCGGTGTACAGGCGGCGCTATCCGGTGTGCCCGCAAGGACAACTCACCTCAAACCTAACAATTCTTTTGAGCAAACCCATTAGAAACCAAAACAAAGTAGCGACCAAATCAACATCAAACCCGGTCGGATCCGAGAGGCACGGATCCGGGCAGTGAGGCCACGGATCTGGCGGCGGCACCGTCAGTGGCCCGTGAGCGGCGCGCATGGTGTCGAGGGCGGCGCAAGGAGGAGATGGGTCGGCGAGGTAGAGCGACGGGGATGGAGGCGCAAGAGAGAGGGATGGAGTAGGAGACGCTAGATCGGGAGGAGGAGACCTGTGGCGGCCTTGTGGCAGGGGAGCCGAGGCGTCGAGTGAAGTCGGCAGAGAGAAAGAGAGAGCCGAGAGAAGAAGAGCGGGGGGGGTGAAGGCCGAGGCGTCGGTGGAAAAAGAGAGAACGGAGGAGGCGTGAGGCGGGGAAAAAGATGAGGCGTCGGGAAGTGGAGAAAGAACAGAGAGCGCGTAGGAGAAAAGAAAGAGAAGAAAAAGAAAAAGAGAAGGAGAGAAAAAGGGGAAAAAGTAAAATAAATAAAATAGGAAAGATAAAATTGTTGCATGCTAGATTTGCTAAATACAGGAAAACTCCTAATCATGTATTACAGAAACATTGCTATAATAGATGTGTCTAGTTTAAGTAAATCAATTGCAGGTACTTAGGAATCATGTAAATGCACATTAGCTATATCAACATGATACAAATTCCTTTAGAAGCCCGTAGATTAAATAGCCAATTAAAGAGGAGAAAAAAAGAAAGAGAGAAAGCAAGATGAGCATGAGTTGTGGGTAAAGAGATGTATATGGTGGGTAAAGAGGTTCAGGGAAAGGATGCAGAGAGGCCAGGCGGACCTCTTTACATAGGGATATGATATAAGGACTTACCCCGTTTTCACTCTGTTAAGGAACCGTAATTATCGTGCCAACCATTCCCCCGTAGAGAACTTATATTGTGTTCCTATTGTGGCTTGTATGAATTTACCACTTATGTATAAACTTATGTTGTGTTACTAAAGTATAAGCTTTTGGAATTATAATTATTCGTATTATCCGCCTATATTATCGTTTAGAACCGAATCAGTTACATATCCGTCCCGACGGTGCCGTATTCGAAACTCCGAATATTCCGAATTCGTATTCGTATCCGGTCTTACCGTATTCGACTCCGAATCCGGAGAAAAAAATATGGGTTAGGATATGGTTTAAGCAATATCCGACCGAATCCGATCCGTTTTCACCCCTACTATCCCCGGACCTGATGGGCGCCGACGCGACGAGACCAGACGACCCACGCCTCAATTTCTCCTTTCGTTCTCTTCTTCCCTTCCCATTGCCCCCAACTTGTCATCCAAGCCAGCCGCCACGCTCTCCCCTCTTAGGTTTGCCCCGCCGCCGCCGGAGACCGACCGAGGAGGAGCCGATGGGCACGCCCGAGACGTCGCGGGAGCCGTGCCCGGACCGCATCTTCGACGACGTGGGCAGCGCCTTCGGGATGGGCGCCGTGGGCGGCTCCGCCTTCCACTTCATCAAGGGAATCTACAACTCCCCCAACGGCCACCGCCTCTCTGGAGGCGCCCAGTCCGTCCGCATGAACGCGCCGCGCGTCGGCGGCAGCTTCGCCGTCTGGGGCGGCCTCTTCTCCACCCTCGACTGCGCCATGGTCTACGCGCGCCAGAAGGAGGACCCCTGGAACTCCATCGTCGCCGGAGCCGCCACAGGCGGCCTGCTCTCCATTCGCCAGGGCCTCCTTGCCTCCGGAAGATCCGCGCTCGTCGGCGGCACCCTCCTCGCCCTCATCGAGGGCGCCAGCATCATGATCAACCGTGTATTGGTCATGCCGCAGGACCTCCCGCCGCTCCCCGGGGAAAATCCGGGCCTCCCCGCGCCCGTCGGCTTCCCGGGGATGCCGCAGGCGTCACCCGTTGTGGTTCAGGAGGTCGCGGTCCCTGCATCGGGCTCTACTGAGTGGTTGGGGGGCTTGTTTCGAAGGAAACAGGAGGAGAAGGTCGCTGCTGGTGGTGGTGACTGCCAGTCGGAGATGTTGGAGAGCTTCGATACGCCCAGCGCGCCCATACCTACCTTCGAGTACAAGTGAAAAAGGTGTGATTTTTATTCGATTTTGCTGGTGATTTCACTAATTGATGTAGATATAATCCGCTTTCATGGATTGCGGTTTGCACTGTTATTTAGTTAGGAACGATATGACCTTTGATAGTTTTGAGTTAGTTCTTGTTGTATTAGATAGATCAATGGGTGGGGTTAGGTGCTGTGGGATAATGTCACTGTAGATAGGCACATATCTGTTCCATTGGATTCAGTTATCCAAGTCAACAGTGATGACACTTTCATAGTGTTTCGGCTCCACCTTGCTCCCAATGAGCAGATTGGTCTCAATGGTTATATCAATGAGGAGGTTTACATCGTGCTTATTTGCTATACTGGGGGAGATGTGGTTTTGCATTTGTGATTTATGCTGTAATTGCTCCAGTCCAGTACCACATCGTCGAGGCCTCTACGGCTTATCCAATGGTTCATGCGCCACTGTTGGTTCGTGGGGTTTGTTGTTGTGTGTACCCCATACTGGGAGTCACCTTTTCAATTTAGCCATTTCGGGGCTTCCTGTTCTCTGCTTTTGATTGTATGCTCGGCAGAGGTGGGATCCTGCAAATCCACAATTATGTTATAACTGGATTCTATTCTATGTATCAGGGCATGTTTTTGTTGCCTGGTCATCACTGTTCGATGCTGCTGCATTAGCTTCATTGTTGTTGATGCAATCATCCTCAACCTTGTATCGCCTAGCAGTGTGTTCAGCTAGTACGTGCCAACAGCCCTGGTCTTGCCGCTGTTACCACCGATATCACTAGAGTGCTGACTGGTTTTGTGCCATCGCCACAGCCTATTTCTAGCGAGGATTTAGGAAACTTTGAAACTTCAGCCATTGGTGGGTGGCTGGAGGATTGTATGTTAGGAAGGAGGACAATGAAGGAAACACAATCAGGGTAGCACATAATCAGTATATCTTTTATTTGCCCAGCAAACTGTTGCCACGTACCATCAATTAAGATCAAGTAACAGTGTAAAACTTGGACCTTTTTTTTTTACTTCTAAAAGCTGTCTTTTGGCTTTTCTACAGTAACTAACTTTCAAACGGGGTGTCTTTTCAAGGTGGGGTCTACGAGTTGATTATAGTACACACTATAATGACTTCATTTATATCGGCCAAAGCCGTACGTGAGCTTCTGTTATTCCGTAGTCTCTTTTATGAACAGCTCAAAAATCATAAGCTGCAGCCAAAAGCTATAAGCCGAAGCCAAAAAGAATAGACCCATTGTTCTATTGCATGTGGGGTACACCTTTTTCTGTGTTATATTAGAGCTATTTTCTTTTTGTTCTGCCTGATATTTTTAAGACGATTTTGTTAAGTTGTTGCAACTGGCAACTTGCAAGTCCTTTAAAGAGTTTTGTTTTAATGTGGATGTGGGTGACTTATATATATTTATGTTTGCTCTAATAGGAGAAAGCACATAGTATAGAAGTATCACAAAGTTTTATGGATGGTTTCATGATGGTTGAATTGTCGAGTCCTTGGTTTGTTGTTTGGTTCATACACCATGCTTTGTTCACTTGTTAATTGCTATTATTTTGTAATTGCTCCTGTGAATGGATTTTGTGAATTAATTTTGCTTTTACAGGTCTGTAATGGTATAAATTGGAAGTTTATTGTTGAAATATATGTCCCAGTAAAAAGATGTATTGCATCAATTTGGAATGACTTGATCAGGAACAGTCAAATTGCTAAGCAAGTGCCTTAAACTTCTAGTTCTAGTGACATTGGTGACTTACCTTTTCTGTTTATAACAAGAAAGGTGTGAAATTTATAAGTCCAATACAAGCAAATAATAAAGATAAAATAATATTGGAAAATGTATTTCAACCAATTACACTTGAGGAAAAAATCATATTGGATGTTGTCAAGAGTAATTGTAATATATACCATGTTAATTAAAATTATTTTGTGGGTGCGGGTCCTTAAGTAGAAAGGATCAACAGAGGCATCGTACTTGTAGGCAATGCTGTACAAGCTATTAAAATTCTTGAAATTTATTTGGGTCTTGTTTTTATGAGTAAAACTAATGCAATCTTTCAAAACTAGAAGAAATTTTTTTGACAAAGACTAAAAAATTGTATACCATTGATTTAAAAAGGAATTGGATAGCTGATGTTATGAAGTAACATATGGGCAGATCATAAGTATTTGATTTTGGAGAACTTAGCATCCGATAGAGTTTATGGGACTTGTCAATTTGCTTCAAGCATTCTTGGTGTGTGTTTCTAGCTTTGGTGCTTCAATGCTGTCGTGGTGTCTCGACCGGAGTTCTTGTTGGTTGCGCTTCAAGTCCTTGCAAGAGTCGTGGTTCGTCTGCTTTATGCATCGGCAATCACGTGCTTTGGCTACCTCGTGCTCGATAGTCAGTTGTGGTTCCCTGTCTGTGGTGTCTCCCCTCTGGGGTCAGTGTTGTAATTTTCTACTTCTTGAAATGAATGGCAGAGCTCCTGCCCTTGGTTTCGAAAAAAAATTGCTTCAAGCATGAATAGAATCAGGTTTCTGCTCAGTTCAAATATGCTGTGCATTTTGGTACTTTTTATACTGAACAAGCTAATTTGGAGCTCGCCAATGGCTGCAAATGCTGCTCCTGTTTACAATTACTACATCAAGTATTGCATCTGCTGTTAACTGTGAAGGTACAATTTAGCATAAACTCCTGTTGTTTTTCTGATGCTTGGATTAGGTCATTAGGGAGATAATATCCGTTGATTCTGTTAGGTAATTTATTTTTTAAGGTTTGTTAGCTATGAAGGTTTTGGTATTTTTAATTGGATCCACTAATGATTCATTCCTGACAAGACTGGTATTGATATGAACATGGCTTCTAACTTCAAACTTTGATGTGTTTCATCGCCTGCGAAATTGTATTTCTTGTCTACCAACTAGAGTTTAAGTGCCTGAACGCTGAGAATATCTAATATTTTCGACAATTTCCAAGGCAATATTAGACTCAGGTATTCGTCATACATGCTACATACATGGTGCGTCCTTGTGTTTTTGTTGCTGAGAAAGTACTTATGTTTTCATGTGTGAATTGTGATGTCTGTCTGAAGTGTTTTTTTTTTTTGAAGAGGGGTAAGGAAATAGATGGTATATTTGTTTGCGTGCACATGCTGTAGTTGTTCATGCATTCCATAATACGGTAGAGGAAAATAGATGGTATATTTTTTTATGTGCACATGCTGTAGTTGTTAATTCAATCCACACTACAAACTCTCTGGATTGCTGTCAAGAGTGATGACTGACGACTGTTTCAACAAGGGGTGCGTAATGTGCATGTAAACATTGGAACGTGTTCCCTTACCGGGCATAGTTTTTTTATGTTGACTTAATATCCTTCAAGCTCATGAGTTCTGTTTTCTTTTCCTGTTGTGTAGGTCAGATCATCCTACTACTGCTTGCCAGGGACATCAGATCTTTCAGTATGGAGCAGAAGTTTCAATTGACTTCTCAGAAGGACGAGGGGACAATGCGTTGGTATTAAACATCAAGCTTATGCTTGAGTTCCAGGACTCAATTGATATGAGCGATTCGCTAGGATCACATAAATGTTTTGACGACTTGCATCTTAATTACGTATAAGTTGTCTTAATGTTATGAGCTTTTACTAATTATAGTATGCTCTATCGAGAGCGAAGTAACTTGAGATGCCTTTATTCCTTAGGTAGGTGTCTATAGAGGTTCAATTTTGAAGTGTGAAATTGAGATTCAACGAGGTTTATGTGTTCTCCGTACGTCTTGGCTGATCCTTTGCCTTTGTTCTGTTGGCACTCGTATTTCGATTTTTTTAAATTATCTATTTTTTATTTCAAATTACAGTAATATATTTACGTTTTTTTACTTTGCAGTAATACCATCTGTTGCTCCACCGTTGAGCGATTTGGCTAATCGGTCGCCCAACGGTTGAGTGACATGGGGCCAAGTCGCTCGATCGTTAAGCGACTAGCTCTCAGTTGCTCAACTGTACAACGACACTGTCAGACCCGGATTTTTCAATCCAGAATCTTCTGTGATTACTGCATTATTCCCTGGATCAGTAGATAATGCGCACAGGTACATTACTGTATCATTTCATACATCGCTTAAACGGTAATATTACAGACCATTGTTCAAATTACACCACGTCGGGCGATAGTTTACAAAAGGGGCACTTAGGCCGAATGCCATCATTACATACAAGCAGCGGAAGAGAAAGCAAAAGTAGGACCATAACCTCAGGCAAGCGACTGGGGGTAATGTGTGCAGTATATATTATCTAGATTTAGATAATATATATGCACACAATGCCTTAGGTCTAACTTGTCTAGGATCGAAAAATACGAACGGCGACTTAATTCCCATCGTCCTTCCTTCTGTGGCCGGGGCGTCTTCATAATCATAATGATCCTGCGTCCCTGTCTCTGTTTTTGGTAATGCGAGTGTGAGCACACTAACCACCGTGCTCAGCGAGCCATCACACAGAATGCAGTAATAACATGCTGGGCTAGTCAAAGGGAAGGCTTAGGTTTATTTTATTTTGCCGGAAATTGCTTTTACAGTACAGTACTCAGAAATCCTATGACCTAGCAGTTTTTGAAAGACACAAGTTTAGTGGAATGTAATCGTCTTAATAGTGGTACAAAGCCCATCCACTATTACATGGCCTCTGCACCTTATATCATCTTTCAGCATTATAGTTGCCTATCTTACCACTGGAACGACACCCAGGACAATTCCAAACTAGGGCATTTCACTGCCCTACATTTTCCCGTTTCACCCACAAATCATTTTTGAAACAGAACTATATCTAGTTAAGTCCCCATGTCTGCCCATGACCGTGGGCACGGCTATTCGAATAGTTTTGACTCTGCAGAGTTTGTACACTTTCACCACAAGAGACAATCAACTCGTTGCCCCACAAGATTCCTTAGTCATGTGGTTGAGCGCACCATCACGGATCTGCTCAAAATATCTAGCCTCTTTCGTCATCTCACCCTATGGGCTTATCCCACTTGCGATGGGTCACATACGTTGCACGGGATGTTTCCCACAGTCACTAACGTAGCCGGGCTCCACTTTCCGCAACGCTAGCACAGCTGGAAAACTTCACCCTCCCCTTGGTGTCCCTTTAGGCCTTCTCTTGCCCTTGTAGATCCACTCCTATCCACTACCGGTGAGATGAGTCCGGGGTTTCGATAAATTTACTTAGCCAGGTTGTATTTTACAGACTTGTGGTTGTACTGTTTTACACGGGCTAACATGACAAGATTCAGTCCTTAGAGCTATCTTGTGCCTCGTACGCTATTTTAACTGTGCGCGAAAATTTGCACAAAAAGAAAAGCAACAAATCAATCTAAATAACACCAGAAATTCAAATGACTCTAAAAATTATGATTTCAGTTCCATTGGATAGATCTTGAATTTAGATGAATTTAGAAATTTGTCTCACCCAATTTAGAGTTAAAATGAAGAAGTTATGGCATTTTAAAGATCTCAGTTTAAATAAATTCCAAAATTTATTAATTTCTGACAGGTGGAGTCCACACGTTTTATTTTATTTTTCTTTTCTTTACCGCTTTTCTCCTCTGTGCGCTGACCGTGGGGTCCATCGTCGCTGGCTCGGCCCCCTTGCGCTACGACACGGTGGGACCCACCGGACAATGGGATCCCGGGTGGTCAGCGGCGGTGGGTCCCGTCTGTCGCTGGCCTCTCGAATCATTGCGGTGACGGTGGGGGCCTACATGTCGTATGAAAAATCAAAAGAAATGGCTCAACCCACATGGAGTTGGGGGCTCAGCCCAGGGAGCCAGGGAGAGAGATAGCCGCGTTAACCAACTCGCCCGCAAGGTGTTTCTTACCCCTTAAGGGGGATTTATCCCTTTAAGGTAAGCGGGGGAGGGGGGCCCGAGCAGAGGAAGCCGATGCCGGGGGAGGGCGGTGACGTCGGCGGCGATGGGTGGCGGAGAGGTTCGGTCGGCCGGAAATGCATCGTAGGGGTCACGGGAGCCGATGAAGGTGGCGGTGGAGGCCGAGGGACGCCGGAGGTGGGTCGGCGGCGGCACCGGCGACGGTGTGGGAGGTTCCTCGGTCGGCGATGTACGACCGATGGGAGGTGCGGGGGAGGCCGTGCTTGGGTTCGGGGGGCTCTGGAGGTGGTGTATGATCAGGGAATTGGGCTCGGGTGGCGGAGTCGGCGGGAGGCGTCGCCGCTGGGGAAGAAAGGGAGGTCGGTGGCGAATCAGTGCCATCTTGTGCGATTGCTTGCGGCTGGAGTGCCTTGGAGATGTGGGGAGTCTCGGAGGACCCCGGGAGGTCCTTATAGTGGCGCGGTTGAGGCTGGCCTCGAGAGCCTCCCTTGATCGGTCTCCTCGGCCAGCGGCGAAGCAGGAGGTAGGGGCAGGGCGGGTTGGCAGGGCTCCCTCGAGGGTGCTCGAGCTCCTGTGTGGCTCGAGGCACACTGGCGCGGGGCAGGGGGAGACGGGACCGAGCGGCGCAGCAGAGGGGCAAGAAAAAGAGGGCGGCGGCAGGGATAAGGTGGCGCGCGCGCAGGCGGCGGCGTCCACCGGTCCGAGCGCGGGCGTCCGATGGTCCGAAGCGGAGATGCCGAGGCGGGCCGGGCTGGGCGCGGGACGCGATCGCGAGGGAGAGGCGCCCGGAGAGGGAGCGAGCGAGGGGAAGAAGAAATCTGATGGCCGAGGGGGCGGGAAGCAGCAGGGTGGGTTTGGTTTTACCGGGCCGCCGGTCCGTCCCCATTTTCTTAAAATTTTTATTTTTCCTTTTTCTTGTTTTATTTAATTTCTTCCTTTTTATATGTATTTACATATATATGTATATATATATTTTTAATCCTAATTTTATGAGGAGTTTGTTTGCATCTATTTCTTTATTAAAACCATTTATGTTATTTCCATTTTCCATATATTTAGATATATATATATATATCTATTTTATTTTCTCTCCTCATTTCTTTATTAAAACTTCAACAATATGATTTCCACATTTTTGGGACCAACTATATTCATCTTACACTGGATCATCTTTTCAGATTCTTATTTTAAATTCTTGTTTTCTAATATTTTATTTCTTTGATTTTGTGGAACCTTAACCATAATTTAAGAAATGCTTTAAAGTTAATTTCAAAACAAATACAAAGCAAATTAATGCAAAAATTTTTATAATTCTAATTTCCAAATTTTCAGGATGTTACAGACACCTCGTTAAGTAGCCTACCGGTAGGGTGATTTAAAATAATAATAGTATTATTTTATTAATCAGATGGAAATAATTGTAGAGTAGTAAATTGTAATTTCTGTAGGTAATACATTTAGCAAATCTTGTTTGTAAGTTGTTTTTTAAAAATAAAAGGGCAAACAATGTAGGTTGATTCGTTTGTGATTTTCGTATATTTTCAAGGGTACGAAATCTGTTAGACTCACAATAACATTTTTATGATTGTCATATGTTGTTTTAGTGCCATATATTTCTGAAGAATTTTATGAGGACGATTGAGCTAGCAATGATTTGGAAATAGGAAGGTAAGTGATATTACTATGCAATAGGAAATTCATATATGGTGTAACGATAACAATACGACAATTGATCCAACAAGTGGATTACATGGCACGTAGGTTAACGAACAATGGACGGTATATATATGCCTTTAGAGAATTAGAAATAAATAGGATATATGGACTAGGAGGGTTGAACTATTGCATGGAATGTGGCCATTTGTCCTTGTGGCCCAGCTCGGCGTTGTACTCCTCACCTAGTGCCTTAGCTTTCGCCGTGATAGCCCTCTTCCATGCCCTCTCAGCCTCCCGTCGTCTAGCATGCTCGTGCTCCTGCTCCTCATGCAGCCTCTCTCGCATCTTGTCTCCTCCATCTCAGCCTATACCTCTGCAAAGCGCCTTTCACGACCCTCGCAGTCCTCCCTGGCCCAACTCTTCTGTGTGTAGCAGCATCCACATGTCGTAGGGATGGATCTTGTTGTCGATCCACTGGCTGAAGTTGCATAGGCGTGGCGGATACTACGATGGGAAGAGAGACATGGTTACGACGTAACGGGAAGCAAAATAGTGGTGTACACAGAAATATGATTTCATTACTGGCTACCTGTGGCTCGACGTGTCGAACCTGCGATCGTGGTAGTCCGCGTAGTAGTTTGGGCAGCACCAATAGCGCTACCCAATGGTCCACCCGGTTGATTTGACGCACTTACAGGAGTCCCTACATCAACAAAGGGGTGGCGCCACCCTTGTCGAGGGCCCTTCCAGAGGGCGTTCAACAAGCATAAGAGGGGGGTGTGTGGCTCGACCCAGAATTGTTGGGTGTACTGCGAGGCAGCCTCCTTAGATCGACGAGCTCCGGAGGTGGCTACTGAGAAGGTGATTGGTGTGTGTAAGGTTACTGACTAAACGCCCTGTAGCGAGCGGCGATCTGCTGGGGAGCCTCCCAGTCCTTCAAGAGCTCGCGGATGTACTTCCATTCATTCTTCTTGTCCATGTTATCTAGGTAGTATTGTTGGTGAGGTATTTCTGGCCAAGTAGCATTGTATTTATGGCGGGAGCGGACGCACCTGTAGTGGCTCCATTGTAATGAGACACGGATGTGTTTTGCGTCCATGCACCGTGCCCTTTGAGAAGGAGCCTTGTGGTAGTCGAGCGATCTTTTTGTGCTTTGCAGAGCGAGGTCACGTCCTACTTTTTAAAGAGTGGTCACTTCCTGCTTTGCAGAGAGAAATCATGTCCTACTGTGTATAGAGTGCACATGTCCTACTTTGTAGAGCGAGGTCACGTCATACTTTACAGAGCGAGGTCACATTCTGCTTTGCAGAGATAGGTAACGACGACAGATTGGCACTGTAAATGAAGTTAAAGTATGCAATTATGATGCAATTAGTTGCACAGTGCGTACAACAAGCAAAGTACTGATTGAAGTACAAGTTATAACATGATAGCATTTATAATCTTACTACCACTACACACACAATAAGAAGTGGTGCTGCACTTTACGCTGATATTCCTACACGTTGGCAGACGCTTTGCAACTTCTCACAGTGTGGCCTTCCTAGCCACAGTGGCCCCAGCGTCTACCCACCGCTCCAACTTTCCCTTTATCCATATCGTTCCTAATGCAACGACTTCGCCGATGGCCATTCCCAACCTTCAATAGGTCAAGATCCGGAACCCAAGTCCTCTGTGCAATATCCAACATGACAAAGCTGCCCACAACTCTGAAGCCTCTTAGCTCGTCGCACCACGCCTGCAGCACCCTCTTCATGAAATACTCTAACATGAAGTTCGATGAGTTCATGTTTATAGTCTCGTATACGGCGAGGACACGAGAGTATGGTTTGTGAATGAGTTTTGGCTTATTGCATGTGCGGCTAGGTTCGTTCACATAATCTCAGCACGTCGAAACGATGCTCTATATTGCCCATCACGAAGATCGTGTGTGATCGACCCTTCTCGGTCTTGGCCTACATGTACGCTGTAATCTTCGAGCAGTACGATGTGTGTGGGTTGGTTGCATGTAGTGCCGCATTTGCATACATTTCCCTGAAATATCCGATTGTACTATGCAAAATGCCTTCCATGATGGTGACGAGAGGCTGAGCACGGAGGCCCCTAAGAACCCAGTTGTACACCTTTGCAAGGTTAGTGGTCATTATGTTGTACTTCACACCGTCCGTGTCGTGCAACAAGGATCACTTGTCCAATGGCTCAGTCTCAATCTAATGAGAGCAACACTTGATATTCCTTGAGGTCCTCCGTGTCACATTGGGAGGGTCAAACTCCGGCAATGGTGCGAGGCGTTCGGGTTGCGCTGCCCTTGGTATGGGCGGACGTTTGTTCCTCTCGAGGACGTACTGCCTGGCGTGCCCCTCCAACATCTCTCACAACACGTCGAATTTACACTACTGGTTCTACATAGCTAGTATCTTGAACAGCTTTATCAACGGTTGCTGCGAAAACTGCTCTAAGAAGTTGGCCCCCAATGACTAATATATAGGTCTAAACTAAGTTGACACAAAACTAATATATAGGTCTATATCAACGGAACGGCCTACTCACAGAATGCAGTGGCAAAGCCAGGAATGAAATTTAGGGTATGCTGAACTATTTATAGGTCTAAACTAAGTTGACACAAAATTAGTCTTTTACTCTTATAAAATTTCAAACTCATATAGAAATTATAAATTGGATGGAGACAAACAATGAAAAACAGAGAAATAGAAAGTAGGTAACTTACTAATAGAAAGCGCCATAAGTGCGGAGTAGCGATAAGTCACCTATGTATAAAACATATCAAAATTAGTGATATAATAAAAAATTATGAATATCTTGCGATTTTTGGCTGAAATGTTTGAATTTTAGCTGTTTATGATAGAGATTACGGAGAAATAGATACTCGCTTGCGATTTTGGTTAATACAGATGTTAGGTTTTTAACATGTACTACAATTAACTTGTAGACCCTGTCTTGAGAAAATATCTTGTTCGAAAGTTAGGTACTATAGCAAAAATCAAAAGCCGTTAGTTCTGGTCGAAAAGAACAGACCCAATAGCCTACCTGGTCCAATATTTTGAGTTGGGAGTAAATTTCACCTTAGTTTGCTCGATGCTGCACTTGGGTCTCTGTACTTTCATGTTTTGTCAATTGGGTCCCTAGACCACAAGATTTGACTCGATTTGGTCTCTTTGGTCAACCTCCATGGCAAACTCCACATCGATGATAACTACGATATGCTTTTATCTATTGTTGTTGCAAGTAATTTCTTGGTCCTCCAGTTATGACATCTACGGTACTGATACGCTTGACCGGCGTATTAGGTCTTTGTCAAGTGATCTTGAGTATGTGAGATAGTATGGGTTAGCACTTTTATGGCTAACCTACATGTCATATATTGGCTCTGCTGTCGTCGGAAAATTTAATCATATGCCACTCTTATGAGTAGAGTGGCAACAGATTTGCCATCCTGGCCCGTTGTCAGTGACTCAGGCGAGCCCACATGTAAGTGAGAGAGTTAATTGGCCAATCTTAAAAGTGGCAAAAAGTTGAAATCCCCGCTATCGTGAGGACAACATATGTCTACAGTACAATGTACCCGTCCACCTAATTAATTGTACTACAAGAGGTGAACCAAGACCTTGGGAATCCATATTTCATTTGCATCATCCTTAGTTTTATTTCTTGCATTTTAATTACTAAATAAACCATGGTTGCTATGACGTCGTCATATTGTCACCATGTTGTCGCTATATCGGTGTGACGGCTGGGCACTGCTCGGCATGCGGATGACATGCTCACCAAGCGTATGGCGTCCGCCAAATTGCTATGTTGTCCCCATGGTAACGTCACGACATTGTGCGACGCTGTGGTGGCGTGTGGTGGACGGCATAGGGTTGGGGGGTTAAAAGTCAAAGCCCGAAAGCTCCATACCGAGAGCAGAATAGAGGGCAAGAGGGCAAGAGAGAGGGCAGCCGTCGCCGTCGGCTCTATCTCCTCCACTGGCCAGATCGGGCCTCCTCCAGCGTGGATTCGATGAATCTAGGCTCAAGCCTCCTCCCCCGCAGCTCTGCCTCCTCCGCCTCGGGCTTACGACTCCGCCGAGCTCCTCCTCCGCCGGTCCCCCTCCTCCACTTAGCTCCTCCCCCGCGACTCTACCTCCTCCACCAAGCCTCCTCCTCCACCAGTTCTCCTCCTCCGTCGAGCCTCTCCTCCTCCGCGACGCCTCTGGTCCTCCGCCGAGCCTCCTCCATGTTGTCTCCGATCCTCCATCGAGCCTCCTCCGGTCCTCCAGTCCACACGCAAGGTTTGGGCCACCGATATGTGCGTGTGTGCATCTCTCGATCTCTCCTCCGCCGGTATATGTAGTGTGTTGCTTCTCTGTGGTTGAGTGCATGGCAGTGAGTGTATGGATTGGTGGGTATACATACATTGAGGTTGTAGTACGAAACCGCTTGTGTAGATCTATAGATACTATATACTTCAATGTTAATGTTTAATTTTTGCAATATTGTAATGTATTGTAACAAGATACATGTAGTACTAATCCATATTTACTCAATTAAATGTAATATCATATATAAATTATTGTAATGTATTATAACAAGCTACATGTTGTAACTTGCAAGTTACAAGAGGATGGATGCTATATAGGAGAAGGATACATTCAAGGGCGTAGCCACCGGGGGAGCTTAGTGAGGCTTGAACCTCACCTCCTCCGGTGGCAACTTTATACATAGTAAAAATAGAGAGAGAAAGAGAGATTAACAAACCTAAAGAAAAGTTAGCTCTCTTTGGTGGGAAGATTAACAATAAGCATGAAATTAAAGAAGACGACGACGAGGAGGAGAAGAAGAAGTGAAAATCATAAAATTAAAGAAGAGCTAATCAATCAAATAAAGAAAGAAAGTGAAATAATATATGTAAATTATAAAATTAAAGAAGAAAAAGAGGAGGAGGATGAGTAGTGAAAATCATAAAATTAAAGAAAAGATAATCAATAAAAGAAAAAAGAAAGAAAGTGAAATATATATGAACATTCTTGAGTCCAGGGATGATGATGGAGGGCTCGATGAGTCTCTGGTTGATCTTCTCCCTCCGCCGTCACTCCGCGATGATGTGGTCCTGCACGTGCCCCAAAGGCACCGCGCCGCCGAGCCCCCACCGTGAAAATGATAAGAACATTGGATAAAGTTTGGAAAAAGATGCCGTCTTTTGTTTCTATTGTCTCGTGATCCAAATTAGCTTAATTCTGGTATGTTTCATATGATCTAAATTTTCATTGTCATTCATAATTTTCTATTATATCACTAATTTTGATATGTTTTGTACATAGGTGACTTATCGCTACTCCGCATTCATGGTGTTTTCTATTATCGAGATACCTACTTTCTATTTCTCTATTTTTCATTGTTTGTCTCCATCCAATTTATAATTTCTATATGAATTTAAAATTTTATAAGAGTAAAAGACTAATTTTGTGTGAATTTAGTTTAGACCTATAAATAGTTTAACCCACCTCAATTTCATTCCTGGCTTCGTCACTGGATACATTGGTAAATGATGGTGCTACATAAGCTCAAGAATAGACAAAATCAAGGTATACATGTTCTACACTTGTACTACATTGTCGATTTAACTTGCTACCAAACTAGATTAAGATATATGTATGGCGTTGCCATACCACATGCCATAAAAGATATTGTTGTATAAAAGTGGTGAATCGTCGCGCCTCGCCCGCGCCGCTTTAATAACTTTGAAATAAACTATGTGGACTGCAAATTTAGTTCCACCGATTCTTTACGCAATCTAAACCCAACACTAATCATGGATACGACACCTTTACTCATTCAAACACTACGAATAACCCTATGCACTATAAAGGAAATATTTTAATAAGACTAGCTAAATATCGTACTTTCCTATTGATTAAAAAATCACCATATTACCCAGTATATCAAGTCGATGTTGTCACAATTGGTCTGCTCCATGCTCTTGCCTCAACCTCCGTCCTTGATCGAGCTCCGAAAGCTGACGGCACGCCTCCATCGATGTGCTCAGCCAAGGTTTATTGTGACACACGTTACAATTTGTATTGACGTAATTCGTTTGTTACGGGATGGTTTTTTCTCTTTTTTTTTTGTTAGAGAGGAGGAATTTGTTTGTTGGGGAGGTACCTATTTTTTGTTTTTTTTTCTGTTAGAGATTTTTTTAGGGGTGAAAAGGGAGAATTACCACCACCATCACCGCAACTACGTTGCTTTTAAGTAGGAAAGATAATCTGAACCCTCGAACACTTACATTGGAAATAGGAAATAAAAGACCGGATGCACCGCAGGACAGACGAGATGAACCGCCACCGCCCTTGCCGTGCGTGATGTTTGTTCCTGATCTGCCATGTGCACCACAGAAGGATTAACATCTGAGACACAGTTTAATTAGCACAAGACGAAGGCGATTAATGCCAGAGTATCGATCGTAGCTTGTGTCGAGTTATCCTATGTACTATATCAGGAGGGAACAGAGACCAATGCATGCATGGCTTGGTGCAATGCCCTCGCATGTGGACGATAAAACGTACGTCATCCTGGCAAATTGTTATAGTACGTCATCCTCGCATGCCCTCGAATGCTGGCATATACGTATTCGATATCTTCGTATTTGAATTCGACATGAAGGTTAAGAAGATGGATAAGACCCGTTTCGAAAAGTAAACAAGATGGGTAAGAACTGTGGCCTCGAGGCATCTGCTCTACTTGTATACCAAACATAGACGCCCGCCAGAGTCGGTCGAGGTGTCCAAAGACTTGCGATCACCGGTTCAATTCCCCCCTCCCCTCCGCCGCCGGAGACCGACCGAGGAGCCGTCGCGGAAGCTGTTCCCGGACTGCATCCTCCGCGAAGCTGGCAGGCCTTCGTGTTTGGCGGTGTGGGAGGCTCCGCCTTGCACTTCCTCAAGGGCCTCCGCAGCTCACCCCTAATGGCAGCCAGCTCGCCGGCGGCGCCCAGACCGTCCGCATGAACGGTCCCCGCGTGGCCGGCAGTTGGGCCGCCTGGTTGGGCGCCTCCTCCGCCTTCCATTGCGCCTTGGCCTTCGCGCCCCGGAAGGAGGACCGCTGGAAGCCCAATCCTCGGCTGGGCCGCCACCTGCGGGCTCTTCTCCGTGCGCCGGGGCCCCTCACCGTCGGCTGCGCGGCGCTCTTGGGCGCCAGCTTGATGACGTCCGTCGTTTCCAGCTGTGATTCAGTAATTTTAGACATAGCAACGTCATTTGCAGCCTCTGACAGTGTCATGTCCAAAATTGGAATAGCTCAGGATCAAACACGCCAAAACCTGGTCCTACTTTGTGCTTAAACAAATTGACAAGTATATTATATGTTGGATTAATTGGGCTTGGTCCATTTAATTTAGCAATCAATCAAATGAAATTCCTAGGCACACATGGAAAAACTATTTAGTACCATATGGAGAATTGAATGGGAGTTACACCACTTTAAAAGGTGGAATGTGGTAACCCCCTTGTGAAGTTGGAGAGAGCCAATACTGCTGCCAGCCGCCGCCGCTTCGCCGCTGGCGGGCGGGCGGGCGCGGGCGCGTTTTTCTTTATCTATTCGAAAATCGAAACGCACCGACTCGCAGTAACGGTGCAGTTACGAGTGGGTTATGACTGCAGTTATTTTCGAGTAATGGCTGCCGTTATTCTGGCCCTTCGTTTTTGCTGTTACAGAGCGCCTCTTCGTTTCTTCTCCATACGAAGGATATAAAAGATCAGTTCTGCTTTTGTTGCTGCTATCTGCAATCTCCGGTCCAGAACCTTGCGCGCAGAAGGCTCTGGACGAGTAGGCCTCCGAAACTCCGTCCGTCTTAAATCCAATGTTTGGCATTCACGACTTTGTCATGTTAACTTTGGGTTTATGACGCGCTTAGCTAATATGAGTTTAATCCCGAAATTCACTTTGGTCAAAGGTTCTAAGTGCCATGCGTGTGTTCAATCGAAACAACCTCGCAAGCCTCACAAGGCAGCAAAAGAGGCGAGGAATTTGGCACCGTTAGAACTCATTCATTCCGATTTGTGCGAGATGAATGGCGTATTAACTAAAGGTGGAAAGAAATATTTCATGACGCTTATAGATGATTGCACTAGATTTTGCTATGTGTATTTATTGAAAACAAAAGATGAAGCATTTGACTACTTTAAGATCTATAAAGCTGAGGTAGAAAACCAACTTGAGAGGAAAATCAAGCGGGTAAGGTCTGATCGTGGGGAGAGTATTTTCAAATGAGTTTACTTCATTTTGTGAGGAACATGGAATTATTCATGAGAGGACGCCTCCCTATTCTCCCGAATCAAACGGGTTGCCGAAAGAAAGAACCGCACTCTAACCGATTTGGTTAACGCCATGTTAGACATCGCGGGCCTTTCTAAGGAATGGTGGGTGAGGCTATATTGACCGCGTGTCATGTCCTGAATAGAGTTCCTACAAAGAACAAAGAAGTAACACCATTCGAGAAATGGGAAAAGAAGAAGTTGACTCTCTCATACTTGCGCACCTGGGGATGTTTGGCCAAAGTTAACGTGCCAATTGTCAAGAAGCGTAAACTTGGACCAAAAACCGTAGATTGTATATTTCTTGGTTATGCTATGCACATCATGGGTTATAGATTCTTAATTATAAAATCTGGAGTACCTGACGTGCGTGTTGGTACAATCATAGAGTCCAGAGATGCTACATTTTTTGAGAATGAATTTCCTATGAAATGTGATGTACCTAGCTCATCTAGTCAAGAACCTATAATTTCCCTTGATTCTTTTGTGCCGATAGAACATGTTGAGCAAACGCCTATGGAAAATCCTGAGGAGGATAATAATGAAGTTACTCGAAAGAGTAAGAGACAGAGGATTGCAAAATCTTTTGGTGATGATTTCATTGTATACCTCATGGATGACACTCCAAGAACCATTGAAAAGGCATATTCTTCTCCTGACGCTGACTACTGGAAGGAAGCAGTACGGAGTGAGATGGATTCTATTATGTCTAATGGAACTTGGGAGGTTGTTGATCGTCCTTATGGGTGTAAACCTGTAGGATGTAAATGGGTTTTCAAGAAAAAGCTTAGGCCTGATGGTACAATTGAAAAGTACAAGGCAAGACTTGTGGCCAAGGGTTATACTCAGAAAGAAGGCGAGGACTTCTTTGATACTTATTCACATGTTGCCCGATTGACCACAATTCGAGTACTACTTGCCTTGGCTGCTTCTTATGGTCTTCTCGTTCATCAAATGGATGTTAAGACAGCTTTCCTAAATGGAGAGCTAGAGGAGGAAATTTATATGGATCACCAGCGGGTTTGTGGTAGAAGGTCAAGAAGGAAAGGTGTGCAAGTTGTTAAAATCTTTGTATGGCCTAAAGCAAGCACCTAAGCAATGGCATGAGAAGTTCGACAGAACATTGACATCTGCTGGCTTTGCTGTGAATGAAGCCGATAGATGTGTGTACTATCGCTATGGTGGGGGAGAAGGAGTGATCTTGTGCTTGTATGTTGATGACATACTGATTTTTGGGACCAACCTCAATGTGATTGAGGAGGTCAAGGACTTTCTGTCCAAAAGTTTTGAGATGAAAGATTTGGGAGTGGCTGATGTGATTCTTAACATTAAGCTACTGAGAGAAGGTGATGGTGGGGTTACACTTGTGCAATCCCACTATGTGGAGAAGGTCTTGAGTCGCTTTGGTTATAGTGACTGCAAGCCTGCTTCTACTCCTTATGATCCTAGTGTGTTATTGAGGAAAAACCGAAGAATAACAAGGGATCAATTGAGATACTCCCATTATTGGTTCATTAATGTATTTAGCTAGTGCTACGAGGCCCGACATCTCGCTTGTCGTGAGCAAGCTAAGCCGATTTGTTTCAAACCGGAGATGATCATTGGCGTGCTCTTGAGAGAGTAATGCGCTATCTAAAGGCAACCATGAGTTATGGCATTCACTATGCTGGGTACCCAAAGGTACTGGAGGGCTACAGTGATTCAAATTGGATCTCGATGCTGATGAGATAAAAGCCACGAGTGGATATGTGTTCACACTTGGAGGTGGTGCTGTTTCTCGAAGTCTTGCAAGCGCACCATCTTAACGAGGTCAACAATGGAAGCGAACTCACAGCGTTAGATACCGCCATCGTTGAGGCCGAGTGGCTTCGTGAACTCCTTATGGATTTGCCGGTGGTTGAAAACCGATACCGCTATCCCGATGAACCGTGATAATCGATCGTAATTATCAAGGTGAACAGTTCTAAGGACAACATGAAGTCATCTAGGCATGTTAAGAGGCGGTTGAAGTCTCGTCGAAAGCTGAAAAACTCCGAGTGATAGCATCGACTATGTCCGACGACTAAGAATCGGCCGACCAATTTACAAAGGGTTTATCACGTAATGTGATAGATAGTGCATCGAGTGAGATGGGCCTCGAGACCCACGTGAGTCATACCACGGTGGTAACATGTTCTATGTGATCGGAGATCCCGTGAAGTAGAATGGTGAAACAAGTCGTTGGTTGATCGGGAGGAGAGACCTTTACAGGCTCATTTTTTTTCAATGATGCGCTTCTTTCCTATTCTCGTATGGCAGGTTGGTTTTACCTTAATGTGATCCGAGTGGCTTATTTAAAGCGAGATGTCGGCCTCTGTGACATCTTAAAAGGAACACACCTATATGAGTTCGATCTGCGGTCACGGTCTATGAGATTTGGGTGATCTCTAGATACTCATGAATAGGCTTGGAGTATGACTTATACGCCCAACCGTAGGGGATGCTTTATGCAGCCTAGTACTAGCAAAGGAATTGGGTAAAGCTTGTTCACACAAAACTGTCAATTCAAGGCATAGTCCATTGTTCGCTTGTGGATGAGTGTAACTCCTTTCCTAAGTGGATGTTCAACTTAACAGTCTCCATCGAAATACTAGTATATCAAACAACAAGCAGAATCGAGAGCATTTCTCCGTGCCTTGAAATTTGGTGGGATTGTTGGATTAATTGGGCTTGGTCCATTTAATTTAGCAATCAATCAAATGAAATTCCTAGGCACACATGGAAAACTATTTAGTACCATATGGAGAATTGAATGGGAGTTACACCACTTTAAAAGGTGGAATGTGGTAACCCTATTGTGAAGTTGGAGAGAGCCACATACGGCAGCCGCTCGCTCGCTCGCCGCCGCCGCCGAGCCGAGCCGAGCCGCGTTGCGTGCGCCGCGCCGCGGTCGCGGTGCGGTGCGGTGCGGTGCGGTGCGGCGCGTGCGTGTGTGTGCGTGCGCGTGCGCAGTGTGCGTGTGCGCGCGCGCGCGCAGCGTGTCGGTGCGGCGCGCTTTCTTTATCTATTCGAAAATCGAAACGCACCGACCGCAAAGAAATAGCATTAACGAATGGTGGCGATTCTGAGTGGGTTATGACCGCAGCTATTTTCGAGTAATGGCTGCGCTATTAGTGACCCTTCGCTTTTGCCGTTACAGCGCCTCTTCGCTTTTTGCCGTTACGAGCGCCTCTCGTTTCTTCTCCATACGGCGGATATAAAGATCGCTTCGCTTTTGTTGTCGCTATCGCAATCTCCGGTCCGTAACCTTGCGCGCGAAGGCTCGGGCGAGTAGGCCTCAAACTCCGTCCGTCCGAGTACCGCACGGTAGACGGGCGATCAAGTTTTGGGAGCGATTCGCGACTACTCATTCTGTGACTTCGTCTTCATCCTGGTGGTGAACTGCTCGTGATACTGCACTGCGAACATCTTCCTGCATCACGCCTCGTCCTGCATCAAGCCTCGATCGACTACATCGAATAGGCCATTATGTCGACTGATGGTAACGGCGCATCCGGTGTCACCGACACTGGCCCCGCCCGAGGGTATAACCTGAACTCTCCTCTGATGTATTCATTTCTGTGCGCTGTGAATATGTTAATAGGTGCTGCTGTTAGCTTGTTCATTAGCGAATATGAATACATGATTGTTGAATCACTCATGCTCTTGTATGTCATGTTATATATACTTAATTTCTGGATTAAAATATGCCGAAAATTGACTATATATCCAACAATCCAAAAACTTGATAGGTCTTTTTCGGTAGTTGGCTTTGCGTCATCACTTAAGCCGCACCCTCCGTTTGATGGTTCAAATTTTAAGAGATGGCGTGCACGTGCGATCCTGTGGTTTACTGCCATGGAATGTTTTCATGTTGCACAAGGCAAGCCCGCTGAGCCTCTATCTGCTGAGGACGAACGCAAGTTCAATTTAGCGGATAACTTGTTTCGAGGTGCACTTGTCAACATACTGGCAGATAACATTGTGGATGTGTACATGCATTTGCCTACGGGCAAAGAGATGTGGGATGCACTTGAGGCCAAGTTCGGAGTTTCCGATCTCGGCGGTGAGTCAGTATGTCATGGAGCGCTTCTATGACTACAAGATGGTCGATGATCGCTCGTAGTAGAACAAGCTCATGAGATTCAGTGCCGCAAAGGAGCTTGAGAATAATAAGTGCGAGTTACGGACAAGTTTGTGGTCGGCGGTATTATCGCCAAGTTACCACCTTCTTGGTCATATTTTGCTACCTCTCTAAAACACAAGAGGCAGGAGTTCAGTGTTACTGATCTCATTGGTACTCTTGGTGTTGAAGAGAAGGCGAGGGCAAAAGATACTGTGGCAAGAAAGTTGTCACGAGGGAGGTTCTAGTGCCAATTTGGTGCGTAAGAAGAACCCTCGTGCTATCCACAATAAGAAGAAAAATAAGCCTTTTGTCAAGCCCAAGGCCGCTCTCGAATTTAAGAAGAAAGGCAAAGGAAAGGGCATTCGCTTTGTGTGCGGTGATCCCGCCATTGGGCTAAGGATTGTCCGCACCGCAAGGATAAGCGTAAGAAGTCCGCCAACATGGTTATTAGTGATGCCGGAGGAACATCGGGTATGGTAATTATTTACCTACAGCTTCTTTCGGTTTGTCAATCACCTGAGTGGTGGGTTGACACTGGTGCTAATATTCATGTGTGTGCTGATATTTCCTTGTTTTCATCTTATCAGGCATGTCGAGGTTGCTCCTTGTTGATGGGGAACGGATCGCATGCAGCTGTTCATGGTGTAGGTACGGTCAATCAAGTTTACTTGGAAAGACCGTGCAAATGAAGAACGTGCAGAGATGTCCCTCAATAAAGAAGAATTGTCGGCGGATCTCTACTGTAGAGATGGTTTTAAGCTTACATTCGAGTCCAATAAATGTGTCGTGTCCAAGTATGGAACATTTGTTGGTAAAGGTTATGAAAGCGGAGGCTTGTTTCGCTTCTCTTTGATGGATTCTTATAATAAAATTGTGAACCATGTGTGTAACGATGATGATGAATCCAATGTTTGGCATTCACGACTTTGTCATGTTAACTTTGGGTGTATGACGCGCTTAGCTAATATGAGTTTAATCCGAAATTCACTTTGGTCAAAGGTTCTAAGTGCCATGCGTGTGTTCAATCGAAACAACCTCGCAAGCCTCACAAGGCAGCAAAAGAGGCGAGGAATTTGGCATCATTAGAACTCATTCATTCCGATTTGTGCGAGATGAATGGCGATTAACTAAAGGTGGAAAGAAATATTTCATGACGCTTATAGATGATTGCACTAGATTTTGCTATGTGTATTTATTGAAAACAAAAGATGAAGCATTTGACTACTTTAAGATCTATAAAGCTGAGGTAGAAAACCAACTTGAGAGGAAAATCAAGCGGGTAAGGTCTGATCGTGGGGGAGAGTATTTTTCAAATGAGTTTACTTCATTTTGTGAGGAACATGGAATTATTCATGAGAGGACGCCTCCCTATTCTCCCGAATCAAACGGGGTTGCCGAAAGAAAGAACCGCACTCTAACTGATTTGGTTAACGCCATGTTAGACACTACGGGCCTTTCTAAGGAATGGTGGGGTGAGGCTATATTGACCGCGTGTCATGTCCTGAATAGAGTTCCTACAAAGAACAAAGAAGTAACACCATTCGAGGAATGGGAAAAGAAGAAGTTGACTCTCTCATACTTACAAGACTGGGATGTTTGGCCAAAGTTAACGTGCCAATTGTCAAGAAGCGTAAACTTGGACCAAAAACCGTAGATTGTATATTTCTTGGTTATGCTATGCACATCATGGGTTATAGATTCTTAATTATAAAATCTGGAGTACCTGACGTGCATGTTGGTACAATCATAGAGTCCAGAGATGCTACATTTTTTGAGAATGAATTTCCTATGAAATGTGATGTACCTAGCTCATCTAGTCAAGAACCTATAATTTCCCTTGATTCTTTTGTGCCGATAGAACATGTTGAGCAAACGCCTATGGAAAATCCCGAGGAGGATAATAATGAAGTTACTCGAAAGAGTAAGAGATGAGGATTGCAAAATCTTTTGGTGATGATTTCATTGTATACCTCATGGATGACACTCCAAGAACCATTGAAGAGGCATATTCTTCTCCTGACGCTGACTACTGGAAGGAAGCAGTACGGAGTGAGATGGATTCTATTATGTCTAATGGAACTTGGGAGGTTGTTGATCGTCCTTATGGGTGTAAACCTGTAGGATGTAAATGGGTTTTCAAGAAAAGTTTAGGCCCGATGGTACAATTGAAAAGTACAAGGCAAGGCTTGTGGCCAAGGGTTATACTCGTAAAGAAGGCGAGGACTTCTTTGATACTTATTCACCGTTGTCCGATTGACCACAATTCGAGTACTACTTGCCTTGGTCGCTTCTTATGGTCTTCTCGCTCATCAAATGGATGTTAAGACAGCTTTCCTAAATGGAGAGCTAGAGGAGGAAATTTATATGGATCACCAGACGGGTTTGTGGTAGAAGGTCAAGAAGGAAAGGTGTGCAAGTTGTTAAAATCTTTGTATGGCCTAAAGCAAGCACCTAAGCAATGGCATGAGAAGTTCGACAGAACATTGACATCTGCTGGCTTTGCTGTGAATGAAGCCGACGATGTGTGTACTATCGCTATGGTGGGGGAGAAGGAGTGATCTTGTGCTTGTATGTTGATGACATACTGATTTTTGGGACCAACCTCAATGTGATTGAGGAGGTCAAGGACTTTCTGTCCAAAAGTTTTGAGATGAAAGATTTGGGAGTGGCTGATGTGATTCTTAACATTAAGCTACTGAGAGGAGGTGATGGTGGGGTTACACTTGTGCAATCCCACTATGTGGAGAAGGTCTTGAGTCGCTTTGGTTATAGTGACCGCAAGCTCGCTTCTACTCCTTATGATCCTAGTGTGTTATTGAGGAAAAACCGAAGAATAACAAGGGATCAATTGAGATACTCCCAGATTATTGGTTCATTAATGTATTTAGCTAGTGCTACGAGGCCCGACATCTCGCTTGTCGTGAGCAAGCTAAGCCGATTTGTTTCAAATCCGGAGATGATCATTGGCGTGCTCTTGAGAGAGTAATGCGCTATCTAAAGGCAACCATGAGTTATGGCATTCATCATGGCCGGGTACCCAAAGGTACCGGAGGGCTACAATGATTCAAATTGGATCTCTGATGTTGATGAGATAAAAGCCACGAGTGGATATGTGTTCACACTTGGAGGTGGTGCTGTTTCCTGGAAGTCTTGCAAGCGCACCATCTTAACGAGGTCAACAATGGAAGCGTAACTCACAGCGTTAGATACCGCCACCGTTGAGGCCGAGTGGCTTCGTGAACTCCTTATGGATTTGCCGGTGGTTGAAAACCGATACCGCTATCCCGATGAACCGTGATAATCGATCGTACTTATCAAGGTGAACAGTTCTAAGGACAACATGAAGTCATCTAGGCATGTTAAGAGGCGGTTGAAGTCTGCCGAAAGTCGAAAAACTCCGGAGTGATAGCATCGACTATGTCCGCACGACTAAGAATCTGGCCGACCAATTTACAAAGGGTTTATCACGTAATGTGATAGATAGTGCATCGAGTGAGATGGGCCTGAGACCCACGTGAGTCATACCACGTGGTAACATGTTCTATGTGATCGGAGATCCCGTGAAGTAGAATGGTGAAACAAGTCGTTGGTTGATCGGGAGGAGAGACCTTCAGGCTCATTTTTTCAATGATGCGCTTCTTTCCTATTCTCGTATGGCGGTTGGTTTTACCTTAATGTGATCCGAGTGGCTTATTTAAAGCGTAGATGTCGGCCTCTGTGACATCTTAAAAGGAACACACCTATATGAGTTCGATCACTGGTCACGGTCTATGAGATTTGGGTGATCTCTAGATACTCATGAATAGGCTTGGAGTATGACTTATACGCTCCAACCAGAGGGGATGCTTTATGCGACCTAGTACTAGTAAAGGAATTGGGTAAAGCTTGTTCACACAAACTGTCAATTCAAGGCATAGTCCATTGTTCGCTTGTGGATGAGTGTAACTCCTTTCCTAAGTGGATGTTCAACTTAACAGTCTCCATCGAAATACTAGTATATCAAACAACAATGAATCGAGAGCATTTCTCCGTGCCTTGAAATTTGGTGGGGATTGTTGGATTAATTGGGCTTGGTCCATTTAATTTAGCAATCAATCAAATGAAATTCCTAGGCACACATGGAAAAACTATTTAGTACCATATGGAGAATTGAATGGGAGTTACACCACTTTAAAAGGTGGAATGTGGTAACCCTATTGTGAAGTTGGAGAGAGCCAATACGCTGCCGCCTCCGCTCGCCGCCGCCGCCGCGCCGCCCGAGCCGAGCCGCGCGCGCCGCGCCGCGTGCGCGTGCGGTGCGTGCGGTGCGGTGCGGTGCGTGTGCGTGTGTGTGCGTGTGCGTGTGCGTGTGCGTGTGTGTGCGCGACGCGCAGCGCAGCGTGTCGGAAAGGGCGCGTTTTCTTTATCTATTCGAAAATCGAAACGCACCGACTCGCATAAATAGCATTAACGAATGGTGGCGCTTCGAGTGGGTTATGACCGCGCTTATTTTCGAGTAATGGCTGCGCTTATTCGACCCTTCGTTTTTGCCGTTACAGCGCCTCTTCGCTTTTTTATTACAGAGCGCCTCTCGTTTCTTCTCCATACGAAGGATATAAAAGATCAGTTCTGCTTTTGTTGCTGCTATCTGCAATCTCCGGTCTAGAACCTTGCGCGCAGAAGGCTCTGGACGAGTAGGCCTCCGAAACTCCGTCCGTCTGAGTACCTGCACGGGTAGACGGGCGATCAAGTTTTTGGGGAGCGCATTTGCGCGACTACTCATTCTGTGACTTCGTCTTCATCCTGGTGGTGAACTGCTCGTGATACTGCACTGCGAACATCTTCCTGCATCACGCCTCGTCCTGCATCAAGCCTCGATCGACTACATCGAATAGGCCATTATGTCGATCGATGGTAACGGCGCATCCGGTGTCACCGACATCGCCCCGCCCGAGGGTATAACCCGAACTCTCCTCCGATGTATTCATTTCGCGCGCCGTGAATATGTTAATAGGTGTTGCTGTTAGCTTGTTCATTAGCGAATATGAATACATGATTGTTGAATCACTCATGCTCTTGTATGTCATGTTATATATACTTAATTTCTGGATTAAAATATGCCGAAAATTGACTATATATCCAACAATCCAAAAACTTGATAGGTCTTTTTCGGTAGTTGGCTTTGCGTCATCACTTAAGCCGCACCCTCCGTTTGATGGTTCAAATTTTAAGAGATGGCGTGCGCGTGCGATCCTCGTGGTTTACCGCCATGGAATGTTTTCATGTTGCACAAGGCAAGCCCACGAGCCTCTATCTGCTGAGGACGAACGCAAGTTCAATTTAGCGGATAACTTGTTTCGAGGTGCACTTGTCAACATACTGGCAGATAACATTGTGGATGTGTACATGCATTTGCCTACGGGCAAGAGATGTGGGATGCACTTGAGGCCAAGTTCGGAGTTTCCGATCTCGGCAAGGAGTCAGTATGTCATGGAGCGCTTCTATGACTACAAGATGGTCGATGATCGTTCTGTAGTAGAACAAGCTCATGAGATTCAGGCGCTGGCAAAGGAGCTTGAGAATAATAAGTGCGAGTTACGGGACAAGTTTGTGGTCAAGGCGGTATTATCGCCAAGTTACCACCTTCTTGGTCATATTTTGCTACCTCTCTAAAACACAAGAGACAGGAGTTCAGTGTTACTGATCTCATTGGTACTCTTGGTGTTGAAGAGAAGGCGAGGGCAAAAGATACTCGTGGCAAGAAAGTTGTCACGAGGGAGGTTCTAGTGCCAATTTGGTGCGTAAGAAGAACCCTCGTGCTATCCACAATAAGAAGAAAAATAAGCCTTTGTCAAGCCCAAGGCCGCCATCGAATTTAAGAAGAAAGGCAAAGGAAAGGGCATCTCGCTTTGTGCGGTGATCCCGCCATTGGGCTAAGGATTGTCCGATCCGCAAGGATAAGCGTAAGAAGTCCGCCAACATGGTTATTAGTGATGCCGGAGGAACATCGGGTATGGTAATTATTTACCTACAGCTTCTTTCGGTTTGTCAATCACCGAGTGGTGGGTTGACACCGGTGCTAATATTCATGTGTGTGCCGATATTTCCTTGTTTTCATCTTATCGTGCATGTCGAGGTTGCTCCTTGTTGATGGGGAACGGATCGCATGCAGCTGTTCATGGTGTTGGTACGGTCAATCAAGTTTACTTGGAAAGACCGTGCACCAAGAACGTGCAAGATGTCCCTCAATAAAGAAGAATTGTCGTGGATCTCTACTGTAGAGATGGTTTTAAGCTTACATTCGAGTCCAATAAATGTGTCGTGTCTAAGTATGGAACATTTGTTGGTAAAGGTTATGAAAGCGGAGGCTTGTTTCGCTTTCTCTTTGATGGATTCCTATAATAAAATTGTGAACCATGTGTGTAACGATGATGATGAATCCAATGTTTGGCATTCACGACTTTGTCATGTTAACTTTGGGTGTATGACGCGCTTAGCTAATATGAGTTTAATCCCAAATTCACTTTGGTCAAAGGTTCTAAGTGCCATGCGTGTGTTCAATCGAAACAACCTCGCAAGCCTCACAAGGCAAAGAAAAGAGGCGAGGAATTTGGCATCGTTAGAACTCATTCATTCCGATTTGTGCGAGATGAATGGCGATTAACTAAAGGTGGAAAGAAATATTTCATGACGCTTATAGATGATTGCACTAGATTTTGCTATGTGTATTTATTGAAAACAAAAGATGAAGCATTTGACTACTTTAAGATCTATAAAGTCGAGGTAGAAAACCAACTTGAGAGGAAAATCAAGCGGTAAGGTCCGATCGTGGGGAGAGTATTTTCAAATGAGTTTACTTCATTTTGTGAGGAACATGGAATTATTCATGAGAGGACGCCTCCTATTCTCCCGAATCAAACGGGTTGCCGAAAGAAAGAACCGCACTCTAACCGATTTGGTTAACGCCATGTTAGACATCATGGGCCTTTCTAAGGAATGGTGGGTGAGGCTATATTGACCGCGTGTCATGTCCTCGAATAGAGTTCCTACAAAGAACAAAGAAGTAACACCATTCGAGGAATGGGAAAAGAAGAAGTTGACTCTCTCATACTTACAAGACTGGGATGTTTGGCCAAAGTTAACGTGCCAATTGTCAAGAAGCGTAAACTTGGACCAAAAACCGTAGATTGTATATTTCTTGGTTATGCTATGCACAAGATGGGTTATAGATTCTTAATTATAAAACTGAGTACCGACGTGCGTGTTGGTACAATCATAGAGTCCAGAGATGCTACATTTTTGAGAATGAATTTCCTATGAAATGTGATGTACCTAGCTCATCTAGTCAAGAACCTATAATTTCCCTTGATTCTTTTGTGCCGATAGAACATGTTGAGCAAACGCCTATGGAAAATCCTGAGGAGGATAATAATGAAGTTACTCGAAAGAGTAAGAGACAGAGGATTGCAAAATCTTTTGGTGATGATTTCATTGTATACCTCATGGATGACACTCCAAGAACCATTGAAGAGGCATATTCTTCTCCTGACGCTGACTACTGGAAGGAAGCAGTACGGAGTGAGATGGATTCTATTATGTCTAATGGAACTTGGGAGGTTGTTGATCGTCCTTATGGGTGTAAACCTGTAGGATGTAAATGGGTTTTCAAGAAAAAGTTTAGGCCTGATGGTACAATTGAAAAGTACAAGGCAAGGCTTGTGGCCAAGGGTTATACTCGTAAAGAAGGCGAGGACTTCTTTGATACTTATTCACCGCTGTCCCGATTGACCACAATTCGAGTACTACTTGCCTTGGCTGCTTCTTATGGTCTTCTCGCTCATCAAATGGATGTTAAGACAGCTTTCCTAAATGGAGAGCTAGAGGAGGAAATTTATATGGATCAGCCAGACGGGTTTGTGGTAGAAGGTCAAGAAGGAAAGGTGTGCAAGTTGTTAAAATCTTTGTATGGCCTAAAGCAAGCACCTAAGCAATGGCATGAGAAGTTCGACAGAACATTGACATCTCGCTGGCTTTGCTTTGTGAATGAAGCCGACGATGTGTGTACTATCGCTATGGTGGGGAGAAGGAGTGATCTTGTGCTTGTATGTTGATGACATACTGATTTTTGGGACCAACCTCAATGTGATTGAGGAGGTCAAGGACTTTCTGTCCAAAAGTTTTGAGATGAAAGATTTGGGAGTGGCTGATGTGATTCTTAACATTAAGCTACTGAGAGGAGGTGATGGTGGGGTTACACTTGTGCAATCCCACTATGTGGAGAAGGTCTTGAGTCGCTTTGGTTATAGTGACCGCAAGCTCGCTTCTACCCTTATGATCCTAGTGTGTTATTGAGGAAAACCAAGAATAACAAGGATCAATTGAGATACTCCATTATTGGTTCATTAATGTATTTAGCTAGTGCTACGAGGCCCGACATCTCGTTTGCTGTGAGCAAGCTAAGCCGATTTGTTTCAAATCCGGGAGATGATCATTGGCGTGCTCTTGAGAGAGTAATGCGCTATCTAAAGGCAACCATGAGTTATGGCATTCACTATGCTGGGTACCCAAAGGTACTGGAGGGCTACAGTGATTCAAATTGGATCTCTGATGCTGATGAGATAAAAGCCACGAGTGGATATGTGTTCACACTTGGAGGTGGTGCTGTTTCCTGGAAGTCTTGCAAGCAGACCATCTTAACGAGGTCAACAATGGAAGCGTAACTCACAGCGTTAGATACCGCCATCGTTGAGGCCGAGTGGCTTCGTGAACTCCTTATGGATTTGCCGGTGGTTGAAAAACCGATACCGGCTATCCCGATGAACTGTGATAATCGATCGTACTTATCAAGGTGAACAGTTCTAAGGACAACATGAAGTCATCTAGGCATGTTAAGAGGCGGTTGAAGTCTGTCAGAAAGCTGAAAAACTCCGGAGTGATAGCACTGGACTATGTCCAGACAGCTAAGAATCTGGCAGACCAATTTACAAAGGGTTTATCACGTAATGTGATAGATAGTGCATCGAGTGAGATGGGCCTGAGACCCACGTGAGTCATACCACAGTGGTAACATGTTCTATGTGATCGGAGATCCCGTGAAGTAGAATGGTGAAACAAGCTGTTGGTTGACTGGGAGGAGAGACCTTTACAGGGCTCATTTTTTTTCAATGATGCGCTTCTTTCCTATTCTGTATGGCAGGTTGGTTTTACCTTAATGTGATCCGAGTGGCTTATTTAAAGCGTAGATGTCGGCCTACTGTGACATCTTAAAAGGAACACACCTATATGAGTTCGATCGCTGGTCACGGTCTATGAGATTTGGGTGATCTCTAGATACTCATGAATAGGCTTGGAGTATGACTTATACGCCCAACCGTAGGGGATGCTTTATGCACCTAGTACTAGTAAAGGAATTGGGTAAAGCTTGTTCACACAAACTGTCAATTCAAGGCATAGTCCATTGTTCGCTTGTGGATGAGTGTAACTCCTTTCCTAAGTGGATGTTCAACTTAACAGTCTCCATCGAAATACTAGTATATCAAACAACAGCAGAACTGAGAGCATTTCTCCTGTGCCTTGAAATTTGGTGGGGATTGTTGGATTAATTGGGCTTGGTCCATTTAATTTAGCAATCAATCAAATGAAATTCCTAGGCACACATGGAAAACTATTTAGTACCATATGGAGAATTGAATGGGAGTTACACCACTTTAAAAGGTGGAATGTGGTAACCCCTTGTGAAGTTGGAGAGAGCCAATACGCTGCTGCTCGCCGCCGCCGCCGCCACGCCAGCCGAGCCGAGCCGCGCCGCGCCGTGCCGCGCGCGTGCGGTGCGGTGCGGTGCGTGCGCGCGTGCGTGTGCGCAGCGTGTGTGTGTGTGTGCGAAGCGCGCAGCGTGTCGGTGCGGCGCTTTTCTTTATCTATTCGAAAATCGAAACGCACCGACTCGCAGAAATAGCATTAACGAATGGTGGCGCATAACGGTGCGATTCTGAGTGGGTTATGACCGCGATTATTTTCGAGTAATGGCTGCGCTATTAGTGCCCTTCGCTTTTTACGCTACGCGCCTCTTCGCTTTTGCCGTTACGAGCGCCTCTTCGCTTCTTCTCCATACGGCGGATATAAAGATCGCTCGCTTTTGTTGTCGCTATCTCGCAATCTCCGGTCCGTAACCTTGCGCGCGAAGGCTCGGGCGAGTAGGCTCAAACTCCGTCCGTCCGAGTACCGCACGGGGTGACGGGCGATCGTTTTGGGGAGCGATTCGCGACTACTCATTCTGTGACTTCGTCTTCATCCTGGTGGTGAACTGCTCGTGATACTGCACTACAAACATCTTCCTGCATCACGCCTCGTCCTGCATCAAGCCTCGATCGACTACATCGAATAGGCCATTATGTCGACTGATGGTAACGGCGCATCCGGTGTCACCGACACTGGCCCCGCCCGAGGGTATAACCTGAACTCTCCTCTGATGTATTCATTTCTGTGCGCTGTGAATATGTTAATAGGTGTTGCTGTTAGCTTGTTCATTAGCGAATATGAATACATGATTGTTGAATCACTCATGCTCTTGTATGTCATGTTATATATACTTAATTTCTGGATTAAAATATGCCGAAAATTGACTATATATCCAACATTATATACCCTAGTTTCCAAAGGTAAGGGGCATAGCCAACAGAGGGTTTTATTAGGCTCAGAGGGCTTTATTAGGCTCTGACTTCTCTGATACCAGTAATCCTGCACGAGCTATCTTCATTATATTTTTTTGTTTATATTTATGTATGATATAAATATATGGTTACTATATTTATCTCAATTTGGTTCGATCCTATTTGACTTTTGGTAAAAAAAAATAGCTCGGTGCTTTGAGCCCTCCTCCATTTTTCATCTTATTAGCGCCACTGCAGAAAGTTGCTATTAAGTGGCTACAACAAAAACACTACCTGTGCAGATATGATGTTCGATTCTTAATTATGGAACTTGAAAGCTTGTCCTCCTGCTTGCTGCCAAACAGACCTCCAAACCAGCCGCCGGAGCCAGAGTCAGGAGAGACCGAGACCTCCTCAACCACAATGTTGGCTTGTCTTAAACAAAAGTGCTATACAACATTCATATGATTTTTTGAGAGTTTCTCTCTATTGGATGGACGTGAAGATTCATACACCGGCACCTCCACCTTCTTCTCCAATGAGCCATTCTTCCTCCTCTCTAGCGAGCCCTTCTTCCTCCTCGCCGGTGAACCCAAGGGGAGAATCTCGTCTCCCACGCCTAGGGTTCACCGTTCCCTCCAGACATAGAGAGAGGTCGGGGCCGGTGGCCCAGCGGTGGGGGGCGACGGGCAGGGTAGGAGGGTGGTGGGCGGTGCGGAGGGCAGCAGTAAGGGCGACGGGCGGGGTAAGAGGGGTGGACTGTGTCGGAGGGCGACGGCGACGGAAGGTACTAACTATTAGGTTGGACGGAGGCGGTATGGCGGGAGGGTAGGGGGCGGCCCGCGAGGCGGGGTCCACCGCCGGGGTTGTGGAGGAGGGGCGGGGTGGTGGGGAGGCACGCGGAGCTGCTCCGGCGATGAGGAGGGGTGGCGCAGAGGGTGACGAGGAGGGCAGCGTGAAAGGGGTAGCGAGGTCGGGTGGGAGCGAGTGGCGCGAGGTGGGAGGCGGCGGGTCGGGGTAGGAAGCGGCGGGATAAGGTTAAGGTTAGGGTTAGGTTTAAATAAAATTTGGGTGGGTGGATCTCGGATGTTAGATCTACATCCGATAGTCCAAAAATCTAACTAATTTTGGTCACAGAAATAGTCAAATGTTATATAGACAGAAATAAGATCAGTTTAATTAGAGCAAATCGTTTTCTTTGTTCCCTGATACTGAACCTCCTGTAGCTTTTCTTTTCCTTTTTGCTCGTGCCCTCTTTGTACACTGTAAACGAACTGTAGCGCCCAAGTTGTCGAAAAGATGCTGTCGTGCAGTCGATCGCCGGGGGGGGGGCAGGGACGCTAACAACGCCCCCGGTCTTCCTAGCTTCCAAATTCTAGGTAACAATGTCCTAAATATTTAAGTTCATTCCTTGCTGCCGTATATTTATTAGAAAAATAAGAATACTGAAGTATTAGTTACAGGGCATTCGTCCCCGAGCAAGCGCGTAAAGAAAAAAATCCTAAGCAGATCGAGCGCGAAGAATAGCAGCTTGCTTTCGATTTTTTCTCGTGGTCAGAGACAGGACATAGAGAAGAAAAAGCGCATGTCCGTGCGGCGCGCACGTCGATCTTCTGGGACAGGCAGCAGGTGGCGCCACTTCCAAGCAAGAAAAGTGCGGTTTTTCAGTCCAACGCAGTCAAACGGAGGCATGCAGCAACAAGACATAGAAGATGGAAGAGTTGTACGTAGTGAAGAAATTCCTTCTTGTTGTTCGCTCACAGTTTCTCCCAATTATTTCTATCATAGAGCAATTTGGAGACTTAAAGACAATGACCATGGAGGAGGTCCTTGGTCGTTTTAAGGCATATGAGGAACGCATCCACGACAATAGTAACAAAGGCGTAGGACAGGTCTTATTGACCCGCACTGAGTGGGAGATCTGGTCATCGAAGCGTGAAGGCAAGAACACTTCCAAGGGTGGTGGCCAAGGCTGTCAGAATCGGAAGTTTGATAAAGAAAAAGTGAGGTGTTGTAATTATAATAATTATGGACACTTTGGTTCAGAATACCCCAAGCCGAGGATGAAGAAAGCGTTTCTTCTTCAAGCGCCGGCGATGATGAATCAACAGTGCTCTGATGATGAGTTGAGTCAGGGACGTTGAGAAGATGTGTCGCCGTCCAAACTCAAGTTAGGTGAAAAGGAATCGGAACGTTGAGAAGATGTGTCATCGTTCTGTGTCAAGTATGAGTTTAGTAAGTCATAGTTGAGACCGACTGCCTCAATGTTTTAGAATCTTTGCATCTGGATGGACCCGTGCCAATTGAGTTGAGTTCCTATATGTAGCTTCATGTGAAGGCATGACTGGTAGTTTATAAAGCATTGAGACTAAAACTAGGATATGTCAAGTCAAGATTAAGGGGGTGATTGTTAGAAATAATCTTGACTTCAAGTCCAAGATGTAGTAGAGTCCGTCTTCGTGTGTAACTCAAGTTGAAGTTATGTCCAACTTGAAGTCCGAATATGTATGCTAGTAGGAGAGTATTAGTCTATATATTGAGAAAAGTTGTACCCAGTTTTGTAAAGGAAAGGGGAGCAGAGAGAAGAGAAATTCAAAATTCTCATGTATTCTCTCGGTTTATTTGCGATGTGTGCTTTCTCCAGAAACTTTGTTCCAGGAGAAAACGCACACATCGCAAATAAACTGAGAGAACACAGAAAAATTTCTGAATTTCTCTATTATCTTACTTGCTCCCCCTTATTAAACTGGTTATAGGTCTTCTCAATATATAGGCTAATACTTTCCTACTAGCATACATATTCGGACTTCAAGTTAGATACAACTTCAACTTGAGTTACACACGGAGACGGACTCTACTACGTCTTGAACTCGAAGCCAAGATTATTTCTAATGATCTCCCCCCTTAATCTTAACTTTACATACTCTAGTTTTAGTTTCAGTGCATTATGAACTACCAGTACTCATATTTGTTGATCCACCACTGATTCTGTGCCCTCTGGAATTAGGTAATTTCTAAGCATTATGGAGATGCACACTGCCCAGATAGAAGTCAAACTGTCACACTGCAGCACCCAGGCAAGAACAAGAAGTGGCATCCTAAATTTTACATTAGAAAAGATCGATCTGGGTACATCCTTTGTGGGCGTTGGTTAGACTTTGTCCATGACAACCATGTGCAAGACAGAGACATCTGCATCTTTCAACCAATGAAGGGTACTGGGCGAAAATTCAAGTTGACAGTCCATCTACTTCGTGAATCAAAATCTCGTTCCGCAGGTGGAAGTGGAACTCGTCCAAAAAGAGTAAGCTCAAGTGACACTAGAATGAAGACAAAGATGACTGGTCCAAAAAGAGTAAGCTCGAGTGAAGGTAGAACAGGGGCAAAGGCTACTTCGACAACCCGTGTTAAGGAGGAACCAACTGATGGTATGTAAGGACGCCTTTGTTAGACTAAAACAATGTGGTACATTTTGAGTTCTCTCTTTCTGATTCATGTGAAATTTTGTTCAGGAGAAAACGCTGCTTCTTCCGGATGCAACCATGGTCATGGAGCCCATCGTCGGGATCCTCTCCAGTCTGATGATTCTGGGGAACCTTCTAAGCCTCTCTACATATTACCAGGCAAGGCTTATCTAACTAGGGAGCAGGAGAAGAAAGTGGAAGAGAGAACTCACGCCATTCAGTCCGAAGTTCCCATTTATGCATCGATAATGAAAAAGAGCAATGTTGGTGTCAACAGAGTCTGCACCGTAGTAAGTCTAAACCTTTTCTGGACACATTTCAGTTACTATTTACTACTTGTCAATAGGATGTAGTTTTTTTACTTTGTTATCTTGAATTAGGCAAGATGTCTGAATCCACTATTCAGTATTCATTCGCGGCATATCTTGAACTAACATTCATCGTCCACACAAACCTTAGAAGATAGAATCCCAAATTTGTAATCCTCGGTGCAAAGTTGTTCATTTATGTAGCTGTTTTGGCTAACCTGTTGTCCTAATGTAACACTTTGTATCTGAAAACAGGTCTTTGGCAAGCAATATGCTACTGAGTATCTTCCTGACGGAGAGCAAACTCTGACACTCCTATGGATAGGGAAGAGCAAGACATGGGAAGTCAAGATGCACCCAAGGAGTGGCGATGAGCAGACACTCACTGGAGGTTGGCGTGATTTTGTCCATGACAACCGTCTGCAAGTTGGAGATATTTGTCTGTTCCAGCTGATGAAGAACGAGAGGCTTACGATGACGGTCTACATCATTCGTCACAATGAGAAGTGTTAGTTTCTTCTTTCTAGTTCAAGAGAGTGATTGTCCTCTGGTAGCTCTTTCTGCTGGTATTTTGTGTTTGCTTTTGCTGGTTTTGTAATCTAAAAACTGTGGGTATGGCTACTCTCCAAAAAAAGGGGAGAAACCTTTTTGTATGATGGCTAAGCTAGCTCTCTGATGCACTATTTCAAACCACTTCTTAAGTTATTGCCCGGATTGATGAATTAATGCAAGATCGTTTGGCCAACATGCTCCAACTAAACACACTCCGTCTGCTAAACACACTCTTGAAGCAGTTTTGACAATCTTACGTTTGTTTAGTGTATTCATCTGCAGTTCCTGCTGAGGTAGTGGGGTGATCTAGTTTGAGTGTTTTGACACTTATCAGTTGAAGTTAACTCCCGTGCAGATAAAGGAATAGAGGATTCCAAGGAAATGTTATAGGATTCGTACTACTCCCGATAAGAATTTTGCGTTCTGAATGGCCCTGAATGTGTTCACACCGGCAAGATGAGATGCTTGAATCCTCTTTTTCTCGAGGAAAAATAGAAATGAAAGAAAAGCACCCACATTTCAGCACACTTTTGATAATGTGCTACAAACTATGCTGAAGTATTTACACGCCAAAAAGTTTCCTCCATTTTCCAAATGAGCACTTTTACGATACATTAAAATAAATATAAACCGTCCAATCTTTGTAATCCAATGATTCAAATTAGTCAGTTATACTAGCATCCATACTACTAGCAGTAGAATATCTAAAGGGATAAAAATGTGAACGAAACAAGTGACATAATACGTTATGTGATGTATTGTCCTCATATAAATTCATTTGTATGATTTGAACTGACATATGTCGCCGAAACAAATGGAACATCCGGGGCGACTGGCTCATATGTACTTTGTACGTACGTGGGTGTGCGCGCTCGCATAGGACGCGGCCTATGATGATGCGTACGGTGATGGCCTGCCGTCTTGTTGCACACCGGCGACGAGCATGCCGCGGTGTACCCTGTCTATGAACTCCGACGCCGTGATGATGAACGATTCTATGCATCACTACTACAAAATAAACTATACTGGATGTCTCATCACAGATGGTTCATGTGGAATCGTCTGTGCTTTGATTATTACAGACGATTCATGGCTAAAACCGTTTCTGAAACTATCACAGACGGTTAGATTTAAAAGCCGTCTGTGATATGCGTATCATCACAAATGGTTTTTAATTAGACCCGTCTATCAAACTATCACAGACGGTTTTTATTTACAACTGTCTGTGTGTTTGTGCTTTGTCGTGTAAACTATAGAAGCTACTGAGACGAGAGACAAATTCAAGGCAAATTTTTTACAAAAGTCCCCAAAAAAGTGATTCACAGATCTTAGTTTTCTGGGCTTCATATGCTTCTTCTTCGACTTTTGTAGTTGGAAGATCAGCCGCTGAGTTCTCGAATGCCGTGAAGATTGTCCTTGCCCTCTGCACTTACTCCTCCAGCCTGGGCAAACCATTAGCACGGTCCATAATCTCATAGAGGATGCCATGATAAGCTTCCTCAGAATCGGTCGCTTCTGCTTGATCGGCAATATTATCCATGTGTCTCTCCACTGCCGCAAGAGCTTCTTCCGCTTTGTGCACATTGCAGAGAAGAACGAGGCTGAGGGCGGTTTCCCTTTGCTGAGCGGCAACGAGACACCTCCGTCGACGTCGGATGATGAGGTCCAGCTGACGGATGGAAGCGAGTCGAGGAAGGAGAGCAGGGCGTGAGCGGAGGAGTTGCTCCAGACGTAAATTGTTAGCCGCCTATGTAAGGTTGCGGCCGAACAACTCATGATGGATAGATGAGAGGAATGAGATCAAAAGAATATTATATGCCATTATTGAGAAATCTGGTGAAGAAGATGAGAGGTCTGTTTAGAAGAGCTGGATTAGGGCGCGCATATTTAAGCGTTATCACAGACAGTTCGTATACCAAACCGTCTGTGATAATCAATATCGGAGACGGTTTGTTATACGAACCGTCTCTGATATGTGCCTTATCAGAGACGGTTTGTTATACGAACCGTCTCTGATATTGATTATCACAGACGGTTCGTATAAAAAACTGTCTCTGATAATGACACGTCATCGATCCGTGGCGTATCCCCCAGGATTTCGATCTCACCTGTTCATTCTCTCCATATCGAATGGCAGGTACCGGTTCCTCCCACCGCTCGGCCCTTATTAATTATTCCCCATCTACCTTCCCACCGGCAGTCACGCGAGTTCATCCACTATATAGGTAGCTTCCTGCATCCTCCCCTTGACGACGCTAAACACCGTGAGCTAGCGCCTCCGTTGTGACACCACGGTAGACTGCAGAACACACTCCTGTCATAAGTGTCGGAAGAGTGTCTTCTGTAGTCTCACCGTCGTGCCACAAAGGTGACGCTACCGCCGCCTCTCCATTGCCGGTGATATCCGGCCGCCATCCGATGCCCTCCCCTCTCTTCCTTGATGGCAGGCGTCAAGGACATCGCGCGTTGCATCCAGCTTGTTCCTTGACGACGCCGACTACCGCTGTGAGCTAGCGCCTCCGTTGTGACACCACGGTAGACTGCACAACACACTCTTGTCATAAGTTTTGGAAGAGTTTCTTGTGTAATCTCACCATCGTGCCACAAAGGTGGCGCTACCGCCGTCTCTCCATTACCGGTGATATTCGGCTGCCATCCGATGCATCCAGGTTCTACTGTTGCTAGGATATCCGCTTCTTATATATTCTTGTCGTGTTAAAGAGTTGGGTTCGTTATCTTGTTATACTGTAATGGTGGATTCTAATCTTAATGGAAATAGAATGTGCTGTTGTGTTAATTTGCCACTGTATTTGCTTATTTTCAAAGGGCATATGTAACATTATTTCTTAAGGGTAGCAAAAAATAGATAAAAATTTAGGTATAGAGTGAACTATCACAGACTATTCTGTGATATAAATCATCTATGAAGGACTATCACATACGGTTCTATATACCAATCGTATGTGATACTCACTAATCACAGACGGTTGGTAACTAGAACCGTCTATGATGTGTGAATATCACAGACGGTTTGTGGTTCGAGCCGTCGGTAATAGTTTTCTTCACAGACGGTTCTAGTTACAAACCGTCTGTGTTGTTTTTATCACAGACGGCTCACAAATCGTCTGTGATAACATTCGATTATCATTGACACATAAATACAGGTGGTTCAGAAAACCATCTGTGATGATAGTTCCGAATCGTCTGTGATAACCCTTTTTTGTAGTAGTGCATGTGTGCGTCCTCAACCTGTACCGCTAGCACATTGATCATACAGCTCAATTGCTTGCATCAACTGCTGTGGAAATTAGAATGTCAGGTCGTCAAGAGGCATACCAGTGGTTGATGAGAATGGTGAGCACCGGCGTCGTTGGAGCAGACATGGGCCTTGGCAAGCTGCCACAGCCAGTTACTAGTTGCATACGTGGTGGGCGAGAACACCCGCTTCGCGCGCTTGCAGTTGTCGGTCATCGATGGTAGGTAAAGCTTGATCGTGATCGGCTTCAGTGCCCCCGCAACCATCCGGAAGAAGAGCGTGCGTGTCACATAGACCTTCCGGCCGTCCTAGGCATTGATCCTGTCCAAGAACAACAGAAATATACCATGGTAGTTCAATATATACAACTTATTCTCCTTCAGTGCCTGCTGCACAGAAATACCATCGAGGTGCCCGATGATGTGCTCCTCCGTGATCGCCGACCTCGACGGGCCGTAGATGGCGAGGTCGGCCTTGCTCACCGGCGGGAAAGCCTGTAAATAAAGAGTAAAACAGTGGAGATCCATCTTTCAGCCCCATTGTACATAGTACACATAGCAACAGTTAACAGTTAGAGGGGGAGCTCTGTTATGAAAGTTGTAGACTTGGAAGTTGCGGTATTTGGCGCCGAGAGCGATGGCTTACTTGAAAGACGCTCAATGGTGACGGGGTTGATGCCCGCTAGCGCCTGTCGCATGAACTCGTCGTCGCGCAACCACGCAATCTTGTCCTCTGCCACACGCCACGAAAAAACAACAAACGACATCGTCAGTACAACAATGCCGTGATGATCCATGTCCGTACTCATGGATCATAGTCGAGGGTGTCGTAGCGGGTTGAGGCATTCGGAAAAGAATCAGATTGAAAAACAAAAATTTATAGTATTTTTATAAATCAACGATTAAATTTGATTTTTACTATTATTTTTCTGTTATCAATATAATATACTTAAAAAATTCCTTTCAAATATCATGGGATTGTATTTTCCCCGAATATCAAATTATAACGAACTACTAGAGTTGAGCTAGGCCTAGTGGAGATTTGACAGGTTGGGACAGGCGGGCCAAATTGTGCTTGACAGGTTGCACTATATTTTAAGGCCTCGTAGTGTGACACTGTGCACTAACTTTTTCCCCATCCTTTTATCAGTTTTCATGTCAGGTCCTATTTCAAATTTGATTTTTTTAAATATAGAGCTGTAAAAGCTAGTATGGGAGATTGATTTGACATTACAATGTTTTGTCAAATATAAAATGTAATCCATAAACTTTAATGTTGTGGGCCTGTTCGGCTAGGCACAAGCCGGGCGACTTTTGACTTTTGCTACAGTATCTAACTTTCAAACGGAGTATTTTCATAAGACGAGGTCTACAAGTTAAACGTAGTACACGTTAAAAGACTAACATCTGTACCAGCCAAAATCGTAAGTGAGTATCGGTCTCTCCGTAATCTGTACCATAAACAGCTAAAATTCAAAAAATTCAGCCATAAGCCGCAGCGAAAAAGAACACCCACTGTATTGGATTATATTTATCAATATATCCATCTTCGAATATATTAATGAAATGTTGATCATTTTTCCATACTTAATAAAATGGAGGCATATCATGCAAAACACTTTTGTTTAAATACCAAATCAATATGAAAAAAATTAAAGGGTGAAAACTAGTATGACTCCTTGTAGAATTTTCATGTTCAAGTTCAATTTATGCTGGAATAAAACAAAGAGAAATAAGGGAACCTATAAATTAAAATAACAATGTATAAACAAGAAAAGACAAAAGTTCTATGTTTTTCCTCTCAATTAACACCTTTTTAAGTTTAAAATTCGAAATTTTAGAAAGACTGATGCAACACTCTACAGACTATCTCGTCAAGTAATTTAACATTTTACATATCGATTTTGGTGCTAAAACCAAATAGCTTTTTACCATTGCACCTAACTTATGTTTCGTTTTGTTATGTTCCTAATAACAATCGAGCTTTTTTTGTCCTGTTATCCTTCACAAATTTTTGCAACTGCACATGATCTACATATATGAAAATTTTGGAGTGCACACAACCAAAATGTAGGTTCATATGAATAACCTAGGTTCGTAAAAACGCATTGCTATTTAAAACCTTGATTACGTTGAACTAAAAAAACTCCATCCAAAATTAGTTAGCTTGTAAACTACAGATAATCCTATAGTGCCCTCCCTGTTTATCATTTTCTTGTATTTATCATACACAAATTAGTACATAAATAATATAGATAGCTATTGATTATAGTACTCTTCGTAACATTTATAGGTAAAATTGAATACAACTCATACAATGGTTGTCTCTAAATTAACTATATAATTTCTATATACAGTACAGAAAAAAGTTATTATAAATTATGTAAATTATAGACGGCTGATGTCACCTAATGTACACGCCTACTTCTGATATTCACCGTTCCTTCTTGACGGATTCGATCTACCGTTCCGTTGCACACTTTCCTATTCCAAACTTTCCATCCATATCCCTGCAACGAATAAGAATTAAAAACGAACCACTCCAAATGGCAAGAAATTGTAACTCAGCCCCCGGAACGGCTAGAAATTGTAAATAGCACCCCCTTCGGAGCGGTGTGTTGGATGCAACGGTCAGAAAAAGGCTAGCTAGTATAATAGCCATAGAGCCCCTCAATTGAAACCGACCCTCTTCTTCTGCCCCCTCTTCCCCGCCGACGAGGAGAAGCGCTGATAACTCCGACGAGGAGGCGCCGGGGAGCGCTGGCGGACGTCAAGCCCCACCGGCAGCGGCGGGGAGAGCGAAGGGAGGCGGAAGGGGCCATCCGAGGCGGTGGCCTTCCTTCGCCAGACTCGCCTCCGCACCCCGCCGTTGTCGGCGGCGGTGGCGAAGGGGACGGGGAAGATGAGTAGAGGTGGCCGTTGCAGTAGTGGAGTCAAAACTGCGCGGAGCACGCGCGCTGGTGGATTCGCACCGCAAGCCCTCCCTCTCCTCGGCAGCGACGACAAGAACGGGGAAAATTTGGAGATCTCAGATTCAATTCAACCTTGCGATTCTGGTAATAGCGCATTGACGCTATCTTATTCCTTGTATTCCAGATTCGGATTAATAGCAAACTAGTGTATGTACATTGGTATATTGCACTAAAGGGCAGCATTGGTGCTGGTTGGTATATCGGCTGGAGGAGACAAGGGGACAAATATTGGATCTTCCAAACAATCCAAAAGGTTCATAATGGTTTGCAAGAAAAAAAGATGATGTTTTTCTTTGGGCCGTGAGCACAAAAGGAAGAGAGACGAGTAGCTTTCCCAAGTCCATAAGTCAGATGATGTTTCAGTTTCTAGGACAGTGGAATGTTTCTCTAGAGTGTACAATATCTGTATTACATATTTTATTTGGAAGACTTCCAATCATCATCAGAGACTTTAGTCAAAGTACAACATCGCAACAATCCTGCCCTTAGAGAGAATTGTGCATTTTACAGGTGATCCCAGTTTGATCAATAACTGAAAATGAAATCAGATTCGTTGGAATGGCTCTTTTGTTTCTGTTTGATTAGTTAATCTTTTCTCCTGTGATTCTAAAGGCGTTTTTCTTAATTTCTCACTGTTATAGTTATTTGCTTATGTTACAGGATATATATATTCCATATTGGGGAATTCCCAGAGTAGAAGACCCTGATTGATTGAGACTTTGAGACCTGACTGGTCATGTGGCAACTGCAGATGCAGGAGATCTCCCAAAAGGCAAATTACGTTGCATACAACAAGGTACTTCTGAGGATTCTGCATAGGATGTGGCATGCAGTGACGCTATAACTCACAAAACAAGGTACATATCTTTAAGGTGGCAAAAGCTACCTATTTGCTTATTGTGGTGTGAATAATTTGTTTAGTTGAAATTTATTATACAGGAGTACTGGTCATTCATTGAACCTGGTTTTTATCATAAGCTTCAAATTTCAGTTACATGGCTGGACGATGTTGCCAGAAGAACATGTCTTGTGGTTGTTGCAAACGATTCTTGGATCATTTTGATGGGAATATGAAGTGTTTCCTTAGTCACATGACTACCAATTTTAGGCATAGCATGGTAAGCAAAAAATCAGTATCTAATGTGCCGAGATACCTTGTCTACATATTTTCTTTTGTTATTACTAGTTGGTTTTACATGTATGACTGGGAGGAATTTGCAGTTCAGTGCTACATTGATGAACTTGATTTGCGTTACTCAGAAATGCACAGATCTAGGCTCTAGAGAAACATGTGAAAACTGAAAAGTACACTAGGATTCTGAGCATTGTAAACGAAGCAGCATAATCTCTTGGCATTCTGACAATAAATCTGTTGGTTACAGTTTATTCATTAAATTAAGATCACTCTAGCAAGAGAATTTCATAGGCTGTAAGATGATGGCTAATATATTGGCTGTTCAATTTCAACCATGCTTTATTTTGTCAATGTGAACTTCCATAATATATTTATATTTGTTTAGGAATACTGCTGTTGACATAGGTTTGTTCCACATTCATTGAATTCTATAAATTTGGTACTAATACTAAACGACTAGCAGTGTTTCCCACTCTTTGCTGCGGGTGTCTTGGTCTCTTGGATGGTGTTTACTTCTACTATCATTCATGGAAGGATTTCTAGACTATTTATACTTTCCAAAGGGTGCCATAAAAATGTGTCCTTCCATGAAAGGATACCGCCCATGTTTTAACAAACTTCCACCTTCAACTAAAAGTTGTTTGGTCATTAAACATCTCTTAAGTGTCGAAGATCCGAGGGTTAATATTTTAGTTGAGTTCAATCTGATGGCTACATTTTTTAAGGTGACATTGCATATTCAGGATTTTGCATTAAGAGTTAATTTAGTAAAGAAGTAGTAAAATATAAAGGCACTCCATTTATCAATGCATTGCCTGAGACTTCAGCTCATACATCTAACATTCTACATCATTTGTTCACATTGTTCTGTTGCTCTTGCCGTTCCAGGACTTGCTCTGTTTAAACCAGTACTTTGCTATTGTTCCTGCAGACCATACCAAACAGGTTTATGAACCGTTTTGGAGGAAAAATTAGGAACCATTAAACTAGAATCCCCTAATGGTAATGTTGATGATGTTGGGGTCACTGAACATAGGAACAAGACAGTCTTCGGATGTGGATGGAAGACATTTGTTGATGCCCATCAACTGAGCATAGGAACAAGACAGTCTTCGGATGTGGATGGAAGACATTTTGTTGATGCCCATCGCATATAAGAGAATGACTCTGTTGTTCAGTTTCATCGAAAACTCTTACTTTGTGGTTCTGATATTTGATTCGATTGGATTTGAGAAAGTCTTTCCTTGTGCTGGCACTAAAAATGCTTCTAATGTTCAGGAAGGGAGCGCACATTCTGTTGATAGCTTAAGCAGTTCTCATGATCATACCACTCAATCTTCTACAAGTGAAAGATCTGCTAGATGCTGAAGGGGAAGCTCAAGCCGTCGTAGGGAAGCAGCAATGAACACTGCAACATCCTCTTCATCTGAGGAGTCAGGTTAAATTGTTGAGTCATTTGTAATTTATGCGTCGTACTTCTCTTTACAGTTGCTTTTACAGTTGAAATTCTTCATAGGAGAAGACAGTCCATCTGAATATGGATCTATCCAGTCAGATCACCGGAAGAATTCCTCGAAGATTGACTATGTCTTATCAAGTAGGTGTCAACTCGATAAAGAACAAGAGGTGAAACTAGATGCTCTTATTGCGGAAATTCAACCTGACATTCCTTTGCTTGTCGCTCAAATGCAGAAGAGCAATGTCAATGAGCGTCCTTCTCTGGTAACTTGTCTTGTTCATTTTGTCTAGTGGCTAACTCCAACTTCATTGAAAGAGAGTTCTGCTCTAGTTGTTTTTTACTTCTATAAAAATCATTAGTAGTTTGTATTGTGGTACATCCGTGGTTTTAATATTGCACAGGAAATGAAAACATACTTTAAGTTATCAATTACACGTCGCACGTTGCATCAGAAAAGTTTATTGAGTTTGCGCTAACTTCTGATTGGCACATTCCTTGAAACACTAGGTTAAAATTTATAATCCATGCAGAACCTAGAATAATTTCAGTTCTGGATGCTAATTCTAAGCTGTATATTTAATAACTATTAATTAGTTGGCCTGCCTGGTGTTGTAGGTGTGAAACCCAAACATAAGTGAGAGATATGATTCCCTTCCTTTGGTCAATATACTGATCAGTAAATATGCTTCATAATGCACATAAGTGTACGTCGATCGACCACAATGTGTGTGTGTATCAATGGTATCTATATTTAGGAGCTTTGTCTTTGAGCCTTTTCCCTGGCATAACCATTCGATTGTCAAGCCTCTGTTCAAAGGTAAGGGCGCCTAAACTATCCCTAATTCTCTATAGCCAGCACCAAGAAAGTGAGACTGCGAGTGTGTCAAGAGCATTTCTTCACCGTTTGTTACAGTTTGTGTTGAAAATGCGTTCTTGAAAAAAAGTTTGTGTTGAAAAATAACATGTAAACGGTAACCTCTCTCCTTGCCTTGTTTGTTAACTGTTTATATTGTAGTCGTGATAGATTTTTGGGCTAGTTTAGAGCATTAATGGCACATTAAACCCTTCTTCTTTTGCCCTTAATAAAAGCAATATTTTGGGTGGACAATAGGAGCAGTGTAATGCACAATTTTGTCGTTGAAGGCAAATTACGTTGCATACAGCAAGGTACTTCTGAGGATTGTGCATAGGATGTGGCATGCAGTGATGCTATAACTCACAAAACAAGGTACATTTCTTTAAGGTGGCAAAAGCTACCTATTTGCTTATTTTGGTGTGAATAATTTGTTTCGTTGAAGTTTATTACACAGGTGTACTGGTCATTCATTGAACCTGGTTTTTATCATAAGCTTCAAATTTCAGTTACATGACAGGACGGTGTTGCCAGAAGAACATGTCTTGTGGTTGTGGCAAACGATTCTTGGATCATTTTGATGGGAATATGAAGTGTTTCCTTAGTCACATGACTACCAATTTTAGGCATAGCATGGTAAGCAAAAAATCAGTATCTAATGTGCCGAGATACCTTGTCTACATATTTTCTTTTGTTATTACTAGTTGGTTTTACATGTATGACTGGGAGGAATTTGCAGTTCAGTGCTACATTGATGAACTTGATTTGAGTTACTCAGAAATGCACAGATCTAGGCTCTAGCGAAACATGTGAAAACTGAAAAGTACACTAGGATTCTGAGCATTGTAAACGGAGCAGCATAATCTCTTGGCATTCTGGCAATAAATCAGTAGGTTACAGTTTATTCATTAAATTAAGATCACTCTTGCAAGAGAATTTCATAAGCTGTAAGATGATGGCTAATATATTGGCTGTTCAATTTCCACCATGCTTTATTTTGTCAATGTGAACTTCCATAATATATTTATATTTGTTTAGGAATACTGCTGTTGACATAGGTTTGTTCCACATTCATTGAATTCTATAAATTTGGTACTAATACTAAACGACTAGCAGTGTTTCCCACTCTTTGCTGCGGGTGTCTTGGATGTTGTTTACTTCTACTATCATTCATGGAAGGATTTCTAGACTATTTATACTTTCCAAAGGGTGCCATAAAAATGTGTCTTTCGATGAAATGATAGCGCCCATGTTTTAACAAACTTCCACCTTCAACTAAAAGTTGTTTGGTCATTAAACATCTCTTAAGTGTCGAAGATCCGAGGGTTAATATTTTAGTTGAGTTCAATCTGATGGCTACATTTTTTAAGGTGACATTGCATATTCAGGATTTTGCATTAAGAGTTAATTTAGTAAAGAAGAACTAAAATATAAAGGCACTCCATTTATCAATGCATTGCCTGAGACTTCAGCTCATACATCTAACATTCTACATCATTTCTTCACATTGTTCTGTTGCTCTTGCCGTTCCAGGACTTCCTCTGTTTAAACCAGTACTTTGCTATTGTTCCCGCAGACCATACCAAACAGGTTTATGAACCGTTTTGGAGGAAAAATTAGGAACCATTAAACTAGAATCCCCTAACGGTAATGTTGATGATGTTGGAGTCACTGAGCATAGGAACAAGACAATCTTCGGATGTGGATGGAAGACATTTGTTGATGCCCATCAACTGAGCATAGGAACAAGACAGTCTTCGGATGTGGATGGAAGACATTTTTTGATGCCCATCAGATATAAGAGAATGACTCTCATTGTTCGGTTTCATCTAAACTCTTACTTTGTGGTTCTGATATTTGATTCGATTGGATTTGAGAAAGTCTTTTCTTGTGCTGGCACTAAAAATGCTTAGGGAGCGCACATTCTGTTGATAGCTTAAGCAGTTCTCATGATCATACCACTCAATCTTACGCAGCGATAGATCCGCTAGATCTTTGGGGAAGCTCAAGCTGTCGTAGGGAAGCAGCAATGAACACTGCAACATCGTCTTCATATGAGGAATCAGGTTAAATTGTTGAGTCATTTGTAATTTATGCGTCATACTTCTCTTTACAGTTGCTTTTACTGTTGAAATTCTTCACAGGAGAAGACAGTCCATCCGAATATGGATCTATCCAGTCAGATCACCGGAAGACTTCCTCGAAGATTGACTATGTCTTATCAAGTAGGTGTCAACTCGATAAAGAACAAGAGGTGAAAATAGATACTCTTATTGCGGAAATTCAACCTGACATTCCTTTGCTTGTCGCTCAAATGAAGAAGAGCAATGTCAATGAGCGTCCTTCTCTGGTAACTTGTCTTGTTCCTTTTGTCTAGTGGCTAACTCCAATTTCATTGAAAGAGAGTTCTGCTCCAGTTGTTTTTTACTTCTATAAAAATCATTAGTAGTTTGTATTGTGGTACATCCGTGGTTTTAATATTGCACAGCAAATGAAAACATACTTTAAGTTATCAATTACACGTCGCGCGTTGCATCAGAAAAGTTTATTGAGTTTGCGCTAACTTCTGATTGGCACATTCCCTGAAACACTGGGTTAAAATTTATAATCCATGCAGAACCTAGAATAATTTCAGTTCTAGATGCTAATTCTAAGCTGTATATTTAATAACTATTAATTAGTTGGCCTGCCTGCTGTTGTAGGTGTGAAACCCAAACATAAGTGAGAGATATGATTCCCTTCCTTTGGTCAATATACTGATCAGTAAATATGCTTCATAATGCACATAAGTGTACGTCAGTCGAGCCTGTGTGTGTGTGTATCAATGGTATCTATATTTAGGAGCTTTGTCTTTGAGCCTTTCCCCTTGCATAACCATTGGATTGTCAATCCTCTGTTCAAAGGTAAGGGCGCCTAACCTAAACTATCTCTAATTCTCTATAGCCAGCACCAAGAAAGTGAGACTGTGTGTGTGTCAAGAGCATTTATTCACCGTTTGTTACAGTTTGTGTTGAAAATGCGTTCTTGAAAAAAAGTTTGGGTTGAAAAATGATATGTAAACGGTAACCTCTCTACTTGCCTTGTTTGTTAACTGTTTATATTGTAGTCGTGACAGATTTTTGGGCTAGTTTAGAGCATTAATGGCACATTGAACACTTCATCTTTTGCCCTTAATAAAAGCAATATTTTGGGTGGACAATAGCAGCAGTGTAATGCACAATTTTGTTGTTGAAGGCAAATTACGTTGCATACAGCAAGGTAATTCTGAGGATTCTGCATAGGATGTGGCATGCAGTGATGCTATAATTCACAAAACAAGGTACATATCTTTAAGGTGGCAAAAGCTACCTATTTGCTTATTGTGGTGTGAATAATTTGTTTCCTTGAAGTTTATTACACAGGAGTACTGGTCATTCATTGAACCTGGTTTTTATCATAAGCTTCAAAATTCAGTTACATGGCTGGATGATGTTGCCAGAAGAACATGTCTTGTGGTTGTTGCAAACGATTCTTGGATCATTTTGATGGGAATATGAAGTGTTTCCTTAGTCACATGACTACCAATTTTAGGCATAGCATGGTAAGCAAAAAATCAGTATCTAATGTGCCAAGATACCTTGTCTACATATTTTCTTTTGTTATTACTAGTTGGTTTTACATGTATGACTGGGAGGAATTTGCAGTTCAGTGCTACATTGATGAAGTTGATTTGAGTTACTCAGAAATGCACAGATCTAGGCTCTAGCAAAACATGTGATTGTGAAAACTGAAAAGTACACTAGGATTCTGAACATTGTAAACGAAGCAGCATAATCTCTTGGCATTCTGACAATAAATCAGTTGGTTACAGTTTATTCATTAAATTAAGATCACTCTAGCAAGAGAATTTCATAAGCTGTAAGATGATGGCTAATATATTGGCTGTTCAATTTCAACCATGCTTTATTTTGTCAATGTGAACATCCATAATATATTTATATTTGTTTAGAATCTTCTTTGTTGACATAGGTTTGTTCCACGTTCATTGAATTCTATAAATTTGGTACTAATACTAAACAACTAGCAGTATTTCCCACTCTTTGCTGCGGGTGTCTTGAATGGTGTTTACTTCTACTATCATTCATGGAAGGATTTCTAGACTATTTATACTTTCCAAAGGGTGCCATAAAAATGTGTCTTTCCATGAAAGGATAGCGCCCATGTTTTAACAAACTTCCACCTTCAACTAAAAGTTGTTTGCTCCTTAAACATCTCTTAAGTGTCGAAGATCCGAGGGTTAATATTTTAGTTGAGTTGAATCTGATGAATACATTTTTTAAGGTGACATTGCATATTCAGTATTTTGCATTAAGAGTTAATTTAGTAAAGAAGAACTAAAATATAAAGGCACTCCATTTATCAATGCATTGCCTGAGACTTCAGCTCATACATCTAACATTCTACATCATTTGTTCACATTGTTCTTGCTGTTTTGCCGCTCGAGGACTTGCTCTGTTTAAACCAGTATTTTGCTATTGTTCCCGCAGACCGTACCAAACAGGTTTATAAACCGTTTTGGAGGAAAAATTAGGAACCATTAAACTAGAATCCCCTAATGGTAATGTTGATGATGTTGGAGTCAATGAGCATAGGAACAAGACAGTCTTCGGATGTGGATGGAAGACATTTGTTGATGCCCATCAACTGAGCATAGGAACAAGACAGTCTTCGGATGTGGATGGAAGACATTTTGTTGATGCCCATCGATATAAGAGAATGACTCTCTTTGTTCGCTTTCATCGAAACTCTTACTTTGTGGTTCGATATTTGATTCGATTGGATTTGAGAAAGTCTTTTCTTGTCTTGGCACTAAAATGCTTCTAATGTTCGTGAAGGAGTGCGCATTCGCTTGATAGCTTAAGCAGTTCTCATGATCATACCACTCAATCTTCTGCAAGTGATAGATCTGCTAGATCTTTGAAGGGAAGCTCAAGTCGTCGTGGGAAGCGAGAATGAACACTGCAACATCGTCTTCATATGAGGAATCAGGTTAAATTGTTGAGTCATTTGTAATTTATGCATCATACTTCTCTTTACAGTTGCTTTTACTGTTGAAATTCTTCACAGGAGAAGACAGTCGATCTGAATATGGATCTATCCAGTCAGATCACCGGAAGACTTCCTCGAAGATTGACTATGTCTTATCAAGTAGGTGTCAACTCGATAAAGAACAAGAGGTGAAAATAGATACTCTTATTGCGGAAATTCAACCTGACATTCCTTTGCTTGTCGCTCAAATGAAGAAGAGCAATGTCAATGAGCGTCCTTCTCTGGTAACTTGTCTTGTTCCTTTTGTCTAGTGGCTAACTCAATTTCATTGAAAGAGAGTTACGCTCCCGCTTGTTTTTACTTCTATAAAAATCATTAGTAGTTTGTATTGTGGTACATCCGTGGTTTTAATATTGCACATCAAATGAAAACATACTTTTTACACGTCGCGCGTTGCATCAGAAAAGTTTAGTCAAGAGCATTTCTTCACCGTTTGTTACAGTTTGTGTTGAAAATGCGTTCTTGAAAAAAAGTTTGTGTTGAAAAATAACATGTAAACGGTAACCTCTCTCCTTGCCTTGTTTGTTAACTGTTTATATTGTAGTCGTGACAGATTTTTGTGCTAGTTTAGAGCATTAATGGCACATTAAACCCTTCATCTTTTGCCCCTAATAAAAGCAATATTTTGGGTGGACAATAGCAGCAGTGTAATGCACAATTTTGTTGTTGAAGGCAAATTACGTTGCATACAGCAAGGTAATTCTGAGTGTTAGATTGAATTGAGAAGGAGAGATACTGTGAATATTGTAGTTGTTGTATTGAGCCTCGGGGGTCGGTATATATAGTGTACAAGGTAGAGGAGATAAGGAAGGACTCGATACAAATCAATTCTATCCTATTTTATCTCTAACTACCATATACTCTAATATCCCCACGCAGTCTAAGCATGAGCAACGCGGATACTTGGACTGGAGAAGAAACCGACAAGAGGACTCAACACGATGATAGCCCTTTGTGCCCAAGTCGATGTAGCCAAAGCAACGGAAGCGAAGAAGTCATGGTCGAGGTAGCCGTGCGTGAGGTAGCCGTGGTCGATCTGTACCAAGACGGGTGCCGATGAGTAGCCAAGCCGCGGCGCAGAAGGCGCCAGAAGTGGTCACGGCATGCGTGATGACACCGTTAAACCGGGTTGCGCGAAGGAGTCTGCGTGAGACGAAGACGGTGAAGCGATCGAGGCGATCGTGGAGGAAGATGACGCAAGAGCCGATGCTGTTGAAACCGTTGAGGACGAGACGTCACAATGGGTTTGCCAGGCCCAAGGATGAATCGGGACGAAGCGCAACGGTGTTGCCAATACAGCGGGCGAGAGGGACCACCATGAACCATGTGCCAATGTCGGAGGAGACTAGCGAGAAGGCCTCCAAGGCGGTCGCGGCGAGAACGGCGAGAAGGAGAAGTGCGGTGCAGCTCGCGATTCTTTCGGAGAAGAACGAAATGTAGTCGAGGAAGATACGGCGACAGGGCGATGAGGCACGGTGGGCGAGGAAAGCGGCGTAGAGGGACCAACGGTGCGAGCGGCTCGTCGGTCCATCGAAGGATGGGCGGTGGACCACCGCCGAGAGCGGCAACGGTGACAGCTGGAGGAAGACACGGCGGCAGTGCTTGATGTAGGCGAAGAAGATCCCGAGTGGCTGATGTTGACGGCGGTGAAGACGACAAGAGCAGCGACACTGCGGCCAGACGGGGGCGACACAGGTGCAACTCTAAGTCGAAGCAGCGGCAGGGGGTCCTCTCAATGCCGCGGCAGCCAGTGGACGTGAACCACGAGCAACAACACGAATTTCTCAGGGACTATTCTGCAAAAATCGCCTCCCCCTTTCCCGTCCGGCCCATCTCCTTTTCGACCGGTCGGCCCATACGCCCAGACGCCCGCGCGCCGCTTAAGCCATGGGTGAGGTTAGGTTTCCCCTAACCCGCTCATTCGGTGGCGGCGGTGACCGGGCTCGGGCGAGTCGGCGGCGGGCGCGGGCGTGGCCGGGAGATCGGGCCGGGCGGGCCGAAAACCCGTGCTCGGCGGGCGGCGGCGCGGCGCGTCGGCGGCAGGCGGCGGAGTCGGCAGCGCGGTCCCGGAGGTTGGCGGCGGAGGAGCTCCGGATCGGCGGCGGAGGAGCCGGATCGGAGGCGCGGCGGGCAACTTCCTCTCGGCGGGCGGGGGGCGTGTGCGGAGGGGCACGGTCGGCGATGATGGGGCGGCGTGATGGAGCGGCGGATCCCCACCGACGGCGACGCCCGATGGCGTGGGCGCGCGTCTGGCCGGCCGCCACCATGGCGGCGCGGGCGGACGGAGCGCCGCCAAGCCCGCCGCCACCACGCGCCCGCAGGGCGGGTGGCGAAGATCCGGAAGGGGTGACGACGGCCCAACGACGAGCACAGGGAACGCGGCGGCGGCGGCCCGACTGCGACGAGGTACACCCGATCTGCTGCTTGACAACAATGTAAAAAACGACGATTGGCTACCCCCGGGAGAATCGGCGTCCACTCCCGGGGGCAGCGACGGCGGAAGCGTGAGCGGCGCGCTAGAACGCCCGCTCTGATACCATGTTAGATTGAATTGAGAAGGAGAGATACTGTGAATATTGTAGTTGTTGTATTGAGCCTCGGGGGTCGGTATATATAGTGTACAAGGTAGAGGAGATAAGGAAGGACTCGATACAAATCAATTCTATCCTATTTTATCTCTAACTACCTACCATGTTAGATTGAATTGAGAAGGAGAGATACTGTGAATATTGTAGTTGTTGTATTGAGCCTCGGGGGTCGGTATATATAGTGTACAAGGTAGAGGAGATAAGGAAGGACTCGATACAAATCAATTCTATCCTATTTTATCTCTAACTACCATATACTCTAATACTGAGTATTCTGCATAGGATGTGGCATGCCGTGATGCTATAACTCACAAAACAAGGTACATATCGTTAAGGTGGCAAAAGCTACCAATTTGCTTATTGTGGTGTGAATAATTTGTTTCGTTGAAGTTTATTACACAGGAGTACTGGTCATTCATTGAACCTGGTTTTTATCATAAGTTTAAAATTTCAGTTACTTGGCTGGACGTTGTTGCCAGAAGAACAAGTCTTGTGGTTGTTGCAAACGATTCTTGGATTATTTTGATGGGAATATGAAGTGTTTCCTTCGTCACATGCCTACCAATTTTAGGCATAGCATGGTAAGCAAAAAATCAGTATCTAATGTGCCGAGATACCTTGTCTACATATTTTCTTTTGTTATTACTAGTTGGTTTTACATGTATGACTGGGAGGAATTTGCAGTTCAGTGCTACATTGATGAACTTGATTTGAGTTACTCAGAAATGCACAGATCTAGGCTCTTGTGAAACATGTGAAAACTGAAAAGTACACTAGGATTCTGAGCATTGTAAACGGAGCTGCATAATCTCTTGGCATTCTGACAATAAATCGCTTGGTTACGCTTATTCATTAAATTAAGATCACTCTAGCAAGAGAATTTCATAAGTCGTAAGATGATGGCTAATATATTGCTGCTCAATTTCAACCATGCTTTATTTTGTCAATGTGAACTTCCATAATATATTTATATTTGTTTAGGAATCTTCTTTGTTGACATAGGTTTGTTCCACATTCATTGAATTCTATAAACTTGGTACTAATACTAAACGACTAGCAGTATTTCCCACTCTTTGCTGCGGGTGTCTTGGATGGTGTTTACTTCTACTATCATTCATGGAAGGATTTCTAGACTATTTATACTTTCCAAAGGGTGCCATAAAAATGTGTCTTTCCATGAAAGGATAGCGCCCATGTTTTAACAAACTTCCACCTTCAACTAAAAGTTGTTTGCTCCTTAAACATGTCTTAAGTGTCAAGATCCGAGGTTAATATTTTAGTTGAGTTCAATCTGATGGCTACATTTTTTAAGGTGACATTGCATATTCAGGATTTTGCATTAAGAGTTAATTTAGTAAAGAAGAACTAAAATATGAAGACACTCCATTTATCAATGCATTGCCTGAGACTTCAGCTCATACATCTAACATTCTACATCATTTCTTCACATTGTTCTGTTGCTCTTGCCGTTCCAGGACTTGCTCTGTTTAAACCAGTACTTTGCTATTGTTCCCGCAGACCATACCAAACAGGTTTATGAACCGATTTTGGAGGAAAAATTAGGAACCATTAAACTAGAATCCCCTAATGGTAATGTTGATGATGTTGGAGTCACTGAGCATAGGAACAACAGAGTCTTCGGATGTGGATGGAAGACATTTGTTGATGCCCATCGACTGAGCATAGGAACAAGACAGTCTTCGGATGTGGATGGAAGACATTTTGTTGATGCCCATCACATATAAGAGAATGACTCTCTGTTGTTCAGTTTCATCGGAAACTCTTACTTTGTGGTTCTGATATTTGATTCGATTGGATTTGAGAAAGTCTTTTCTTGTGCTGGCACTAAAAATACTTCTAATGTTCAGGAAGGGAGCGCACATTCTGTTGACAGCTTAAGCAGTTCTCATGATCATACCACTCAATCTTCTGCAAGTGAAATATCTGCTAGATGCTGAAGGGGAAGCTCAAGCTGTCGTAGGGAAGCAGCAATGAACACTGCAACATCCTCTTCATCTGAGGAATCAGGTTAAATTGTTGAGTCATTTGTAATTTATGCGTCATACTTCTTTTTACAGTTGCTTTTACTGTTGAAATTCTTCACAGGAGAAGACAGTCCATCTGAATATGGATCTGTCCAGTCAGATCACGGAAGACTTCCTCGAAGATTGACTATGTCTTATCAAGTAGGTGTCAACTCGATAAAGAACAAGAGGTGAAAATAGATGCTCTTATTGCGGAAATTCAACCTGACATTCCTTTGCTTGTCGCTCAAATGAAGAAGAGCAATGTCAATGAGCGTCCTTCTCTGGTAACTTGTCTTGTTCCTTTTGTCTAGTGGCTAACTCCAATTTCATTGAAAGAGAGTTCTGCTCCAGTTGTTTTTTACTTCTATAAAAATCATTAGTAGTTTGTATTGTGGTACATCCGTGGTTTTAATATTGCACATCAAATGAAAACATAATTTAAGTTATCAATTACACGTCGCGCATTGCATAAGAAAAGTTTAGTCGAGCATTTCTTCACCGTTTGTTACAGTTTGTATTGAAAATGCGTTCTTGAAAAAAAGTTTGTGTTGAAAAATAACATGTAAACGGTAACCTCTCTACTTGCCTTGTTTGTTAACTGTTTATATTGTAGTCGTGATATATTTTTCGGCTAGTTTAGAGCATTAATGGCACATTAAACCCTTCTTCTTTTGCCCTTAATAAAAGCAATATTTTGGGTGGACAATAGCAGCAGTGTAATGCACAATTTTGTTGTTGAAGGCAAATTTCGTTGCATACAGCAAGGTACTTCTGAGGATTCTGCATAGCATGTGGCATGCAGTGATGCTATAACTCACAAAACAAGGTACATATCGTTAAGGTGGCAAAAGCTACCTATTTGCTTATTGTGGTATGAATAATTTGTTTCGTTGAAGTTTATTACACAGGAGTACTGGTCATTCATTGAACCTGGTTTTTATCATAAGTTTCAAATTTCAGTTACATGGCTGGACGATGTTGCCAGAAGAACATGTCTTGTGGTTGTTGCAAACGATTCTTGGATCATTTTGATGGGAATATGAAGTGTTTCCTTAGTCACATGCCTACCAATTTTAGGCATAGCATGGTAAGCAAAAAATCAGTATCTAATGTGCCGAGATACCTTGTCTACATATTTTCTTTTTTTATTACTTGTTGGTTTTACTTGTATGACTGGGAGGAATTTGCAGTTCAGTGCTACATTGATGAACTTGATTTGCGTTACTCAGAAATGCACAGATCTAGGCTCTAGCGAAACATGTGAAAACTGAAAAGTACACTAGGATTCTGAGCATTGTAAACGGAGGTGCATAATCTCTTGGCATTCTGACAATAAATCTGTTGGTTACAGTTTATTCATTAAATTAAGATCACTCTAGCTAGAGAATTTCATAAGCTGTAAGATGATGGCTAATATATTGCCCGTTCAATTTCAAGCATGCTTTATTTTGTCAATGTGAACTTCCATAATATATTTATATTTGTTTAGGAATACTGTTGTTGACATAGGCTTGTTCCACATTCATTGAATTCTATAAATTTGGTACTAATACTAAACGACTAGCAGTATTTCCCACTCTTTGCTGCGGGTGTCTTGGATGGTGTTTACTTCTACTATCATTCATGGAAGGATTTCTAGACTATTTATACTTTCCAAAGGGTGCCATAAAAATGTGTCTTTCCATGAAAGGATAGCGCCCATGTTTTAACAAACTTCCACCTTCAACTAAAAGTTGTTTGCTCCTTAAACATCTCTTAAGTGTCGAAGATCCGAGGGTTAATATTTTAGTTGAGTTCAATCTGATGGCTACATTTTTTAAGGTGACATTGCATATTCAGGATTTTGCATTAAGAGTTAATTTAGTAAAGAAGAACTAAAATATGAAGGCACTCCATTTATCAATGCATTGCCTGAGACTTCAGCTCATACATCTAACATTCTACATCATTTCTTCACATTGTTCTGTTGCTCTTGCCATTCCAGGACTTGCCCTGTTTAAACCAGTACTTTGCTATTGTTCCCGCAGACCATACCAAACAGGTTTATGAACCGATTTTGGAGGAAAAATTAGGAACCATTAAACTAGAATCCCCTAATGGTAATGTTGATGATGTTGGAGTCACTGAGCATAGGAACAACAGAGTCTTCGGATGTGGATGGAAGACATTTGTTGATGCCCATCGACTGAGCATAGGAACAAGACAGTCTTCGGATGTGGATGGAAGACATTTTGTTGGTGCCCATCACATATAAGAGAATGACTCTCTGTTGTTCCATCGGAAACTCTTACTTTGTGGTTCGATATTTGATTCGATTGATTTGAGAAAGTCTTTTCTTGTCTTGGCACTAAAATACTTCTAATGTTCGTGAAGGAGCGCACATTCTGTTGACAGCTTAAGCAGTTCTCATGATCATACCACTCAATCTTCTGCATGGGAAAGATCTGCTAGATGCTGAATGGGAAGCTCAAGCCGTCGTAGGGAAGCAGCAATGAACACTGCAACATCCTCTTCATCTGAGGAATCAGGTTAAATTGTTGAGTCATTTGTAATTTATGCGTCATACTTCTCATTACAGTTGCTTTTTCTGTTGAAATTCTTCACAGGAGAAGACAGTCCATCTGAATATGGATCTGTCCAGTCAGATCACCGGAAGACTTCCTCGAAGATTGACTATGTCTTATCAAGTAGGTGTCAACTCGATAAAGAACAAGAGGTGAAAATAGATGCTCTTATTGCGGAAATTCAACCTGACATTCCTTTGCTTGTCGCTCAAATGAAGAAGAGCAATGTCAATGAGCGTCCTTCTCTGGTAACTTGTCTTGTTCCTTTTGTCTAGTGGCTAGCTCCAATTTCATTGAAAGAGAGTTCTGCTCCAGTTGTTTTTTACTTCTATAAAAATCATTAGTAGTTTGTATTGTGGTACATCCGTGGTTTTAATATTGCACATCAAATGAAACCATACTTTAAGTTATCAATTACACGTCGCGCATTGCATAAGAAAAGTTTAGTCGAGCATTTCTTCACCGTTTGTTACAGTTTGTGTTGAAAATGCGTTCTTGAAAAAAATTTGTGTTGAAAAATAACATGTAAACGGTAACCTCTCTACTTGCCTTGTTTGTTAACTGTTTATATTGTAGTCGTGACAGATTTTTGGGCTAGTTTAGAGCATTAATGGCACATTAAACCCTTCTTCTTTTGCCCTTAATAAAAGCAATATTTTGGGTGGACAATAGCAGCAGTGTAATGCACAATTTTGTTGTTGAAGGCAAAGTACGTTGCATACAGCAAGGTAATTCTGAGGATTCTGCATAGGATGTGGCATGCAGTGATGCTATAACTCACAAAACAAGCTACATATCTTTAAGGTGGCAAAAGCTACCTATTTGCTTATTGTGGTGTGAATATGTTGTTTCGTTGAAGTTTATTCCACAGGAGTACTGGTCATTCATTGAACCTGGTTTTTATCATAAGCTTGAAATTTCAGTTACACGGCTGGACGATGTTGCCCGAAGAACATGTCTTGTGGTTGTCGCAAACGATTCTTGTATCATTTTGATGGGAATATGAAATGTTTCCTTAGTCACATGACTACCAATTTTAGGCATAGCATGGTAAGCAAAAAATCAGTATCTAATGTGCCGAGATACCTTGTCTACATATTTTCTTTTGTTATTACTAGTTGGTTTTACATGTATGACTGGGAGGAATTTGCGCTTCGATGCTACATTGATGAACTTGATTTGAGTTACTCAGAAATGCACAGATCTAGGCTCTAGCGAAACATGTGAAAAATGAAAAGTACACTAGGATTCTGAGCATTGTAAACGGAGCAGCATAATCTCTTGGCATTTTGACAATAAATCAGTTGGTTACAGTTTATTCATTAAATTAAGATCACTCTAGCAAGAGAATTTCATAAGCTGTAAGATGATGGCTAATATATTGCCCGTTCAATTTCAACCATGCTTTATTTTGTCAATGTGAACTTCCATAATATATTTATATTTGTTTAGGAATACTGCTGTTGACATAGGTTTGTTCCACATTCATTTACTTCTATAAATTTGGTACTAATACTAAACGACTAGCAGTATTTCCCACTCTTTGCTGCGGGTGTCTTGGATGGTGTTTACTTCTACTATCATTCATGGAAGGATTTCTAGACTATTTATACTTTCCAAAGGGTGCCATAAAAATGTGTCTTTTGTTGAATAATTCTTGTGCTTTACTTGGCTCAGCTAATTTCTCGTTTAGTTAGTTGGCTGGTTGTTTCTTTGACTATTTCTTTTGAGCGAGTCTTTTGCCTGGAATTTAGGATGCCACTAGTGGCGTGCATTGCACCATTACAGTTGTAATCCTTTCTATATAAACTAATAAAGTTATGAGGCAAAGCACTCCTTCCAGTAGTGCAAATACTGAGTCTTGTCTCTGAGTTCTTTAATTTGTCTTCTGGACTGGTTGAGTGTGTGCAGGTTCCAGATCACCGGCGACGCAACGTCGCTACTCCGGTAATTTCTGACAAGTGGTATCAGAGCTTCGTTACGGGCCGGGCCACGATCGCGGCGTAGTACCGCCGCTGGAATCGTGAACGCGTGACGAATCTGCACTGATGTCGGAACCGATGTCGCCACCACAGTTGGTCGGTCAGGAAGGCGACGGGACGAGCGGCACCAAGGACGGCGCCGTGATCCAGCGGGTAGTTCGTGAGGTGGCCGGCGGGACTAGCTACCCCGTCCTCACCAAGACAAACTACTCCAATTGGGCGCGTCTCATGAAGGTGAAGCTCAAAGCCCGGGGACTCTGGAGAGCCATCGACAAGGGAAACGTCGATTCCCAGGAGGACATGATGGCGCTCGATGCTTTATGCAGCGCCGTCCCGCCGGAGCTGGCGACTGCAATCGCCGACAAGGAAACGTCGAAGGAAGCATGGGACGCCATCGCCACCATGCGCATCGGCGACGACCGCGTGAAGAAGAACACCGCACAGCAACTGCTACGGGAGTTCGATCTGGCGACTTTCAAGGACGGCGAAACCGTGGAAGATTACGCACTTCGCCTGAGTGGCATGGTGGCCACTCTAGCGACACTCGGCGAGGTCGTGGAGGAGACCAAGATAGTGGAGAAGATGCTCCGAAGCGTGCCGTCACGTTTCCAGCAGATCGTGCTGGCGATTCGGACCCTCCTCGACACCTCCACGCTCACCGTCGCCAACTTGACAGGGCGACTGAAGGCTGCCGAAGAATCGTTCGAGCCGCCGCCGACGATTCAACACGACGGCAAGTTATATTTGACTGAGGAAGAGTGGGATGCGCGACGGAGGCGAAGGGAGGCGGAGAACCAGAGTAGCGGCGGCGCGAACGGAAACTCTGCACGTCGCGGGCACAGGCGCGGGCGTAGCCAAGGGCGTGGAAATGATGGCAGATCGTCGGGATCGTCTGGGCCGACGACCAACTCCGGCAGGCATGGCAAGGACCAGTGCCGGAAATGTGGCAAAATGGGCCACTGGGCCCGTGATTGCCGCTCCAAGTCTAAAAAGGAGCAGGCCCACGTTATACAAGAGGAGGCACTAATGTTGGTCAGGTCAACCTCATTCACAAGCCTTTACCCATCTTCACTGCAGGCGGCACTCACGACGCCGCCACCACCGCCATCCCCGAGAGGCCCCCTCGTGTCCCCGCCGCAGCCAAGATCTCCTACGCCGCCACCACCGACATCCCAGGAAGATCCCATCGCGCCTCCACCATGGGCGAGATCCACCACACAGCCGCCGCAGTCAACCCCACGGGCATTGCTCCCACCACCACTCCGTGGGGCGGATCCGAGCACGCAGCCTGGCGCATCGTCGCAGGAGCAACCACGATCGCCCGCCGGCAGCAGATCGGAGGATGGAGCCAGATCTGGTGCTCTGCTGCAGCTGCGTGAAGAAAAAGTCTTCATCCACCTCGATGCGGAGGAGGCCCGGAGTGCCAAGTCGTGGATCCTCGACACCGGGGCCACGAACCATATGTCGGGGTCCCGGGCGGCGTTCGCGGATCTGGACATGGCAGTGTCCGGGACGGTGCGATTCGGCGACGGAGGAGTGGCGCGGATCGAGGGCTGCGGGACAGTACTGTTCGAGTGCAAGAACAGAGTACATCGCTCCTTCACCGGCGTCTATTTCATCCCTCAGCTCACGGCCAACATACTGAGCATCGGGCAGCTCGATGAAGACGGATACGACATCAACATCAACTCCGGGGTGATGCGGATCCGTGAGCCAGGAGGGCGACTGCTGGCCAAGGTCACACGCGCGGCAAACCGGCTGTATGTGCTCGAGGTCTCTCTTGCGCGGCCGGTGTGCCTAGCTGTAAGCGGCGAAGAAAGCGCATGGCGGTGGCACGCTAGGCTTGGCCACATCAACATGACAGCACTCCGCAAGATGGCGCGGGAGGAGATGGTCCGTGGCCTGCCTGCAATCGAGCCGGTGGACCAGCTCTGCGAGGCGTGCCTCGCCGGCAAGCAGAAGAGAACCTCCTTCCCGAACCGATCCACGATGGCGTGCGGGCGCGTGCCAGAGCTGGTCCATGGTGATCTCTGTGGACCAGTGGCGCCAGCAACACCAAGCGGGAATGTCTACTTCCTGCTCCTAGTCGACGACCGAAGCCGATATATGTGGGTGAACTTGTTGCCGTCCAAAGATCGTGCAGCAGCTGCTATCAAGGTTTTCCAAGCACATACGGAGGCCGAGTCGGGTTGCAAGCTGAGGGCGCTTCGCACGGATCGAGGCGGGGAGTTCACCGCCAAGGAGTTCATGGAGTATTGCGTGGCTGATGGTGTCCAGCGACAACTGACAGCGCCGTACTCTCCGCAGCAAAACGGCGTTGTCGAGCGCCGGAACGGCATGGTGGTCGGGACCGCACGGAGTTTGCTCAAGGCAAAGGGGCTGCCGGGTTGGTTCTGGGGTGAGGCGGTAAATACTGCTGTGTATCTGCTGAACCGGGCACCGACGAAGAGCGTGGATGGCATGACGCCGTTTGAGGCGTGGTACGGGAAGAAGCCAGCCGTTCATCATCTGCGGACGTTCGGCTGCCTCGTCTACGTCAAGAACACGACTCCTCATCTGAAGAAGCTGGACGATCGTGGTCGGAAGATGATCTTCGTCGGTTATGAGCGGGGCTCCAAGGCTTACCGTGCATATGATCCCGTCGCAAAGCGCGTTCATATAACGCGGGACGTGATCTTTGATGAAGCCGGACAGTGGGATTGGTCAAGCTGCGAGGAGCGAGGCGTTGATGCAAGAAGCGATGACGACATCTTCACTGTGAAGTACCGGGTCGTGGAGGAACACGGTGAGTCACTGGATTTGCCTACAGCCTCCCCTGCTTCACCAGCGACCACACCGGCAGCACTCGGTGAGTCGCTGGATATGCCTACAGCCTCTCCTGCTTCACCAGCGACCACACCGGCAGCACTCCCTTCGTCACCACCAACCACACCGACGACTGCGGGGTTTACAACTCCGGACGTCCAGTTCGCCTCACCACCGATGGAACTGGGTGAGGGTCTGGATGCTGACCACGAAGACGGCGACCCTTTGCGATTCCGGACAGTGGACGACATCATCGGCCCGGCGTCCCCGCCCGGGTACGCCACACGAGATCTGGGCGGTGGACAGCTGTTCACAGTGAGCGCGGAAGAGCCGGCATCACTGGCTGATGCTGAACGCCAGCCTTGCTGGCGCAAGGCGATGGAGGAGGAACTGCAGTCCATCGAGGAGAATCGCACCTGGACACTTACAGAGCTGCCTCAAGGACGGCGTGCGATAGGTCTCAAATGGGTATTCAAGGTAAAAAGGGATGAGCGCGGCACGGTGGTGAGGCACAAGGCGCGGCTCGTCGCCAAGGGGTACGCGCAGCGCCAAGGCGTCGACTACGACGAGGTGTTTGCCCCAGTAGCACGCATGGAGGCCGTGCGACTACTACTGGCGCTGGCAGCACATGAAGGGTGGGAAGTCCACCACATGGACGTCAAGACGGCGTTCTTGAACGGCGACCTTCAGGAGGAGGTTTTTGTGGAGCAGGCACCAGGTTTTGCTAAACCCGGCCATGAACACAAGGTATTCAAACTACATAAAGCTCTGTATGGTTTGCATCAAGCCCCACGTGCATGGAATCAGAAATTGGATGAAAAACTGGGTGTTCTGGGGTTTAAGAGAAGCCCATCTGAACATGCTATTTACCGCAGAGGTACTGGGCCGAGAGGCTTGTGGTGGGTGTCTATGTAGATGATTTAGTAATCACAGAACTACCAAAGAGAGCATCAAGAAGTTCAAGGTACAAATGGCAGAGATTTTCAAGATGAGTGACCTTGGGTTGCTTTCTTATTATCTGGGTATAGAGGTGCAACAAAATACAGAGGGGACTACTTTGTCTCAAGGGAGCTATACAAGAAAAATCCTTGAGAAAGCTGGCTTGATGGATTGCAATTCCTGCCAGGTGCCCATGCAGCCCAAGTTGAAGCTAAGCAAGGAGAGCAGCAGTCCATGTGTGGATGCCACTGAGTACAGAAGCTTGGTTGGGAGTTTGAGATATTTGGTAAATACCCGTCCTGATTTGGCTTTCTCTGTTGGGTATGTAAGCAGATTCATGGAAGAACCTCATGAAGAGCATCTTGCAGCTGTGAAACAAATCTTGAGATACATAGCTGGTACAAGTGATTGGGGTCTTTTCTATCCAAGGAAGGAAAATGTGAAAGCAGATTTGCTAGGCTTCAGTGATAGTGACCTGGCTGGAGACCTGGACAGCAGGAAGAGCACTTCTGGAGTGATATTTTTTCTTGGAGAAAGTCCAATCAGTTGGCAGTCTACAAAGCAGAAAGTTGTGGCATTATCAAGTTGTGAAGCTGAGTATATCGCTGCTGCTACTGCTGCCTGTCAGGCTGTTTGGCTAGCTCGGTTGCTGGCTGAAATTTTGGGTTCAGATGTGAGCAAGCCGATGCTAAGGGTGGACAATAAGTCCACCATTTCATTAATCAAAAATCCTGTACATCATGACCGGAGTAAACACATAGATACAAGGTTTCATCTTATCCGGGAATATGTACAAAATGGACAGATTGAAGTAAAATTCATAAGAACAGATGAGCAGCTTGGTGATGTCCTCACAAAACCACTTTGCAAGGGCAAGTTCCAGGAGCTCTGCGACAAGATTGGCCTTCAGCTCTGTAAGTAGTGAGATGCACAAGACTTAGGAGGAGATTTGTTGAATAATTCTTGTGCTTTACTTGGCTCAGCTAATTTCTCGTTTAGTTAGTTGGCTGGTTGTTTCTTTGACTATTTCTTTTGAGCGAGTCTTTTGCCTGGAATTTAGGATGCCACTAGTGGCGTGCATTGCACCATTACAGTTGTAATCCTTTCTATATAAACTAATAAAGTTATGAGGCAAAGCACTCCTTCCAGTAGTGCAAATACTGAGTCTTGTCTCTGAGTTCTTTAATTTGTCTTCTGGACTGGTTGAGTGTGTGCAGGTTCCAGATCACCGGCGACGCAAGAAGACGTCGCTACTCCGGTAATTTCTGACATCTTTCCATGAAAGGATAGCGCCCATGTTTTAACAAACTTCCACCTTCAACTAAAAGTTGTTTGGTCATTAAACATCTCTTAAGTGTCGAAGATCCGAGGGTTAATATTTTAGTTGAGTTCAATCTGATGGCTACATTTTTTAAGGTGACATTGCATATTCAGGATTTTGCATTAAGAGTTAATTTAGTAAAGAAGAACTAAAATATAAAGGCACTCCATTTATCAATGCATTGCCTGAGACTGCAGCTCATACATCTAAGATTCTACATCGTTTCTTCACCTTGTTCTTGCTGTTTGCGCTGCCTGTGACTTGCTCGCTTAAACCAAGATTTGCTATTGTTCCTGAGACCATACCAAACAGGTTTATGAACCGCTTTGGAGGAAAAATTAGGAACCATTAAACTAGAATCCCCCAATGGTAATGTTGATGATGTTGGAGTCACTGAGCATAGGAACAAGACAGTCTTCGGATGTGGATTGAAGACATTTGTTGATGCCCATCAACTGAGCATAGGAACAAGACAGTCTTCGGATGTGGATGGAAGACGTTTTGTTGATGCCCGTCACATATACGAGAATGACTCTCTGTTGTTCAGTTTCATCGGAAACTCTTACTTTGTGGTTCTGATATTTGATTCGATTGGATTTGAGAAAGTCTTTTCAGTCTTGGCACTAAAATGCTTCTAATGTTCGTGAAGGAGCGCACATTCTCGTTGATAGCTTAAGCGCTCATGATCATATCACTCAATCTTCTGCAAGTGAAAGATCTGCTAGATGCTGAAGGGGAAGCTCAAGCCGTCGTAGGGAAGCTGCAATGAACACTGCAACATCCTCTTCATCTGAGGAGTCAGGTTAAATTGTTGAGTCATTTGTAATTTATGCGTCATACTTCTCTTTACAGTTGCTTTTACTGTTGAAATTCTTCATAGGAGAAGACAGTCCATCTGAATATGGATCTATCCAGTCAGATCACCGGAAGAATTCCTCAAAGATTGACTATGTCTTATCAAGTAGGTGTCAACTCGATGAAGAACAAGAGGTGAAAATAGATGCTCTTATTGCGGAAATTCAACCTGACATTCCTTTGCTTGTCGCTCAAATGCAGAAGAGCAATGTCAATGAGCGTCCTTCTCTGGTAACTTGTCTTGTTCCTTTTGTCTAGTGGCTAACTCCTATTTCATTGAAAGAGAGTTCTGCTCTAGTTGTTTTTTACTTGTATAAAATGCATTTGTAGTTTGTATTGTGGTACATCCGTGGTTTTAATATTGCACAGGAAATGAAAACATACTTTAAGTTATCAATTACACGTCGCACGTTGCATCAGAAAAGTTTATTGAGTTTGCGCTAACTTCTGATTGGCACATTCCTTGAAACACTAGGTTAAAATTTATAATCCATGCAGAACCTAAAATAATTTCAGTTCTGGATGCTAATTCTAAGCTGTATATTTAATAACTATTAATTAGTTGGCACACTTTCTTGTTGTAGGTCCGAAACCCAAACATAAGTGAGAGATATGATTCCCTTCCTTTGGTCAATATACTGATCAGTAAATATGCTTCATAATGCACATTAGTGTACGTCAGTCGACCCTGTGTGTGTGTGTATGTGTATCAATGGTATCTATATTTAGGAGCTTTGTCTTTGAGCCTTTCCCCTGGCATAACCATTCGATTGTCAAGCCTCTGTTCAAAGGTAAGGGCGCCTAACCTAAACTATCCCTAATTCTCTATAGCCAGCACCAAGAAAGTGAGACGGCGAGTGTGCCAAGAGCATTTCTTCACTGTTTGTTACAGTTTGTGTTGAAAATGCGTTCTTGAAAAAAAGTTTGTGTTGAAAAATAACATGTAAACAGTAACCTCTCTCCTTGCCTTGTTTGTTCACTGTTTATATTGTAGTCGTGACAGATTTATGGGCTAGTTTCGAGCATTAATGGCACATTAAACCGTTCTTCTTTTGCCCTTAATAAAAGCAATATTTTGGGTGGACAATAGCAGCAGTGTAATGCACAATTTTGTTGTTGAAGGCAAATTTCGTTGCATACAGCAAGGTACTTCTGAGGATTCTGCATAGGATGTGGCATGCAGTGATGCTATAACTCACAAAACAAGGTACATATCTTTAAGGTGGCAAAAGCTACCTATTTGCTTATTGTGGTGTTAATAATTTGTTTTGTTGAAGTTTATTATACAGGAGTACTGGTCATTCATTGAACCTGGTTTTTATCATAAGCTTCAAATTTCAGTTACATGGCTGGACGATGTTGCCAGAAGAACATATCTTGTGGTTGTTGCAAACGATTCTTGGATCATTTTGATGGGAATATGAAGTGTTTCCTTAGTCACCTGACTTCCAATTTTAGGCATAGCGTGGTAAGCAAAAAATCAGTATCTAATGTGCCGAGATACCTTGTCTACATATTTTCTTTTGTTATTACTAGTTGGTTTTACATGTATGACTGGGAGGAATTTGCAGTTCAGTGCTACATTGATGAACTTGATTTGAGTTACTCAGTAATGCACACATCTAGGCTCTAGCGAAACATGTGAAAACTGAAAAGTACACTAGGATTCTGAGCATTGTAAACGAAGCAGCATAATCTCTTGGCATTCTGACAATAAATCTGTTGGTTACAGTCTATTCATTAAATTAAGATCACTCTAGCAAGAGAATTTCATAAGCTGTAAGATGATGGCTAATATATTGCCTGTTCAATTTCTACAGTGCTTTATTTTATCAATGTGAACTTCCATAATATATTTATATTTGTTTAGGAATACTGCTGTTGACATAGTTTTGTTCCACATTCATTGAATTCTATAAATTTGGTACTAATACTAAACGACTAGCAGTGTTTCCCACTCTTTGCTGCAGGTGTCTTGGATGGTGTTTACTTCTACTGTCATTCATGGAAGGATTTCTAGACTATTTATACTTTCCAAAGGGTGCCATAAAAATGTGCCTTTCCATGAAAGGATAGCGCCCATGTTTTAACAAACTTCCACCTTCAACTAAAAATTGATTGGTCATTAAACATCTCTTAAGTGTCGAAGATCCGAGGGTTAATATTTTAGTTGAGTTCAATCTGATGGCTACATTTTTTAAGGTGACATTGCATATTCAGGATTTTGCATTAAGAGTTAATTTAGTAAAGTAGTAAAATATAAAGGTACTCCATTTATCAATGCATTGCCTGAGACTTCAGCTCATACATCTAACATTCTACATCATTTGTTCACATTGTTCGGTTGCTCTTGCTGCTCCAGACTTGCTCTGTTTAAACCAAGATTTTGCTATTGTTCCCGACCATACCAAAGAGGTTTATTAACCGTTTTGGAGGAAAAATTAGGAACCATTAAACTAGAATCCCCTAACGGTAATGTTGATGATGTTGGGGTCACTGAGCATAGGAACAAGACAGTCTTCGGATGTGGATGGAAGACATTTGTTGATGCCCATCAACTGAGCATAGGAACAAGACAGTCTTCGGATGTGGATGGAAGACATTTTGTTGATGCCCGTCACATATACGAGAATGACTCTCATTGTTCGGCCATCTAAACTCTTACTTTGTGGTTCGATATTTGATTCGATTGGATTTGAGAAAGTCTTTTCTTGTCTTGGCACTAAAATGCTTCTAATGTTCGTGAAGGAGCGCACATTCGCTGATAGCTTAAGCGGTTCTCATGATCATACCACTTAATCTTCGCAAGTGAAAGATCCGCTAGATGTCAAGGGAAGCTCAAGTCGTCGAGGGAAGCAAAGAATGAACACTGCAACATCCTCTTCATCTGAGGAGTCAGGTTAAATTGTTGAGTCATTTGTAATTTATGCGTCATACTTCTCTTTACAGTTGCTTTTACTGTTGAAATTCTTCACAGAAGATAGTTCATCTGAATATGGATCTATCCAGTCAGATCACCGGAAGAATTCCTCGAAGATTGACTATGTCTTATCAAGTAGGTGTCAACTCGATAAAGAACAAGAGGTGAAAATAGATGCTCTTATTGCGGAAATTCAACCTGACATTCCTTTGCTTGTCGCTCAAATGCAGAAGAGCAATGTCAATGAGCGTCCTTCTCTGGTAACTTGTCTTGTTCCTTTTGTCTAGTGGCTAACTCCAATTTCATTGAAAGAGAGTTCTGCTCCAGTTGTTTTTTACTTCTATAAAAATCATTAGTAGTTTGTATTGTGGTACATCCGTGGTTTTAATATTGCACAGCAAATGAAAACATACTTTAAGTTATCAATTACACGTCGCGCGTTGCATCAGAAAAGTTTATTGAGTTTGCGCTAACTTCTGATTGGCACATTCCTTGAAACACTAGGTTAGAATTTATAATCCATGCAGAACCTAGAATAATTTTAGTTCTGGATGCTAATTCTAAGCTGTATATTTAATAACTATTAATTAGTTGGCCTGCCTGCTGTTGTAGGTATGAAACCCAAACATAAGTGAGAGATATGATTCCCTTCCTTTGGTCAATATACTGATCAGTAAATATGCTTCATAATGCACATTAGTGTACGTCAGTCGACCCTGTGTGTGTGTATGTGTATCAATGGTATCTATATTTAGGAGCTTTGTCTTTGAGCCTTTCCCCTGGCATAACCATTCGATTGTCAAGCCTCTGTTCAAAGGTAAGGGCGCCTAACCTAAACTATCCCTAATTCTCTATAGCCAGCACCAAGAAAGTGAGACTGCGAGTGTGCCAAGAGCATTTCTTCACTATTTGTTACAGTTTGTGTTGAAAATGCGTTCTTGAAAAAAAGTTTGTGTTGAAAATAACATGTAAACAAGAACCTCTCTCCTTGCCTTGTTTGTTAACTGTTTATATTGTAGTCGTGACAGATTTATGGGCTAGTTTAGAGCATTAATGGCACATTAAACCCTTCTTCTTTTGCCCTTAATAAAAGCAATATTTTGGGTGGACAATAGCAGCAGTGTAATGCACAATTTTGTTGTTGAAGGCAAATTTCGTTGCATACAGCAAGGTACTTCTGAGGATTCTGCATAGGATGTGGCATGCAGTGATGCTATAACTCACAAAACAAGGTACATATCTTTAAGGTGGGAAAAGCTACCTATTTGCTTATTGTGGTGTGAATAATTTGTTTCGTTCAAGTTTATTATACAGGAGTACTGGTCATTCATTGAACCCGGTTTTATCATAAGCTTCAAATTTCGCTTACATGGTCGGACGATGTTGCCGTAAGAACATGTCTTGTGGTTGTTGCAAACGATTCTTGGATCATTTTGATGGGAATATGAAGTGTTTCCTTAGTCACATGACTACCAATTTTAGGCATAGCATGGTAAGCAAAAAATCAGTATCTAATGTGCCGAGATACCTTGTCTACATATTTTCTTTTGTTATTACTAGTTGGTTTTACATGTATGACTGGGAGGAATTTGCAGTTCAGTGCTACATTGATGAACTTGATTTGAGTTACTCAGAAATGCACAGATCTAGGCTCTAGCGAAACATGTGAAAACTGAAAAGTACACTAGGATTCTGAGCATTGTAAACGAGCGATAATCTCTTGGCATTCGACAATAAATCTGTTGGTTACGCTTTATTCATTAAATTAAGATCACTCTAGCAAGAGAATTTCATAGGTCAGAAGATGATGGCTAATATATTGGTCGCTCAATTTCAAGCATGCTTTATTTTGTCAATGTGAACTTCCATAATATATTTATATTTGTTTAGGAATCTTCTTTGTTGACATAGGTTTGTTCCACATTCATTGAATTCTATAAATTTGGTACTAATATCGAACGACTAGCGTTGTTTCCCACTCTTTCTCATGGGTGTCTTGGATGGTGTTTACTTCTACTATCATTCATGGAAGGATTTCTAGACTATTTATACTTTCCAATGGGTGCCATAAAATGTGTCTTTCCATGAAAGGATAGCGCCCATGTTTTAACAAACTTCCACCTTCAACTAAAAGTTGTTTGGTCATTAAACATCTCTTAAGTGTCAAGATCCGAGGGTTAATATTTTAGTTGAGTTCAATCTGATGGCTACATTTTTTAAGGTGACATTGCATATTCAGGATTTTGCATTAAGAGTTAATTTAGTAAAGAAGTAGTAAAATATAAAGGCACTCCATTTATCAATGCATTGCCTGAGACTTCAGCTCATACATCTAACATTCTACATCATTTGTTCACATTGTTCTGCTGCTTTGCCGCTTCCAGACTTGCTCTGCTTAAACCAAGATTTTGCTATTGTTCCCGCACCATACCGCATCGGTTTATGAACCGTTTTGGAGGAAAAATTAGGAACCATTAAACTAGAATCCCCTAACGGTAATGTTGATGATGTTGGGGTCACTGAGCATAGGAACAAGACAGTCTTCGGATGTGGATGGAAGACATTTGTTGATGCCCATCAACTGAGCATAGGAACAAGACAGTCTTCGGATGTGGATGGAAGACATTTTGTTGATGCCCATCACATATAAGAGAATGACTCTGTTGTTCAGTTTCATCGGATACTCTTACTTTGTGGTTCTGATATTTGATTCGATTGGATTTGAGAAAGTCTTTTCTTGTGCTGGCACTAAAAATGCTTCTAATGTTCAGGAAGGGAGCGCACATTCTGTTGATAGCTTAAGCAGTTCTCATGATCATACCACTCAATCTTCTGCAAGTGAAAGATCTGCTAGATGCTGAAGGGGAAGCTCAAGCTGTCGTAGGGAAGCAGCAATGAACACTGCAACATCCTCTTCATCTGAGGAGTCAGGTTAAATTGTTGAGTCATTTGTAATTTATGCGTCATACTTCTCTTTACAGTTGCTTTTACTGTTGAAATTCTTCACAGGAGAAGACAGTCCATCTGAATATGGATCTATCCAGTCAGATCACCGGAAGACTTCCTCGAAGATTGACTATGTCTTATCAAGTAGGTGTCAACTCGATAAAGAACAAGAGGTGAAAATAGATGCTCTTATTGCGGAAATTCAACCTGACATTCCTTTGCTTGTCGCTCAAATGAAGAAGAGCAATGTCAATGAGCGTCCTTCTCTGGTAACTTGTCTTGTTCCTTTTGTCTAGTGGCTAACTCCAATTTCATTGAAAGAGAGTTCTGCTCCAGTTGTTTTTTACTTCTATAAAAATCATTAGTAGTTTGTATTGTGGTACATCCGTGGTTTTAATATTGCACAGCAAATGAAAACATACTTTAAGTTATCAATTACACGTCGCGCGTTGCATCAGAAAAGTTTATTGAGTTTGCGCTAACTTCTGATTGGCACATTCCTTGAAACACTAGGTTAGAATTTATAATCCATGCAGAACCTAGAATAATTTTAGTTCTGGATGCTAATTCTAAGTCAGATATTTAATAACTATTAATTAGTTGGCACACTCATTGTTGTAGGTATGAAACCCAAACATAAGTGAGAGATATGATTCCTTCCTTTGGTCAATATAATTGATCAAGAATATGCTTCATAATGCACATTAGTGTACGTCACCGACCACAATGTGTGTGTATGTGTATCAATGGTATCTATATTTAGGAGCTTTGTCTTTGAGCCTTTCCCCTGGCATAACCATTCGATTGTCAAGCCTCTGTTCAAAGGTAAGGGCGCCTAACCTAAACTATCCCTAATTCTCTATAGCCAGCACCAAGAAAGTGAGACTGCGAGTGTGCCAAGAGCATTTCTTCACTATTTGTTACAGTTTGTGTTGAAAATGCGTTCTTGAAAAAAAGTTTGTGTTGAAAAATAACATGTAAACAGTAACCTCTCTCCTTGCCTTGTTTGTTAACTGTTTATATTGTAGTCGTGACAGATTTATGGGCTAGTTTAGATGTCACGGCGTGATCTCAGGTTGTAGGCGTGAGCCACAACCGGCGGGGAACTGGAAGATGCCGGCGGTGCCGTGCTGAGAACTGGGGGACTGGGAAGGAGAAGAGAAGATAGCGCTGGCGGTAGACCTGAAGGAGGGAAGCGGTCGGACTGGAGGCTCAGGGATTCAGAAGCATGACCAAGAGGAGGTAAGAACTTAAGTAATTCATTGCCTGCTTATTAGAATACTAATACCTCTTTATATATAGAGGCGGGTGCTCGGCTAAGCCGAGTTTACACAGGACTCCGACTCCTATTCTAAACTGAATACAAAACCAACTCTGATTCGAATTGAATCCAATCTAACCTGTTGTCCAGCTGTCTCATCCTGTGCCGTCCTTGTCCAGAGTTGCCGATTGCTTTCTCCTCTCATAAACCTTTCCGAATCTGCTATTCCTGACATTTCTCCCCTCCTCGACAAGCAGCTCGTCCTCGAGCTTGAAATGTGGATATTGGCGACGAAATGTCGCGAGGGGCTCCCATGTTGCTTCGGAGGCTGGCAAGTCATCCCACTGGACGAGGATTTCGTGTATTCCATTGTTCCAACGGTCACGAATCACATGATGTGGTGTTGGAGCAATGCGACCATGATGAAGTGTTGGCAGGGCGGGTGGCTGGTCTGGTGGGCTGCCGTGGTGTGGTTTGAGGACTCCTACATGAAACACATCGTGTATCCGAGCCTTGGGCGGTAATTGGAGGCGATATGCCACATCCCCCACTTTGTCCAGAATTTGATAAGGTCCATAATAACGAGGGCCTAACTTGCGGTTACTGCCGTCGGTGATAGTGACTGCTTGGCGGTGGTGAAGTCGAAGCCAGACCCATTGTCCCACATCAAAAGAGAGTTCCCGATGCGTGGCATCATAGGCTTGTTTGTGGCGCTGTTGTGCAAGAAGGAGGCGGTCCCTGATGTCCACAAGCAATTGGTCCCTCTCCAAAAGCAGTTGATCAACGGCTTGAACGCGAGTGGATACCTGGGAATATGGACGGAGTGTTGGAGGGTCTCGGCCATAGACGACCTTAAACGGCGTCTCTTTCAATGATGTCTGAAAGGATGTATTGTAGCAGTATTCGGCCCAGGGCAAGCAACGGACCCATTGCCGTGGGCGGTCCCCCGTGAGGCAACGGAGGTACATTGTAATGATCTTATTGGTCACTTCGGACTGACCGTCTGATTGGGGGTGAAAGGCCGAGCTTAGATGGAGTTTAGTACCTGTGAGTCGGAACAGCTCGGACCAAAAGATGCTAGTGAATACCGGGTCACGGTCACTGACGATTGAGCAGGGAACCCCATGAAGACGGACCACTTCATCAAAAAAAACTCGAGCGACGGAGGGGGCTGTGTAGGGATGTGCCAAAGGAATGAAATGGGCATATTTAGAAAACCGGTCAATGATTGTGAGTATAACTGATTTCCCATTGACACGCGGCAAACCCTCCACAAAATCCATGGCGATATCGTCCCAAATCTGTGTGGGAACTTGTAATGGTTGTAAGAGGCCAGCAGGGTGGAGTTGCACAGATTTGTTGCGCTGGCAGGTTTGGCAGGAACGAACGTAATCTTCAACTATCTTGCGATCTCCTGGGATGTGGAAGTCTCTGCGAAGACGGTGCAAGGACTTCTGTACTCCTTCATGACCTGTTGTGTGGGCTGCGCTCAGGATGGATGGCAATAGTGGAGAGGACGGTAATACGTGAACTCGGTGATTGTAGAGGAGTAGTCCGTCGACAATTTGCCATGGTGATCCTAAGGAACCGTCCTCAACCTGGGCACGTAGTGCGACTAATGCTGGTACTGATGTAGTCTCCAAGCGCAGTTCTTGGAATAGTGAAAAGTCTGGTCCAGACAGGGCGCAGATAGATCCAGTGCCCTCCGCACAACGGGAAAGTGCATCAGCCACAATGTTCAATTTGCCTGGTTTGAATTCTACCTGGAAGTCGTAGCCAAGCAGCTTTGTCGACCAACATGTTGCGGAATGGTGGAAAGGCGCTGATCGAGTAGAAATTTGAGGCTATAATGATCCGTCCGAACTCCAAAATGGCGTCCCCATAAATATGGGCGCCAGTGTCGGACGGCCATCACGAGGCCCATTAATTCCCGCTCATATGCTGCGAGGTGGGTGTGACGAGCGGCTAATACCTTGCTGAAGAATGCTATGGGGCCCTAACCTTGGTGAAGAACAGCCCCGACGCCGGATCCAGATGCATCGCATTCTACTATGAACTCAATGTCAAAGTTTGGAAGCTGTAGGACCGGTGCTGCCGTGAGAGCCTCTTTGAGAGTCTGAAATGCTGCTGCGGCCTCTGTTGTCCATGCGAAAGCATCTTTCTTTAATAGCCTGGTGAGCGGTTCCGCAATAGTCCCAAATCCGTGAATGAACTTGCGGTAATAACCGGCTAGGCCGAGAAATCCGCGAAGAGCCCGTACAGAATGTGGAACTGGCCATCCTTTAACTGCTTGTACCTTGGATTCATCCATGGCGACTCCCTCGGCTGAGATGACATGTCCCAAATAGGCTACCGTTGGTTTGCCAAAGAAACATTTGGAGCGTTTGAGGAAGAGCTGATGGTGCTGTAAAATCCGAAGTACTGCCCGAACATGTCGCAGATGTTCTACCCATGAAGGGTCAGATGAGGATGTCGTCGAAGAATACCAATACGAACCGGCGTAAGTAAGGGCGAAGGATACTGTTCATGAGTGCTTGGAATGTTGCGGGGGCGTTTGTCAACCCGAAAGGCATGACCAGAAATTCAAACAGACCCTCATGGGTACGGAAGGCTGTCTTCTCAATATCTGTAAGGTGCATTCGGACTTGGTGGTAACCCGAGCGAAGGTCTAGTTTGGTAAAAAACTTGGCACCCCGTAGTTCATCCAAGAGTTCATCTACTACCGGAATTGGAAATTTGTCTTTGATTGTTTTGCTGTTGAGGGCACGATAGTCGACGCAGAAGCGCCAAGAGCCATCGTGCTTCTTGACAAGTAAAACGGGCGAGGAGTAGGCTGAAGTACTTGGGCGGATGATTCCTTGCTGCAACATTTCCCCGCATTGTTTTTCGAGCTCGTCTTTAAGCAATTGGGGATATCTATAAGGGCGGACGGATACCGGAGGTGTATCTGGTAGAAGGTGTATGTGGTGGTCGTGTGCTCTTGGAGGAGGTAGACCATGCGGAGCATTGAATAGACTGGTAAACTCTTGCAGCAGTACATCCATTAGATCGGGGCCGGAAACAGAGTAAGCCTGCTGCCGTTGTGGTGTCGTCTGTATTCCCAGCCATTGTACCCTGCGGTCTTCTCGCCAGAAAGTCATGCTGAGGGCGTCGAAATCCCAAAGGACTGGGCCTAGTGTGCGTAGCCATTGCACCCCAAGAACTAGGTCGAAGCCGTCCAGGGGAAGGGAATAGCAGTCGACCGTGAATGCTTCTTGGTTGATTTGTAAGACCAATGCTTGACAAAACCCTGTGCTGCCGACTTTGTCTCCGTTGGCCACTCGTACCCGCAGTCCTTGGCGTGATTGGATCTGTATGTTGGCGCGCTGAGCCGCCGCTGCCGTGATAAAGTTATGGGTTGATCCCGAGTCTAGCAGTGCTAGCAGTGTTACTCCGCCTGCCTGGACATGGAGTTGCATTGTTTGGCCCGCCTGTGGAGTAATACCTGTTGCCGCATATAGCGAGATGCTTGGTTCATCATTTTGTGTAGCTTCGGTGTCTTCTTCTTCGTCAGAACATCCGCTGGGTGCCATCAAGAGGAATAGTCGCTTACAGCGATGGCCTGGAGTAAATTTTTCGTCGCAGTTGAAGCATAATCCTCCGGCTCGGCGCTGCTCCATCTCTTCCGGTGAGAGGAAGCGGCGCTGCATTGTCCTCCTTGGTCGTCCGATGCCTTGGCCCAGTCCTGTAGTGTTGTTGGTCGGTGGAGTTGAGAGAGCCATCGGATTGACCTTCTTTGGCGATCTTGGTCGTGTTGGAGCCCCTGCGTGCTGTTCTTTGAGGGTCGATGTAATGAGGATGTTGGTCTCTTGAGCGTGGCTGTCATATCTTGTCCTGTAACCTGTGCTCGGCGTTCATACGCCCTAGCGAGAGCCATTGCCATCTGAAGTCCTGCCGGGTTCTGCAATTCGACGTCTGTGCGGATGGGTTCACGTAATCCCGACGTGAATAGCTGAATCTGCTGTCGTGGCTGCAAGTAGTCTGTCCGGCACAAAATTGCAAGAAACTGTTGTTGATATTCCTCCACCGTGCTTGTTTGTGTTAGCTCCCGAAGTTCTCCAAGAGGATTGTGACGGATGGACGGTCCAAAGCGTAAGTTGATATATTCTTTGAAGCGCGGCCAATCCGGTTCACCCTCATCTCTTTCCAGCTGAAAATACCATTGTTGTGCTACTCCAATCAGATGATATGATGCAAGCCATACCTTCTCGTCGGGTTTTCGCCCTAAGAATTGTTCGCAGCGCTGCATCCAACTCATCGGATCTCCTTGCCCATCATATGATGGAAATTCCAGCCTGTGGAAGCGAGGAGGTCTTTCATTTGCCATCCAAGCCCCGTTTCCGTGATTGCTTGATGTTGGCAAGGATCCACCGGTACCGTAGCGATCGCTGCTGCTGCGGCACTGCTCCATTGCCATGAGTCTGTCTCCGATTTCATCTCCCCTGTTTTGTTGCTTGTCAAGGCGGTCTCTTAGCTCGTCCATCTGTTTTGATGTGTTTGCTGTCAACATGGCTAATTGCTCGAGTATCTCTCCTATTCGATCGTCAGCCATAGGCTCTGATACCAAGTTGTCACGGCGTGATCTCAGGTTGTAGGCGTGAGCCACAACCGTGGGGCTGGAAGATGCTTGCGTGCTGCGGTCGAGAGCTGGGGGCCGGGAAGGAGAAGAGAAGATAGCGGCAAGTGAGACCCAAGGAGGGAAGCGGTCGGACTGGAGGCTCAGGGATTCAGAAGCATGACCAAGAGGAGGTAAGAACTTAAGTAATTCATTGCCTGCTTATTAGAATACTAATACCTCTTTATATATAGAGGCGGGTGCTCGGCTAAGCCGAGTTTACACAGGACTCCGACTCCTATTCTAAACTGAATACAAAACCAACTCTGATTCGAATTGAATCCAATCTAACCTGTTGTCCAGCTGTCTCATCCTGTGCCGTCCTTGTCCAGAGTTGCCGATTGCTTTCTCCTCTCATAAACCTTTCCGAATCTGCTATTCCTGACATTAGAGCATTAATGGCACATTAAACCCTTCTTCTTTTGCCCTTAATAAAAGCAATATTTTGGGTGGACAATAGCAGCAGTGTAATGCACAATTTTGTTGTTGAAGGCAAATTTCGTTGCATACAGCAAGGTACTTCTGAGGATTCTGCATAGGATGTGGCATGCAGTGATGCTATAACTCACAAAACAAGGTACATATCTTTAAGGTGGCAAAAGCTACCTATTTGCTTATTGTGGTGTGAATAATTTGTTTCGTTCAAGTTTATTATCTGAGTCTTGGTCATTCATTGAACTGGTTTTATCATAAGCTTCAAATTTCGAGTTACATGGTTGGACGATGTTGCCAGAAGAACATGTCTTGTGGTTGTTGCAAACGATTCTTGGATCATTTTGATGGGAATATGAAGTGTTTCCTTAGTCACATGACTACCAATTTTAGGCATAGCATGGTAAGCAAAAAATCAGTATCTAATGTGCCGAGATACCTTGTCTACATATTTTCTTTTGTTATTACTAGTTGGTTTTACATGTATGACTGGGAGGAATTTGCAGTTCAGTGCTACATTGATGAACTTGATTTGAGTTACTCAGAAATGCACAGATCTAGGCTCTAGCGAAACATGTGAAAACTGAAAAGTACACTAGGATTCTGAGCATTGTAAACGAAGCAGCATAATCTCTTGGCATTCTGACAATAAATCATTGGTTACGCTTATTCATTAAATTAAGATCACTCTAGCAAGAGAATTTCATAGGTCAGAAGATGATGGCTAATATATTGGTATTCAATTTCAAGCATGCTTTATTTTGTCAATGTGAACTTCCATAATATATTTATATTTGTTTAGGAATCTTCTTTGTTGACATAGGTTTGTTCCACATTCATTGAATTCTATAAATTTGGTACTAATCTTGAGCGACTAGCGTTGTTTCCCACTCTTTCTCATGGGTGTCTTGGATGGTGTTTACTTCTACTATCATTCATGGAAGGATTTCTAGACTATTTATACTTTCCAATGGGTGCCATAAAAATGTGTCTTTCCATGAAAGGATAGCGCCCATGTTTTAACAAACTTCCACCTTCAACTAAAAGTTGTTTGGTCATTAAACATCTCTTAAGTGTCGAAGATCCGAGGGTTAATATTTTAGTTGAGTTCAATCTGATGGCTACATTTTTTAAGGTGACATTGCATATTCAGGATTTTGCATTAAGAGTTAATTTAGTAAAGAAGTAGTAAAATATAAAGGCACTCCATTTATCAATGCATTGCCTGAGACTTCAGCTCATACATCTAACATTCTACATCATTTGTTCACATTGTTCTGTTGCTCTTGCCGTTCCAGGACTTGCTCTGTTTAAACCAGTACTTTGCTATTGTTCCCGCACCATACCGCATGTGTTTATGAACCGTTTTGGAGGAAAAATTAGGAACCATTAAACTAGAATCCCCTAACGGTAATGTTGATGATGTTGGGGTCACTGAGCATAGGAACAAGACAGTCTTCGGATGTGGATGGAAGACATTTGTTGATGCCCATCAATCGAGCATAGGAACAAGACAGGTCTTGGATGTGGATGGAAGACATTTTGTTGATGCCCATCACATATAAGAGAATGACTCATTGTTCGGTTTCATCGGATACTCTTACTTTGTGGTTCTGATATTTGATTCGATTGGATTTGAGAAAGTCTTTTCTTGTGCTGGCACTAAAAATGCTTCTAATGTTCAGGAAGGGAGCGCACATTCTGCTGATAGCTTAAGCGGTTCTCATGATCATACCACTCAATCTTACGCAAGTGAAAGATCTGCTAGATGCTGAAGGGGAAGCTCAAGTCGTCGTGAGGAAGCGACAATGAACACTGCAACATCCTCTTCATCTGAGGAGTCAGGTTAAATTGTTGAGTCATTTGTAATTTATGCATCATACTTCTCTTCTGCTTGCTTTTATTTGTTGAAATTCTTCACAGAGAAGACACCATCCGAATATGGATCTATCCATCGGATCACCTAAGACTTCCTCGAAGATTGACTATGTCTTATCAAGTAGGTGTCAACTCGATAAAGAACAAGAGGTGAAAATAGATGCTCTTATTGCGGAAATTCAACGACATTCCTTTGCTTGTCGCTCAAATGAAGAAGAGCAATGTCAATGGCGTCCTTCTCTCGTAACTTGTCTTGTTCCTTTTGTCTAGTGGCTAACTCAATTTCATTGAAAGAGAGTTCGCGCTCCGCTTGTTTTTACTTCTATAAAAATCATTAGTAGTTTGTATTGTGGTACATCCGTGGTTTTAATATTGCACAGCAAATGAAAACATACTTTAAGTTATCAATTACACGTCGCGTTGCATCGTAAAAGTTTATTGAGTTTGCGCTAACTTCGATTGGCACATTCCTTGAAACACTAGGTTAGAATTTATAATCCATGCAGAACCTAGAATAATTTTAGTTCGGATGCTAATTCTAAGTCAGATATTTAATAACTATTAATTAGTTGGCACACTTTCTTTGTTGTAGGTATGAAACCCAAACATAAGTGAGAGATATGATTCCCTTCCTTTGGTCAATATCTTGATCAAAATATGCTTCATAATGCACATTAGTGTCGTCGATCGACCACGTGTGTGTGTATGTGTATCAATGGTATCTATATTTAGGAGCTTTGTCTTTGAGCCTTTCCCATGGCATAACCATTCGATTGTCAAGCCTCTGCTCAAAGGTAAGGCGCCTAACCTAAACTATCCCTAATTCTCTATAGCCAAGACCAAGAAAGTGAGGCATGAGTGTGCCAAGAGCATTTCTTCACTATTTGTTACAGTTTGTGTTGAAAATGCGTTCTTGAAAAAAAGTTTGTGTTGAAAAATAACATGTAAACAGTAACCTCTCTCCTTGCCTTGTTTGTTAACTGTTTATATTGTAGTCGTGACAGATTTATGGGCTAGTTTAGAGCATTAATGGCACATTAAACCCTTCTTCTTTTGCCCTTAATAAAAGCAATATTTTGGGTGGACAATAGCAGCAGTGTAATGCACAATTTTGTTGTTGAAGGCAAATTTAGTTGCATCTGACAAGGTACTTCTGAGGATTCTGCATAGGATGTGGCATGCAGTGATGCTATAACTCACAAAACAAGGTACATATCTTTAAGGTGGGAAAAGCTACCTATTTGCTTATTGTGGTGTGAATAATTTGTTTCGTTCAAGTTTATTATACAGGAGTACTGGTCATTCATTGAACCTGGTTTTTATCATAAGCTTCAAATTTCAGTTACATGGCTGGACGATGTTGCCAGAAGAACATGTCTTGTGGTTGTTGCAAACGATTCTTGGATCATTTTGATGGGAATATGAAGTGTTTCCTTAGTCACATGACTACCAATTTTAGGCATAGCATGGTAAGCAAAAAATCAGTATCTAATGTGCCGAGATACCTTGTCTACATATTTTCTTTTGTTATTACTAGTTGGTTTTACTTGTATGACTGGGAGGAATTTGCAGTTCAGTGCTACATTGATGAACTTGATTTGAGTTACTCAGAAATGCACAGATCTAGGCTCTAGCGAAACATGTGAAAACTGAAAAGTACACTAGGATTCTGAGCATTGTAAACGAAGCAGCATAATCTCTTGGCATTCTGACAATAAATCTGTTGGTTACAGTTTATTCATTAAATTAAGATCACTCTAGCAAGAGAATTTCATAGGCTGTAAGATGATGGCTAATATATTGGCTGTTCAATTTCAAGCATGCTTTATTTTGTCAATGTGAACTTCCATAATATATTTATATTTGTTTAGGAATACTGCTGTTGACATAGGTTTGTTCCACATTCATTGAATTCTATAAATTTGGTACTAATACTGAACGACTAGCAGTGTTTCCCACTCTTTGCTGCGGGTGTCTTGGATGGTGTTTACTTCTACTATCATTCATGGAAGGATTTCTAGACTATTTATACTTTCCAATGGGTGCCATAAAAATGTGTCTTTCCATGAAAGGATAGCGCCCATGTTTTAACAAACTTCCACCTTCAACTAAAAGTTGTTTGGTCATTAAACATCTCTTAAGTGTCGAAGATCCGAGGGTGGGCACTACCACAAGGGCGCACGGGTGTTGCAGTACGTAGCGCAGGGGCACTGCTGCAAGGGTGCACAGGTGCTACAGGCCGCGGCATAGGGGTGCTGTTGTGAGGGCGCACAAGCATGGTGTAGGGGTGTTGCACATGGGAGCTCGGGCGCTAAGGCGCAGGTCGCGGCAGCCGGGGCGTGTGGCACCGAGGGACGCCACGGCACTACGCAAGGGAGCCGAGAGGCATAGGGATGCAGGAGGCAGCACAGAAAGTGGGGGCACAGAAGGAACCACTGGATAAATGTTGTGAAAGGGTCAATGGGTGAAGAGTCAGGGAGAGACAACCAGGAGATCGTCTCAATGATGGAAATAGGACGAGCAGCTGAATCTCGATAGAAGAAATGTCGAGATTCGTCAAATACGTCTCGTGAGATCCTGATCCGTCGAGCAGAAGGATCATAGCAACGATAACCCTTATGCTCATAACTGTAACCAAGAAACACACTCAACTGACTGGGCTGATAGTTTGGTGCGCTCACGAGGCTGCAGCAGGACAAAGCATGTGCAGTAAAAAACATGACGATGAGTGTACTAGGGGGCTCTAGAGTAGAGACTCTATAGGTCTGACATCTTTAAGAGTAGTGAAACAATCTCAGCCCAGAACTGAGGTAGAACGTGAGAGGCAAGGAGAAGAGTGCGAGCAATCTCAATCAAATGAAGATGCTTGTGCTCAGCAGCCCCATTCTGAGCATGGGCACCAGGACAAGAAGATTGGTAAAGTATGTTGTAGTAGGGGTGGCCTCCACCTGAGCCCATCTGACCTGTTAGAGAATTGTAAGGCCTAAAACGGTACATATGTAATGACATGTATACCCTTATGGAAGACATGACTGTAAGGGCAAGATTGTAATTGCACTTCGTGGAAATATATATATACAACTTGGACATGGAGAAGTGGCAAGCATTGTTCATCCATCACAACCACTCCAATACTCTTCTACTTTATTGTTTGGTCAGTAGCCACAACAGTTGGCGCCGTTCGTGGGGACGACGGAGAGCAAGCTAGATTTTGAGAAGTGATGGCACCCAAGAGAGCTTCATCGACGACGAGGAAGCGAAGCACGATAGCAGTGCTCGCAAACGCCAGGGCCTCGGTCGACGGGCCGCCTATGTCGACATCGGGGCCCATCGCACTGGCGCGCCCAGTAGCTCTGGTGAGCAGGCCGTAGTTGCCAGCGACCCGGCAACCAGCACCACTTCTCAGGCTGGTGCAACCGCCCCAATGGTGGAGAACACCTGGCGGCCCTCGGTACCGGGAAATGCAAGAGGTTGGAGCCAGCAAATGCCACCGGCAGCGGTGGCGGAAGCCACTCCTGACCGGGTGGACGGTACCGCCCCGCCTCCCCTCCGCCGCTCCGGCGACGTAGATCCGGAGTCTTCGCTCTCTGCCGGCCTGCAGCAGTCGGCGTGACCAGATGACTTCAAGTTCCCCATTATCGAGCCGTACAAGGGCGACTCGGATCCCAGGGAATTCGTTCGCGTGTACGAGACCGCCATCGAGGCTACCGGCGGGGATGACTCCAAGGCGAAGGGGCTACCGCTCGCACTGCAGGGAGTAGCACTCTCTTGATTCTTTACCATAGAGCCAAACTCCATTTACGCGTGGGAGCAAATCCGCGACCGCCTATACAACAACTTCCAGGGAAACTACGTCGAGCGCGTCGACGCAGACCAACTCTTCGCCATCAAGCAGAAGCCCTCGGAAAAGCTCTGAGAGTACTTCAAACGCTTCGCTAAGGTCGCTGCCAAGTCAAGGACGTCAACGAGACCACGATCACCAACGCAGCGATCGATGGCCTTCGCCCGGGACCACTGGCTGAATACAACGCGCGCAAGCCGATAAAGACGGTCGCCAAGCTCTTCGACAAGATGAAGGAGTACGCAAGGGCAGAAGAAGGCGCGCAGGGGCGACGCTTCCGACACCAAGCAAGCGTAGGACTCCTCGAAGGACACCCCCAAGCGCAATCAGGACTCCCCGAAGGACAACTCCAACCGCAAGCAACACAAATCCCAGAGGGCCCGGCATGTCTTTGACATCGAAGGCGGCTCTGATGATAGCGCCCCCATTGGCCGGGGACGGGATCACAGAGGTCGCGGCCGAGGCCGGGGCCGGGGCGACGGAGCGCGTGGCGAGGGGGAGCGCCAGCAACACGGGCTGTGGTGCGAGGTAAATGGCCGCGACAACCACCTCACACGGACATGCCCTACCACCATCACGACGCTTCGCCAGAGCGTCGCTAGGGATAGCCCTAGAAGCGGGGACCCCAGCGGTGGCCCACGTGCAACAACCCCCGGAGGGACTTCTGCGGATACAGACTCTGGAGGGAGGCCAGCCCACATCATAAATGTCATATCTGGAATTTTTGTCCGCATGTCAGTAGAAAGCCTACGCTCGTCAACTACACGTGGCGGCGCATCCTACCCAGGCGCCACCGACCTGTGCGCAAAACATCATCTTCACCGTCGCTGACGCTGACGGAGTCGACTTTCCTCACCAGGACCCTCTGGTGATCCAGGCGGCCATCGCAGGCTGCGATGTTAAGCGTGTTCTGGTCGACAGGGGCAGCTCCGCCGACATTTTATTCGTCGCATCTTTCGGCCAAATGGGAATCCCACGAAGTAGGCTAGGGCCAACCGTTGAAGGCGTTGTGACAAATACGCCTACAGGTCTCCTTCGGGCACGGAGATCACGCAAGAAGCAAAGACGTCACCTTTGACGTCGTCGATCTTCCCTACCCATACAACGCAATCCTAGGATGCCCAACTCTCAACGCCTTCGGAGCGGTCTTGCACCACAACTTCCTCTGCATGAAACTTCCGGAACCACACGATATTGTTACCGTGTTCGAAGACCAAGATCTCGCCCGGTGGATAGAACTCGGTGCACGAAACCCCCACTAGAAGGCGCACGTGATCACAGACACCCCCGGCGTAGTGATCACTACGCCCGAGGGCCATCGCTTACTATACTCGGCACGCCTGTGTATGAGGCGCTACTCTTCGGCCTTGCCAAACAGGCCCTCGGCGCGCGGAATGTGCTCATCCACGCTTGATCGCGGGGCACGTCGACAACTCTTATCAGGCCAAGGACCCCGTCCTAGCCAAGTATCTAGCTGCGGTGATGGCGAAGGAGCGCCATTTCTTGGGCGTTATGAAAGCCATCCCGCGGCAGTAATCTAGCAGCGGACGCTACCGCCAAGGCGCTAGTCGAGAGATTCCTCCTCCCACGGGAGCCTTCACCGAAGTCTTAGCCACCTCAGCCATCGAGCAGGATAAGCACGACGTAGCTCTCGTCCACCAAATCACCCATCAAGGCGACTGGCGGAGCCCATCTATGGTTTTTTGCAGGGTATAGCCGAGCCGGACGACCCTCTTGAGTTGCGGCGCTTGTAGCACCGCGCTAGGTCCTTCAAGGCCCTGAATGGCGTCCTCTACAAGCGAAGAGTTTGCGCCCCACTACCGCGATGCCTGTCGCGCAGTGAGGGACAGCGGCTCATCGCCGAAATTCATGTAGGGCTTTGTGGCTCGCACATCACGCGACAATCCCTAATCGCAAAACATTCAGACAGGGCTTCTATAGGCCAACGGCCATTGTAGACGCGCGCGACCTCGTGCGCCGGTGCCAGTGGATGGGAAGGGTCATCCACAAACCTTCCAATAACTTGCAGCCCATCCCACCGATTTGGTCGTTGGCACGCTCGTAGGCCTTCCGAAGGGCAAAAGGTCGGAGGAGCTTCCCAGCGTGCTCTGGTCCCTTCGCACAACGGTCACGCGCCCGACAGGGTTCACGCCGTTCAAGCTCCTTTTTGGGGATGAGGCCGTCACACCTGAAGAAATCAAGGCCGATTCGAGGTGGGTCCTTGCCTAGGCTCCAACGAAAGAGCGAGCGCTGTCTCTAGACGTTCTCGACGGTGATCGAGTCAGCGCCACCGAACATGGTGATCGTACCGTGTACTCGCGAGAGTTCCAGCCAGGAGACCTCGTCCTCAAATTGGCGCTGCATGCGGCAACGGTGGGCAAGCTAGAATCCAAGTGGGAAGGCCCCTACATCGTCACGGCTGTTTTACCGTAGGGGGCGTATCGTCTTGCGACCCTGGAGGGACGAACTCTCTGCCACACATGGAACGCAGATCCATGTGTAAAAGCTCGATGGCTGTAGGGAGAACCGGGCGCTCCACAAACTGCCGACGTCGCTCCATGTGTAAAAGCTCGCCCGCACAAACGGGTAATAAATAAAGCTCACCGTTCATGAAGACAATGTTTCATGGCAAATAAGACACGCCGAGGTTCCCCTCGGCATGCACTCTTCGGAGTATAAATAAGACGCGCGGAGGCGAGACTCTGTGTGCACTCTTCGGAGTATAAATAAGACACCGAGAACCTCGGCACTCTCTTGAGTATCATCTGACGCTGGAGGCGAGACTCACCGCACTCTTCGGAGTATAAATAAGACACCCCGAGGGGAACCTCGGCGTCCACTCTTCGGAGTATAAATAAGATGCACGGAGGCAAGACTCCGTGTGCACTCTACGGAGTATAAATAAGACACGCTAAGGGGAACCTCGGCGTGCACTCTTCAGAATATAAATAGGACACGCGGAGGCGAGACTCCGCGTGCATTCTTCGGAATATAAATAAGACACACGGAGGCGAGACTCCGCGTGCTCGCCTCCGTGTGCACTCTTCGGAGTATAAATAAGACACGCCTCCCCTCGGCGTGAACACTTCGGAGTATAAAAAAGATATGAGGAGGCAAGACTCCGCTTGCACTCTTCGGAGTATAAATAAGACGCGGAGTTGACTCCGTGTGCACTCTTCGCAGTGTAAATAATACATGCGGAGGCGAGACTCCGCGTGCACTCTTCGGAGTATAAATAAGACACGCCGAGGGGTACCTCGGCGTGCACTCTTTGGAGTATAAATAAGACACGCGAAGGCGACACTCCGTGTGCTCTCTTCAGAGTATAAATAAGACACGCCGAGAGGAAGCGTGCACTCTTCGGAGTATAGATAAGACACGCCAAGGGGAACCTTGGCGTGCACTCTTCGGAGTATAAGTAAGACACGGAGGTGAGATTCCATGTGCATTCTGCGGAGTATAAATAAAACACCGACGGACAGAGCGCGCTGCTTCATCCGGCTGCTAGCTCCGCTGCCGCCACTTCGGAAGGTTGGGGACGGAGCGCGCGCGCCTTCTTCATCCGGCCGCCATCTTCGCTATCGCCACTTCGGAAGGTTGGGGATGGAGCGCGCGCGCCTACTTCATCCACCGCCACTCACTGCCGCCACTCGAAGGTTAGGGACGGAGCGCGTGCGCCTACCTGCTTCATCTTGCCGCCACTTCAAAAGGTTAAGGACGGGAAGTGCGTGTCTACTTTATCGCAAGATGAAGGGGCCTATGACGAACCCTCGTCCCTAGCCTACTTCGCATATATTGCGTCTCAAGTGCCGAAGTCCTGCTTATCGCTGATCTTCGCGAGCACTTCTCGCCGTGCCAAGTGTTAACGGAAAACAAACACACTTGCGAAAGGGATACGGGGCACAAATCATCAGCCTTGGGCGACACTTCAATATAATGTGCGAAGGAGACCGTTTACAAGTACATTTATTCAGACTTATTCGGAGGTGCTACTCGTCCGATTCGTCTTCTACCTTAACGTACTCTCGCGTCGAGGTCTCTCCCATCGAACGCCGCTCCCAGAAACGACAACCCAGTGTCGAAGGCGCCGTTGAACCATAAGGTCCGACACTAGCAAGCGGCCCCTATTAAGCACCTACACTGAATATGAGCAAAAGACTTGAAAATTTTTATTGCATTCCCAAAAAGACAGGCCATGTGGCGCCATTTTACATGACATTAACACGAGGTACATAGCGGGCTACATGTGCGGGCGTGGGGCTTCGGCATCACACCTGGGGATCGACGTCGTGCTCGAAGCCGGCGGCACCACCTGGCTTCGCCGCATTGCTACCTTCGCCGCGGCCTCGGGCGGAGCGTCAGACCGCATGCACCGTCCTGGACATTACCCCACTCCCGTGAGCGGCTCACCAGCGGGGTAGCCACCGCCGACGGGTAGGCAGCCCCGGTGGTGGGGAAGGCCGAGGATGATGCGGGTCGACACCAGCGAGCAGTGGTTTTCGAAGGATCGCGCGGCACTCAGCGCGAGCGCCGAAGCCTCTCCGATCCGCCGAAGGGTGCTCGACAGATCCTCGGGCCTGAAGGTGCGAGGTGGCACCATGATGGCAAGGTCGGAGAGTGCACCCTCTAAGGCCTCCATCGAGCTCCACGCCGCCATCGACGCGTCGCCCAGCGCCCGGCCCTTCTCCCCGATCGCCGCAGTTAGTCGGGCCTTCTCCAGCCCGGCTATCTGCTGTAGCAAACCCTCGCATTCTTCGAAGGCCTGCGCTTCAGAGATATAGCCTTCGCGCCCTCAAAACTCCTTCGAGGCGCAGGATGCATGAGCGTCCTCGGCGGTCTATCGGGCGGCGGTGGCCTCTGACTCTGCAGCGTGAAGTCGTTTCTCCAGGCCACCATGTTCGCGAGCTCGGGCTGCCTGTAGAGCGTAGGCGAGGGCAAGGGCCTGTATATCACAGCAGTTAGCGACATCCCTACAAAAGTAAACACAATCGAAGAGTGGGTGCACGTACCTTGATCTCCGTAGAGCTCCGCTCTGCATGACGACAGCGTTCTTGGTCCAAACCGGTACGTGTAGTCTCGCGCCCTTGCAAAGCTCGTAGTGCCTCCGGACGAGGGACGAAGTCCGCCATCGCTCGATACCGGCGGCTTCCACGGGGGCAGACATCGAAGACACGTCCAGGGTAGGTACGCGAGTCCCCCACACGGCCGCTTCCGTCGCTGGAGCCCTGTGCGCGCTCCGGTGACCGCAGGCCTGTTGATGCTGATGACGGCATCAGCGAGCAGATGGGGGAAGTCTCGCGAAGTCGTGAGGGTAGAATGAAGTGTTTATACCTGCGTCGTAAAGGGGCGAAGATCGTCGAGAAGCCACCGCGCTTGTGTCTGTAAGAGGAGCAACCGCGGGGGCATCGCCAGCATCCCGCGCGACGGACTCCACCTCGGGCCCTCGGCCCGCCTCGAGTCGACACCGAGAGCACCGCACCGCCACTTGAATCGCCGCCGCCCATATGGCGGTTCACGCCGCTCGACGCTTCCGGAGGCACATCGTCGACCCCAGCATCTGGTGTAGGCGATGAAGCCTTGCGTTCGCCTGCATCTGCGTCAGGTCCATGGCGGTCATCGTCCCCACGCCCGCATCGCCCGCGGGCCCCTTGTCAGACTCCGCCTCCATGTTAGAGTTGGCGTACTCCGCCAAGTCAGAGCCAGTAATCACCATGGCCTCAGCCTTGAGGGTCCTTTGGGGAGAATGGCCGCCGAACTTACTGGTCGAGCGGCACGAGATAGGGCCCTTCGACGGGGAGAGGCCTCCCCCTTGTCGTCGCCATCTCGGGTCCAAGCCCCACCGATGGTTGGCACTGCACGCTCCGGCACAGGGATGCCGAGAGCTTCGCAGACGTGGTTTATCCGTTGGACATTCGCTGTCACCGCCTCTCGCAGACTGTGCTCCTTGGCCACATATGGCCCAAGGGACACCGTTGCGGCGCGCGCTGCGTCCTCGAGGAGATGCTCTGCTAATAAAACTAGTTAAAGATACTAACTACAGAGTAGTTCGCGGGCAACAGTTGTGCCTGAAGACTTACTTGGTTCGGCGGGCCTCGGTAAGGACGCAATCATCGGCCGAATGCCGTCGTCACAGGCGGGGCTGGGTTGCTCGTGCCACGGGCGGGCCAGCGGAGCCACGCCGAACATAAGGTACTCCTCCGCGAGGTCCCTCATGTTGAAGCGGAGGGCAATCGCTACCAGCTCGACTCCCACTTCGCGGGGTTATGCGTCACGAAGCGACTTCATGCATGCCGAACGCAGCACAAAGTTGACACACCCGAAGTACGAGTACTCCCCTTCGTCCAGCTTCTTTGGCTGACAACACGCGTCGTGGAGAAATGCGAACAACGCGGGGCTAGGCCACACTGTCTCCGTTCGCGAAGCCCAGTAGTAGATAGCCAGGTGGACCAACGCGTTTGGAGTCAGATGCGCCAGCTCCAGCTTGTACGCCCACAGCACCTTGCCGAAGAACAAGCAGGGGAATCGAAACCTAGCCTCAAGATACGCAATGAATACCACAACCTCACTGTGGGGTGCGGTTCCGTCTCGTCAGCGGAGGGTACAAGGACCGTATTGCGGTTCGAAAACTTCCCTTCACGTAAAAGAGACCGGATGGTCTCCTCGGTCACCCCAGGCTCTACTCGAGCACGTTCGAGCAAACGCCGTTGAGCTTCCTCGCCGCGCTCCAGCGCTTGTTCGCTAGTGAGGGTTGCGCTTCACCAACTCATACTCTATCTCCGTCCCTGACGAACTACGTCGACTAGAAGAGCCCCCGCGACTCGTCGATGTGCCACCGCTCGGTCGGCGAGAGCGATCATCACCTCGGGCCATTGCTGCTACGGTACTCCACACGGTAGCGGCGGCACGCGGCGGTCTGGCTCTCGGTCTCTCGGAATCGCTCGCCAAATGGGGCCAGCGAGAGAAAGAACTATGACGGCGACAAGCATCAGATCGACAAACGATGCGCACGAGAGGCGATGGGGAAGCGCAAGTTCTCGCAACTAGTCAAGCCTATTCGGTTGCCCCACGATCGAGAAACCCAACCGGCGGAAACTAACACCGCACTACCCCCAACCGCGCGCACACATGTGTCCCATGACGCTACGAACGGCCACACGACCGCGGTCAAACTCCAACTGATAGCGCACGACGCGCCAGTAGCACCCCGCCGTGTGTCCCAAGGCGCGCGAAGGGGCGATACGGCGTCGGTCAAGCAACATCGCCATTTCGACTTCTTCGGCCCAACACATAACGGGTCACAGGCCGCAAGGACGGAGGGGGCCAAAGGGCTCGGCGGCATGGTTTCGGCTCGTAAGAAGCCCTTTACCATGAGAGGCTCTTGTAGTAGGGGTGGCCCCCACCTGAGCCCATTTGGCCTATTTGAGAATTGTAAGGCTCGTATGGTCTTGTTGCTGCACAAAGCTACCCTGTCTGGTGTAGTCGCTGTGTAAAGCTGCTTTGTCTAGTCTTCTCATTGCGCAAAGTTGCCCCGTCTTGTCTTCTCACTGCGTGACGTTGCCCTGTGTGGTCTTGTCGCTACGTAAAGTTGCCACTTGTGGTCTTGTCGCTGCACCAATCTACCCCATCTGGTGTAGTCACTGCACAAAGGTTGCATATGACGTGGTCTGTCATAAAGCACGCTGCAACACCCCATAGGCTATAAAATCCACACCCACCCCTTGCTAATAGGAAAAACTACTTTCTCTGTCCTAGAGTAACATACCATGGCAGATGCCGAGGGGTCAGTCGAGCAGGGGTCAGCAAAGGGAGACCTTCCACTCAAAAGGAGGGAGGACTTTGGCGTTCAGCAAAGGGAGACCTTCCACTCAAAAGGAGAGAGGACTTTGGCGTTAACTGCCGCTTGTTGCCAAACAGGCGTGCTCAGCCAGTGTGGCCAAAATGCAGACACATGGAGGACGCGGTCATGCACGTGGCGAAAGGCCATTTGGAAGGTGGGCGATATTTCTTTCGATGCCCACACCCTGAGTACAATTAGGCAATCGTCTATTCTGTATTACTGGTAATAGAGTTTCGATGTTAACCTTCCTTTCCAGCAGATGGCCAAATGCGACTTCGTGCAATGGATTGATCCTCCCCATGAATGGTACGTTGTGAGGTACATGGATACATTGTGGAAGTGAATCCTTGATTTGGAGTCATGGATTGAAAGTCTCAAAGAGCGAAACAATCACCTCCATCAGTAGATGCAGCGCGAGAGGGGCAACAAGGAGGTCAACAACATAGGAAGTTCATACGATTCGACATGTTGCTGCGCGAACCCTAGGTGTATTTGTGCTTGCCACTACAATGACGACCAGCCACATCCAAGGCGGCCTCCTCTGCAACACTACATGTGGATAGCACGAGGCTCATTGTACCAGTAGGCACGAACGGATAAGGTTGTACGATAGTACTCCCTCTGTTATCCGTGGTATTGTTCAATGTCATCAAGCATGTAATTGAATGGTTTACACGTCGGTGCGGTTACCATTAATTGAGTACACTGTTCGAGTGGTGCGGGCATCAGTGCGGTTGCCATTAATTGAGTGGTATGGGCATTGACACAGATAGAACAAATGAACATCGTAAACAGAAGTACAACTAAGATCGCAATAGTATTGTAAACAATATTGCAAACATCACTTAATAAATAAGAAATGTAAGTAGTACAGGAACAACAAATGTACAACGAACACTACAACCCTCCAACAGCATCCCCAGACCCCCTTCGTCGCCACATTGGCCCCCTCCAGCTCCGTGTTTGTGTCTGCGTCCTTCCGTACAGCCCCGCTTGGCCATCTTCCTCAGCGCCAGGTGTTTGTGCCCCAACAAGGTAACACACTTAGGAGACCTGCGCACACGAGGTCCCAAAGCCGGGGGAGTAAACTGTAGTGCCGCCTGTGTGGCCACCGGTGCACCGTTGTGCTGTGCCCTGGGGAGAACCTCTGGGGGTGTGGCCTGTGGTGCCGAGCCCGTTGCTTGGTCGGCCCGGTCACGAAAAATCTTGATGCAGGTTGTCCCGACTGTGGGAGATCCCACATCCCTCAGTCCTAGCCCGAAAAGTGCTGCAAAATGTGCTGGGGTGGGTCGACATGTACTAGCCTGGTACGTGTCTGAGGCTGATACCGACGAAGGTACTCGCCATATGCGCTGCGTCGTAGGGGGTGGCCTCCATGCAGTCCTATAGCGTGCCCTCCCACTGGGCTATCCACGCCTCTATCTTCACCGTCTAGTCCATGCCATGTTTTACTCCCTTCCTAGAGTGCCTACAGGAGCTAGCATTTGGTTAGAAGTCGTCCAACGAATTAGCATTAAAAGGAGTCATGTGAGGTGGTAACTCACACGTGGACGTTTGTCGGCACAGGTCGCCCGACTGGTACTGGAACGACCTGACGTAGGCTGAACTGGCGCATGACACGATGCTCCGCATAGTCCTCCATGAAGATGTCGAACACGAGCTTCCGCCGCGTCAGCTAGAAAGCCCGTCGCGCCAACACAGCGAGGTCAACCCATCAAGAGCACGGCTCTCCAGTGCCTCAGGTGAGTACAGCCCCAACACGTCGTCAACCGTGAGTCGGCGAAGTGCTCCACGAAAGGCAGATATGCCCGTGTAATGTGTACGTGCGTGAACTGTACCTACAAGAAACATTAGCTGTTACATACGATGATCCATAATACGAAGGAATTAATTGTAAGTCAAACTATTTACCCGTCTATGGCACCAAAAAGAACCCATTGTAGGCCGGTCCATGTCGCCCCCAAGTACATCTCCACTCCGTACCGAGTGATGTCCTTGAGCATGGGCCGTACGTGGACGCTCGAACGATCGCAGCTACAATAGCAGCGGACACCCTGCGAGGACTGAGTTCTTCTTGGTTCTGCCGCACGCGTCGCACAAGCCATGATAGATCGCGGCAAGTGCGGCCGAACTCCAGTTGATGTGGCCCTAGTGTGAGCGATGAGGCGCGCGTCGACGATATTGTCGTGGCTAGTGGTGAAGAGCACCCAACGAAACAGCCACAACAAGTACGCCTCCAAGTGGTAGGAGGTTAACAGGTTATCCCCAGAGGCTATAAAAAAGGGATGGAGAGCTACCCATCTGAGAGTCTCTAGTCTTCGCTTAGTGTGCTTACATTAGGGTTTTGTGTGGAGCAGTGGTGCTCCTGGTCCTCCTGAATGGAGTGGCTGTAGACTCAATCCTCAGAGCAATATATCTTTTCTTAATCTTTTGACTATTGTTGTCTGTATGAAATTGAGTTAGCTTGGTCTTGTTCTTCTGTTGTTTCGGTTTTCCTCTGTTCTTTGATCGTTTCTTTCCTTTCTGGTTTGTGAGACCCGTCTTGCCTATGATCTGACCATCCTAGTGTTGGGAAATCATACTCGAAGCTAGCTAGGCGATTCTATTCCCACTTGCATGGTCTGATTGTCTTTTCATTCTCTTAGTCTTGGTTTTGAGCGCTTTTGATGAAACCCTAGAAAAATCTCTATTTTCTTGCTTAGTTTTCGATTAAAGATCAGAGCAACCTCTTGAGATCTTGTTCTTGTTGTGTTCAAAGGTTCATCACCAGTTGATCCTTGAATCAAAAGTTATTCGGAATTTGGATCGTGCGGTCAAGTGCCTCTCTATTCTTCCTCTGTTTCTTCCGAGAAACTTACGACCATGTTCTCTTCTTCGTCCTCGCTCAAGTTTCTCTCCGCAGCGTTTATATTTCCGACCGCGTTGATCGTTCGACCACTCATTGGCTTACGACTACGTTGGTTCTAGTCTCGATGGATGTCGACTTGGGCGATTTACGACCACGTTGTTGGGTATCGACCAGATAGTCGGGGTTACGACCACGAGCACTGTTTTCGACTACGTTGTTGTGTTTATGACCACGTTGTTGCTTTTCGACCACGTTGGTTGTTCGACCACTTGTTGGCTTACGACCACGTAGGTTATGACCACGGTCTCGACAGGTTATGACAACGTTGATTGTTCGACCACTTCTTGGCATTCGATCACGTTGTCTACGACCACATCTGTCTTGGCTGCAACCATTTTCGATCTCGCTGGCTCCGATCACGGCGGTCATCGACTTGGACGATCTTCGACCAGTTGTCGGTTATCGACCACATAGTCGAGCTTACGACCACATTGTCGTGCTTACGACTACGTTGTCGTAATTTGACCTCTCTGACAGTCTTCGACCGCGGTCAATTCTCTGCTGTGTTTTCTCCGCTGTTCTGTTTCTCCAGTGAGATTTCAACTCGAGTCTTCATAGCTCAGCAGCTATTGGAGAAAAGAGTTAAGTGGATACTATGGGGAGTTTTTGAAGGCACCATTCACCCCCCTCTGTTGCCTGTCTGGTCCTACAATATTCTCAACTCCCATCTAATGTCTATGGGAGACTGTCTCCAAAGTCCTTGTATGACGACATTGCAAACCTTAGGTCCAAGGAGAAACTACGGGTGAGACAGTACATCACATCTGCGATTCAAGCATTCTCACTGTCCAGGCGTACTAGAGTGGCATGCGCAAAACCACTCAAGTCAACACCGTTCGGACCTTCATGAACAATGCCGACACTATAATTTACTTTCAATGTAGTGGATATTGGCATTAATGATGTCTGCCTGCACATATTTTCAATGTTGCAACTAGTCAAGTCGCATTGCACATTATGGAAGTACTGATGGACAGTAATTTACACTTCAACAACCGTTCGCCTATCATAACCAATTACACTACCCTCATAGAATTAACTCCCTATCGGCAGACCGCGCACCGACACCGCTCTTGTCTCGGTGCTCGAGCTCTCCTGCCATAAATAATTGCTAATAGGTTTCGATAATTTACATGATATATTGATTTAAATGCCAATATACCAGTTATAACGGTCCACATTATTTTTCAATATACTAATGACATTACATTCATTCGTAATTAATCATAAATGTTACGTATTATTGTTTTGTTCAAAGAAAACTATTTAATTCTTACAAAAGTATTGACTGAATTTTAAATAACTATAAATTTCTATGGACACTTAATTTGTATATAATACTGACTAAATTTTCTACAACTACAATTTTGTACGAATGCTAATTTGCTATGGATGTTAATTTTCTATAAATATATTCACTAAATTTTCTACCACTACAGGTTTCTACGGCTACTAATTTTCTATAACTACATTGACTAAATTTTATATACCAAAGGTGCACTATTCTTTTCTGTCAGATTTCCCAGAACATTCACTATCAAGACACACAAAAACTAATTTGGAATTCACTGATGTAAGTATACACCACAAACCAATCTACTGAACTCACAATCCACTGGAGAGTTCCTCTACTAAAATACTGTTGTGCATAACAAACAGATAACTGAATAGAACGCTTCTCACGCCATACCTCTATGTGGTGGCGCAAGACTCGGACTACATACAAGGCAAGTGGGCTCGTGCATGGCTAACAACTCTAAGACAAGTAAACAGATAAGGCACAAGTTTATTTCCTAACAAATCTCCCCCTAAACCTTGTGCCTATACTATGGAAAACATACCAATTTGCTGACGCAGCTCCTCGAACATAGCTCGTGGGACTACTTTCGTCGAAGATCCGCAAGTTGCCCTTGATCTGATGAACTCGGGCTGATTTCCCGTGCTCCACAACCTCACGGATGAAATGGAATCTGGTCCGGATATGCTTGCTCTGTCACGGAAAACCGGGTTTTGGTAAGAGCCAATGCAGATTTATTGTCCATCTTGAGGCCTCTGACTTGAGCACGGTGTTCTTGAGATCACCGAGCGGTAGGCCAAGCCAAATGCCACAACACGCCGCTGTTCTTGGTCGCAATATATTTTGCTTCACGGGATGTGAGCTACTATCCTTTATACGTGGATCGCCAACCCACCAAGTTCTTGCCAAGGAAAACAACACACCGTAGTACTTTTGCGTGTGTCAACATCTCCGCTAGGTCACTATCGCTATACCCATGCAGTCCCCAATCTCATCCCTTTTGTAGATGCGACCAAGGTGAATTGTCCACGCCACATACCGTATGATGCGCTTCATCGCCGCCGGTGCTCTGTTGTAGGTCTCTCCATGAAGCGACTTACATAGCCAACTGAGAAGGCGAGATCTGGCCTAGTGTTTACCAGGTAGCGCAGACTTACCACCAAACTCCTGTACTCAGTGACGTCTGCAGGAGGTGATGTGCTTTCCTTGCTAAGCTTGAGTCTGGGCTCCATGGGTGTCGCACATGAGTTGCAACCCACAAGCCCCGCTTTTTCAACAATCTGAGATGCATATGCTGCCTGATTGAGAGTGATGACGCCTCCGTCTTGATGGACTTCGATCCCCAAGTAGAAGCTCAATAAACCGAGATCAGTCATCTTGAATTTTGCTTTCATCTCCTCTTTGAATTTCTCAATGACTTTGCTGTCACCTCCTACAATGACCAAGTCGTCGACGTAGACTCCTACTAGGAGCCGATCATCATCAATTCCACGCGCATATAGCCCGTGTTCCAGTGGACTCTGCTTGAAACCAAGGCCCTGGAGGGTGCGATCCAACTTGGTGTTCCACGCTCTTGGCGCCTGACGAAGTCCGTACAACGCTTTGTCAAGCCTGTACACCTCCTCTTGTCCGTCGATGATGAATCCGGGAGGCTGAACAACATACACCTCCTCGACAAGCTCTCCATTCAAGAAGGCAAACTTCACGTCCATGTGATGCACCATCCATCCTTCCTGTGCAGCAAGGGCGAGAAGAAGACGAACAGAATCGAGGCGAGCTACTGGTGCAAATACCTCGTCAAAATCCACCCCAGCCTTTTGCACATACCCTTTCGCGACCAGCCGCGCCTTATGCCTCACAATCGTGCCATGAACATCCTTCTTCAATTTGTACACCCATTTGAGACCTATTGGGTGATGTCCAGCTGGCAGATCGACAAGTCTCCAGTTTTTGTTCTCTTCAATTGACAAAATCTCCTCCAACATGGCCCTGCACCATGCCTCTTCCTGCTCGGCCTGCACAAAGGTTGCAGGCTCTTCCCCGCTTACCAGCAGAAGCTCCTCCTGCACCGCCCGATCAGCCAGCCCCGGTGGTGCTGATGGACCCAACAGATTATCAATGCTGCGAAACCGGAGTGGAGCACCTTCATGGTTGGCATCAAGATTCTCCTCGGCCGCTGGGGAAGGAGACACGAACTCCACCAACGGCGTGCTGGCTGATGGCACTCTTGTGCATGGTGTAGGACTTGGGGCTTGTGCGCTCGGGCGTGATGAAGACATATGCGGAGAGGATGGTGCAGCTTGTTCCTCCGAGTCTGACCGGATCGTGGTGACCACACCCGGTTGGCTTACGGGTGTGTATTCGATGACGAATTCGGTGTCGACGTCCTTGGCTTGATCACCACTCCACCTCCATTGGGCTTCCTCGTCGAAGAAAATATCCCGGGAGATGTGGACGCGCCGGGAATCCGGATCGTAGGCGCGGTACGCCTTTGATCCCGGCTCGTACCCAACGAAGATCATCGGCTTGCTCCTGTCGTCGAGCTTCTTGGCGTTTGGTGTGGTGACCCTCACATGTGCGACACATCCAAACGTCCGGAGGTGGTGCACGGCTGGCAGGCACCCATTCCAGAGTTCGTATGGGGTCTTGCCACCCACGCTCTTGGACGTTGATCTGTTGAGGATGTACACCACTGCATTGGCTGCCTCCCCCCAAAACATACCTGGCAGGCCTTTTTTCTTTAAGCATGCTCCGTGCCGTCCCGACAACGGACTGGTTCCTCCGTTCAACGACCCCGTTCTGCTGTGGGGAGTACGGCGCACACCTAGCTCGGCGCAGTACTCTTGGAGACTTGCAGCAGTGAACTCTCCCCCCCGATCCGTGCGCAGCGCACGAAGCTTCCTCCCGCTATTCCTTTCGGTCGCTGCTTGGATGCGCTGAATGGCGATTGATGCGGTGTCCTTGGTGGGAAGAAGGGCGACCCACATAAAACGGTTGTAGTCATGGACGAGGAGGAAGTATCGATTTCCGCTGGGCGTTGGTGGCGAAATTGGACCACAGAGATCACCATGTAGGAGCTCCAGTGGTTCGGAGGCGCGGAACAACGCGTGCTGCGGGAAGGGTGCGCGTTGATGCTTGCCGGCGAGGCAAGCCTCACACACCTGGTCAACCTGCTTCACCTCCGGCAGTCCGCGGACCAAGCCTTCTCTACCCATCTTCCGCAGCCCGGCAAAGTTGATGTGCCCGAAACGGGTGTGCCACCGCCACATGGGCTTGACCCTCACGTTTGGGCTTGCTCCTGCAGTCCCTAGCCCAGTGCCCATACTTCCCATAGGAGCGGCACTTATCGCTGCGGCTCGCCCCAGCCTCTGAATTCGCTCCGCCGCCGCCGCCACGACTTCTGACTAGAGCGCCGCGAAATCTTCCGCGGCCGCTGAATCCCCCTCCACCGCGTCTTGCCTCCTGGTCCTTCTCCTTCTCCTTCCTCTTGTACCGCTCAAGCCACTCATCCTCGGTTAGAAATAGCTTCCCTTCACCGGCTGAGGAAGATGAAGTCAAGGACTGCTGTGCATCTTCCGCTACTTTTAGCCTGCCAGTCAGCTCCTCCAGCGACAGTGTGGAGGTGTCGAGCAAGGTTTCAATGGAGATGACAAGTTGGGAAAACCTGGGCCGGGCGGCTCGCAGAAATTTCTCGACGACCTTGAAGTCGGGCTCCGGGTCTCCGAGGGTAGCAAGCTGGTTCACCACGCCATTGAGACGCATGGAGAAATCCTCCACCAACTCGCCATTGCGGAAGGCTATAGCTTCATACTCGGTGCGCAGCTTCTGCGCACTCGCCTTCCGGATGCGGTCATCACCTACTCGCATGGTCTTGATGCTCTCCCAAGCCTCCCTGGCCGACGCTTTGGTTGCCAAAGTGGAGATCATCTCGGGAGGGACGGCGCTGCAGATGGCGTCCAAGGCCATCCGGTCTTCATGGAACTCGACAATCCCCGGGTCGATGGCGTTCCACAGGCAACGCGCTTGGAGCTTGATCTTCATCAACAGAGACCAGTCATTGTAGTTGGTCTTGGACAGCAATGGGTAGTTCGCCGAGCCTCCTACCTCCTTGACCACGCGGTGTATAACCAGCCTGCGGTCGCTCCCGCCGCTACCACCAGTGCGGCCGCCGGAGCCTCCAGGAGTTCGCCCAGGGGGTGACAAGGACCTCCGGTGCGGCGAATGCGTGCGTCCTCGAGGCATGGCTGTGCTATCAGGTACGCAAACTCGGGCTCTGATACCAATTGTCAGATTTCCCAGAACATTCACTGTCAAGACACACAGAAACTAATTTGGAATTCACTGATGTAAGTATGCACCACAAACCAATCTACTGAACTCACAATCCACTGGAGAGTTCCTCTACTAAAATACTGTTGTGCATAACAAACAGATAACTGAATAGAACGCTTCTCACACCATACCTCTATGTGGTGGCGCAAGACTCGGACTACATGCAAGGCAAGTGGGCTCGTGCATGGCTAACAACTCTAAGACAAGTAAACAGATAAGGCACAAGTTTATTTCCTAACATTTTCTACAGCTACAATTTTCTACAATACTAATTATACACTAAATAAACTATTTATTTCATACAAAAAATATTGACTACAACGTACAAAAAATTTTACCTAACGGAAGTAGCAGAACCTCTCCTTCCTCTCCCTCTCCCTCTCCTCTCCTCCTTCCTCTCCTCTCCTCTCTTCCCTTTTTCTTCCCTCTCCTCTTCTCTTCTTTCTTTCCTTTCCGCCTTCTATTCACCGTGCGGCGTAGGCGGAAGAAATGCCGGGGCTCGGCCGGTCGACCAATTTATATGTACCTTCAGTCGCCGAAGGGTTGGACGACTGGATTTGTAGTCGCCTAACTGCTGGGCCACTGGAAGCAGTCGCCTGATGGTTCGGCGACTGCAATTATGTCGCCCAACAGCCCACGGATTGCTTGTGTGTCGCGTGGCTGTTGGGCGACAGGATCCAGTCTGGAGGCCATTTCTATAAAAAAAATATTTGCGCTGGTATATTTCTGTTATTTCAAATAAAATATGAATTATTTACAAAAAAATTCATAATGTCACGGTGTTTAGTGCACATAGTAGTGCAGCTAAAGAGAGTTTTTTATATGCTGATAACTTTTGGCCTCTTTGCTTTGATCTAGCTGGCCTCAGGATACCATAAGGCATACATTGATTTGAGACGCATGCACGAGCACTTGCACTTCTACTGAAACTATCCCTTCGAAGGCATTGCCAGAAAGTTTTATTCTCAACACATCTACTGTAAGAACTTCTTTTATTTCTTTTTATTTCGAGATTTTTCTTTTCTAGTTGCCAACTCACTCTCTCTTTCTACCGTCCATCAATCTATTTGACTAAAACAATACTAAAAAGAAGCTTTCATGTTCATTCTAAGATGTTAGAAATTTCCATATTAATCGGAGAAAAAAGCAAAAGATCTATGTGGTAATCAGATTTATATGCGACAACTCATACAATTATGTAAGAAATACAACTATATTTTCCATTATAGGCATTATAGTTATGTGGCAAATACAACTCTATTTACAGTATAAACCTATGCATTTTTAGTATTTAGCCGTGTAGTGTAATTGCGCACCAATTTGGCTAGTTTAGCAAATTGTAGGGAACTAGCTCTTGGTGAGCGGTGAAGTAGCTCTTGGTAAGTGGTGAAGTTGTAGTTTTACGATTTCACCCACCAGAGGTAAAATTCTGATGCCCACCTTTACACCTTAGTTGAAACTTTGCAAGGTGGCGGATTTATTCCCAGTCTTCGTCATTCTAGGCATGATGGTGTGTGTGCCCGTGTTTTCCTTGCAATCGCAAAAAAAAATGTTTACCTAATTGTAAAGGATTTCATCGTTCTACACAAACCGATCAGGAAATCTGACAAAGAGTAGCGTTTTACACATGTTGATCTTTTATTCTTTTCCATTCTCGGTGGTTCGTAGTTACGTTATTGCAACCCGTGTTTTCCTTGCAATCGCAAAAAAAAAAAAACTTTTACCTAATTGTACATGATTTCATCGTTCTACACAAACCGATCAGGAAATCTGACAAAGAGTAGCGTTTTACACATGTTGATCTTTTATTCTTTTCCATTCTCGGTGGTTCGTAGTTACGTTATTGCAAACCATGTTAAATTGCATCATACGAAATCTGATCAAGTTAGTAGTTTGCATCAGCCTGATGGGTTCTCTAACTTAAGTGATCACAAATCAAATCTCCTTGTATCATTTGGATTATGTGCAATTTGAAGTTGTTTGCTCTGTTTTCTTAATCTCCTTCTACACTGTGGGTCCAAGGTGTGATTTGATGAGTACCAGTACTGGAATACTATGGATGATCAAGACAAATGTTTCTTCAAGGTTTTGATGGGTGATTTTCAACATGAAATGGTAAGGCATTTTCAGCTACATTGTCTTATCGTCGTGTATGCCATCTATGTTACTCTTATTTAAGTTACAATACATGTTTGCTTAATGCTGAGAAAGTATTGTCACTTGCCTGATTCTCAAGTGGGGGATCAAAGAAAGCTGAATACTACACTCTAACCATTATAGTTTCTTGTTAGATTAGATGGAAATTTAGGGTAGAAACATAAATTGATCTTTAACTATTATTTCAGGATTTCTAGAGATTACCTGCTAACCTCAATAGTAAGTGGCAAGTGACAAACATAATACCAACCATTGAGCCTTCTAGATAAAAGGTACCAGGCTAAATTGATTGTTAGCGAGAACTTCATTGAGTTTCATATAAATCATTTCTTTAGTATAGTATTACTTTGCAATTATACTTGACCTGTACACTTCAGTTATTCTTAGTCTAGTAGCTGAGATGAATTTTGTGCTTCAGTCTAGTAACAACATATACTAATTCTTGTAAATACAATTGTTATCTGTTGTATTACCACAGGGGATATGATTTAGGTACAACCCTGAAAACTACTATACTTTCATCACCAAATTAATATTAAAAATCCTGAAAATTTTGTGAAGGTAGTTCTAAATTGTGCACTGTGTTTTTACACTCCTACTTCCTGCAAAGAATACCAGACAAATTTGCACGATGTTTCAAAGGAAAGATATCCAAAATGATCAAACTGGAAGCATGTAATGGTAGCACTTGCAATGTTGGAATTAAAAGATGCACTGATATACTAATCCTTAAATTTGGATGGGAGGCGTTTGCCAATATGCATTACTTAAAGAGGGGTGATTTCCTGGTATTCAGATACAATGGGAACTCTGAGTTTAAGGTTGCAATCTTTGATCCAAGCGGTTGCGAGAAGGCATCGTCTTGCGTAATCCTGAACAACGCTCCTCCTGTGGAAGGAAGGCAGGGAGATCCTACTGGAAATTTGAAGAGTTATCATGAGCATCATCCTATGCCATCATTGCAAAATGGAAGACGGGCACAGCATAACAACACCATGAAGATGAGTTCTTCATCCACTACCTCCAAGCCATCTTGTCAAAAATCACATTGATAGTCGTATTTTACATCTATGTTTGATAGCTGGTATTGTTTGTCTTCTTTTTGGCACAGGAGATGCTTCTTCCTCAGAAGATGATCTTGAAGTAAACAATGTGCCTGCTTACATGCATGGGGCTATGACCCATCTAACTTCAGTGCTGAAGAGGAAAGTGGAGGAGAAGGTCCAAGATATCCATTCCGACATCCCCATCCTTGTGGCCGTCATGAAGAAGAGCTATGTTAACAGAAGAAAACTAGAGTTCAATGCTCCGTCTTCCATCATGTTCAATATTGCATCCTTTGGTCAGAATTAATGCTGTTTGAGTTTAAACTCACATTTTCCTGGAAGAAGCGGAATTGGTTTCCATTTTATTTTGTTGCCCAATTGGTTTGAACTTTCTGAGAACCTTTTATTTTGTTTCCAATCTGCAATAGGACCTCTCTAAAAAATATGCTGATGGATACCTTCCACATGAGAAGCAAGCTGTCATTCTTCAGCGGCGTGGCAAGAGGTGGAAAGTGTGGATTTACGTTGGCCCTAGTGTGACAAGGCTTGTACATGGCTAGAGGCAGTTTGTACAGGACAATGACTTGCAGAGGTGCACGATGAACGTCCATATCATCCGCGAGACAAAGTGTGGTGGTTGATCAATGAGCGAACTCTCTCCGCTGTTGGTGATGGTTCTTGTGATTGTGGCAATGATGTTGGTGACGGTTTTTGCCAATGGCAACTATAACTCAGTTGATGATCTGTATATCCTTAGTTGCTACATTATAGGTAACTTAGCTGGTTACTTTGCTTGCTTGATGATGAAAATGGTTACACACAGTGGCGAAGCCAGGAATAAAATTGAGGGTGGGCTGAACTATTTATAAGTTTAAGCTAAGTTGATACAAAATTAGTCTTTTACTCGTATAAAATTTCAAATTCATATAGAAATTATAAATTGTATGGAGACAAACAATGAAAAATAGAGAAATATAAAGTAGGCACCTCGATAATAGAAAGCGCTATAAGTGTAGAGTAGCGATAAGTCACTTATGTATAAAATATATCAAAATTAGTGATATAATAGAAAATTATAAATGATAATAAAAATTAAGATCATATGAAACATACTAGAATTAAGATAATTTAAATCATGAAACAATAGAAACAAAATGTGGTATCTTTTTCCACACTCTATTCAATGTTCTTATCATTTTCACGGCGGGGGGTTTGGCGGCGACGGTGCCTTCGGGGCACGTGCATGATCACATCATCACGGAGTGGCGACAGAAGGAGAAGATCAACCAGAGGTTCATCGAGCTCTTCACCGTCATCCCCGGATTTACGAAGATTCATATATATTTCACTTTCTTTCTTCTTTTTTTCTTTGATTGATTATCTTTTCTTTAATTTTATGATTTTCACTACTCCCCCTTCTTTTCTTCTTCTTCAATTTTATGATTTACATATATTATTTCACTTTCTTTCTTTTTTTGATTGATTGATTAACTCTTTTTTAATTTTATGATTTTCACTTCTTCTCCTCGTCCTCGTCGTCGTCGTTTTTTTAATTTCATGCTTGTTGTTAACATTTCCATCGAGGAGAACTAGCTTCTCTTTAGGTTTGTTAATCCCTCTTTCTATTTTTACTATGTATAAAGTTGCCACCGGAGGAGATAAGGCTGAAGCCTCACTAAGCTCTCCTAGTGGCTACATCCCTGGTTACAGAAAACTAAAGGTAAAAAGCTCTCATCGGCTACGCCTCGTTCTGAAAAACTAAAGGTAAAAAAAGCTCGAAGCTCAGGAATCAACTCGGCTCGTTAAAGCTTGGTTGGACTCATCTCGAGCTCGTATTGTAAGAAAGCCTGAGTAGGCATTTTTGCTAGTTTGCTTTGACGTGCTAGCCCTTGGTATGGGCGGACGTTTGTTCCTCTTGAGGACGTATTTCCTGGTGTGCTCCTCTAACATCTCTCACAGCACGTCGAATTTACACTACTGGTTCTACATAGCTAGTCTCTTGAACAGCTTCATCAATGGTTGCTACGAAAACTGCTCTAAGAAGTTGGTCCCCAGTGACTAATATATTATCTGTTCCTCATGTCTGGCTAAGGGAACGACTTCTTGGAATCCTGCTGAAGTTTTTTTATGGTCTTCGTCATCTTGGGATGGTGATCATGGATTATATAGACATAAGGATGTGCCCCAAGTACTTCCTCTTTCAGATGTCGAAGAAACCACAACCAGCTGTCGTAATTCTCACTTTCGACGAATGCAATAACTAAGGGCAGAATCCTCACTTTCTTATGGCCTCCCTCCTCTTCTCTTCTCTCCTTTCCTCCTCTCCTCTTCTCTATTCTCCTCCTCTCCTTTCCTCTCTTCTCCTCTTCTCTCATCTCCTCTCCTCTCTTCTTCTCTCTCCTCTCCTTCTCTTCTCCCCCTCCTCTCTTTTCCTGTCGGGCGAAATGAGCGACCGGCCAAGGGCGCGCGTGGTATATACACCCATAGTCGCCCAACGGTTGGGGCGACTAGGGGCTTATCGCCTAACGGTACAATGACTAGGTCCTAGTCACCTAATGGTCGAACGATTAAGGCCTAATCGCTCAACGGTCGAGCGACTTAGCCATGTGTCGCTAAACCGTTGGGCGACTAACCTAAGTCGCTGAATGGTAGAGTGACAGATGGTTATTACTGTAAAATAAAAAAAACACAGCTATATTACTATAATTCAGAATAAAAATAGATTATTTAAAAAAAATCTCAGATTTCTGTCATACTGTGTGCACAATGGAGTTGCTGCCGCCAGGAAGAGACTGCTTCTCCAGAAATTATCTTAGGTTGTTCTGATTGTATTCTGTTGATACAAGTTGCTGCCGCTTCTCTATTGTATCAGCCATGTTTGATTGCAGAGAAGGTCGATTGATTGTTGTGTCCTTATTAGGTGTGCTTGCTTAGTGCTGACTTAGCAGATGGAACGGCCTACTCACATAATGCTGTGGCGAAGCCAGGAATAAAATTTAGGGTATACTAAACTATTTATATATCTAAACTAAATTGACATAAAATTAGTCTTTTACTCTTATAAAATTTTAAATTCATATAGAAATTATAAATTGGATGTAGACAAACAATAAAAAATAGAAAAATAGGAAGTAGGTACCTCGATAATAGAAAGCGCCATGAGTGTGGAGTAGCGATAAGTCACCTATGTATAAAACATATCAAAATTAGTGATATAATAGAAAATTATGAATGCCAATGAAAATTTAGATCATATGAAATATACCAGAATTAAACTAATTTGAATCACAAGACAATAGAAACAAAATGTGGCATATTTTTCCACACTCTATCCAATATTCTTATCATTTTCACGGCGGGGGGCTCGACGGCGGCAGTGCTTTTGGGGCACGTGCAAGACCACATCATCGCGGAGCGGCGGCGGAGGGAGAAGATCAACCAGAGGTTCATTGAGCTCTCCACCGTCATCCCCGGACTAAAAAAGGTTCATATATATTTCACTTTCTTTCTTCTTTTTTTCTTTGATTGATTATCTCTTCTTTAATTTTATGATTTTCACTCATCCTCCTCCTCTTCTTCTTCTTTAATTTTATGATTTACATATATTATTTCACTTTCTTTCTTTCTTTGATTGATTAATTGCTCTTCTTTAATTTTATGATTTTCACTTCTCCTTCTCGTCGTCGTCTTCTTTAATTTCATGTTTGTTGTTAACCTTCTCGTCAAAGAGAGCTAACTTCTCTTTGGATTTGTTAATCTCTCTTTCTCTCTTTATTTTTACTATGTATAAAATTGCTACCGAGAGAGGTGAGGCTCAAGCCTCACTAAGCTCCCCCGGTGGCTACGCCGCTGACAGAATGACATGTTCTTTATGTTCCGGTTTATAGTTTATTAGTGTAATGAATTGGCCAATAATAATCACTAATAACATGTAATAATGATCGCCAGAGACCAAAGTGCTGTTGGGTTAGGAAGAGTTGGTCGGCGTCCATTTCCTGCACCTCCAATGATTAAAAGAATGAGCTAGGCAACCGTAACGTGCGTCGACATGGATGTCAATTGTCAGCACAGGTACTACTACATTATCTTGCATATCAAAAAAGTGGGTCCAGTCAATTGCATTGCACAGAGAATGGATGGCTCCATGCCGCCAGAAGCACAGAAGAGAGAGAAAGAGAGAGAGAGTACAAACAAAAAACATGAAGAAAAGTAGTTTGGACCCTGAACCAAGGGCGGACCCAAGGGCCGGCGACCCTGGGCCGCTGTCCGGGCTCTCCTCGGCAAGATAAGCGTTTTCTCCCGTACTTTATATTTGTGATCTTTTTTTTCATAGACTATATTTCTCTAGTCATATATTGTAAGCGTTTGTTTATATTGCCTTTAGCTTCTGAAGCTAAAGACAGGCACGCCGTGTATTATAATCTATGTTTCTGAGCGCTTGTTATTTAGATTTTGTTCTTCGTCCAGGCTCGTCAACTTCTCTGGGTCCGCCACTGCCCTGAACAGAATAAGATCATCTCGTACATAGGCAGCCACAGTTATAGACTCGGAGCATGTTCTGGCTTAACCCAGCTAGGCTCGAGCTCAAGCTTACAGAAAAAACCGAGCTGGGTCATGTGAGGGAATAATGGGTCTGTTTGGTTCAACTGCGATTTATGGTTTTTGGCTGAAATGTTTGAATTTTAGCTGTTTATGATAGAGATTACGGAGAAATAGATACTCGCTTGCGATTTTGGTTAATACAGATGTTAGGTTTTTAACATATACTACAATTAACTTGTAGACCCTGTCTTGAGAAAATATCTTGTTCGAAAGTTAGGTACTATAGCAAAAATCAAAAACCGTTAGTTCTGGTCGAAAAGAACAGACCCAATAGCCTACCTGGTCCAATATTTTGAGTTGGGAGTAAATTTCACCTTAGTTTGCTCGATGCTGCACTTGGGTCTCTGTACTTTCATGTTTTGTCAATTGGGTCCCTAGACTACAAGATTTGACTCGATTTGGTCTCTTTGGTCAACCTCCATGGCAAACTCCACATCGATGATAACTACGATATGCTTTTATCTATTGGTGTTGCAAGCAATTTCTTGGTCCTCCAGTTATGACATCTACAGTACTGATACGCTTGACCGGCATATTAGGTCTTTGTCAAGTGATCTTGAGTACGTGAGATAGTATAGGTTAGCACTGTTATGGCTAACCTACATGTCATAAATTGGCTTTACTATCGTGAGGATAACATATGTCTACAGTACGATGTACCCGTCAACCTAATTAATTGTACTACTAGAGGTGAACCAAGACCTTGGGAATGCTTATTTCATTTGCATCATCCTTAGTTTTATTTCTTGCATTTTAATTACTAAATAAACCATGGTTGTTATGACGTCGTCGTATTGTCGCCATGTTGTCGCTATATCGGTGTGACGGCTGGGCACTACCTGGCATGCGGACGACATGCTCACCGGACGTATGGCGTCCACCAAATTGCTATGCCATCCCCATGGCAACGCCACGACACTGTGTGACGCTGTGATGACGTGTGGTGGACGGCATAGGGTTGGGGGGTTAAAAGTAAAAGCCCGAAGGCTCCATACCGAGAGGAGAATAGAGGGCAAGAGAGAGGGCAGCCGCCGTCGTCGGCTCTGTCTCCTCCATCGACTAGATCGGGCCTCCTCCGGCGCAGATTCGGTGAATCTAGCCTCGAGCCTCCTCCCCCGCAGCTCCGCCTTCTCCGCCTTGGGCTTGCGGCTCCACCGAGCTCCTCCGTAGGTCCCCCTCCTCCGCCGAGCTCCTCCCCCGCGACTCTGCATCCTCCGCCGAGTCCTCCGTCAATCCTCCTCCGCTGCTCCTCCTCCACCAGTTCTCCTCCTCTGTTGAGCCTCTCCTCCTCCATGCCTCCTCTGCGCCTCCTCTGGTCCTCCGCCGAGCCTCCTCCATGCGTCTTCGATCCTCCACCGAGCCTCCTCCGGTCCTCCAGTCCACGCGCAAGATTTGGGCCGCCGATATGTGCGTGTGTGCCTCTCTCGGTCTATCCTCCACCGGTATATGTAGTGCGTTGATCCTTTGTGGTTGAGTGCATGGCAGCGAGTGTATGGATTGGCGGGTATACATACATTGAGGTTGTAGTACTAAACCGCTGGTGTAGAACTATAGATACTATATACTTCAATGTTAATGTTTAATTTTTGCATTATTGTAATGTATTGTAACAAGCTACATATAGTATTAATCCATATTACTCAATTAAACATAATATCATATATACATTATTGTAATGTATTATAACAAGCTACATGTTGTAACTTGCAGGTTACAAGAGGATGGGTGCTATATGGGAGAAGGATACATTGGTAAATGATGGTGCTACATGAGTTACAAGAGGATGGGTGCTATATGGGAGAAGGATACATTGGTAAATGATGGTGCTACATAAGCTTAAGAATAGACAAAATCAAGATATGCATGTTCTACACTTCCACTACATTGTCGATTTAAATTGCTACCAAACTAGATTAAGATATGTGTATAGCGTCGCCACGTCACACGCCATAAACGATATTGTTGTGTGAAGGTGATGAGTTATCGTGCCTCGCTGCACCACCTTAATAACCCTGAAATAAACTGTGGACTGCAAATTTAGTTCCACCGATTCTTTACGCAATCTAAACCCAACGCTAATCATGGATACGACACCTTTACTCATTCGAACACTACGAATAACCCTATGCACTATAAAAGAAATATTTTAATAAGTCAAGCTAAATATCGTACTTTCCTATTGATTAAAAAATACCATATTACCTTAGTACATCAAATCGATGTTGTCACAATCGGTCTGCTCCATGCTCTTGCCTCAACCTCCACCCTTGATCGAGCTCTGAAAGCTGACGGCACGCCTCCATCGATGCGCTCAGCCAAGGTTTATTGTGACACACGCTACAATTTGTATTGACGTAATTCGTTTGTTACGTGATGGTTTTTTCTTCTTTTTTTTTTGTTACAGAGGAGGAATTTGTTTGTTGGGGAGGTACCTATTTTTTGTTTTTTTTGTTAGTGATTTTTTAGGGGTGAAAAGGGAGAATTACCACCATCATCACCGCAACTACGTTGCTTTTAAGTAGGAAAGATAATTTGAACCCTCGAACACTTACATTGGAAATAGGAAATAAAAGACCGGATGCACCGCAGGACAGACGAGATGAACCGCCCTTGCCGTGCGTGATGTTTGTTCCTGGTCTGCCATGTGCACCACAGAAGGATTAACATCTCAGACACAGTTTAATTAGCACAAGACGAAGGCGATTAATGCCAGAGTATCGTAGCCTGTGTCGAGTTATAGGGCTGTTTGGCAAGTCAAAAGTCGGGTAACTTTTGGCTTCTGTTACAGTACCTAACTTTTAAACGAAGTATTTTCTCAAGACGGGGTCTACAAGTTAAAAGCTTAACATCTGTATCAACCAAAATCGTAAGTGGGTATCTGTCTCTTCGTAATATGTACCGTAAACAGCCAAAATTCAAAAAATTTAGCTAAAAACTATAAACCGTAGTCAGAAAGAACAGATCCTATGTACTATATCAGGAGGGAACAGAGACCAATGCATGCATGGCTTGGTGCAATGCCCTCGCATGTGGACGACAAAGCGTACGTCATCCTGGCAAATTGTTATAGTACACAGTTATGCTGGCGTATACGTATTCGATATCTTCGTATTTGAATTCGACATAAAGGTTAAGAAGATGGATAAGACCCGTTTCGAAAAGTAAACAAGATGGGTAAGAACTGTGGCCTCCGTATTGTGTTCTTTCCCAGCCCTAGTGGGCTCGAGGCATCTGCTCTACTTGTATACCAAACAAAGACGCCCGCCAGAGTCGGTCGAGGCGTCCAAAGACTTGCGATCACCGGTTCAATTCCCCCCTCCCCTCCGCCGCCGGAGACCGACCGAGGAGCCGTCGCGGAAGCCGCTCCCGGACTGCATCCTCCGCGAAGCTGGCAGGCCTTCGTGTTTGGCGGCGTGGGAGGCTCCGCCTTGCGCTTCCTCAAGGGCCTCCGCAGCTCACCCCTAATGGCAGCCAGCTCGCCGGCGGCTCCCAGGCCGTCCGCATGAACGCTCCCCGTGTGGCCGGCAGTTGGGCCGCCTGGTTGGGCGCCTCCTCCGCCTTCCAATGCGGCTTGGCCTTCGCGCTCCGGAAGGAGGACCGCTGGAAGCCCCATCCTCGGCTGGGCCGCCACCTGCGGGCTCTTCTCCGTGCGCCGGGGCCCCCTCGCCGTCGGCTGCGCGGCGCTCTTGGGCGCCAGCTTGATGACGTCCGTCGTTTGCAGCTGTGATTCAGTAATTGTAGACATAGCAACGTCATTTGCAGCCTCTGACAGTGTCAAGTCCAAAATTCGAATAGCTCAGGATCAAACCAATGTTTTAACGGTTTTGCTATTGCCAAGGCGACTGAAATTTTTTTATCTCTCAGTTACTTGAAGTTGCACTCTCAATCAACTAAAATTGCACCCCTCTAAAAAAACAGCCCCCTTAAAAAAAACAGCCCCCTCCAAGTGCAACTTCAAGTGACTGAGAGACAAAAAAAATTCAGTCGCCTTGGCAATAGACACTCCCATGTTTTAAATTGCCGGCTATGGCATTTAGCGGTAGGGGTTCTCCATAGCTATGAGCGGCTATAGCCGGCTATAGCTCCGCTATGACATTTAGCGGTTTTGGAAAAAAAGTGAATAACAGAGCAGCAAAACCATGTATTCAGAATTTCAGATAGCAGAATAGCAGATAGCAGAATAGCAAAACCAGGTTCTCAGTTCTCATGCCGAGGCAATTTAAAACATGGTTCTCAACTTCTCATCGACAATACATTACACAACACCGATCAAATAGCACAATCAAATGGCAACTTACGACAATCGGCAAGATGTATGGCTAGTTGGCGGCGGACATTCTTCCTCCAAAGAAAATCAGCGAGACGATGCATTGCGGGCTTCGCTCTTCTCATCTAATCATCTCCGATCCGGATCCGGATACGAGAGGAGAGTTATCGGATCGAAGAATGCATTGAAATGTCGCCATTGCCATCACCATCTTCGATTCGGAAGATGAAGTAGAGGTCGCCGTTGCTCTAAAGCATCACGCATCAAAGACCGCAGCTCTTGATTTTCTTCTTCCTATGGCGCATGTGCCTCTTCCTTTTGGCTTGTGGTTGTGATGTTGATTCTCTCTGTGATGCTCCATCTTCTTGTTGTTCATCATTTGCAATTGGCACAACTACAGCCTCCATAATGAACTCATTGCCATCATCACAGAGAACATCATCTATATCCTTCTCTATGGGATCTCTGCATTTGTTCTCTCTCTTGTGCCTTAGTTTGAGTTAAACTTCACAAACACAAGATCTCTCATCCTGTCATGAAGTAACTTGTTGCGCTTCTTTGTATGAACCTGTGAGTGAAGTAGTGAACACAAGTCAAATAATGAACAAAAGTTAAAGAGGAACTGCAGGTCAAATAATGAACAAAAGTCCTCTCATCCTGTCATTTTTTACCTGTTCGAATACTGACCAGTTCCTCTCACAAGCTGAGGAACTGCAGGTCAAATTCAGAATCCTTGATGCCAATATCCTCAGATTAGGTGTGCTTGTGCCATGATTGAGCCACCACTTTGCTGCATAAAAAAGTTAAAGAGTTAAATAGTGGTGACAACAAAAAGATGATATTCATCAATCATATTAGATTCACTTATTCACCTGGATTGAAACTTTTGTTTCTCCTCTGCCTTATGGCAATGTCATGTCCAAATGACATTTGCTGATCCTGATATGTGTTTAGTTCTTCAATTATATTGTCTTGGGTTTCTTCATCCTCAATCATCTTTGTAATGCATGCAATCACACCTGCTCTAAAGGATCCATCATGCTCAATCTCTGACTTGTTTGGGTAATAAAAATAAGGGTTCAAATAGTACCCAGCCAAGTGTAGTGGAGTCTTGAGCTTGTCGTCCCACCTTTTATCAATGATATCCCAAGCAACTTTGTAGCGACTCTCATCATTGTCAAACCTCCCAGAAATTTCTTTCTTTGCCTCAAGCATTAATCCATGGAAGAATCCCATTGCGGGAACATCATCGTCCATTCTCCTCAAAGACATTAGCCAATGGCTCAAAGAAATTAACAGCCATGTCAACATTTTTCCAAAAGCTTTCAGATCTCACCACTTTGATGGCTTTCTTCCCCTTTGCCTTCTTCAAGTAACCCAAATCATTGAGCTCATCTGATCTGAAGAGCCTTGTCAACTCCTTCTTGCTTTGTCTAGCAAGCTTTTCGATTCAAATAAGCGTTGCAAATCGAGTAACCCAGAGCGAACCAAGTCTTTCCCAAGAAATTTCCTCATCAAATCCAACACCCTTGTATGAGCATACAAGAATACAGTCACTTGTCTTGCACTAGCAATAGTTTGTTCAACTAGTCCAAGCTTCCCAAGATCTTCCAGCATGAGATCTAGGCAGTGAGCAGCACATCCATTCCAAAAAATTGAGGGTCTCTTTGCTGTCAAAAGACTTGCTGCAGTTGTATTGACACTAGCATTATCAGTCACCACTTGGACAACATTTTCCTCCCCTATCTCTTCTATGCATCTGTCCACAAGGTCAAAGATGTATTTGCCATCTTTCTTCTCACCTGAGCAGTCCACCGAATCCAAGAAGCAAACCCCACGAGCACTGTGCACAACTAAGTTCATTACTCCCCTGCCCTTCCTATCTGTCCATGCATCTGTCATAACTGTACAACCAGTGAGCTCCCATGATTCTTTATGGTTCTTGAATCCTTCCAACACCTTTTGCTTCCTTTTCTCCAAGAATGGTCCACTCATCTCATAGGGGCTAGGCCCTCTCAAACCTCTGCCAAAAGCTCCTATGGCCTCAATCATATGGGCAAAGCTAGGAAGGGTGACTGTGTTGTGTGCAATGCTAGCTTCATAGAAGAACTGACATATGTACTCACAAGCTCTGTCCCTCCTCTCTTCTCTTTTCTGAGTTGTCAAAGATGTTTGAATCTTTTGGTTGATGTTATTTCCTTTCTGCATCTTCTCAACAACCTCTTCTATAGAAGGAGCCTTGTAGAACTTCTCAATAGGGCCAGCACCTCCTGAAGCTCTAGAGCTAGAGCTATTATATGCTCTTGTTGGTTTTGGTTTCAGCACAAGAATCTCATTCCCATGTTCAGACTCTTCTTCACTACAACTTTCACCATCTGAGTGATCTAGGTCAATTTCAGCTCTACTCCTTTCCTTTTCCTTTACTTTATGTTCCTTTTCAACAGTCTTCTTTGTAAGCAAAGCCAGCATCTCTTCCTTCACTGGAGTTGGAACTTTCTTGCACTTAGTAACATTGAAGCCTTTAATGCCAGCAAGATGGTACTTTATTCTAGTAATCCCAGCAGTGCAGAGCTTGTCACAATACTTACACTGTAGGCAATGCTTTTTGTTCAAGTTTGGGCAAAAACAATGAGCCCATGCAGGGTCATCTGAGTTGACAACAGGTTGTGCTGGTGGTGCATTTGTTACTGATGCAGAGGCGGCACTTGACGGGTTACCTATGCAAATTGCAAATGCAAACACTAAATTCAGTGTATGATACATCCAATATCTAACTAATCTTCTATCTTTGGCTACGGATCTACCTAATCTTCTATCTTTGGCTACGGATCTGCTTGTTGATGTCTAGAACAAAGGACAGAACGGTGAGATGAGGAGAAGAAAACTTGCCTGCCTGTTGCTCCGGCTGGGACATGGTGGAACTTTGGAAGCTTGGTGGTCCTCCCGCGGTTGCGACCTCGAGGCAGTAGCCGTCGGTCGCGGTCGTCTCAGCCTCAGCTGAACTGGCCGCCGTCGCCTGGGCCCTTTTCGGGGAGGAGGAGTGGGGAATACGGAGCTTGTTAGTCTTCCTCACTGCCGGTCGCATCCACCGTCGCCGCTGCCGGTCGCAGGCTCGCAGCGAACGTTGCCGCTTTTTGTCGCAGCAGTCGCCGCCAGCTGAGAGGAGCCAAGAGGAGGAGCGAATGGATAGGGTTAGACCCAGGAGGAGCCGCCGTCAGAGGAGTAGCGACTGGTTAGGGTTAGACCCCCGCGTGCGCTGATTTCGGCCCAGGAGGCCCCCGCGTCCGCTGATTTCGGCCCAGGAGGCCTGGAGGAGAAATAGCGGCGCTAAGTTTCTTGCATGCTTAGCGGCAATAGCGCGATAATAGCGGTTATTAGCGCAAAAGATCACGTAGCGGCAAAAGTGCACTATCCTAGCGTTGTTGCCGCTCGTCCGCTATTTCCGGCTATAGCGTCCGCTATCTCCAGCGATTTAAAACATTGGATCAAACACGCCAAAACCTGGTCCTACTTTGTGCTTAAACAAATTGACAAGTATATTATATACCCTAGTTTCCAAAGGTAAGGGGAATAGCCAACACAGGGTTTTATTAGGCTCAGAGGGCTTTATTAGGCTCTGAGTCCACCCTTCTCTGATACCAGTAATCCTGCACGAGCTATCTTCATTATATTTTTTTGTTTCTATTTATGTATGATATAAATATATGGTTACTATATTTATCTCAATTTGGCTCGGTCCTATTTGACTTTTGGTAAAAAAAATATCTCGGTGCTTTGAGCCCTCCTCCATTTTTCATCTTATTAGCGCCACTGCAAAAAGTTGCTATTAAGTGGCTACAACAAAAACACTACCTGTGCAGATATGATGTTCGATTCTTAATTGTGGAACTTGAAAGCTTGTCCTCCTGCTTGCTGCCAAACAGACCTCCAAACCAGCCGACGGAGCCAGAGTCAGGAGAGACCGAGACCTCCTCAACCACAATGTTGGTTTGTCTTAAAGAAAAGTGCTATACAACATTCATATGATTTTTTGAGAGAAATCAGTCAGATTTCTCTCTATTGGATGGACGTGAAGATTCATACACCGTCACCTCCACCTTCTTCTCCGATGAACCCTTCTTCCTCCTTTCTGGCGAGCCCTTCTTCCTCTTCGCCGGTGAACCCGAGGGGAGAATCTCGTCTCCCACGCCTAGGGTTCACCGTTTCCCCCAGACATAGAGGGAGGTTGGGGGGCGGTGGCCCAGCGGTGGGGGGGTGACGGGCAGGGTAGGAGAGTGGTGGGCGGTGCGGAGGGCAGCAGTGCGGGCGACGGGCGGGGTAAAAGGATGGTGGACTGTGTCGGAGGGCGACGACGATGGAAGGTACTAACTATTAGGTTGGACGGAGGCGGCATGGCGAGGGAGGGTAGGGGCGGCCCAATGAGGCGGGGTCGGCCGGCGCAGTGGTGGAGGAGGGGCGGGGTGGCGGGAAGCACGCGGAGCTGCTCCGGCGATGAGGAGGGGTGGCGCAGAGGGTGACGAGGAGGGCAGCGCGAAAGGGGTAGCGAGGTCGGGGTGGGAGCGAGCGGGCGAGCGGCATGGGGTGGGAGGCGGCGGGGATAGGGTTAGGGTTAGGTTTAAATAGGATTTGGGTGGGTGGATCTGGGATGTTAGATCTACATCCGATAGTCTAAAAATCTGATTAATTTTGGTCACAAAAATAGTCAAATGTTGTATAGACAGATCTGATTTGAATGGAGTGGTTCTTAATGTGAATGTTTTACTCCTACGAGCTCTCTCGTAATTAGCCAAAAACTATCGCAAAAAAACCAAAAACACATCACTTTTGATCACAGCCTACGAATCGGACGAACATCCATTACGGACTCGAATTCAATTTTTTTCTCAAATCGCCAAACTCGGGTGTACGCTTAGCCCAATTTTCCTATTTATCGGAAAAAGATTAATGTAAATTAAATATGTACGAAAAGATGAGAGAGAATTAAAAAATAGCAAGGACGTGCACCTTCGTCCCTCTGGGACGTGAGCAGCGCCTCCGTCCCATCTCTCCTATGGAAATGTCTGGATAACTACTTGACTGCCAGTCAGTAGTTCACACGTTGGCTCTGGACACGAGTGGAATTCAATGTTCAACTACTACTAATTTTCAGCTTTTATTAAAAAAATATGGATTTGCTAAATTACGGAAGACCAAAAATTTTGCAAATCTAAGTTGATTTCCCTTACATTTGGATTGATTCGTGAGGTTTTTAAAATAATATATTTTTTATTAATATTACCTAAATATATTATAGCTAAAAAATTACATAAATAACATACTATCCGTAGTTCTAAATGGCGAAAACACTCTGTCACCATTTGTAATAACGACAATCCCATATGGAGTCATGCGTAGCAGTCTGTAGATCTCTGTTGTCAAATGAATTGATGATAGAGGTATTGTCGCCAATTCAATTAGCTTTGTCGTGTTTTGTCGTTAACGAATTGTATTAGCGACAGATGCCCTATCGTCAATTCAACTGGCGACAGAGGACCTATCACTAATTGAAATAGCAATATAGTCATTTTTATTTTTTAAATAATACATTTTTCTTAATAATCTACGGTTTTTCTTAAATAATACATTTGCACCATGGATGTCTAGAACTTGATTGCTTTCTGCATCCCCTACTTACCTTTTGTAAAATGCTCGCTACTAGTTTATCGAATTGGTGTTCCACTCCGACCAAACGACCTGATCATCTCCACCTTGCTTGTCATTAGAACCTTCATCATCTGATATTGATTTGTAGTCATACATGCCATCTGTAGAACCCATTTCTTCATAGTGTATTTTAAAAGCTACTCGTTTAGTCATACATGCCAATCATTTCAACAATTAATTTGATATTAACAACAGCTGCTCATTCAATTAAATAAATATAAATAGACCTAATAACAAATCCACTACTCACCACTAAATTTGCACAAAAGGGACTTTTTCTAACATACATCATTCTAAAGAAAGACAAGCAATCGTATAAGTCTTATGAAAATCTAACTTTATTTCGGTTGTTATTTTTCCAACACGAGAACCAAAGTTCACATTTGCATGGAGGGGTGAAAGGTGCAGTAAAATCAGTTTATCAGCCCATCCGCCTGTGACGAAGCTGATGCATTTTTTTTTGTTGTGGTTTATAGCTATAGCTTATGATTTTTGGTTCTAGCATGAGTGCTCGTGCGAACCAATCAAATATTGATAAACCGATAAACCGCTTCGAAAATGATGTCCCGATAAGCCACTTCGAAACGACGACGACGAAGAAGCTATATCGTTTATTTATTTCAGAGAAGTCATAAATGGAAAAGAACATAATACTGGATGCAGGCGGAAAGCAGTTGGTCTTGTAATTAGTTCAGAAATAAGATCAGTTTAATTAGAGCAAATCGTTTTCTTTGTTCCGTGATACTCAACCTCCTGTAGCTTTTCCTTTTTGCTCATGCCCTCTTTGTACACTGTAAACTAACTGTAGCAAGTTGTCGAAAAGACGCCGCCGTGCAGTCGATCGCCCGGGGGTAGCTTCGAATTCTAGGTAACAATGTCCTAAATATTTAAGTTCATTCCTTGCTGCCATGTATTTATTAGAAAAACAAGAATACTGAAGTATTAGTTACAGGTTCTAATTAATGTTTGGATATTATTTTTCTTGACTAACATAAAACATTCAAATGATATATTCTTCATCAAAAATGAAAAGTTTGATTGTATTTTTACCCACAGCAAGAAGAATCATGACCGAAGGACTAATGATATCTCCCAAACAATGTGCCCATACACAATTAAAACATTAAAACATATAGACATATAATAAAAACATATTAGGACTAGCCGCGCAATTACGTGGGCCACCCGCCTAGCTCTAGATAAAGGTAACGCTACTCAAACTGAAACGAACCAAAATTTCCAAAAAGTTGAAATTTCTTTTCGATTTGATTCTTCCAGTTTCCTTAGCCAATTCTCCTCAAATCTTAGCCATCCAAGCCTTGAGATTCGTGCTACCTTGCTTCATGAAGGAGATGTGTTGTCAACACTGTTCACCGTCCAGAAAATCAGCCGCCGCCGCTCTTTTCTTCGCCGCTGAGCTTCTGTGCTTTCCCGCACCTTCTAGCCCTAGCCAAGTCATCCTATTTAGCGCCGACACTGCCCCACTGCAGATATTTTCGTCATCCTCCCTTGCCATCTCTCCCCGACACCTCACGCCTCCACGTGCCACCGCCATCCTAATCCATTCTCGGCGCCGAACCGCCTCTGGGCATCTATAAGAGCCGCGAACCCTCCCGAACCCTTCCACACACTTCCGTGAAGCTCCCTGCCCGCCCAATCGAATCCCCATCGCCCCCACTGCCGGCAATCGCCGAGAATCCCCAAGGTGAGCTCAAAGCCGATTCCAACGATTTAGTCGATTACTTTCCGATTGCTTCTGTTTGTAGCTTCCTCTTGCTCCCAGAAACCTCCCTAGACCTTCGCTCTAGCATCCCGAGTCTTCTCTTCCCCTGCCGACGGAGTCCGTCGCCCGACCTGGGTACCTCACCGTGGCCAGCCTCGCACGGTCCTCTCCAACCCAAACTGTCGCCCCCACGAGCTTGCCCTAACCCCAAGGATGCTCAACCACCCGCTCAATGGCCCAGTTAGCCCTCTGTTTATCCTATAGCCACCGAAAATCATCCCGAGTTCATCGGCTCACCGCCGCAACGCCGCCTCTCCGGCCGCCGTCGACCCCAAAATGGAACCGTGACACTCCGTGAATCCATCCATGGTCTCGGTTTGCGTCGCAAAGCCACGTAGCACCGCCGATCGCCGTCGCCGCTTTGCCTGTTCTTTTATCGCGTGCGCACGGTCGGAGGATGAAGATGAGCGATGCGGGCGGTTCTTCGTTCATCCGATCCGATAGCGCATAAACCCGCCCGTGTGAGCGGAAGATCGGTTCAAACGATAAACCCGACCCGTGGTGAACAAGTACCCTACCCACGATGAATAGTACCGACCCGTTGTGAATAGTGTCACGCCCGCGATGAACGATAAATACCGTAATGAATAGTAACCAGACCCGTTAAGCCTTTTTAAAGCCCAAAAATGCAATTATATACCCATTTTGACCGTTTCGAGCCCACCAATCCATTTTCCAACTCCGTTTCACCATCCCAAACATCCAAAAACCCGAAACCTATTTTATTTGATTTTTCTTGGATTTTATTTCTTTATTCCTAGTTCATTTTCTTCGAGCGTGGAATTAAATTACTTTCTTTGCTTTGCGCTAGCGCACGACGTCGTGAGTCGACCAAGTCAAGAAGGAGGAGCTCAGGATCAAGCTCAAGATCAAGAGATAGAAGAATACGAAATTATCGAAGTTATAAATCCGCAAGGCAAGTCACATGTCATTGATCATATTGAACCTACATTCTTTTCTTTATTTATTTACCAGTACTTTCATTATGTTATTTACGCACTGCTATTTATCGTACAAAGTTGTTCAGAATGACATGCTATTAGTTAATGTCCTACCACCCGTAAAAGCCCTATTTAATTTGATAGCCATATTCACATTGACAGACCTTAGTAATATTAAAAGTATTATTATTGTATTCATGGTAGTTCAGGAACTCATTAACATTTACTACTAAAATCTTGATATTTTGTCGATTGAAATTTTGAAGGTAAGTATCATGGGATGCCATGAGATGGCTTGAGCCCATGACCTCATCTCAGAATGAGGGTTTGGTTGTGAAGCGATGGCGGTCTGGTGGGCGGCTGAAATGTGAATCAGAGGGCGATGTTTCTTGAAAAGTAATGACTAAAACCTTATGCCAAGTGAAGAACATAGTGATCGCTCAACCACAAGCGTTGACTTGTCAAGCCTGATTTAGTAGCTGCTCAAATCGATTGAATCTCTAACTAAGTACAAATAGTTAGTATGGAAACGGTAAAATCATACTAAACAACGTTAAATTTCTTCCAGGACGGGTAGTCTGGCCTTGGTGGCGGATATCCGGGTCTGAATTGAGATCTAACGGGTACTGGAAAGTTAGTATGGAAGCGGTAAAACCATACTGAACAACGATAGACTCCTCTCAGGACGGGCAAACTATCTGGCCGTGTCGGCAGGTAAAGTGTCTGGCCGTGTCGGCGGACCCCCGGGTCTGTTTGGAGGTCTATCGGGTAGAGCCTACATAAAGAGATGAGCAGTGAAACGACCTTGTTTTCTCAACTCAGTCATGAGGGTTGAGGAACCTTGTGGGTAAAGATGGGCAACTCTGCAGAGTCATTTACAAAAAGTATTCGAATACACTGTGCTATGTTTAATGGGTGATTCCAATCACGAAGCATAAGTAGATTTGGAATGGTTTTGGGAATGTGAAAGTGCGTATTAAATCAAGTTTGGAAACCCCCAATTACCTTAAGAAGTTTATGATTTGATAGTTCATGTTTAAAAGCAAAGTGTTTACAAACAAAATTGCATCCACCTGAAGTAATGAACTGTTTTACTCCATTCTATGGCAATCCCCTGCATATAGTTAAATAGCATTTCCCATGTGACTTGTTGAGTACGGTAGTTGTACTCATGCTTGCTAAAATCATAAACAGAGTTTGCTGGTCAAGAAAATGAAGGAGATTATCAAGACGAAGTTGAGTTCTACGATGTAGACGACGCCGAGTGTTAGGGTTTAATTCTACACTCAAGCCTGCCTGTGGAGTTTTTTTGGTAATGTATCTTTGGGTTGTACACCCCTTTATGTAAAACTTGGCTGCTAAGCCTTACTTCCGCAATAAAGTTTGGTTTTTATGTTTAAGCTTGCTTTGGCAATGGTATACACTCATTTACAGTACTCGCAGCTGAACAATCCTGGGCAGTTGCGAGGGTTTTCTAACAGCCCCAGAAATGGGGGTGTTACACAAACTATGAAATTTCGTCCAAATGTAAGTGTGTGTTTCTGTTACCTGTGAATTTGTAATTTCTGTCTATCAACTAGATTTTGGGTCTCCCTGAACTCTGAACACCGATAATTTTGGCAATCTTCCAAGGCCGTGGCTCGATGTTAATACATTCTACATGCATGGAGCGTTTTTTTATTTTTCTGTGAGAAGGTCAAGCTGCAAAATGCAAGCACAAGGTATGAGGGATGGTTTCTTGTGTAATGTCTGTCTTTACTCCATTCAGTTGCTTCAAGTCTGGAACAGAACTTCAAATGACCTCTGAAAAGGACATGAGGACGATAATTTGTTAGATAACATTACGACTATGCTTGATTTCCAGGAATCACTGATATGATCAATTAGTTAGGATCACATAAACGTTTGGATCACCTGGTATAACATATCTTGATGTTTTGAACTTCTACTTTTACAGATAGGATGGTCTGTAAGAGCAAAGTAACTCGATATGTCTTTATTCCTTAGGAAGGTAGGTGCCTATAGCTGTTCAATTTTGAGGTGTGAAATTGAGATTCACAGAACTTTTTTGTGTTCTCAATACGTCTTTGCTGATCCTTTACCTTTGTGGTGTTGAGACTTGAGACTAGTTATTTCTGTCATACTATGTGGACTATGTAGTTGCTACCTGGTACAGCCAAAAAAAACCTGCATTCTGTGCAGAAAAGTTCTGTATTTTCTGATTCAATTCCGTTAATACCAGTTTTCTTTCCTAGCTCCCCTTTCTCCACTGTATCATCAGATTTGATCAATAAGATTGCAAAGTAGCGGTGTCTAGTGGTAAATGTCCAAAAGTTTATGGTATCTCTAAGCTAATTCACAAGTTCACGGTCCCTAAGCAATTTTATTGCTTTCTACCACCATTTTGAAAGGTATTCGAAAGAAAAAAAAAACAAAACAGAATTCAGGCGCTAGCCTAATGTAAAGTACGTAGACATGGATGTCAACACTCAAAACACAACAAGTATCGCAGCATCTTCCACGAATCCGATTGACAAATAAGCCTTAACAAAAAAAGGTGGGTGCTGTCAATTGTGACCCTAACAATGGATCAGAAGAAAGGAAATCTCAGGGCATCACATTTCACAGATAAATATTAACGGATGGCTCCATGCCACCAAACCAGAGGAAGTTATAGACCTGTTCTTTTGGGCTTTTGAAATCAGCTTTTGGCTTCTGCTACAGTACCTAACTTTTAAACGGAGTATTTTCTCAAGATGGGGTCTACAAGTTAAACGATCTACATGTTAAAAATCCAACATCTGTACCAACCAAAATCACAAGTAAGTATCTGTCTCTCCGTAATCTGTACCGTAAACAGCCAAAATTCAAAAATTTCAGCCAAAAACCATAAGATGCAGCCGAAAAGAACAGACCCTATGGCAGACTCTAATGCATCATAAGGTCATATTCTAGACAGTTTCTCTTTTGATTTTTAGAAACTAAAAATTAAATAGAGTGGTTTCTATAAATCGTGTATAAGAGTCACTGCATGAGCTACTTTAAACGAAGTGGTTTTTTAATATAAATATTTTTTACTCTCTTATTCTCTCACAATCAGTCAAAAATCAAATGTTATGATAAAAAGATACAACACTTTTAAGTAGTGCCGAAAGAAATTGTAGCGAGGCTCCCGTCCGTGCGTACCAGGTACCACATGAAACGTGCGGGGTAAGGTTTTCGTGTTGAAAAACATGTCTAAGAACTTTGGGCCCCCGCGGTATATCGTCGTTGTCCACTTTGGAAGCAATGGACAGCACAACCAAACAAAATGATTGAAAAACAAGTAAAAGAATCTAATGAGATTATCATTAGGAGAACTTAGAGTGTGCATGAAACTATCGCGACGTATCCTAAAAGTTCTGTTAGACCCTCGCACGTACGGCGACCAGCTTGGACGCAGCTAGTACGGTCATTTTGTACACAGATAAGCCTGCTAACACGTGGGTGGGCTGGAATCCCGGCTCAGATAAGAATTTTTTTTATGAATAATCTATTTTTTATTTAAAATAACAAAAATATATCTACACGAATATTTTTTTACAGAAATAGGCTCCAGTCGCTTAACCGTTGGGTGACCCAAGCTTATCGCCCAACAGCCAAGTGACAAGCAAGCAATCCGCTGGCTGTTGAACGAATTATTGCAATCGCCGAACGGTCGGACGACTGCAGTTGTTGTCACCTATCAGTTAGGCGACTGCGTTGCCAGTCATCGAAGGGTTAGGCGACTGGAAGCGCAGATAAAAGGACCGTCTTGGTGAGGTCGCTTTCGCTGCGTGGTGAGCGAGGCGGCGAAGAGGGATAGAAGAGAAAAGGAGACGACAAAGGAGAGGAGAAGGAGAGGAAAGAAAAGAGAGGAGAGAAGAGGAGAGGGAGGAGATAGGAAGAAGCGACTCTTATGAGGTAAATTTTTTATTGTATTTTAAATCTTGTATGTGCAATAAATAGTTCATTTAGTATTAGTATGAGTAGAAAATTGTAAATATAGACCAAAATAGTTTAACTTTGATATAGAAAATTTACTCAATTTAGTTTTAGAAAATTAGCATCCGTAGTAGCCTATAGTTGTGCATAATTTAGTGAACATAGTTGTACAAAATTAGCATCGTTAGTAAATTAGCATGCATACATAATTGTAGCAACGTTACGTAGAAATTTGTAGTTATTAAAAATTCAGTCAATATTTTTGTAAGAATTTCATAATTTGCTTTATAAAAAACAATAATACAATATTTATGATTAATACGAATGAATGTAATATCGTTAGTACGTCAAAAAAATATGTATACCATTGTAACTAGTATATAGGCATTTAAATCGATATGCTATGTAAATTGTTGAAACCATTAGGAATTATTTGTAGTAGGGGATAGCTCGAGTAGCGAGAAAAGAGCAGCGTCGGTGCGCAGTCTGCCAATAGGAAGTTAATGCTACGAGGTTAGTGTAGTTGGTTACGACAAGCGAACGGTCAGTGAAATATGAATTACAGTACATCAATACTTTCGTAGTGTGCGATGCGATTTGACTAGTTGCAAAATTGAAAATATATGCAGGCAGACATCAGCAATACCGATATCCACTACATTGAGAGTGCATTACGGTGTTGGAACCGTTCGTGAAGGTCGAATGGTGTGGATTTGAGCGGTTTTGTGCAAGCTACTCTAGTACACCCGGACGACGAGAATGCTCAAATCGCAGATGTGATGCGTTGGCTTACCCGCAGTTTTTCATTGGACCCCGAGTTGTGCAGCGTCGTTATACAAGGGCTTTGGAGTCGGTCTCCCACGGACATCAGATGGGAGTTGAGAACATTGATGCGCACTGTTGCGTGGTAGGGGTTTGTGCAAATGTGCCGGCGCCGTGGATACGAGCGCGTGATGCTTGTGCAACCACGCCCAGTAGAAGCTGTGCAAGGTCATGCGGACGACCATCATCTGGGAGGTGTGAGTAGCTCGGGCAGCCCGCATGTTGGCGAAGAGAAGAAAGATGCTCGTGACAAGGCTGATGCGGTACATGGAGGAGAGGGAGAATGGTCACGCCATGCTGAGGGAACAGGACAAGCCGATGAAGGAGAGCATATGGAGTACATAGTGCATCAGATGGAGTACGATGACCAGACGGCTTGGGCTAAAGAGGAAGCTGTCCAGGAGGACGACGAGGACAGTTCGGATGAAGATGAAGCTCCTGTCCCGCAGGAATGGAACCGATTTGATGCTGAGGGTGTTTCCGCACATGACAAGCATGAATCACCGTGGGAATATCATGAGACAGATGTTCGGTTGCATTCAATGTTTGCTGACAAGGCATCGCTGCAGGATGCCATCAAGCTGTGGGCCCTATCTATGCAGCTGACTTTTCGGGTCATGAAATCTAGCTAGGAGTAGTACACTGTGAAGTGTGAGCAGGTCGGTTGTCCTTCGAGGGTACACGTACATAGACCCAAGTATGAGACTTACTGGATTGTGTCGAAGGTGAAGCCACACTCTTGCATTCTCAGTAGTATTTTGGTGACGTATTGTAATCTAACGCCTGCCTTTATAACAAATCTGATGTATGGATAGATAGTGGAGAAGAAAGACATGGATGCCACGTATATCGTGGTAGCTCACAACGTACCCACAGCATATCCACGTACCTTGAAACGTACCGTTCATGGGAGGATCAATCCATCGCATGATGTCGCATTTATCCATCTGCTACAAAGGAACGTTAACATCGAAACTCTATTAGCAGTACTATAAAATAGACGAGTGTCTACTTGTATCCCGCGGTATGAGCATCGGAAGAAATGTCGCCCGCCATTCGTATGGCCTTCTGTCACCTGCACCACCACGTCCTGCATGTGTCTGTCTTTCGGCCACAATGGTTGAGCGCGCTTGTTTGGCAACAAGCGGTACGTAACGCCAAAGTTCTCTTCCATTCGAGTGGAAGGTCCTCCCTTGGTGACCCATATATGACTGGCCCCTCGGCGTCTGCCATGGTGGCTTACTCTACGACGGAGAAGATAGTTGTTCCTACCATCAATGCCTCGGCCATTCATTTTATAGCGTAATTGCGGTGTCGCGATGTGCTTTATGACACATGGCAGTTTTGCGCAACGACAAGACCACACGAGCTAACTTTACGCAGCGACATGATATGATGGGCTAGCTTTGAGCAGCGACAAGACTACACGCGCCAGTTTTGCGCAGTGACATAACCGCACAGGCCAGCCTTGCGTAGTGATATGACAAGACGGGCCAGCTTTTCGCAGTGACATGACAGGACGGGCCAACTTTACGCAGTGATAAGACTAGATGTGACACCTTTGCGTAGCGACAGGGCCACATGGGCCAGCTTTGCGTAGTGACATGATTATCTCCAGCTTTTCATTAATTTATTTTGTGCACTACAACAACATACAACGATCATAAACTCTTATTACGAATCCAACAGATTATCTCCAAGTCATAATTTACAAAATTCACAAAATGGATTAACCCACATTGCATCTTGTTTGCAGTCGCTGCACAGCCGAGTGACTATAATTGATGTCGCCCAGCCACAGGGAGACAGCAATCTATCGCCCAACGGCTTACAGACAGCTTTATTGTCGCTTGGCCGTTGGGCGATAGGTTTCAGTCGCCGGACGGCTAGGCAACTAGAGCCTATTTCTGTAAAAAAAATATTTACGCAGGTATATTTCTATTATTTTGAATAAAAAACAGAATATTCATAAAAAAAATTCGCTCAGACAAAGCCTTAAGCAGTGAGCGTTTCATAGCCGTAACTTACAATACTGGAGTTAGGTGAGTTTGATTTTCATATGCTAGTATTTGATTCATTGCTGCACTTATAGCGTGTCACAATTCTTAGCCCTATGTCCCACGTATTATAGACACACATCCTAGCGAAGTTTTACCAGACTTATGGCCAAGAAATTATGTGCCACACAAAATTATGATATGCTACTTTGCCAAAAGAAATATAGTTTAACAAAGAACGGCCTCCAATCAAACAGACCCTAGGCCTTAAAAAGAGAAAAGATTCAGAGCGTATGCTCTAGTTCATTAGCGTATCCATATACTTGTGCATGTGGGGTCAATCACAATGCGAGCTTGATTTTCTATAAATTTGCATGTAAAAATTAATTATTACACAGGTGTTAGCCGCCTAACTATGATGTCATTGTCCACAATAAATAAATCTAAACTACTTGTGAATTTCCTCTCTTTTTTCTCTCTGTTACTCCTACTTTTTACTTATTGTTTTGGATCTTCGACATGGTGTAGACACGTTTGACCATTACATTACATGAAGGATCAAGTTGAGAATGTAATTGTAAAAGTTTGTAGTTTTCAGAGGTACCTGTCAAAGACGGTCTGATCGCTGTGTAGAAACGGTTAGACCGGCCAGTTGCCCCTCAAACAATTTGCCACAGGCGGTTTGACCGGTATGAGTCAAGCGGTCCAATCGGTCCTAAGAGATTTTGGCATTTGGATACCAAACACTTGTGCAAGAGTGTCTTAAGTTTTCTTTGCACTTCATGTCACCTCAAATGGAGTTTCGTGCTGAAACTAGATAGTAAAATACTGAATTTCCAGAGAGAGTGTTTATGGTGCTCTATCTTAGCGGTTTGACTGGCCGCCCAATGGTGATCAAACCGGCTATGACTGTTCTTGGCGGAGAGGATCCTGAAATTTATGGGAATTAGTTATGGGTTGAGTTTTGGGGTAGTAGGTCATTACATTCATATTGCATAAAGCATGTTTCAACTAACATAAGTCAAGTTATGAAGGATTTGTACCCAAAAATGAATTCTTGGTCTTTGATATGCATGATGCTTGGAGGCAGTAATGGTCGATGGTGTGGACTGGGACTAAACTCGAGGATGGGCTGAGGTACAATCAAGGAAGCGGGGCAGGATGGTTAGGCTCAAGCGAGGCATAAGGAAAGACAAAGGATGTTGAAGAGAAGATTCGAGCAACAGTTCATCGAATGGTACGGCCGGTACAAATTAGGCGTTGTGGGGGAAATCGACACAAAGAGACTTGCCGATGCGTGAGCCATTGGTGAACTTATATGTTCCAAGTATGTGGATTACTTGCAAAGGAGGAGATGACCATGGACTAGGCTCGGGGAAGATGTGAGGTCCATGGTCAATACGAGGGTGTTTTGGCGGCGAAGCCAAAATACCAAAAACGACGAAGTGATCAAAACCACAGTGCTTGAAGGGCATTGGGAGAGCCGTTTAGGACAAGGAGACGTTGAGGAGGCCAAGTAGATAGAAGCTTGCTGCTTAACGAGTTTAGACTTAAGCGTTGAAAAAGGTGTATAAATCACGTGTGAGTGTAAAACCTTATGTGTGGGGTTAATGGGTTTCCCTAGTTATGCTAATAGATAGTATCTATTAGGGGTTAGATGTGGGTTGATTACTCCATCTACATGCACTGGAGAGGTTGGTGGCTAGGGCCAGGTAGCAAAAAAGCAAGCAAAGGGGAAAGCAAGCAACCATCTCATTCTAGGGTTTGAGAGAGAGAGAGAGGTTTCATTGGAGGGGAGGCTTGTGGAGTATGTGCTCTTGGGAAAGAAAGGTTTATCCTCTATGGTGGAGTGGTTGTAAACCAAATATCTACAAGTTGCAATATATCAATCTTGTCTGTCTTTCATGGTGTGTTTTTGATCTTGTTGATTTTGCACTTGTTTTAGTTAGTAATTTTGTCTCCTCTCTTCTCTCTTGGTTTTGCTATGTTCTAAAGATGTGTAAGTGATAGAGATGCCTCATGAGGATTATATCCCATCCATCTAAGGACCAGTTGCAGCAAGATTATGAGAGATTGCCCGGTTTGGTTCGATTTGGAACCCTTCCAGTGAAATCATATTTGTAGGGTTTTGGTCACGAATCTTTGGGTGCTATTACTTACTATGATATATTAGAACATATCTAAAACCATCTTGGTTATATCAAACCCTCGAGCAAATCATATCTCAAGTTGTTGAGTTTTGCCTGGTTTTTGTGTAACTTGTTTGTCTTAATGAAAGATTAGAATTTTGGTCAAGATCTATATTATTCTTGGATATTAGTTTTCTGAGATCCTTGGCAAGGTGTGTGTGAAGTTTGCCTGGTTTTTGTGTAACTTATTTTATATTAGGTGTGTCTAGCCATCACCTGGATGTTTTCTTCCTACCAATCATCCAAATTTGAGACCGTTGGATTAGAGATCCAATAGCCTCTTTTTTTAGAGGGGGGAGATTTTTTTTGGAGGAGGGGGTTATTTTTTTTTTGGAGGGGGTGAGGGAGAATTCATGGTCATTGGATCTCTAATCTAATGATCACAAATTTAGATGATAGTTAGAAAGAAAACATCCGAATGATGTTTATCAACATCCTTTTATATTTCCAGAAAACCTCACGTCTGAACTGGATTGACGGTGATGGCATTCGCAAGAAGTCCATCCTTACCTACTCCTACCTCCTAAAATATCAAGAATTCTGGATACATTAGTTCCAGCAAAGAGAAAGAAAAACAAGAATGAATTCAAGATATATTGGTGCATCTGCTGCTGCACATACATACAGGTGAGGTGCTGATCAAACACTGCAACTAGCGAAATAGCAGCTGCGCACCTTACACACATTTAAAGATTGGAAGTGTTCCACCGTCGTTGTCAGAGAGCAAAGAGATACCGTTGGAAATGGCCGATCCCTTTGAGATCTCCCGCGTCCCTTTCCTCCCTCTCATGCACCAACCACGGTTGCTTCAGCATCGAGTAACCAGCCAGAGCCGACAAGCCAGCGCGCGCGCGCGCGCGTGCAAGAACAAGGCAACACCATGGGGATTCAGAACATGTATGTATAGCAGAGAGGTGGCGCTGAGCCATCACCCGCGTCATGCAGATTCAATTGAGTTGTTGTTACGGAACCCAACCGACGGTGTGACATGCCATCTCGCCGCGCGCCGGTGGATGGATGGATGGCTGCTTCTTCTTATTCTGCATCGCTTCATGGCCTTTAATTGCCTGCCTCTTCCTCCAGGGCCTCGAGGGAGGCCACTGATCAGCTCTACTGATACTACGGTGCGCTAGTGTACTGCTGTTATTCTCGCAGAGTTGCAGGTCAGTGCAACAATGGAGCTCCGCCTCAACCCCATGCTGGTGGCTCTGATCCTTGCGGCCACCTGCTCCGTAGCAGGTTAATACTTAAATAATTCCGTTCCTTCTCTAATTTGCTCTCTTTGGGTGCTAATTTGTTGCGTTTTCGTAACCGTCATTCTTTCTTGGTTCTTTTCAGTGGCGTATGATCCCCTGGACCCGAACGGCAACATTACCATCAAATGGGATGTCATCTCGTGGACGCCTGACGGATACGTCGTGAGTACACAAACATGCATGATCTCCATTTAATTTGTTGCAACATTTATGCTTCTTAGAGTTCGATTAACTTCTTACCGAGCGATGATTCATTGACCTATGGGATGGCCGGCAATGGCGATGCAGGCGATGGTGACGATGAACAACTACCAGATGTACCGGCAAATCATGGCGCCGGGGTGGACGGTGGGGTGGTCGTGGGCGAAAAAGGAGGTGATCTGGTCCATCGTAGGGGCGCAGGCGACGGAGCAGGGCGACTGCTCCAAGTTCAAGGGCGGCATCCCGCACTGCTGCAAACACACGCCCTCCATCGTCGACCTCCTCCCCGGAGTGCCGTACAACCAGCAGATCGCCAACTGCTGCAAGGCCGGCGTCGTCTCCGCCTACGGCCAGGACCCCACCGGCGCGCTCTCCGCCTTCCAGGTCTCCGTCGGCCTGGCCGGCACCACCAACAAGACCGTCAAGTTGCCCAAGAACTTCACCCTCATGGGCCCCGGCCCCGGGTACACCTGCGGCCCCGCCACCATCATCCCCTCCACCGTCTACTTCACCTCAGACCACCGCCGCAAGACGCAGGCGCTCATGACCTGGACAGTTACCTGCACCTACTCGCAGCAGCTCGCGTCCCCGTACCCGACCTGCTGCGTCTCCTTCTCCTCCTTCTACAACAGCACCATCGTGCCGTGCGCCAAGTGCGCGTGCGGCTGCGGCCACGGCGGCGGCAGCGGCAGCCACGGCGGACGCCACGGCCACGGCCACGGCGGAGGCCACAACGACGGCGGCAAGAGCAGCTGCATCATGGGCGACTCGAAGCGGGCGCTGTCGGCGGGGGTGAACACGCCGAGGAAGGACGGCGCGGCGCTGCTGCAGTGCACGCCGCACATGTGCCCCATCCGCGTGCACTGGCACATCAAGCTCAACTACAAGGACTACTGGCGCGCCAAGATCGCCGTCACCAACTTCAACTACCGCATGAACTACACCCAATGGACGCTCGTCGCGCAGCACCCGAACCTAAACAACGTCACCGAGGTCTTCAGCTTCGAGTACAAGCCCCTCCTGCCCTACGGCAGCATCAGTGAGCGCCTGCTACTGCGAGCCGCTGCTCGGCTATCAAGTAGGTAGACAGATTGCATTGCACCGCGGGTCGCTGAACTTGAATTTACGGTTTTTTCAGACGACACGGGCATGTTCTACGGGCTCAAGTTCTACAACGACCTGCTCATGGAGGCCGGGCCGTTCGGCAACGTGCAGTCGGAGGTGCTGATGCGCAAGGACGCCAACACCTTCACCTTCAGCCAGGGGTGGGCGTTCCCGCGCAAGATCTACTTCAACGGCGACGAGTGCAAGATGCCACCGCCGGACTCCTACCCCTACCTGCCCAACTCCGCTCCGCTCGCACCGCAGCGTTCCGTGACCGCCGCCGCCATGGCTTCGGCGTCCTTGCTGGTGCTGCTCCTGGTGGCATGACCAAGGGTCGGTTACTCTCGTCTTGTTCATTTTCTCATATCGGGAGAGCAGAGCAGTGTAGGTAGGGGCATTTTCGTTGTCAAGGTTAATTTGATTTGGTGCTCTGGAGATTGGTTTGCTCAGTCAAGAGTAAATCTGTCATGTGTGTACCTTCGCAATTGCAAGACAGATTTGCATGTAAAACACAATCAGGCTGGAAGAGTTTTTGGAGTCTCCAATTAGGCCAGCTCTGAAAAGTATTAGCACAAATTTTTCTGCCAATTTGATTGTCTACAAACTGCATGCAGCTAATGATCTTGCATTGAGAAAAATCAACTTTACTGAACATCGATATGCTTAAGTTCTCGAGGTCAGATAGCAAACAATTTCTCTAGAGGGTCAGATAGCAAACAATCTCTAGAGGCGTGGGCGGAGCGGAGCCGTGGAGGAGAGCGATGGCGGAGAGGAGACGAGACGGAGAAGACAGCGGATGGGCGGAGGGAAGATGTTCCCTCCGCCGGAGGGGAGGCGAGGCGAAGAAGAAGGTGGAAGACCGGAGCGAAGATGGTGAAGGGGAGGGAAGGCGGAAGAGGAACACACCTAGGCAAGGTGGAATTCGGTGAGACGATATTTACGGTTTACCGGTGATACGGAATCCGATGAGTCGGCGGCGGCGGCCTCGTATGTGGTAACTCTTTTCCCCTCCCTTAGTTTATATACTCCCTTTTCTGTTCTCCACCTTGGCATCACGTGGCCGCCCTGCCCACCCGGCCATCCGCTGTGCCTAGGTTATCTGGTCCAACCTTGGACCGCCTTGGTCCTGCCTTGTACCGCCTCGCCGCTCAGCCACCCGACTAGGGGCCAAGGCCGGGCGGCACCCTGCTGCCCAGCGCCTAGGCGGCCGTCCAAGCCACCTTCTTGAACACTGAGCTACATAAACATCAAGTATAGATTGATATAAAAAGTTAAATTAACTAGACCAATTACTGAACAAACATCAAGTATAGATTGATATAAATAGTTAAATTAGCTAGACCAATTACTAAACATCAAGTCCTAAAAGATATCTACCTCTTTTCCTTTGTTAGAGGCCATACTTAAATGTAAGCTTCAAGCTTTCTCTTGTCTACAAGCTTTCAGTTATTAAATGTAAATATAAGCCTCAACATTAGCATAATAATGTATCAAGATGTATATTCATATAGGATCAAAACAAAATTCTACTTAACCAGTTTTTCTATTTATATTGTGGATTTATATATGTATATTCATATAGCATCAAAACAAAATTCTAATGCATATCTCTTTATGTAGTAGAAGCAGTATGCCATCAAATAGACATAACATGTTTCAATATAACATGATCTGAAAGCTACAGGTGGGCTAATTTGCAATCTTAAGATGATGACCATGAAAAACCACCCATTTGGATTTGGTGGGCTAATTGAAGAATTAAACCATGGCATATAAGATTAGAAATAAGGAGAAGACTCAATGAATTAGATTAGCACATTTGCACTGCTATCTGCTCCTCTCACTCAATACTGAGATGAATAGAAGTGCAGTGGGAGTGCTAGAAGCAAAATAGCACAAATAAACAGCACATAGAGGGTCACAAAGAGCAGTGAACCACTGCTTCCCGCCTCCCTCCTCATGTGCATAGCCACCACATCACTCATCTATAATCCAGTCCAAATCCTAAACCCAACTATAATCCCTCCTCAGAAGACACGAGTTGCACAATCCAACAGAACCAAGCCTCAAAATCATAAGCAATACAGCACAAGCATCGTGAAACCGTAGGCAAAAGGATATAAGGCGGGTTAGGGGTGATTTACCTTACCCGGCACCACGAATGCTCAAGGAGGATGTGCACGTCGGGCAGCTTCAAGTCATCACACCATCGCCGGAATGCCGAAGCCTCGCCAGTTCGCCGCCGATTCGATGGAGCGAGGATGAGGAGCGGCGATTTGATGCTGGAGTGGAGGACAGTGGACGGGAGGCCGGAGCCGCCGGACCAGAGGAAGGGTGGAGAACAGAGAGCCAGAAGTCAGGAGACGGCTGGACGACAGGAGCCAGGAGGAGTGGATTTGCGGTATTTGGAGGGATTGCGTTGCGGGATTAGGGACTAGGTATGTGGGGGTGGGCCAGGTAGAGTCCGAATTTTATTCGGATAGCCGACTTCAAATACCGAATTCGTACCCGATATTTGTGACTGTGCTAAACAAACATCCGAAAACAAATCGGATTTCCTATTTGGATATCTACTATCCAAATCCGGATTCGGTGTCCAGATCATAATCCGGCTCTATTTTCACCCTACGAAGGGGAGCTTGCTTTTCTTCAAGGAGCACGTAAGGAAGGCTGAAACAAATGAAGCGACTTTTCTAAGGGCTTTGGCTTATCTGGAAGCCAAAATAAACGGGGTACTATCTTCAAGCGGTTTCTCAAAGCCGCTTCTTCAAACGCTTCTTGAGTTTAAAATTGTGTGTGTCATCTACGTGGTGTCTTCATCGTATACCGTCGTCTCGAAAATTGTAGATAAAAACTATTAGTTGTAGCATAAAAGAATAAAACAAGCACAAGCTATAAGCTAAAAAGTATAAGCTAAAAAGAAGATGGGGCAATATGTAATGTAAGAATACCATTGCAGTGCACTGACCAGCAATATCCGGAAGCATGTTTTAGCAATTTGTTTACTTCTGTCTGGTTTTTTTTATTCTCCCCAGTTTATTAGTTGGACTAGACCTGAGCAGAGCCCTGGATCAGGCCAAGCCTGCAAAAAGTCCGATTTATTTCGGGTCGATTTTTGCTACCCAAGCTCGATACTTGGCAGGGCCTCTGGTGCTCGGTCTGGCCTGGGTATTTTTATGTTGAAAAACAAACAAATAAATTTCTTGGATTGTTCTCAGGCCGGGCTGAATTGCTTTCGGGCTGTAGTATTAATGCGCAAACCCGGCCCTAAAATGGAAGCACTGCGCCAGGACAGTTATTCTTGTTTGGAATGCGCAATTGGCCTTATCTCGGCTCATGGAGAGTGCTCGAAGAAAATTGAGATATCAGATGTGGCCCAGAAAAGCCCGCGCTTAAGCTGCCGGTCTACTCATAGCCTATACATATTGGCTGTTTTCGGAAGCAGAAATTAATATGAACGTCGCAGCTTCTATTAGCTACTAGTTTTTATTTTTATATATTGTAATATATTTTATATTTTATTATATCACAATTTCGTAAGTCGTATAATGATCCGAATATTGTAGTGCCTACTATTTATCAGTTATTACTATCAGCTACTACTATTTATCAGTCGCAGCCAAAAGTCATCAGCAAAAGTCAATATAAACAGGCCTACGTTCGAATTTAACCATTTTTTATCAATTTAGTATTGAAGAATGGAGACCCTCCTCCCAAAACAGGAAGGCACTGGCGATTCGTTCCAGATTCAGTCTTTATTGGATCAAAGGGAGACATTAGTACACACCACTGCTACGAAGAGCTTTTGACTATATATGCTAGTATTAGCATCGAAGGACTAGGGCAAATGCTACGACAAAAAGGAAGCGAATCAACATACAGCCTAAATGAGCGTGTATGACAAGATCAACAACATAGCAGAAACTGTACTTGGAAACACACACAAACTAGAATGGTCACTTCAAATTGCTCTGCATGTCTCCACTACAAAAAAAAAATGGATCGCAATAGCAGAGGCATCACATGTAACACGTCAGCTTAACGAAAACCCAAAATATCATCCACAACCACAGTTGCTGCCAATTTTAACCAACAAATATGAATTACCAACAACTAGTCCTCAGTTAGAGTTCTACAGCATAATCATGACCATAGTTATGTCAACAATATTCGGAAGAAAAAGAAAAGAATACAAAACCATTCTATTTGGTGGGCCAAGTAGCTAGTATTTCTTCCTGTGGATTTCTTGGTCCATAATTGTGTAGTGCAGGGGCGGAACTGGGCCTCGGGCTGGGTAGGCTATAGCCCGAGGCCCAGCAATTCTACCAATACTACCTCCCTCTAATATATACCCAAAAAATTTAGACTTGCAGCCTAGCCCGAGACCTAGCAATAATAGACTAAACAACAATTCAGCCCACAGCCCCACAGCAAAGTCGGCAGACCACCCCATTGAGACATCCACGGATCCACAGACCAAACCCCAATCTCCATTCCCCAACCCCAGCCTCAGCTCCAGCCGGCAGCCGCCATCAGATCTGAGTACTTCTGAGCACACCTCTCCTGCGCGCGCCCCCACCGCCGGCCGCCGCCTTGCTTGCGCGAGCCTCCACCGCCGCCGCTCCGCCGCTCGTGGTCGTGGTCTCGTGGACTGCTGCTGCTCCTCCGCCGCTCGCCCTCGGCCTCCGCCCTCGACCCGTGGACCCGCAGCCGCGGGGAGGACGGCGCCGCCGCCGGCGGGGACGGCGAGCGCCGAGCCAGCGAGGGGATCGGGAGGGCGAGCGTCGAGCCCGGCAGAATCGGGAGGGCGGCGCAGCGCAGCGCGAGCCGGGCGCAGGCGGAGGAGGCGAGCGCAGCGGCGCCAGCCGGGCAGTGCGGAGGACGGCAGCGCAGCGCGCGAGATGTGGGCGCAGCGCCGAATCGCTAAAGTCTTGAACCAAAGAAATATGGGGAGCGCCGCAGGAGCGGAATAAATGGCCGAGGCGATGCCACGCCAAGCACCGATCGATTTATCTGGAGACAGGAGACAGGAGTGATGAGTGGAGAGCGACGCCACGCCAGGAGTGATTAAAATCTCTATTTAGGATTTGAGGTATTTGCTGTATATTTATTACGCTATATTTTGTATGATTTTATATCTTTTTTTTGTTGTGATTTATGTTGAAAACTTGAACTCTTCATGTATTGAGCATTAAACAAAATTTTCATATCAATGATATATTTATGGCATATTTTTTGTTATATAATAATATAATTTTAGACTTGTGGTATACTAGACTATTACTTGGTTCAAATTTAACCCGGGGCGTACTTCAATCCGGATCCGTCACTGGTGTAGTGTGTATGTGTAGCCTCTCATCTTTGAGTTGTCTTTTGCATGTGAAGCGATTGAATTTGGTGAAGCACAATTTGGTGAAGCAAGCAGAGGACACAGCTACACAAGGATTGTCGAATGACAAAGAATAATACCAGCAAGGCAGCAAGGAAATCCTCGGGCTCGGACTGCAAGATCTGACTCTGTCTCGCTCAACAGCTCAAGCACGGAGCACCTCTCGGCTCTGAAGACTGGAGTAGCAGCTACTGAAGTACCAATTATGACCATTAGGCAATTAGTCGATTATCAAGCAAGAAACGTGGCTCTGCTCTGCGGCTGGACGGTGTTATAATTTTTCTGGATCCCAAACCTTTTGCTCTGATGATGCTGCGTCCAGAAAGACTCGCGCTCCTCCTTGGCTTTGGTCCCGTACGCAGCGCCTCTGCTCGCTTGTTCCCTGTACGTGGAAACACGCAGTGCTTCTGCATAGTGCCTCACGAAATCAAAAACGAAACGCACAGAACACACGACGTGGTTTTTCCTTTTGACCTCTCTCCTTTTATTTCTTTTTCTTCTCTCAAATCTGCTGCTTACAGCCCTTACTTCTTGCCTCTTCTGACTTCTATTGCCTCTTCTGACTTCTATTGCTCTACACCACCCATACTTATATACTCATAACACCCAAAACCAATCCAGACTCGAATTAGGAATCTGAGTTATATTATGCACACCAAACTTATACATGTATACATATACACAAACCGATGAACTTGGATACGACTCGCAAACGAACTAGACTTCTACATATACGGCAAGTATACGTACCTATGTACAACTCAAATATGTCTAAAAACAAGATTAAACTCTAACAATCACCTTCTTAATCTTGATTTTCCTTTCTGATCGTGTTGACCTTCTCTCTTGCTACTGCTTCTTCCTTCCATGCCTGCCTAGACTGGAGCACCTGCTCTGCTTCCTCCATAAGCACCTCCTCTCATTGTTATATGCCATTGTTTTCGACCACTGTCCTCCACGCTGTGCTTCCTCCCACCACCTCGGGACCCATCTCTGACTTTCTTCTGCTGCCCGCATGAGAGCTCCTCCCGAGCCTCTGCTCGCCACGACCATGCCTGCTACATGTGGTCTGTACCGACCACCCGAGCCATCGCTCCGCTTCTCTCCGCCTGCATGCGCTCTTTCGGAGTTGGCTGCATACCTATGCGCACCTCCTGCGCCGCTCGCTACAACCACTACATGCTCGGTGCATGCTCCTCTGGGGTCGCTCCTCGTTACGACCATACCTTCTGCCTCGTCTTGCTTCTTTGCCGACTTGGTCTCCTTCTTTGTTACGACTTCTTGTGCGTCAGGTTTGCCTCCTACTACTTCTGCACCTCATCCATTTGTGCTCCCTCCACCCAAACTTGTTTACAAGTTTTCAAAGTAATCTTGTACAATCGATTTAGAGATCTCTTCGTCTTCATCAACAAATCTCTATTCTTGTCATACACTCGCAAGAACTCATCCTCCAGCACCACCTTGCATCCTCTCTCCGTCATCTGCCTGAGACTTAGTATGTTGTTGCATAGACTTGGTATATAATAAATTCTTCTCAACAACTTCTTATCCATATTCTTGCATTGCAGCATCGTCGTCCCTTTGCCCTTTATCTCCACCGTAGAGCCGTTGCCAAACTTGACCTTGCCCCAAACCTTCTCATCGAGCTTGTGGAACATGGAGCGATCTCCCGTCATGTGGTTGCTTGCTCCATTATCCAAGTACCATTGATCTGTGTGATCATGGCTTTCTTCCTTCGTGCGTAGTTTTGGAATTACGTTCTCCTCATTTAGTTTCACCTTAACCGACTCCTTTTCAACATATGAGGAGAGAAGAACTAACTCTCTGTCATCTTCTTCTTTGTCTTTGGCAAGGTTCACTTTCCCGTCCTTCCTTTTGCTCTTGCAATCTAAAGCAAAGTGTCTAAACTCATTATAGTTGAAGCACTTTTTATTGTTGCGACATCTTATCACGTAGTGCTCATATTCGTCACATTCAAAGCACTTGACATGTGACAAATCGTAGGGTCTCTCACCACCGTCTTACCCAGCCTTGTCTCCACGGCCACCCCTGCCGCCTCGACCACTCTGGCCACCACGACCGCGCCATCATCTGCGGTTGTATGATGAGCCACGACCGTTTTTTGGATCTCCACTTACTAGCAACGCTTGCTCATTGTGAGATCCCTGCTCCTTGCGCGACTAAAACCCCTTCAGCAAATCCTCATGCGCCTTGAGAGATCCGGTGATCTCCTCTATCTTCTTATCCAGATCGGGGGAGTACATAAGTGTTGTGACAACAGGTATGTACTTCTCCGGAAGCACACGCAGGTACTTCTTCACCATCACAGATTCCTCCATCTTGTCGCCAAGAGAGTTAATATGATTGTACAACAAACTCAGCTTATCAGCGAACTGGTCCACCAACTGGGTCTTTTCCATCTTCAAATTCTCGAGCTCGCTCCGTAAATTCTGGAGCCGCACCTCCTTGACACGATCAAATCCTTCGTGCATCGTTTGAAGCGCCTTCCACGCTTCCCCGTGCTGTCTCTGTGCCGATGAGCTGATGCATCATCGCGTTTGGCACCGCCTGGTAGATGAGGGCCAAAGCCGCCTGATCTATCTTGTCGTCCACCTCCTTATCCTTCCCCTTCGGATCGACTGCGCCCTAGACTCACTGGGCGCGTATGTTCGCCTTCATCTTCATTGTCCACATTGGGTAGTTGTCGATTGTCAGAAGAGGATACTGGAGGGAGATTAGCCCACCCTGAACCTTCGCCTTATCATCCTTGTTCTGATACCATTTGTTATAATTTTTCTGGTTCCCAAACCTTTTGCTCTGATGATGCTGCGTCCAGAAAGACTCGCGCTCCTCCTTGGCTTTGGTCCCGTACGCAGCGCCTCTGCTCGCTTGTTCCCTGTACGTGGAAACACGCAGTGCTTCTGCATAGTGCCTCACGAAATCAAAAACGAAACGCACAGAACACACGACGTGGTTTTTCCTTTGACCTCTCTCCTTTTATTTCTTTTCTTCTCTCAAATCTGCTGCTTACAGCCCTTACTTCTTGCCTCTTCTGACTTCTATTGCCTCTTGAGTACACCACCCATACTTATATACTCATAACACCAAAACCAATCCAAACTCGAATTAGGAATCCGAGTTGTATTCTGCACACCAAACTTATACATGTATACGTATACAACAAACTGACGAACTCGGATACGACTCGCAAACGGACTAAACTTCTACGTATACGGCAAGTATACATACACTTGTACAACTCAAATACGTCTAAAAACAAGATTAAACTCTAACAGACGAGACGGTGGTGTTGCTGGAGGCCCGGAACAAGGTTGTAGGGGGCGGACCATGGAGCGCCAGAGGCGGAGAGGTGGGCCGCAACGTAGCTGGATGGGACGGCGGTGTTGCCGGAGGCCCGGAGTAGGGCTGTAGGGGGTGGATGATCGGTGGAGCACTGGAGGCGGAGGGCATTGCGCCGTTACCTGCTGGAGCACCCGAGCACTCGAGGTATCATCCGTCGAGCAGGAGCAGGAGGGGGAGGCGCTGAGGCGGAGGCTAGAGCAGGTGGCGGAGGGTGGAGGGCATGGTCAGAGCTGGCGGCTGGGAGTGGTGCGGCTAGGGTTGACGAGTGACGACTGGACCTGCGACCGAGGTCTGGAGACGCCACTACGCTAGGGAGGCTAAAGCCGAGGCATTACTAGTACTTGGGCCAAATAAACAGTAAAAATTCATTGACTGCCCCACTCGTTTCAGCTTGAGCTTCTGACTTATTTTGGACTATTCATAATTTTCATCTTTTTCTATACTTTTGGCTTTTTTTGCCGGTTCTTTTTTCCTCGTATTTTTTTGCATTATACGTGATGGGCTAACATATTTTTTCTATTTTTAATTTTTTTAAAATTTAATTATGCTAAATAAGTCTTGTTAGCTACAGTGTTTTTTCAGCTAGTTATAATACTTTTCAGTTATAAGCCACAAAAAAAACTCTTTTGAGCAGGCCTAGCTGGAGTAGAACCTTCACTACAGCTTCCTAGTCTAAGCCCTAGATCCGGCCCTAGCAGTAGGGCTCGTCCGTAGCAAGCTAGCAGAAGGGTAGCGGCTTGCAGCACAGGAGCGGCAGCGGTGGCAGGCGAGCGGCGGTAACACGAGGCAGCTACTAAGAGAGGCATCATCTAGTGTTTGGGCTGCTCTGGGCAAGAGCGGCACCCTGGCCACCCTCTTATAAGCACGCGCACCTGGTCAAACATACAAACACATGCAAGCCGAGTCCACTACGGCCAGACTCCCTTGGGCCTCGGCTCATTTTTTCTGTTTCTTTCTTTCCTTATTTTTTTCTCTTTAACAAATTTTTTTTGGTTATTACATCACAAGTTCACAACAAGCTAACAAAACAAGAAAATATCTACATAGAATCATAATGTAAAGAACCAACAATAGTCGCAGTTAGGCAAATGAGCAGATTTTAGGTGCAAAGCTACTGAAATGCAATCAGATACACGCAAGCCAAGAGCTCATGATTTTTGTCAAAGAAATTATTGATTTATACCAGCAGAAACAGTTGACAACGAAACATCAACAAGTCATTTGCCCAAATTTTGTCATAACAGTTAAGATACAAAATTACAAGCAGTAAGCATGATGCAAAACATTCCGCAGTGAATCCACAATATACAAAACGCTAATTTTTCTTTTCCTCATTTTGAAACAAGAGTGTTTTTTTAGAGGAGGTGCTTATATGAGATTTTTTTTTGAAATGGGTGCTTATATGAGTAGATCCGTTGGATAAAGATCCAACGCCTCTAGATCATCTTACTGTTTTTGCCTTCAAAAATAGTCAAATATTCTATAGCACTTCCCTTGAAACAAACAAAACAAAATGGAAGCCCAAGGGCACTTTAATGTAATGTAACCGTGGTTTAGGGCTCAAAACAAGTCCAGATGAATATTGCTGCGCACAAGAAAAATCACAGCAAAAGAATCTAATTTCAACTTAAGATAAAGGTGTGCACACTAAATAGTACAACATGATGTGACCACTGTTCGAACTCAGCTACTCTCAACCTCTCATCTTTGAGTTCTCAACATAAAATACACATTGCACCGCTCTTTACCGTCTCCACTGCAAAAGACATGAAAGTTTCCGACTTATCAGAATAAAGTAGCCTTCCACGAAACTGGTGCCCAGACTGCATGTACGAAGGTAAAGGAGGAAAACTTCTTCCATCAAAATCCGTCAGCTACATGAACTCTTCATTCACAGCAAAAGGGTGTCCAACGCTTTTGTTAGTACTCTTGATGCTCGTAAGCACTGTGCTTAGCCTCAACAGATGAGGCGGCCGCCTTGTCCAGAAACCACACCAATTTCCTGTCCGTTGGCTGAACCATTCTAGCGGGTATTGATGGAGCATCTGGACCCTCACTACTGTCAGAAATGGCAAAATGCACAGCCTTTGCTTTGTCTTCCCCTGTGGCAACTATAGCAATGTTTGATGCCGAGTTTATCACAGGAAGAGTAAAGGTGATCCTCTCTGGTGGAGGCTCTGGAGAGTCGGTGATGTAGGTGATCCAGTCGTCTTTCAGCTCGAGCGCTGGATGGTTAGGGAACAATGAGGCTACATGACCATCAGAACCAATACCGAGAAGAATAAGGTCGAACTTGGGGCAGTCATTGCTCTCAGACACTCCAACTATTCGAACCTTGACCAGCTGCCGGATAACAAATTCGTAGTCCGTTGCTGCATCCTCCACCGTGGCATTTTCATTGATGGAGTAGACATGACCATTAAGGATGGGCACCTACAACACATTCAGATGAGAGTCATCAGTCATGGTTCACACAAAAGAAACCAGTGAGTGCCTAAGCTGTAATAGTTCATAACCATCTTATGATAAGCCACACCAGGAGCTACATCACATTTTCTACAATGGTGTGATTTGTGAGGTAAACAAAATTAACATAAAATTCAGGATGCACATACTTAATGTTAATGCAGATGATATATATATATAGGAGAGTACAAGAGGGTATATGGAAGGAATACAAGTTATATAAGGAAATAAATAAGAGTTTTTATCTATTTCCTTTTCTTATCCTTAACAATATATACAACAAATGCTTATAAATGTTTGAACAACACAAAGATATGCAGATTCTTGCCACATCCTTCTTTTACATTAACAATTAGCTTAACACGGCTAGGTGCTACAATACATAACTTTATATATGAAATGGAGTGGTTGCAGAGAAGAGAAATTCCTCAATAATCTCACTGTGTCTTATGTCTCCAGGAAGAAGAAAATATAAATCAATTATTACTCCAATGCAGCTTTGCGGGGCAGGTTTCGTTCCAAATCTTCCTGTGGATTAAGTAATCGGAGACTCATGCCTAGTAGCCATGGAATTCTTACTGACTGGTGGTTGTCCACAAAAAATTACTCGAGAACTGAACAGGTGAAGGTTTGGAAGAGCAGTGCTTCTATACTTTCCTCTCTAACAAGAATAGCAATTATCTCAAAACAAATGAAGAGATAAGTAATATCTATCCACTATTTATCATATTTCAAAAATTGTACAAATCACTATTGAGAAATACATAGAAACATCTCCCTTCTCTCATCATTCTCACAGTGAGGCATATTTAATTAGAGCGCAGTGCGAAAAATTTTAGCAACTCTTACAAGCAGATCTAGCAGATGGTGAATGAAATCAAAGAAGAATCTTATATGTGGAAAGCTGCAGGGGCTAGTTGTTTAGAAAAGTCACTTTTGTAAGTTAGTTTTGTTTTCAGTTGTTGTCGAGCTCAAATGTTGGGCAGCAGCTGATCTCCTGTGTTTTTGGGTTGTAGTTTGCCCTGTTGTTTTCTTTCTTCTCTTAATACAAAGATGCACAGATCTCCTGCAGGTTCTCAAAAAAATGTATTGGTTGTACAACTATAATACATATAAATTGTATTTGTCATACAACTGTATGTGCAACAGTTTTAGTATATATTTGGTTAATCTGAACCGTTATAATCAGGTCCCACCAAATATATCCATCTATTTTTGATAAATCGGAGAATCTCTAGGAATTTTTTCTTTTTTCCCACTTAGTATTATTGTAGTGCATCAAAACTCATCAACATGCATGCGCGTGTATATGTGTGTGTGTATGTATATGTACAGGGCACCATGATCTAAAATAGGTATTTTTCCTATGTATCACATGCGAAAAATTTTGGAATTTTCTAGGTGTCGAGTTTAACTAGTTTACTAACTAGTTCAAACAAATTTGAACAGGAATTCGAATCGCAGTTGCCTTTTTTAATGATAGTTTGATTTTAGCTATGTGCTGATTTTATATAAAAATCAACAAACCATGTGACCTAAATTTGTTCAAAATATTTGAATTCGAGTATATTTTTTTAAAGGTATATGTTCCATTTGATTTGTTATAGATGGGTATATGCCATAAAACTAAAATTTTCTAAAACAATATACCAAAATTTGGGTTGAATTCGCATATTTAAAATCATGGGGCCTCGTATATATGTGGACAAATATGTACACATGTGCGTGCGTGTTGTGATAAAGGAGTATGTTAAGTTTGTTTAGGTAGTATATTGTAGGTGAGAGTAACTACACCTAGGAGTAGAATGTATTTTTCTTATGTATACCATTGTGTCAGGGCATCATGATTTTAAATACGCGAATTCAAACTAAATTCAGGTATATTTTTGAAAATTTCAGTTTTAAGGTATATACCCATCTATAATAATTTAAATGAAACGTATACATATGAAAAAACTCAAATTCAAAAATTTTGGACGAATTTAGTTTACATCCGTTGCTAATTTTTATATATAATCAGCACATCTACAATCAAACTATCTAAAAAAGGCAACTACAGATCGAATTTTAGTCCAAACTTGTTTGAAATAGTTAGTAAACTAGTTAAACTTAACAACCAAAAAATTCCAGAATTTTTCACAAGCGATACATAGGAAAAATATCTATTTCCGTTCATAGTACCCTGACACCATAGCATTCCAATTAATTATATATACACATATATCTATACATACGTACGTACGTACATATATACATGAAGTCGTTTCGGTACTCCTGGGAGTACGTATACTTCCAATATATCATTTAAATGAACATTACACCTCTTTATTATATATGCATGCGTGTGATAAAGGAGTATGTTAAGTTTGTTTAGATAGTATATCATAGGAGGGAGCAGGGATAAAAAAACCAGCGGTTACCGACCGATAACCGAAAAAACCAGTGGTACTGGTAAAAAAACCGTCCAGAATTTTTAAATGTAAATTTACATTAATGACTGCATAATGCACTTTCTAGGTTAGTTTAGACATTTTCATGCTAGATTACCTATTGTATGACTAAATATGCATCAATCCCAAGTTTTTTATTGCATTTTCTGGTTCTTTAGCAGTTTTCAGCGGTTTTCTGGGTTTTTTCTGGTAACCAGCCTGAATTCAAATTTTGACATTTGAATTTCAACCAATTTTTTCTGGTACCGGCAGCTGGGCGGGAGGTTCCCCGATACTGGATTTTCTATCCTTGGGTGGGACTAACTGCACCTCGGAGTAAAATGTATTCTTCCTATAGACACCACTGTGTCAGGGCACCATGATTTTTAATGCGCAAATTTCACCAAATTTGGGTTTTTTTTTGAAAATTTCAGTTTTAGATCACCCAATTTGGGTATACTAATTCAAATGAAACGTATACATATGAAAAAATATACTCAAATTTAAATATTCTGAATGAATTTAGATCACATGCTTTGGTTATTTTTATATATAATCAGTACATACCTACAATCAAACTATCATGAAAAAGGCAACTGCAGTTCGAATTTCAGTTTAAATTTGTTTTAAACTAGTCAGTAAAGTAGTTAAACTTAACATCCAAAAATTCCCAAAACTTTCACACATGATACATAGGAAAAATATCTATTTTAGATCATAGTGCCCTGATACCATGGTGTCCTAATTATGTGTGTATGTGTATGTGTATAGGACGTTGAAATGGGGCACCATGGTATCTAGGCACCAAGCCTCTCTGCCTTTGGATTGCTTTTAGATGCGTGTTAGTGTAATGGTATATAATATATCATGCATGGTAAATCAATTATGAATAGAAAGTCTTAATCATAGATGGAAATGCTCAATCACACTAGCATGCATCTAAAAGCAATCCAAAGGCAGGGAGACTTAGTGCCTAGACACCATGGTGCCCCTGTTATTTATTTATATATATATATACACACATACAAACATATATGTATACATACATACACACACACATGTACACACACATATGTATATATATAGGTATACATATATATATACGTATATACGTATGCATATATAAGTATGTATGCGTATACATATATACGTATACATACGTATGCATATATAAGTATGTATATGTATATACGTATGTATACGCACGCACAAAGTATATACGTATATATATACGTATATATACATATACGTATGCATACGTATGTATATATATATACGTATATACGTATGCATATGTATGCATATATATATATACGTATATACATATACGTATGCATACGTATGTATATATATATATACGTATATACGTATGCATACGTTACGTATATGTATATATATATACGTATATACGTATGCATACGTATGCACACAATATATACGTATGCATACGTATGCACACAATATATACGTATATATACGTATGCACACAATATATACGTACGTATGCGTATATACGTATGCATAAGTATGCACACAATATATACGTATATATACGTATATACGTATGCGTACGTATGCGTATATACGTATGCTATATATATATATATATATATATATATATAACATGCGCGCACACATAGAAAGCATTTTTTCTACTTCCGGAAGTAGTTACCCCCTATGCCGTATCTCACAACGTAGCGAGTATCTCGCGTAACAGAGAGTATGTACATGTAGTATTCGACTATCTACGTGGCATGTACATTTTTTCAGGGGTGATATGTATATTTTTTAGATATATTTATTTTTATGTGCGTATATACAGGTATTTACAGAACACGCTAAAAACTATAGACCCCTTGCAATTTTTTAATGTACTTCATATTGAAGTATCTTAGAATTAGTATATGAGTATACCCAGAGTGATAAATGAGTATATCAAGTTCATTTAGGTGGTATATCATGGGTGAGAGTAACTATACTCTGGAGTAGAATGTATTTTTCCTATATACATATACATATATATGTATATATATGAAGCCTTTTTTTGTGGATTTTGTAGCAAGATTGTGGATTTTGCGGCGAATCTTGCCGCCGGCTGGATCCTTCTGAATAGCTCCATACTCTTGGCTGCACACCACCTGGAGGCGGGGTCCTCTCATCAGGCTTTACTAGTAATATATACTCCATTTGGTGATTTGTTTCTTGTCGTCGCTGCCGCCACCACTCTGGCCTCAGGCCTTCCTCTCTAGCTCTCCTCTCTCACGCTCGCTTCCTCCCCACCATCCCGCTGCCAATGCTCCCTCTTCCTGCCTTCCGGGCTGTCATCACCGCCCCCGGATGGCCACACGCCCAAAACCTGGGCCGCCCTAGGCCGCTCGTCGCCATCACCTCCTGGCCAGCGATGTGCTCATGGGTATCAGTCGGATTGGGAGCGTGCCACCATATGGCAGTCGCCACAATTTGTGTGGTGAAGTGGAGTCACCATGGTTTTCGAGTCGCCACCTTACTCCTCCATGTTGCGTCTGCCGTCCCGCCTCAACGACGGGGATCCTGCAACGGCCACCGTCAGTGGTGCCATGACCTCGTGGCCCGTGCCAGCCTGCAGTGTTTCGTCCTTGCCTGGCTGACTCTTGGCTCAGGGTTCCCATTTTCTACCATATGGAATTCCCGGTTGTGTTGGTTGTGCTTCTGCACCAACTGGATTCCATCTATTTTGTTGAGAAAATGAAGGCACATTGGTTCATTTTACAGTTGTAGTGTAGTCTAAAAATCTAAGATGGGTTGATGTCAAGTAATGTGAAAATTTAGAGTGAACATATACTCCATTTATTGAGAATACCAGTAGTATCATACTTCATTTGTTGAGAATACTAGTAATATATACTCCTTTTGTAAAGAAAACTAGTAGTATCATACTCCATTTTTCAAGAATACTAGTAGTATCATATTTTTTATGAAGAAAACTACTTGTATTATAAGTAGTATACAAGATGCCACAAAAGAACATACTCCCCAGAATCAAGCAGTAAGTTATGCATACACGTGACCATACTCCCTAGAATCAAGCAGTAAGCTATGCATGTAGCCATACACACAAGTGAACCCGTTTAAGTCATTTGGATTACAGGGTATAAAGCTTACTAATGGATTTATCCAGTTTAAAGACCATTTTGCCTGTACACATCTCCAAGCTAATCTAATGGTTGGGAGGTATGGGAGTAAATACTTCCAGGAGTACGAAATGACCTTATATATATATATATATATATATATATATATATATATATATACACACACAAACACTGATGCACTATCCAGCATGTGCGCGCACGTTACGTGCGGGTCGCAACGCGCGCGCACGAACTAGCTTGCATAAGTGGTTCGTGCGTAACGGGATCGGCGATAACTTTCCTAGCATTGCATTGTGAAAGTTACCACTAGACAAAGGAGTTATTAGCTCACCGCTATTCATGCGTAACCGAGGTTTTACAAATTTGTAAAACGTTATTAGCTTACCCTCTTGAAGTTACATGTCGTGAAACATTAAGTTAATACCACCAATTGTATTTTTTGCGACGAGCCAGAAAGTTATTAGCGTTTGTGAATGAAGTTATTGTCATATACATGTTATTACCAGCATTTTAACGCACGTGATAGCTATAAGTAACTTCATGTATTGTATATGATAACTTATTGTGTAGGAGACAATAACTTTGCTGTATGGATGATAACTTTACCCTGTGGATGATAACTGCATTGCATATAGACAATAACTTTATGCGTCACCGCAAGTAACGTTTCGAGTTTGACTAACGAAGCCAGGTGGACGGTCCAAATTCTACTTCGACCGAGAAGTCGAAGAGTATCGGACGGTGTTCGAGTAGCAAAGGAGAATTGAACAGCGTTCGAGTAGCAATGGAGATCGAACGGCGTTCGAGCGGCTTCAGAGCATCGGACGACGTTCGAGCGGCTTCAGAGCATCGGACGACGTTCGAGCGGCTTCAGAGCATCGGACGGCCTTCAAGTAGCAACGGAGATCGGATGGCATTCGAGTAGCAGCGGAGCATTGAACGACGTTTGAGTAGTAGCGGAGCATTGGATGGTGTTCGAGTTGCAGCGGAGTATCAGACAGCGTTTGAGAGGCTTTAGAGCATCGAACGGTGTTCGAGTAGCAGAGGAAAATTGGACGGCGTTCGAGTAGCAATGGTGGTCGAAGGAGCAGTCAAAGTCGGGGTTGAAGTCATGGCCGAAGTAGTGGTCAAAGCTACAGTGAGTGGTCGTAGCTACTGTCGCAATCGAAAGTACTGTAGCTATCGTGGTACTGTAGCTACCGACCGATTCGATCGTACTCGAAAACCATGGTCGAAGTAGCGTCATGGTCGTAACTCTTAAGAGTACTGTAGCACTATGACAATACACAAGTTACTGACAATGCACTACGAAGTTACCATTTACTAAATAGGAAAAGTTATAGTCCAGTAATATAAAAGTTACCAACAATACACTACGAAGTTACCACTTACTAAATAAGAAAAAGACCATTGAACTAAAAGTTACTGACCATACACTACAAAGTTACTAACTATGAACTAGAAATTTACTATACATCCACTAGTGATTTACAAAACGTGTATTACAATGTTACACGTACCTCATTGTATTTGGAGCAACTGTCACCCCTCTTCCTCTTCGCACAGTGATCATTTTTGACGAATTTCCCAGTTGCGGGTTCTGCTTGGGTAGGGTCGAGAGTGATCTCCAAAGTATTCTAGCTATTCGCAATTGTAATTTTGCTTGCCTTGGATGGTGCCTTCCCCGTCGTCTTCATTTGCTCTCCTAACATGGAATTTTCGACGATAATGGGGATTAGCTATAAAATACAGGAACAACATCACAATGATGGATCGGCCGCGCTACAGCCAGAATATAAGGAACATCTAACCAAATCGCTAACACTAGGTAAAGCAGGATGAGGTCGACGGTGATGATTGATAGCGCGCGGTCAAAGCGGTTATGAGAGATGATAACGGATTAGGACGTGCGGCTCACGGCGAGGCGTCGAGAGAAGATGCTGGATTAGGACATGCGGCCGACGACAAGGCGGCACGGTCACCAAATTAGGGAGGCGCTCTCGCGAGATAGATGGGGAAAGACGAAGAGAGATTCCCAGGTGGGCATAAAAACCGTTCGGATTTCATACCCACTAAATCTCAGAAAAAACAACAAATGGGACCCAGGAGCGCAGTTTTAACACACATTATAACTGTAAGTAACTTCATGTATTGTATATGATAACTTGTTGTGCAGGAGACAATAACTTTACCTTGTAGATAATAATTATACCCTACAGATGGTAACTTCATTGCATATAGACGATAACTTTAAGCGTAACCGCAAGTAACTTTTCCAGTCTACCAAGAACACAACCGCCAACCGTCCGTGGGGCCAACTAAAAGGGGGTGGCGCGATTGCAATTGGCTGATTGTCTTCAGGTCGCATCGCTAGGGGGCGCACGCTTATTCTACGCTTAGCCACTAAATAGTGTATATATATATACACTAACCAGCTCGCAAGAGTAGAATATGTGGACAAGTTACTAACATTTCTGAACGAAGTTACTGCTAAACCTTTACAGTGCCAAAAAGTTATCATCTATTCTGCATGAAGTTACATCGATAGCGAGCGAACTTACTGCCAATGCTCACAGTACGTAGCCGGTGGTAACTTTCTTCACAGCCGATGATAACTGTGCTGAACCGAGCTTGCTGCCTTGCCTGATTTCTGTCGCTAGCTGTGCTTGGCGCTGCTCCTGGTGTCGATCTACTGGTGTGCCTTTGCCTCGAGAGAGCTGCGCGAAGACTCGACGGAAATCGCCGATGTTTTTTTTTCTTCAACGACTCGCTTCTCGCCTAGTCTCTGATACCACTTGTTACAACTTTGCTCTAAGAGAAAATGCACACATTGCTAATATACTGAGAGAACACAGAAGAAATTTCTGAATTTCTTTATTTTCTTACTTGCTCCCCCTTTTTCTTGCTTTTCTTCTCGCTTACAAAATTAGGTACAAGCCTCCTCAATATAAAGGCTAATAATCTCCTACTCGTATACGTGTTTGGACTTCAAGTTGGACTCAACTTTAACTTGAGTTATACTCGGAAACGGACTCTACCACATCTTGAACTCTAAGTCAAGATTATTTCTAACAATAACAATGATAAGATCTGCAAAGATGTGGTAGACAGCTGTCACTCCTAGAGTTGTTGAGCCACTAGAACAGTTCGTAGGCAGCCCTAATGTGGCTTAATTATTTAGAAAAGGATTTTGCATGAACTACACAAACTAGGCTACATCCTAAGTCAAACCAAAATATAGGTCAGAACTGTGAGAATAGCTTCCTCGACACAAACTCTGTCTCGATCAATGAATAGGATCAATATTTCTGGAAATTATATTCCATAAAACCATTTCCTAAACAAGGCATTATACTTTCAACTTACAGAACATTGTACCCCTTTTTCCAAACAGATGTCACTACCAGATTGAAGCACAGTTATTGGCTTCATTCTTGTGTTATCACTTCTAACAAGGTATTTGATCTAACCAAAATGATTGGGTCAAAGATGAGAGGCATGTAACCTGGTATCAGAAACAGTTTTGAACCTGAAGACAAGCATAATTCAGATTAACAGATATAAACCTCTGCCAGATTCTAATCTAAATAACCAATTATGACAACAAAAAATTTCTTTCCTACTACTAGCAACTATATGGAGGCGGACTATTATGTTATTTTTAAAACCTGTGGGTTTGACCTCTGAGCCTCAAATATTTAAGAGGAGCCGAGATTAGACAAATAGCAAGGCAAAAAAATTTCAACATTATGAAATTAGCACCGTTTGCTAATTCATGATTTTTTTTTATAAAGAAAGGGCTTCTAGATCCAAGAAAATGAAGAAATCAGCACCTCCCTCCAAATTCATAATGATATGCTTAGAATTGCTAAATTAGCCAGCACTTTATAGCTAAGCTATTATTCCATACACTCTAATACTCCAATACAACGAGGGTTAATTCATTATTCTTCTTCCCATTTTAAGCAACCACATCATGCCCTATCAAGCAACAAGCAGAAAAACATTTCAATGTATACTGTAAATTGTATCTGCAGTCTGCAGTAACTCTGCTCATGTACTTCCAGACATACCAAGCTAACATATTTTCAAATGCATGAAGTTGCCCAATTTTGCATTATAGATGACAACAGAGCTTGAGAACAATGGTGTTCCTTCTAATTATGGGGGAGCATGATTCAGAGTGTTAAGAATAGAATAGGGTTGTTATTTGTTTCCTTATATACCTTGGTTTCCTTATCTATATATAGCATATTCCTCTGTATATCCCCTTGTACTCTCTATATATATTGCACTTTGGGCCTTATGAATATACACACAATATTCATAACATGGTATCAGAGCTAGGGCTCTAACATTGTTCTTCCGTTGCTGCCGCCACCGCCCAGGCCGTCTCCGCTCGAGCCGCTGCCACCTCCACCATCGCCTGACGCCGCCGCCGCCCGGGTCACCGTTGCCTGAGCCGCAGCCGCTGTTAGATCCGGCTTCCCCCGAGCCACCGTCGCTTCCAGATCCGACGACCCTTAAGCCACCGCCGCTTCCAGATCCGGTGTACTCCCGCCGCCTCCGCCCGAAAGCCGCCGCCTCTCGGCTACCGTCGCCGAGCCACCGTCGTTGCGAACCGGCGCTACTCGCCGAGCCGATCCATCGTCGCCGTCGCTGCCTCCCGGGCCGCCGCCGTTGTCTCCACCCGATCCGCTCGATCGCTGCGAGCAGCCGCTTTGCCGACGACCCCCGAGCCGCCGGTCGCCACTCCGCCGGCTGCTGCTCCGTCGTCCGCCCCCTCATCGCCTCAGCGTCGCCCGAGTGAGGCAAGTTGATAGGCGACGCCGACCGTCTGCTTGGCCAAAGCGACAGCCACGCGTTTTGTAAAAAAAAAGAAAAGAAAAAAATAAAAAAAATAACAATCCTATTATATCCTTAACACAGAGCACCGAATCGCATAGCAATCCATGTGATATGTCTTGATGGAATTGCCAAATCTACCAACTTCTGTCTGTTAACTGTCTATCTATGGAACAAATCAAAGTTGTCCAGCTCCAGCTCACTAATATCTTACCCACGTCAGAAGCATTTGAGGAACTCCTAAAAGAATCACTATTTGGTATGGTTATGCCAAAAGAAAAGTAAGACCTCCATTTTACTCCAGTTTGTGATGAGACACCTAAAGTGTATAACTTGGCAGATACTGCATAAGAAACAAAAACGTAAGCCGTAAAAATATTTAGTTTAAGGTATGCATTAACAGCAATTAATTTGTATCTGCGAATCAAAGAACAACTGATGCAAGATTCAAGTACGCAAGAAATACATGGAGTTCACGTATAGCTGGGTGCACAAATAGTATGAAGAAACAAATTATCTTGAGTTGATATACCTTGGAGAGAAATCCTTCTTTTGTTAATTTATAGTTACTCTCCACATGGTTCTTTGCTACAGCACGTTCATCAGCCCAGAAGATGTACCATTTACACCAATCCAGGGTCTTGTTGTATGGTGCTTCACAGAGTTTCCTGTTGAAACAAAAATCAATTAGATACAGAATATATACATACAAAAAATTTCATAGAGTTAGTTGCTCCTTGTGAAAACAAAAACTTGATATATTAATTAATGTAGTTGAGTTGATGAGGAAAAAGCATTACTGCATAAAACTGACAAGAGGTCCTCCGGATAGAGCAATAGCAAAGTATCCTCTTTCCTTAACAGAAATTTCTGAAACCTGTGAAATGTACTCAGCCAGATCTGTTGCCATCTCATCTGAACTCTCAAATATCCTAATTTCGTTGCTCTTCTTGGGTTCATCGGACACCGCAATTTCCCTCTCCATTGTTTTATTTGCTCTTGAACTTTAAATCAAGTTATTGTTCCAACAGAACACTCCTATGTAAGAAGTGACAGGAGATCAAACTTCAATATGGCATTCCAGAAGGTGAAGTCCAATTGATTTTCAGAACATCACAAAATGAATTGAAAATACTTACATAAAATCTGAACAAATGATCTAGTGTATCTTAGGTTCAATGTTTCTAATCCTTTACAAGTAAGAAACAAGGTCACAGATGTACTGATTGTTCCTGAAAACTATCACTAGTTCACTACCGAATCTCTATGTTTATCCTATATGTTTCGTTTTACGAATTTCTCCATCAGTAGAGATATTGGTATTGCAAACATGAAGCATGCAGCCAATCTCTACTAACCTATCTTAGCCATAGATGTAATAGCTTGTGCGCACTGCTATCATTTTGATATAGACAACAGATTGTCAATGTCTAACAATGCTAAATCTGAAGATTTCCACAGGATGAAACATAGCCTGAAAAATAAACGAAAAAAAACTCTGTAAAGTGCTTCTGTCCGACAAGAAACCACAAAGATAATGTGCCTCTAGAAACACCATGTTCTATATCTCGATGGCATTGTTTAATATAATATGTCTGCACTAGTTCTGCTCAGAGTTTAAAGCATTTTCATAATAGCCAATAGCACTATTACCATGCATGCTAAATGGAAAAAGATTGCATCTATCTAACTGTATGGATTCATAGACAGAACTGGAGATTTCAAGAAAATAGATTTGTAATGAACCTAAAATCATTAAATAACTAACATGATAGCCGTAGCATGTCAACAAACTAGATAGTTAGATTCGTAGAAGATTATGATGTGACACCAATATAATATAATTAAACGTAGGACAGTAGGAGAGTTGTGATTTCATTATTTTATTCTTGGTATGAACATTTCCAGATGTTTGGTTAAAAACAACAGCCAAAATATGGCCATTTATGAAACGGGAAGTATTGTCATGTATCTGAAAACTCGAACTCCCAGTACATTGTTGGAAGATCTCAAACAAACATCATATTCCACTTGGCAAAATGAACAATCCAGCATTACAGGAGGTTAAGACGAAAACATTACAAAACTCAAACTGGTACTACAAAAAGCTAAATATACTCTGCTGCCTAAAGATCAAACATGACTACATGAGAATGAATTCTCGAGAAAACCTATAAAAAAAGGATATAACAAAGAGGGAAAAAAACTTAAGAAGTGCAGGTATAAAAACATCATACAATCTGTAATTTTATTTTGAACAGAAAATAGCATGTTAAAAAAATGAAGCTGCCTTGTTGTTCTACTCAAGGCAGGGAGAAAAGCACACCAGCACTGGCATGGAAAGACAGGAAGCAAAGAAAGGAAAAGGTGGGCTTCCACTGCAAGCTCTAGCAACCATCATTTCGGCTAAGACCACTTCAAAGATTCCAAACTTTTTGTTTTCATAATCACAACAAAAGCATCATAAAGTGGCCAGAGAGAGAAGGAACGAACTATTCTACTCACTTTACTACTCAGATCAAAACCCAAGAGGGAAAAAAGCAATACTGCTAGTGAAGAATGGGAGACGCCGAGCTGATTCCAACAGCCATTGCTCAAAAAATGAGGACAGCTGGATGAATCAAGCTAGCACAACAGTGAGAGATTTCCAAAAATTCTTCCCCAAATCAACCATTGATCAAGTAAAGAGACAGTTATCCACCAGCATGATCAACTCCAATCATACAGTCTATGCAACAATATTGTATTAGAAAAAGAAGAAGGTATGATCCATCAAAAGAACTAAAAACAAGAAACTGAAACAGGACAAGAAAACAAGAATATATGTGGTTCTTGGTTCTCGCACCGCAGATCAAGAACCACCACAGGATCACAAGAACAGGACCGAACCAAGAAGAACCCCACCTGAGTAAAGCATTTGCCTACCCTCTCCTCCCCAAGCCACAAGCTAACAAGGCAGAAGAATAAAAAGAAGCCAGGAGAAGCAAGAAAGCAGGCGAGAGGGCACTTATACACACGCTCACACAGCGCATGTATGAAGATAAATATATCAAGAATAATCGAAGAAAGGCACTGCGTGACATCACGGAGGAGGAGCTGGAGAAGGACCTTATTTTAATCTGAAATCCCAGTGGATTTCTTTGTTTTTTTTCTGCTTCTTCTGGCGTCTATCCCTCTCTCTGCAGTCTACACGCGTCTCTCTCGTTTCTCGCTGGGATTAAAGAATTTGGTTGGGTCCACCGGTGCAGCTGCAAACGTACGTGCGGCCGTGCGGGTGCGCTGATCCTTATCACGATCTAAGTGCTGAAGCGCTGTCTCTCTCTCTCCCTTCGTTGGATTGTTGTGGATGCAGCAAGTGTTTGGACTAATTTTTTTTTGAAATTAATAGTCATGCTATACTTAGAGGGTGACTTATTTAGTAAAAACTTTGGGAACCCGTAGCTGAGACTACCCTACTTCCAGTTGGAGTTTTCTTATTATTTAATTTTTTAAAAAAATTATTTTAAAGTTAAATTATCGCGAACTTTATTTCTAATTCTAACCACTTTAACCACGTGGCGTGGCTAAAATATTCTGTCACGTCACCCATAGAGATGTAGCTAAAGCTGCCATGTAAACTCTCGGTCGTGCGTCGTAGCGTGGAGCCTTATGTGGAATTCTGTCACGCCGTAACTCCTGACGTGACAAACTTTTGTCACACCCTCAGACTTGGCGTGACAAGGTGAGATTGCCCTTAATCTTGGCGTGATACACTACTACAGAAATACTATTAGTAGACGTTAAATCACATACGGTTTGACAATACTGTCTATGACATACACTATCATAGACGGATTTAATTTGAAGACCAAAAAACCGTCTGTGATAAGCTGATTATCACAGACGGTTTTTATTAAAAATTGTCTGTGATAATCCGGCTATATATTTATTGCGCCGCTTAGAACCACATCTGTCTTCATTTCTAGAATTCAAGCATAAACAGCGAGTCATGCAATCAGATAACTAGTAATGACAGGTGTAAGATGAATGAAACCTTACCTTGCGTCGGCACTTCCTTAATTTTTTCAGCAATTCCATGGGTTTTTGATATGTTCTGCATAGGTGATAAATATAGTCCTAGATCAAATGATGGTCGCTCTGTATCGACATGCTTCACCATGCTATCTAGAACACTACTACAAAAGAGGCTATACTGGACGGGTACATCACAGACAACACAGACCTTTGTCGTACGAACTACAGAAGCTATACTGAGACAAGAGTCAAATTCAAGGCAAATTTGTTACAAAAGTCCAAAAAAAGAGATTCCTGGATTTTATCTTTTGGGCTTCATATGCTTCTTCTTCGACTTCTGGAATTGGAGGATCAGCCGCTGAGTTCTCGAATGCTGTGAAGATTGTCCTTGTCTTCTCTACTTCCTCCTCTAGCCTAGGCAAATCATTAGCATAGCCCATAATCTCAAAGAGGATGCCAAGATAAGCTTCCTCAGAATCGGCCGATTCTGCTTGATCGGCAAGATTATCCATGTGTCTCTGCACTGCCGCAAGAGCTTCCTCCTCTTTGTGCACATTGCAGAGAAGAACGAGGCTGAGGGCGGTTTCCCTTTCCTGAGCGGTAACGAGACACCTCCGTCGATAGCGGAGGATGAGGTCCAGCTGACGAATGGAAGTGAGTCGAGGAAGGAGAGCAGGGCATGAGCGGAGGAGCTGCTCCAGACATAAATTGTTGGCCACTTATGTAAGGTTACGGCCGAACAATTCATAATGGATAGATGAGAGGAAGGAGATCAAAAAAATTTTAAATGCCATTATTCAGAAATGTGGTGAAGAAGATGAGGAAGAGGACAATTTAAAAGAGATTCAGTTTGTGGTATCAAAGAATTGTACACCGCGTAGCATATAAAACCAGAATGGTCTGGAAGTTTGCATCGGAATATTAACAGGCAGGAGTAGGGTGCGAACATTTAAGTGTTATCACAGATGGCATTATTGAGCATTATCACAGACGGTTCGTATTCCAAACCGTCTCTACTATTAATATCACAAACGGTTCGTATTACAAACCGTCTCTGATATTAATATCACAGACGGTTCGTATTACGAACCGTCTGTGATAAGTTAGACATCACAGATGGTTCGTATAAAAAACTGTCTGTGATATTGCCTTCCTATATATACCCTCAAGCTAGGGTTTTGCGCGTACACTGCAGCCGCCATCCTCGAGCCCGTCGCCGGCCGCCTCCGTCCCTGAGCCCATCGCCGCCGCCATCCCTGAGCCCGTCGCCGCCGCCATCCCCGAGCCCGTCGTCATCGCCATCCCCAGGCCCGTCATCGGTCGCCATCTCCGAGCCCGTCGCCGGCCGCCTCCGTCCCCAAGCCCGTCACCGGCGCCATCCTCGAGCCCGTCGTCAGCCGCCATCCCTGAGCCCGTCGCCGGCGCCATCCCCGAGCCCGGTGACATATAGGAATGTAGCTATCGGTAATGTTATATGTAGCATTGAAATATATAGTTGTTTCATGAATATATATAGTTATGAATATATGTTAAATCTTACTTGTTGTTATTGTTGTATATGTTGTGTTAAATCTTATTGTTATGAATATATAGTTGTTTCATGAATACATATACTTACAATGATTTTTTGTTTGGGATAAGATTGACATTGATATAATTGTGTATTTGTTAATGGATATTTTATTTCATTTCAATTAATTGATTTGCGAAATGGATGTTTTATGTTTGTGAAATGAATTGAGATAAAGTACGAAGTGGGAATTAAAATAGACTTTGTAATAAAGGTAGGAATAACAGGACGCATAGGGTTTCGTTTCGTGCATAACAAATAACATCATGCACGATGCAGCAAACCGAAGTAATACTACGATACATATGCGCCTTTTTCGTATGGAAATAAATTCGACCTTCGTGGGACTAGATCAGAATGGCCCGACCTACTGCATGGACTGGGGCCATTTCCCTTCCTTGCGAGCTTGGCATTGAACTCCTTGGCGGCCTCTTTGGCCTTGGCCGCCATTTCCCCCTTTTTCTCGTGCTCCCTCTCGTGAGCCTCGCACTCCCTGCACGTGCATGCCTCGAGATGAGTTTTTGTCTCCCAACGTATACGCTCGGTTTGCTTGTCATTGAGGTGGTCCTTATCTCGGATCTCGCAGGCAATTTTTGCATGCCACTGCTCGTAGTCGAGAGTTCACTGGTCATGTGGGTGGATCTCTAGGTCGATCCACTTACGGTAGCCAAATAGCGGTTCCAGGGACTATGGGTAGACGGGAGAAGTTGTTAGTGCATATGTTAAAAGATAAATAGTAGGGAAACATACTATAACTTGTCCTTATTGGCTGTCAATAGCTGCTAGTATCCCAACGGCGGTCGAGATAGTCATAGGAGTAGTTTGTGTAACCCTAGTAACACATGTCCAGGCTGAGCCACAGCTTAGACTTGAAAACTTGCATAGGTCCCTGCACCAACAGAGGGGCGACATCTCCCCCTCAAGTGGGTGTTACGGCGAATGCTCCGTTGGAATGTTTTGGATGGGGTTGCTACTACAGGGGCGTCATTGTGGGCAGCTAACTTCCTGGCACACTGCACTTGTACGGCCCGGGGCGTGGTGGCCCTTGCTTATTTGTCACGGGTTGTAGCAGATCTTACTAGTTTGTGGGTCTGCTCCCATTACTTCATCATCTTTTCCTATTGCTTCTTCTGCCTCTTGTCCATCCCGACGTGGTGAGCAAGTTTTGGTGTAGTGTTGGGTTTGGTTGTATAGTGTTTTCTCCCAAATCTCTTCCACCTCCTTTTATAAGCGAAATGATTGGTATGATGTGGTTAATTTCGTGTGAGTAGGCTGTGAGGCAGAATGTTGCCTTGTCTTTATGAAAAGTTCCGAGCGAGGCAGAGTGTTGTCATGTCTTACGTTGTAGGGAACTGTCACATCTTGCTTTGTAGAGCCCTGTCAAGTCGATCTGAAAAGCTGGCGAAGTAGAGTGTTGTCTTTTTGGTCTGAAAAGCTGAGGATATATACTGTTGTCATGTCGATCTGAAAAGCTGGTGAGTCAGGCTGTTGTCACGTCTTACTTTGCAGAGAGTGGTGACATAGTTGCAGTTAGTACAAGAGTTGTTCATTAATTCGAACCCTAAAACCCTCCAATCCTAAACCTAAACCTAACCCTCAAGCTAAACCTAAACCTGAACCCTGAAATCCTAAATGTAAAGCTGTACCTAAAACCGTAAACCCTAACGTAAACCGTAATTTAAACCTGAACCTAAATATCTAAAACCCTACACCCTAAACATAAACCTAAACCCTCGAACCCTAAACCGTAAGCTAAACATAAACGTAAAGCTGCCCCCATTTGGTCTTGTCACTGCGCAAGGAGCGAAGCTGCCCCCATTTGGTCATATAACTATGCAAGGTTGTTCACTTTGGTCTTGTCAACGTGTGAAGCTGCCCTCGTTTGGTCATGTCACTGCACAAGGCTGTTCACTTTGGTCTTGTCGCTGTGCAAAGCTGCCTGATTTGGTCTTGTCACTATGCAAAACTGTCGCATTTGGTCTAGTCCTTGCATGAAGCTATCACATTTGATCTTGTCACTGGTAAGGCTGTCTCCTTTGGTCTTGTTACTGCGCAAATTTGCCCTATTTGGTGTACTTACTATACAAAGCTGTGAAGAGTTAACACGTGACCCACATTATCATAAAGCATGCAGCCTCCCCCCACGGGTTTTAAAATGCATGCCCCACCCCTAAAAGTAGGAGCACTCCACCCTGTGAACCATAAGAAGACCAAACTTCTTCACATACAGTAACATGCCATGGTAGACGCCGAAGTCCAGTCGAACCGGGGTCACCAAAGCAAGACCTTCTGCTGGAAAGGAGAGATGACTTTGGCCCTAACTACCACTTGATGCCAAGAAAACGTGCTCAACCGGTATGGCCAAAATGCAGACACAGGGAGGACGTGGTTATGTAGGTCCTGGAGGCCCCGTTCGATGGCGGACGATGTTTCTTCCCATGCCCATACTCTATGGTACAATTAGCTAATAGTTTATTTTCTATTAGTGTAAATAGAGCTTGCAAGTTAACCCTCCTTTGCAGCAGATGGCGAAATACGACTTTGTCCGTTGGATCGATCCTCCTAATGAACGCCATGTTGCAGTGTATGTGCATATATTGTGGGAGTGAATCTTAGAGTTGGAGGCACGGATTGATGATCTTACCGAGGAGAACGATGACATCCGCCAATAGATGCAGCGCGAGAGGGGCAATGAGGAGGTCGTCAATATTGGAAGTTCCTTTGATCCCATGTGTTGTTGCGTGAACCCTAGTTACATATGTGCGTACCACTGCAACGATGGCCAGCCACGTCTGAGGCACCCCCTCTACAACACTCTATGTGGGTAGCATGAGGCACCTTCTACCAGTAGGCACGCACTGAAAAACTTGTACCATTGTACTCTCCCCAGTTGTTCGCTGTTATGTTCGATCTCATAACATATGTAACAATTGTGTACACATTGTTATCAATACGAAAGGCTGACAAATAAAATAAAAGTTGGCATATGAAAGTACAACATGATAGCATAGCACTACAAATGAAGTTACAGTTTGCAAACGAAGTCACCGAGGCCGTTTCGACACATCAGGCTGAGGAACTTTGTCTTAGGTTAGCAGCACTGTTCGTTCTGATTGTGCTTGCTGCTCCTTCTTTGACTACACCGACGGTCTCTGCTACAACTACGGTTCCTCCCCAAGTGCCTATTTTCGCTCCTGTTTTCGCACCAACTAGAGTTCAGTGCAACTACTACAAGAACTTCCGGCATGACTACCAAAGTTGTACGGTGCGAAAACAAACGGAACAAGGTGCGTGGGGGTGGACGATCCAAGGGGGTAGGCCCTTCCTTCACAGGAGGACGGACCAGCTCGTCAGGTTCTCAGTGAGGTAACTCTGTTTAGCAGCTCTACCAGGCTCTCCTACGACGCTCTCACAACTCAGCGGGTACTACCAGTCTAGCTCAAACGTCTCCTCTAGGTTTCTCTTGGGTTCTAGATTCTGGTGCCTCTTTCCACATGACACCAGACTCCACATCTTTCACTTCAGTAGGACTCTTGCTTTTCCTGTCTCTATTTAGACAACTAACGATACTTCCTTGTCTGTCAGCTGTCAAGGCACTCTTTTCTCCACTGACTTTTCTGTTCCACCTGTTTCCCATATTCCCTAGGTTACCATGCAGATTTTTTCGATGGTACAGCTCACTGATCTTGGTTGTAGTGTTGGTTTTGACTCACACCTGGCTGGATTGATAAACAAGGATGATACTTGGGACTAGCCGGTGTCGTAGGGATCATTAGGGTCTCTACATTCTCGACCGCCTCCACCTTCTGTCCACTTTAGTTGCTCCTACCACGTCTACCTCCACCGCTACTACTGCCACCACCTCTCGAGCTTTTGCGCAGTGGCATCACCATTTGGGTCACCTGTGTGGGTCCCGTCTTTCGTCATTAGTTTGTCAGAGTGTTCTTGGACGTGTTACTGTTGACATGTCCATGTTTTGTCAAGGTTGTAAGCTAGGTAAGTATCTACAACTTCCTTATCATTCCAGTGAGTCCTTGTCTTCTTGTCCATTTGATTTAGTTCATTCAGATATATAGAGACTTGCGTTTATTATCTCCAAAGGCGGGCATAAATTCTATGTAATTTCATTGATGATTATTCCCATTTTATTTGGTTTTCCCTATGTCTAATCATGGCCAGTTTCTTACGATCTATCGTAACTTTGCCATTGTAACAGCCCAGCTGTTTATTTCAAAATTTTCGATAAAAAAATTTTAAAATATTAAAATTAAATTAATTTGGTTTAAAATAAAAATTAGAGTTTTGTTTGTGTAAAATTTGAATTTTGTTTTGCCCTGATTTTCTGTTTCTAAGAAAGCTAGATTTGAAAAGTGGGTTAAAAAAACTTAAAAATATTATTGAATAAAATGATATTTTGATTTACTGTAAAAATACTATGTCAAATTAATTATTTGGAATTATTCGGCTTATATTTGGTTTTCTGAGTTTTTCTGGAGTTTTAAAATCTATTTTGAAAATAAAAAGTATTTTAAGTATGAAAATTAAAATACCAACAGTAGTTCAAAATATTTTTATTAAGTCCAAAATGTCTCCAGGAAGTTGTTTGAATTTTCCTGGAATTTTTGGATATAAGTTCATATTTTTCTGAGCTTTATTGAATTTTCTGGTGTTTTCTGAAAATCTAAATCAAATTTAATTCTCTGCGGCCCGATCTAATCTCGTGCGTCCATCTTCGCCTAACTCCTTCGCTCTCCATCCGACGGTCCTGATTTCTTCCTTGCGTCGCATCGCTCATCCGACCGTCCGCTCTTTTCTCTCTCTCTTTTCTCTCTCACTGATAAAACCGGTCAATGAATAAAATTATTTTTCTTTACAAAAATAATTTGGTCAGAAAATTAAAATCCTTGCTGGCGTCCTAAATTCATTTTCCTCAGAAAAATAATTCATTTCAAAATCATTTCGCTTGATGACGTCATAATTTGATTTTTCAGTTCAAAAATAATTCCAGAAAATCGGTTTATTCTTTTCTCTCTTTTCAAACTTCCGAGAGCCCGTTCTTTTTCGTTTTAACTCCGATTGAGCCCATTAAAATTTCTAAATTCATCTAAAATTCTAATCTATCCATTTATACCCTATTTTCAAATTTTTGAAATTTTTTAATTTATTTGGTTTAAACTAAATCTTAATTAGAATTTTTATTTAATAAAATAAAATTAAACATTAATATTTGCTAAAAATATTTTATTTGAGTTCTTTGAGACTCAAGGAAGTTTCGAAATTTTTCTTAGATTTTTCGGATTTTGTTTATGGCCAATTTTAAAATTTCAAAAAAAAAACTAATTTTCCCACAGAGTCACCGATCGCTATGGGATGCAGCACGCTTAACCATAGCGTTTCCCCCAAACCAGCCACCAACTCTCCTTCTTTCCTTTCTTAGAAAACATTCCATCCTCCTGGTACTTATTCCTTACAGGCGTGACACTTTGTTCATCTTCCGTAGCGGTTCGTTCTCGAGCGCACGCACGCTGTGACCATGGACGCCGGTTTTCAAACTTCCATAACTTTTGATTTTCTCAACCGTTTTTCACGAAATCAAGTGCGTTAACTTCCTCTCATCAAGAACATTCCATTCCTAACCGTTTCCCCACTTCTTCATGTGCATTTTCATGAGAAAACTAACCGCCACCGAAAGACATTCGTTCATTTGATCTCCACCTCCGCCCCTATGAAAGGGAGCACCGTGTGCCCCTTCTAATCCTCATCCACCCCCGAAAATTTCAAGTCCCCACTCCCTTTATTCTCTCCACAATCTCCATTTTACTTTTGTGAACCGAAATGTGTTCGTCGGCCTTTTGCGACGCCTACATTGGAGCTCACCACTTTGACCACACCGCTGGCTTTGCCTTCTCGCTTCGCGGTGCTCCCCTCGCCTTCATCGAGCATCGCGGACCACCGTACAAACCGCGTCGTCGTTTCTCTCCTCGCTTGCTTGCCGACCGTGGGTGTTCCGTCAAAACCAAGGTGAGCATTGTGTTTCCGACATTCTCCTCTTCGTTTCGCCACCAACCTCACCCTCTAACTCCTCTCCGTTTGCCCGGAATGCCGATGCCAACCCGCCGGTCGCCGAATGTCTTCTCCGCCGTGTTTCGCCACCATCCGATGTCCGTTGGCCGAGCTGTCTGTACCGTTGAGTTCGTCTCGACGTGTTCTCGCCATGCTTCCATCGCCTTCACCAAGATTCCCGAGTCCCTGCCGACCGGTCGAGCAGCACGCTAAAAGCTGTACCTTCGCGCACACCACTTTTGGTAAGCGCTTTGATTTTTGTTCGCGTCATATCGTGTCCTAGCCTCCAAGTAATTTATCTATCATCTTTATTTAATTTTTCGTGGAGCCAATTGTCAGAAATTGAACTTTCCGCGAAAATGGCCGTTTTTGACTCCCGACGTCGATTCATCGTCTCTGTTGAGCTTTAGCATGTGCCGTAATTTTTATTATACTTGCCTCGCCGCGTTCTACGCCGTACTTCCTTCCGTTTCCCCAAAAAGCCTCCACAAATTTTTGCCTCCGACACCTCGCCATGGCCGCCAATGGCATCTCGTGTCCCCATCTATCCGGTAGTGTTTTCCCAAATCTGTTCGCATCATATCGTGCCAAACCATCCCAGGTAGCTACCTTTCAAATGGTTTTGGATTCGCTTCACCGAGCACCAAGATATCAAGTTTTTCCTTCTTCTCTAACGTCGTCGTTCAAACGTCGATTGTATCGTCTCCGTTGAATTTTCCGCCTAGCCAATAATTTTCTTAGCCTCACCATGTCGTGTTCTACCCTGTGCTCACCCTACATCTCCATGTTCCATACCCAGTACTATCTCTCCAACTTGTCGATGGCGCTACCACGTTGTCGCTGTCGTTTTTCCCTCGCCGCCGGTGATTGTCACCGTTCCTCGCCTCAATACCCACGTCACCACATTCGCCTTGTCGCCGAGGTTCCATTTTGTCCGTTCGCCACCACCTCGCAACCAATCGACACCGTACTGTTCAAAAACGAATTCTCGGATTTTGTTATCATTTCATGTGATATCAAAAATTCCAATTATTCGTTCTCCCTCATTCGAACTCCGAATCCGTTGATTCTTTCTCCTAAATTCATCTAAAATCTTAACCTTTCCTCCAGTATATATTTTATATTTTTGTGATTTTATTTGTATTTATTTATTCTTTGTATTCGTCGTTTCGCGCGTAGAATCCGACGTCACCGAAGAATTTGTCGACCCACAGCAAGAAAGTCAAGACACCGCACACAAAGGCAAGTCTCCTTTGAACATCTTGAACCTATGTTTGAGAAATGTTTTTAAATTATTTTAAAAGTTAATGCATTGCTATGTTACATAAAATGATAATTTCTGTTGTAGAAGTAATAGTTAAACCGATGATTGTTATGCCCTCATTTGATATTGACAACCATGTACCTTTGACACCCTAGGATTTCCTTTGTCTCATTATTGAGATTATTACAAATTCTTTGATAATTGTTGTATTGGTAGTAAGATGCTTAGAAATGCTTTATAACTTTAGTAACCTTGGAATGGTAATTACATTTCAGTGATCTATTCTTTTGTTCAGATGTGAGTGGCAATTGGTGTTGCCACGGTTCTTGTGAAATAAAATGTATTGTGAAAATTGTTTAGACCGGGCGGATGGTTGGTTGGATTGGTGCGGTTAGCACGAGATCTTGAAAAGTGTATGTTCGCCCTAGTCAATTAAGGACCGACTCTTGTATTTGTCCGCCCGAGCACTACCGGTACAACCACATGTCTATATGGGTACGACCTAGGCGATTAACTTATAATAGACTAGTATAGGTACCACCAGTGGAAAGTGGATACCAGGGTTACTGGTTATTCACGTGAGGGACAGTGGTTACTTGTACTCATACGGCGCAAGAGGGGCTTCATGCGGGTGGTTAACCCTTCAACGGTGAAACCTCAGCGGGTGGTGTCTAGCTAGACTAGAGTAAGGTAAAGGCTTTGTGATGAATTATCTAGGTCTCATGCCTAAGGAAGCATGCTGACTATTAAGATAACTTGTCTCTTGTGGGTAAAGTGTACAACCTCTGCAGAGTGTAAAACTATTCGAATAGCCGTGCCCACGGTCAAGGGCGGGCAACGAATGCTTTCACATGGTAGATCTTTGGTTTTGGTTTTTAAAATAAAAGTTTTGAGAACCGAGAGTGGTTGGAACTCTCGGAGTTGTTGTCCTGGCGGATGTAGCCAGTGTGGGTGGTTTAACCCGTGGTTTTGAACTTTGGCAGTTAGCCAGTTGTTTAGTGTGGGTGGTTTAACCCATGGTTTTGAACTTTGGCGGTTAGCCAGTTGTTTAGTGTGGGTGGTTTAACCCGTGGTTTTGAACTTTGGCGGTTAGCCAGTTGTTTAGTGTGGGTGGTTTAACCCGTGATTTCGAACTTTGGTGGTTAGCCAGTTGTTTAGTGTTGGTGGTTGAAACCTTCACTATAAAGTTTTCAATAGTTTCTGTTGAAGCAATTACTTTATTAAATTGATGCCTTCAAAAATATTTAATGGTATTTGAAATAAAATATTGCTTTGTGCATAAGAACCATAAAACCTTCCTTTGTTAAGCCTTGCATCTATTGCATTTTCCCAAGACTTGCGGAGTACTTTATGTACTCACATGCTACACTTAAAACAAAATCTCAGAGGATTATGAAGCTCAAGAAAGAGATTACAACTACTTCGCGTGTGGATTCGACGAAGGCTTTCTGGAGTACTAGGTTGCGCTTCTCCAGTCAATTGCCTGTGGCGTATTGATGGGTCTTTATCAAGTTTATTTGCTTCCGCTGTGTTGTGTTTATTTGCGAGGTCTTGAAACCTCAGTTGTAATGAAAAGACCTTTTGGTCGGTACTCTTTATAATATTGTAATATTCGTCTTTGTCAATGTAATCATCATTGTTTAACTGTGTGCACTAGCTTTAATCTAGGACTAGTGCTGTAATACACAGAGGGTCCGGATTTGGAAATCCGGGTCCCGACAGCCATGATGGTTCGTACTCAGTTTGAGTCCTCTATATGTACTTTTAGCTATGATTCTGTTAGCGAGTACTATTCTGCTGCTTTCAAACAATTTCTTTCTGAGTAGGACACTCTTTAGCAGTCTTCTTGTCCTAGTGTCCATGCTCAGAATGGGGTTGCTAAGTGCAAGCATCGTCATCTGATTGAGACTGCTCGCACTCTTCTCTTTGCCTCTCACGTTCCACCACGGTTCTGGGCTGAGACTGTTTCTATGGCTGCATATCTCATCAATATGCAGCCTTTCTCTACTCTTAAGGATGTCAGTCCTATAGAACGTCTCTACTCTAGAGCCCCCCAATACAGTCACCTTCGTGCTTTTGGCTGCACCTATTTTGACTGCTGCGGCCTCATGAGCGTACTAAGCTGTTAGCCCAATCAGTTGAGTGTGTGTTTCTTGGGTACAGTTCTAAGCATAAGGGTTATCGCTGCTATGATCCTTTTGCTCGGCGGATTAGGATCTCACGAGGTGTTGTCTTTGATGAACCTTGACCTTTCTTCTATCGAGATTCGGCTCCTCATCCTGCTTCCACCATCGAGACGATCTCCGAGTTGTCTTTCCCTGACTCTTCACCCATTTCTCCCCTTTCACGGCCTTCCTCTAGTCTATCTCAAGTGGTTCCTCGAACATGGATAATTTCACGAACCAGCATCAGTCCTTTTATCACCTTTTGTCAGTATATTTTAGACTCTACTAGTATGCTAGAGTAATTGCTAAAAGTGCTATGATATATCTGGTCGCTGCAACATAAATAAAATTAGTGTTGGCTTAAAATTTTCTAGTAGTTGATGGAATGATAAGAGTATGTATTGGTGGTAGCATTCCGAGTCCAGAGGATGGGCGGGGTGCTATAGTTGGTATCAGAGTGGGCGTTATGTCCGTGTTAAAGAAATTTGACAACTTAGATTAATTATTCAACTAAAATTTGACTTAGGTCTAACAATAAAATTTGACACACTCTGGTGCACAATAGGATGGGGTTTGGGTCCTGCATTTGCATTTTCGTTTTCGCTAGCTTTGTTGATGATTTGTACTGTTGAGATGGATGTTGTGGGCAAGCTGTGTGATTGGCTATCTGTCATGAACAGAGATGCCGAGAGCTAGAGGATGCGGCCGTGGCCGTGGCCGTGCCCAAGTGGAGCCACCACTTGAGGTTCAGCAGGAGGCACCTGACGCAGAGGTTGCTTCTACTGAGCAGTCCGTAGCTAGAGATTCGGCAAGATCTTCAGCCTTGCTACAAGAGTTCATAGATGAGGTCCGTGCAGTTCTCCATCAAGCGTCAGCAGCCGCTGCTGCGGCCGTGCCCGTTGTTGCCCCTACTACCGTTCCGGTCGTATCGGAGGCAAGAATGGGTCTTCGTGAGTGGTTGGCCTTGCGGTTAGATACCTTTGATGGTACGGATACACCAATCCAAGCTATGAATTGGTTGCACTACATGGAAAGACAGTTCGAAGCCCTAGAGATAAGCTCTCAGTTGAAAGCTCGCTTTGTGGCTTTCCAATTGAAGGGTCAGGCGGACATCTGGTGGGAAGGGGTCCTTTCAGCCAGGACCCCTCCCAAGGTCTTGCTACCCAGATTCTTTTGTGGAGAGTATGGAGGTCACCCTGTCGACCTTCGTACATGGAAAGATGACCATAGCTGAGTACAAGACGGGATTCAATAACCTGATCCGCTTCGTGCCATCGGTCGCGAGCAACGACCTTGAGAAAGCCAAAAGGTGCCGCCGAGGGCTCAACTCTAAGTTTTGTCATGTCATGGGAGCTACGGTGCCACGTGAATTTAGCTATGTGGTAGAGCAGGCCATTAGGATGGAGATGGAGATGCAGCTCATTAAAGGGCTGCAACCCTCTGGTGGTCCGAGCGCTTCTGGTGGTGACCAGAAGAGGAACTTCACTGAAGGGGGTGAGTCATCTCAGTGGCCCGCTCCTAAGAAGTCCAAGTGGGGCCAGCATCCCCCACATTTATCCAAGTCCAAGACTTCGAGGCTGTCTTCTTCAGTGCCTCGTTCTTCATCGACGACCCAGCCTATCGTCCTATCCCAGAACAGGGCATGATTTGTTTCAAGTGCGGTGATGGGCACCGTGCTGTTGAGTGTTCTTGGACGGGGAACTGTCGACATTGTGGCCATGCAGGACACAAAATGATTGTTTGTTGATAGAATCCCGCTACCATCATCAAGCGGGAGCCAATATCTTCATCTTCATCAAATGCTACGCCTCGGGAATCAGTCCAGATGATGGCGGCTGCCCCTGCATTGTAGCCCCTCTCTCTTGGGCTCCACCCACTGGATATTATTGACATCCTGCACCGACTCCTCCATTCCAACATGCTTCACCGCCTCCAGTCCCGTTTCTACCACAGTAGAGCGTTGGGGCTCTCGCCGCCCCGACACCACCTAGAGTCTACACACTGCCTGCTGTTGAGTCCACGGGTCGACCTGACATGGTGACAGGTACCCTGCTAGTGGACTCATGTGAAGCCCTTGTTCTTTTCGACTCCGGTGCTACCTATTCGTTTGTATCTCGGGAGTTTGTTAGAAAGGCCAAGTTGAGTGTCCAACAAATTTCCCAGTCGGTTACGGTTAGTACCCCAAGGGGTATCATTGCTAGGTCCACAGTATGCCCTGGCTGTGTGGTTGCAACAGATGGTGAGGAATTTGTTGCCAACCTCATGGTTATTTAGTTAGAGCCTTTTGATGTTATCCTAGGTATGGACTGGTTACATCGCTACCAAGCTGTGATCTCCTGCTTTTGGAGGACAGTCACCTTGCAAGCTCCTTCAAGGAAGGAGATAATCTTTCAGGGCAATACACCCACGTATTCCCTCTTTGTGTTGGCCAGCCTGTTCCCTGGCCGACGAACAATGAAGTCTGGGTTACTTCTCGCCCTTGCGAAGAAGCCAAGTGCGCCCTTGCACATTGAGGATATTCTTGTGGTGTGTGAGTATCCCGATGTATTTCCTGAAGAGCTTCCTGGAATGCCACCCAGGCGAGATGTTGAGTTCAGAATTGATCTTATTTCTGGCATAAGACCTATCTCCATGTCTCCCTACCGGTTGGCATGACCCTTGCAAGAGGAGTTGAAGAAGCAATTGGACGAGTTGTTATCCAAGGGCTTGATTCATCGTAGTGTGTCACCTTGGGGAGCCCCTATCCTATTCACTGAGAAAAGGATGGGAGTTAGCATATGTGTATAGATTACCGTGCTCTCAATCTGGTGACAATCAAGAATAAATACCCATTGCCTCGCATCGAGGACTTGTTTGATCAGTTGAAGGGAGCGAAGGTGTTCTCTAAAATTGATCTACAATCTGGGTATAATCAAATCTGAGTACAGAAGCAAGACATTGAAAAGACAACTTTCTCCATAAGATATGGGCACTATGAGTTTACAGTTATGTCCTTTGGACTGACGAATGCCCCTGCTGTCTTCATGGAGACGGTGAACAGTATGCTACACAAGTATCTGGATGACTTTGTAGTGGTGTTCATCGATAATATCCTGATTTATTCCAAGATAGAGGAAGAGCATGAGCAGCATCTGAGGCTCGTGTTTAAGACTCTGAGGAAACATCAATTCTTTGCCAAATTAAGAAGTCCGAATTTTGGATTTCTGAAGTGAGCTTCCTGGGTCATGTAATTAACCAGGAAGGCATTTCAGTAGATCCAAGCAAGATTTCCACCGTCGTGGATTGGAAGAGGCCATCAAATGTTAAAGAAGTGAGAAATTTTCTAAGCCTAGCTGGTTATTATCGGTGTTTCGTGAAAGATTTTTTCATCATTGCCAAGCCAATGTCTCAACTCACGCGGAAGGGTGTGAAATTCTAGTGGACCAATGAATGTGAGCATAATTTTAATACTCTGAAAGAGAAGTTGGTAACTGCTCCTGTTCTCACACTTCCTAAGCCAGGGAAGCGTTTCACGGTCTACTCGAATGCATCTCGAGTGGGTCTGGGTTGTGTGCTCATGCAAGATAACAAAGTGATCGTGTATGCCTCGCGACAGTTGAAGAAACATGAGTAGAATTACCCTACCCAAGATTTAGAGCTTGCCGTAGTGGTTTTTGCTCTAAAGATTTGGAGGCATTAGTTGTATAGAGAATCTTGTGATATCTTTACTGACCACAAAAGCCTCAAATACATTTTCACTCAGAAGGAGCTGAATTTGAGGCAACGGAGCTGGTTGGAGCTGATTAAAGACTATGATCTCACTCTTCAGTACCATCCGGGTAAAGCAAATATGGTTGCTGATGCCCTTAGTCGTAAGATGATATCCTCTACTCTAGGTTGTCTCATTGCTGACTTTGAACGGATAGAAATTTCCTATTGTTTCACCGGTACAAAGACAAGTGAAATGCGCTTATTATCGAATCATCAATTCAAGCGGTAAAGGGGCGCAATAAAGATGATCGATTGCTTCAGCAAGTGAGGAAGCGGCTTGATGAAGGAAAAATGGGGGATTTCAGCCTTGATGAATCAGGCGCATTGCGGTTTAAAGGCCGTCAAGGATGATATTTTGAGAGAAACTCATCGTACCCCGTACACGGTGCATCCTGGTGAGACCAAGATGTGATCTCAAAAAGATTTTCTGGTGGAAGAGGATGAAAGTGGATATTGCTAAGTATGTGGCATCTTGCGGGGTTTGCTAGCAAGTGAAGGCGGAGCACAAGCACCCTGCTGGGCTTTTGCAGCCCTCGAAGGTTCCTCACTGGCCATGGGATGATATTACCATGGATTTCGTAGTCGGCTTACCTCGTACTCAGCGAGGTAAGGATGCGATTTGGGTAGTGTTGAACTGATTCAGTAAGTCCACGCACTTCATCCCCATTCGTACAACGAACTCATCGAGTGAGTTGGCACCCATCTATGTGTGAGAAATTGTAAGGTTGCCTGGTGTGCCTAAGTCAATAGTTTTAGACAGAGACGCCAAGTTTGTCTCCAAGTTTTGGGAGAGCTTGCAGGGCACTTTGGGCACAAAACTCCAGTTTAGCACTACTTTCCACACACAGACGGATGGATAGTCCGAACGCACCATTTAGACACTGGAGGACAAGTTGAGGTCCTATGTTATGTCTTGGAAGGGTAGCTGGGAGGATCATTTGGCATTCGCAGAGTTTGCCTATAACAACAGCTACCACTCTAGTGTTCGAGCAGCACCATTCGAGGTTCTTTATGGGCGGATGTGTAGATCGCCACTGTGTTGGGATGCTGTGGACGAGAAGGCTGTTCTGGGACCAGATTGGGTCCAGCAAATAGTGGAACGAGTGGCGGAAATTAGACAGAATCTGATAGCTGCCCAGAGTAGGCAGAAGAGCTACACAGATGTCAGGAGGCGAGAACTAGAGTTCAAAGTGGGGGATCATGTGCTCTTGAGAGTATCTCCCACTAAAAGCATAGTGCGATTTGGAACCAAAGCGAAGCTTAGCCCGAGGTACATTGGGCCATTTCAAATTCTGGGACGGATTGGAAAGTTGGCATGTCGCTTGGATCTCCCTGAGTCCATGAGAGGAGTGCATAATGTGTTCCATGTTTCGATGTTAAGAAAGTACTTGCGAGATCCAGAGCATGAGATGGTGTTAGAACCGGTGTCCATAAAGCAAGACCTCAACTTCGAGTCCCGTCCAGTTCGGATTCTGGAGGAATCAGAGAAGGTGTTGAGGCATAAAACGATAAAGCACGTTAAAGTACTTTGGACACATCAGTCTGAGCGAGAAGAGACATGGGAGTTGGAGTCTCGCAAGCGCGAGCAGTACCCATACTTGTTCTCCATGGGTATGAGTTATTGTTATGTTATGTGCAGTTCGTTTTATTTTGTACTTCCGTGCGGATTGTTGAATGCTAGAATTCGGGGTCGAATTCTGTTAAGGGGGTAGAATGTAATACCACTGAAATGCAAAGGGAAGAAATGCGAGGAGTAAACCAATCCAAGGGAGAATAAAAGGAATAAAGAAAAGTTGTGCCGTCAGACCCTTCGGTTTTTAGAAAGTCGAATAAAAGTAGCGCTCGCAGATGTTCCCAGACCGTCCAGGGACAGTCGGCACTGTCTCACGTTTTAGGTTTTCTTCATCCGGCAGGAGGTTCCATTCTTACCTTTTCTGACTTACCTACTAGAGTAGAAAAAGGCCAGATAGTGCAGAGCCCTTTTGGACCAAAAGGCCCTTATGGCCAATAACAACAAAAGAGAGTGAAGGAGGGTATATATGGCAATGCACAGCTCAGAGGTAGGCCAGTTGTCACCTCCTTAAGCTTAGCCAACACCTGGCCCTCCTTATTTTCCTTTCCCCAACTGAGAGTTCACCCAGAGTAAGCCAACAAAAGCCAAGCAAGCACCATTTCATTTCCCCAGCCGAGAGCACAGCCAGAGCACAAGGCAGTAAGAGGGCCCTGTCTCTCTATTTCTTGGCCAAACCAAGCCTTAGCCTACTTCTCCTAGTTCAACATTTCCCACTGAGAGCCAATGCAACTGAAGCCAAGAAAGGGAGCAAGAAGGAGAAGGGCAAGAAGATAGGCGCCCCCATGGAGCTAGCGAAGGCCGTGGCGTGAGGACGACAACAGCGGAGCAAGGACGATAGTCGCGAAGATTCAGGACAACCAGACCGCTGAACCCACGCCAAGCCAACCAATGAGTACGCCCACCTTCCCTCCACAACCCCACAGCGTAGCACAATATCACGCAAAAGTAGATGAAGAGCACATAGAGATAGGGGATGGGGGCAAACCATCCTAGTAGTAGGGGGTGGCCGGCTGGCTGCAAGCCATGGCCGGTGAGCTCAACCTGTAGGGAGCGACCGAAGCCAGGGCGACGGTTGACGGTGACGGACGGTGGCGCAGACGACCAAGCCTTGAGGGTGGCGGCGTGGCCAGAGGCCGAGGTCGGAGGCGTAGAGGCCATGATCGGAGCTGAGGGCAACGGCCAAAGGCCATGCTGATCGAGCGGTGGCGCCCCGCGCCCCACCGCCGTGCGAGCATAGGGGAGGCGGCGGATCTGGTCCTAGTTGGCTGTATCCGGATCCGGTCCTGGTTGGTCGGATCCGAGGCGTAGAACGAGGGGGAGGCAGAGTGGCCGGAGGGGTGGCAGCCGACGGCAGGGCGACGACCCGATCTAGCCCCGGCCAGCCAGACAGGGAGGGGTCACTGGCGGTGCACACTAGGCCGATGTGCTGAGGTCCCCTCCGCACTGCAAAATGGCAGGAGAAGGAGAGGGAGTGAGGGAGAGCCAGGCGGGGGTGGCGGAGGAGCCGTCGGCGGTGAGCTCGGGGCCGGCTAGCCCGAGCTCGACAGTGCGCTTCCCTGCGCGCCCCAAATCGCCTAGAGAAGCGGGGCGCGGTCGTGCAAGAAAGAGAGAAATGGGGGAGAGGCGAGGCCGGTTCGGCCGAATCAGATAAATGGAAAAAAAAGGAGAAGAGGGAAGAAAAGGGAAAAAGAGAAAGAAAATACAAGAGGAGAAAAAGAAAAAAATGGAGGTTTGGTACTTGCGCGACGGGTCCTTAACCCTGGGCATTTTATGCCAGAGTCGGGTTATGCGCATAGAGTTGACGTTGCTCGCTTAAGCACTGGTTTTTATATAGTGTGTTGAGTCGGGTTAACATTTGTACAAGTGGAGGTCCTGGGTCGGAGCCGTCCGCGCATCGTCCCCGAGACTAACCAGGCATGTGCATGGTAAAGCGGTAAATTCGGGTAATATTTACTGTTAGATGAATGATGGTGCATTACTTACCATGTTGCGGTAAGTTAACTATTTCTGGATGCATGATGATGAATGATGAATGACGATTGTTGAGACATGATATGTTGTGATCCCCACATGGAAACAGGGCAGGCCTGGGTGAGCATCGACGGGTGCTCGCTCTGCTATACTGGTATAGGCTAAAGAGATAAGAGAGAATTTCATGTGCATATGCATAATGTTTGGTTGATAAGAACTTAAAGAGATTAAATGGAAACAAATGATGATTGGAACTGAGATGGATGTGGATTGATTTGTGAATCTGTTATTTACTGTTTTGTTTTGTACTTGCTGAGTTTTTAGACTCACCCTTGCCTTGTTGGTTTTTTAGGTGACTATTGAGGACGTCATGTGTGAGCAGGAGTAGCACATGAATAATTTCACGAACCAGCAGCAGTCCTTTTATCAACTTTTGTCAGTATATTTTAGACTCTACTAGTATGCTAGAGTAATCGCTAAAAGTGCTATGATGTATTTGGTCGTTGTAACATAAGTAAAATTAGTGTTGACCTAAAATTTTCTAGTAGTTGATGGAATGATAAAAGTATATATTGGTGGTAGCATTTTAGACCGGGAAGATGAGCGGGTGCTACACCGCTGCCCCGAGCCGACGGGAGCCGAGCAATGCCCCGGGCGAGGAGGCCGCACAGGTGCCTTGGCGTCTCCGGCCATTGAGGAAATCCGTCGAACGCATCGAGGGCGGGGCTAGGAGGAATTGGGTAGGGCCGGTTTTGCGGGCGTTTGCGGGTGTGGCTGCAGCCCAGCAGTTCGCCTCTCTCTCTGTTGATTTGGTCGATGGGTACGGCCTAGTTATTGTGGCCTTACATTTTGGTTCTGGGTGTCGCTACTAGGGATGCTAGTAAAGTTGTGCAACGTGTGGTGTTGGACCTGGCCGAACAGCCCAACTCCGCCACTCCGCAGCTGGCCCCTCGCCCTCTGGTGTCGAAGTTTATTTTTCCCTGCTACATCTAGTTGCTCCGGCCTTTCCCTCTCTCTTCTTCGGTGAGTCTCATGTCATATTTCCTTTACCATGATGATTTTTTGGTACAGTATTGCCTACCTGACCGCTCGCCCGGACGACGACAGTGCGACCTACGTATATCGGAGATCTCCGCCGAGCTGAGTTGGGTACAAATAAATATCATTCGGTTTCCTTCCGATGAACATTGCAACCAAGGCGTACGTCACACATCCATGGTGATCCTAAACAATCTACTTGTCATTGCCATGATCATTTGCTATCATGTCGTAGTCACTATATTTGGAGTCTTTAGCGAGGACTCGATAATAACAAGTTGTTCTCTTAGGATCTATTTTGTAAATGTTGGATGGTTACGTACTTTAACCTCGTGTTATTAATATAAACAACGTGGTCTTTGCTAAAAAAAGAAATTGGACCCCAAAGCTTGGATTTGTTTCCGCACAGGCGGTGCTACCTATATTTTAGGGGTGATTATTGATCTAGTTTGGTTGGGTTTTAAAATGTTTAGAACCAAATTATTTGCATCTACTGCTTTGTGCTTTTGGATGTCTAGTTATGCAATGTTTTCATCATCATTCTATCGTATATGTATCTAGCTAATCGTTTTTAATCGTGTTAGTAAGAATCTGATTTGTTGATCCTTGCATGCTAGCATAGGGTTTCGATCGTAGAGCTTTATACATCGGTTTGGGAGAAACAATGAACTGGCCGCGACGTATATAGTTGCGACAGGACTATGTCGACAAGGAGGTATTAGAGAAAATATTGTATAGCCATATATAGTTGTAACTTGCTTAGGTTAGCTTCTCTAATTGAGGCTTATGTAACATCCTAATCTTGGCTCTGCTGACTATATATGAAAAGCCAACCTAGCATGTTAGCATATGCTACCCTATCTTTTCTCCACTCAACATGGTATCAGATTAATTTCTTTCCTAACCCTCTTCCGCAGCCGCTGCTGATCGCGTTCATTGCCGTGCAAGCCACGTTCCCTAGCCGATCGAATTGCGTTGAGCTTGCTGCCAATCGCATGGCACCCGATGGCGCCACCTTGGCCTGTGGCAATCTGTCCAGATCTGGCACCATCGATGTTCTCGTGAACGTCGTGCCAGCAGCCATCGTCAACCCCTACTGCACCATCGTCGTCCGGACGCACGTTCCCATCATCCTTGATCTCAAGACCACAAACTACAACAAATGGTCTTCCTTCTTCAAGTCCATATGCAGCAAGTTCGGGCTCCTCTTCCACATCGACGGTTCGACCCCAACCAATGCCAACGACTCCCTCTAGGTCCAAGCAAACTACTCCATCCTGAGCTGGCTCTATGGCTCTGTCGCTGACGACATCATCGACATCACCATGGAGCCCGATCAGACAACTCGCACTCTCTGAATCACCATCGAGGCTTTGTTCTACGACAACAAGGAACCTCGTGCGATCTTCCTTAGCAACCAATTTCACTCTTTGGTTCAAGGGGATCTCTCCATCTCAGAGTACACCCAATGCCTCAAAACATTGGCGGACTCCCTGCGCGATGTCGACCACGCCATCTCCGAGCCGCAAATCGTTCTCAACATGCTTCGCGGCCTCAATCCCTGCTTCTCCAACACTGTCGATGATATCGCGAATGCCACCCCGTTCCCCTCCCTTGCCAAGGCGCTCTCTCCATGCTCGCCCTCAAAGAACTTCGGCTAGCAAACGAGATCAAGGTCGCCTCCGACACCGTTCTCGTCGCGTCCACGTCATCTGCCTCCTGCGGCCTGGATGGGTGCTGTATCTCGGCGCCCAACGCTCCCTTGGCCTTAGCACACAGTGGCGGCGGCGGCCGTGACTCCAAACATGGTGGCAAGGTAGAATGGGAAGGTAGAATGTGCTCTCTGCACTCTCAACAATGTGGTCCGCACGCTCCTGGTGCATGCCCACATGCCGCCACCATACTGGACTGAGGCGCTCGTAATAGCCAAGCACCTTACCAACCTCCACCCCTCAACCTCTATTCAAAACTCCATCCCCTTTGAGTTTCTTTACCGTACCCATCCCACATATAATCATCTTTGGGTTTTCGGCTTCCTTTGCTACCCAAATCTCTCATCAACCACCTCGTACAAACTCGCTCCTCGTTTAGCCGCCTATGTTTTTCTCGGTTGCCCCAGCTCTCATAAAGGGTATCGATACCTTGACCTCGCCACCAAACGACTCATCATCTCTTATCATGTTGTCTTCAATGAAACTTCATTTCCCTTTGTTCACCGTGACTCCCGCACGATCTTGTCATCCACCACCTCGCTGGACTTTCTCCCAGCGATAGCTCCATCACATAGTGATGTTGAGCGATCACGCCAGCACACATGGCTGCTTCGTCGTTCTACGACGTTGAGAAACCATGCCCAGCGGTGCCTTGCCCAGATCCTTCGACCGCGCCTACGACCATGCTGACAACAATGTATAATACCGTGCCTATGACCACGTCTACGACCGCGCCTACGACCACGTCTACGACCGTGCCTACGACTGCGCCTCCTACCACAACCACGTCTACAACCATGCCTACGACCACATCTACGACCGTGCCTATGACCGTGCCTCTGACCATGCCTCTGACCACGCCTTCGACTGCGCCTCCGACTGCACCTTTGACCGCACCTCCAACTGTGCCTTTGACTGCGCCCGCGCCACCCCCAGCCGCACCTACATCGCCTCCGGCCGCGTCAGCCACTCCCGCGTCGCCTCCTCATGTCACGTTGGCCATGCCGGCGTTGCACCCTCAGGCACCACCTAGCTCGGTTCCACATACTGCACCCAGTCCTCACCCGATGCGGACCCGTGTAGCATCTGGCATCGTGAAGCCAATTCATCATCTCAACTTATCCACTGTGCACTCTTCGGTCTCCCCCATCATGGCTAACTAGCGAAGTGCACTGGCAGATCCCAACTAGCGAGCTGCCATGGCAGAAGAGTACCAAGCTCTTTTCCACAACAATACTTGGAAACTAGCTCCCCACCTCGTCGACGCGAACGTTGTGATAGGAAAGTGGATCATCAAACAAAGGTTGCATTCTGATGGCACTCTCGCCCGTCACAAAGTGTGCTGGGTCATGCACGGATACTCGTAGTGACACGGCATCGACTACAATGAGACATTCAGCCCAGTGGTCAAACCATCGACCATTCAGGTTGTCCTCAGCATCCCGACCTCTTGTTCCTTGCTCATTCATCAATTTGATGTCAAGAATGCCTTCCTCTATGGCAATCTTGAAGAGACTATCTACTGCCAGTAGCCGTCAGGATTCATTGACCTTTCTTCACCTGACTACATGTGTCTTCTATAGAAATCACTCTATGGTCTTAAGCAGGCACCGTGTGCGTGGTACCAGCAATTCGCCACCTATCTTTGTCAGCTCGGTTTCATCCTCTCTAACTCAGACATGTCTCTCTTTGTTCTAAAAAATGGAGACAATATCGCCTACTTACTGCTCTATATCGACGATATCATCCTCACCACCTCCTCCGGCTGTTTGCTTCGGTGTCTCACTCAACAACTCCACTCCGAGTTTGCGATGACTAACCTCGATGATCTTCATTTCTTCCTCGGCATCTCTGTCAAGAGATTTTCTGCCGGCATCTTCCTCTCATAGTGCCAGTACGCTGTGGATCTTCTCCAACATGCCGGCATGGTCGAGTGTCACTCCACAACAAATCCCGTGGACACTCGCGTCAAGCTTTCTACCCAAGACGATGCCCCTGTTGCTGATCCAGCCGAGTACAAGGGTCTGGCCTATGCTCTTTAGTACTTGACACTTACTCAACTGGACCTGGCCTATGCCATTTAGCAGGTCTGTCTCTTTATGCACAATCATCAGGAACCTCACTTTGCGTTGATCAAACACATTCTGAGATATGTGAAGGGCACTCTTGACATCAGCCTCCACATCGGGACCGCTCCAATCAACTCCATCATGGCTTACTCTGATGCAGCCTGGGCGGGCTGTCCTGATTCGGGGCGTTCTAGCTCTGGCTACTGCATTTACTTTGGTGACAACCTAGTGTCTTAGTCCTCCAAAAGCCATACTACGATGTCTCACTCCAGCATAGAAGCAGAGTATTGTGCCATTGCACACGCGGTCTCCGAGTGCTGTTGGCTACGCCAACTTCTTCAGGCCACCATTGTCTATTGCGATAATGTCAGTGCCGTCTACATGTCCTCCAATCTAGTTCAGCATCGGCGCATGAAGCATATTGAGATTGACATCCGCTTTATCCGTGAAAAGGTCTCTCTTGGGCATGTTCGAGTTCTCCATGTGCCATCGTCCTACCAGTTCGCGGACATCATGACTAAAGGCCTGCTTGTCTAGTTGTTTACTGAGTTTTGGTCCAGTCTTTGCATCTGGAATCCTCCTGATGCGACTGCGGGTGGGTATTACAGAAAATATTGTATGGCCATGTATAGTTGTAACTTGGATAGATTAGCTCCTCTAATTGAGGGTTCTATAACCTCCTAATTTTGGTTCTGCTAACTATATATGAAAAGCCAACCTAGCCTGTTGGCCTCTGTGGTGCTATCTTTTCTCCTCTCAACAGGAGGGATGGATTGCATGACTAGATCTATGCTAGTTTCTTGTTCTAGATTCATAATTGATAGTAGATTGGTTTAATTATGAGCTAGGAATAGATTAACTGGTGAAAATTCTCTCAGGGATGATTTGGAGGGTAAGAGCTATATGTAATGAAAATTTGTGGTATGGTTAGATCCATTCTGCTAGTCAACTTTCACTGGTCAAGATAGTTAGATTTAAACATACTTTCGAACGTCTTCAATCAACATACGCTGGAACACTAGAACTATGCTATCGTAGCAAGAAATGCAATGGTATCTAGCTAGGTGACTGTTAGCCCATTTCTTGTGGATTCGATCACCTTACAATACTCTAGGTGAAAAGTTAAGTGAGGCATGCCTTGCGGTAGTTTTATTACTTGTATTTAGCATCAACAATACAATAGAAAAAAAAACGAATTTGATGGCAGTTCGGCTAGATTAGGCTCGGCTGATTCGATTAGCAATGCAGTGGTCGCATAGGAACGAGTAATTGCAAGCCATATTTTGCTTTACAAGCTGTGTACTTTAACTTTTTTCAGAGCATTGAAGCGCCCCTCTACAGACTCTCCCCTTAACAAGAATATATCTGCTATACATTCCGCTGCAGATAACGACCTACACAGATCTCCACTCCTAAGACCTATGTCAGCATTTAGAGAAGGTGAATGATTCCTAAATTTTTCTCTCTAAGATATTTAAAATATTTGCTCGAGTGACTATGGTAATTACTAAGTTCACATCACACCAACTAGGCAAAGCCAAGCTAAGCTGAAGATAAGAACCAACAAATTAACAACCTACTGTACATGCCCGGTTAGACCGCCGTTGGGAGGCCGGTCTGACTGTAGGTCTGAGGCCGACCTGACCAGTCCCCTATTTTCAGATCTGAAAACCTCTCAGGACAAAAGCTTAAACTTCAATAACTTGCTCAAATCTTATCCAAACAGTTCCAAGTTTTGCATGAGACTTATTTAAGGTAATAGGAACCTAAACCAATCAAGAATCATAAGGTTCTTAGGCTCAAATTCATGAAATTAAAAGAGAATCAAATCTAGGTCACAAGAATACTAAAAACGCTAAATCTCAAATTATTTCTTCTCCGTAAGGATATAAGACACGAGGTTTTCTAGATCTATTCTCACATGTCCTAACAAGAGGATTTAAGCATGAGATTAGGCTAGAATTTCCATGAACCCGAAATTAAAAATCTAGCTTAAGAACAAAAGAAGGCAAGAAAAAGCACAAGCATGAACATGAATGAGGCAAAGCTATGATCTATTTAAGTAGAAGATGAGGTTTATATACTTATAGATGATTACAAGGCGTAGCCAAAGCACCACTCTTTCCTCTCTCAAATTTTCTCTCACAACTATGGAATGAGACAAGGTGGTAGATCAAAACTAAACTCTAGAATCCTTAAGGCTACCACCTCCTCGCCTTCCCTCTAAATAATCAGTACAACCCTAATGGGTCCAATTCATTAAACTTACTGGAAAAACCCATCAAACCCACTAACACAGGTTTTACACATTCACGTACGTTTCTCAAAGCATTTACAAGACTCAACCTATTAACTCTTTAGCGATTGATCCATATGACAATTCTAGCTCACCTTGACTTAAAACCACTTCTCATTTGCACCTCACCACATCATAGTTTTGATAAAGACACAAACCCGGTATTTGGCCAACTACCAACATATTCTTGACGAAACTTCCAGACACCTTCCGTTGACTCCGTCTTTATCTTCGCCTCAAAGCATTACTACATGTGTTGACTCGCAACCCGTAGTGTCTAATGACTAGTTGTCACGTCTTCACGCAATCGGACTCCCCTGAACCCTCTCATAGGCCTCATCACTTAGGGCACCATATGCACTAACTCGTCTCTCCACGATCCTTGTCTTTCTATGCTCCCACTTAAGCCACATAGCCTCACACTCACTTACAGGACCACTTTAGGCCTCAGCTCTCCCGCCTAGTCACGGTCCATGGTTGTCGACCGCTACATCCTCTAAGCCACCTGCACATCTAAAGACCAAACAATCATATTGAGCATATATTCTATGCACTTGACTCACGTTAGTCGAAACCATGTATAATACAATGCAACACAACCAACCCATAATACCTATACCATGCACACACTCAATCACCACTTGACTAAACCAAAGCTCCACAGCCGGTCTGACCACCATTACAAGACCGATCAAACCATTGGGGCCGGTCTGACCGCCGATCACTGGCTGGTCTGACTATTTAACTGCACCAGAAAACACTTTCTCTAAACTTTCGGTTAAACTTTATCTAGTTTTAGCTCTAGTTTCCAATTCCAGTGGCACAAAGTGCAAACTCCCCTCTAAACAAACTTACACAAGTGTTTAGTACCAAATTTCCCAAAAGATCATGGCTAGTCTGACCGGTCGCCCCGTGGTGGTTAGACCATTGGCCATCAGCTAGTCTGACTACCAGCCACAGGCCGGTCAGACCGTATGAACCCTCACAGCACAGATTAAAAACTGAATTTTCTAAAACTTTTACAAAATTAAAATTCAACTCAATCAAAGTTCTAATTATTCATCACAAAGTTATGCTAGATCTTGTACATCATCACTACCTCTGAATCTTCCAGCGACCAGGTGATCAGTCAGTCATGCACTCCACACCATGACTGGTAAAGCAAAAAGATCTGCGGCACCAACTGCATGGCACACCTGACCTGATCATCACCTTGATCAGGAGGCAATGATGAGCCCCATAGTGCTTCATATCATAGGTGACATATCATGGGCTCACTGCTCACCTGTTTTGTTTATTGTCTGATGCATGCATGGCTTTCTGCTACCTAATTCTTCTAAAATTAAACAAACATGGCACGCAAAATCTTCTGCAGGATTGCAATACAGCTATGGATACTATCTTCAGAGCATTCTACAAGCTAGCCAACTTGATTTGCGCCTTTGCAGGGGGATAAGAGCTACTGCTGGCCTAAAGCCTATGGTGATGGTTTGGTATTTGGCTTTAGAGGCTTCATATCTGTATAGCAAAGTTGATCATGCTCGGAAATCTTTAAGGGAAAGCATGGACATATCCTAACCAACCAAATCAAAGTTAAGAATATATATGCATGCTTTCTATGATATGATCCTCAACTCCTGCATGTGCATAACAAGATCTGATTAGAATAGCACTCGAGCATATATGAGTAGTCTCTTTGTGATATGACTGGCTAATTGCAATACATGTAGTGATGTAGAGCATCACAATTTAGTCCACAATGCTCTTGCCAATTGTAACACAGAACTGTGATACATTCACACCGAATAAAGGCGGGCTAATCCTTTTCAAACCCCTAGCTTATCCGCAGTCGCAAGTTGTGAATTTGGTTTTCATATATAACCATAAATGGTACAAACCCCTTTACACACGTCCACCGGACATATAAACTAGATCATGATCAACATCACACAAAGGATCTTGCTTTTCAGGAGTACTCATTCTCCCGGGGAAAACAATCTTGGCCGAATTTCGCCAAATCTCGGTTTTCTCGGCGGGTCTGAAAAATTACAAAACTAGTGAATTTCGTTTGAAATTTAGAGTTTAACTAAATTACTTAACCAATATAAGGTAAAAATTACCTAGCTAGCCTAGTGGTAAGGATGGTGGTTTATTTAGAGCACTAGGTCTTGAGTTAAAATCCCAAAACAACACTATTTTTTTGTTTTTCCTTTTCTACTCAAACAATCAGGTTTAAAATTTAAAATTTTCAAATGAATATTTTTGAGAATTTTTGAAATTTTGGAATTATCAGTGGGGGGCAAAATAATTTTGCTGAAAAAGTTTTCATGGATTCTCCAACGAATTAATGGAAAATATGCATTCCATCGCATGCAATTGTTCACAGAAATGGTACTGAAGCCACTTTTTTTTTCAAATTTCTCCTTCAGACACCTGTTCTACAAATCTAGTCCCCTCCTTGGACGTACCGATCACTCGGCAGGACACCGACGTTGCATTTAATTAGTACGTACTTAATTAGTGCTAATCTAGTTTAATTAGTGTTAATCATATTTAGTTAGTGCTAATTATTTCTGTTTTGTTTGCTACCGCAGATGGGAGGCTCAGCAGTAAAAGCTACGCTGTAGGGGAGCTTGGCGGCTCCTACTGCCAAGTAGCTATTGCTGGACAGGAGCTGCCGATCTCCTGTAGCACGACAACACCTATAGTGCGGCAGACAACATATGTCGCCTGCCACGCTATCAAACTCAAGGAAGAGGTTAAATTTACAAAAAACGACCTCCGAGAGCCAAATTTGAAAAAAAAATAGCCACAATGCCATTTAGGTGAACAGTTCCATCGCATGACGCTTTCAATCATGGGCCGGGTTCTTTTGGTCTTAAATTTGGCTTATGCTTATACTGTTACATTAACTAGCTTTTAAACGGTGTGTTTTTAAAGCAGGGTCAATAGAAAAATTGTAGTAAAAAGTGTACTGAGTTCAGCTGTACCGACCAAAATCGCATACAACTATTTGCCTCTGCGTACTGTCTCTCGCAAACAGATAGAACTCAAATGCTTAAGCCATAAACCATCAGCATAAAAGAATCCACCCATAAATCACGCGTCACGTTCGTGTGTCACGCGTGCCCATCTCTGTTGCCACTTGCCACCATTGTGGAGAAGCTTCAGAGGAGCCTGTGTGAAGCCTTGCAAGAGGAGTGGCTAGGCCTGCATCGTCAAAGTTGCGGAGCTTATACTGATGGATTCACCATTCCTTTTGATTTCCTCCATAGAAAACCGGCATTCCCTGGCTTTAATTCCACTACACTTCAGCATTGAAAATTGGTCTGGAATAACATTGCAAGAGATTCCTGATTCTTGAGATCTTTTCCTTAATATGCTTTTGATCATAGCCACACATGACGATTGAGGTACTGATGAGATGACAGTACAAGTTGCATGTCTAGTTTTGATATATGCAGTTTTTGATATACCTATCGAACCTGCGGCAAGGGCATTCCGGTGCATATGCTCTTGATAAAGCAAGTTCACACTTCTTTTAAAAAAAGGTTCTAGCTAGCGCAACCCTTTTTTTTAAAAAAAAGATAACTAGTACTAGTTAGAGAGGCTAGTGGCTTATGATTGCAATTGATGCCTCTTGGCACCGGAACGAACACTTGTGTGAATGAACATGACGCCGATAAGTCGTATCAAAATGATTATCCCAATAGATCGTTTTTGAAAAGATGATAAAGAAATTGTTTACTTACAACGAACGTTAATACACAAAGAGCTACTAGTGCAACAAACAGTACCTACTACTACCTAATGCAGCCTGCAGGCATCAAGACTCTAGGGTACAATTGATGCTAACAACCCATGACCTATGTAAAGAAGGGTCAAGAACCTTGGCTTTCGGCTAGCCGTCCTAATATGCCGTGCATCAAAATTAATGTTGTAAGGAGCATTAGATTCACTCAGCCTGAAACATTCAGCTCAGTGGATGTCTTGTCAGTAAACAAATGCAGTGATGTGACCAGAATTTTCCTTTTTAGACCGACGTGACCAACAGAGATTTGTCACTGGAAAGTTACTACGTTCTTGGTCATCATGCCAGGCTATAAACAATGTCCCGATATTCCTTCAAATCTTCGGCATGCATGCATCTAGGTTCTATGTGCTACCTCCAGGCCAAAATAGACGTCGTTTTAGCCCAGTGGTTTTGGTTGACAAATACTTTGTTTTGATTTTTCCATGCATGCAACCTTTTCTATCTAATACCCCTGTTTATTGCTTTTTAGTAATTGCATTAGAGTGATACATATACAATCAATAAATACGGGTGTCATACGCCAAGTAACAAGTAATTTATTCCTTCCTTGGTATGCACGCACGAAGCTATAACGACAAGAAAAATTGGACATAGAAGTTTCTTGAATTAGCATCAGGTCATCTGAGGAGGCTGTAAGCAGTATCAAAGACTTGGAGCTCTTCGTCGCAAAAAAAAAAAAAAAGAGACTTGAACCTAGTAGCTTCATGTTGGATGGCCTGCATATTTGTGAAAAAACAAATTCATGTACATGGTGATATTAACTTTTCTATTTCTATAGGTCTTGCATCTGCCATCCTTATCTTTCATCTCTACTATTATATAAAAAGAAGTTGGTGGTCGTCGGTGCGTTCTCCTCTCCCCTCTCTACAGCCATCCGATTTGATCTGGACCATTCGTCTCTCTCATCCTCTCTCTCTCAGGATACAACCGCCCACCCCTCCACTTCCTCCATCTCCTCGCACATTCTGGTCACCATTCTCTCTCTGTCACTTGCTCTCTAATATTTAATGTGTGAAGTTGGCCAGGCAGTAAGTCCTGTCTCACCATTTTTATGACTCCGTTGTAACGCACGGGTCTCTAACTAGTCAGGAGAAAATATGTGAGTGTGACATTACAGACACACACTACAGATCAATGTTATTCCCCCATAGGAAACATTATCATGATAGCCCTTTCCCAATCATCCGAATGCTTTCTACCAAACCGTCTCCAACAAAAACAAAAAAAATGAAGCGATGCAGATTCCAGGAGACGAATTGTAGGTCCTTATCTACCAAAGATTGCAATACCATTTGCCGTGCAAACAGCATACTAGCAACTACGCATATCCTTCTCTGTGATATATGTGTTGCTTAAAAGCTTGTGCATCACCCACCAAATGATTGAGGAATAAGAACCCAAAAACCAAAATTATATTGCTCTGGTGGCCTCTACCTCTTGCTTTCCTCAGATCCAAACCTTGCACGGAATATTTGTAGCTGGGGGAAAAGTTTGTGCCCTTTCCTTCTATAGAAAGAATATCTGTCCTGTATGACTTTTATTTCCTCAAATGGGGTAAAATAATCCAAAAACTTCGCAGCTATTTTTGAACTTTCGCTTTTGGCAATCGCCACTCTCAACTTATTTCTTATAGCACATTACTCTTAAGTACCATGATATGGGCTAAACAATGTATTGTTTAACTTGGAGCTGCTGTATGCATGATGTCAGGCTCAGGTTACAAATTAAAAATATGATACAACGAAAACCGCATGAATTGAATGTCACCTCCAATGGAATCCCACCGGAATTAAAACGTAAGGTATGATTCAATTTGATGATGTAACACCTCAGGACCCACATTACCCTAGGATACTACTAAAACCACTCTACAACTAGCTAAATTACAAGATAAAATAATCTGACAATAATTCCTAAACAATATAGAATAAGCGGAAGCATAAACAACTAAGAGATAACATAATAGCGATAACAATTCAATAATTATAATCAACTCCAACATAATAACCAAAAGAACAATTCATAAATTTAACATTATTAAGTCGAAGTAATCATTGACGAGATAGTTAAGCAAAAGACTAAAAAACTTTCAACTTTATTACAGCATAAAAATATGATCCAAGTGCATCAGTGTGGTGCCGCTCAACCCTTCCCATCCATGCTCAAAGTCCACCTGTAGGGAGGGGGAAACAAGAGTGAGATAAAATCTCAGCAAGCAAACAGTTAGAAGAGAGGGGGAGGGTGCAGCCAAAAAAAAGGGGGTGCGGCCACCCCCTTGGGCCTTGGCCCAGGGCGGTCGGCCCACTCCCCAGGCAGCCCACTCTGAGTTTTTTATTTAATTTTTAATTTATTTTATTTATTTTATACTGTTCCACAATTTTTATTTTTTCCTTCCCGCGATTTACCGAAAACCGGCTACCCCGCGATTATTTTAAAAACTTACGCCGTAATGACGTTCAGGATATTACAGATGACACAAAAGTTTCAATAAATTCATGTGTGTTACTTGTGTGTCATACCTAGCTGGGAGATTGATCTTAAGATTGAAACTTAAGGTGATTTTAAATGCATGGGTTGTAATGGAAATTGTAACCGAGTTTGATGAGAAATTGACATAGAGTGAATTTCTGTTTTTTGGGTTTGATGCAGACTCTTATTTACAGTCAATATAAAAATTCATTTTAGAAAAATTGATATGTGGTTTACTTTGAGTTAAACTTTTGTAGCCTTGTTTTACTCTGTATACATATGTACAAACTTCCTTAGTTCTCCGTATATTGACACTTTTGATTAAAAGTTTTCTTCAAAAGTACTTGAGGTTTTCCTATTTTCTAGGTATACTTTCTTGAATTTCTCCTATTAACTTTGTGTGAGGACCTGCAGTTTGCTAATAAGTTCTAAATGACAAATTACAACTAAACATAATTAATTAAGCAATTAACTAAATCAATTACAAGAGGGTTATTTCCTTTAATTACATAACAAACCAAATTAATATAGTTGTTTCCAAAGAACAAGTCCAAATAATAAAAACAAGACACCTCATAAATTGCAAGTTACAAGTACGAATACATCTCAACACAATTACAAGTAGTGCATGTCAAATTAAAACATTTACAGTCCATTTTACAACAAATAATCACATTAGCCTAGCAATAGTTCAAAGTATTCTTCAAATCGAATACAAATATAACACTCCAATTACATCAATTTACAAGTCTGGATCTCAATCAAGACAGTCGTCTCCAGAATATAAATAATTACATCACAATTAAAATTACATCAATATTCTCTAAGCTGGAGTGACCGATATTTAATAATGCGAGAAAACTAATAACAGGAGACCAAAAAGAAACCAATAACAGGAGACCAAAAAGACCAAACAAAATAATTAATCGAAAGCCAAATTACCGTCAAAACCCTCATTAGGATATCAAAATGGGTGATACGCTCATTGATACACCAGATTATCTGGAGCCAATTGACACCTCTTGCAGCTGCAGAGTTTCATAATCTGGCATTAACAACAAACTTGAATTCATTCCAAATTCCTTGTTCACTGCAAGCCAACTGTAACATCCCAAAATTTGGTTATTTCAAAAATATAGAATTTTAAAATCATTTCCTGCATTTTGTTGGCATTTGAATTTCTTTTGAATATTTATTTGAAATCCTTTTTGAGATTTGTGGCATGCAAATTATTAATCAAAGAGTAATCCCAAATGCAAATAATAGAAAACAAAATTTTTAAATACGAATCTGAAAAGATGATCCAGTATAAGGAAAATGGAACCTGATTTAAAATATAAAGTCTCATTCTAGAAATAATGGCATAAAGAGCAATGAAAGTGAATGACTAAAAATACAAACACATATGCATAGATATATACAAATTGTGCAAGGAAAAGGTTAGCAGTAGAAGAAATAAAATATATGTATGTATATGCAAAAATTTAGTGGGCCAGCAAAATAACGGTATGTGAAGTTATATATATGTACACACATATAACCTAAATAATAGTAATAATAGAAACTTATTTAATAGCTGAAAATTTAAAGCTTAAATTCTAAATGTCATGCAAAGATCAGTGATCATAAATATGAAGCAAAAATTTAAATTAGAAATCTGAAATTTCAAATCCAAGCTCAAGCATTCTCTTCTCTTGTCCACTCCACCATTTCTTTCTCTCTCTTACATGTGGGTCCCACCCTATTTTTCTCTCTCTCCCTCTCTTTCTCCCTTTTTCTCGCCGCTGCTCCTTCTTGCCCTCAGGCGCCTGGCCACAAGATCACCGCCCAGCCGCTCCCGCGTGCTCTCTCCCGCCATCGCCACGCGGGCCCCGCCCTCATCGCCTCTCTCGGCGGTGGGCCCAACCGCCGCCCTCTCCTTCCTCCTTCCTCTTCCCCTCGCGCGGACCCCCTCCTCCACGTTGCTTCAGTCCAAAGTCACATGACCCGGCCCAAGGCCACACGACACGGTCATCGAATCTCGCTGCCATACTTCCGCCGCCTGTTGTCGCCACTGACACCGCCACCTGTCATCGCCGCCGACATCGCAGCCTGTCCCGCGCGGTGCCGCTCGTGGCCAGCCGTGCCCGCTCGCCTATAAAGCTCGGTCACCTCTCCAAATGTTTCATCACACTCCCCACATCCTCTCACGGAGCCCAATTGAGCTACCATCGCCCGTAGCTCGCCGGCGCCCCTCGTCTTCCCCAAGTCCGGCCGCCGAACAACCCACCAAGCCAAGCCACCATACTCCAATTCCTCGCTCCCACACCCTCCCCGGGACACCACGAAGCCAACCCCGCCTCCGCCGGGCTCCCCGTGGAATGTAGCTCGCCCTCACCGGAGCTTCTCCCGAGCCGCCGCCACCACACGCCGTCGACCCCTCTCCGGCCCTCCCCTTTCCTCGTCAACCTCGCCGTCGGCATCCTCACCACCCCAGCAACGCATTTTGGCCACCACCTTCGACCCTCTGGCCACCCCTCACCGGCGACGCCACCGCCCTCCCTCGACCTTGAATCTCCTCTGCTCAGCCCTCTCCAGCAGATAGCTTAAGGGGTACGTTTGCCCTATATGGGTAAGATAACATCGAGTGACTCCCCGGCTAGCAGCGCAAATTCTCTTCTCCCCCCGGGGCTCCCTCGGCCGCGCGCGTTCGAGCCCCCGCTCACACAGCGCCGACGTTGAGCCCATTTCTTTTAAATCGCCGGATGACAAGTGGGCCCCACTGTCGTGACCGCCACAAGCGTGTCCGGTGACGGTAGGGCCCGCTTGCCGCCGACGGAAGGGGGAGAGAGGGAGCCGCTGCCAGCGGCCCCACCCGTCAGCACTCGCGTGAGTGGGTCACTGTCAGTGGGTCCCACCTGTCAGAAACTTTATAATTTTCTGTATTTAATTAAACCGAAAGAATTCAAATGAGTATAACTTATTCATTTTAACTCCAAATTGAATGAAACAAATTTCTAAATTCATCTAAATTTAAGATCTGTCCGATGGAACCAAAATTATAATTTTTGGAGCTCATTTGAATTTAGAAAATAATTTAAAAAAGTTAATAAGTTTTAACTAAGACATATATGAGGTTGCCCGAGATTTAGATTTCGATTAGATCATGTATGGTTAGTTAGTATGGCTTGAATAACCATCCAAAGGACTAAAAATGCTGATTAAAGACACTAATAAAAAAAAGTGACTTTCGTTAAATGTCCAAATTTTGATACCCTTAATTATAAGTACAATATAGACATTGACATTCAACATGTTGTCATTAAATAAATCTCGGTAGTGGATTTAATTAAAACTGTAATGCTAAAATATGACCCTGTATGATAAATCTTGCCTAGTTGAAATAAACTTCAAATTTAAAAGTGGTATGCATTACTTAAATATAACATATGTCCTAAATATGACGCTCAACGAAACAATACTCCCCAACTTCGTACACCAAATCGTAAGTCTAACCTGACTCATGGAATTTCCTAAATAAATACAAGAATAATAAAAGAGATTATTAATAAAAAGACCATGTCGTTATATTCTACCACCAACCTTGTCCCAAATCACCCGAACCGACCATTAACTTATAACAAAACTAAATCAAGATTATTCGAATTTATTTTGGATCTTCTCAGTTATTTGCTTTTATCCGTGTTCAGTCGTTTAGCACGTAATTAGAAATTGGAGTCCTGAAGAATCGAAGGATCAAGCGTGAACAAGAACGAAGTGCTGATAAAGACCAGAAGCTCCAGAGAAAGCATTGTGTGAGCTCAAGACCGCGGTAAAACCGCGCCAGGCGAGTCAATACTTTGATCATGTTGAACCTACTTTTCTGCAAATTACTTTTGTTTAAAATTATCAAAATTACATGCTATTATTTTATATGCAAATACATGTTTAATTTAAGATCCTAGTTATATGACCATGTTTACCTTGACTAATATTACACCCTCTTTTGAATACTTGATTATGCGAACCTTGTCACCCTAGCAAAATTATAATAGTAACCTTTCAAAAATAAGTCCGTAACTATATGCCATGCTTAGTATTGCTTAGATATTCATGGGCATGAGAACGCCCAAGCATCACTTTCAAACATGTGAGAATTTGGTTGGGCAGTCATTGTGATGATGACTGGTATATGTTGGTATGAATATTTTATGTTCCCAAAAATCCTACGTGCTTGGAAATCTGGGCGGATGGTTCGAGGGTGTGAGTATGTGAGTGGTGTAGTGGAGGCACAAAGTGGGTTAGTGGCAGAACCGCCCAGATAATCCCTAAGGACCGAATCTTGTGATGACCTCCCAAGGTACAACAGTACAACCACATGCTGGCAAAGTGTAGGCAGGGCTAAATAATTTGCGTAGCTCTAGTGTGGTTACCTGAAGGTGTGAATACGAGCAAAGAGATTGATGGTCTCATCCCCGCCTTTGCCCGTGATGGATCACGAGGGACCCTTCTTGAAGGATGGTTGCATCATACAGAAGATAGACCTTAGCGGGCGTAACCACAAGTAGGATTATGCATTGTAACAGTCATGTGATAGTCTACTCAATTGTATGGCTAAGGAATCATGTGGGGCAACGAACAGATTTATCTCTTGTGGGTAAAGTGTAATATCCCAAACGTCGTTACGGTGTAAGATTTTAAATCAATCGCGAATCGCGGTTTTTGTTAATCATGGAAGGAAAAATAAAATTTGTAGAACAATATAAAATGAATAAAATATAATAAAACTTATTTTTTTAATTTCAGATTAGGTCTGCGAGGGAGTGGGCGACCGCCTTGGGCCAAGGCCCAAGGGGTGCGCCCCACCCCCAACCGCACCCCCACCTCTTTAACCCTAGGGCCCCTCTCCCACCCCTTTTGCAGCCACCACTCCCTGCCTCCACCCCCCTGGGCGCAGCCCTCTCCCCCTCCATCACCCTCCCACAAGTTGCTGCCCTTGGAGAAGGAGAAGAAGGAGAAGGAAAAGAAGGAGAAGGAGAAGAAGGAAGAAGAAGGAAGGAGAAGAAGAAGAGGAGGAAATTTTGGGGAATTTCTTCAGATTGGTAATTTTCCCTCATCCCAAACCCTCTGTTCTTAGGAATAATTAGGATTCTTGGCACGAATTTTGATGGGAGATTAGAGATTAATTGCCCGATTAGAGTTTAATCGCGGGCTGATTTTAGATCTATTCATGAGCGGCTTTCCTCGCGGTTTCGATCTAGGAAACGAATTTTTCTGCGGGTCTTCCCAAAAGGAAAGTTGTAGGGGACTTCTAGATGTATCTCCTGTATTTTTTTTTAAACTTTTCTACCGTGGGATCTGGGAGATACGGAGTCGGCATTACCGCTGTCCGGCAGGCGGACGGATTGTTACAGTCCGACTGTAATACGGGTTTTAAAAATAGAAGATGAATTTTCCGGTTAGGTCCGTAATTGATAAAGTTGTGGATAATTCAGATTTCTAGTTGATGTATAATTTCCAGAATTTTTAGGCCTCTGTGCTGTTGTGGGCACGTGTTTGAATGCGGCTGCCCAATCTGCCAGAGCAGAGTTCTTCCTCTGTTTTGGGCATTAATTTTCATCTAGTTGTAATCCGAATAAAAATAGGAGTTCTACATGAAAATTGTAGGTTTTTAAGTCATGAATCCATAGAGGTATCGTTTTCTGTATTTGGTTCATTATTTTTAAATTTACAAAATTATGAAGCAGCGCTGCTGCAGAAGGGTTCCTGCTGTTTTTCTGAGCGGAGTAGGGTTTGAGCGGGTTCGGGGTTTAGCGACGCTTATAATTGTTTTTGTCATGTTTGTATGCTGTGTCTTGGTGCTGAGAGATATCTTTTGGACAGGTGGTCTTGTCCCTGATCGTTCTTGATTGTTTTGCTTCGCTTCGTCGGTTTGAGGCAAGTGAATGTAGCGGTGGTTGCTACCGTTTAACTTGTTATTCATTCTACTTGCAATTTACATTATTATCGTAATTTGATACATTATGTCATTATTGCATGATATTTTAATTGTAGTGATGGTAGCAAGTATTGATCAAGTGATATGTTATTAACTTTGCTAGTAGACATGTGGATTTTCCTGTTTAATGTTATAATGTGGAACATGAAACAAATATGTGGTGGATGTGGAGATGTTGAGAGCATGATAATGCTCCTTGTGGATGAATTAATGTGATTTATGATTTATCATATCATTCATATCATATCATGTCATTTGCATATGTGGATGTCGCCGCACCTAGCCGCGACCGTACCGGTACAACCTCTTCTCCCGCGGGAAGCAATTCCCTACCCTGGAAAGAGTGAAGGAAGATAAGCATTCATATGCATTGATTTGTTGTTTAAATGATCAGTATCCATATGCCATTTTGCATTCATATGCAATATGTTGTGGTGAAGATATGTTGTGGAAAGATTTATTTGCATCCATATGCAATATGTGGTGGTGAAGTTATTTTGTGGATTATTCAACTCCATAGTTGTAATGTGGAATTTACGCTTCATTGTTGTGTTGTGGATTTGGCTCATGTGAGCTATTTGTGGTATGAGGATTGTGGTTGTGGTCGTGGAATGAGATTCGTCCCTTGTGTATGGTAAGGGTTGTGATTGAGGTATGAAATTCTTTTCTCATATACATATTAATTGTTGATAGCAAATGTGCATGTGAGAAATAATAATGTATTGAAGTAAAACATACATATGTTTTATTGCCTTTAGTAGTGGTATTGGATGATGTTTAAAGTAGTTAAACAAGATTTATTTGCTAATACTTTACCGTCATGGATAGTGTTTTGATGTTGAGGATGTAAACATTGTTAATTGTGAAAATTTAATGTTGATGATTAATCTATTGTGGTTATGGAAGATTAAATGTTTCTTTTGCATTTAATAGAGGATAAAAAGACTGCATTCATATGACAATTAAATCTTAAATTAAAGAGGTATTATTCATAGAAGTTTATGGTGGTTTAAATATTTATGAACATAAATTGTAATTGTGGATGTATGGAATTATAATGATGATGTTTAAATTGCTTGTAGTTTGAGTAACTTGTTAAACAGTTTGCTTGCCGAGATTTTTATCTCACTCTTGCTTCCCCTCCCTCTGGTGGACTTTGAACATGCATTGGGAAGGGTAGAGCGGCACCGCACGGATGCACTTGTATTATAATCTTAATGCTGAAATAAAGTTGAAAGAAATCTAGTCTTTGTTTAGCTATCTTGTAGAGAATTGTTCCATCGTATTAATGTTATTTTGGAACCGTTCCTTTGGTTATTATTGTTTGAGTTGAGATGAATATTAAGTTGTTCTCATTGTTCTGTTATTTTCTAGTTGTTTATGCTTCCGTTTATATTATCCTGTTAATTAAATGTTGCCAGTTTAATTTATCTTGTAAATTGGCTAGTTGTAGAGCGATTCTGAGCATCCGGGTATTGTGAATCACGGGTGTTACAGATTAGTATCGAGCGGGCTTTAGGTCCGTGGTAATTAAACTATTAAATTGACACACTGGTGCACAGTAGGATGGGATGGGACAAGCATTGCATTTATGCTTTTGACATGTTGTATTGATGTTTTACATTATGAGATAATATTGTATGCTTATTGATAATCTTGTATGATTATGATTTGCTCATATGACTGTTATGAGGGAGAATAGTCAATGTTAAGATGTAAATGTTGTTTGTGGTATTTTGGCTTTGCCAGTTTATTTCACTGTTTGCAATATGGGGATAGCAATGTAGTTACCTCAAGTAACTTAATTGCAGATGTTGCGGGTGAGTTTCTTAGAAAAGTTACTATTATCCTTAAGTTGATTTGGCCAGTTCTTGGCCTATTGCAGTTAATGAATTTCTTTTGAGTTTGTGGTTCTTGCAGTTGAGGGTATTCAATTGGTCTCTACCTGTTCCTTGAAGCAGTTATTGTTTCTTCCCGAACTAAAGAGATACTTTTGCTACCTGTGCTTATTGTTGACTTATAAGGTTAGTTCCTTCGTGGGAGTTTTGTCTTGTTGTGAATCATGACTTATCGGTTCGCTTGGTATTTTCTTTTATAAATGCAAGTTTTGAGTTGCAAAACTCATTAAAATGTGAAAGTCTTGGATCTATGTTTTTCTTTTAGATTATTTCGAGTGTTGAAGTTTATTTTTCATCTCTTTTCCATAAGAGAGTGTTAAACCTTTTATGGTGTTTTGCTATGCTTAAGTGGAAGGTGGTAATCATATAAATTAATTTATAAGGTATGAATTATCATGTTGAGATGTTAGTGTGGTGCATAATTAATTTTAATTAGCATCCTCGGAGGTGTAGTTTATTAATTTGATATTGCCTTGTAATAGTTTCTTGAAGAACTATGATTAAGAATTTGTCTATTTATGATTAGAACTCATGGAGTTATTGAGGAGTGTAAAAGAATTGCAATGATTATTATGATTGTTTAAATTTCTATCATGTTGGGTGAATTGAAGTACTATTGTCTTTAGTAATTAATCTGACCATTTAGAATGATTAAGTAAGGAGGACCTTTAATCTGTCATTTATTTAGATACTTCATGAGCATGTTCAATTGTTAGATTCATCTATATTTCACCATGCTAAATTGTTGAAGTATGTATAAAGAAATAGATGAAGGTTGATGTATTAACTTGTAGAATCTTGTCTTACAAATCGGTATTATTGAAGATTAAAGTTATTTCGTTCTAATTTCTGAACGTAAGGAGAAATATTGAATCTATGTTCATGATTGTTTTATGATTGTAAATAGAGTTAGATCATGAATATTGTTATGATAAAATAATAATCAACTATTGCTAGTAATGACTAGAGTACAATCAATTTGTGCTAAATTAGAGTTGAGCATCAATATGAATTGAATATATGAGATCTAATAAGAGATTTATACTAGCATATTTTGTGATATTGCCATGCTCTAGCATCATCTTGTTTAAGAGCTTTGTTTTAATATGGTGGCTTATGCACTAGGATTTCCTAGATTAAATAGTCGCAATCTTATTTAGATAATAGAAACATGATGAATTGAATTCTTGTGTTTCTTTTGGAATAGTTTATGAGGGGATTTGAGGATATGATGATGCTTGTTAAGAATATATTATTCTGATGTTAGCATGATGGTCAGTAGGTGGTTGTGATGATAATGTTGAATGTTCTATAAATAAAAGAATTTGATAACTTCCATGATACTATTTAAATCAAAGTTTTGATATTTGCGTGCGCGATCTTTTGATCTCATGACTTATGTGGTAGCTGAAATTGTTTTAAGCAAAGTGTCGCGTTGAGAGCTTTTATTAGTTCTTAAAGGATTAATGTGTTGCAGTCTTCAATTCTCTTGGTTGGAATTGTTGAGGTGATACCGTAATCAAAGAAAGTTGTTCTCTTTGTTAAAAGAAAAGTTTGGTAAAAGTATTGGAGGTTGAAGTCAAGTTGTGCATTTCTTTTGAGGTGTGTTCGACTTCTTATTCTCGCCGCATAAGAGTTACTTGAGCTCAAATGGCAATATATTCACGATAAGAGCTTCTTGAGCTCGAATGGCAAAATTGTATTCTTACTTGTTGAGATTTGGTTTTTCTTCTTCTTGAGGAGGCATGTGCCTTCAGCTGTGATCTTATCTTTTGTTGTCCAAGATTTTATTGCTACTTCTTTTGGTCTTGTGTTTATTGTAGATGGTAGCATTTTTCCTTTGTGCTGAAATTTACTCCTTTTTTTTGCCTCTCCAAGAAAGGGGTATTCGTTTTGGGTTGCAAAGACCTTTAAGAGGTGTATAGCAACTAGTTGGTGTGGTTATGCGATTGATTTTGGTGAGATTGTGGGTGTGATATGAAATTGAGTTGTTATCCTTAAAAGGATTGAGGTGCTTAAAGAATTATATGTCAAAGTAATTCTATTTGGTCGGGGGCTTGGCTAGAATGTATTTTGTGGAGACAGTAAAGTCTCTTAGCAAGGGTGTGGATGATGTACTCAGTTTGAGCGCATTGTTGAAGTTGCCAACTTGAGATAAATGAGTTGGTGTGTTGGGCGATGATTTGGAAATCTTTGGTTCAAGGAAGTTATTTTTCCAAAGGGAATGGATTGGGAAATAAATAATATCTCGAGTAGTATTATGCTCACTTGATTCTTGTTTAAACTGTGTGTTTGTGGCGAGGTCATCGCAAATTGAGTTGATATATGTTGTGATGTATTCTTTTCCGTTAGAAAAGAAAATGATTGTTTTGGTTTGTCGAGTGATTTTCACTCTCGGCTTGTGCAGTGTGGATTCTCCAAATGTCTATTTGGAGAGTGTGAATGATTTTGTTGGGAATCCTTTGTTTGGATCGTGGTCCTTTGAAAAAAGGTTGCTTGCTAGTGTGTTGCTTGAGAATGCTTCATTCTTCTTATGGTTGTGTTACATTTGCAATGCTTATTGTTTGCGTTTCAAGTAATGTTATGAGTGGAATCGTGGTTGAATTCTCTATTAGGGTACAATGTATTATCCCGATTATAATATATAGAGGAAAATATCCTAAGAAGGAGGATGGTATTAGATAGTGGCTTGGTAGTTGTGGCAGGAATTTTGTGAGAACTGCAGGATCATTGGCCGCCGAGCCAACAAAGAATTGTGGGCGCTCGGCGTTGACCCGCAAGTCGTGGACTCATCGGAGTTGATGTGGATGCCCTCTTGATGAATCAGTCCGAGTAGGAGGTGACGTGGAGCTTGAAGTTCAAATGTTGAAGAAGGACCCGAGTTCTTCGAGGCGGGTGAGAACCCGTAGTTGTTGTTCCCTCGTAATGTTCTATCCTTGGGATGCTCTATTCTTTGGTTGTTCTTTCCCTAATTGTTCTTTTTGTCTCATGGGTTGAGGAGCGAGATTCGAGGACGAATCCTTTTTAGGTAGGGAGAATGTAATATCCCAAACGTCGTTACGGTGTAAGATTTTAAATCAATCGCAGAATCGCCGGTTTTTCGGTTAATCATGGAAGGAAAAATAAAATTTGTAGAACATTATAAAATGAATAAAATATAATAAAATTATTTTTTAATTTCAGATTAGGCTGCGAGGGAGTGGGCCGACCGCCTTGGGCCAAGGCCCAAGGGGTGCGCCCCACCCCCAACCGCACCCCCACCCTTTAACCCTAGGGCCCCTCTCCCACCCCTTGCAGCCACCACTCCTGCCTCCACCCCTGGCGCAGCCTCTCCCCTCCATCACCCTCCCACAAGTTGCTGCCCTTCCCTTGGAGAAGGAGAAGGAGAAGGAAAAGAAGGAGAAGGAGAAGAAGGAAGAAGAAGGAAGGAGAAGAAGAAGAGGAGGAAATTTTGGGGAATTTCTTCAGATTGGTAATTTTCCCTCATCCCAAACCCTCTGTTCTTAGGAATAATTAGGATTCTTGGCACGAATTTTGATGGGAGATTAGAGATTAATTGCCCGATTAGAGTTTAATCGCGGGCTGATTTTAGATCTATTCGCGGAGCGCGGCTTTCCTCGCGGTTTCGATCTAGGAAACGAATTTTTCTGCGGGTCTTCCCAAAAGGAAAGTTGTAGGGGACTTCTAGATGTATCTCCTGTATTTTTTTTTAAACTTTTCTATCGTGGGATCTGGGAGATACGGAGTCGGCATTACCGCTGTCCGGCAGGCGGACGGATTGTTACAGTCCGACTGTAATACGGGTTTTAAAAATAGAAGATGAATTTTCCGGTTAGGTCCGTAATTGATAAAGTTGTGGATAATTCAGATTTCTAGTTGATGTATAATTTCCAGAATTTTTAGGCCTCTGTGCTGTTGTGGGCACGCGTTTGAATGCGGCTGCCCAATCTGCCAGAGCAGAGTTCTTCCTCTGTTTTGGGCATTAATTTTCATCTAGTTGTAATCCGAATAAAAATAGGAGTTCTACATGAAAATTGTAGGTTTTTAAGTCATGAATCCATAGAGGTATCGTTTTCTGTATTTGGTTCATTATTTTTAAATTTACAAAATTGTGAAGCAGCGCTGCTGCAGAAGGGTTCCTGCTGTTTTTCTGAGCGGAGTAGGGTTTGAGCGGGTTCGGGGTTTAGCGACGCTTATAATTGTTTTTGTCATGTTTGTATGCTGTATCTTGGTGCTGAGAGATGTCTTTTGGACAGGTGGTCTTGTCCCTGATCGTTCTTGATTGTTTTGCTTCGCTTCGTCGGTTTGAGGCAAGTGAATGTAGTGGTGGTTGTTACCGTTTAACTTGTTATTCATTCTACTTTCAATTTACATTATTATCGTAATTTGATACATTATGCCATTATTGCATGATATTTTAATTATAGTGATGGTAGCAAGTATTGATCAAGTGATATGTTATTAACTTTGCTAGTAGACATGTGGATTTTCCTGTTTAATGTTATATTGTGGAACATGAAACATATATGTGGTGGATGTGGAGATGTTGAGAGCATTATAATGCTCCTTGTGGATGAATTAATGTGATTTATGATTTATCATGTCATTCATATCATATCATGTCATTTGCATATGTGGATGTCGCCGCACCTAGCCGCGACCGTACCGGTACAACCTCTTCTCCCGCGGGAAGCAATTCCCTGCCCTGGAAAGAGTGAAGGAAGATAAGCATTCATATGCATTGATTTGTTGTTTAAATGACTGTATCCATATGCCATTTTGCATTCATATGCAATATGTTGTGGTGAAGATATGTTGTGGAAAGATTTATTTGCATCCATATGCAATATGTGGTGGTGAAGTTATTTTGTGGATTATTCAACTCCATAGTTGTAATGTGGAATTTACAGTTTCATTGTTGTGTTGTGGATTTGGCTCATGTGAGCTATTTGTGGTATGAGGATTGTGGTTGTGGTCGTGGAATGAGATTCGTCCCTTGTGTATGGTAAGGGTTGTGATTGAGGCATGAAATTCTTTTCTCATATACATATTAATTGTTGATAGCAAATGTGCATGTGAGAAATAATAATGTATTGAAGTAAAACATACATATGTTTTATTGCCTTTAGTAGTGGTATTGGATGATGTTTAAAGTAGTTAAACAAGATTTATTTGCTAATACTTTACCGTCATGGATAGTGTTTTGATGTTGAGGATGTAAACATTGTTAATTGTGAAAAATTTAATGTTGATGATTAATCTATTGTGGTTATGGAAGATTAAATGTTTCTTTTGCATTTAATAGAGGATAAAAAGACTGCATTCATATGACAATTAAATCTTAAATTAAAGATGTATTATTCATAGAAGTTTATGGTGGTTTAAATATTTATGAACATAAATTGTAATTGTGGATGTATGGAATTATAATGATGATGTTTAAATTGCTTGTAGTTTGAGTAACTTGTTAAACAGTTTGCTTGTTGAGATTTCTATCTCACTCTTGCTTCCCTCCCTACTGTGTGGACTTTGAACATGCATTGGGAAGGGTAGAGCGGCACCGCATCGGATGCACTTGTATTATAATCTTAATGCTGAAATAAAGTTGAAAGAAATCTAGTCTTTGTTTAGCTATCTTGTAGAGAATTGTTCCATCGTATTAATGTTATTTTGGAACCGTTCCTTTGGTTATTATTGTTTGAGTTGAGATGAATATTAAGTTGTTCTCATTGTTCGTTATTTTCTAGTTGTTTATGCTTCCGCTTATATTATCCTGTTAATTAAATGTTGCCGCTTAATTTATCTTGTAAATTGGCTAGTTGTAGAGCGATTCTGATAGCATCCGGTATTGTGAATCCTGGGGTGTTACAGTTGGTATCAGAGCGGGCTTTAGGTCCGTGGTAATTAAACTATTAAATTGACACACTGGTGCACAGTAGGATGGGATGGGACAAGCATTGCATTTATGCTTTTGACATGTTGTATTGATGTTTTACATTATGAGATAATATTGTATGCTTATTGATAATCTTGTATGATTATGATTTGCTCCTATGACTGTTATGAGGGAGAATAGTCAATGTTAAGATGTAAATGTTGTTTGTGGTATTTTGGCTTTGCCAGTTTATTTCACTGTTTGCAATATGGGGATAGCAATGTAGTTACCTCAAGTAACTTAATTGCAGATGTTGCGGGTGAGTTTCTTAGAAAAGTTACTATTATCCTTAAGTTGATTTGGCCAGTTCTTGGCCTATTGCAGTTAATGAATTTCTTTTGAGTTTGTGGTTCTTGCAGTTGAGGGTATTCAATTGGTCTCTACCTGTTCCTTGAAGCAGTTATTATTTCTTCCCGAACTAAAGAGATACTTTTGCTACCTGTGCTTATTGTTGACTTATAAGGTTAGTTCCTTCGTGGGAGTTTGGTGGATTAAGTCAATTATGGCAATCGTTGTGTGGAGTCCTAGGTTGCAACTATAACATTAGGGTTCAATAATGATAATGCTACCAAAGAGAAATTGTTGGCAAATAAAACAATCCGAGCCTTTCCTTTGATAAGCCATGCATACTATCTATTTGCATTCTGTGTATTGGCTCGCGGAGCACGGTGGTTAGTGTGCTCACACTCGCTCTCACCACAAATCCAGAATCAAGAGTCAGATCACTGCGCCTCAGAGACACCGTTGGCCATAATGACAAAGAAGATGAAGATGTCAAGGGCTAGGTCGCGAACCTCCAGTTGGCTGCCTGTGGGCATGTCCTGAAGGTTCCACTGTGTGCTTTGTTCTTCCGCTGCTGTAATTTACTGATTTCGGCCTAATCGGCCCATGTGTAAGTTTACTATTTTATTTACGCTTCCGCTTGATATGTATTTGATATTCATCTTCTGTATCTGTGAGTACTATCTACTGATCCAGGGAATAGTGCAATAATTCACAGAGGATTTCGGATGTAAAATCTGGGGTCCGACACCAACCTAGTAAAAATAGGATTCACCAAATTACCAGAGCCCACCCCTGTTGCAGTAAATATCTCCCATCCACAGCATAATACTTAGCACAGGGAGGAAGAGATAAGACTGAGAGAGCGACCACAGAGGGAGAGAGAGAGAGCTCAACATTCACATTTCCAACCACAACCAGCACAGAGAAGTGACCAAGTAAAGCTTCCCCATCTCCATCTCCCTCTCTAGCTCAATCCCCATCCCCATCCTTACCTCACTGCCCAACAATCCAAACCACAAAAGCTGAAGGCTGAGAAAAGGAAAGAGAGGCCAGTGTTCCTATCACTACCACACTACCCGGGCAAGCAAGCCACCGCCAGATCTAGCCCCCATTCCCCAAATCCCTAGACCCATTGCTGTGGAGGAGAAGAGATGATGGAGTGAGCCACAATGGCTAGACCAGAGGGCGGCGGCCACACCAGAAGGAGCAGATGGTGAAGAGGGAACCAAAGACTAGGAGGAGAAGGCGAGGGAAGGATCAAGGGCTGGGGACCAGTATGAGTAGAGAAGGGGAACAGATCCACACACAAACCAAACTAGAAGGAACCGCTACCTTCGACAGCATCATCAACCTCCTCACCAGATCACCTAAGCCCTGGCCAGATCCAACAAGGTGCCCCCAATGTTTCCATTTCCACCATGTCCCCCAAATTCACATCACCACATTAGGATCACAACTGCACATTCACAATCCACATGCATCACAGGAGAGCATAGCATTCACATGTAGGTCAAAGTAGTAAAAGAAAGCTAGGGGTTGAGAAGTAGAGTATACCAAAGGAGAAGCCCGCCATGGTGTTAGCATGCTCAACACCGGCCATCGTGTGCACCCGATGGTGCTTCACCGTGCTCCCTAGTGCATGAGGAGGCCCCGAGCCCTATCACAGTGAGCCACGGCTGAGGCACCGCACCACAATCGTCATCGCCCAAATCACTAACAGATAGAAGGAATAACATGATCAGATCAGAAGAAAATCAAAAGAGAAGAAGTTTAGAAGTATGGGCCTGTTCTTTTTGGCTGCGGCTTATGGCTTTTGGCTGAAATTTTTGAATTTTGGCTGTTTACGGTACAGATTACGGAGAGACCGATACTCACATACGATTTTGGCTGGTACAGATGTTGTGCTTTTAACGTGTACTACGTTTAACTTGTAGAGCCCGTCTTGACAAAATACTCCGTTTAAAAGTTAGGTACTGTAGCAAAAGTCAAAAGCCGCCCGGCTTTTGACTTGACAAACAGGCCCTATATCAAAGGGGGATTTGAGAGGGGTAGAGAGGGGATTCGAATTCGAAAGGCCGGAGTTGGGACCACTGGTTTTGTGGGCTGATCTAGCTGATGAGAGGGCTGAGACAAGAGCCGGGGAGAGTGACGATGTGTAGGAAAAAGCGGTAATCGAGAGCTAGAGAAGGCAGTGCTAGGGGCGGAATTGGGTGATAGCACTGTGGTAGGAGCTAGCAGCTACCTAGGAGTGGCAGCGGTCAAGCATGGACGCCGTTGGAGCTAATGGCACCTCAGGCAGTGGTGGACCAAGAGGAGGGGAGTAGCACACCGGCGGTCGTGGGCGAAAAGCCAGAGAGGGAGGTGGCGTACTGTTGGTGGGAGGAATGGGGGAATGAGAGAGATAGAGAGAGAGATGGAGAGAGCGATAAGGAAGAAAGGGAGCGTGGGCTGGCCGTGGACTGAGGCTTGCTAGACTGAGCCAAGGGAGTAAAAGAGTAGGGAAAAGAGAAAGAAAGGAAAGAGAAAGAGAAAGAAAAGAAGAAAAGAAAAGAGAAAAAGAAATAATAACATATATGTATACTTATAAACAGGTATACACCCATTTATGTATAAATATCCACCCATATGCACATGTATATGTGTAAATATGCCGAGACAATATCTATTTGGCGACAACTAATTATTCCTGACACTAAATTATGTACCTAACCAAATTCTCACATCAGTGCAAATAGCAATCAGTAAGTTAGGATTTAAATATAAACACCGCAGTAGATCGTGAATCGACAAGAGGTCACCCTAGAGACACCTCGACATAGCATATTTTTATGTGTCCGTAAATTAAATCATAGCCTACATATTAACTATAGGCGATAAACCGAGTCAGGGGGAAAGACTTCATTTGAATGTACCTAAAACTAGGAACTAATACCAAATCCCAGGCAAACATGCCTTTGATAATTGGATTAGAGTAATTTCACTTAAAAGTTTGGAAGGAAATCACGTTCCTGATGATAATAATGACGAATATGTGTTTGAAATTAATGATGAGGAATATAGCAAGGTAAACAGTTGGAGGAGCTGCCGTTCAACAAGTAAATAATAAGTGGGTGGAGGGCGCCTGGGGTTAGGAAAAGGGGCATGTTTTGGGGCCCTCTACATTTGGTTGTAATAAAAGGACTAACCAACTTTCACTTGTGTACGAGTTGTACTATCATATCAGCCATGGTCCCGTCGAGGACGGGCATAATATGTTACTCTATCAAAGTTTATTATACACTCCTTTTGGGTACGTGAGATTGAATAAGTCTAAGAGGAGCAAGACCTATGATGGGTGTTGGGTGATGGATATGCCTCCCTAGCACATGTCGGGTGATGAAAAAGCCTCCCTGACACATGGTTAGTAAGGTGATGGGCAATAGAAAAGCTTCCTTGACACAGGGGTCAGCATCATGATAACTGTATGGAGTTATAATACACTGAAGTTGGGAAAACATTCTGTACTCTGATTTGAGCATCACATCTCAGGAAATGCAAATGAACCTATTGTAATCAAAGTTGGGGTAGCTATGGGTAAAGCGATACAAGCCTACGAAGTGCTAAATAAACCATGAATTCATGCCTATCTCCTAGACTGGAGGGTACAGAATCCTACAGTCTTTTATCTGAATACGAGGGATTCGTAGCTTTACAAACTAAATGCCTACCAATTTTGAAACTCAAAAGCTTATTTTAAGAATGATGATAAGAAGAGATATGAATTCTGATCTGATGATGTTTAGCATAAAGTTGCATATTTGCTATTACTGCTTGCTGAGTACTTTATACTACAAATCCTTCTTGTTAGAGGTGAGTCGGTACAATAATCTACCCGGTTATGCTGATGTCTACACGGAATATAGCAATACCGAGGGGAGTGATATTAGTTCAGAATATAATACGTATGAGACAGAGGCCCCTTATTGGAGGTTAGAGGGAGTAAGCGACGGCTGGTAGTCATCTATGAGATCTCTAGTATTTTAGACGTTCCTATCTCGTAGCTTCAGTACCTGTATAATTATTAACCAGTACTACTTCTATCTCCAGATGTTGTAATATTCGGGTAGAACTTGTTAAGCCTTGTTAAAAGCTATAGCGCTACATGGCAATGGTATTGTAAGAATATTGTACCATCTCTAGCTATTGTTCTGCTACAACATTCTGATGTGACTTATTGTTCAATAAAATCAAAATTTATTATGTTTTATTGGGTAATAATCGTAGACTAGTACCATTACCTAAGAAAGTGATGGTACATGTTGTCATAGGTGGTATCAAAGCTATGGTTCAAGGGCCACGCATATAACTAGAGGTGGTTATGGGACTTAAGTAGGCTCTTTTACTTTCTATATGGCACAGACTACTATGAGTAACTCTTTTCATTGCATCCCCTCTACTATATGGTAGTGTTGATCAAATTTTCATTTCGTAGTCCTCTTGTCTTACCTTAAGTTAGACTGCCAATTGGACTAGAACCCTATTAGAATTCCACCGTACGAATTCGTGGCCAGCATGTGTATTGCTCGAATGAATGCTAAGACAATGTATACCTTTCTAGTACCGTGGAGTGCGCTAGGATTAAGAAAGTCAGCTAGTAGCACCTAGTATCATTGAACTTACACTACTACAGAAAGCCTAATACTAGACGTCAAATCACAGACGGTTTTGTGAAACCGTCTGTGATGTATACTATTATAGACGGTTTTAATTTAGAGACCGTCTGTGGTATTTGTGGCGGGAAAAAGGAGTATCATAGACGGTTCTTACCTCGAACGGTGCGTGATATCGAATATCACGACGGTTTTATAATATAAACCGCTCGTGATATTCAGATATCACGCACGGTTTTATTATAAAACCGCTCGTGATATCGAATATCACGACGGTTTTATTATAAAACCGTCGTGATATTTGAATATCACGACGGTTTTATTATAAAACCGTCGTGATATTCTAGTATCACGACGGTTTTATAATAAAACCGCCTCGTGATATGTTTCCCGCCTTGCAATTCCTCAAAATTTCATATTTTCCCGCTTAAGTCCGAGTATGATTCAGTTTTGAGACACCTTCAGTAAAACGGGCATAACTTTTGCATACGGTGTCCGTTTTCGACGTTCTTGTACTCGTTGGAAAGCTAACGACGAGCCCGATCCAAAAATAACGACCGGCTTATGCCAGTCGCCCTCCAAGACCCCCAAAATCGGCCATCTTTGGACCTAAATCTGCGTTGCAAGTTTTTGGTGTCTGTTTTTGCCTTTTTTCTTAGTCTTCCTTTAGGAATTTGGATTTTGCTTCAATTGAAAAGTTGTAGATCTCGTCGAAACCTTTCAAATGAGTATATATAAGCCATATAAAACTTTGCTATTTTATCTTTTCAGACTAGTTGTTTATATTGCATCGGTATATAAAATTTTGTGCTCTAATTCACAGACGGTTCTATATATCGAACCGTCTCGTGATATTCATTCATCACGCACGGTTATATATAGAACCGCTCAGTGATAATCTGGCCCGTCGATCCTACTCGACCCAATCATAGCCAATAGAAATCGACCAATCCTCACCCCATGGATCGTAGCTCCGCCTCTCCCTCCCCCTCCCCTATAAATATAACCAAAACCCACCTCCTTGCTGGTCTTCTCTTCCTTGCTGTCCTCCTCCTTCTGCTCTCCCCTCCTTGCTGGTCTCCTCTTCCTCCTTGTTGTTCTCTTCCTCCTTGCTATTCTCCTCCTCTTTGCTGTCCTCCTCCTTGCAGACGACGCATAAGTCTACGGGAGGCAAGACATCGCAGAAGCAACTAGCTCGTGCCAACCGTGCCAGCTCATGCGTTGCATCAGGGGCGAGAAGGCATAGAGGATCTTTGCTTTTTCTCTATTCTTGTTGTGTAACCTGCTCGTTGTTTTGAGATATTGTAATGTTTTGAGATATTGTAATGGTAGGCTCTAATCTTAATAAAATTGATGTTTTATGTTTGTGAAAGGAATTGAGATGTGAATTGGATGTATACATGTATATGTTGATCCGCTTATTTCGAAGGCATGGCTAGCATTTCCTAAGGCCAGCCAATAAACGTAAATAGGTTTAGAGAGAATATCACGACGGTTCGTAACTAAAACCGTCGTGATAGTTATAATCACGCACGGTTTTAATTAAGAACCGCTCGTGATTTATAATATCACGACGGTTTTAGTTAAGAACCGTCGCGATATATAATATCACGACGGTTCTTAACTAAAACCGTCGTGATATTTATAATCACGACGGTTCTTAATTAAAACCGCTCGTGATTATAACTATCACGCACGGTTTTAGTTAAGAACCGCTCGTGATATTGCACCACGACGGTTCGGCCGCCCGTGATGATCTCGTACATTCGACCCATAAATTGAGACGGTTCACAAAACCGCTCGTGATGACGTTTTTGAACCGTCTGTGATGACCTTTTCTGTAGTAGTGTTAGACTTTAGAACTTGTATGACTTCAATGAGTGTGAGCCATTACATTTATGCTGCTAATATGGACGTTAAAGTTTTGGGAGTCTTCTTCATGCCGGCGTACGTTAGAACTAAGGATGTCAGCCATAGTTCTCATACACGAAGAAGTGCCTCCTGAGCAGCTCCCTCGGACGACACAGGGGGTGATCTAGCCCGCACCACCAAAGATCCTCCCCACCGATGCCCCCTCGCCGTTGTCACCGCCGATGCGGTGATGGTGGAAGGCCCCTCAGCTATAGCTCCTACCCTTTTTTCTTCCATTTCCATCCTCTCCGTTCTAGATCTGGAGCCTCTTTGTCTTCTTGCCACCAGCGGCATCGAATCCAATTTCGTTTTTGGATCTATGTTGAGGATGGTGACACAGCATGTCAGACATCAGGATGGGCCCTCCAATAGCCTCAATCTAGCTAGATATTATCGTCGCTCCACCAAATCTGAAGAAGAAGATCATGACGACAACCGCGTGGTGTCGTGCTTCGTGGCGGCACGACGCTCGCTGCGGGCTGGAGTGGACGAGCGTAGTAATGCATGCAGCATGAAGTGGATGCGAGCTCGTCAGTCACTAGGCAGGCCCACCAATGGCCCCTGATCCAACAGGATCTTGTCATGGCACCGCCAGATCCAAAGAAGAAGCACACGACGCCACCATCTTCCTGGCGCGTGACTTGTGGGCCAACGCGACTTCCTATTGTTGGATCTAAAAAGAAAAGCATGATGCTGCTGTCTTCCTACTGTTGCTTGGGTAATTCATCTTGTTGGCTGGTGTGAGTTCCTGTTGCTGCCCAGCCAGTGCGTTGTGAATGAAGGACCCCGAGAAGAAGTACCCCGGCAATGCCTTCAACCCACTCGGCTTCTACAAGGACCTCATCAATTTCAAGGAGTACAAGCTCAAGGATATCAAGAATGGGTGGCCAACGATGCTTGCGTTCATCGGGTCTTGTGTGCAGTAGTTGGCGTACCCCAACACCGGCCCACTAGAGAATCAACAACATCAGTGGTGAGGCCCAAGCGTCGCTCCCGTCCCCACCCAACCGAGCCGTGTGACGAAGAGGGCGTCGTGGGATCTGATTGTGAGTCCACTGCCAGCAAAGGAAGCACCCAGACCCGCCTACCTTCTATAGCTGCTGCCAGCGCTGGCAGTCTCTGGCTTTCCTTCAGCCTCCATCACCCCTCATCGTCTCTGATATTCTACCGTCGTTCGCCATCGCCCAGGAGTCTACCCCACTGCTGGAGTCGTAGCCCACCATTATCCCCAACCAGGAGTCCCCCTCCCTGCCATTCTCAGAGCTTTCTACATCCTCTCCTGTACCTCGTTTGTCGTCATTTGGGAGTCCTCCGTCGATCGGCCTGCTCGTGGATGGCATGGATTCCACCGATACTTTGTTGTTGCCGGGTTTCTGTCCTCACTGCCAGACCTAAATAAGCCCCCTACCCTTGCTGTTGTTGTTGGGGACACTTGCCCTGAGTACCGAGCCAATTGATTGAAGAGACAAAAAGATTTTGGTGTCCCACCATTTGAGTTGTCCTCCTAAGTAGGTGGACTACTTTGGAGGCCCCGTGTTTCAGCTGTTTTGGTTTCGGTCTCATGACCAAGCACGCCATCATTGGCGAGCCATGTAGGAGAGTGATGTCAGTCGTGTGGGAGGAGGGGAAGTGGTGTCATACCTTTTCGGCTCTTTTGTGTGTCGCCCACCGTTGTCAATTGAGCGGAAGGGCAGCTTCCTTGCCATCTTCATTTGGATGTTCTCTGTTGATTATCCTGCTAGTGCATGGTGCTTACGATGGTTCTTCAATCATGGTGGAGTTGTGGGTTGCCTTGCCTTTGCTTCTATTCTTCTCTCTCAAGCTTCGTGCAATGTGGTCTTCTACATCTAGCTTTCATTTTAAGTACAATGAAAGCTGAATTTGATACAATAATTAAAACTACTTTGTACAAGATATTAACGTTAGTGAGGCTCCAACCAGCACTAACCTATTCTCGGGTATCCCACCCGGACAAATTTTCCAAAAGATAACCAGACTTTCCACAAACCAGATTTTTAATAAAACCAAAGTCTAATCTGTGAAAGACTCTACTCAGCATGTCCATAACCGTGGACACGGCTATCCAGGATAGTTTTATACTCTGCAGAGGTGTACAACTTTACCCACAAGACATGTTCTCTCTTTTTGCCTCGCGATTAACACACTGCCTTAGGTGTGTGGCTGAGAGTTCATGACAAAGCCTTTACAATGCTCAGCTGTCAGTTAGATAACGCCACCACTGAGGTTTCACTACAACATGAATCCACATGTTGGAGCCCCCTCTTGTGCCATGTGAGACTTCCCGTGGCTTCGCCACGCCCACATTCCACCTTTAGCGATATCTAATTGAAACCTCGCAAATTAATTGGCTAGGTCCGTCCCATACCGGACTTATGGTAGTACGGTGTGACTTTGTAAAAGTAGCTCACAGACCGGTCCTTAATTTGACTTCGGCCATACCTCGAACCCATGTGTGCCTGGCAATCAACATCGAGCTAACAACTACGATGCATGCCAGCAAGCACTCACCATCTTACCGTTGCCTAAGTCTAAACCAGTTTTATATTTTATTTGGAAATATTTTGTAAACCATTCTGACTCACCAAAGTCAGAAAATCAATTTTAAAGTCTATCATTTTATGTGAAGAAAGTTCCTAATCATAATATTTTCAAGATGGCTAAGCATTTTACCAAATGTCTAGTTAATACTAATGTACTAACTAGGTTTTATCTAGGGTTGACAAGGTATTTTGACATGAAATATCAAATTTGGCTATACAAAGGAATTAGGCATAACTATGATTCAAATTGAATTTAAACTAGAATTGAATAAAATTACGCATGCATAATAATTTAAAAATAATATAAATACTGTTAAAAAACTGGGATCAATATGATCAAAGGTGTCACTTGCCTGGTTGCTCAACGTCGAACGCGTTGTCGGAATCGTCCTTGACGAAATCCTCGTATTCTACACGTAAAGAACAAAAAAGAATTCAAATAAAATTCAAATAAAATTGAAAATTTTGAAAAAGACTTAGAAATGGATAGTTTAGATTTTTAGAAAAATTTAGAAATTTGAATGGTTAAATTTGGAGCTAAAATGAGCAAATACAAGCCTTTGGAAGTTTAAAAAGAAGGAAAAAGAAAAAGACGAATTTCCTGATTTATTTTTGTATAGAAAATACCGAATTATGACGTCATCACTGAATTAAAATAAATGAATTTAAAAGAAATGATGACGTGGCATTTAGGGCACACGTGGCGCCACGTGGCTGCCACTGGGCTGCCACGTGTGCCAACGTGGCGTCCACGTGGCCGGGCTTGACCGCACGGCGGCTCCACCGGCCGCCGCCGCCCCGGAGAGCACCCGCCGGGCGGCGGCGAGGGCGGCGGGTAGAGGGAGGATGAGGATTCCATCCCTCACGGCCATGAGTCTTCGCGGCGGCCGGAGGTGGCGGTGGAGGAAAGAAGGCGGCGGTGCTCCGTGGGCGGCGGCGTTCGGGCGGCGGGGAGAGGAGCCGAGGTGGGGGAGAGGGGTGGTGGAATGGTGCGGTGCCGATGGGGGCTTCGGAGGGGAGCTTTATATAGGGGAGGAGCGACGGTTGAGCTCGCCGGAGTTCACGGGTGTGAAGCCGGTTAGGGTGGTGTGAACGCGAGCGGGGCGCCATTAATGGCCGGTGAGGTGCGGCGGTCCACGAGGGAGTCGAGGCGACAAATTTCGGGAAGTGGCGACGACGGCGCGGAGCTCGGGTGGCATTTATGGCGGCGGCGACTGCTCGGTTTGGCGCGTGGGTGGCGCGACGGCGGCCCGAGGCGGCCGGTGGCGGGGTGGCGCGGTCGGCGGCGGTGCTCGGGGCGTCTTGGCGGAGAAGGCGAGGGCGGCGGCCATGCCGTGCGGCAAAAGAAGAAGGAGAGAGAGGGAGAGAGGTAGAAGAAGGAGGAGGAAGAAAAAGAGAGATGACAGGCGGGCCCCACTTGCAAGGGAGAGAAAGAAATGGACAGTTTAGATTGCGACACGTGGCGCGATCTCGTCCATCCGATTTAAATGATGATGAGAGGCTTGGATTAAATCAGAGAAAAGGATGGATTTAATCTCGGTGCGACACGTGTCAACACCAGATTAATCCGGATTTTAATTCGGATTTTTATTTTCAGAAAATAGGAGGAGTATTTATTCCAGAATTACAGAAAAATTCTATAAAAATTACAGAAAATCCCTGGGGATATTTTGCACTTAGGAAAAATATTTTTAATTAATTTTGACCTTTTTAACACTTTATAAAAATATCTTTTGTCTTCAAAAATTGATTTAAACTCCAGAAAATTTCTCAAAAATTCTATAAAATATAGGAAAGCCTGGAAAATTAAAATAAATACTTTTTATGTTAAATAATATATATATATATAATTACTTTTTCTTGCTCTAGGCTCCAGAATAAATACCAGATAAAATCAAATAAATCCCAGAAAATTAAATAAAGCAAATAGAAAATTTTGGGATGTTACACGTATTTTGGGACGAATTGGTTGTAGCAACTCTTGTAATCATTCATCTCTTTCAGTTTATATGAAAAATCGTGGTTTGAGATGATTTTGAGTATGCCAGTTCGTTCTCTGTTCTCCTCCGTGCTTGCATCTTTTGATGATTTCTCGACTTTCTAGTTGTTATTTGTTGATGCTTTGAACTAGGGAAAGTATCTAGATCATCTGAGCATTCCATTTTTGAGATCTAGAGGAAAAATCAAGAAACCCATTTCGGTTTAAAATCCGGCGCACAGACTGATGTTCGTGCTTTTCTTTTTAAGGTTAGAACTCAGGGGTTGTGAACCCCCTTTGATTTTCTAGTGGAATCTTGAAATTGGTTCTTGGCTTATCCTTCTGAGATTATCTTCTTGCTAACTCCAAAGTTTCTTGAGCCAAGAATCGAAGAATCTTGTGAATTTCGGATTTTGCTTCTCTCTCTGTGTTCTTGGTGAAAAATCCGAATTTACTTTTTCCATTTGATCTTTGTCTGCTATTTTTTCTTGATGAGGTCAATATGCTGTTTAGGATGATGTCCTGTTCAATTGACCCGAGAAAAGCAGCAAACTCGATGGATTTCTTGATTCTCTGCAAACACTAAAAGTTCAGTCTGTAGCATGCGGTACTACCGCGGTTTCAACGTCGTCTTCGCCGCCTCCCAGACTACCGCTACTCCATCGGTACTACCGCTATGGTCGACCAACCGACTCGGCGATCGAGTTCATCAATGGTACTACCGCTCAACTCGCCGGTACTACCGCTTGCTGGCAGAACAGCCTAGAATATGTTTTTCTCTCTGGATTTGTTTCATTCTCTTATCTGTGATTTCCAGTGAGTGCTCTTCTACTGTGTAGATACTTGAGGGGAGGATTTTATTTTTGAAGACACCATTCACCCCCCCTCTATTGTCATTTTGGTCCTACAAATATTTTTTCCTTCCCGCGATTTACCGAAAAATCGGCGACTCCGCGATTACTTTAAAATCGACGCCGATACGACGTTCAGGGTATTACACCTCTTCCTCTCTGTAATGGGTTAGGGTTTTGGGGGAGGTAATAGGATGGATCTGGTAATGAGAGCTTTTGCTCATGGTTAGGGCTATGGTTGTGGCCGAATGATGGACTCTATCTCCCATGGTTGGTCTCTCAGCCGGTCTTATCCCCTTTCCTCTATGCACCGAGTGAACTATGTTGGCGAGATTTTTACTGCACTAGTGGGGTGGGTTCTGGTAATTCCATAAATCCTATTTTACTGGGTTTGCTGGCAGCAAAAAAAGAATTTGGAATGGATTCAAGTTTGTTTCTAATGCCGGATGATGAAACCCTACAGCTATAAGAGGTGTCGACTGGCCTCGGACGATTTGGTATCTTGATGAGTGACTTACCCATTTTATTACTCTAACGAGGGTTCTGATAGCAACTTTGATTTAGTTTAATTAGTTTTGTTCAGTATTTTTTGGTATTTTGTTTATTGGTTCTTCTTGTAATTATTAAATATCAACTAGCCTAGCTCGTGCATAATCTAGTTAGTTGTAACTATATATTGTGCTCAATTATATGTATGGACACGACTATATAGTATTACTGAGAATGATGTAATCATGAAGTGTATGAATTAGTGATGTATGAGTATAGTGACTTAATCCTGAGAAATGTTATTTGTAACTGTCTCCTCTTTATTTAATTGTCATTTTGCTTCAATTGAATTATTGTACATTTTAATAGATTGAAATGGACCTGTAATCTCTTTGTTAATTATTTAGTTAATTTCATGTTTAATTCTTGAGGTTAGGAACTAAAGCTAGTTAAGAACACGGGGTGTTTATGATGACAATTAGGATTAGATTAAATTAATTAATATTGTTTAAAGTCTATTGCATTGCTGACATGTGGGCTCGAGTAGGTTAATTAATTAGATTTTTACTTAAACTGGTTTTTATGTTTTTTCACTAGTATGTGGACCCCACATGTCAGTCCTAATTGCAAATTAATAAAATCCTGACTGGTAGGCCCCACTTGTCACAATCACAGAGCGATAAATCGCGATAAACCTGGTTTACAAATAGAAACAAAAATAGAAAATAAAATGAAAATCATGCACCGTGCTTTCTCTCTCTTTTTCTAGGATTTTCCCTCCCAGCAAATCTTCGAACGACCATAACTTTTGTATATGAACTCCAAATTGAGTGAAACTTGTTTCTAAATATTTATAAAATCATGAAATTTCGAAATATTGAAAAATATTTCATTTTTAATCTTTTTAAATTTATTTAGAGTTTATTTGTGTTTCATGGTTTTCCTATTAGATAACGACATGCTGGACACTTTTAAAATTGGTCCAGAAGGAGAAGCAAATGTTCAATAGCAAGAAAGAAAACCCTCTTGATCATATTGCACCTATATTTTAAAATGTTATGTTGTTTTTAGTACAAGTATTTCTGCATGCTTACTTTGAGTAAATCGTTATATGTATGCTTAGAAAAGTAGGTATGTCCTATATCGCAATGAAATATTCCTTGGACATGAATGTTACTAGCCATTGTCACCCTAGTAACATTACCCACTGGTTTAGGATATATTTTAGTGGGATTTTGTGATTTTATTAGCAAATTCTTAGCCCTTCCCATTGCAATTGTTATATAGATTGATAAGAAAATGTCTCGAACAATTATAAACTCTTAATAAACTTTATGGCACATTTTGGATAGAGGAGTACCTCTAAATTAATTTGATAGAAAACTAAAAATGAAAAATAGTTTACACTTGGGCAAGTGGTTTGTTGAGACCAGTATGATTAGCACGAGATTTTGTTTTGTGGTAGTCTCGTCCGAGTCAATTAAGGACCGAACTTTAGTGTCGACGTCGACCCAAGCATTTCAGTACAACAACATGTTCCAGAATGAGATGTGCTTGGGTAAATAATTTGCAATGTCTCAACTTTGGTTTCACTATTGAGATGAATGTCGGTGTCAGTGATGACAATTTATTCCCACATGGCGCAAGAGGTGGCTTCCGATTGGGCAGTGATGTCCTTTGGCAATAAAACCTTACCGGGCAGAATCGGGTTGGGATAATGTATTGTAAAGATGTCACAATGGATAATGTATTATAAATGCCTCATGATAATCACTTAGTCGTATACCTATGGAAGCGTATAATGACCAACATCATGAGCTGATTATCTCTTGTGGGTAAAGTTGTACATCCTCTACAGAGTGAGATCCCAATCTATTCACATAGCCATATCCCCGATAATGTACATCGCTTTGTGATACCACACTTGGTTAGATTTTCTAGTTTAAAAATGGTTTTGGAAAATATATTGGTGAATGAAACCCATACTTGGAAAGCTTTGGACTTGGTATGGACATGCGAAATCAATGCTTGAGAGGTTGTTTGGTGTAGGTATTAGGGACCTACACTATGTAGTTATGATATGTTTAATTATGTTTGATTTCAGCTATTACATCCCGTTTTTAATTATTGCTTCACAATGCCCCTTTCAATATGCTATTTATATTGTAAAGGCAAAATTTGGTTTGAGCAATAAAACAAGATAGAATAGCCTTCATTTGACAAAGCCAAATATGTAGCTAATAGTATTTGATGTAAGTTTTGTGGAGTACATTTTGTATTCACAGTTTCTTGTTGAATACTATCGGACAAGAGGAAGAAGATCCTTTGGTTGGCTACATTTATGCTGCGGAATTTGGTGACGACAATGCCAATTACTAGGTGTTAGCCCCCAATTGATTGCCTATGAGAATGAGGCAAATCACTTGGGATGTTATCCTTCATTTACTGTTTATTTTAATTGCAAATACTCTATGTAAACTTTTGGCCAGTCAACCCTTTTATGTAAAATTTAGTCTTATAGACTTATGTATGACTGCTTATTATTATGTGCTACTCTATTCTATTTAATCGTGTATGAATATGATGCAACGATGTCGGATTTATCAAATTCGGATACTTAATATCTGAATTCAGATAGAAAACGGATCTGAACTCGTATGTTGAACTAGTGAAATCCCAGATGTCGGATGCGAATACGGTATGGCCTGACATGGATTTGAAGTCGGATATCCGCATAAGATCTAGATTCGAAGTCAAATATCCGGATTCAGGAGATATAATAGCATCAACTAACAAATACTTATCTTTTGCATTTGATCTCCAAATTAGGCATATTATATATGCATTTCGATTATCTCGATGATCATGGTGGACTCTAATTTGGTATTTTATATTTTTTTATTTTGGCACATCCCCCAATAAAGTTTTTTGCATACTCTTTTTTGCCAAATTTGATATGTTTATAACCGATTTATTTGTAATATATCTAGAATTAGTTAGGATTAGTGACAAAATAACACCAATGATCAATGATTACCAGATAAACTAGAGGAAAAGGAGACATAAATAACATGATAAATATACAAATGCTAAACTTCATTGTGCCATAGGATATGAAGCTATCCTCAGAAGGTAATTATACAAATATGTGAGATGAATGATTTATTTGTTGCCATCAACATTTAATGCGTAGTTACGTGTTATAGACAGGTATTTATCAATTTAAAATGTTAAAATAATTTGGTAACATATTTTAAATAGGAGAGGCTATGAATAATTATTGGAATCCAAAAAATAGTCGAAACTGATCCTATTTTGAGTATAATCTGATGTAAATTCATTTTCGATGTTTGTCCGGTCTGTATTTATGTCCGACGTTTGTCCAATTCATATTTGAATCCGAGAAAAAATATGACTGCAAATATGATTTGAGTACCATTCGATCTGTTTTCACCCCTACATGTGTGTTATTGGTTGTCGTTTTGCTACATTGTAACAGGCTCTTAGATTTCTCTTCTCGAAACAAAAGACAGGCTGTCCCGCATGTGTTCTCAATAAAAAGAAAAGAAAAAGGAAATAAGCAAGCTGCAAGCACTCACAAACATGGTATAAACTGTTGGTTATCCGAGGGCATTTTGGTAATTTTCTAATTGAAAAAGGAAAAAAATAAAAATAAAATGCAGGCGGGCCCACATGTCAGTGAGCCCAGTGAAGAGAAAAGGGGGAGGAGACTTCGTCTCCTCCCCGAGCGCATGTGTGTGTGGTGGGGCCGCTTCGGCTTTTCCCAGATTCGACGAAACGGATGGCGATTTCGGCAGCACGTGGGGGGAGGCGGCGATTGGAGAGGTGGCGATGGAGGTGCGGGCTGGCCTGGGTTCCTCGGAGCTAGCCACTCGCATCACCTTGCCGCAAACCCCCATCTCCTCTTCATATAGCCGAGCTCTTCCACCGTGTGAGGACACATCTCTTTCGATCCCGATTTGCTCCTCTTGAGTCTTCTTCCTCTTTGCTCTTCGGGTTGTGCGGAGGTTTGGGGCTTCGGCGCCATCTTCGATTGAAGTCTTTGCTTCCGGTTTCCGTGTGCCTTCTGTGGTGTGAGGGGAAGTCCGGAGGTTGAAGGCTAATCCGAGAAGAGGACTAAGGCAGTGATGGTTCCCTGTTGTTTGGAGCGCACTCGGCCGGTGCATTCTTGTAGTCTTGTGCGGCACTACCCCGACCCTTGGCTCCGACGTCGGCTTCCCGAGGTTGGAGAAGGGCACTGTATCTCCGTCAACCACATCCTTCTTCTGCATCGGCAAAGAGGAGTGCTAGGTTTTCTGGGATAGCACTTTTGCGTGTGCCTTGCCCTGTTCTTCGTGTTCTTCTTCGGCTTGGTATTCTTCTGGATGGTTTTGAGTGCCGTCTGCACTATGAGTATTATTGAATTTTTGCAAACATTGTCGACAGTACTTGTTCTTTAAGTTCTGTTTAAGATTAAGAACTGGTAGAAGATATGTTTGCTTGTGGGCTCGGAACATGTGCTCTGTGAAGAATCTGTCAAATACTGAGATTAGTCTAAATAATTGGATTAGATTTGAGCTCATTTGAGTTGTTTTCTATTAATTGTGACATAGCTAGTTGTATTTCGGTTGAGCAGATTTGTTACATACAATTGAAATTGTTGAGTGGACAGTAGTTTCTGTTTGTCCAGATCATATCTTTTTGTGCTATGTTCATCTTTTGATTATGGTCTGATCGGATGGAACTCTGTCAGATTACTGCTTGTTGTTCCATTGCATGTGAACATTTAAAACTGAAATTCAGAATTTGTTATCCTCTGTTTATGCAAATTCATGATAGAGAAAACATAAGTTGGAGCTCAAATCTTAATCTCTGGTTATCAGAACTTTTGTGAAGAGTATCGACATTAGCATGAGAAGACCAAGATTTACAATCTTGTGCAACTCTGTTCTGAGAGCAAAGTTAAAGCAATTACTTTGTCATATGCTAGATTTAATTGCTTTACTGCTTAAAGGACTGCTTTACATGTTGTTTTCAGCAGATTTGTGTTTATATTCATTGAATATTTACATGTATATGAATAGCAAGATGGAATTACATGATTATATACAATTTATGTCATTCATGTTATACTGGAAATATGTTGAATATATGTTTAATATAGCTGGAATTAAAACTGAAAATATGCTCATATCGCTTTATTACAACATAAACATGCCTTTTTTTCTAGTTTTAGTCAAACATTTCCACACTGAACATCCACATAAACCATTCCCACACAGCTGTTTCATGCACTTCAAATCCACCTAGCTCAAACTCAATTGTCTGAGCATGACGTAGATTGTAGACAAAACCATGCAAATAAAACGTACGAATATCTCGATCTCGAAAAGCAAATGAAGCAAAGTGACCACGTAATCCATGCAACCCTAAATAACACCATTACTTGTACTTCACCACCTTGGCTTGGCCTTGCAGACCAGCGGCTTCTCCATCTCCAGCGACATGTTCAGGCGCTCCAACAAGTCGACGCTGGCTCCACCCGCCGGTGCCCACTCGAACCGGTGCATCAGCTGAGCGAGCCAGAGGTGGACGGTGGCGAGCGCGAGCGCCTTGCCAGGGCAGACGCGCCGGCCCGCCCCGAACGGCGCGAGCCGGAGGTCGCTCCCGAGCACGCTCACGTCCTCCTCCGCGAACCGCTCCGGCCGGAACGCTTCCGGCTCCGGCCAGACCTCCGGGTCGTGCGCGATGGCCCACATGTTGACCATGGCCGTGGTGCCCGCGGGCACCAGGTGGCCGCCGACGTGCGCGTCGTGCACGGCGAGGCGCGCCCACGAGAGCAGCGGGCCCGGCGGGTGCACGCGGAGCGTCTCCTTGACGATGCACTGGAGGTAGGGCAGGCTGGCGACGTCGGCGTCAGACACGGCGCGGCCGTGGCCGACGACGGCGTCAAGCTCGGCCTGCGCCTTCGACTGGATGTCCGGGTGCAGCACCATCCTCGCCATGATCCATTCTAGCAAGATCGCGACCGTGTCTGTCCCCCTAAAGATCATCTCCTGTACAACATCAAAACATGCAAATTTATGTACTAACACAATGCACAATTGTGGATTCATGTCATGGCAGGATGTAATTTGATCTTACCCACAGAACAGCAACCATGTCAGAGTCTGAGAGCTTCTCCTCCCCCTCCAATCCAAGCAAGACGTCGACGAAGTCTCCAGCCAGCTCCTGATCGCCTCCGCCATTGACGACGTTGCTCCTTCTCTGCTTGTGCTCTTCTATGATGGTTCTCACGAACACGTCCACCCTTTGCACCAGCCTCCTGCACCTCCTCCCCACGCCTTGCAGGTCCAGCCACTTGAGCAGCGGCAGGTGGTCACCCCAGTTGAACATCCCGAGCAGCTCGTACCCTTCCTTCACCATCTCCTCGAGCTCGGCGCCCTCTTGGCTCGCGGCATCGTAGCGCGTGCCGAAGACGGTGGCCATGACGTGGTCCAAGGAGGCCGCGTGGAGCACGCGCCTCATGACGACCTCTCCGCCGCGGGCGGCCAGGCGTTCGACCATGCACCTGCCGATGGCGAGGCGACGCGGGGCCGAGGCGGCGACGCGGCGGGGACTGAAGAGGTGGGCAGAACTGACGCGGCGGAGCGCGCGCCAGTAGTCTCCGGAGGGGGCGAAGCCCATAGCACGGTGGAAGTGGAGGCCGCGCGCCGCGTCCTTGACGGGTCGGTCGGCGAAGGCGGCGCTACTCAGGAGCTCCCGCGCCGTGTCCGGCCTGCTGGCCACGACGAAGCGGGTGAGGCCGACGGAGAAGGACACCAGCGCGGTGCCGCCCGGCACGGACCGCGACAGGGCGGCGAGAGCGCGGTGCGCGGCGGGCCCGGCGAGCGCGGTGGCAGCGCCCGGCACTCCCGGCGGAGGGGGGCAGCGGCAGCGGGAGAGCGCCCACGCGGGGCCGCCAGGGAAGAACCACAGCAGCGAGACGGCGACGAGGAGGACGGCGAGGAGCGGGGAGAGGAAGGTGGTGGAGGCTGGGAGGAGGAGGTAGTGATGGCTCGAGCTGAGAGTGGCATCCATGGCGAGAGTGTGGAAGGAAGGGGTGGTGGTGGTTCTTGGGGAGGGGAGGTAGGAAGGCAGGTTTGTGTGGGTGTGGCCGTGTGGGGGAGGAGGAGGGCTTAAATAGGGGGAGAGGGTGCGTGTTAGGCATGAGGGGTTTTGTGATGCCTGACGAAAAAAACCTCCTAGTTTGTTCCTTTAATCCTTTTCCTTTTGTTTAGAACATTCTTAATGGATTATTTTACTTCTACTGATAGATGTTCTACAGCCTTCAGTAGCGTGTGTGACGGTATAGTATAGTACGCTGCAGGGAAAAAAATCTATCGCCAAAAGTTTATCGGTAACCAGCGGTTATAGGCTTTATCAGTACGGGCGGTAAAAATTTACACAGGTCAAAAAATTTTGAATTTACTTAACATTCATCTAAAAAATTAAAACAAATTTTAATTCAAAATTTTCACCCGAAAAAATCAAAAAAACCGGTAACCGTCGGTTATCTGTCCTATCGCTACCAATAAAACTTTTGGATCGATACATTTTTCCTGGTACGTAGCAAAGAGTTAGAGACATATAGAGTAGATCATAACATCCAATTTGAACAACAAAATCACAAACCGTAAGAAACATGGTGTAGATGTTCACATTTAGAAGCAAATATAACTAAATCTGCATGCCGTGCGTCGTAGGAGTAGCAATTGCCAATTGAACGTGCGTTCAATTGTTGGGTTGAGAATGTACAAACTTTGTACTCTCAAGCTGCCTAGCTTGAATGGAAGGTGGACCCCGGACAGATGGGAGCAGACAAGCGGCGGCTGGCCAGCTAGCTATCTCTCGACTCTGCCATCAGCGCCCCAAAAGCGAGCGACCGAAGCGGCAGTGCGCGGCGGCGCGAGGAGCACGCGGTGCGGCGCATGCGAAGCCGTCACGACGTGCGCCGCCCAGGAGATCTATAGCCGCCGGCGGGACAGGCTGACGCCGCTAGCCGGGCGGCCGTTCCAATTATTCCAATTGATCGAAATCAGCTGGAGTGCCACATGCAGCATGCAGCGTTATTATTAGGGCTAATAGTACAATTGGCCCCTCGACTACTGCTCGTGGCTCAATCTGGTCCTCGAACTAGCAAATTGGCTGAAGCCACCCGATCCTCCACCTTCGCCTCGTTTTCGTTCCTCTCCCCATGTGGCGTTACTGGTGGCCTTGCTCACTCAGCCGCTAGATGCTAGGGTCTTTTTATTTTGACGGTTCCTGATAGCTTTTTGGTTATGATTGAAGATTTTTAGTTGAAAATAAATAGTAATAGCTAAAAGAAGTTGCTTTTAGAAAGAAAGTATAATTAATGGGGAAAGTAAGAGAGAGTAAGTGGCTTTTAAAAAGATGAGTGTGGAAGTCATTTCGGGAAGTTGGGTGTTCATATCTGTTATTTTGGACTATGGTTTATAGCTTTTAGCTATAGCTTATTAGTCTAATAAATAGTGATCGCTGGAAGAAGTCGAAACCAAAAGCGAGCTAAAAAGCTAAAAAGAATAAAGCCATTAGCTTCTAGCCTAGAAACAGAAGTCAATATGAACATCCCAAGTCAAGCTATAACAAGGAGCATGGTTCAGGCTTGGTTCCAATTAGATGTGTTCAAATCTGCATATATGACGTAGGAATGCCTAAGAAAAGTTTGAGGCTCGTTGATATGGCACAAATATTAGAAAATTCTAATGTGTACGTGAGTTGGCCCGTACATTTTCATGAACTACTGGCTGCTCGTCAGTTCTTATGCAGCAAAAGAAAATTCTATAGGACTAGGCCTTGAAACCCACCTTCTAGGGCCCCTTCCTGATTGCCTACATATGTCCCATATTTTCCCTTCTCCGATCTCAAAGCATATAGCCACCGTATTGGTGCTCCCTCTTCCCACCACGCTCCCTCACCTCATCTTCCTGCTGCGCTCTAATCCATTCACACGTTCGCCGTGTCGTCTTCCCACCGCATCCCCGTCGCCTTCCTGTCGCACTCCGTCGTGTTGTCTTCCCACCGCGCCCCCAGTCTGATCGAGTGTCCCTCGTCTTGTCTTCCCACCACACCCCCAATCTGATCGAGCGTCCATCGTCTCGTATTCTTGCCGCGCCCCCAATCCGACGCAGTAGTTATCTTTAACCATGAGGATGTTAGCATATCATGTTCTTGCAGGAAGTATGAATTTATAGGTACAACATAACATTTTAACATTACACTTGTTCATGCTTCATAATACAAATTGATTCTAAAAGTCATTTTCCTATCTTATAGGTATGCATTGCAAGCATGCTATCCGAGTCTTCAATATCAATGAAGTTTTCAATTTGACATCTCGGTATATACTACACAGATAGACAAAGTATGCAAAAAGAGGCGTTTTCTAAGATACATGGAAGTGAAAAGGAAACTTTACAAACACACGCTGCATGTGTCTCTCGAAAGGCAACATATGTTGCACTGAAGTGTTCAATTTCGAAAGAACTCCTTGAAAATTTAGAGAAAGCTATAACTATATTGGATTTGAAAGCTGATAATTCACTAACCCAATGACCTATCAAACATTGTGGGGTTTCTCAAAGTTCTAATCAGTGCGGTGAGGACATAACAAAAGGAAAAATATTATTTAGAGTTTCTCAATTGATAAAAGGTCCAAAGACTAAAAGATCGAGAAATGTACATGACAGAAAGAAAGGACGAAAGACCAAGACTGGGAGAAAAAAAAGGTAGTATTACCCATTCACCATTACTTCCCTCCTTCATTGTAACTAGTCTCGTGGCGCGCACGCCGCCACCACCATACGTACCAAAATAAAAGAGGCGATAATTCGCGAGGAGTTTTTAAAAAAAATCGGGGGAAAAACGCATTTTCGAAGAAGGCGGAGGTGTTTTTCGAAAGAATCGAGGACCTGTACGTAAAAAAACAGGGACCTGTGCGCGATATCCGAAAACGCAGGGGGCCATCCCGCAAAACGGAGGGGCTAAAAAAAATTTCTAGGGACAAAAAAATTTCAGGGACCTTTTCGCGAGAACCAAGAACCTGTACGTAATTTCGAAAAAACCGGAGGTAATCACCTCCCGTCAGACAAGAAATCCCCGCCACGCGGCGCGCGCATGTGAGGGGACGTGGCTCGCGCTGGGGCGGAACTCCCCGGAGTAATGCTGGGTAAGATATGGCAATTAATGTTTGAGCTTTTTATGCACGTTTTGTAGGAGAAGATGCAGAGAAAGTCACAAAAATGGTCCTATCGGAGAAGATCCAAAACAATGGGCCACGGCGAGGGACCTGAAAGGGCTCCCGTGTCACTTCGTGGCGGACTGGCGGTGACCCCCGTGGAAAGCATGCATGGCGGTGCCTGGCCACCGGCGACGCCGACACCATCGCACACACTTCTGCTTCCTCGTGCCTGCACGGTGGGATTTGGGTTCTTTCCTTCCCTCTTGAAGAGGAAGACAACCGAAGACGAGACAAGAGAGATGAAGTAGCGATACGGTGGCTATACACTGTAAGTTCCGAGGAGGGAAAGGATGAGACATATGTTGGCAATCAGGAAGGAGCCCTAGGAGATGTGTTTCAAGGTCCAATCCCATAGAATTTTTTTCCCGTGCGTGTACGGGCGTATGCGCACAGCTACTAGGGGTGCAAACGGATCGGGTTAATCCCGACCGATCCGGCATCGAATCTGATTGGTACCGAATCCGATTGGTACCGAATCCGGAGAAAAAATATGGGTTAGAATATGGTAACAGCAATATCCGTTCGAATCCGATACGTCTTCAAGTTTGATTTCAGATTAGTGCTACTATTTGACGTTTCATTTTCTTTTGCAATGGTAAAATAAAATCTTTCACATCAGCTATTAAGTACGAGACGACGAGTTCTTGATAGTACGTCCTTCTACTCCATTTGTTGTAATGCATGTATTCCTTACAAACAAGTAGGGGTGCAAACGGCTCGGGTTAATCCCGACCGATCCGACACCGAATCCGATTGGTACCGAATTCAGAGAAAAAATATAGGTTAGGATATGATAACAATACTATCCGTCCGAATCGGATCCGTTTGCACTCCTAGGCACAATCCCTATCTCCTCTCGGCGTGAGCTCCTAATTGGTTCTCTCGTGACTAAAACCAAAGAATAGCACTTGGACGGTCTCCAAGAAATCGGCAAAAACTCCACCGATCAAACAGCAGCGAACAGGATAGATTGAATTTGGTTGTACAGCAGGGATGCACGTACAAATTAACCAGACCCATAGATTGAAATTTCCTCAACCGTGTGCACCGCAACACACGAATAAGAAATAAGGATCAATGGCCCCACTAGTAAACTCCAAACTCCACGCAAGCAGCAGAAAATCCACGCGACTAGATAGAACCCCAACTCGGGAATTCACAAAAGCAAGGCACACGATATGACTGCTCGGCGTTTTCTGGGATTATTCTCAACGCAAGCAACGTCTCTGTCTATTACGTGCAGCCGGCCTTGGCTTTTTGCACACCTGCCCAATAGGCCGAATTGGCCGAATCCACTCACACTCACGCTTTTTGGGCTGAAATAAACTGATTTATGATTAAAATTATACTAGCTTGTCAAAATTATATTGTAATTGATGATGATTTATTTGGCATAATTAAATTTAAAAAATTAAAAAAATAGAAAAAACAAGTTAACCCATTACGAAAAATGCAAACGAACACAAAAAAAAAGACCCCAGCAAAAAAACTAAAAAAAATAAAATAAAATAAAATAAAATTTATAAATAATAAAAAATAAGACATAAACTAAAAGCTAAAACCGAAATAACCACACACACGTTTCACGCGTAGCGTGTACAACTCGGGCTCTAGGTGACATGCTAAGTTCGACTCAGTCTTTTGACTAGACTCGAAAAGAAATGAGCCAAGTGTGAGCACCTTTTATAGCTCGTATGAAAAAACATGCTAGCTCGTATCCTAATATACAATATAGTTTAGTTCTAATAATACAGAAGCTAAATTAGGATTTATAAGTCTTCAAACAAAATAGGATTTATAGTGACCTTACTATGTGAGACCTGAGATTTTCTAGCTTTGATCTACCAATATATGACATCTGAAGGTTAGTCATGCTAGTGCCCTAATTGTCTTTTGTAGTTGAACACCATTTTCATTGGTTATACTCCATCTGTTCGTTTTTTTACCAGATTTAAGCTTTGTAATGTTTGATCAACAATTACTTCAACAATTTAGGCTTTTTTCAGACTCTTAACAATGTATATATAGGCTTGGCGACACAAAAATGGTATATTGATATTTGAAAGTACTTTCATCTATATTGTAAAAAGAATTTTTTTTTCTAGAATGCGCATAAGATTTACGCATCATCATTGCATCCAAAAGAACTTAGAGTACAACCAAAATATCTTTACTATTATAAAAGGAGTTGGTGGTTGGTCCGGTCTCTTCCACCCCTTTTCACAAAAGGCAGCGCTGACATGTAGCCCCAAAAGACCTGCGCCGAATCTTCCCACCTTCCCATCAAAATATCTTTCTTTCCATGATTTAGTGGTCAAGATGGATTTCATCTAGACTGCATTGTAGAGTACATGTTGTATTCTTCATCTAGTGCTTAATCTTGTACTAGCTGAATGCTCGTTGCTACGGATTTTAAAATTTTATCATACTATATGTTCTGAAACTAACGGGTGGTAATATTTTTTAGAACATGCATACAAATATGTTCTAAATTTTTTTTAAATTCGTAGCAACGCACGGGCATTCAGCTAGTATTGTAAAAGAAATTAATGGTACACTTTGTCGAGTTAAACCGGGAACGCTGGGAGTATTCGATACAGGCCCAATTAGGGTTTGACCTCCCAACTCTCCTCAACTTCGCCCTCTCGGTTTTTAAAATAAGAAGATCTAGCCTCGTTTGCAACCGTTGCAATTTGCCAGTTGATCTAGTGCGTTCGAGTGATCGAACCGAGTGACCCTACTGGCAGTGTAAGGGTACCTCGGGCGCCTCGTATCCGTATGAAAGGTGGCAGACAAGCAGCTGGTCTTGAGTTTGTCAGCGCCGCAAAAGCAAGCGACCGAAGCAGCAGCGTGCGGCGGCGCAGGACACGCGGCAAGGCGGCGGTAAGAGCGGCGCATGCGATACCATGTGACGACGTACGGAGTACTACTTGGACGTACGTGCGCCGCCCCGGGAGGGCAGGCGGGCGCCGCTTAGGCGGCCGTTCCAATCCGTCTGAACACAAGAGGGGAAGAAACGTAGGGTCTGTTTTTTTTCATGGTTATGATTTATACTTTTTTTAGTTTCTTCGTGACAGAGATTACGAAGAGAGATACTTATTTGTGGTTTTGACTGATATATATGTTGGTTTTTTAACGTGTACTACGATTAACTTATATACACCATCTTAAGAAATTTTTTTATTTGAAAGTTAGGTACTGTAACAAAAACTTAAAACCGTTTTTAGAAGCCACAAAGAGGAGGCCTCTGATCCATCGATAGTGCCATAGCTGCGTGCGCAGCTGTATCTCCTTCAAGTGGTTGCTTTCCTTGTTGAATAAACATGTCATAGGTTGTTTCAATTGATCGATGTTTTTTTTCTCCAGGTGTCGAACTTCAAGCTCCTAAAACCTACATCTATTGACATACCACTTGCATTCAGTCGAAACCGTCATATCAATAACCGCGGATCCGAAAACGGGTAATTGCGGATCCTAGAACGAAAACGACCGAGAGTCTACCAGACATGTGGACCTACTTGTGGAAGGAACGCACATATGGACTTTCGATGCATGTGCTAGTGGACACAACCACCTGTGTGCGTGCGTGCATTATTCCGCCGGCTGTTTGTTCGCTAGTTTCGAGCCAAGGCCTCCAGTAACATCGCACCCCTAAAACTTGGCCATTGGCAATCTGTCACTGGTTAGTTAGACACTATCAAATCACAAGGTAATGCAGACATGTCCTGATATCAATAAACAGCTAATCCATCAGGAAACGCGCAATAACCAACACGTACACATGATGCAAACGAAACAAGACACTGGCACACCGGTGACTTGGAAGGTTCAGGCATACGCTTTGCCTTGAAATCAAGCAACAGGTTATGGTCCCAAGCAGGAGGTTTGCCACACAGATAGAATTATACGTACGGTACGGTACATTCGTAAAGGGATAACAGTGGGAGTTCCCAATTCAGAAAATGCGGATAACAGTGGCTTTCTTCTTCTTCATCCGGTGCTACAGCACACCAGGATCGACTTCAGTTTCCACCAAACAAGTAGCCCAGGGAAGAGCCACCACCAGGAGCATTATGGACCTTAGTCGAAGGACGGTTCTGCAAGTGCCATTCAAATTAGGGAGAGCTGTTAGTCAAGCCCAGTAATCAGAAATCTTCAGTTTAATAGCATGATAGGCGGATAAAGAACTAAATTTTGGTATCTCACTAGGGACAGATAGTAAAATCGTACGCTAGTAAACATAAAAGGGGAGTGAAGAAAAGGTTAATATACTGATGCCTTTACGTTCTTGCAATCGCAAGCAGTGATAAAACTTTCTGAACTCAAAATTCTCATAATCCTGTCATGACCAAGACTCTAATTGGCTAATGTAGGAAAGCAAGCATTCAATTAACAGAACAGATAAATAACATAGGTCCGAAAGACAGATATTGCTATGAGTTGTTTCACAAGGACAATCGGCGGCAATGGAATAAACTCATGGATGCCTTCATTTTGCAACATATAGAGAAGCATATGAAATTATGAATAGTCAGAAGATTAGGCTTTTCCTAAAGATTTTCTAAAAACAAAGAAGTGATACATTCAGGACATACAAACTAAACATTTTATTATGTTAAAGTGTTATACCAACAGAGAACAGTGAGCAAAGTAGTGAACATGGTTTTACTATTTATTGATTATAAACATGGTACAAGCATCATGTTTAGTAGTTCTAAAACATAAAGGAATAAATCTACTTTACCCCTGAACTATGGTGTTAATCTAAGTTTCAACCTCAAATTGCAAAACTGAGTCACTGATACGCCTTAACTATCAAAACTGAGCAACTTACCCCCTCAGACTATTCCACCCCAGTTTTCATCCACGTGCCCTCCGCTAGGCACCGACGCAAGCCTCCGCCACCCCAAGAAGCGCTCGCATGCTGTGCAGCGCCAATTGAGTGTAAATATTGGAGCCTCATCTATTACTTCCTAATGAGTAATTTTGGGTGCTAGTGTTCAATTCTGGTTGGATTGGAATTGGAGATGTTGTATGTGCAGTTATGATTGCATATTTGTGTACTTGTGAATTAATACATATGATTCAACTAGAATGCTTATTTGATTCAGGATGTGGTTGGGCTTTTGTTCATGTATTGAGAAATCAAGTAGAAATGTGTTTGATTCTTGACATGGAAGAATCGAAGACAGATTTGGGGTAGATACTGGATTTGGGGGCGACGACGGCAGTGGTGAGTGGTGGTCTAGAGGAAAGAGAAAAGAGGAAGAAGAAAGTGAGAAGAAGGCGAACCTGAACGGGATGTTCTGAACCAAGTTCTGCTTGGGCGGTGGCGCGACACGTTTGACCGGTCCAAGTGCAGTGGCAAGTACGCGAACCCAGCGACGTGCCCCCCTCCCCCCAAAAAAATGGTGTGGAAGGGATGGTAGAGCATGACATGTGGGTCCGTATTATTTTTATTTGCTGATTCAAATGACTAATATCCATATCACTAAAAACCATCTAACTTGTCAAAAACCACTACCATATCAGCGCCATGTGGATGAAAACCGGGATGGAATAGTCTCATGGGATGGGGTAAGTTGCCCAATTTTGATAGTTAAAGTGTGTCGGTTACCAGATTTTGCAGTTTAAGGTTGAAACTTATACTAACACCATAGTTCAGGGGGATAAAATAAACTTATTCCAAACAAAAAACCTCATAAAGCAGCACAATAGGTCAACACCCCCTCAGCAGTCAAGACACTTGAAAAACTCCAAGCAAAAAGAAATAAATGCAATCGAAATAAAAGTTTTTTCATCTAATATGATTCTTGTGGGTTGCAATAACAAGGTACAATTAAATTATGTTTGCATAATACCATACATAATCAAGATCTTCATCACGATTGAAATATTCATCAAATAACTTGATTTTAGAGCAAAATGAACAAATTCAGAAACCCATTAAGTAATTAATATTTCCTTTGGTTATCCATGCCGTACTGTTTTCTCCTAATATGATATATGCCAGCTAAATATCCACAGTATTGCATCTTATAGCACACTGAGAACATAAATAATCATAACCATATGAATGCACGATGACAAAAATAAATCCTAATAGCAAAGGTCAATAACCATGTGAAAAAAATTGAAACAACCATACCGTAAGGAAGTTGCCAGTGTTCTGGCCATCAGCTCGGTGATAGTTATTGGTTCGGCTGCCCTGAATCCCAGCTGGAATCTGCTTGGACACATCACTCTTTTCAGGTGCTGCTTTCTGAGCAGGAGGAGCACTCGCAGCGGGTGCAGCTGGAGCAGGCGCAGCTGGTGCGGCTGGAGCAGGCGCAGCTGGTGCGGCTGGAGCAGGCGCAGCTGGTGCTGGTTTTGAGGGCTCGCTGCCTCCAAAGAGATAACCCAGAGAACTTTGACCACCACCGGCGCTCCCACCACGACTCATGATTGTTGAACAAGACAAACTGCGCAAAGATTTAAGGCACAAAATAAGCATGATTTTAGTACATGTTGTCTTATAAATAAATAAAAAATATGACTGAATTTAATTTTTAGCACTGTAAGCAAATATGGAAAATAGAGCTGGACCGCCCCTTGAAACTTGATAAGGATCTTAGCTGAGTATCTGAGGACCTCGTGTTTCAGAGAAAAATAGAGTACTTTTAGTCATACAGACCATTACTGACTGAACCTATGTTACAGTTTGGTGTAGAAAACAGGAAGTCATAGAATTCCAGAAAGCAGGGTTTGAAATTCCGGATTCCAATTTTTTACTGAACCCTGGCTGGAAGCCGGTAGTGACCAGCCGATCCAATTCCAATCACGTTTCATTTCTCCCATTTTTCTTTCAAATTTTCAACTCCCAACAGCATATAAAAGCAAGTAGAGTGCAAAACTGAGACAAATAGCTCAAAATGGCATATCCTCAAGGAACTACAGTTCATACAACAAATTTTCTTCACACAAGAAAAATGGGCATTTAAACTTGTGTCGAGAATGGTCACTTTTCTTGTGTGAAGAAAATCTGTCGTATAAACTGTGAAGCATTGTTCCAACTTGTACAAGAAGCGTAAATAGCATACACGAAGAGACACAAGCACAGATGAATAGAAGACAGGAGTTAAAAAAGGTTTAAGTAGCAGTGCATTGATGGGAGTTTTAGGATTCCTAGAAAATGGATAAAACCTGCACATTTTGGTCTAGTGTCTGCAACATTGTATTGCCAAGTGTGACATTTTGAAGCAATCTTTTACGGCACACAGATAGGACATGTTGTTTGTTTACTAGTGAAAAACAAGAAGAACTCAATCCTTCTCTCCCCACTAGATTGCTAGGAAGAAGTACGTCATGTTCACTGATACTAGTAAATCTTAAGTTTCATGGCAGGATCAGGCTCATCTTAACAGTACACAGCACAAACGGTCGTCTACATGTGGATCCTGAAGAAGTTCAGAGATGAAGCAGTACCGACATGGGGAATATGCACCGAATCATCTAGGCAATCCAGCCCAACCAAGACCCAAGACGAAACCAAACAGACCATGCCATCTTTTTTCCAAAGGCGCAAAGCGAAAGCCAACAATGCCCTCAAGACACCGCATCCATTACATACCCATGGACGCTGAAAGGACACGTTAGGAATCGTCGAACCGAATTCGACTTCCCAATGAGTTTCGACAGTTCACTTCTTGGCTAACACTCGCCATATATTTTCTTTCAACAGATCGAAAAGAAGCAATAAACATCAAGCACCATCACCCGAAAGCAGGGACGGGAGTACCCTACGGATCGATTCCACCACTAGCAGCAAACAAATCCGCCAGCGATCCAACAATGGGCGCAGACATGCAGGAAAAGAAATGGACGGGGTCTCGCGGAGAGATTCGGTCGCTCACATCACAGATCAGAGGAAAAGAAACGGATCAAGGCTAGGCGAGGGCTTACCAAGGAGATCGAGGGCGGCGGGTGGGTGACGCCGGAGAAGAAGAGCGGCGGCGGCGGCGGCGGCGAGGGATTGGGAGCGGATTAGGTTAGCTGGCTTGGTTTCTGCGCCCGATCAGTTCGAAATGGGAGAGCGCGGCCGCATTTGTATAGGGCACGAGGATTGGTCCTGCGGGACAGTGGACCGTCCGATCGTCGAAATCGACGGCTCAGATGGACACCGGGCAGTCAGGCAACTCGTGGACCTGCCTGTAGGGGTGCAAACGGATCGGATTCGGACGGATATTGTTGTTACCATATCCTAACCCATATTTTTTTTCGGATTCGGTACTAATCGGATTCGGTACCAATCGGATTCGGTACCGGATCGGTCGGGATTAACCCGAGCCGCTTGCACCCCTACTTGTTTGTAAGGAATGCATGCAGTATAACAAATGGAGTAGGAGGATGTACTGTCAAGAACTTGATGTTACTACTTAATAGCTGATGTGGAAGATTTTATTTTACCATTGCAAAAGAAAATAAAACGTCAAATAATAGCACTAACACGAAATCAAACTTGAAAACGATCGGATTCGGACGGATATTGTCATTACCATATCCTAACCCATATTTTTTCTCCGGATTCGGTACTAATTGGATTCGGTACCAATCGGATTCGGTGCCGGATCGGTCGGGATTAACCCGACCCGTTTGCACCCCTACCTGCCTCTGCCTGTGTTGGCATGCTGCCTGAGGAAAATTTATGGTAACCCTTGTACTATCAAGGAATTACAAAATTAGCCTAGTCGAGATGTCACTATTAAAAATGAGTAAATGATAAATTTTATATATTATTAAAATATTTCATGAGACAAATCTAACTATATTATTTTCGTGCAATCAATCTATATACTTTTGTGTATATTAATAGTCAAAGTATAAAAAGGAATTTGATTGTACTGTCACCGTACATGTATTGCTGAGGAAAATTATCGGGACCCGAATTTACAAATATGAACCATTTGTGAATTATGCCCTAGTCTTTGTCTAAGATCATGCCAGTATACACAATGGCAACATCGATGAAATATCAACTATATACACGAATAAATGGTTAACTACTTTATTGATAATATGTGGGCACCCGAGGGCGTGGGACGCCGCATGTGTTCTCCTGTATTAGTCTCATGATCAGTAGTTAGTACACATATTCACAATATTGAGATCACATTCATACACATCGCATATATTTTTATTTATGCCAAAGGGGTGAATACATAAGCGATGTATAATCTTACATCATATGGCCGACCGGGCAAGAGAATACCAAAGTTAAGAGTAAATTACAGCGGAAGATAAATAAATAAGTGAAAGTATCCAGTGGTATGCCACCATATCCACAGGCAACCCATTGTGGGATTAGGCCCTAGAAAACCCATCGTTGAGCTCCCCGATGTTGGGGGCAAAGTATGTGTCGTCTAGCACGTATCCTTCTTTATTCTCTCTGATCAACAACAATTTAAGCAAGGTTGAGTACATTGCATACTCAGCAAGACTTGTAGTGTATCACAAAATTTATACATATATGCATGGCTATCAAAGGGATGAGACTCTATACTAAGTTATTTTTAGCATGGAGCAAATTTTATTTGCAATATCCATAAGTAGTAATTTGCAAAGGAATTATAAAGAGCATTTGACATATAGTGAAATAACATTTATGCAATTTCCATAACCATAGATCAAATTCATTCGTAGCCTTCCTTGGCTGTGAACATTGCACAATTCCCGTCGTGGGCATGGCACATGGTTGCGTATATGTCATCTCATATGTTTAGTGAAATAGTTTTGAAAAGGAAAATTATACCCTTTGTGACTACATCCAAGCTTGCTCATGGCACATTCACGCTTCCTTTGGCATGTCACAATAGTTGATTATTATACAACCTTTAGGTCATCTAATCCTAACCTTGCACTAGCCCAATGAACATCGAATCTCTCTTAGGTATATCCCCTAAGAGAACATTCGTATCCTCACTTAGGTAAACCCCTAAGCGAAGACCCTCACTTAGGTAAAACTCCTAAGTGGGCATTCATCATTATATTAAAGCCTTAGCTCGTCACCTTGGTGAAAGGAGCCCCTACGAGCAAACCTAACCGGAGTACCCTTACTACATCTGTATCTACCACAATGCAAGGCTAGACCTAGATAACTTAATCAGCTAAATGCTAGAACCTATATAGCACATGTGGTAGTACGGTGTGACTTAGATGAGCGGCAATAGCGTTCGGTCCTTGATTGACCCGGGCGAGAATCTCCCCCTATATACATGCGAGATTCCCTCTCACATTTGATAGTGTACCATATAACTTGCCCGCGTCCAAAAACTAGGTTTTTTATTTTATTTGATATCAAAGTAACAGAGGTTCCCCCGCTGGTCCAACATTTTGAAACCATCATACCCACGTGAAGATTTTGTTCAAAATTCAAACTTAGTAGAAACTAGTGCTTGTCTAAGCATATAGACCATATATCAATGTAGTATTCCTAATTCACAGTATACGTTGTGTAAACCATATCCTAGAGATTTACAACAGTGAGGGTATTAAGTTTTCAAGGAGGTTCAACGCATACGAGTGGTCATAACTACCATTACCCACAGTATAGCAGTTTTAATTAGAACATACATGCATGCATAATAGATTTTACAAATAATATACAATAATTGAAATATTAGGATCAATATAGTCAAAGGGGGTGCTTGCCTTGCTCCTGTTGCTAAGAGAATGTTTCGGATGTGTTCTCGGCGATGTATGGTGTGGAGTTGTCTAACCGATAAATAAATCCAGATAAAAGCAAATAAGAGCTAAATAAATAGAGACAAGACTCAAATGTTTTCTAAATTCAGAAAGATCTTGTTTTTATAAAAATTCAGAAACAAAGATCACTAAATTGGAGTTTGTATGCAAAAGTTAGAAGTGTTTGAGTTATCTCAGCACTTTTTACGACTACCCAAGCTCCTTGGTCGCTACGGTGTTCTTCCGACTTCTAACACACCTCGGCTGCTAGCTACTCAATTCTATCTATTACTACTAAAGCCTACGATTGCTGCAACTTATGACTATCATAGCTTACGATCTTATATTACGACCATTATCGCTACCGACCACTGCGGCTACCGATCTTACGAGTACTACTTTGATACTTCGGACGTTCGGACCGCTATGGTACTTTGTCACCCTGACTATCGGCTATCAATCATGGTACTTCGACCACGCGGGTCTTTGACTACATCGATCCTACCACAACTCCGATCGTACCATTCATATAGAGCTGGTACTACCGATCTTCATCTACGCGGGTCTTAGAGCACCGGTACCGCATCTTGTCTGTTGTCGATCGGCATCGTAACTTACGACTACCGATAATGACTTACGATTATCGACCACGGCCTACGACTATTGACCATGGCTTACGACTATTGACCATGGCCTACGACTATTGACCATGGCTTACGACTATCGTTAGCAATCGAGGTTACGACTATGGTCAGAGGTCAAAGATTATGACTACTGCAGTCAGAGGTTTCGACTATGCAAGCAGTCGGAGATCACAACTGTGCTAGCGGTCGAAGATTTCAACAACGTCAATGGTCGAAGATCTCGACAATGTCAGCAGTCAAAGATCTTGACAACGTAAGTGGTCGAAGATCTTGACAACATCAGCGGTCGAAGATCTCGTCTATGGCTGCGGTCAAAGATCTCGACAACGGCTGCGATCAAAGACTTTGACACGGCAATGGTCGAAGATATTGACTCCAGCTGCGGTCGAAGGTTTTGACACAGCAGCGGTCGAATATTTCGACGCCCAGCTACGGTCAGAAATCTCAGCATAGCAGCGGTCGATGGTTTTGACCTCGACTGCCATGGTTCTATTCTGGTGTTCGATTACTACAGTTCCCTTTTCAAGATCGACTACTTTAGTTCTCTTTTTGGCTTTGATTACTTTAGTTTCTCTTTTCGATTTCACATTTTCTATGGGGGAGGAGGAGCCCACCAATGACGATGGTGGCTCACAAGGAGCGGGAGGAGCTGGTGTTGGAGACCTCATCGGTGACGAAGGGTCCACGACGACAACGATGTCTGACAATAGACAAGCTACGAAAAGAGGTGCTCATGAGCTTGCATGCATGCATGCAGAAGTATGGGTGATAGGAATAGAGGTACGGCTCACTTGAGAGAAAATCTTACGACGGCGTCGTGGTTGGAGATGAAGAAGAAGACCTAGCTCGAGTGATTCACTGCATGAAAGGTCAAACAAATGAGTAGGGTTCTCAAGGGAGAGGTAAGCCACGTTAAGATGGGGCCGAGGAGGAGAGAGGTTCACCAGAGCTGCTAGAGCACGGTAGTGTGCTCATCGGAGTCATGTACGATTTCGGTTTTCTCGCCGTTCCAGAGAGCAGAGTGCTCAAGGATCGTGTGCAAGAGACCGAGTGGTGAGCTAAAGAGCTATAGCACGGTCGGGGGTTGGGTGTTGTAGGCATAGTCTCGGGCTCTCGTTGTGGAGTGTGAGGTGAAGAAGACAACAACGGGGAAGAGAACGGGTTAGGGAGGAATGGGCAGCAGTAGAGGGGAAACTGCGGGCGTGGCGTCTAACACCAGGGGCAGCTCGGGCCACGACCTCGGCGGAGCGGCGCATGCATGCGAGGTGAAAGACGAACCCTGTTAGTGGGCCCAGCACATCAGCGAGCATAGAGAGATGTCCTGACGGGATTGGTCTTGACACACAAAGGGTTTAGGAGCCATGTATCCGAGTACTTGTGTGTCTGAGCACTCGTGGTAAAACTTGCTAGCTGGTCGAAGCTCTTGAGGGCTAACTTAGTGGTCGAGAGGCAAAGGTTGGCATAAAACCAGGATGCATGGAGGAAAGGTGTGGTGCAAGGCATGGGCTATCAGCAGAGAGCCGAAACAATGGGCGTGGTATTCAAAATGATGAGCATGGCATCCAAAACTAGTGGTCTGTGCTCATGCAAGCTAGAGGTGGAAGAAGGGTCTTGCAAGTATGCTACACTCGATAGTGAGAGAGAGAGAAAGGGTGAGGAGAGCTGAGAGGTTTAAGCAAAAGCTAGACATATTAGATGAGCTCGAAAGATTATAAAAATCTCTACGAATATTCCTTGTTGAAATTAATCTAGACTTGATTGGCAAACATCGAGTGCAGAGTATGAGTTGATTCAATCCAGTTGTGGAATCGAACTAGGAGTTCAAGTTGTTTTCAGTTTCAGAGTCCAGTTTAAGAAAGAAATCGAATCCGAGTCCAATTTGTAATTGGCGATGTTTTTTCGTCTTTAAGTTGTAAACTTGAGTATAAATAGAGGGGAGTTTACCCCAGAAAAGGTGCAGCGATTGAAGTGCCACCAAAAGATCTTGTTTATTCTATTGCTCTGTTATTATTGGGTTGTCGTTATCGTACTTGAAGAACAGAGAAGTCCCGAGAACTCGGAAGGCTTTGAGTTCGACTAACGAAGCCGGGTGGACGGTCGAAGTTTGACTTCAAGCGAGAAGTCAGAGAGTATCGGACAACATTCAAGCAGGTATTGTGACGGATTAGAGTAAGGAGCAGTCGAAGATTCCAAGCGCGAGAGCTGTCAAAGATCCCGAGGCACGCAGCAGTTGGAGATCCCAAGGCACGCGGCAGTCGGAGGCTACGGTGGCCGAAACTAACACTCCTTACATAGTGCAGATGATCATGTAAATTTTTAGTGTGTTATCTTCTCTTGATTTTTCTAGAAAAATCTGAGAAGACTTCTTGTCAAATTTAATTATACTTTTCTGATTTAGATAGTTTCAGAACTTACTTCAATATTTATTTACAGTGCCACAATTTATACTCATGGCCTTTTTAAGATGGTTTCCACCATGAGTTTTCTCATGCCAACTTTTAATCATCTTTTTAGTTTTTATAACTTGGTCTAAATTTTTTATTTGCATTACATGCACTTTTGATTTTTGAAATTCAAACTTTTCAATGAAAACTTCCATAAAGAGCCAAGGAAACAAAAATGCATTCAAAAAGTTTAAATTTTTCTCATTTTTGCACGCCCTAGAATTTGGGATGTTACATAATACCTTGTGATTCAGAGTTTACACAGCTATCACTTGAGGCGACTACAAACAATTAAATTGCAGGGAAAACTTCAGGGGAACTTCAATGTGTAGCCCATGCCATATGCCTAATAGGAAATCAACTGGGGTAGCATGATAATACGGAGGTGCTCAATCTTCATGACATAGGATTATTGATAGCTTGGTGGATCCACATAACCTGACAAATTGATAGCGCCAACCACTGTTAGAATAATAACATGCGACAAAGAATTCATCCAACCATACGCTTCGATCCCCATGTACCCAGCCACACAAAAGTAGACATGACAAACTTCCTACAATTCACGAGGAAAACACAAGAAGAACGGTGGCAATATCCACACTGGAACTACCGATTTCGCAGGGAGGAGAAGACCACCACATAGGTGTTTCTCTGAAAAAAACATACCGCAGGAAAATCCAGAGCTTCCAAAGTCTGGTAGTACTGTACAACACATGTCGGTACTTCCACCTTCCAGTAGTACCGCTCACACAGAGCCGGTACTTCCGACGGCCGGACGATCCACTCACATAGCCACTCACATAGAGTCGCTCAGACCACTCGCATCCGGTAGTACCGCGCAACATATGCTGGTACTTCCGATGGCCGGTAATGTAGGGACCCCAGATTTTACTATCTGGAATCCTTTGTGATTTATTGCACTATTCCCTGGATCAGTAGATAGTGCTCACAGTTACGAAAAATGGATATCAAATACATACCATGCGGAAGCATAAATAAAATAGTAAACTTACTCATGGGCCGATTAGGCGAAATCGAGAATTGCGGCGGAAGAACGAAGCACAGTGGGACCTTCGTGACATGCCCACAGGCAGCCAACTGGAGGTTCACGACCTAGCCCTTGACGTCTTCATCTTCTTTGCCATCAAGACCCAAAGGTATTGCTGATGTGTAGCGATCAAATTCCTGATTCTGGATTTGTTATAAGAGCGAGTGTGAGCACACTAACCACCGTGCTCCGCGAGCCAATACACAGGATGCAAATAATAGTATGCATGGCTAATCAATGGAGAGGCTTGGGTTGTTTTATTTGCCAAAAATTGCTCTTCGCATTACTCTTATTACTTAATCAGGGTTTTATTATTGCTGTCTAAAGCTCCGAACAGCAAATGTCATCACTTATCTAATCCACCGATTATACGCTTTCCACTTTATCACTTACCATCTTATCAATCCAGCCATGGGTGTCTGATTCTCACATAGTCCTAACTTTCCCCATAAATTTATTCCTCCAATCTCAAATTTCACCATAGCCATATAATCCCGATTTTTGGATCCACTGTTTGCCAACTTGGTAACTACACAACCTAATGATAATCCAATACCTTTACTTATGACCCACCGATCAAATAATTTCCATTGCATTATCCAAAATATTCAATGATCGAATCGAAGTGACCACTCTCATATATGAGTCCGAATATCCACCACCAATTCATAAATCCAATCTTAGGCTTATTATTCAGTAATTTATTTAGCTCCTCATGCTAGTGAAAATCTGGTGTCCTTTATTTTGTATCCACTGACATCTGTTGTGTCATAAATTCCTAATAATCCAATCTTGTGATTCCCATTCATCAATTCTTCACCTCGTAATTTCTAATAATCTCCTACATAAATACTTTTTATTCCACCAAAATCGTTCGTATTAGGACTTCCTGAGAGACCATGTGGAGGTGTCCCCATGTTTGTGATGAGTAATTGACTTGTCTTCTGGAAAGTTTGAAATTGATTTGGTTGGTTTACGCCAAGTCGGCACATGGCGCGGTCTAGTACAGTTGGACTTGGTCGAACGCGGTCGGACGTGCTTAGGACGCTTGTTCTTTTATCGATCGGTCGATTTGGGTATTTCATGTTTGAGTACCTTTTTCTGATGCTAATGTTGGTTATGCTGTTTCGAGCGGTGCTATGTGACGGTTTGCTTGTAAGTGTGACTGCAGGACTTCGGAGCTAGGTCATGGTGAGGCAAGGAGGACCGGGACTAGGCACAGAAGGTGTTGAGGTCCGGACAATCGGTGATGCCGAAGATGATCGAGGCTGGTGAGGTGGTTGCGAGTCGGGAGACGAGGAACCGGAGCTGGAGCTACCGATGGTGGACACGACGGGCGACGACGAGAGAATCGAGACTAGGCTCGGGGAGGAGTCGGAGGTCCAGACGGTTTGAGGTCGGTTGCGGTCGTGTGCGACGGAACAGACCAGGACTAGACTCAGGTGGAGTCGGAGGTCTCGGTCGGTGTCGGGTGGACACGATGGGCAGCGGTGAGTGGATCGGGACTAAGCTCAGGTGGAGTCGGAGGTCCAGACAGTCAGGATGCCGGGTGCAGTCGTGTGCAGCGGACCGGACCGGACTAGACTCAGGGAGGAGTCGAGGTCCAGACGGTCAAGGTACCGGACGCGGGAAACTTTCGGGAAAGTGCTTGAGGGGCAAATCGGAGAATTGACTCAAGCAATGAAGGTGGAGGCTGGTTTTTCCCTCCAAAAGGTTGCTTTGACTTTCTTGCCTCATATGTGTGAGAGGTGGAAAGTGGAGAGGGTATGACACTTCTTGATTTGCTCTTTTGGGTGTGAGCTCCCTCCATATAGAGATGTGAGGGGAAGGCTGTAGAGAGTAAGAAATGAGGGAGTAGGGATGTAGTCTCAGGGTGCTTGATCTGGGGAAGTGAGCTCAAGGTGTTGCAAGCAAGGAAGCAGTACAGGCAGTGCTCTGTGTGTGCGTGTGTTCTTGAGAGAACCATGTAGTGAGCAAACAATTCTTCCCAATTGCGTATGGGGACGTAGTTGGTTGTATCTCCTGTGTAATCTTTCATGGAAATGAATCCATTTGAGAATTCTTGAGATGGAGATTATATGAGCATTTGCCTCTCTGTTGATTTTCTGCTTTCTCTGTCTTTTGAGTGATTCTTTGATTGTAGAATGCAAAATGAGTTTGCTCTGAACTGGGGATGTGCATCAAAGCCATTTGGCTAATTTGAACCCGAGAGCAAATTGATAGAATCAAAGAATCTCTCATTTTTATTCTGCGGTATGTTTCCTCTGTTTGTAAAAATTAGGGTTTGATGTCAGGGGAACCTTGGTTCTCTTGATTTCGCTTTAGGAGATGGCTTAAGATTTATGTGTGCTTGCCCTGAAGTCATCTCCTGCTGTATTGCAAAAGTTTATGAGCAAAAGAGTGGAGATTGGCAAGAAATTTGAAAATCACTCTCATTTTCGGTTCATGTCCAGATTTCTGCCCAGATCAAGGTTCATTGTCTTTTGTCTGTACTTTCTTGTTTCTTGAGACTGAGTTGGTGTTTATATTGAGGTCTCGAACAATTGACTAGAGGAGAACAACATTTACTAGTCTAATTCAATGATTTTCAGCAGTCTGCAGTAATTTCAGAGTATTTTCGGTTTGCAGTCCATTTCTCCCTGCCGAACTGCTCTTTCCCTGCAGTTTTCTTGTGCCGAGTGCTGTCTATCTGCAATTTTCAGCTATTGTCGGTCTGCTGTTTACAGCAGCATTTGCTGAAACAAACTGCTGCTTTTGGCTGCTGTGATTCGTCTGTTTCTTTAGCAAAGGCAGTGCAGATTTCAGTCAGTTTTCAGCTGCAGATTTCAGCCAAAGTCCATTTTCAGTTGTCTGTTTTGTAGCTTTCTGTTTTGTTGTTTTCTGCTGCCAATTTCAGCTTCTGCAGTTTTCTTTTTGTGCTTTTTCGGTGTGCAGCTTTTAGCAGCCTGCAAATTTCAGTTTTTCTTCAGTTCTTATTCTGTTTTTCAGTTTGTTTTCAGCCGAGTTTAGTTCAGTCCTTTTGCAGGTTCAGCCGATTGTTGTTCCTTTGTTCTGAATTTTCGCTTCCTGTTTTCGGTCTCTGTTTAACTTCAGTTTGCTCTTCGGTCTTGCTGGGTATCTCAAATAGGTTTTGTTCTCAACTTCAGTGGCAGTTTTAGTTTTGGTTTTCTATCCTTTTGTCCTGAGAAGTGCAGCAATACATGTCTCTGTTTTGATTGCTCTTTTCTGAGTTATGATTGTCTAGTTCTCTTTTCTGCGCATGCTTCTTTTAGAGGTTCAGTGAGTTTGCATATTCTTACTTCATAGCTTCTGTAGCTATCGGAGAAGATTATGTGGATACTTTGGGGCGATTTTTGAAGGCACCATTCACCCCCCCTCTGTTGCCATTTTCGATCCTACACTTCCTAACACTCCAATCGTTTCGGTCATTGATCCCCAAAACCATAAATCGGCTCTTCCAATAATCCACCTTATTTTATATTATCTATCTCTAATTAATTCACTAGTACACCTCCACTAAGAATATCAATGATCAAGTTTATACCCCAATTATCATATCTCCAAGTTTCCAAAAATTCAATTCCTTCATCTAGTATTTGATCGAATCCTATTAATCTCATTATAGCCAACATCTCCCAAGAATTTATATTAATTAACAGTGTCGTAATCCAACAATTACCTTTGTACTCCCTAATTCTCCAAGAATCATTTAAATCATCTACCTAGCCTATATATTCATTTAGATTCCACCAATTTACTCCCAGAATCCACAGTATCGTTTCCCTTTTATGATCGACCTGAATCCACCAGTATCTTTTATATTTTTACCATAACAACTATCTCCTTCTCTACATCTCTATTTATTCTTCCTGGCTCTTTTATTTGGTGATAAGTATTATCATCATTTAAAAATATAATACATAGAAATTTCCTGAGACTTAGCAGTTTGAACAAAAACATAATGTGTAAGAGAATGCAATAACAATAGCGATTCAGATTCCATCCACCGTTACATGGCATCTGCACCATATGCTTAATCCTTCAGCGTTATAGCCGCTTACATTAGGGCCTTGCACTGCCCTCCACTTTTCCATTCCCACCCACAAAGTTTTTGAAATAGAGCTATATCTGGTTAAGTCCCCATGTCCGCCCATGACCGTGGGCACGGCTATTCGAATAGTTTTGACTCTGCAGAGTTTTTACACTTTCACCACAAGAGACAATCAACACATTGCCCCAAATGATTTCTTAGTCATGTGGTTGAGCAAACCATCATAGTGACTTTTCAAAGTATCTAGCTCCTTTTGTCATCTCACCTTATGGGAAACTGCCCACTTGCGGTGGGTCCCATCTATGCACGGGATGTTCCCCACGGTTACTAGCGTTATTCAGGCTCCACTCCCCTCAGCGCTAGTACGACTGGGAAACCTCACCCTCCACTCGGTGTCCCTTTAGGCCTCCCCTTGCCCTTGCTTATCCACTTCTCTCCACTACCAGTGAGATGGGTCCGGGAGTTTCGATAAATTTACTTAGCCAAGTTGTATTTTACAGACTTGTGGTTGCACTGTTTTACGTGGGAGGTCATGACAAGATTCAGTCATTAGTGGTATCTGGGCGGTTCTACCACACTTCATAATTTGTGCTTCCCTCAGACCACACCAAATTTCAAACCATCCGCCCAGATATTCAAGCAAATTGAGGTTTTTGGGTGCATAAAATAACCATATCAAACATATACCAATCATTATCACCATGACTGCCCAACCAAATTTTCTCATGATTAAAGTGATGTTTGGGGCATTTTGGTGCTCCTGAATATCTATGCAGTACTAAGCATGACATATAATTACGGACTTATTTTCGAAAGGTTAATATCATAATTTTGCTAGGGCGACAAAGTTCACATAATCAACTATTCAAAAGGGGCGTAATATTAATCAAGGTAAGCAATGTGCATATAACTAAATTCTTGAATTAAACATGCATTTGCATATAAAATAACAGCATGCACTTTGATAATTTAAACAAAAGTAATTTGCAGAAAATGTAGGTTCAACATGATCAAAGTATTGACTCGCCTTGTGCGATTTACCGCGGTCTTGAGCTCACACAATGCTTCCTCTTGAGCTCCTGGTCTTTTATCTTTGCATTGCTCTTAATCCCGCTTGATCTCTTGATTCTTCATGACTCCAATTTCTAATTACGCGCTAAACAACTGAATCCAAATAAATGCAAATAACTCAAAAGATCCAAATAAATCCAATTGAACTTGATTAATTTATATTACGATTAAACGGGTGATCTGAGATTGGGTTGATTGGGCACAGAGTGGTGCTATTTACCAATATAGAATTATATTTTTGCCACCACTTCAATTAACTTGTGTTTTAACTTTTATTCCAACTAATTATTTAAACTTCACCCAATTATTCCCCTTAATCTCTTAATTGTTCATAGTCTTATAATTCTATATTTTGATGCATATAAATTTCAGTTGAACCCAAATTAATTATATTAGTTTCCTTAACTTTAACTTGAATGTCTCTTTGATTGGGGTCTTTATTAAATTTAGAACCATGTTTTGGCAATGCCTTTACTTAATATTTAGATTAAGACAAATAACAAAGGCACATTAGTTACTAACATATATTAATTATTCCATGATTAGATATTTATTAAGCTTAATTATACCCTAATAAATTTTTGTATCTTTCATTTATTTATTTTAGATTTTTTTGGACATTTTCCTAGCTGCTTTTGGCTTAGCTTCACAACAAACAAAAAAACAAAACAAAAAAAAGAAAAACAAACAATAACTAAACGCTGCGATCGGGGGATTCGAACGCGGGCAGCCGAGCTGAGAGTGCACGCCGCTAGCCAGTGGGTTCAGGGGAGTAACCTGACGAAAAGAGGCGGGGGATTTATTTAAGCCGAAGCTGTGGGCGCTGGAGCAGATGAGCTCGAGGCTACGGGTATGGTCGACGGTGGCGCCGGCTAGGGGTGGTCGGAGAGGGGCAGGTGACCGCTTACGCGTCGCTTACGCCGAGGGGAAGCCGGTGGAAGTGCATGCGGGTCCGGGGGGCTTTGGAGCGGGCCGGCGGCGTGCGGTGGCGGTGGGCTTGGGGCGGTGCTCGACGCCGGCGAGATACGGGCTCGGAGGGGCTCGGGGGTGATGCGGGCGAGAGGAATCGGCTCGGCTTGGCTTCAATCGGCGGCGGGTCGGGTGACCAGAGTTGGGGAAGAAAGAGTGCTCGCTGGCAATTGGGGTGCGTGGGGCTCAATTGTCCGGGATGGGAGGTAGAGGGAGGCGTGGCGGAGCGGACAGAGGGGCGCGCGAGCTTTATAGGCGGCGGGTCAGTGCTGGCAATGGGCGGGGCCGTGCGGTCACGTCGAGGGTGTGCGGCGGTGGCAGACGGTGGTGGCGACAGAGCGGAAATGACCAGGCGTCTCCGCCATATCTTTGGGGCAGGTTGCAGCCTTGCGCCGTGCGCCACAGGAAGAAAGTAGAGCGGAGCACAGAGGAGACGGGGAGGAGGGAGAAGAAAGAAAGGAGCAGGGCAGGGGCGGTGATAGGCGATGGTGACATAGCAACAGTGATAGGGCAGCTGCGGCAGGATCTCGGGGCGATTCGGGCGTGACCCTGCGTTGCAGTCCTCGCAGCCTTGCGCCGCACACGCCGAGCGGCAGAGGAACGGCGCTGCTCATGGGGAAAGAAGACGAAGGAAAAAGAAAAAGCAAGGCAGGGGCCGGGTCCACTAGACAGAGAAAGGGGGAGGGCGTTCGGTCAGCAGGGGAAAAAGAGGAGGGAGAGAGAAGAAGGAAAGGTGGTGCCCACATGTAATAGAGAGAGGAGGGAGAAAAAAAGAAAAGGAAAAAGATGTTTAAGCAAAATTTTGGAATTTATAATTTAAATTTAAACTTTGGATTCTCCTTAAGGTCTACTAATTTACATTTTTGTAGGATGCTCAAAATTTTGCATTCTTAATTTAATTATTTAGATGTGGTTGCTCAATCCTTTTAGAGATATGTTTTAATATTCTTGTTATTTTCATTTTATTAATCTTGACTCTTGAATTCAAAATTTTAACATTTGAATTCATGAGTGGCAATTTCATTTTCCATCTTTATTATTTACATGATAATTATTTGTATTTGGGGATTATCTTTGATTGCTAATTTTTCATAGCACAAAATTCAGAAAACCTCGAATAGACATTTCGAAGAAAATCGAGTGCCAGCAAAATGCAAGGAAAGCTTTTTAAAATGCCATATTTTTTAATATCCAAATTTTGGGACGTTACAGGTAATACCTCTCACACAGAGCCGGTACTTCCGTCCTCCAGTAGTACCGCTACACATAGTGGTAGTTCCGATTTTCCTAACAAGTGCAGATATCTCAACAGATTTTACAAAATATATTTGCAAACTTTAGTATCATGCACACAATGATCACACATGATTCTCAACAAGTTGCAAAATGCATTTGCACGCTCTTAGAATCATGACACAAGGATTAAATATGAGCTTCAACTATTTGCAAAACACATTTGCAAATTATAAGCCTTATCTCATAAGGATTAGAAAACATGGACTTCAAACACTTGCAAAACACATTTGCAATGCATAGTTCCATGTCACAAGGATTCAACACGTGAATTTCAACTATTTGCAAAACATATTTGCAAATATAAGCGTCATGCCAAGATGAGCTAGGGCAAGTGAGATTTGAGCTATCAACACATGATGAGACCCAAACTACTAGACATGACCCCTGTTAATAGTACGACAACCTATACTAGCAATCCGGTCTTCCACCCAAACACCTAGACCGTTAAAAGACTAGGAACACATCCTTAATCCTAGCTAGTCATACCTTTGCCTTAAGTCATTGTCTTGATATGCATCAACTCATGATGCATCCTTTTCTTCAACTCCATCAACAAATGATGGTCTTCACTTGACTTGATGATCAACATATGATCATTTACTCTTGAACATGCATCAACTCATGATGCATCTTTCTCTTAATAGCCTTCAACACAAGAAACCATCTTCCATCAAGGCTTGATGATCTTCAACATATGAAGTCATCTCAAGCCATCATCTTTTTTGTGGAATCTAACATATTCATCCAACTCATAGAAAATGTTAGTCCATAAGACAATTATCATCAATTACCAAACTTCACCATTAACACATAATGGAGGGGACTAGATTCAACAATCTTCCCTTTTTGGTAATTCCTGACAATCCTAATAAATAGTGGGATAAAGATTGATTTTTGAGTATACAACATGTGCACAACAAATATATACTCTAAGACAAGCTTTCAAAGCAAAGCTTGTTTATCTAGTTGTCATTAATCATTCAACCATTAACACATAATGGAGAGGTTAAATGACAACCCGATTGCACATGAGTATATACAAACTACACAAGCTATATATACTCAAGAATGTGCATATTAAAGAAAATATGGATCAAAACTTATGAATCCTCAAAATATAGAGAGAGCTCTCCCTAAATGTGTGCATACAAGTATGTATTGTGAAAACATATGCATATATTCAATTTGAACTATTTGTGGAGTTCAATCTATATTTTGGATCTAAGGAATGCACTAATATATGAGAGTGTGATTTCGAATGCATACCTCAATGATTTCACATTTTTATCCATGTGAGACTAAGTAATATTATAATTAATGAACAAAGTTAGTCTCTTAAAAGCATTTATCATTATCACCAAAATCTCATAATAGTATTTGTCATTATCACCAAAATCAACTTAAATGGAGTTTGATCTTTCAAAGGAATGTTTCTTTGGAATATTCCCTTATTTTTCTTTTTCAGCATTTTTTGTCCAACAATTTTTCGAGAACCAGTTCCCCGCCGTTCGAACTTCGAATCAAGTGATTCATGTTTCTAAATTCATCTAAATTCATAATATATCTACCAATATCTATTTTATAATTTTTGGATTTTTTAGATTTTATTTGAATTTATTTTGTTTTGATTGCTTTTCACGTGTAGGCTACGACGTCTCGGAACAGTGCAATTTCATTGACATCGCACATCACCAGCACGCTGAGCAAGGCAAGATACACATCTTGATCATGTTGATTCTAGTTTACATATAAAATTATGTTGTTTCAAATTATCCTGCATGCATATGTTTTTCAATGTATTTCAATTCCAATTTCAATGTATTTCAATTCCAATTTTAACGACCTAGCTGATACCTACTTGTTATGACACCTTTGGCACTGCAAATCCTTACACCTTGGACACCTTAGATAAAACCCACTAGTTGGTATATTAATACAATATTGACTAGTAAATTTTTGTATCAAAAGCTCAGACATGCTTAGAAATAATCCCAGGTTTAGGATAACCTTTTCACATAAAATGGTGAGTTTTAAAATATATTCTAGACTTTGGTGAGTTAAGAAGGACTATGAAATATTTGACAAAGTAAAATATAAAACTTGGTTTAGACTGAGACAAATGGTTAGGCGGTGGGTGCTTGCTGGCACACGTTGTTACTCAGTGGCTCAGCGTGGGTGCTTGGTACAAGGGGCATGTGAAAAGTCTGCCTAAGTCAATTAAGGCTAGTCTGTGAGCTACTGCTATAAAGTTCTATCGTACTACCACAAGGCTTGTATAGAATAGCCCTAGCTAACTAATTTGTGGGCTCCAACCTTAGTCTTGCTATAAATTGAATGTGAGCATGGCATAGGCCGCAAGAAGTCTCACACGGCACAAGAGGGGGTCTGACCTAGTGGATTCTTTATTGGAGTGAAACCAAGCTTATCAATACCATGCCATTGGCCGGTATGGGCCAGTATATACCGTACCAGCACCTAAACTGGCACAAAGTACCCCTACATACCGTACCAGCCTCAATATTGGTCAATATCGGTTGATACCGGTCAATACTGGCCATAGCGGCTTTAATACCAGCCATACAGATGGAATTGTTAATACCATCTATTGAACTATATGTTATATTTCATAGTACTACTATGTATTTGGAATAATATTACAACTGAGTGTACATATAATTAAACAAATATATACTTACAAATATATATACTCGTATTATTATATTAAATCCAAAACGGTATGCTTGTATGGACCGGTACCGAAATGTACCATTCCAAGAACCAAACAGGTATGGCCTCTAGAACGGTATTGACAAGTATGGGTGAAACTTTAGTCGGGGCATGACCAGGTTGCTGGATTTACATTGTGAAGGCCTTATTATGATTTTCTTAGTCGCACGCCTTCATTAGTGTGCAGTGGTTGACATTATGAGTTAATCATATCGTGTGGATAATATTGTACCACCGCTGCAGAGTGTATAAACTATCCTAGATAGTTGTGCCAACGGTCATGGACATGCCAAGTAACATTTTTATGGATTAAATTTTGTTTTTCAAAATTGTTTATAAAAAGGATTATGAGATCTTTTGAAAAAGATGGTCTGGGTGGGATGCGCATGGATAGGTTAGTGTGGAGGATAGACCTATACTAACAATATTATGGTTGATATATCTTTGTTATCCACTATATGCACTAGCTGATTTTGGACTACTGCGATTAATACAGAGGATCCAAGGTGTTGCTTTCGGGTCCGACAAATAAGGCCAACAATTAAAGATTTTTCACCATTGGAAGATAGAGTGGAAAGAAGATTATGAAGCACAATAGCTTTTTTGTCTTATGGTGGAAAACTCATAGTAGTCAATGCGGTGGTCTCCCTACAACTAATTTATTACATGTGCTTGCTTAAACTGCCTAAAAAACTGATTGATCATATAGATAGGGCTCGAAGGCATTGTCTCTGGAGAAAGTATGCCGTCCAAAAAAGAAAGGTGGTCTTGGAGTGCTTAATTTGTGAATGCAAGACAGTGCCCTACTCATGAAGCGTCTACATAAGTTTTATGGTAGAAATGATACTCTTGGGTTCATTTGATTTGGTTAAAACATTATGAGGAAATGGTTCCTCATGTCACAAATGATTGTGGCTCTTTATGGTGGTGGGATGTAATGAAATATGTTACAATGTTCAGAGGCATTGCCATGGGACATTTAGGTGATGGCCGTAGCATTCCCTTTGGAAGGATTGTTGGGATGAAAATCTTTTCTGTCAAAAATATCCAAGGTTATACTCTTTTGCCAGGAATCAAGATATATCCATCAGAAAATTTATGCAAGAAATGATCCATATGTTCAATTTCATATACCAGTATCAAAAGAGACATTCCAAGTGTATGCCGAGTTGCAGCACAAGTTAACTAATGTTCATATTCAACAACAAGCGAATGATACTTGGACATATATTTGGGACAATGCAACGTACACCTCAAGGAAATGTTACAACCATCAATTCAGTCAAATGAGAAGACCTAAAGTGTATTTGTATATATGGAAGAGCAAATGTGTAATGAAGCTCAAGTTTTTTACTTTAATACTATTAATGAATAGACTGAACACAAGAAACACGTTGAAGAGAATGAATTATAGCATTGAAGGTAACTTAAATTTTGTCTATGTGATAGAGGGGTAGAGGAGACTTCACATCATCTTTTCTTTGGCTATACATTTAGTATACAATGTTGGCAAAGTATTGAGATCCACTGGAATCATGATTCTCATGTGCCACGAATGGTTCAACAGGCAAAACAAAACTCTGGGTTTTACATTTTTCATGGAACGTTTCATTATTGCGGCCTGCCATATTTGGAAAAAGCGAAATTATGAAATTTTTTAACAACAACGACATAGCCTTGACAGTTGGAAAAGAGGCTTCAAGATGGAGGTAGTTCTGCATTTGCATAAAGTTGAGGATAGTTTTCATGAGGAAATTTGTAATTGGCCAGAGAACATATAATTTGAAACTCTTGATTTGTATATATTGTAACTTATTCTTTATTTAATATTAATATACCACAGTAGGAGCCTCTCCTACTGTTTTCCTTCAAAAAAGATCAAAGCAAATGTTGCAAAGTGACGCGCTTGTCGAGAGAAAAGATCACCGGAAATGATACGGTCCACGGTGGAGCACGGCAATGAGTGCACGTCGGAGTCGAAGATGATGAAGGCATTTCAAGCAAACGAGCGAAGGAGACAAGTTGATGATGGGCAAAATGGAAGTGACATGGAGTGTTGAGCAAGATGATGTGGTCGAGAGAGCCTTTTATGGTGAGATGAGGTAGCTCTTCTCCTCGAGAAATCGTGGTTAGGCTCAATTTCTTGTGAATATTTTAGGCGGTGATTGCTTGCCATGGACTTTGAGCTCGACTTGAAGAAGGGGTAGAGCAGAGCGTCACAAGGAGTGCTTGGCAAGGTTCAAGGCGCTCGGCTTTTGCAGGTGTGCACGATTGAGGAACAATGGTCTTTAGCTACCTCCAATGGTGTTGGTGCAACGTGGAAGAAGTCTAGAGAGTGGGCCCGGGCTGTCAGTGCCAGCGAGAGAAGAGAGAGATGGCACACTAGCCAATGGGCGTCTTCATGTGGGAGAAATGGAAACCCAGGAGGGGAAAGAGACTCTAGTCAAAGGATGCCACACGGGCTGAAGAAGGGCCAAAATAGTGATGGGCTGGGCCAAGGAGGAAATCAGCACAAGAATAGTTAGACATTTAAAAAATCACTTTGTAATTGATTTGAATTTTAGAAATCAAGTTACAATTTTTAAAATTAGGAAACCACCTCCAAAAATTATGAAAATTTTTGGGGAGGCTTCGTAGATTATTTTCAACTCAAAAAATTTATTTCCAAATTCTTTTTCAACAGCTAGAAAATAAGAAAACCTGTTATTTAATATAGAAATTTCTGAAAAAGCATAAAATGCAGAAATGATGATTTTCAAAATAGTCATACAGATTTTGAAAATTTGGAACATTGCAGAAGGGTGCTTCTCTAAACATTAAGGCGAAGGAGATGGCTAACTTCAAGCAATCGAAGGATAGAATTGGAAGCTTTGTTACGACAACACAATCCTAGAAGATGTACTTAAAGCCTGAAGAACCTCTAGATGATAGCATTTCATCAGTGGTTTCACCTAGGGCATGATCCCTGTTGTAAGTTAGAGTTCAGTTCACTTGTGTCCTAAGTTTATTAGTAAAACTATCCTTTAATTATTTTATTTATCGAATCCACTGCAATTGCTTCTGCTATGCTTCTTTGATGTGCACATTCCTCAGTAAAATGAGTCTTTGTTGGGTAATAAGCTGAAGACTTGCGTGCTACCAAAGGTAGTGGCATGCTAGGTCACCACAAGGGCTCTATCTTCCACAATCAAAGGCCCCTCTTGCGCCATGCGGGATTACTGTCTCCATCTGACACCCACATCACTAGTGATAAAACCAGATTTGAAACATTGCAAATTAATCAGCCAGGTCTATCCCATTTTAGACATGTGGTTGTACAGTAAGACTCAGATCAATGGCTCATAAAGTTAAGTCCTTAATCAACTTACACGAGACTTCCCACATCCAAAATATGTTAACCGCACCAACTTAATGTACGATCACTCACCTGAATATAAAACATTCTGTTTAACCAAGACCAATGACACTACTCGTGTCATGGTAGAACACAGTTTACAAAAATGGCTACCTACCATCATTACATATCTCATTGAATCAAATTGATATAATTGATCATATGATTATGAGCTTAATGTACAACTAAGCATGGCTAAGTAAAAGCTACGCTAACCCATTTTTGTACTATAATAATATCCAACTAGTAATTTCCTAACCTAAGGTGACAAGGGATACATGACATACGAATAGTCAAGGTGGATAAATGAACAAGTAGGTATTTAACAATTCTCAGGAATGTAATTGATATGAAAGTAGCATGCAGGTTTAGCTAAACACAAAATAAGTTTTGGAAATGATAGGTGCAATATGATTGAGAACACAACTTGCCTTGCTTATACACAATTGCTCATTGATCTTCATCTTGTTTATCACTGGCTCCTTGATACTCAGTTACTTTATCATTTGTTCCTTGATCTTTAGCTCATTCGAACCACTTCCAACGATCGACTTCTAAATAAGAGAAAATGGTAAATGCAAACAAACTCAAAAAGTCAATTCAAATAAACATGCCAAATTAGAAAACAAAGGTACTACAAGCTAGAGCTTTATTTTAGATAAATTTAGCAAGAAGAACGGGCTCAATCAGAGACTTTATGAAAGAGAACAAGTTTTTGAAAATTTTCCCAGAGGGAAATAACAATAAAGAAGGGAGAGAGAAATTGAGCGGTTGATAGGTGGGGTCCACAAAATCAAAAAGAATATCTAGAATTAAAAGAATCCCAGGAATACTCTGAGAATGTAGGTAGGGCACTCGTATTTTTGGGGTTTTTTGAATTAAAGAAAATTCAGAAAAACAGGAATATATGATGACTCATGGCCTATGGTTTATAGACCAAGTCCATGACACAGGAAATGGTGAATAGTAAATTGGTTTTAGGGAGTAGTGATGCTAACATGTGGGGCCACTTGTCAGTGAGAAAGAAGGAGATGGATCTGTGCTTAGCCAATCGGCTTGGCACGTGGGCGCTGACTAGGACGATGGTTGATGAGATGGCGGGGTCACCGCAATGATGTGGCTGCCACATAGGTTTGATAGCGGTGGTGGCGCTCAGGGACCGAGGGTCGGCGGTGATCTAAAGCACGGCTGGTGAAGCGGGTGACACAGACGTGACAACATAAGGATGTCGGTGTGACTGACAGCGAGGAAGAAGCGGCGACGTGGCTGTGGCTCACGAAGACAGTGAAGCTTCGGTAAGACCTCGATGGCAAGAGTGAGAGCATGGATAGAACGTGGATTAGAGATCTCGTATAGCTAAGCGGGGGATGGAGAGGCTCACCGGTGGAGGTGAATTTTGGCGATGAAGGGCTTGACCGAAATTAAAGGAGACATGCTCGATTTCTCCCTGTGTGAAGCTCCTCGGATCAGATTTCCTAGGGGAACGAGGAGAGGCTCGGGAACATGCCATGATGCGAACGATTTCCAAGGATTCACGGAGGATTGGTGGGAACGATGAGCTCCTTCCTTCAGCTCCAATGGCGGCGGCGTGCGCAAGAGCTGCAGCGTGATAGTTTGAGAGGTGGCAGCGCAAGGGTTTGGAGGCGTCGGTATGAGGGGGCGCAACATGAGGATTCCCAGCTTTATATAGGGCTTAGGCAGGCTTGGCGTGGACGCCAAGGCGGCGGCGGCGCACATGTGATGGAGGCCGTCTCAGTGGAGAAGATGCACAGTGCAGCAACATTGGGTTGGGCCAGGAGTGCGGGAGAGATGGACCAAGGCAAGGATGCAGCTTGCTAGTGTTCCAGGGTAATGGGCTAGCCCGGCTGAGAGGAGACGAAGGTAGTGGGCTTTGGCACAGGAGGACAGAGGCCAAGGATCCAGCCCATAGTGATTTTGGAATTTTTAAATGGTTTTAGATTTTCACAAAAAAGAGAAAGAAGCTGGGTCTATGGAGTCTGAGTTAATCCTGTGGCCGATGAGGGCCTAAATTCTTTTCGTGTAGGGGCATTCGGTGAAGAGGTGGATGGAAATCTCTGTGATCTTGCAAAGGGGACAAACCGATTGGTATGACCATCCCCTCGACAAGAGGCGGTATGCGGTCTAGAGCCTATATTGTATTGCCAGCCATGTGAAGATTTTACATTTTGGGGGGCCCAAGTCTTCCAGACTAGGGGTTCATGGAGGTTCTTATTGTTCCCAGGAACTACGCTTTATATGCTGAGGCTGCGGTGTAGATGCCATGCGGTGTGAGTTTCCAGGTTATACTATCGTGTATTCCTTCCTGAAGGTGCAAGGATGATGTGTGGGTCCAGAGGGTGACGAGTTCCTGAATGTTCAAGACTATTGGGCCATCCAAACAGTTGAGATCCTAGAGCCATTTTGTTTTAGTTAGAGTCGCATGCAAGGAGCAGTTTTTCCTTTTGGAGGCAGCAAAAAGAAGTGAAGCAAGGTTGCACAAGCGTTTCCCCTAAGCCCAAGCCGAGTTCCAGAAACTCACTATTTGTCATCACCAATTGTAATGGAGGTGGCAGCCGCAAAATGGAGTCTGTCATGCTCGTCGCAAGGGGTTTGCATCCCTTTCCATGGCTTGTGAGGGGCTATCCACTCATTCCATAGCCATCTGATTCGCAAGGAGCGTGCAAAACGTTGGAGGTCGAGGAGGCCAAGACCCCTAGGTGTGTGGGTTTGCACACCTTGTCCCAACTGACCTTGCATTTACCTCCCGTTAGTTGTTCAGAACCAACCCAAAGAAATTGTCTCGTCCGTTTGATTAGAAACTAGAGTATTCCGGTTGGTGGTTTGATGACCATGAGGAAGTATGTCGCTTGTGCATTTAGGACTGAATTTGCCAAAATTTTTCCTTCCCGCAAGGGTCAACAGTTTCCCGCGCCAACTCGTCAAGCAGCGAGACACTTTGTCTTGTAACCTTTGGAAGTGCAGGTGACGTAACATGTGAATTGCAAGGGGGAGTCCCAAGTATTCTAGAGGGAAGGAAGCTAGAATGCCCGGTAAGTCGTGTAGCACGGTTTGTAGATCAATCCCTTCACAGCGAATCGGACCCACTCGACTTTTTTGTAAGTTTGTATATAGGCTCGTGGCTTCGCCAAATTTCTTTAGAATATAGACGAGGGAGGTAACATTTGCCTGGGGTATAAGAATATGGCCGTATCATCCGCATAGAGGGAGGTTCGCAAGGTTGCTACCCGTCCATGCAAAGGTTGCAGGAGACCTCATTATGTTGCTATATTGAGGATATTTTGGATGGGGTCTATCACTATGATAAAGAGGAAGGGGAGAGCGAGTCGCCTTGACGAAGACCTTTACGGTGTTGAATAATGTTGCCGTGGACACCATTAGGAAGAACTTTTGAGGTTGCAGTGGAGAGGAGACAAGAGATCCAATTCCTCCAGTGCGGAGGGTACCCTTTGATTGCTCGCAGCTGCAATAGGTAGGCCTGTTGGACTACCCATTGGAAAGATGGCAGTCGAGACCAGAAATTTTCAAAACGAAAGACTTTGGGTGGCCTTGGTGCACCAGCGTTTGAGAGGAGAGGGCAGTGATCAGACATGGAAGTGGATAAGGCTTGTAGGGCGTGGTTACTGAAGGTGGTGTTCCAGGTAATGTTGCAGAAGCATTTGTCAAGTTTGACTAGTGTGGGATTCTCTTTTGTTGCTCTAATATATTTACAGTTTTGGAGGTGGATTTCTTGTAACTCACAGGTGTTGAGGGCGTTACGAAACATTCCCATAAAGCGCTGGTTGAGATTTGAATTATTTTTATCGATGGCTCTGTAGATTAGGTTGAAATCGCCCAGAAGGAGCCACTTGGCGGCCGACAGTGGACGCACACACATAAGTTCCATAAGGAATCTCTCCTTGTCCCTGTCAAGCGTTGGGCCATACACCAAGGTTAGTACAAACTCTGTAGCGCAATCCCAGATAAGTACATCAATTGTGAGGCTGAATTCGTGGCATCGAGGGTTGGAGATGGAGACTGTATCGCTATTCCAGAGGATAAGGATCCCTCCTCTAGTGTTCTCCACCGGTAGGAAGACGAATTTATCTAGACTATTTTCACCAATGGACTTGGCAAGAGATTAGTCAACTGCACTCAACTTTGATTCCTGTAGACAGGCTATGTGGCAAGGGCTTGGTTGGAGGGTAGGCTGAACAGTTGTTCGTCGAGTAGGGGAGTTAAGTCCCCTCACATTCCAACAAATAATGGAGAGGTTGGGCCCTGGCATAGGGAGATGAAGCCACTAGCAAACGGGGACAAGGTGTGGAGATCTGGGGGTGTGAATCCGTTTGGAGCAAAGTGGCTGATCATCAAAGGCATGTAGAAGGTGTCTCTATTCTTGCCTTTGTTCTTGCGAAGTTCGCTACATGGCAAAATAACACGGAAAACATGGCTGAGTAGGTGGTTTGCCATGGTTGAGTTTCTAGGGCCCAAGAAGTTGGAGGCGTTGCACTGGCCAGCCATTGAGGAGGGAGATTACATGTATGTATGTAGCAACGGGAAATGTCGGTAAAGGAGACATATTGGTGACAAAGGCAGTAGCCAAATTCCATTCGGTAGCATAGAAACAGTCTACAAAGTGGAGCATTCACAAAAGCATACATGTTGTGAAGACAAGGTGAGACTACGAAGTGGCAACAAAAGTGACAGAGGTGGCAGCCTGGGTTGAGTGGTTGCGTGGTGGAGGCTTCATACTTCATAATCTGAAGAGGCCTTATGGGAGGCGCGCATCTTCTACAACAGCGGTGCTTCCTCAAGGCTAGCCGAATCCCCCTATGCTGCCAGGATGTCATCGACCTGCAGAGCTTCTGTGCGGTTGAAGTTGAAGAGAGTCGAAAGAGCCTGGAGCACCTCCTACAATAGGAGCCCATTGAACAAGGCGAGGTAGCGGTTGAGCGCCTCGTCCGTTAGTGATTGTTCGTCGTGTAGCACGCCAAGCTGGCGTGCAATCGTTTGCTGAGCCTATAGAACAAGGAGAGTGTCAAGCTATTTGGAAGCGAGGCACTCACTGCATCTAGGGGTGAAGGCGACTGTAGACCCGCGCTTCACATGATGCTCTGGTTGGGGTAGCGGAAGGATGGGTGGAGCTAGCACCGCGAAGATATCGACGAGCCGGTCAGCACATTCGGAGTGGCTGTCATCTTGAGGGATGGGGTTGCCATGTCCTGCTGAGGGGGATCATCTTTGTCGCTCGAAAAGGCCTCCTCTTCCTGCAGTTGTTATGCGAGGAGGTGGGACGGTAGCTGAGGCACTTCTTTGGGGGTCAGCAAGGCATCTGCTGACCCAGCAGGCGGAGCCAGTTTCAGTGTGGAAGTAGAGGCGATGGCCCAGGGAACGACACCCCAAGCACTAGGATAGCCCGTATGATGCTGGCTTGAAGGGCACGAAAGTAGCATTGTCGTAGTCGGTATTAGGTGGGGTAGCCAAGAAGTCCTCGATGAAGTCAAGGTGCTGGAGAACTTTGTAGGTGAGCCCCTTTTCGAAGCTGTTAGGTTCTATTGACGTCGCCTGTGGGCCTAACAACGAACCACAGGAAGAGCCATCAATGAAAGTAATCCACGTTACCTTAGGAATGGAGCTAGGATTTGTTGTCCATGCCCAAAGGTCCAGTGTTTATGCATCTTCTTGGCAGAGCGATTTGTCGTCGACTCGGTCCAGCAAGCACTTGTTGCCAATCGCCCGGCTGGCCACCTCTTCATTCCAGGCATGCAGGGGCAGACCTTCCAGACACAGGCGCACGTGGAACCTGGGGGCCACCCCCAAAGCGTGGAGGATTTGCCTCTATGTCCGGACGTGAAGCTCAAGGTCATGGAAGAAGAATTGTGGAGGCCGACAACCTCGTCATGGTGGTGCTTGTGCTCGAAATTGATGAGGAAATTCTCGAGGTAGTGATGGTGCACCGAGAAGTCGACAGACCGAAGGTTGAATCTCCTCCTGATTGCTTCAGCGATGGTGCGGGGGTCGGCATCAGGCCTTGTCCCACCGAGCCAAAGGGATCGCAGAGTAGTCTTCACGCCGCCTCTGGAGGTCTCTCTGTAGCTCCCTAGAGGAGGGGATGATGCAAGCCTCCTTTGCGGGTCAGGTAGCCGAGTCGCCGAGGTTGTGGGACGCCATGTCAGCTGAGACTAGAGCGTGCGGCCGCACTGGAGGAGGCTGAGGAGAGTGGACGACCGTGGCCTGTCGGGAGGCGGTCGCGGCTGGCCAGAGCGGCACTCCGTTGACTTGCGTCGTGATCGAAGACAGTGAAAACCAGTGTTCAAGTAGGCGCTAGGCGCTAGGCGGGCGGCAAGCAGGGGCCTAGCGCCTAGGCCGCCTAGGCGGGGCCTAGGCGGGGCCTAGGCGGCCGACTTTAGTATGATGTCGTACTGGCGATGTCAAGATATATATGATGTTTGGAGGAAGAATTGTTACTTGGAATAATTTGTAATGCTGTAAATTTGATAGATGATGATGGATATTGTATCACTTGAAGTAAATTCTTGATGTAAATGCTTCATGTAAACCTGCATATTAAAAATTAAGCAATACATGAGACTCTTGGTATGTGAATAAAATTATTCAACTATTGCTCTTTAGACATCTATGTAAGTATGAAAGAATGAAAGAAATAAGAAATGACTGCAAGACAATAAAACACAGTCACATAGATCAAATAAAAGTGTAAAATAAGTTCACAACCTGACAACCATACATAGACATAGTTCACATCATAACATCTCACACCATGACACCAAAAGTTCTCAACCACACATAGCAAAATAATTCTTAAAGAAACTTTAACAAAGTAGCATGCATAGATAAAATGATCAATCTTCATCCTCTTGACCGTAATCCTTTGTTGGAATCACTTCATCTTGATCGGATTCGAACTCAACATTCTCAAGTTCCTCGTTCACCTCCTCTTCCTCTTCACTTTCGGATTCGAAATCATCCTCATGAAGCTCTCGACATTCATATTGGGAAGGACCTACGAATCCTGGGCCAAATCGACCAACAGCTTCCATCATTTGCTTGAATTCATCATTGTTTATGGCATTGAATGGTACACCTAAAGTGTAAAAATGAAAACATGATACAAGGTTAGTGCTTCATCTAAAGAGTAAAAATGAAAATATGTTACAATATGTACCTAATACGTAAATCCATCTCGCCACATATTGCTTCACCTTATGAAGCCTCTCTTTCCAAATTGCCTCTGTGATTTTTTGTTGCCGCTTAAGCTCTTGAGTGCTTACACTACTACCTTGAGGAACAATTTGATTGGTAAACTTATCCATAGGGCCTAACTTTCGAGGTGCCGATCCTCCAATTTCTTCGAGCTCTTCATCATCCTCACCATCACCTCGAATGGTCACATCTTCCCTAACCTCATCTTCATGAGCTTTCTTACTCTTCTTCTTGTTCTTTGCCTCCGCAATAGAGTTTCGACACTTCTCTTGGTCTTCCTTTGTGGATTTGGGGCATTTCGCAACATTCCCACTAATGTGTGCAATATGTTGCTTGATTCTATAAATCCCACCGGAAACAACCTTATCACACAAAATACATTTTACCTTGTCTAGGTTGTTCGGATTCACCAACACACCATATTCCCACCCTACGTCACCCGATTTTCTTTTGACGCTATCTTCAGTGGTGCTCACCTCCGGCGCCGAAGCAACGGATGACATGCTACTATGCTACACATACACATACATCGCATAAAGAATTAAAAATTAGCAAAACATAAATAATTAAATATAATTATCAAAGTATTAATAAATGTGTATGCAATGCATCATCAAATTAGTTCACTGATCACTACACTAATTAAAAAAATCAGCCCCCGTCCATCCCCTCCCGTGCCGACAGCCGGCTCCAGCCGACTGCCGACACCTCACCCGTGCGGGGGGCGTGCGGCCTGCCGAGCCACTAAATGGCTATGTTGTATGCTCATGATCGCGGCTCGCCTCTCGCCTCAGGGCTCGCCGCTCTGCGTCTCCCACTCCCCGTCCCCGTCCACATTCCACTCGGCGGCGGCGGTGCCTCCCTCCGCCGCCTCGCTCCCTCTCAATCTCTCCGGTCTCCCGTCCCGAGTCCCCAATCGGCCGGGCGACGTGCGCTCCTCCGTCCTCAGGCCCACCGGATTCCTCGCCGGATCTCCCTAGCGGAGGCGGAGGGGGCGGAGGCGAGGCGGAAGGGGCCGGAGGCGGAGGGGAGGCATCGGACGGAGGCGGAGGGGAGGTTGAGGCCGGAGGAAGAATCAAGAAGTACAGGTCGGTGGGTCCTGCGATAATCCAGCGAAGGGGGAGGCCAGAGGCGGTGGAGAAGCTCGGGCGGTTCGACGGCGCCGGCGAGGACGCGAGGAGGAGAGCTCGGCGGTTCGGCAGCCGGGCGTGGGAATCCGGGAGGTGCGGCTACTCGTCCCCAACCCTAGCTTTTGCGCGCTCTGTCCAAATGTCACGCGCCCGCAACCGTTCGGTGCTTTTCTTATGTCGTCGTCCCACGCCTAGGCGTCCTCGGCGGCCGCCTAGCCGCCGCGCCACCGCCGCGCCCGCCTGGTTTGCCGCCGCCTCGCACCCGCCTTTGACCGCCTACTCCCGCCTGCGACCGCCCAGCCGCCTAGCCGCCTGACCTCCCGCCGAGGGGCCAAGTCGCGGCGGCCGGCAGCCGCCCACCGCCTAGGCCGCCTTTTGCATCACTGGTGAAAACACCTGGATGGGTCATGGTAGGAGAGGGCCGTGTGGTCTCTGGCAAAGCAGTTGACCAATTACCCTGTAACTACAAAAATTATCAGCTTACAAGAGCACCACCAATAACCACTCTTGTAAAATCACATCATAATTGAGGAACTTTGATACATACCGCCACGTCAAATTTCTGAACATTATACATATGACAACAGAAAAAACGCGGTCCAATCCTACAAAGGGGCCTAACCCGACAGATCTGTCGTGCAATCACATCAAAATGCTCTGTTTTTTTCCAGTAGCACAACATAGGCATACATCAAACTTTTCATTACAAAATAAGGATACAGGCCAAGCCCCTCGTCTTAGTGCACATGGCAGGGAGGAAGCAACTAAAAGGTCCTAGAGTATTTCTTGATCTCGTACAGAATAGAGGATATGGAGACCAAGTCCTTATTGAGGGCAGAGCCACCATTGATCCTCTTGACACACTCGGTGAGCCTGGTATAGTACAGCAGCAGCTGTGTGAGTGCCGCTTTCAAGATCTCCATTCCGCACAAGAAGTTGCTGAAAGATGTAATGACATCTTTGTGCATCAGCTCGATTGCAGCCTTCCAGTCCAGGATACAATCTTTTAGGCATGACATGGACAATTGGACATGTTAAATTAGCACTTAGACAAATGACAAACTGTGGCACTCTCTTTGCTCAGTTTGTTAGTAAGGTCTAAACTGTTCAACAATATGGAAATTGATCTGTTGCCAGTAATGACACTAAATTTGCCTATTCTTTGCTTGCTTTGTGAACATAAGGCATTTTTCAGTCGGCCATGAACACTGGTTTGGCAGTCATAAGAAACCAACACCCAAAACTATATTATGGGTAGGTCTGTTTGAACTCTGAACTGGGAATTTCACCAATAAACTTAAGAAATGTGATCAGTGATAGCTCTGGCAATACAGAAATTTCGTTCCATCTATAAGTGCTTACCACATATATTGCAATGTTGCTCTTAAGAACCTCCTCGAAGTGAAGTTGTGCTTTTCCACCCCCTGTGCCAGCTTCCTGTATGACAAAGATAGAAGTAAATTTGAATGAGGCAATGCTAGTAGTATTTTAGTACATTAAAAACATTTTCAACAGAAATTACCGACATTTGATATTAACTAGAAAACGCCTACCTTCAATATAGAAATCGTTAAATCATAGTTGTTTATCAGGAAAACAGTTTGCAGCTTTGGTTTCGGGAACATCTTGGCCAATTTAACAAGCAAGTCCTCAACAGCCATCCGTAATCGCTCGAGATTAAGATCAAGCTGCAAAAGGACCCGCTTTTTATAGTTTCCACAGGGTACATAAAGGAGTTGCTTATTGCATGGCATGAGGGTGAAGAATTTACAAAAAGGTGAACAATTGGGTTCACCGGGATGTGATCAACTAACCTGACCATCCCCATATTCAACATTGAGATGAACAAGAGATGCTGTAAATTCAGCATGTCTCCTCGTGACATAGTGAGGATGGACATCATCCTCCCAAAGAGTCTTAATATTCGCATTCCGCAAGCTGTTTAGATGCAAGTCAAACACCATCTTGAAGCGAGGCCAGAGTGACATATTAACCTGTTCATTGAGCATAAAGTGAACTCGGTGATTGAAACTAATTCTGGAATACGAAACAGAAGAAAGACACTCATGCCAATTAATCATGGGCTTTCCCATAAGGTAACCCTCAAGTTGATATAAAAGATCAAGGAGAAAAAAAGGGAGTCAGAAAAAACCTTGTCTAGGTAAGAGTCCAAACATGGAATTCGCCGCTTAAACATGATAAGCTGCATAAAATATCAAATCCATTTAGATTTCTGATGTGTTACAATACCAGGTCCTACTATCCCGCTTTGACACTACTCAATTTACACAGGGTTGCACCAGTTTATGAACTACTTCAAAGAATCTAAAAAAGTCTACTGTTGCTCTTGCAATAAAACATATCATTTAATCTTTTTCAAAATAAACACCTTCAAAATTACAAAAATGGCTGATTTTGGCCAGTTTTCAGTGAAAACCAGCCGGTAACCCCACAGAGTTTTGGCTACAAGATTATCTAATAAAATCTAAAAATTGGCCAGTTGCTACCTGGAACATCTCAACACTGATGGCTGCCAGCCTACAGAAAAGTGAAAATTGAACTAGTACCGCTTTATGAATTTCGGGCATGACCATCCTTCTACACTATGAGCACAACTAGTGTGTCATATTACTATAGTATGACAAGATATAAAAAAGTTTACTAGCACAGGCAATGGCAGAGTTAGCCAGAAGTTCTAAGTGTAACGTTCAGTACACTGCAACTTCTACCAAACATTGGTTCATTCACAAGGATAATAGCCTGCAACCACTCTCAGAATAGAAAATCATCATTCTCCTGACTTATCTTTCTAGAACAGGAATAGAAAGGGTGATACCTCTTAACTAGTTATTCCTTCATAAGGTAAAACAAGGAATACCTGGTGCTGATGAATTATTCGGATCATAAGCATTATTCCTATTCCGTTGTAACAGTACAGAAGTACAGCATTGAAATGTTCATCAACAACTTGAATTGGTCCTCAGAATAACATAGCATATTAGAAAGATGCTCCTAAATGGTGGCACTATATTATGATAAGAATAAGAAATTTAACTAAGTAATTTTATGGTTGTTAAGCCTGAATTATGCAACTAACATAACTTAAGTTTCTTTTCCCTTTTTTTCTCACTTGTTTAATGTATGTGTGAAGCTTTTAATCATACTATGCATTGACCATTTTCAGGTATTATAGCAATAATAAGTATATAAATTGGCCTAGTTTCATCCAATAATAAAATTAGTAAGTTTGGAATATGTAGAGCATGAGGAAACAACATTGGAAGCACGCAGCAGAAAAAAAGGAAATTATTTTCTAAAAAATATATTAAATGAGCACACAGAAGATTACTGTGGCTGTTAGAGTAAATCAAGGATATTCTCAACCTTTAATCAACTCTTAACATTATAAATGTGCATTACTTAAATGGATTTTACTGCAAAAGAAGATTTATGGCCAGTAAGCAAAGTTCAAAACCAAGAGTAAACTTATAATTTCATCCATATTACATCTGGTAACCAGGAAGCCTCTGAACCAGAACTGGAATGTTATTCATAAAGGGGTAAACACCGCTGAGATGATGGCCGGATGGTGTCGGTGTAGAGGGAGGAGACTATAGATGATAATGACTTTTATTTCTTTGCTTGGTTCCAATTGCATACGATAGCCCCCTTATATAGATAGGCTCCCCCTAATAGATAGAACATAATCTCAATCATATCTCTAACAAATATAGAAACTAATATTTTATTCCTAATCATATCTCTAACAAATGGAAACTAATCCCTAACTTAAATAGAAACTAATATCTACTTCCTAATAATAAACCGGCTGGTCCCAAGGCCCACGCCCATGACATTACAACCCCCGGACATGCAGCTCATCCTCGAGCTGCTAGGCGGTGGCTATAGCTGCAGATCCACGTCGACGAAATGTAGCGCTTTCGGCTCCCCGCCGTGATGGGCTTTCGGACCGTCTCCCTATCGTGATTGAGTACGCCGTCGCCTTTAAGATTTTATTTTTTGATTTTTTTATGTGTTTAATACGGCCCATACGGCCATCGCCCTAGCCCAAATGTGACCCCACCAAGGGTTTCCCACAAAAGCATAGTAGCACTTCGGACCGTCTCCCTATCGTGATTGAGTACCACCTAGCTGCTCCACTTCTGCAGACTCCCGCTCTGCAGCCACCGGTGACGCCAACCATGGTTGTCACGGCGGAGTCGGCGACCACGGCGAGTGAAGAGCGCCTGGACGCCTAGGCGACGCCTAGGCGTGGGCACGGCGATGCCTGGGCGAAGGCCAGCGATGCGTCCATGAGCCGTGGCGCTTAGCTGCTGGCGATGCATGCGATCTTCGCGATATAACACTCCCGCGACGCCTCCGGACTATCTCTCTCTCTCCCGACTCTCTCTCCGGTCTCCCGATCCCGACCTCCGCCTCCTCTCTCGCCTCCTCTCCCCGCCGCTTCTCGCCTCCTCTCCCGCGCCTTCTCCCCGCCTCTTCCCGTCGCCTCCGCCTCCCCGATGCCTCCCTCCCGACACCTCCCCCTGCCGCGCGTCCCCGTCGCCTCCCTCCCTCGGCGGGGGACGGAGGCGACGCGGGGGAGGAAGGAAGGCGGCGGCGGGAGGGAGGCAGCAGCCGGAGTGGCGGGAGGGAGGCGGCGCGGCGGCGGGGGGAAGGCGGCGGGAGGAGGGAGGTCACAGCCGGAGAGGAGCGGACCGCGTACCGCCAAGGCGAGGCGATCCTCCCCGGCGTCTCCTCCCCGGCGCCTGGACGCCAAGGCGTCGCCTAGGCGACGCCGTGACAACCTTGACGCCAACCACTCCGCCGGTGTCTTCTCCTCCGCATGCGCCGGTGACGCCGGTCGCTCCACCAGCATCTTCTCCCCTGCAGCCCTGGGGTATAAGTTCCAGTCTTTTGTTTAATTACTTTTGTAAAATCAGACTTTAAGCCATGTGGCATCTGCTGTAATAAAGTAGACAGCATCTATATTATTGTTCTGCTACGCTACTCTGGTAAAGGCTTATTATTTGCCGAAGCAATGTTCTATTGATCAGACAAATAGTAATCCGTATGTCACGCGTGATTATCCGAGGGATAATGACGACGGGGCGCCACACAGCATAACATAAAGACGGTGCTCATTATAATAGGAAACCATTCCCCATTGGCATCCTATGTAGAGAATCAGCGGCCATTCTTTGATATAGATCACAATTAATACAAGACAACATTTTTAGCAATCATCACAGAACAACAGAATGCTAAATAAAAACAAAAGTTAAATAATCATGGTTCATGTCTATCGGGAATTTTTAGTAACATACTTATTTCTGATAAATAGGGCTTTCCATAATTGCAGTACAACCATAACAAGCACATGCAAAATTTTAGCACAAAACTTACGGGAGCTGCATTGTGTTGGGAAAAGAAATGACTGAATCTAATTTCTATATGTTCAGGAAACAAACTACTTTCTTGGTTGAACTTATACCTGGCCAGAAGCAGAAGTCCAGTGCATCCAAGACGAAGAGGTACTGGATAGTGAGCGGCCCATTGTCAAAGTAATGAATTCCTTCGAAAACCTACTCAACTTTTGGAACATCTCCCTGGATTTTGTCCACCACCTTCTCAATCTATGTAACAACAAACCAACATAAGCCAACACTGGGGAAAAGAAACACCAAAATAACTGAGGACTTCACTTGGACATTTTCTTGCAAAACAAAGGAGAGATGAACATCGATATAGATACATAAAAGCAAAGCACAAAGCTGCGAACCTCACGTTGCTGCGGCTCACCCCGGGGCAGCGCTGAGAGGCAGTACTCTTCCGTGTACCTGGGTGCCACAGCCACAACAAAGCAAAGGGCATGTTCTTTTTGGCTGCGGCTTATGGTTTTTGGCTGAAATTTTTGAATTTTGGCTGTTTGCGACAGAGATTGCGGAGAGAGAGATACTCGCTTGCAATTTTGGTTGATACAGATGTTAGGCTTTTAACGTGTACTACAATTAACTTGTAGATTCCGTCTTGAAAAAATACTCCATTTAAAAGTTAGGTACTGTAGCAAAAGCCAAAAGCCGCTTTTGGAAGCCAAAAAGAACACCCCCAAAATATCTAGACAAGTACAGAAAGCGCTAACAGAGCTGAAGTGCCTAATTGGTACGAGGGACAGTCTGCTCAGTCGGAGTAAACAACGAGTCCATAAGCTCCTATGGATTGCCCCATACCGGCAGCGCGGTGACGGCATCCACGACGGCTGCCTCGTGCGCGCTGCAAAACACGTCCATCTCGTCGCACCATGCCACCACATCTGCGGTAGCTTCGTGAGCATCTCCTCCTGCACATTCGCCTGCATGGCCACCCAAAACAAAAGAAAATCATTAGCCACAAGTTAGAACTAAGAAGGGGGATAAAAAACCAAAGCGAGTGAGAACAAGGTGATTGGTGAAGCAAGCTACTGTGCGAGGAGGTCGTCGAGGACGGTGAGTTCGGAGGAGGTGGTGGGAGTCGACGCACCGTGGGCAAGGCATTCCGTCGAACACATTAGATGCACTATGAAGAAAAAAATAGGACAGAACGATACAACCGTACCTTGCCCGCCCCGGCCATTGAAGTGGTAGCAGCGTCAGACTCCTCCTCATCGTCCTGCTCACCTCGTAAAGCAACAAAGTCAACACCCTCTTCGCATCACATAATCCAAAGCGAAGCGAACCCCTCGAGCAGGACATGAGGAATTTTACTAGGGAGGTGAGCGGGTAGAGGAAGAGGATGACGAGCATGGGCTGGGGCAACATGGAAAGCAGCTCATCGTCGAGGCCAGAGATGTCAGAGAACTGCGTCTCCCCTTGGAGACACCCAGCCCCCACTTGAATTGAACGCACTAGCACTGCCCATAAGGCGGAGGCGCCATCTGCGCGTGGCCCGAATGGGAAGGGAATAAAACCCTAGCGCCGGAGGAGGAGAGGTGCGCTCACGTGGCTCATGGCATCGGGGTTGGACTCGAGGGGGATCCCCTGCTTCCCCATCTTTTCGGGCGTGCGGCGCGGTGGAGGAAGGAAGGAAGAGCCTAGCGAGTGGCAAGAGAATAAAGAGATGAGAAGCGTCACGGGGGGATGCGCGGCGGTGCGGGGAGGGGAGGGAAGCAGGAGGAGAAGCGTGCGAGATCTGGCCTGATCGAACGGACGAGATGAGGCCTCGTGAATCGTTTTTAGAAGTATTGAGATAATTAATTGGTACTGAAATAAAAAGTGGAATGCAAAATGAAGCACAAAAAAGTGCTATATCACCAAATTTTTCTCTACCGTTCAATATTGCATCCAATAGATACAATTGCACCAAATCTAGACACATGCATTCCAGAACTCTACAAGTTGCACCTAAGTTATATACTCGCACACTCAAGCCTCTATTGAGATATTTAAGGGGTACTAGAATAGACACTAACACATATATAGAACTGACTATAGATATATCTAAAGGTGCAAATTGGTTTATAGAGGAAAATAATTTGTCCTTGATTGATAATAGGGAAAAACTGATGGAAAAGTAAAACATGTATTCATTTCTTGCTATCTTCCTCACTTCTATTTTCATTACTGTATGATTAAGTTTTCCACCTCTTTTCATTATAGAACCTGATCTGTAAGAAGCATTTTAGAATTTAAATTAGCATAAGTAGACAATGCCACATATGATATTTAGTCTAAAATTCTTCTTTACCGGACAACTTTCTTTATATTATTATTTTTAAACCATATATAAACATTTACTTAATCACGGGGAGAGCTCATGCCGTGGCGCTAGAGCCCAATTTGTCACTATGGGAGCATCACGGGGGCAGTGAGGAACGTACCTGAAGTGAGGGCAGAGCTCGTGAAGGCTTGGCTCGGGCTGTCGATGAAGAGCCGAGGGGCAGAAGGGGCCAACGCGAAGAGCTTGCTAGAGGAGGAGAAGAGGCTCGGCAGTGGTTGGGGTGGCTTCAGGGTCCTCAGGCAAAGCTCCAATGGCGCTGACGGTGGTGCTTTGTCCAGAGATAAGGATGAAAGGGGGCTCGGGGCACTCAGCCTCAATTGGTGGCGAGGGGAGGTGAGTGGGGATGAGAGGAGGTCGATGCATAGCTTTATAGCGAAGGCGAGAGACGTGGGGTGCTATGATGGGGTGCATCGACCGAGGTAGTGTTGCCGACGAAGAACCGGGGCAGGGACAAAGGGGAGCGGCACAGTGTCTCGTCGGGCAAAAACTCAGGCATATGACTCAAGGTGTTGGCAGGCGTGGCTTGCACCTAACGGGATAGGTCGGCTCAGGCTGAGATGGCTAAGCGGGGAGGAGGAGGGGATGGTCAGGCATTGGCGCGTAGGGGAGGTGGTGGAGCAGCGTGATGGCGCAGTGGGAATCCAAGAATACGTAAGGCGAGCGAGCGGCGCAGGATCGGGCTATGACCAAGGTGGCGTAGACGCCAGGTGCACACAGTGGCACGGACGCATGCAGCGCGTGGCCAGGGCATTGTGGGCCGGCACAAGCTAAGCCAGGGCTAGATTGGACCACGCCAAAGAGAGAGAAAGGGATGACACTCCTGCTAGGTTAATTCAATATTAACATTTTCTAATTCTATATCAAATAAGAAAATTACCATACGAGAAGTTATGGTGACAAACTAGCTTGATTTTTATCTTGGGTTGAACGATGTGTTTGATTTCCTAATCGTCTACCTTTCATTTCATCCATGTACGTTGAAATTCCGTTATGTCTCCGTCGACCCCATTGGATCAGCCTAGGCTTTGGGCACAATGATTGGACCAATATGTGGTGGCCACTCATTCTGATTTCCATAAGGATGGAACCGACCAGCCCAAGTGTTTGCGAGGGTTGTAGAAGAGTAATATATGGATGGACAAACTAATTTTCGTTAATACTAGTGACGTTAGGCTTTAGGCACTTGCACACGGGAGCGACCTTACCCTAAAATCCCTTGGAACAAACACGGCATGGTCTCCTTGACGCAATGCAACTCGTTCAAGGTCAACCTTTGCCTCATATTCGCCACCATTGTCACAATACGATGTCACATGCATGGATCGAACCTCATTCGCTCGCTTTACTTACAGAATTTGAAAATGTATTGAATTTCACTGGATTCTGATTTCATTTGAATCTTTGCCCAATTCAACACTCCATCCATTCTCTGGCATAATCCTTTCTTAATTTTGCTACCTCTTCTGCCCACTTGTGCAAAACCAGTCGTCGACATTATACATCTTACGACAAAACTCACCGCCGCAATCTTACCACCTCCTTCTCATTCAGTCCACGCCGCCAGCCGCCGTACACCTCGTCTGCGATGCACTAACACATCCTTGATTATACCCTGTCCGTGCGTTGGAGTGACCAAAACCAAATTTGCCGCTGCCACTCCCTCTCACAACCAGCCACCGCCCCGTACACGCCTCTGCCACACCCAACGTTCCCCTCACAGCCGCAACCCGTGCCCGTGGACTTCTCGATGCCCAAGGCACCATGCCACAGCCGCAAACTCCTCCTCATGCCACCGAACTCTCCAGCGCCTCCCCAACCCAAAATATCTCCCCTCCATCGAACCGCCTCAAGACACATATTTAAAACCTCAAACCCCCTCCATTGAGACGCATTGGTGCCCAGACAAGCCACCCACACCCTAATTGAGCCTTCGACTACAGCTTCACCGGTGACACCGGAAAAGCTCCAAGTAAGCCAATTTCCAATTCTCTTTGCATAGTCTATAACTTTTCAATTGCTCGCACCGGTAGCATCTTCATGACCCTAGGAACCCCATCAAAGAATCACCATGGCCAGCCAAGCCCTATAGCTCCTCAGCCACCTTCTCTTCCGCCGGTCAAAACCACCCCGCCATGGGTGCGCCACCATAAGCTGCCCCAGCCCATATCGACCACATCATCGATACCCCCTCACCCCAAGGATGCTCAAACACTAGTGCTCTTGTCCCCTTAACACTTAAAGCTCACCGTTGCCATTAAAAACCGCCGCAAAGACACCTCATCGACGGCGAAGTTTCAGCCATCCCCGATCGCACCCAAGACCAAAAATGGATTCCCCTTAGTCCCAGGAGTCCATCCATGCCCTCGGTTTTCTCTTAAGTTAACCATAGCGTCGGAATTTTCCATCGCAAAACTACTCTGATCGGCTGCTACAATACCTCGCGGGAGGAGGAAGATAAATAGTGCAGACCCGACACTGTAGCAGAGAAATCCGATAGCCCAATACTATAGCAACTCTACCCGCCATGAACAATGGCAGACCCGGCATGAACAGTAAAAGTCCACAATGAATTTAATACAAGTTATTGTTCAACCATACCCAAAAATACAAAATACATCCATTTCGATCGTTTTGAACCCATCTACCCATTTATCATCTCCGTTTTCTCATATCAGATATCGGTAACACTCAAAACACTAAAACACAGTTCTAAACCCTAAACCTAATACGATCAGAACTCTTATCGTTCACTGAAACCCTAAAAACTCATATATGCCTATTTTGATCGTCTTGAGCCCATCTACACCCTTCCCAACTTCGCTCTGCTGTCTTAGACTCCGGTAAAGCTCTAAACAACCCAGATAAACATTCCGACCCTAAAATCCAATACCATCCATATCTATAACCTTTCGCCGAAACCAAAATACCACCTATATAGCCAACTCGATTGTCTTAAGCTCATCTAACTCAAGTTCCAACTCCATTCAACCAAATCAAGCACCACGTAAACCCTGACCACCCAAGCCTACTTTCTTTTGGTTATTTATTTGTATTTTGTTCCTAGATTTTATTCTGCAAAGTAAAAGCTTATTTGTATTCGTTTTCTGCATTAGTATTTGGACCACACGAGCTGGTCAACAAAAGAGCTACAAGACGAATTCAGGAAGTCAGTATCCATCATGAAGATCACATAAATTATGGATAAAGAGGCAAGTCACATGTCTTTGATCATATTGAACATACATTCATCTAATTATTTATTTACCAGTATTTTTATTACATTATTTGCACACTGTTATTCAGGGCCGTGCCGTGAAATTTGGAGGCCCTGTACAAAGCTCTAAGTAACGGCACGGCCCTAGATGAATGGACATTGGACGAGCCGGCTGACCGGCGCTCGGCGGAGACGAGACGAACACGAACTGACGAAGTCACGAATACAAGAGAGAATATGAAACGTCGTGGGGCCTCGGGGCTCGGAGCCGAGAATACGAAGCGCCACGCACGCGAAGTCGTCGCGCGGAGACGCGCACGCGAACTCGAGCTAGGCTCTGGGGCTAGGGGTGAAAACGGATCGGATAGTTTCCGTCGGATCCGGACGGATACGGATACGGATTGTGTCGGATCGGATTTTTTTGGATAGTTCTCGGATCGGATACGGATACGGATTTTTTTATCGGATACGGATACGAATACAGTAAACCTAGTATCCATCGAATACGGATACGGATACGGATAATCGGATAATCTGAAACCGATATCCGGATTTTAGCCCAAGATACTAAACCGGATACGGATACGGATCTGATACTGAAGCCTAGTATTCTTATGCTTATTTAAATTGCTATCATGGAGGACTTGGTGGATGAAATGGAGGAATGAAATGTTCTTATGCTTGTTCAAATTGCTATTATGTCATCATGTGTATTCCATGAATTGCACGTTGTTACTACTTATGTAGTTATGTTATGATCGGCTATTGGGTATATTTATTATGGATAAAAAGACTATGCTTGTTTAGATTTCATGAATATTTTGACAAAATGAACTATTTATGTATTTTTGTTAATTTTGGATGTATAGTTTAAGGGTTTTCATGTTCGATAAATATTCGTGAATCGTATTTGTTTCAATTCGTATTCGATCCGTATCTGTATTCGATATTATTCGTATTTGTATTCGTATTCGAGTTATCCGTATTCGTATCTGTATTAAAAAAAATATGAAAATAAATATGGTAGAGATATTATCCGTCCGTATCCGATCCGTTTTCACCCCTATCTGGCGCTCTGGCCTCACACGAATACATGGGCCTTCTCCTGTTGGGCTGATTTTTTGAGGCCCTAGAAATTAGGGGGGCCCTGTACGGCCCGCACCCCCGTGGGGCACGACCCTGCTGTTATTTCTTGTACAATAAATGTTTATAATGACATGATATTAGCTAATATCCTACCACCCGAAAAAGCCCTGTTTAATTTGATGGCCATAGTCACCTTGACAAGACTTAGTAATATTAAATATATTATAAAATGTAACCGCGGTAATTCTAGAATTCAACAATTTTCCACTGTAAGAGACTTAGCATTTTGCTGTTAGAATTTTAAATGGTTCTAGGATAAGAAAGGATCGTGGGAGGCCAGGAGATGGCTGGGTCCCATGACCTTATCCTAGGATGGAGGCTTGGACTAGAATGGTGGCAGTGCAGTGGGCACTGAAATATGAGTTTGTGCGTGGAAGTTGCCTCAGTGAAATCTAAGGACTAGAATCTTATGCCAAGTAAAGAACATAGCGATCGCCCAACCACAAGCGTTGATTCGTCAAAATTGGCCTAGTAACTATCCTTATGAGTTTGTGGAAGTGGGCATTTCTTTTTCTTGAAGACGAATACGATATTGCTCTTTTTTCCCAGAATGGAATTTCTTTTTCAGATTACTTCCGGATTTAGGTGTTTTTCTAGTGAGTCCTGGTAAAGCTCCCAGACGGCGTATTTTTTTAAAACGAGGTCCTCGATAACGGGACATGAAGACTCCTTTTTTATTTTATTGAAATTTCATTTTACACAATGAATTTCATTGTCGTTCGATTGAATATCTACAAAGGGTGGGGGAGAGACTGAGGGAGAGTTCGTTTGGGAGGTGGTTAACCATACAACGGTAGAGCTGCAACAAATCGAGCGAAGCTGAAAACACGAGGATTAAGAGCTCTTATGCGTAAAGTAGGGCAACTCTGCAGAGGCATGATTAGTGGTATTCGAATATACCGTGCTTCTGGTAAATGAAGCTGTGTTTAATGGGTGAATCCAACAGCGAAGTATAAGTAGATTTGAAAATGATTTGGAAATGTTGAAATATGGTAATCAAGTTTGAAACCTTGACTCTTTAAGAAGTATTATTCTTTCGTTATTTAAAAATGTTTATGAACAAAACTGCATCCACAAATACTTGGTAAAACCCATATATCCCTATCTTTTGAAAATCCAGGCAGGTAGCTATATAGCATTTCCCCATGTGATTTGTTGAGTAAGGTTGGTTGTACTCAGTCTTGCTTTATTTTTCTACCAACATAGAGATCAAAAGAAGAAAGGATGTTACAAATTTTCGTGTTAGAGTTACGACCGCACTCAAGCATTCTTGTGGAGTTTTCTTTAGTTCTTCTGATTGTAAGTTAAGTTTTAGGCTTGGACGCCCTTAAAATTGTTAAAATTGACCGTTAGGTCTTTGTTTTAATCAAATTAACTCTTTTTAAATGTTCGTGAGCAGGCATGATACTCCTTCTATCCGTATCTGAACTCCTAAACTGTTGCGGGACGTACGACGTCCCTTTTCCCAAAAACGGGGTTGTGACAAATTCTCAACCTGCTGGGACCACATCTTTCCTAAGCCTTCATCCTTCATCCGCCTCCTCCGCCCCCACCCGGCCGCCGGCCTCCTCCGCCAGTCCGCCCCAGATCCGCCTCCTCCTCGTCCTCGTCCTCCACCTCCACCCGCCACCGCCTCCTCCTCCGCCAGCCCGCCCCAGATCCGCCTCCTCCTCGTCCTCGTCCTTCGTCCCCACCCGTGGCCTCCTCCTCCATAAGTCCACCCCAGATCGCCTCCTCCTTCATCCTCCTCCTCCTTCCCCCCGCCGGCCTCCTCCTCCCCCCGGATCCGCCTCCTCCTTCTCCTTCATCCGCCTCCTCCCCCCCCCGCCACCTCCTCCTCCGCCCCAGATCCGCCTCCTCCTCCTCCTCCTTCATCCTGCTCCTCCGCCCCCACCCGGCCCATTATTCCATATGAAGTAAATCTGTACTAGCTCATAATCTTCTCTTTTTTTCTTTGTGAGAAGCACTAGCTAATAATCTGAAACTCAGTGCTTATCTCAATGTATTTCAACTGTTCAATTATGTTTTCTCTTCTAGAAGGTACCCGTTATAATCATGAAGAGTTTTTTCTCCTTTGTCCTTTTGCGATTGCAGATATTAATCAGTAAAGAATAGTTGAGGAAGGAGGGCTGGATGCTCTTCTGCCACTGCTAGAAACATCAGAAAATACCACAATTCATCGAGTCACTTCTGGTGCAATTGCCAACTTGTTAATGAATGGTAATAGATCTATTCCAATTGCTCATCAGATTTGTTTTCTAGATTACATCAGGTGGCGGAAATGGCGGCGATGATGGGGCGGCCGAGCGGGAGGAGGAAGAAGGGGCGGGGAAGACACGCCTAACAGGTGGGGCCCAGCGGCAGCGGGAGAGAGGAGAGAGAGAGAGCGGGCGGAGTGGACGACAGAGATTTCGCCACGGAGAGGGGATGAGATCGGTCGGCCGGAAGGGTTTAGTGGGAGTGGACAGCGAAAGATGTGCTGGGGGAGGAGACATGGCTGGATCCGAGCCTGCCATGTGTCGGCCCAAGAGGAGGGGAGCGGATCCGGCGGCGTGTTCGAACTGGGCATCCATGTGTCGTCACGGAGGAGGGTTGGGGTTTTTAATTTTTCTTTTTAGTTTTAGAATTTTTAGAAAAGCCTAGAAAATTCAATAAAGCTTAGAAAAAATATGAAATAAATTCCAAAAATTCCAGAAAAATTCACAGAAGTTCCTGGAGATATTTTGGACTTCGATAAAATATTTCCAACTTATTTTGGTATTATATTTCATGCTAACAATACTTTTTAATTTCAAAATAGATTTTAAACTCCAGGAAACCTCAGAAAATCCAAATAAATGCCAAATGACTTCAAATAATTAATTTGAAATAGGATTTTATAGAAATTCAAAATATACTTTTATTTAATAATCTTTTTATGTTTTCACTTAAATTGTTTTTAACAACCTGCTTTTTCATAAACAGAAAATCAGGGCAAATCAAAATAAATCTTAAGCAACAAAACAATAATTTCTATTTAAACCAAATTAATGTAATTTAATATTTTAGTTTATTTTTTTACTCCAAAAATTTGAAATAAACAGCTGGGTTGTTACATTTATCTTGTAGAGACGTTTGTGAGACACTCTCTAATTCATCTAAAGTTTTTATTGTGTAGAGACATTTTTAGAGGCGCTTTTAACTATCTAGAGGCGTTTTTGGTGGTTTACATGTGTTAAATGACCTACATATAAATATTGCAAAGCAAAACTAAACATATGAAGTGGTGAGGTTGAGGTGGCTAGTGCAACATGTCCAAGGAAAGTACTACTCCTAGGAGGTCCAGAGTTCAAGTACTGATCCACACATTTATTTAGATTTTTTCTATGGTACACTACATAATAAAGCATCACTATAAAATGCCACAAATGATATAGAGGTATTTTAAAATGCCTCTACAACAGTATAGAGACATGAAAAAAATGCCTCTACTATATTAAAAAACATAGTGTATGGTTTTCCTCCTCCCATACCAATTCTCCTTTACTATTGTTCAATATGGTGCCCCAATCTCCTTTACTGTTGTTCAGTATGGTTTTCCCCCTCCCATACCAATTCTCCTTTACTCCTGTAGAGATTCAATCGATTTGAGTAGCTACTAGACCAGGTTTGACAAGTCAAAGTTTGTGGTTGAGCGATCACTATGTTTTTTACTTGGCATAAGGTTATGTTCATAACGATGAAACATAGAAAGGCGCTTATGAGGCATTTTAAAAAATGCCTCTACATAAGTATAGGGACATAAAAAAATGTCTCTACTATATTAAAAAGTGTCTCTATAGAGGGTTATGTTGTAGTGTATGGTTTTTCTCCTCCTTTACTGTTGTTCAATATGGTTCCCCCTAATCTCCTTTATTGTTGTTCAGTATGGATTTCCCCCTCCCATACCAATTCTCCTTTACTCCTATAGAGATTCAATAATTCTGAGCAGCTACTAGATCATGTTTGATAAGTTAAAATTTGTGGTTAAGCGATCACTATGTTCTTTACTTGGCATAAGGTTCTGGTCCTTATATTTTCACCAAGTCACTTTTAAAACTCCACCGACAAAATACTGTCTCTTAGCAGTATAACACAGTGAGTTCCTAGTCTACCATGAATTTTATTTAAATTGTATATTTGGTAATACTATGTCTTGTCAAGGTGAATATAACCATCAAATTAAATTGGGCTTTATCAGTTAGTAGGACATAACTAATATCATATCATTCTAAACATTTGTTGTACATGAAATAACAGTACATAAATAACATAATGAAAATACTGATAATTAAATAATTAAAAGAATGTAGGTTCAGTATGACCGAAAACATATGACTTGCATCCTTGTCCATAGTCTCTTATTATCTTACTGTAGTCTTCAGATTGGATATCGACTTCCTTAATTGCTCTTGTAGCTCTACAGCAACTCGTGTGGTCCAAATAATAGCACAGAAAACGGATGCAAATAAGTTCCTGCTTTACAGAATGCAAGCTGGAAACAAAATACAATAAAATAACCAAAAGACACAAAGAAAATAAGTTTAGGTGGTGCATGATTTAGCTAAACGGAGTTTGAAATTGGGCTATGTGAGCTTAAGACGGTCAAATTGGCTATATAGGTGGTGTACGGGTTTTGGCGAATGGTTGCAGACATGGACGGTATCGAATTTTGAGGTCAGAATATTATCTGGGTGGTTTAGAGCTTTATTGGAGTCTAGGATGGCAAGATAGAGCTATGAATGGTATAGACGGGCTCAAGACGATCAAAATAGATATATGGGTTTTTAGCATTTCAGTGAATAGTAACGGTTGAAACGGTACTAGATGTGGGTTTGGAATGGCATTGGGTTAGCTAGTATATTCAGGCTAAATATAGTTGAGAATGGGCTTTACGGTTCAATGGTTAAGGCGAGTACATGTATAGGTTTCGGTGTATAGTAAAAGTTTGGACTGTATCGGGTTTAGGGTTTGTGGTTTTGGGTTTTATTGATTGCTAATATAGGAAAACGGAGCCGGAATTAGAGTAGACAAGTGTGAAATGGATGAACGGATATATATGTCTGCTTTAGAGTTTAGTGAACAATAACAGGTGCGCACTGCTTAAAGCAGGTATGGTTACTGTTCACAACGGGTTTTACTATTCATTATTGGGTCGAATTGCTACAGTGATGAATAGTACTACCGACCCGATTTGGTTTTTAAAGAAATGGGCTTTACTATTCTGTCCCAGCCTGGCACTGTTCATCCCCTACATTCGGTAGTTACTGTAGCGCAGAAAACAGAGTTCTGTTGTGGCGATGATTGGCGAGGCTACGGTGATTTGCGACGCAATCTGAGGTTATGATTGGGTCTTAGGAGCTCTAAGGAGTCCATTTTTGGGGTCGAGGGTAGCTGGAAAATAGGCAATGGCCAACGGCAAGGTTCTTCCTCCTCGGAACATTTGAATGGCACATGAGGTATTGCTTGGCTAATAGGGCAATAGCATTAGTATTCGAGCATCACTGGTAATAGGGGAGGCTTAGGGAAGTGGCGGCTCGGGTCAAGGATCACCGAGCTAGGCTGTCCATGACGAGGCTCCTCGATCGGGCGGCGAGCTTTGGTGGCCGAGAAGAAGAGGGCTCGGGAGGCTAGGGTAGTGCTTCGGTGGTGTTAGTAGGGGTGTGAGGAAGCTACAGGAGCAAGGAATTGAAAAAGATATGGACTAAATGAGGGGAATTGAAATTCAGGCTTACTTGAGGGGTCTCCGGTAATGGCGGCGTTGCGACAGCTGACAAGATGTGTGTGGGTGTCTTAAGACTATCTGGGCGCCAATGCTACTCAAAGGGGGGGCTCGGGGCTTTTTATAGTGGCTTAAGGTGGTTTGGCACGTAGCTCTTACAAGAATAGGGGAGGGGCGAGAGGCTTTGGGGAGGCTTGGTCTTGGCGGTGAGGAGGTCTGCAAGGTGAGCTGGCGCGTTGGGTTCTGCATTTCTTGGGCGAAAAAGTATGGCAGTCACTGGAGCAAGGCAGCTCGATCAGGAGGGATTTCAAAGTAGGAGGCTCGGGAAGGCTCCAGCGATGGCAGGCCCAGCTGACGGTCGTGGCATGGCAGCCTCGGGTGTAGAGCCGTCTCAAGCTTCGAAGGTAGTGCTCAAAGATTGTCGGTTTGCAAGTCGGTAGTGGTGGCATCTAGACAGTGTGAATGGCGGTGGAAATTGGCGGTTTGGCCTGTCGACTAGGAGAGAGCGAGGCGTTGGTGACAAAATATGATTTTGCCTTGTCTGGCACTGATTGGAGGCCTTTGAAGGCATGGCGGGGCTCTACAGTTGAGGTGTACAACGAGTTGAATTGGCGTTGTGGCATTGACCGAGCGGCGTGAGAGGTGAGATATTTGGCAGCGAGTTCTTTTGTCGGGTGGTGAGTAGTATTGACGGCCAGGGTCTGCATAGGTGGCTAGGGAAGACAGCTTGGCGAGAGAAGAGAAGTGCAAATGAGTTGGGAACACGCTGAATTGGGTTGGGGTTCAAATGAAATCGAATTTCAATGCAATTCAACTTCTTTATGAAATCTGGGTTGTTTCACCAATATTGCAAATTTGACTCGATATATTATTGGTTGGCGTGATCTCGACATACAACTCCACCAGACGCCAATTGGCTCGTTGCTAATGTCATTTCAAAGATCATTTGCCAAGATCTCGCTTCACATAATGGGGTCTGCTGGGAAAAAATATGCGGCCCAAGTGCTCCTATATCATATCGACCTTTCTATAAGCAGTGAATATTCAGCCTCAGAATATTTTCGGCCTCGATAAATCTCATTCTTCACATCTTCAAAAGTGGTAGACTTGGTAGCAGGGGAAGTGATCCTGGGAGGGATGCTATACTCTGCACATGTCCCTCCGTATTGGATTTCAACACCAGTATACACAAGAACAATTACCATGGGATGTGGAGTCGAAAATGGCCATATTTAACCTGAGACTAGTAAAAATAGTACTCTCAAAGTTATAACTGCAAAAATGGCACCTCTCTGCACGGTGCTGTATACACAAGAACAATTACCATGGGATGTGGAGTTAGAAATGGCCATATTTGACATGGGATTAGTAAAAATAGCACTCTCAAAGTTGTAATTGCAAAAATGACACCTCTCCGTACGGTGACCATGCGACACTCTGCCTCGGGTCGACACATGGAGAATGCCGCATGGTGGCCATGCGGCACTCCACAGAGGTGTTATTTTTGCAAATACCACTCTGAGAGTGCCATTTTTGTTAATACCGTGTCATATACAATCATTTCTGCCAATAACTATTATCATGGTTCGTGTACCACCTAACAATATAGTGAACAAAAATTAGATGACAACTTTAATCAGGAGCAAACTAGAAATAAAAAAGCATGCCCTAACTATGAAACATGTACAAGTACAATGTGTAGTTCACATACTTGGAACATGTTAGAAATTGGCCCATTTAATTATGGCTCATTTCCTTAATTCCAAAGCATGTATGGTTTAGTACCATATTGCTAAGGAAAGGTGAGGAAAACCAATTTATAAGGTGGAGTCCTCATCACTCATTGAATATGGATAGATATGGTATATGAAGGGTTCTGTCTAGTCACACACACGCGCACGCATAAAAGTACATAGCCCAATTATCAAAATTGTCAACATATCTAACAAAGCCATGTCTTGAAAGCTGAAAAAAATGTAGTGTATGGTTAGTAGTTAAAGAAAAGAGGGAAAGATCTTACAAAATGAAATCAAAACAACACAATTATTTTGCACCAATCAGCCTTTACAGAAAGAGTTGGGATGGGTTATCAACTATACCTGCTTTCCCTACTATAGTGCATGGTCAACCAAGCAAGAGTTCTTCAGATCCACAAAACATTTTTACAAAGAAGACAGAGGTTCAGTGAAATAAACAGGTAGACAAACACCCGAGAGATCTTTCCCTATATTTTCTTTAATTATTGACCATAACATGTCATACAAATAGGAACTCTAGGTTATTGAAATAAACTCTAGGTTTGTATTATTGTATACCATGAAGTGAACTGCATAGGCGCACCTATAGAAATTTAAAGATATGAAAAACCTTATGCTTTTGATTTCTAGTCAATCAACATACTAAGAAGATGAGAATGACACAACAAACAAGTTAGCAAAATTTCGGTGAATATAATGCTTACGGATATCAGTATGGAATCACTTCTTGCATAGATTAAACAGAAAGCACACTCATAACAATTACGGTGAATATAATGCTCACAACAATTGCACAGTGCATATATATGCAGACGAGCATAGATTCACCACAACTCGTACCAGTACAATTACCAAGTAAAGCAGCAAACTTCAAGAATGCATAATCAAACAAGAGTAGAGCAAATTCAAGGTCTGTGGTTTTTTCTTCTTCCACACGGGAGTTGGTTGTTGTTACCTCGCCGGTCTTGACAACGAGAATGTGCGGAGCGAAGGCGATGCCCCAAGACCCTGCAAGAAATCACAACTGTTGGGAATATGCCCTAGAGGCAATCATAGAGATGATTGTATTTCGTTATGTTCATAATTTATTGGATAATATGTTATCTTATTCCTTGAATAATGTCGTCAATATTTATTAGCAAGCGTGTGACTTGATTATGAAACTGTATATTTCTGCGATGATTATTCTTAAACGATCCCTAGTTAGAAATATATGAGGATGCATATGAATAGACTAGCATATCAACCAATAATATGGACATATGTAGCGAACATAGGGTTGGATCGACCCACCATGAGACACTGCGAGAATGTTGCATTCTTACATGTCATCAGTTGGTCTCATTTACAATGCGTATGCCATATCCTTAGACTTGAGGTCGTTGCATGTACTCGAGATGCATAATGGATGACTTAGAGGTTGCCAAATGTTACTCCGTAACTGGATAATTATAAAGGTAGCTTTCTCATTTTTTCATGATGCATGCATCGAGGCATGGTCGATCAAGATAGGATTTCCCCCATGCAATGGGAGAGATATCTCTAGGCCTCTCGAGTGGTTGGATTCCAGAAATGCGTGGTCATACTACTTGCGGTTAAAGAATTAAACTTAGTTTGGGAATTCAAGTCACATAAATCGAGAAAGAGTGGTCAAGCTAAGGATGGCATGTATTCTCCTTGAGCTTGACCGATATCGTGAGGCAAAGAGAAATGCACTAAGTTTTGTTGAGTTTTATTTGATATGATGTTTACGTATACTTGGGAGTCAGCATGTCTTGCTAGGAGCTGCTACGGATTAGCGGACGAGTAGGAGTACTCGGATCATGTCCAACTATATGTAAACCTATAGGGTCGCATGCTTAAAGGGTTAGAATATAATTCAGATGGTGATCCAAATTTATGTGGGCCACGAGTTCCTAATAGGCCTCAAGTTCGAGGCCCATCATAGATGCCTATATGTAGAGCATCGGTGGCATAGGGTTTTTAGAAAGAATTCGGAATTCTCGAAACCCTAGTGGCCACACCTTTCTCATCTAATACCATGTAGCCAACGTTAGCACTCCAACGCGTGGTGTTCCTGCCTTGTACATGTGGATACTTTGGAGGTGTTGATGCAAAACTTTAGAACTAGGACGATCCGTAACTTGTGACGACCAGAAGGAGTTGGAGGAGGAGATGTGTAGCTAATACGACTATTACTGCACCAACATGCTATATTGACTCTACTTTTGCTACGAGTCTGCGCGTCTAGTAGTAATCCTATGATCTATTATTAGTGGAGATTCCTTGTTTACGCGGTAGATTTTTGAAATTGTGCTTGCATAGCCTACCTGTAGCGCATCAACAACCACCACCGCATGCTAGATTAGATTTCAGAAACCAGTGCAAGAATTGAAGCGACGACATGGTAGCAATAACAGGAGTAAATTACTACATACCAGGGGCTTCGAACTGCTTCTTCTTGCCAGAGGCAGGGGTCCGATCGTGGCCCTTAGCATTGGGATCGGATGGGGGGGTGCTAATGGAGAAGCCATCCTGGCTGAGCAGGGGCAGCGCGGTGCCGCTAGAGGCAGAGGAGATGGGAGCAAGTGCAAGGGCCATGCTCTTATCAGGCGCGTACTTGCGCGATCGACCCCGCTTCTTACGGTTGTGGTGACGAGCGACGAGATGTCCTTGGCCTCCATTAGCTTAGATCAGCCAATCCACTAGGCTAGGTTACCTCTTCTTGCTACTGCTCTGCTTTGCCTTCGTCAGATCTGCAGACTGACTGCCCGACGGGCGGGGAGAATATGGGCGACAGTGGATCGGGAGGCTCAGCGGTGGCGGTGGGGGAGAAGGAGTGGTGGATCGGCATGTTGACCGGTCGGCGGGAAGGGAGATGGGGCGGCGGATGTGCAGGTTGAGCGTTTGCAGATCCGGAGGGGAGGGCAGAGAAGAGAACAGAGGGAGAATGAACGAGGGAGATGGGAGTGGATGCACACTGTCGCCTGTTAGCTCCTGGGGCTCGGCTCGAGCGAGCCACCGGGCAGCTCGGGCTTTTCCCGATATTGCAACGAGTTCAAAGTGAAACCTGGCTTGTCTGTGCATGAGCTGAGCTTGAGCCAAGCCGATTTTGAGCCCAAGCGGCTCACAAGCATTAGGTTTTTTGTCTAGCCCTACTAGCTGTAGAACTTCTGTCGTACACCGTACGTGACTCGTGTTACCTATGCATGCAAAACAAAGAGAAAAATACTCCCACCGCATCTCCTCTGAGCCCAAAATTGCCCACTGGCCTTCGGGTCCCACCTCCTCCATCCAATCGTGGAGCTCGCGTGTCAGTGAAACATAGCCCACGGAAAGGAAGGCACTAGGCCTGTTCGTATGGAGGCTGTTCTTTTGGATTACGATTTATTCTTTTGGGTTATGGCTTATAACTTTTGATTATTCATGAGAGAATACAGAGTAAAAGAAATTTATGTGCGATTTTAGCCGATATAAATGAAGTTACTACTGTATATACTATAATCAATTTGTAGACCCACATTAAAAAGACACTCCGTTTACAAAACTAGTTACCGTAAAAAAACACTTTATGTGAAAAAGACACAAAGAAGCTGAAAAGAAAAGGCTATTAATGTCTTCTACTAAACCAATATGAACATCTTCTTTTTCCAAGCAGCTTCTACACTCCTCTCACTTTGATTTACTCTAAAAATACCAAAAAGATCATAAATATATCACATACCTCACTTCTTTTAATAATATTTTACACGCACATCTCTTTCCGACATCCTTTGCTGCTTAAATCCTCCTAAAAAAAATACTTAAATCGGCCGTTACTATCAGCCATCACCTGCAGCTAACAGGAACAACCCCTCGGCTTTTTAAACCCCCATCCTGCAGCCATCGCCTCCCCTGCTCGCCTATCCCGCAAATAATTCTCTGTTCCGCATCATAAACTATTCGCCGCCTCCTCCTTTTCTAGGGTTTCCGCCCCTCGCATCGCCGGCGGCGTCGGCGTCGTCTCGAGGCGGCTCCGGCCACTCCCCCTCGATCGCGTCGCGCCTACCCCGTCCTCCTCCTGCTGCTCTGAGCTTGAGGTATCATCGTTGCACCTTCGTCTGTGTGTGTTGTGTCGATCTCTCCGGGCGGGGCTGGGGGCGTTGTCGCTGGTGGATTTGGCGTGGAGACTCCGCTGCCTTGCGGTGTGGCCTCGTGAGGGTTTTGTGAGGCTTGTGGCGGCGTCCGCGATTTGCTGCCCTGCACGGCTTAGGGTTTTGTGTCTCCTTTTCCTGGGCATGTGCCGCTAGTGCCAATCGGAAAACTTTTCTTTAGATTCTCCTCTGTTTTGGTCTCGTAGCGTTGTCCAGGGGTTTAGTTTGAGGGTGTACGGTTGGAAGTTTTTCTTTTCGAGGGTTTAGCGATTCTGACCAGGCGATGGAATTCGATAGGTACCGGCTCTTGTAGCATGCGATTAGTGTAATTGTATAAGGTTTTCGTGTCTTTTTGTGATGAGAAAAACTAATTCTTGGATTAAAGGTATTAAGTAATGGAAAACGTTCTCTTTTGTTCCCTGTTTGAACGCATCCTGTCGAAGGGTTTGCTTGATTGCGATGGACTATTAGTTGCGGCTATAGTGATTGGTTGTGGTAATGTTATAAGCTCGATTCCTGTTTTCATTGGTATTTAGCTTCGTAAGGATATCTATTTGGGAGCATTAATATGGATTAATTTCGTGGACATGTTGTTGAGACTGTTCGATTGGACAAATTGACCCGCTGCGCAGTGTTCTGGAGGAAATCGACTAGCTTTTGTTGTCTCTGGTTTGATTGTATGCTTGAAGTGGTAGGGTCTTTGGTACTGTTTAATTGCAGTGATTAGTTTGAGCCTTTTAAATCTGTGAGAGTAGTCAAATTGTGTGTATGCTATTTGATTTGTCTGATGGGATCTGTAAAATGCAGATATCGGTTAGAATTTATCATATATATAATATTATATTATGTTTGTTTCTTAGTTTAGTTGTTTCGAGTAGTAGATTTGAGGGTTTTCAATATATTTACACATCTTGTGAGGGTTTGCTCCATCATGATGAACTTTTTTTGGAAGGAGTAGGTGTGCACAGGATTTTGGTATGCAGTTCTACTGCTCTACGCCATTGATTTGTAGACTTGGGCATTATTGTGGAGAAAATGGGTGACTGGGAGTATTATTGAGTTGGAGTATTATGGTTTTACCTCCTATTTCAGTGGTTCATGCGACCTAGGTCCTTCTTTTTGTTCTTATTGCGGACAGAGGCTTGGAGTGCATAATTTCTAGAAGCTGCATTTTGGTTTCTGGTTCTTGAGACATTGGAATTATGTCAAAGCAAATTGTCTATTGCTGAACTGTGATGTTTCCAGTACATTTATTAATGCATATACCTAAGATCCCAGTAGACATTTTGTTCAATAATCCATTTTTTGGCTGTTTCTTTTCTGCCTTTCATGATCTGGTCTTACATGTTTGCTGCCAGTCCTCTATTTATTGACCTTCTGTATCAATCTTCCTTTTTGTAAAGCATTCTTGTTCTAATGCTGCTATACTGTTTATATTCATCTAATGGTTTCTGTTTAAGATAAAGCATTAATGTGTACATTCCCTTCAGCAATGGCAGTGCAAGCAGGAAGCCCAGCTACTCCTATAAGTCCCCATGTGGTAGGATTCTCTCCTGTGAACAGGATAGCACTTGCAATAAGTACTAGTGTTGATGAATGTGGTTTCTGTGCCTTATAGATTGGTGGTGCATTTGTTCAGCAATATTACCGCATTCTGCACGAGACACCAGATCAGGTGCATAAGTTTTATCAAGATACAAGTAGTCTTGGTCGACCAACTTATAATGGAGTCATGGAATATGTATCCACATTGCATGTAAGTTCTGGTATGAAGATTTGTTTTTACAATTGGTACATCCTTACATACTGAGATTAATTCTGTTTATTTCCATCTTTTGTGCTTGAGCAGGATATCAATAAAAAAATTATGTCTATGGAGTTCAGCAACTACTTAACAGAGATAGAGACTGCAGATGCACAATTATCTCACAAGGATGGTGTGCTCATTGTTGTTACTGGATCTTTAACTGCATCTGATGGCATTTGCCGTAGATTTGCGCAGTCGTTCTTCCTTGCGCCACAAGAAAGTGGTGGCTATTTTGTTCTCAATGATGTGTTCAGATATATATTGGAAAGGCCATCAGCTATGGCAAATCAAGTTGTTAATGAAGAAAATGAAAGCAATCAGAATGCTGGATCTGTTGCTGAAACCGGTAAAGGATCTTTGCATGTCCTTCAATAAAAAAGACTTTAATTCCCTGTGCGTTGACATTTTCAACATTACCAGATCCTACTCCAGTTGAGGAGCTTCTGATCTCAGACCATTTGCCAGTGGAGAATAATGTCGCAGATGGGGAAGCTATTAACCATACTGTTAATGTCAGAGCTGTTGAAAATAATGGTACTGTTAAGCCACCTGTGCAAGTGACCAAAGAGGATCCCAAAAAGGTCCCTGCTGCTACTCCTCCCCCACCTCCATCTCAGAAGGATGTTACTAAGCAGTCTTACGCATCCATTGTGAGTTCTCTACTTTCGTCTTTCTTTTTCTAACTAGAATCTCTTATTGCATTGTTCTTAGTGTATTTCCGAAGTGACTGGCTAATAGCAATTCTGAGCTTCTAGTGAGGTTCTTACTAATTACAGACCTGAATTATGGTTTGTACTACAGGTGAAGGTCATGAAGGAGGGCTCACCTACCCCAGTTGCCAAACCTAAGCCAGCTTCTAAACCTGTGACCAAAGTTGTTGAAGTTCCAGAGAAATCTTTTATAAAACCTTCCCATGCTGTCGAAACCATTCCTCCAACTGATAGGAATGTTGCCGAAAACAACACTTCTCATGATGGTTGGTCATGGCTTTGATTTGGTATATGCAGTCCTTTGGTTACTATTTACAGCGATAACACTATTTTGCCATGCAGAGCAAGGTTATTCGGTTTTTGTCAAGAGTTTGCCTTTCAATGCGACTGTCCAAATGGTTGAGGAAGAGTTTAAGAAATTTGGTGCTACCAAGCCAGGTGGCATCCAAGTTAGGAACAATAAGGTTAGTAACTGTTGGTTTTGGCCCCAGGCCCCAGCTATGATATTTTCTGACATTCTTACTGCATTGCTACAGATTGATCGGTTCTGCTTTGGCTTTATTGAATTTGAGTCCCAACAAGCTATGCAAGCAGCAATTGAGGTTAGCCTTTTCTTCAGTACTTGTAATAGACAGAGATTAGCTTATTGTGGTATCTATTTATTAGTGCACATGCCTTTTGGACCTTACTAGAACTGTGATCAAAATTTGCGATATTGTTGTCATCAATAATTTCTTTTTGAGATTGCATTTGTGTTCATGTTGCTTGATGTTTGAAAATGTGACAGGACCTAAATATGTTTATGCTGTGCTTCTTGAAAACAAACTGCTGATTTAGAGATTCGTATTTGCACTTAACAGTAATACTCACCGAATATGTTACTGGGTAGCTTATATGATTTTCTAATGATGATTGATACTTCTGGAAATTGCATGATCTTTTCCTTAATAACTCAATTTTGGTTGTGATATTTTAACCTTGAAACATTTTATTCAAACGGTTGTGACATGCTGCATGGTATAAGTTGTAATTAGTATTCTGATTGTGATCCAGGCATCTCCGATTCATATAGGTGAGAAAGAGGTGTTTGTTGAGGAGAAAAGAACTACTACACGAGGTAAGCAACCTGTCAGATTCTTCTAATTTGATAGGTGTGCCCAATTTGATACTACGTGTCTTTCAGATTTCCCAGCCTGTCAAAAATATGTATCTTGCAAAATGTGCGCCTAGGACAGTGCCTAGATTCATTGGCAGAAGACAGGATGCACTATCATGGTGCTACTGCCTGGCCATCTATGTTCTCCTTTGTTGTTAGTACTTAGTATTGATCTTGATAAGTCTATGTGGAGTATTCAGAATAATTTTCTTCTATTATCCTTTCTTGTGCTGGTCATACTTTGCATGAAGTTCTTTAGAGTCATAAATTTTTAAGATGCTCTCCAGATGTTTTCCTAGCTGAAACTTGCATTTGTTGTGATGAGATATCTAATTTGAGTACTTCTTGCCTCAGTTGTGAATGGTGTTGTCATCACCAACGCTGGCGGTGGCAGCCGTTTCCAATCTGGCAGGGGTGTGTACCGCGGTGATAATTTCAGAGGACGGGGAGGCGGCTATGCGCACAATGGCAACTACCGTGGTGGTGAAAACTTCAACAGGAGGAATGATGGTGAAAACTTCAACCGGAGGAACGAGTTTTCAGGTCGCAGTCGAGGGCCGCCGCCTGGGAATGGCTATCACCCCAACGGGAATGGTTTCCATCCGCCGCGGCCCTTCCAGAATGGGAACGGGAGGTTCACCCGTGTCAACGGACCTAAGCAAGCACCGGTTGCTGCATAATAGTGGTATCGCTCTGCGGATTCCACCAAAGTAGGAATTTCCAAGGGAGCTTAAGAATTACAGTAGGAGAGCATTGTTTGTCAAGACAGTTTGGGAGGGGCATGGATCGATTTTTTTTGTGCACCGTGTTAGGTTGCTACGAGTTGACTAGCTGTGGTCGCTTGGTGGTAGGTGAACTTTGTTTAGTAATTACCGTTGATTAACGTCAATTGGTTGGTGGTGGTCCGAAATTGTATTATGTGCAGAGATTGATGTCACCTTTCGGGTTTTCCCGTATATCAGCGATGGTTTTCTTGGTTCAGGAAGATCGTAGAAGATTGTGGCACGCGATGATTCTTGGGAAGACATCTTTGCCTGTGTCCTTATCGCGCGAAGTGAAAGAAGAGTTCGAGGGCATGGCTCTACGAATGAAAATGTTAGGGTGTGTTAGGAGGGGAGCCAAACTCGGCCATACCAAAAAGTTGGTAATGCCCATATTTTTTGACAATTGTTTGGATGAGCTCCAAAATTTGGCTCGTGCTGGTCTTACTTCGGCGCGCCCATTCTCTTTTTGCCAAAACCCCGACGAAACTCGAGCGTGGAAATCGTTCGCTAAAAATTTGATTATGCACTGTGTAAGTTCTGTTGGATATGTGAGCAATATTTTAATTTCAAATTTTACTAGGAGACAAATACATTAAACCAGTGATGTAGAACTTACTGTTAATAGCAGACTACTCATCATACTTCAGAATATATGCAAGAAAATTATAATAATAAAGTTGAACGTGCGTGAACGACTTACTTTTTCGCCTGATGAAGAACAGGAAGTAGCGCAGACTTGACGTAGTGCAGAGCGTAGATGACGTAGTGCTATGAGCGGTCGCGCAGATGCGCTGCCCAGAAATCTTACAGCCGCCCCGTGCAGGTACTCTATGCGGCAACGGTTCGGAGATAGCCGCTCTCCCTCCTTCCAGGTGCACGCTGGGAAGAAAGGTCGACGAGGTTCAGACGACACAACACAACAGTACAATATCGCAGAGAAGAAGAAAATGGAGGCAATAAGATTCTCACACATACTCCGGACGTCTCCAGGCATATAAATAGACATAGTGATAACTGACATGATTAAAACAGCCATTTACCCACTGGTAACTGACACATTCAATTAGTCATTTATCCACTGGTAACTGTCTGTCATCAAAACCCCAATAAAGCATCAAATTCAAACGTTTGAATCTCATTCAAACACAGAAAGAGTGATGCAGAGTTTAGCAAAAATAGAGATAGACTTGGTCTGCCAAGTGGCGTGCCACGTCACGGCACGGTCGTGCGTCACAAGCACGCGATTTTCACGTGAAAATACACGAATACGCGCACGCGTGCGTGCGTGTGTGACTAGACAGAACCATCCTCGTACCATCTCTATCCATATTCAAGGAGTGGTGAGAACTCCACCTTATAAGTCGGTTTTCCTCACCTTGCCTTAGCAATATGGTACTAAACCATACATACTTTGAAATTAAGAAAATGAGCCATAATTAAATGGGCCAATTTCTAACAAGCTCAACTCGCTATGTATGAACGCGATGTGCTCAACTGTGCAAGGCTACTTTCCTCCCTCCCTTTGTCCCCTCCCTTTGCAGCCTTCTTTCTCCTCGCTGCGAGACATGGCTGTCTGCCAAATTGAGCACCGAAAGCTCTCCAGTTGGTTCTCGGATAGGTTTGTTGATTTGGGTTTGCCCCTAGTAACCTAGCCACTAGGGGTGAAAAAGTGGATACAAATTATCTGTATTATCCGGTTACTATATTCGATAGGATGCGAATATGGTATAGATTTTTCCATTCGATTAACAATTTCTATCCTATTCGTATTCGTATTCGCATAAAAAATATGGATGTGAATATGGTATGAACTCTTACCACCCGAAATGTTATTTTATCTGGACTATCCGTATCCATATTCATATTCGATGAAGTAATATACATATTTTATTACAATACAACTAATTAGTTGGATAAGTTTTTAATTGAACATTAATTCGTGTTTCTTTAGGTGAAGTAAATGAATTAGAATGATTAAGCGTGATTGTACGAGAATAATATGTCATTAATGTCTTCATACTACATAAGTTATGAGGATATTTGGATCTGACTGAATTGAGTAGATATTTGATTTGAATTCATATTTGTTATAATATTCAATTTGTATTCGAGAATATTTGGATTCATATTCGTATTCGTATTCGTTTACAAATACGAATATGAATATGGTTTAAGCACTATTCGCCGTATCTAATTCGTTTTCACCTCTACCAGCCACTTTGCTTCAAGGGCGATCTAGGGATGGTAGTCTGTAAGCATTTGTTACGTTTTAACAGCACAGTTGGAAAGTTGGCCTACACCAAAGGGTGTTAGGATACTAGCATGTAGAATTTTATATCTATATGTTTCTGATATCGCCATCTTGATGCCTTAATTTGAAGTTAGCATACTTATTTATGCATATTTATGTAGCATCTCCGTGTATTCTTCTATGTAGGTCTTATTAAAGCTGCTACTTGCTACTTAATGGTGATTTTCCCTATTCCCTATTGTCTGAAAATGATTTTTTGAAAAAAAACTACCTGTTTACAGAGACAAGAAAGAAAGTGTTCTGTTTTATCTCTATACGAATATGCACTGCACTCACCTATTTTGATGTAAACTTATGCATATTGCTATCCTTATTGCATTTGCCCAGATGGACCTGGATCATCAACAATATTATTACTATTACATGTCCTGCATGTGCAGGCAAAGGGCTCTATCTATGCTTGTTCTTCTCCTAGCTCTGTGGTGGAGGAGCAAACATGGTAGGAGGTCTAGTGGTTGAGGTGCAAAGTATGACCCACTAGTAGATAGGGATATCTATAGGATTAATGTGCTGATTAGGCTTATTGACACCTCAGATGCAACATGCATTAAGCAATTAAGGATGTCCAGAGCTATATTCTACAAGCTCTGTACTATGTTTAGACAGAAGGGAATGTTTTTATACATGGTGGGACAACATCACACAAATTCATCTATAGGGATTTGGTTTTGGCGATATGGTGAAACAGTGAGTAGGTGCTTCAATGTTGTCTTGCATGCAATGGAAAAATTAGCACGTGATCTCATTCATAGTAGATCGATGGATAAACACACAAAGATCACTAGCAGCCCTAACAAATTCTATCCCTACTTTGAGGTAACACTCAGCCCAAAGATTTTATTAGTCACCCTTACTTATGTTTGATACCTTTGTTTGACATACACTACCTATCTATTGTATATAGGGATGTATAGGGGCATTAGATGGCACTCACGTTAAGGCATGTGTACCTGTGCACATGGTAGACAGATTTAGGGGCCGCAAGTCATACCCCTCTCAGAATGTGCTAGCAGCTGTCGACTTCGACCTTCGGTTTACTTATGTCATAGCAGGGTGGGAGGGCTCTTCCCATGATTCTCTTGTGCTACAAGATGGCCTCTCTCGTCCAGTGGGTCTAAAAATACCTGAAGGTATGTACAAAATATTAGAATTAATGTTGGCCACACGATTATGTCAATTTGACTTTAGCTCACTATTATATCATGACTGTAGGAAAATTTTACTTGGCTGATGCTAGGTATGCTGGGAGGCCAGGGATATTACCTCCCTACCATAGTGTCCACTACCACCTAAATGAGTTTGTTGGATCCCGTGAGCCAAATACCCCAAAAGAGTTATTCAACATCCACCATTCCTTACTCAGGACTATTATGAATATTGTGTATGTATTGAAGAGGCCCAATTGACAATATATATATATATATATATATATATATATATATATATATATATATATATATATATAAGGTACAAAGGGATACAAGATTAAATCCTATTACAATAGGAAATACCTCTAATACCCTTAACACCCCCCTCAAATGCAAGACGTATGCAATAGCAGTGCATTGGAAAAGGTTTGATACTAAGATAGGAAAAATCCGAAGTTCGAGTCTTGAAAATATAGTTGTAGCGTGCAACTCTTGGATAGAGAAAAATTTTCAAATCAAACTGAAGAGGAATATATAGAAGCATGACGGCGCAGATCGAAGCCCAAGACGGTGGCGGCACAGTGCATAGGAAGCGCAACAGAAGCGTGGAGGCCTTAGAAGCTTGAGACAGTGGCTCAGAGAGTGGCGGCATCATAATGACTTCTACGATCTGCATGCGGATCAAAGAGAAGAGCGGGGATGGTGTCATGCAAAAAGAAAATTCCTAAGCTTTTATGATTGAGAATAAATTTATGGACTCGTATGGCTTAAATGAACTGAAAAATATAGGCTACGAACTTTAATGGATGCAAGGAAAGACTAAAACTAAAAGACTCAAAAGCAATGAATGCTAGTAGCATGATCTGCATCTCCTTATACCGTAATATCAAGTTGGGTCAGGATGTCTTCACGATGAGACCGAGCCCTTATTTCCTCGTGATCAGATGGCCAACTAGACATCCAAGCCCACATCCCCTTCCTCTTCCTATGGAGCATAGAAGAGAGCCACTCACTCCCATCTCTCCCCCTCTCTCCAGCACCAATAAAGAAACGATGGATTGGGGACCAGGCTCAGGAGAGGCGACTGACAGCGGTGAGGAGGTCGACAAGGGCGGTCCGGAACTGGGCTGGGTGACGCGGATCCGTGCGATGGCAACCAATAAGAGTGAGCGGCGGCGAAGAGGGCCGGATTTGACGAGGATCTGGTAGGGTGGCCTCGGTTATGACTAGGGGTGGAAAATGGTAACGGATAATTCGTTTTATCCGATATTCGTATTCGAGAAAATACGAATATGGTAAGCAAAAATTCGTATTCGAAAATATTCGTATTCGTATTCGAGAATATTCGTATCCGTATTTGAGAGTATTCGTATTCGCATTCGTATTCCAGAATATTCGTATCGTATCCGTATTCGAGACTATTCGATTCGTATTCGATCCGTTTCTAGAATCCATGAGAAATTCGTACAAATTTTGTGATTCAAAATTTGAATTTAGTTGGTTTAAAACCGGTAACCGGTCAAAAACTGGTGAAAATCGCTAGGAATCCGTTTTATCCGATATTCGTATCCGAGAAAATCCGTATTCGAAAATATCCGTATTCGTATTCGAGAATATTCGTATTCGTATTCGAGAATATTTGAATTCGTATTCGTATTCGTTTTAAAAATATGAATTCATATTCGTATTTGATACTATTCGACCATATCGATCCGTTTTCACCCCTAGTTATGACAACTGGGAGTCTAGATCTGGCTGGGAGGTTGCGCAGGACGGCACGATTCAACGACGGCAGCCATAGGAGCGGCGACGGTGTCGAGTGCGACCGACGGGGAGGCCAGATTTGAAGGAGGAGGCGGCCAGCGGGTGTCCCTCCATGTCGATCTAGCAAGGACGGTGGCGGGATCCTACGGCAGATGGAGGTTGTTGGTCAAATTCGGGAGGGGCAAGGCCATCGGTGAGATGACCGAAGACGCGGAGGAGGCCGGCGAGGAGCTATCATCGGATCTAGTGCAGAGAGGCCCGGATCCAACCTCAACGGTGGCAGCAGCAGATCATATCTGCGGATCCTGGAAGGAATGCCGGATCCGGGTGCTGATGGAGGAGTAACACGAGCCTGATGGTGGCGGCGGCTTGCAAAGAGGCTGGCCAGTGTCCGGATCTAGGCAAAGAGAGAGGTGCCAGCAAGAGGATCCGAGAGAGGCCATTGAAGAGAGATGACGGGAGGAGATCGATGCTGCATCCCCTACGAGCAAAGACGGCTGGATACGCCTCGGAGAGCGCTTGACGATGGTGCGAGCGATGGTGGCCCCCTCTGCAAGCGGAGATCGCTCCTCCTGGGGGCAGCAGATGCGGAAGACAAGCAAAGACAAGAAGGTAGCAGCGGCGGGCTACAGTAAACCCTAACCTTAACCTAAGCTCTAATACCATGTTATGAATATTGTGTATGTATTGAAGAGGCCCAATGGACAATATATATAAGGTACAAAGGGGACACAAGACTAAACCCTAATACAATAGGAAATACCTCAAATACCCTTAACAAGGACCTTAGCTGAATGAGCATTTGGGACCCTTAAGAGTCGCTTCAAGATACTTACTCACAGGCCCTTCATACCTCTAAAATCGCAGATTAAGATGGTTGTTGCTTGTTGCGCCTTGCACAATTGGATAATGGAAAATGGGCCAGATGAGTATGTTTGAGAAGAGGCCAGAAGAGTATGTTTGAGAAGAGGCCACATGGTATGCAAACCGACATAGGAGCAGTGGATGGGTTCGTGATTGGGGGGCCGACATACATGAGTGGGCTACCAAGCGTGATTCCATAGCTGAGCATATGTGGAAGGATAGAGGGAGTGCTCGTAATAATGATGCTAATAACTCAACATGCGTGATCGGAGATGAAGAACAATGATGCTACTGACTCAACATGCGTAATCTGAGATGAAGAACATTGATAACTCGAACTTGATGTTATTCTTTGTTGTAAGGAATATTTGTAGTAACATCGTTTCAGCCCATTAAGTGTGTGATCCTGTAGGCTCATGTATATTTGGCCATAGGCCGAAAAACTCCTTTCCGGCCCATAAGTTGGTAGCGGTCCATAGCAGGGCATAATGACTCCTAAACATACATAAAGATTATATCGGATGAACCTATATAGTGCTAATTATGTACCGATCCTTTTGCCTCATGATACCAGATCAAACTCATAGCGAGAAGTGTATCATTCTATGATAGCCCAATTCTTCACTTGAACCTGTAGTAGATTACTCAGTTGTAATTGACTCCTCAACCACATTCGGTATGGCCATGCACTTCCTTAATCCAACCAAATCGAGGGGCCCAGAGATATCTCTTCTGTTATATAGGAGAGGCAAATTCCATATTGATTGCTCATATTCCTCCGCATATTTTATAGTAAACTCGAAAGCTACCTTTATGACCACCCATTCACAGAGTAGTGTTTGGTAACTCTTAAGTAAACAATTACACATGTAGGAAATAATGACGATCTCAGGTCTAAGGATCCTACATACACTATGTATGAGGCCAACTGATGACACTTAAGAATATAACAATTTTCGCAGTATATCATGGTGAGTCAATCTAACATCATATTCTTTAACATATGTCCACATTATTGATTTGATATCCCATATATATTATCCGTGAAACATGATCATCAATCAATACATATGCTGATCTATAAATCATAATTGTCCCATATAATGATATAAGATCATTAATAATTTGGAATAACATCAAAATATGAATAAAGAGTTCCACGAACAAGTCAAATACTTGTTGATCAATACGAAAGATATTTATTCAAGCAACAAAATAATATATTATTCAAAAAATCATAAACATAGAAGTAATATAACCATCTTTATGATTGCCACTAACACTATCTGGACGAAGAAATTTTTGTTCCTATGTGGTGACTAGGGAAGCGTTGACATGTCGAGAGATTTACCACGTGGATCATCTACTGCAGATCGTGAGGTTTGGCGAGCCCGCTGCTGGTCCCTTGCTCCTTTTTGACATGACACGCGGCGGTGGCGTGGAATCATGCTTCCCTGGACATGCCCGGACCGATCGTCAAGAGGAGGTGAGGTGATGCAACCGACGAGTAATGGCAATAGGAACAACGATTGACATCACACATCGGCTGCCTCCAAGGTGACACGTCACGCCGCCTCATCCCACGAGGAAGGTCTGGTTGCCGCCACCTCATGGGACCCACGACTATGGCGGGCCCACCATCAGTGGGTCTACGTGCTCCGGTCGCTGTGGCCTCCGGTGCAGCAGTGAGCTGTCCTGAGGCCCGCCACCACTTGGACATGCCCGAGGTGAGGAAGAAGCACACGTGGCTACTTTGTCATGTTGCTCCCCTCCCATGTGGGCCCTGTTCGTGCTTGGTGGGCCCCATGCGTGTGGCAAGTTGCACCACTTGTGTACTTTGCCTACTTAGCACTTGCACTTGTTATTGCTGGTCGCTGCCTCTGCGCCGAGTCGGTTGGCTTAGCCCGGTTCATGTTTTTTCAGCGTGGTGAAAACCTCAAAAAGGTCGATATTACTAAACCCACAAACTACATATGTTTGGACTAGTCTCTGTTGCAATCGATGGTAATAACCGTCAGTGATACATTACAGATGATTCGTAATAAAAACTGTCTGTGATGTATTATCATAGATGGTTTTTTGTGAAAAGCCGTCCATGATATATCACAAACGGTTTTTGTAAAAACGGTCTGTGGTACATAGACATCACAGACGGTTTTTTATATTAGCCGTCTGTATTGTTAATTATCACATATGGTTATTTTTTAAAAAACTGTCTGTGATAATATTCTTCTATATATACAAGGGAGAAAACCTAGCCCACTACTGCTGCACACACTTGGGTTTTGCAACACACCTGTGCGCCTTCACAACTCCCCCCTCTCCACCTCCAGCTGCGCCGCCTCCCTTGTCTCATCTCCCACCTAGAGCCCTCCTAGATGAATAGTAACCCTCCCTGGATTTTGATCTAAGAATGAGATAACAGAGAGGGAGTGTAGAAAATTTGAGAGACCTTATTCCTAGAGCGGTTAGTTCTCCTAGATGAATAGTAACCCTCCCTTGCTTGTGCTCATGATATATTTATTTTGGTTTGGATCCTATCTCTAGCCCAGAGGATACATGCTGTTGTGTGTATGGCAATGGTATCATGTAAGCTTTTGTTCTAATAGTAATAGGAATAATGATGGATGACACAAGCACTGAAAATACAGCAGAGTATTATCACACAACTGAGTACATTGAATGCCAACATAATCACATATTGACAAATCTAGTATATGTTCTTCTAATTAACATTGGTGTGATCACTGTTTTACGACAATTAACATTAAAAGGTGCATAATAATTTTGAGCTTCCCAGTTAAGCAGAATTCATACACCTAGGGTTCTAATTAACCTAGGGCTTCTAATCTGGACTTGAACCTAAACATGCATAGGTTATAGCCTTACACATATATGCATAATTAATAGACTAATTTAGTTAATCTATTAATTAGGTTAGTTCACTAAGCTTAGAAGCTGCAATATATGCTTGTGAAAACTAAGCATATATATGGTAGCCACCTAGTCTCTTGTTTCTTTGGAAAATGATATTCGTTGAAAATTTTGTTATAGTTTCTGTGGAAAATGATGTTCATTGAAAGTAGAGTGCAGTCGACACCTGGGAGAAATAAAATTTCGTTTATGATATTCAGTTTGTGTTTTATATACCCTATGCTGAAATACAATTTGAATGCTTCATAAATAGCAACTAAGCGAGATGACGTACATAGTCTTTGCTGAATGCATCCGATAATCAGACCAAAGGAGCAACTAAACGAGAGGGACAAGGTATATTGAAAATGCCTGAGATTAGAATGACCATCATGGAGGTCAGTCCAGTTGGGGTTCCTCTACATCCCAAGAAAGCACTGGCTGCATTTCGGACCACCTACGGGATAGTTGCAAGGGAACATGTCCCCATCATCACACCGAGCTGGAAGACTCTGATGCATGAAGAAAAAGAGTATCTTTGGGAGGAGGTCTTAAGGTCCTTTGAGATCGGAGAACGGCGTATCTTTTGATACTGAGGTAATAAACTAGACAACATAAAGTCACATACAACTCATAACTTACTTGTTTTTGATTTAGATGAATAATGCTCACATATTTTATGATAACACTAACATAGTCTTACCCCATAATTTAAATGAGCGAGAGACAGAGTCAAATCCCATATCACACTTGATAGCTAAAACTATGCTAGTCGAAACAGTAGTTATTTTAAAACACCCTTCTAATGAGATCTTATAGCAATAATATATGTCAAGATGAGAAAAAGAGAACTAATTATTCACAAATTCTTCTGGAAATTAGTCAGACTGCTCATGTTGGTATTTCTTAACAATTACAAGATAAACATTAAAGCATTGTTTCTTTTGTAGTTATTGAGAAATACCAACATGAGCAGACTGGCTACTTTTCAGAAGAATTTGTGAATAATTAGTACAGATGAGAAAAAGAGAACTAATTATTCACAAATTTTTCTGAAAAGTAGCCAGTCTGCTCATGTACAGGTACAGCAAAGGCAAGGATGTCAGCATAATCTGCTTCTGCCATGGTAACTTCCTTGCTCCTGCGGAGTTTGTGAAGCACGCTGGCGGGGTGACGTCTCGAATCGCTTAGGCATATCGTCGTCAACCCCTCGCCGTCGGTGTTCTTGTAATCCTGAAATGTACCTAGAGAAAGGTTTTTCTTCATGCTGTTACCTATTGTGTTGTAACTTGGTAGACACTCTATCACCCAGGGGCGGAATTAGTCTAAGCCTAAGCCCCAGGCTGGACCAAATGTTTGAAAAAATCGTTGAAGGTGTTGTAACTTGGTAGACACCCTGTCACCGTCAGTGCAACGAACTAGAGGGTCTCAGCAATTTACTGGAAATTGGGAGAACGATAGCAAACTGAAGAAGTGAAGAGATTTATCGTCAGCATATGTTTATGTTTTTTGAACTCGTCATCTGCATATGTTGATAGGCATGTCCCTTTTTCAAAAAACGTATATATAGGCCGGTTTAGCTGAACAACTCGACTATAACCGGCAAATACAGAATAGCACATAAGTTTCATTCGGTAGTACTATTGCTGGAACCGCAAGATGCAAATCAAGTCTTGTCCCGAGGAATTGATCATACCTTCGTTGTTATTTTCTTGTGAAATTGCCACAGGCAACTTCAGATCATTGCATATTTTTATCTTTGCATTTTCCAAAGAACCGTAGATCTTATGATCATTGGATTACAATCCAACAGAACAAAGGAACACATATTTAGCCCATTTTTCCTGTACCAGCGTAAATAGCATTTTGCGTTTACCCATTAGTAGATGGAATGGCATTGTCCATTTCTAACTGAAAAAAAAATGAAAAACAGGTAGGTTGTCACTGTTGTACCTTGTACAGCAACAGCAAATTTATTAGCCTAGTTAGCTCACACAAGGAGCAGGAGAATGAAAGATTTCTGCAAAATCATGAGCTTAATGAGGCTTGTCACTATTCTATCTTGTACAGAAACTGCAAATGTGTCATAGGAACCAAGCAGTAAGCACTACGCCAAATTGCTACCATGAGAGTACTGTTAACGGAACCATACTTAACTGCCGGCCGCATCCACCGGGCGCCCACGCCTCCGCTCTACGCGCTGCACCACTGGCTCAATACTGCGTCCATGTATTAATACAATTGTATGTCATCAATACAATTCGCGGATTAATCCTGTTTCATGGTATCAGACTGCGCGGCTTGATCCTCCGTCGCCTGCGCCTGACTCTCTTCCGCTGCTCTCCATGGATCACCACCAACTCCCTACCCTCGAGCCTTCTGCCTCTATTCAAGATGCCCTTTCTTCCCCTGCCTCCGCTGCCGACTCCGGCGATGCCAGCATGCACCTGAGCGCCCCACCACCCCAACCTCCACCTGCCTCCTCGCTACAGATGGTCAACATCAAGTCGCACGTGCCGGTGGTCCTCGACATCGCCACCCCCAACTACACCGAGTGGCGCTGCTTCCTCGACTCCGTCATCGGCAAGTTCGGTCTTCAATCCCACATCGCCGCCGCTCCAACCGCCTCCCAGCGCACCAACCCCGAGTGGCTCATGGTTGATCACTGCCTCGTCAACTGGCTCTACAACACCGTGTCACGCGACGTCCTTCAGATCGTTCGCGCCCCGGGAGCCACTGCGCACACGATCTGGACTGCCATCGTCGACCTCTTCCGCGACCATCAACTCCACCGCGCTGTGTACCTTGAAGCCGAGTACCGCAGCCTCTATCAGGGCGATCTCAGCATCACAGAATATTGCGCCAAGTTGAAGCAGCTCGCCGATGCCCTCCGTGACCTTGGCCAGCCCGTCTCCGAGCCTTCACAGGTCCTCAACCTGCTTCGCGGCCTCAATGGCAAGTACCGGCACATGATCTCCACCATCACCTCGAAGCAGCCGCCGCACACCTTCCTCTCCGCCCGTTCCTGCCTTCTGTTAGAGGAACTCTACGATTCACAGCACGGCAAGATGGCCGCACATCACGCCCTGGTAGCCCACGGCGGTGGAGGCGGCTCCGGGCAGGGCGGATCAGGTGGATCTCCCTTCGGCAGTGGAGGCGGCTTCGGACAGGGCGGATCAGGCGGATCTCCCTCCGGCGGTGGAGGCGGCTTCGGACAGGGCGGATCCGGCGGATCCTTCTCCGGCGGCACCCGATCCAGGAAGCGCCGCGGCCGCGGCAACGGCAACCCCGGTGGTCTCCAGCTCCCGGCCGCTCGCGGCGGCGCCTCTTCCTCCGCGACACGGCCGCCCTTCACCAACTCACCTTGGACCACGGGCTTTAACCCGTGGACAGGTATGGTTCAGGCATGGCCCATGCCATTCCGGGCCCCGGCCGCCGGCGTCCTCGGCCCACGGCCCGGCACGCCTCCCCAGCAGGCCTTCATCGCCGGTCCGTCGTAGTTCCCCGCCGACCCAGCTGCGGGCTTGAGTGCGGCAACCCCCGCGCCATCTGGTTGGGAGCAAAACTCCTCCTCATCTGCGCTTCGCCGGTAGCCGCGTTTCTCCGCCGCCTCGGCTCTTCCGACTGGTTTCTCGACACCGGTGCCTCCTCTCACATGGCCTCTGCCCCTGGTAACCTTCACTCCCTGCGCCCCCTTTCTTCTCCCCCTTCTGTCACAGTGGGTAATGGCGCCCATCTGCCTGTCACGCACATGGCAGCCTCCTCCATTCCCACTTCATCCTCACCTCTTCTTCACAATGTCCTTGTCACACCTTCTTTGATTAAAAACTTAATCTCTGTTCGTTCCCTAACACGCGACAACAATGTCTCAGTTGAATTCGATCCTTATGGTTTCTCCATCAAGGATCTTTCCACTCGCCAGGTGATGCTCCGATGTGATAGCCATGGCGATCTGTACCCGCTGCAGCCGACGATCCACCAAGCTCTCCACGCATCCAGTACTCCGGTCGATCTGTGGCATCAACGATTGGGGCACCCAGGTCGTGATCAACTTGCTGCGTACCTACGCTCCTTTGATTTCACCTGTAATAAGTCTGCCGTTCATCTCTGTCCCGCCTGCCAGCTTGGGAAGCATGTGAGGCTACCTTTCTCCCGTTCTTCCTCCATTTGTTACTTCCCATTTCAATTACTACATTCAGATGTCTGGACCTCACCTGTACCCAACATTTCTGGCTATCAATATTACTTAGTCATCATTGACGATTATTCCCACTATGTATGGACCTTTCCATTGAGACATAAATCAGATGTTGTGCCTACCTTTCTGTCCTTTTGCTCTTACATCCATACACAATTCCGGTTGCCAATTCTCGCGCTTCAAACTGATAACGGTCGAGAGTTCGACAATCATGCCTTGCGCATGTACTTCCAGAACCATGGCATTACCCTACGCTTATCATGTCCATACACATCCGCTCAAAACGGCAAGGCCGAGCGTACTCTCCGCACTCTCAATGATAACATTCGCACCATGCTCTTCCACGCACACGTGCTGCCAGACTTCTGGGCTGAGGCCCTCGCCACAGCCACTTACCTCATCAACCGGCGTCCATGTCGCGCTACGGGCATCACCACCCCGCACGAGTTTCTCCTAGGCACTCCTCCCTCTTACAATCACCTCCGAGTGTTCGGGTGCCTTTGCTATCCGAACCAATCCGCCACTGCAGCCAACAAGCTTTGTCCTCGTTCAATCGCGTGTGTATTCTTGGGCTACCCAGCGGATCACAAGGGATACAGGTGCTACGACATGAATACCCGGCATGTCATTGTCTCACGGCACGTCGTGTTCGACGAGACGTAGTTCCCGTTTCAGCCAGCACAACCCACGTCTACTTCGGGCTCCAGCATCACTCTCGAAGATGATCCGGCGCCGGTCGCAACGCCTGTACGACAGCGTCCGGTTCAAATTGCTGTACTCCCTCCGGCCGAGCTACCCTCCACGCCGACGTCCCCATCTGCCCTGCGCGACCACGCAGCTCCATCTGTTGCTTCACCCTCGATGTCGCCACACTCGCATGCGACAACGACTACATCGGCTTCTCCTTCCACTACGTTGTCGCCCTCGCTTCCGCCAGCTCCGCCGCCGCAGCACCCAATGATGACACGAGGGAAGGCTGGTGTCGTTAAACCCAACCCTAAGTACGCCATGGAAACATCAGCACCGAGCCCCACCATCTCTCCGATTCCACATTCTGCGCGTGCAGCTCTGCGCGACCCGAATTGGCGTGCTGCGATGCAACGCGAGTTCAACGCACTGCGGGATAATCACACATGGCGCTTGGTTCCACGGCCGCCGAAAGCTCACGTCGTCACCGGGAAATGGGTGTTCAAGCACAAATTGAACCCCGACGGCAGCCTCGACCGCTACAAAGCCCGGTGGGTCGTGCGTGGCTTTAGCTAGCGTCCAGGGGTCGACTTCAGCGAGACGTTCACACCGGTCGTCAAGCCTGCAACAATCCGCACAGTCCTCGCTCTTATCGCTGGACGGCAGTGGCCGGTGCGACAACTTGACGTGTCCAACGCGTTCCTTCACGGCCATCTCGACGAACGCGTCCTGTGCCAGCAGCCCATCGGCTTCGTGGATCCGACACAGCCAGACGCGGTCTGCCTCCTCTCCAAGTCCCTGTACGGTCTGCGCCAAGCCCCTCGCGCCTGGTTCGCGCGCATCACTGGGTTCCTCCGCACCATCGGCTTCATCGCCACCTGATCCGACTTGTCGCTGTTTGTGCTCCGCCGAGGCGATACCACGGCGTTCCTCCTACTCTACGTCGACGATATGGTACTCAGTGCATCCACCAATGCTCTCCTCCAAGACATCATTGCACGCCTGCGCGCTGAGTTCGCCATCAAGGACATGGGGCCGCTACACTTCTTCCTCGGCGTCGACGTTCAGCGTTCTGCACAGGGCTTCTTTTTGTCACAAACCAAGTACGCCGAGGAGCTTCTTGATCGCGCCGGGATGACAGAATGCAAGTCCGCGGAGACACCAGTCGACACCAAGGCAAAGCTATCATCCGCGACCGGTTCCTCAGTACGCGATCCGAGCACCTACCGCAGTCTCGCCGGGGCTCTCCAATATCTCACTATCACTCGGCCGGACATAGCCTACGCTGTGCAACAGGCATGCTTACACATGCATGATCCCAGGGAGTGCCACCTCGCGCTCGTCAAGCGCATCCTTCGCTACATCCGCGGGACGGCGCACCTCGGCCTTCACCTGCACGCCACGACATCGCCAACAATCACGGCATACTCGGGCGCCGGCCGGGCGGGTGCCGGACACGAGACGCTCACGTCGTGTGCGCATTTTCTTCGGTGGCTCGCTGGTGTCGTGGTCGTCTAAACGACAACCCACTGTGTCACGCTCCAGCGCGGAAGCCGAATACCGGGCAGTGGCCAATGCCACGGCAGAATGCATATGGCTCCGGCAGCTGCTCGGCGAGCTTCACTGCAACGTCCGTCGCGCAACGGTGGCTTACTGCGACAACATCTCCGCTGTGTACGTGACCAAGAACCCCGTGCATCACCGACGAACGAAGCACATCGAGCTCGACATACATTTCGTTCGAGAACGCGTCGCTCTGGGAAACTTGCGCGTGCTTCATGTACCCACCGGCCAGCAAATCGCAGACGTCATGGCAAAGGGCCTGCCAACGGTGACATTCACCGAATTTCGGTCCAGCCTCACCGTCGGGCCACCCGACGCTTCACTTGCGGGGGGGGTGTTAACGGAACCATACTTAACTGCCGGCCGCATCCACCGGGCGCCCACGCCTCCGCTCTACGCGCTGCACCACTGGCTCAATACTGTGTCTATGTATTAATACAACTGTATGTCATCAATACAATTCGCGGATTAATCCTGTTTCAAGTACGCCAAAATTGTCAACACTGCACACCTTTGATCGCTGGTGCACAAAGATACCCAAAACACACCAACTAAGCCCTTGCTACTTTTTTCCTACCACTCTTTGATTTCGTGCTCTTATTCTGCTTCTTGTATTCCTTGTGCAAGTTTATGGATGACAGCGTGTGATACTGTGATTCAATTCGGTCCTCAATCTCTCATTATCCTCCTAGGACCGCAAAATGACTTTGCAACTTCTCTTTTGAGTTCATCTTCACCCACTAAGCAATCTGCATTCTGATGTACATCGGGGCTTAGAACAACAAGTTCCTTGCCACGCGGCTTCCTTTTGCAGTTCAGCAACAATACTTTGTTAGCTGGTTTTGATAATTCCCGTTCAATTGACAAGTCTCTATATGCTTCTAGAGGATTTGCATTTGAAATTGGAACTGGGTTCTGGGTAGGGTTCAGATTTGCTATGCTCAATATATTTGAGGCCACTGAGTAAACGGAGACATCATAATGCTTCTGAAGAATGCTAAGCTCCCAAAGGACTGAAGCAAGTGCCCCACTCAGATATACGGATCTTTAGCCTCTGGATCATATTTCTGAACAAAAGAAGCGAAGTAACATTATCAGATAAACACAAACTCTGAATGATTGGAGTATGGAAAAGAAGGGTAGACATACCACAACTAAGCAAGACAGGGAACCACCACCAGAATCATTTTCCAGCATGTTTCGGCACTTGCTATTCTTCTGGAGATGATGCTTCAGTGTGATTAATACTGAAATATTAGTCAAACATGTAAAATCATTACGTCAATGAAACAAACGAGAAATGATTACGCTCGATAACAAATGCTTGTAACTACCACCCAGGAAGAAAAACAAATGCTTTACATATGGATCTAATAGTCTAATAATGTCATACTGTCGTACACATTTTGTGCAGCCCCTGATGTTCCAGCGCTGGAGTCAAAACAAATTTGGAAACATCAGGCTCCAAATCCTTATGGCTTCCGAAATCATCGGTCACCATGACGAAGCACAAGAGATCCGCTCCCTATCATCTGAAGAAGGCGTCTTCCGCAAATGCCTGAAAATCCGATACCTTGCTCTCTGCTCCCTGCAGCGATCTATGCTGCACCAACGTTCCCGCCTTATCTGGCTAAAGGAGGGCAACCCCAACACCAAGTTCTTCCACATTCAAGACAAGTACCGCAGATGCAAAAACAGGATCTCTTCCCTTACTTGCGACGGATCCTCCTATAAGGATCATGACTCCATGGTGGCCGTGCTTCACTCCTATTTTGTTGCTTTAATGGGAGCAGATGTTTCCCCCTCCGAGGCCATCAATTTGGATGCTCTTGGTCTGGAACGAGCAAACTTGCAAGAGCTGTCTAGTATGATCTCAAAAAATGAGGTGTGGGAGGCTATCCGAATCATGCCGGATGACAAATCCCTTGGGTCAGATGGTTTCACCAGAGCTTTTTTCAAATCTTCTTGGCCTATCTTTAAACAAGACCTCTTGCTGGCCATGTTTGCTTTCTTCAATACGGATCGCCATGGCTTCCATTGGCTGAACTCCTCCCTTCTCTTTGTACTTCCAAAGAAGCCAGGTGCACACCAACCTCAAGACTTCAGGCCCATCAGTCTCCTCCATAGCTTCGCCAAGATCATTGCCAAGGTGTTGGCCTTGCGTCTTTAGCCTCGCATGGACAACCTAGTAGACAGGAGTCAAAGTGCATTCATTAAAGGCCGGGCGATCCATGACAATTTCTGCTTTGTGCAAGATGCCGTCCGTGTGCTACGCAGATTAAACGAGTGGAGACTCCTCAAACTTGATATCACTAAAGCTTTTGATAGCTTGGCATGGCCTTTCTTGCTCAATGTCATGCTTCATCAAGGCTTTGACACTCGGTGGTGTGATTGGATGTCCATTCTGCTGTCTTCGGCCTCAAGCCAGATCCTCCTAAACGGTTTACCGGGAAACAGACTCTGGCATCGTCGGGGCCTACGACAAGGGGACCTCTTGTCACCCTTCTTTTTCGTCATTGCCATGGACATGCTCCCGAAGTTAGTAAACTTTGGAATCTGGCAAGGAGCCCTTGCCAGTAGCGCTAAACTCCGCTCACTTTGCTCCCTTTACGCAGACGATGCCATGCTTTTCCTAACACTGAAATCTCACTAGATGCAAGTGCTACTACAACTGCTAGACCTCTTCGGTTCTGCCTCAAGCCTTTGGGTAAACTTGCAAAAGTCTGTTGTGGTCCCGGTGAACTGTAGCTCATCCGAAATTCAGTCAGCTACAGACATTTTCAGTTGTTCCATGGCTGAGCTCCCTATTTCTTATTTGGGAATTCCTCTCTCCCTCCGGAAGTTTAGGAGGCGAGACCCTGACCCTCTTCTTGACAAGCTTTCTGCTCGCCTCCCATCTTGGAAGGCAAATTTGCTTTCTGAAGCAGGCCGCTTGATCATCGTCAAATCGGTCCTTTCTTCAATGGCCATATACCCTTTGCTCGTAGCCATCTTGCCGTCCTGGGCGATTAAAGCCATTGACAAGAAAAGAAGGACGTTCCTTTGGGCCAAAGGACACTCTTCCGCGGCTGGAAAATGCATGGTAAGCTGGAACCAGGTCTGCCACCCTTACCAATTTGGAGGCCATGGTGTGCCCAACCTCATGTTGGCAGGGATGGCTTAACGCTTACGATGGGAGTGGTTCTCTCAGGTTCAGCCAACGAAACTTTGGCACAGACTGAGAGATCCCCTTGACATGGACATCTGAGACTTCGTCAGCGCGTCTGTGGTTTCTCAGCTGGGAAATAGCACCACTACGAGGTTCGGTCTGATGCTTGGCTCCATGGACAAAGCATCAGAACGCTCATACCGTCCCTCTGGGAGAGGGTCAAGGCCTCCCGACGTCACAGTAGCTTGGTCCCTGCAACACTGAATAATTATGCCTGGATCAAGGATTTAGCACCTCCTTTCTTTTTGCAGACCATTGTGGATGTTATTCGGCTCACCGATTTGCTCGTCGGAATTCACCTTCAGCTGGACCAAGACAACATTGTCACCTGGCGTTGGGCAGCAAATGGAATCTATTCTGCTCGATCAGTTTATTTAGCTTTCTTTCATGATTCAATTCTGTTCCCGGTTGCAAAACAGTTGTGGAAAAGTTGGGCTCCAATGAAAGTGAAGTTTTTCGTTTGGCTAGCCTTACACCGGAGATGCTGGACGTTCTTCCGTTTGCTCAGGCACTGCATTCAAGCACCGGAAGCCTGTCTGCTCTGTCAGCAGGAACCAGAAACAATTGATCACCTCCTGCTTCATTGCGTTTCCACGAAGGTCATTTGGTCCAGAAACTCTGAATGGTTCACTCTTGTTTAGCAGTCTCTTTCAATCGTTCCCCGGTGCCCTGTAATAGCCCCTCCCCCCTCCACTTTGTACTCCTCCCTCTGCCTGTTTCTGTGCCTCTTTGGTCTTTCTTTCTATCTCTCTCTTTTTCTTCGTACTTTACTACCCCCTTAATTGAATGGAACGCTTCTTGCGTTTTCGTGAAAAAAAGATAAGCCACCTGTGCATGCCATACGAACTATGTACAAGCACCACCGGTGGTTGTATAAGGGTGGTTTACTACTTCAGTATGAATTGTTACACAAATGCTCCTACAAATGGATGCACACTCAGAAACATGCATCATTGCATCGTACCGCCGAACAACTCAGACAAAAAAGTTTGGCAGGCACTATTAGCTCAAAATCAGAAGGGACAATTATAATCCGAACAAACCTACTATGGCTTCTGCGAAGCCAAATGACAGAGCAAATGTGGCCAGTCGTTTAATGAAAGCAGCTGCTCCTAGCATGTCCTGCTGCTTGCCTTCCCACATAAGTGTCTTCAGAGCATCAGCCAATACCTCACCACGATCTCTGGATGCAATAGATCAGGTTATGTACTTTAAATATAATAACCACTGTAATTGCCCAAAAATTATTAAACATCAAGACATTTTGAAGTAGCATATTGTTAAGGGAGGGAGGGAGCAAACAACTATGAGCCATGAAATTTATATAATGGATAACAGTAGCGCTGCCTTCACCTTATAGTGTTGCGTGGGGTATCACATACCAGCACCGTATGCCTGGTTCAAAGGTTGTGGCAAATTAGGAATAAGGTGTTTTATTTGGAAGTTATCTATTATTAGGAAGTTCTATATCCTTCCATCTTTTAGAGATAGCTTAGATTATCTCTTTCCAAATTAGTTATGACATTCTTTTTTCCTCAAGATGTAGCCGACTTTATATGAGCCGCATATCCTATTTATCAAGAGGCAATGAAGAAATAGAAGATATTTCAATTCTCTAATTCTTTAGAAGTAGATTAAACTTCTCTCTAGAGACTTGGCTGATACCAATTTGGTATTTGAGCTAGGTTCATGTCTAGGAGTGAGAGCCCTGTTCCACCACCACACATGGAGGACACCCTACAAGTCATCGCCAAGCAATTGGAGAATTTCGTGCAAGATTGTATGGAGAACCGCACCTTGATGGGTGATGTACTGCGCAAACTTAAGGCCGTGGAGAAGCGGCCAGTGCGAGAAGAAATGGTGGCGACTGTGCCTAGCTCAGGCCAAGTTTCCACCTCACCACCTCCTGGTAGTGCACTGACACCACCATCAGGCTATATGCCATCCCAGCCACCCATTCTCTTTTCCGCAGCGCAACATACACCCTCCTTATTCCTCCAATCTCAGCCACCACAACTATCAACCCTCCCGAACTACCACCCTCCACAACACCTCGGCCAACCTTCTCCCCTTCCCTACCCACAATTTCAGCCAATCTACCCGGCCCAACAACCTTCCCAACGCCCATACTTTCCACCTTATCTATCCGGCTACAATCCCTCAATTGCTCCCCTAGCCGAGCAATCGAGCCTGCATATGGGTGCTAGTTTGGCTGCGCCTAAATACCACAAGCTCGAGTTTCCCACCTACGACGGCTTCATCGATCCTCTCGGGTGGATCAACCGATGCGAGCCGTTCTTTCGGGGACAGCACACGGCGGAGGTAGAAAAGGTCATGTTGGCGGCCTATCATCTGAGGAGGACGCACAAAATTGGTATCTCCAATTGGAGCGTGACTATGACATGCCTACTTGGGAGCACTTCAAAAGAGCGCATGCCACTTGTGGTTCGGACCTCTATTCCAAAATAATCCTCTCGATGAGCTCGCTCGTTTACCTTTTGCAACATCTATTGCCGACTACACCAACAAGTTCCTCGTGCTCCTTTGCCGTTATTAGGAACCTCTGTCGCCCAACCAGCAGCACTTCCTCTACACAGTTGGCCTTCCGGAGGACCTGTGCGCGAACATGGACCTCCAGTAATCGGTGGACCTGCAGGCGGCCATAACTTTGGCATGCACATATGAACGTCGGCACTCACCAGCGAGTGCTTCGACTACCGCTTCGCCGGTGATGCGCCAACGCCCTCTGGCCACGACTAGTGCAGCCGGCGTCCGGTCAACCACGCACCACACTAGCAGTCGACACTTCTATTACGCCGATGGCTACTCCAGCACCTCCATCAACTCGGCCACTCCGTCGCCTTTCACCCAAGGAGATGGCGGAACGGCGCAAGCACGAACTATGCTATAACTGTAATAAGCAGTATATGTGTGGTGACAAGTGTGCTCACCTTTTCTACATCGAGCTAGACAACTACGACGACAACGCCGACAACACGCCCGTGAAGGACACATTGGCTGAGCCATGTGTTTCACTTCAGACCCTCATAGGACTTTGGAGTGTTCATGCGACAGAGACTATGTAGGTGGAGATCTTCATCAATGTGGAGCGATTCACTGCCCTCATGGACAACGGCTCAACACACAACTTCCTTAGCAACGGCATCCTCGCTCGAGTCAGCTTGACACCAACCACCACACCCGGCCTCCGTGTGATGGTAGCCAACGGAGACCAGGTGGCTAGTAGTGGCGTGTGCCGCGCTGTTCCCCTACGCATCGGCGACTTGGAGTTCCAGGTGGACTGCTTTGCTATACCACTAGGTGGCTTTGATGTGGTCCTTGGCGTCCAGTGGCTCCGTACATTAGGCCCATTCTGTGATATCTCGATAATCTTCGGATGTCCTTCCGTGTGCATGACCACATGGTTTCCTGGACAGGTTTAGTGGCTCACGTCCTAAGGTGCGACATGCCATTACCAGGCATGACTCGACACTCCTGAAGGATATGCTCTTGGAGTTTGATGGCATCTTCACCGAACCGATTGGCCTGCTGCTGGTGCGTTGCTGGGACCATCACATTCAGCTGCACCTGGGCATGCCACCGGTGGCTATACGACCTATCACTATCCACAACTATAGAAGGAAGAGTTGGAGTGGCATTGTGCGGCTATGCTGCAGCAAGGGATTATTAGGGAAAGCGACTCCACGTTTTCCTCCCCGATACTACTTGTCAAGAAGCACGACAGGACATAGCATTTCTGCATCGATTGTCGTGCACTCAATGCACACATGGTGAAAGACAAATTTCCAATCCCTGTCATCGGTGAGTTATTAGATGAGCTATGTGGTGCCCAATTCTTCACCAGGCTGGATCTTTGTTCCGGGTACTATCAGATCCTCGTACATCTAGAAGACATCATCAAGACTGCGTTTCATGCCCACAACGGGCACTACGAGTCCCTGGTCATGCCTTTTGGCCTGACCAATGCGCCAACTATTATGAATAACGTTATACTCATCATGAGGCCAATAGGCCAATGTATATACACGTATAAGTATGGCATATATGCAGGAAACCCCTCACACAATAGGGTAAATACACAGATATATAATACATATATAACACCCCATCAAACATATGATGGATCAACAACACGAATTTTGGAGAGGTAGAAACTGTGCTGGGCTCTAGTCTATGCTTTTGTGAATAAGTCTACCAACTGAAACTCTGAAGGCACATACTGAAGAGGAACAACCTGGTCCTACACATGTGTCTGCATGTAGGAAGCATCAACACCAATATGCTTTGTAAGCTCATGCTTCACTGGATCTTTAGCAATGCTAATAGCACATGTATTATCAGATAAAAGAGGAGTCGGTGTAGAAATAGAAACACCAAAATCCTCAAGCAACCACCGAGCCAAGTAACCTCTATAGTCAACAAAGCCATAGCTCGCAACTCGGCCTCAGCACTTGAACGAGAAACTGCTATATGCTTCTTAGTCTTCCAAGCAATAAGGGAACCACCAAGAAAAACACAATAAGCAGAGAAACCGGCGATCACAATGATCGCTAGCTCAAGTGGCATCAAAATATGCCTGGAGATGTAAAGAGCTGGAGCGAGGGAAAAAGAGATGACGAGAAATAGTTCCATGAAGGTATCGCAAAACTCGAAGAAGATGACTATAGTAGAGCTGAGTAGGAGCAAAAACAATCGGACTCAACATATGCACATGGTACGAAATGTTAGGAGTGACACCAAGATAAACAAGGTTCCCAACAAGATGACGATAGTGAGTAGGATCAGTAAGAGGCTCACTATCAGTGTGACAAAGATAAACATTAAGCTCCATAGAAGTCTCAGCTCTGCGCTGATTAGTAAGAGAGGCACGATCAAGATCCTGGATATACTTTTCTTGGGACAGATAGAACCCTCAGAAGTAGAAATAACCTGAATCCCAAGAAATTATCGACGAAGACCTAGATCAGACATGAGAAACTGCTCATGAAGATGCTCCTTGACAAAAGTAATGTACTGAGAATCATCTCTAGTAATGATCATATCATTAACATACAAAAGGAGAAGCGTTCGACCATGAGGCGAAGTGTGAGTAAAAAGAGTAGGATCATGAGCACTGGTAGAGAAACCAGCTACAATGACAACAGAAGTGAAACGACTAAACCAGGCACGAGGAGCTTGCTTGAGGCCATAGAGAGATCGGTGAAGGCAAGAAACCCTCAGGAACATAATACCTAGGGGGTGGTTGCATGTAGACCTCCTCACGCAACTCGCTATTGAGAAAGGCATTCTTGACGTCCAACTGAGAGAGATCACTATCGAACAGAGGCCACAACAAAAAGAGTCCAAACGATGGTCATGTGAGCGATAGGAGCAAAGGTCTCATTGTAGTCACAACCATGCTCCTGTTGAAAACTACGAGCTATAAGATGAGCCTTGTAGCGCTTAAGAGAACCATCAGAGCGAGTCTTAATCTTATATACCCACTTGCACACGATAGGAGTAACACGCGCAAGAAGAGGAACAAGATCCCACGTGCCAGTACGCTCAATGGCAGCAATCTCCTCTGCCATCGCATACTGCTAGTCCTGATGAACAGCAGGATCATAGTAAGAAGTCGGTTCGGCAAGAGCAGCAGCAGCAAAACCAAAATGCTCAGGATGCCGAATAGACTGGCGATCACGAAGAGCATAACGAGGAGAGGCTGAAGAGGATGACCCATTAGAAGGAGAGGGCACATCAGAAGAATTCTCAATTCGCGGGGCGATGAGTATAGTAGATAGGATAAGAAGGAACAAGGTCAAGAGTAACCTCGGAAGAGGGTGCCGATGGTGAAGAAAGTGCCGACTGGGAAGGAGGCACTAGAGAGACCAAAGGCTGTGGTGGAGTGGTGACTATGGGATGAAAGGAAAAGTCAGGAAAGAAAGTGGCCTGACAAGAGATACGGAAGTGGAGGAAGGAGAAGGGCAACGATAGAAAGGACAAGAATCATCAAAAGTAACATCCCAAAAATCCGCATCCGTTGGCCAACAGGATCCCAACAACGATATCTCTTGTGCTCAGCACTATAGCCCAAAAAAACGCACTCAACAGACTGAACAGTTAGCTTGGTACGCTCACGACATGCAACAAGAACATAGCACACACATCCACATAGACGAAGACTAGAGTAATTAGGAGTCTTGCCACAGAGATGCTCAACTGGGATCCCACCTTGAAGAGCAGAGGATAACTGAATGTTGATCAGAAAAGTGGCAGTAGAAACAGCCTCAGCCCAAAAGTGTGGTCGAACAGTAGAAGCAAGCATGAGCTCCGAGACAAGAAAACTGAGACAGTGCCCTGCTCAGCAAGAAAACCACAATGAACTCCTGACAAGTACTCCCCAGCGGAATCAATGCGAAAAATACGAATAGGACAGTCAAACTGAGTACGGACCATGGTGGTAATTCTTGTAGATGGATAGAACCTCACTACGAGATGGCATAAAATATATCCACGTATGCCGAGAAAAATCAATAAAAATTATATAATATCGACGACCTCCTTTTGAAACGAAAGGAGCTAGTCCCCATACATCTGAATGAACAAGATCAAAAGGACGCTGAGACACTGACTCACTGGAAGGATAGGGGAGTTGAAGCTATTTGCCAAGCTTACAACACAGATAATTGAGAGAAGCATCACTAGACATAAACCTTAAAAGATCACGACGAAGTAATGAAAACATACGTGACCTACAAAGATGTTCTAAATGATGATGCCACTGAGCAAAAGATGCAGTGGAGGCTACAGCAAATACAGAGGCAGTGGGGCGACAAGACTGACAGGGGCAGCGGAAGGAAGATGAAGCCAGTCAAGCTCCCAGATTCATCGTGAGTCACGGTAGTGAGGGTCAATACCAACCAGATTCCCCATGTGGCAATCCTGAACACAACAAGAATTAGAATCGAGAATAACACAACCATGATTAGTGATATGGTCGGCAGATATGAGCTGAATGGTTAGTTTTGGAACAGGAGAAACAACAGAAACATGAAAGGATGAATTTGAAAGTGCCTCATCCTGCGATAGAAAAATAGGTACATCTGCTGTTTGAACAGTGATATGAGCAGCTAAAGGACTAATGGAAGTGAGATTGGTGGAATCAGATGTTATATGAAAGGAAGCACCAGGATCAAGAATCCAAGGTGATATACCTGAGGAGAAGTAGAAGGTGGTCTCTCACTGTAAGACTAAGCAGCAGAACCAGCAGAACCGGATAATGCAGAACCAACCATGCGACCTAGCAGTGTGAGAAACTGCTAAGTGTCAGAGGCACTGGGACTCCATTGAGAGGAGGAACCTCTAGAGCCCCTCAGAGGATAAGCACCATGACAAAAATCCTTCTTCTTGTAGCAAAACCGTTCCACATGTCCATCCTTGTTGCAATAGGTGCAGTAGAGTCCTCTACCAACAGCAGCTATCACTGGTTGAGGTGCAACTAGTGAAGGAGTAACCAGAGGCGTAGCAAGTGTAGAAGCTGGAGGAGCCACCAAAATCGACAGAAACAATGGTGATGACAGTAGACCTACACCACGAAGGTGAATCTCTTCAATACGAAAAGCTGCAAGAGCCTCCAACAGTCACACGAGGGTGACGAGGCAGCAACTAAGCACAAGTCTACTTAAACTCAGACCCGAGACGTGTCAAAAAGTTGTAAATGCGGTGAAGCTCCAAGTGAGACTGCTGACGTTGACAACAATGATAGGTGTGGCAAACAACTAGCCCCAAGAGTTAATCTGATGCCATACCGCGGACAACTAAGCATAGAACTCGTCCACAGTGGCATCTCCCTGCTACAGCGACTGCTCCTAGCGCATAACAGAAAGGTACAAGGAATCACCATATGGCTCGTAGCGGTTGCGCAGATGCGCCCACATCACTTATGCGGAAGTCAAACCAACAACATTGTTAAGGACAGAATAGGATTGTTATTTGTTTTCTTATATTCCTTGATTTCCTTATCTGTATATGGCACATTCTTCTGTATATAATCTTTGTACTCCCTATAAATATTGCCCTTTGATCCTCATGAATATACACACAATATTCATAACATGGTATCAGAGTTAGGGCACTTACACTAGTTTTTCCGCATCACCATAGGAGAGCCACCATCGCCAGTTCACATATGAGCCGCCGACCTCTGTGAGCCACCACCGTCACTCAAGCTATCGCCGCCATTTCTGACCGCCGCAACTTGCCTCTCCGCCCGGCACCCATTGCTTGGTCGTTTGGCTCCCAACGACCGGTTACCCGACGCCTCATCGACTGGTCGCTTGTCACCTTGTCGCCAGCCAGGTGTTGGTCACCCGCCGACCGTCCGACTCCAGCCGCCTATTGCATCACCACCGCCCGCCGCTCGATGCTCGGTGACCAGAGATTGGCGCCCGCCGTCGCTTGACTTTCAACCATTCCGCCTGCTTGGCTCTGTTTTGCTTGATCTGATCCATCATATCTGAATCGGAGTCGCCGCCCACCGATCCGCCTACCGGCCATCGGAACCACCACCCACCGGCCCGCCTACCGACCATCGGAGTAGCTGCTAGCCGGTCTCCGCCCGACCGACCAACGCCCAAAGCTCATTTGACTCCGCCTGTCCTAGATCTGATTTGATCGGTTGGATCAGATGTAGTCTTCCTATATTAGCGCAAAAAAAGAAGGAAAAAGAAAAAGAACAAAAAATGTTGATCTAACCACAGCGCCATCCAGCGCTGCCTGTTAGACTTCGTTGCCTTGGTCGCCATGCCGACCAGAGCCGCCTACCGATGGCTTCTATTCCATCAGCCGCGATTCCATTCTCAGTAACAAAGCGACATGAGACAAACTACAGGTTGTGCTCTTCTCTTATGGAGATCACGCTCGATGTCTCTACCTCTGGGGATATGTCACTGGTGCACAACCTTCTCCGCCACCAGCACTCCAGCCTCCTTTGAGGTCTACTTTTGCACCTCCTACAGAAGATGAGGCCACCAAGAAGAAGGTAGAGGCTGCTGCTGCTAATGCTGAAGCTGATGATGAGGTTTTTCAGTATGCCATCGACGCTTTCGAGCGCTAATGAGCTGATGAGGCCTGTGTTCGTGCCATCCTGGTGGTCAGCGTCGATGACTCCATCCAGCTAGGCATCGTTGGTCTGCGGTCTACTGACAGATCTGGAAGAACTTGCGTGAGCAATACAAGCAGAGTAGTGATGCTCAGTTCTTTTCGCTTCAGCATGAGTTGGATACGCCGAACCAGGGGGACTCTTCTGTCGACAACTTCTCCCAAGCCTTGGCCAGTCTTTGGCTCCAGTTGGACGAGCTGGCCTCTCCACTCTATCAGGAGTGTCATAAAGTGCAGGAGGCGGATCATGATCACCTTCGCCTTTGTGATTTTGTCTACTGTCTGCGCCCAGAGTTTGAGCCTATTAGGGCTCAATTGCTGAGCCACTCACAGCGCCCGACGGCCACCGAGGTCCTTTCAACGCTTCGGGTTGAGAAGCTTCGTCTGGGGTTAGTAGCACAGTCTGTTCCGATTGTGCTTGTTGCCACTTCTTCAACTACGATGGTGTTTTCTACTTCGACTACGACCTCCCTAGGTGCCTGTCTCTGCTCCTGTTTTCGCACCAACTAGAGTTTAGTGCAACTACAGTAAGAACTTCAGGCACGACTACCAGAGTTGTGCGGTGCGGAAAAAGCGGAACAAGACGCATGGGAGTGGACAACCAAAGAGGGGCAGGGAGGCCCTTCCTTCAAGGAGGATAGACCAGTTCATCATCTTCTGCTTAGCGAGGTGACTCTGTTTAGCAAGTCTGCTAGGCTCTACATCAGCACCTCTCTCACAACTCAGCGGGTTCTGCCAGTCTAGCTAAAACGTCTCCTCCAGGTACCTCTTGGATTCTAGATTTCGGTGCCTCTTTCCACATGACACCAGACTCCACATCTCTCACTTTAGTAGGATCTGCTTTTCCTATCTCTGTTCAGACAGCTGATGGTACTTCCTTATCTATCAGCTGTCAAGGTACTCTTTTGTCTCCTGACTTTTCTGTTCTCGTTGTTTCCCATGTTCCCTTGCTTACCATGAAGCTGATTTCGGTGGGACAGCTCATTGATCATGGTTGTAGAGCTGGTTTTGACTCACATCTGTTTCATCTAGGATCAACAGATAGAGACGGTACTTGGGATTGGCCAGCGCTGTAGGATTCGTCAGGGTCTCTATATTCTCGATCGCCTCCACCTTCCGTCCACTTCAGTTGCTCCTACCACGTTACTCCCACTGCCACTGCTGCCACCACCTCTGGAGTTTTTGCACAGTGTCATCACCATTTAGGTCACCTATGTGAGTTCCATTTTTCTTCATTAGTTTGTCAGGGTGTTCTTGGATGTGTTAGTGTTGACATGTCCATATTTTGTCAGGGTTGTAAGCTGGGCAAGCAGCTACAACATTCTTATCATTGTAGTGAGTTCTTATTTTGTCGTCCTTTTGACTTAGTTCATTCCAATGTAAGGGGACTTGCGCCTATTATTTCCAAAGGCGGACATAAATTGTATGTAATTTTCATTGATGATTATTCCCATTTTACTTGGCTTTTCCCTGTGATTAATCGTGGTCAATTTCTTGCGATCTATTGTAGCTTTGCCACGATGGTTCGTACTTAGTTTGAGTCCTCTATTCGTGCTTTTCACTGTGATTCTGCCAGCGAGTACTGTTTTGGCGATTTTAGACAATTTCTTTCTAAGCAAGGCACTCTTTACCAGTCTTGTTATCCTGGTGCCCAAGTCCAGAATGGGGTTGCTAAGCGCCAGTATCGTCATCTGATTGAGACTGCTCGTTCTCTTCTCCTTGCCTCTCATGTTCCACCACAGTTATGGGCTGAGTATGTTTCTACGGCTGCGTATCTCATCAATATGCAGCCTTCCACTGCTCTTAAGGATGTCAGTCCTATTGAGCGTCTTTACTCTAGAGCCCCCAGTACAGTCATCTTTGTGTTTTGGCTGCGCCTATTTTGTCCTGCTGCAGCCTCGTGAGCACACCAAACTGCCAGCCCAATCAGTTGAGTGCGTGTTTCTTGGGTACAGTTCTGAGCATAAGGGTTATCGCTGGTGTGATCATTTTGCTCGACGGATTAGGATCTCATGAGATGTTGTCTTTGACAAATCTCGACCTTTCTTCCATTGAGATTCGACTCCTCGTCCTACTTCCACCATCGAGACGATCTCCTGGCTGTCTCTCCCTGACTCTCCATCCATCTCTCCCCTTTCATAGCCGTCCTCTAGTTTGTCTCCAATGGTTCCATCTGTATCTCCATCTCCTGTGTTGCCTCCTGCAGCACCGCGTCTTGCTCCTACAGCAGCAGTCTTGTTTCTCTGGGGTGCACTACTGCAGACATCCTCGTCCTTCACCAGACTCATCTCCTGGTATCTTGCCGATACCGACGTCTAATTCCTCTAATGATGCTCCTCGTAACGCTCTTCGTGACCGGACATCCCTTCGACCTCCTAATCATCTTGGGTTAACTTCAACAGCTCATGCTCTGTCATTGAGCCTAGTTCTTATCGTGAGGCTGCTTCTCATTCTGATTGGCAGCTCGTTATGGCAGAGGAGCATGATGCTCTTCGACGTATGGAGACTTGTGACATAGTACCGACACTTGTGCATGCTCGTCTTATCACGTGCATGTGGGTGTACAAGATTAAGACCAGGTCTGAGATACTATTGAGCGCTATAAGGCTCGTCTTGTGGTGCACGACTTTCAACAGGAGTACGGTTGTGATTACGATGAGACGTTTGCCTCTGTTGCACATATGACCACTGTTCGCACTCTTGGTGCGGTTGCTTCTGTTCGCCGTTATTCTATCTCTCAGCTGGATGTTAAAAATACTTTTCTTACTGCTGTCTTAAATGAGAAGGTTTACATGCAGCCACCACCTGGGTATTCTGTTCCATTTGGCCATGTCTGTCGTCTTCGTCGTGCTCTTTGGCCTCAAACAAGTCACTCGTGCCTGGTTTGCGCATTTTACCTCAGTGATTATCGTTGTCGGTTTCACTGTCAATGCCCATGACCCTGCTCTATTTGTCCATGTCTCACCTTGAGGTAGGACACTTCTTCTCTATGTGGATTATATGCTCATCACTAGCGATGATTCCTCATTTATCACATACATGCAGAAGCATCCCAGTGAGCAGCTTCTGATGACTGATCTTGGTTTGCTTACGTACTTCCTTAGGATTGAGGTTTCTTCCATGCCTGAGGGTTACTACCTCTCCCAACAGAAGTATGTATAATATTTTCTTGATCGGTCTGATCTAACTGATACTCGCACCACTGAGACTCTTATGGAGCTCTCCCTTTAATTTTGTTCTACTGATGGTGATCTTCTTAAGAAATCTACTCGTTATTGCCATCTTGTTGGGAGTCTGGTATATCTTGTGAGCACTCACCCTGATATTGCTCATGTTGTTCATATCTTGAGTCAGTTCATGGCTCGTCCTACTCATCTTCACTATAGTCACCTTTCTTCGTGTTATTCGCTATTTGCGTGGGACAATCTCTCGTCGCTTGTTTTTACCTAACTGCACCTCACCACAGCTTCAAGCGTACTACGATGCGACCTAGGCTAGTGATCCTTCTGATCGTCGGTCTCTTTCTGATTACTGTGTTTTTCTTAGCTTCTCTATGATTGCCTGGAAGACAATGAAGCAGACTGCAGTTTCTCATTCGAGTGTAGAAGCTGAGTTGAGAGTTATGGTAGCTGTGACAACAGAGATTACTTGGTTGAGATGGCTACTTGTAGACTTTGGAGTACCTATGAGGGGACCTACGACCCTTATGACCGATAGTACAGGCGCTATCAGCATTGCCTGTGATCCTGTGAAGCATGAGCTTACTAAGCAAATTGGTGTGGATGCTTCATATACTCGCTCACAGGTGCAGGAGGGAGTACTCGCTTTATAGTTTGTGCCCTCAAATTTACAGTTTGATGACTTCTTCACGAAGCCACAGACTAGGGCATAGCACTTGTATATTCTCTCCAAACTCAGTGTGTGTGATCCAGCACGTGTTTGAGGAGGGCATTCAGGATAGAATACGATTTTTATTTGTTTCCTTATATTCCTTGGTTCCCTTATCTGTATATCCTCTTTGTACTCCTTATAAATATTGCCATTTGGGCCTCATGAATATACATACAATATTTATAACAAACATCGCCAGTGAGATGCACCTCCATACTAGCAACCAAAATAGCAGAATCATGAGCATCTTTATCGATCCATGTCTTGTAAGAGGCATACTGAGCTGAAAAGTCTCTATGACATCCTCAAAAGCCTCAGATGCCTTTGTACGAGCATCTTCGGAAGTATCGTTCGGAAGTATAGGCTTAGTAGGTGGAGTAGGGCAAGACGGACAAGGAAACTCGCCAGTAAGAAACTCCCAAAGGCGCTGACCACGCATGTAGAGGCGTATGTGCTGAAACCAGTCCCGATAATTGAGACCATCGAAGATCACCGAGCAACAAGGAACATAATCGGTGCCTGCAAAAGAAGACATTTTTTCTTTTTCTTTTTCTTTTAGTTTTCTTTTTCTTCTTTTTTTGTTTTCCCCGGTCGGTCAGTCAACAAAAACCCAACTGAAGCGGTCACGAAGACAACCTCAAACCGAAGACACAGAAACAGTCTCCTGGGATAGATCTTGCAATGAAGATCTGGGACGGTACGGCTCTGACGACGATCTTGGCGGCACTGGGGTAGGCGGTGGAGATCATATCACACGGCCGGCTACGGCCACGGTCGGGGAAGGCAAGACGGAGACCATGGCGATCCGGCGGCAACTGTCGAGTCGGCCTGAGCGACGGCGGCTCTAGCCTAGGAGGAGACGGAGGCAATGTCGGGCGACGGTGACGAGCAGCCAGCGGCGGCGACCTCAAGCAGGAAAGTTCCGATCCAATGAGGAAGCGGGCGACGATGGCCTCCCTAGCAACGACGAATGGGGTAAAGCCAGATCCCGAGTGGTAGAGGGACCCGACATCTGAGCGGTGGCAGCGGTGAAGAAGATCCAAGCAGAGGATCTGGCGGTGAAGAGGATCCAAGCAGCGGCGGCGAAAGACGGTGAAACGAACCAGCAACACAAAACCCTAGATATGGGCTCTGATAGCATGTGTATGAATAGCGCTTGTATTCATCATGAGGCCAATGGGCCAATATATATACACGTACAGGTATGTCATATATGTAAGAAACCCCTCACACAACAGGGTAAATACACAGCTATATAATACATATCTAAGACCAGCAACCTTCCAAGCATTAATGAACGATATATTACGACCATTCTTGTGTTGCTTTATCCTAGTTTTCTTTGATGACATTCTCATTTATAGCTCATCTTGGTCGGAGCATCTCCGCCATCTTCGCCTTGTCTTTCAGGTCCTGCGGGACCATTCGCTCATTCCTCAAGCGATCCAAGTGCTTTTTCACCACACTTACGATGACTTATGTGGGGCATGTCATCTCATCTAGCGGTATGGCCAGGGATGCCAACAAGGTGTGCAGTGACAAATTGGCCAACGCCCCACTCTGCACATGGCCTAAGGGGCTTCTTGGGACTCACGGGATATTACCGCAAGTTCATCCAAGACTTCAGCATCATAGCTGCCCCATTGACCGCTCTCATTAAAAATGTAACACCCCAGAACCCACATTACCCTGGGATGCCACTAAAACCACTTCACAACTAGCCAAAATACAAGGTAAAATAAACTGGCAACAATTCCTAAAACATGATAAGTTAAGCGGAAGCATAATCAACTAAGTGAACAGGATTGTGATAACAAGTCAATAATTAAAATCAATCTCCAACATTTTAACCAAAAGAATAGTTCACAAATTTAACATTATTAAGTTAAAGTAAACATCGACGAGATAGCTAGGCAAATGGCTAGAATCCCTTTGACTTTATTACAGCATAAATCAATGAACTAAGTGTATTAATGTGGTGCCGCTCTACCCTTTCTATGCATGCTCAAGGATCACCAGTAGGGGGAAACAAATAAGGATGAGATAAAATCTCAACAAGCAAACTGTTTAACAGGCTATTCAAACTACAAACAATCATACAACAACATTTATGTTACCACACAACCACAATTTACGTCCACATTCATTTAACCACTACAGACCCCCACAAGTCATGCCTCATAAGTTTTTAATTAGTTGGCATATGAGTGCGTTTTTAATTAGTTGGCATATGAGTGCAGTTATTACATCCGCAATTAAATGCATATGCATGCTATGATCCACTGCACCCTTACCCAACAAGGTAAGAGTGTGCATCGTACTACAGCAATGTACGATGTTGTACTGGTACAGTCGCGGCTATAAGCGGCGATATCTACAATGCAAATATCATAACATGTTATGAATGATATGATAATCATAAACCACAAGAATTCCGACCTCAAAAGAGCATCAACATGACCATCATGGATTTAACATCAAGGAAACATCAACATATCCACCACATATTTATTTTTATATTCCATATTTGGCACATTAAATAAATTACCACATGACTACAAGCAACTTATCCAAAGCATATCAATTGATTATTATTTTGCTACCACAACCTCATTTAGAAAACATGCAACCATAGCATAATATTTCAAATTACGAGAATTATGTAGATTGTAAGTAGTAAGAATAACGAGTTAAACGGTAGCACATCCGCTACATTTACTTGCCTCTACCGGCGAAGCGAAGCAAGCACGCGTGATCGGGAGCGAAGCCACCTGTCCAGAAGTATCTCTCAGCACAATACTACAGCAAGGGAATCGCGTCTTAAGAAATAAAGATGTTGCTAATCCTCATACCCACACATAACCCTCTCCGCTTAACGGTCCAACACTTGCCCGCTGTAGCAGCTCTGCTTAATATTTTGTATTTTTAACACTATTAAACCATTTACAGCAAATGATATATTTCTGGAAACTACACTCAAATATCTTCAACTTTCAAGTAGACCACTAAATTTTATTTTACTGCTAACATGGTGTAATTTAACACGCAAAACAGAGGACATGCCCTGCTTACGCAATCGTGCGATCAACTTCTAACGCACAATACCTCATGTACAAAGCTCTAAAATTTATGATTTTTATACAGTAGTTAGATTATTGAATTCCCTACAATTTTCATAATTGTAGCTAAAATCATAAAAATCATTTACCACTGTGAAACTACACCCGAACGTCAATCTGTCTTAGTCTGCACCTCTGCCAAACAGCAAAGTTCCCGACTCTGCTGCGCCCAAATCCTGCGGCCTAACATTCTGGAAAAAATTACAGAAAATAGACCTCGTCATCCTCTACAATTTTCCTTTTGGTCAAACCCATAGGAAAAAATCATTTCGATGCCCTAATCTGCGCAAATAGTCGCGCTGCACAAATCTGACTAATCACAGACATCAGAAAATCACTAATCGGATAATCAATTTGCTAATCCCCTTCTAATCCCGTGCCAGAAACCCTAGTTACTCTAAAAACAGAAGGATTTGGGATTGGGAAAGTACCTAGGGGATCCCTTGGGATCACCCCTCTTCTTTCCTCTTCTTCTCTTCGCTCTCTTCTTCCTTCTCTTCTTCTTCCTTTCTTCTCGCTTCCTCCTTTGCACCAATGGACAGCAGCAGGGGAGAAGAGGGTGGCAACCAGGGGTGGAAAAAAGGGGGTGGCGGCCACTAGATTAAATAGGGGGTGTGGCTTAGGGTTTAGGGGGAAGGGGGGTGTGGCCACCTCTTGGGCCGGATGGCCCAAGGTGGTAGGCCTACCCTCCAGACAGCCCATATAGAAACAGTGATGACTACACATAACTACACTCCTAGTCTACAATCGGTTATTGGGAAGAAAATACAACAGCACAGGAGGTACATGATAAAATGCACTGTTGCCGTGATCATGTCATATTCAAGTAATTGAAGGTAAAAACACTGGTCAAGAGTAGTGTAAGCAGACATAATGAAAGAATATTACTCAAGACTCTGTGTTTGAGAGGCAGAAAACAAAGAACAAGACAAGAGTGTTGAAACGTGTCAGGTCGATACTCCAGTATAAGGCTATAAAGCGGCACAAAGAAATCCTGCAAATCTACATTCAAAGCATCAAGGTTGCTCCTCCAGACTTAAAAAGCAACTATGCAGCATTGCAGACGTTCTGACACACAGTGTATTATCATGGGGAATTTCGTCTTGATGGTCGGTATACCCAGAAAGCTTCTTGAGGCAAGTGATAAGTTCACTCATGAAATCCAAATCCAAATTTCAACTTTTATCTCAAAATTTAGAACTGTCAACTAAAAAAATATGACAACTCAGCTTGGTTTCAAACCTTCTCCTTAAGAAATCGAACTTTAAAACACATAATCTGAAGATGTATGAAAGATGTTACTCTGTCCACATCCAAATTCAGAGGATGTTACAAACTCAGCTGCCTTAACGGAAGCATCAGATTTGTATGGTTCTGGCGTTCTGCCTAAGTTAGCAAGTCTATTCTCCGAAAGAAATAAGGGAATACCGAAGTAGCATCGGTCTTATTCCATAAATATGGGCTTCCAAGCAGAGAAGTAACTGTGAGAACATTATAGTCCACAAGTTGATTGAAGGCGTGGCCCCTTATGTTGCTAACCAGACTGACCACAAAAGTGCAGTAATGAGGGCATTCCTGTTTTCTTGTTTTCAGTGCACTTTTGGATGGATGACGAACCAAGAGAAGGCCATCTGGCCTGCAGTGTCCAGCTGAGTATATGCTTTTGAATTCCAGAATTAGTCAAACTTATAGTGACATTGGACAATCTATGAAATTGGAAAGGTTTCTAGAAGTTTCAACGTGGGAATTGCAGGGAAAACTCAAATTGTATACCCTATTGAACACTGTCTGTGTTACCATCCCTGATAAAGCTTTGGAATAACAGGAAGCACAATATAATACACAATGTTACAATAATATGTGTTTGGAAGTAATGCACTCCAAACGCATGTATCCAGGTGGCCAGCAGTACTGATCACCCAGCTAATATACATAGTAAAACATCATTGTAATATTAGGAGCTTTTATTTTACACAACTACGATATCAATGAGTACTTCGCCGCACTAACTGCATTTCATCCGCCTTCTGAAGCCATTCCACAATTGAGCCCTGTAGCCTATCAGGTGTGTGTGCCACCCACAGATTGAGGAAGTCTGTGACCACTTTTGTCCATCTCTCTAGCTTTGGGTCTTGGCGTCGCCGGATTACTGACCTCCTGTTCCTAGCCTTTCTAATCTGCTTCGGCGGCATCTTCATCAAGCCCGTTTTCTCAACCTGAAGGTATGCAGTGCCATGTTTTGACTTCCAGAACATCTGATACGCCGTCGCTTCAGCCTTCCGGTAAAGGCAATCTATTGCCTTTGGCAGCATGACCTCATCCAGTTGTTCTAGGCTAATATTTGTGTGCATGCCACACTGCTCCTCGCCGTCGATTACCTCGATAGCAGAACTCTCAACAGCAGGCATTGGATCTTCTGAAGAGCCATGCGGTGAGACGAGGAGCCCAAGTTTAAGATGTGGCAATTCTTTTAAACAACTCGCTTCTCCTTGGCCGATTGTACTCCTCTGCATGTTGTACTTTGACAGTGGGATGTGGCATTGCAAGCACACTTCAAGAAGTGGTTCTAGAGAAAAATCTGATAGTGTCTGTGTGCTTGCCTTGCTGCTACATGACTTGGGCTCATGTTGCTTGCAGCAGTGTGGGTTTGGGCGAAACCACTGAGTAAAAGTTCTATAAATATTGTTCCAGTGTTCTTTGTCACTATAATCAACATATGACACCCAGGTGAAGTCCTGCGTTGGCAGCTGCACGAGTTGTTTCCGAACAGCTTCAACCGCGGACTTGAAGTGAGGGGTGGCCAACTCTAAGCACTTGATGGTGATTCCAACTATATCCATGCTTTCTGAAAGCTGTAGAGCCAAACTTAGATACAAATTTTTATCTGGCGCCTTGTCATCTTCATAAACAAAGGCAAGATGGGCCTCCAGCCGGTCTTCGAAGCTAATGGGACGGACCCAGAACAGATGGTATTGGCTTCCCCGGACAATTCTATACCGTAGCTCTTTGCCGGCTAGAAGGTGCCCAATGAGAGGATCAAAGAACATGTACTGCCGCGGCGTGCCGCCAAGCTCCACGAACCTCAGGAACTCACTAGCACCATCTGCGAACCACTCGAACCTTCGAACGGCAGAACTACTCGAGATGCTTTTGTTATCGCGTTCCAAGAATGAGGAGACAAATGACTTGGTGGCATGAGCCAGCCGTTTAGGGAAGGAGGAGTTCCTTACCTCCTGGTCCATCTCCTCGTCTTTAGCAACACGCTGCTTGTACTTGTGCAGCGTCTCCTCACACTCTTCAGCTGCACGCTTCAGCTTCTTGCGCCAACGTAGCAGCGACGCGTCGTTGATCTGCCACTTGTTGGATGTATCAAGAACAGCCTCTAGCTTGATGTGCGCCATCTCCAATCTCTCCATGTTCTCCTCTTCTGATTTGCATCCGTGCTTGTCAATCAGACCGGATACGATTTGGCTCACTGTCTTCTCGGCAAGCGCAAAGCCGATCGTCTCCGCCATAAATAAGGATTCAACTACTTGTGGGATTCCTGCAGAGGAGAAAGTAATTTATATATACAGAGCAGTTGGTTTTTCCTATCAAAACCCTCTCGCAATACTATTGGTGTACGAGCATGAGCTATGTTGCATGGGCATGGACATGTGTGTCCTACACAACATGACAAGGACATGGGGATTAGCCATTTTTTCAAAAACACTGACACAGGGACATGGCTATATATATTAATAAAAATAATATGGCATATGTATATAAATACAAGAGAATGAAGTATTGAAGTGTAAGTTGCAAATGTAAGCATTTAATCATGGAAAATTACAATATGTACCTTATGCTCTTGGGTTAGGATGAATGACTGAAGCACTGAACACCTTATGCTCTTGCAAATGAATGAAACAAGGCAGCAACCAGCACTCAGCATAGCAACCAGCAAGCCTGAGTATAGAAGCCAATAAAACCAGCAACATCCATCAGCAATCAGCATAATATCAGCAATCAGAAAATTAATACAGTGCTAGATTCATAGTTCATTGCCCTGTACTCGGCAAAACTAAGGCACTATGCAGGAGAGGAGCCACCGGGTGGGCTTCGTCAGGTTTGAGCCCACCCTCCGGCTAGCCCCGAACACCCCCCACCCACCCCGCACCCCAAAAGTTGGGGCCGGCCCAGCAGAGATGATGGCTGGGAATCTTCATCCAGACATCCACCGCAGCCCGCAAGCGTCAGGCGAACTACCAGACGAGACGACGCAGCCACCACGCGGTCCACGCACGGAGATCAGACCACAGTCCAGTAGTCCACAGCACAGACGCACGCGGCACACACACACGGGAGAGACGAGGGGCTGCGCACACGCACCTGGCGGCGGCGGCAGCTGGCGGCGCCCAGCGGAGAGCAGAGCCGAGCAGATCCCTACGACGGCTCGCAGACCCCGCCGGGCGGAGGCCGAGGCGCCACCGAGGCGGAGCAGATCCGGGGACCGGGGGCGAGGAAGCAGATCCACCGGCTTCCTGCGCCGAAGCCTGAAGAGCAGAAGAGGGCAGGCTCGAAGTTGGGAGGAAGCGAGGAGCCGCTGGGTGCTGGCTGCTGCAGTGCCGCTGAGGTGGCGGCGGCGGCGCGTCTGAGGCTGTGAGGACTGAAGCCGTGAGGCGTGAGCTGGCGAGCGGCCGATTGGATTGGATTCGGGCGGGGCCGAGTGTGGACTGGGGATTGTGTTTGCCGGTCGGTCGGTCTCTCTCGCGCGTCCCAGGGCCCAGAGGGTAAACCTTCTGCATTCTACTATTCTTCATAGTTCAGATAGATTGATATTGAGCAGCCTAAATTCTTGGGGTTAGAGATTAAAATTAAAATTATAATTTATGTCTTTCGATTAGACTTGATGTGTCATATTCTATTAATAGATTTGCTATAATAGAGAAACGAACTTTACGTAATTATTTCGCAAGCAATTCTAGTAGTACTCTCCTAACCAATGAGAGGCAACTCAACCAAAGAAGATTTGAGTAGAATTTAATCCTAGTGACATTATTATCGATCCGGCACATTGCACACCAATAGAAGACTACGCTAATGAAATTAAAGTATATTTGTTGAATATTTCAACTCGAGTAATTGGACATACCTTTCCCAAGATATTAGATGGCAAAGTGTCACGGTCCTTTTCAAGAATTATGGTATAATACGTTCAATTGGTTAGAATATAGTGTGAAAAATGGCATCGCTTTTTGTTTATATTATTTTCTTTTCAAGAAATCGGCACAACCTAACACATTTGGGAGTGATGTATTTACAAAAATTGGATTTTCTCGTTGGAAGACGGCTATAGGTGCTTTTAATAAACATGTTAAGGAGTCAGTTTCAAACCTTCATTCTCAATATTAGGAGAAGTGATGCATTTCGTAAATATCATGATATTTCAAAACTTGCTCAAATGATGGTGGAAACTGAAAAAGATAGAGAGGAGGCTGGAGGAGCAGCGCCTAAAGGAGCTGACGCTTGGAGTAGAGAGGGGGCTGGCCACTAGCCGTCGTGGAAGGATCTGGCCGTCGCTCACCGGGGAAGGATCGGAGGAGAGAGGACGTGAGGAGCACGCGGAAGTGGAGGGCTGAAGGTGCACCAGGCACAGGATTTTGTCTATTTGAGTTTGTGCATTCGTTGCACGTGGTGAGAATCAAGCGAGAGGGTTGACTTGTTACTCTTAGAGTTTGCCGACTCCTAGACGGCATTGGAGGCGTCGTGCGCTGTGATCTTCTCAAAGAAGGTTGTGAGAAGACCTGGCAAAGTTGTGAATGTTGGAGCTCATCTACCCGGAGCGAAAAAGAGCTATCACTAGTGGATTTAAGGTGGAAGGCTTAATTCGTAGAGCCGGTACAATTAGTTTGGACTTACCTCAATATGGACTAGGGTAGACCGGCAAGTCTCCGAACACCATGGTAAAAAGAGATCGTGTCAATTGTGATTTGTTTCCTTGTGCTCAATTTATATTCAAGCAATTTACATACATAAAATTAAATTGATTGCTTGTTATCCTAGGAGTGCAAACCTTGACCTAACCTAGAATTGTTGTTGCACTTAGGTGAACTTAATTGATATAGACGTTGTTTATGCTAAACCAAATTGAATTAAGCTTCCGCAATTGCTTACTTGGTTTAGACAAATAGAAAAGATATTGAATTTCCAATAATAATTAGAAGAATTTTTAAACCGCCTATTCACCCTCCCTCTAGTCGGCCTTCTCGATCTTACAGATGGCGTATTGTAAAGGCTTTGTGATAATCATTTAGTCGCACGTCTAAGAAATTATGTATTGACCGACAACATAAGTTGATTATCTCTTGTTGGTAAAGCTGTATAACCTCTGCAGAATGTAAAACTAATCGAATAGTCATGTCCACGGTCAAGGACGAGCAAGGTGCGATGTCACATAGTAGATTTATGGTTTTATTTTTAAATGAGCTTTTGGGGATCTGGAAGCGGTCATAACTCTCAGGTGTGTTTTGGCAAATAGAGCTAGTTAGGTGAATAGAACATGATTTAGTGACCTTGATGGTTAGAGCCTTACTACTAGTGTAGGTTGTTGGAACCTTCACTAGAAAATGTATACTAGTTTCAGATATTATAATTATTTTGTTAAATTAATATCTTAAAAAATTTATAATGGTAATTGAACTAAAAATGTTGCTTTGTGCAAAAAACCCATAGTATCCTTACTTTGTTAAACCTTACATATAATTGTATTTACCCAAGACTCACACCGTTCTCTTTGTACCCATCTTGCAATCTACAAAATCATTTTAGAGAAATATGAAGATACAGAAGAAGACTCTTTGTACCGTTCTAGGTCGCATTTCCCCTGTCAATTGTCTATGGCAAATTGATGGGTTGTTCTTCGGAGTTTATTTTATTTGCTTTCGCTTTGAGTTTTTAAGTCTGCGAGGACTTATAACCTTATTTGTAATAAGTGGCCATAAGACCAGTACTCTTTACTATTGAAATAAAGCATTGTTTGGTTATATAATTATCATTATTTGACTGTGCGCATCAGTTTTGATCTGGAACTAGTGCGATAATATACAGAAGATTTGGATTCGAAAATCTGGTCCGACACTTTTATGCTCCAATGACTAGAAAATTACTCCTAAGTTCAGATTCATAGGTTCATGTGCGCATGAAGTACTCCTCAACTTGCTAATTATTAAACAAAAGAATACAGTAAAAGAAGTAAGTAATAAATACCTTAGCAAATTACTTTAGATTCTGGTAATTTTCCCCAAACCCTTTTTAGTCGAGAGCCTCCGGAGAGAAGTTTAATCTACTTCTAAAGAACTGAGAATTGAAATAGCTTTTATTTCTTCATTTCCTCTTAGATAAACAGGAGATGTGGCTTATGACGCTGGTATGTAATACCCCACGCAACATCTCCCCCCTCCTCGGGAAGAAGCTCGTCCTCGAGCTTGAATTGCAGCCACTGTTGCTGGAATTCAGCAACAGATACCCAAGAAGCATCATCTTCAGGCACCCCCGACCCATTGCACAAGGAGTTGACGTTCACCTCGGCGTAGACAAGCATCCAAGACGCACGGAGGCTGAGGGATAGCCTTGCCATGTTCAATTAGCGGTAATGGAGGTAACATAGAAGGCGGAGAGCCGTGAAATTTCTTCAGCATGCTGACATGAAAGATATCATGGAGTCTGACACTCTCCAGTAGCTGCAGGCGGTATCCAATAGACTCAATACGTGCCAAAATCTAATATGGTCCATAAAAATGTGGTGCCAACTTGCCTTGTGCATGTCTTGGAACAGAAGAAGCTGGCCGGTATTGGAGACAGAGCCACACCCACTCACCAACTGCAAATTCCACTACACGGTGATTTGCATCATAGTGCTTCTTTGCGTATTGTTGGGCTTGCAGCAGGCGGTCACACACCTCCTTGAGGAAATTATCGTGATCAGAGAGGATGGCATCAATGGTGGCCACCTTGGCATCCCCAGAACATAAGCGAGTAAAGGAGTAGGGTCCCGACCATATACCACCTTCAAGGGCGTTGCTTTGAGAGTGGAATGATATGATGTGTTATAACAATACTCTGTCCATGATAACCGGTCCACCCATTACCGTGGTCAATCTCTTGTCATGCAACGTAGATACATCGCGATCACCTTGTTAACTGCCACAAATTGGCCATCAGACTGTGGATGGAATGTTGAGCTCATGTGAAGGTGTACTCCAGACATCCGAAAGAGATCTTGCCAAAAAAATTTGTGAAAATCGAGTCCCGATTGCTAACAATAGATCATGGTTCTAAAACTCGGTAATTGGTACTCGCTCGATCACCTCACCTTGTAGTAATTATACGGGAATCGGCCTTGTACTCGGTCTTGTAATCGGTTTTTATATTTTAATAATAGATTTATATATGTATATTCATATAAAATCAAAACCACATTTGATTCTGTTGTTTTGATGTTTATAGGTGGTAAAAAAATCAGTTCCCAACATTGGTTGCTACTACTAGAAGAATGAAAAGAGAAATCACAAATGAAGAAATGGCATTCTACTACAAACTGCAAAGTAGTCTTGCTATCAAACTTGTGCAAAATAGCATTAACATGTTCTCAAATGATATTGGTGAAAATGTTTTAGTGGAGACTAAAATATTGTTCTTAACTTCTTGTCACAAAAAATATGTTCTACTTAACTGAATGGCACCCTCTGGATAGCCTCAAGTGTGTGTGGGTTGACGTCTACCATCGTGGTGCGTGTGGGACTCTGCTGGGCTGTGGGTTGAATTGGGCATGGGCTTCATTACACTGGGCTGGCCACTCAACGATTACTTGGCCTAGTAGGTGATTATACCAAGTACTCGCCCGGTTATACCAGTTAAACAGGTTAGCTACTCATTTTTGCCTGCTCGTACTTGGTGAGGGGACCTGGTCCAAGTACTCGGGCGAGTACTCGACCGAGTAGACTTGGTTTTAGAACCATGCAATAGATATAAGCAATCCATGCAAACATACTATACTCTCAAATAATGCATGAGCTATTGAATTCACCATATACGGATGTGATAATGGAATGAAATGTGCATACATGGAAAAACGATCAACCACCTTCAGAATTGCTGACTTGCCGTGTACATGAGGAAGTCCTATGAAATCCAAGGCAATGCTAGCCCAAACCAAAGATGGCACCTTTAAGGGCTGCAACAGGCCGGCTGAAAGCATATTCTCAGTCTTGTTATGCTAGCAAATAGCACAAGCCTGCACCAAGTCATGGACCAATCAGTTATCATCCGAAATGTGGAAGGCACACCGCAAACGATGAAGTGTCTTTTGTACACCCTCATGGTTGTTGTGCACTTGATCCATAATTGTCTACAACGATGGTGAAGATGGCTGCACATGCACCTGACGGTTATGGAGGATGAGGTCATCTACACATGCCCATGGTTCATCCAGCTCGCCTGCGAGAATACGCACATGTAGCATAGATAGTTCAGTCGAGGTAGCAATCTCATGGAACAAATCATCAAAAATGGAGAAGGTCGGTGTAGATAATGCCAAGAAAGTGGCCGGTTCACCCTCCTCTCACCTGGAAAGGGCGTCGGCCACCCTATTGAGGCACCCAGGGCAATATTCCACAATGAAGTCGAAGCCGAACAACTTGCTCACACACTGATATTGGGGAATAGTGGAGTCGCTGATCCAATAAAAACTTCAAATTGTAATGGACGATATAGATGATAAATGAATGACCCCATAAGTATGGCCATCAATGTCGGATGGCATGAACTAGCCTAATGAGCTCATGCTCGTAGGCTACGAGCTTCACATGACGAGGAGCAATGGCCTTGCTGAAGAATGCCAAGGGACCCTCTCCCTGGTGGAAGATGGCGCCAAATCCTGAGCTCAACATGTCGCAGTCCACTATAAATGTGGCCTCGAAGTTCGGAATTTGGAGTACCGGAGCCGAGCATAAGGCGGCCTTGAGCTTGCAGAACACGTCCTGAGCTGCTTGGACCATTTGAATCCCTCTTTTTTAAGGAGAGAGGTCAATGAGGCAACTATGATGCCGAAGTCTTGGGTGAACTTGCAATAATATCCCACAAGTCCCAGGAAACCCCTTAGGCCACGTGCGGATGAAAGCATCTAGGCCCCTAAAAATGATTTTGGTAATTAATGAGTTTATATGAATATGGGACTAACTGTTTAATGAGATGTTTAAAGGTTAAGTCCAGGTTATGGTTGACAAATGCAAGCCAAAGGATAAGGATGAAGATCAAACATGGTTCAAGATAGAGGTATTTTTAGAATAGGATCTCCTTTTTCAATTTTACCGGTCTTAGGAGAATGGTGGAAGACCGGATTATAGGATAAATAATCGTACCATAAAGAGGGATCATGGCAAGTAGCTTGATAGCAATTCTTAAGTGTCCATGGATCAACTAGGATCATGCATTCTTGAAAATCTGTTTTAAAAGCCAAAACCGTGCTCGTGCGACGCACGGTAGTTCCGTTAGTTAACGCGTCGGTACTACCGTCTAGCGGTAGTACCGCTGGAAAAATCGGAACTACCGCGATCGGAAGTTCCGAACCTCAAGCGGACCCATTTTTCCAGAGCACCCTCCGGACTCATTTCCAAAATCGAGGAAGCGGTGAGTTCACTGCCGAGCTGTACTATCGGCCACAGGTAGTTCCGGAGGTGGATCGGATCATTTTCTCCAGAGAGCACCCTCGGATGCCCCCGAGTTTTAGGAGAGCGGTAGTTCACTGTCGAGCGGTACTACCGCCACGTGTAGTTCCGGATGGGAATCGGAGCCTTTTTTTTCCAGAGAGTGACTTTTGGAGCTCGGTTCAAGCGGTAGTACCGCGTCGACTTTCTTGGTACTACCGGTGAACGGTAGTACCGGACTTTACAACGCCGGTAGTACCGCACCGGACCAGCAACCACACCGCAGAGCTCGACATAGCCGCTCGATCGTCGAGATAGGGAGCTGTACTACCGGCCTCGCACCGGCCAGTAGTTCCGCTCACCCTAATTTTTCTGGAATTTGTTCCAAACGGCTAGTTTTGGTAGGTGGAAGGTATAAATACCCGTACCATTGCTCATAGACAGGGGCTAGAGACTCTATTGATCATTCTTGAGCATTGGGCATTCAATCCACACCTACTTTCACTCTTGAGCATTCATTTGAGGTGTTTGAGCAAAAAGTGCATAGCATTCACTAGTTTGATCCTTGGCACTAGTTTGCAAATCAAGCGAAGCTCGTGGTTTGTTACTCTTGGTGCTTGCCAAGACCGGACGATTGGGAGAAGCTTGATCGGTGATCTTCTCAAAGAAGCTTGTGAGAAGACCCGGTTTTCTTTTGAAGGTTGGAGCTCGCCTACCGGAGCGGGAAGAGCTACCACTAGTGATCGAGGTGCTTCGCTAATTCGTGGAGCCGGTTCGATTGCTCGAGCTAACCTCAACGTGGACTAGTGGGGCCCAAGCAAGTTTCGATACCACGGTAAAAACATCGAAGTGTGCACATCTCTCTATTGCTTTCTAAATAGCTCTAAGTTCACATGCTTAGTACTTTGTTTAGTCCTTGTTAGTACTAGTATTGCTATTTGCTTGACTAGTATTGTGTAGGCTCAAATTGTCTTTCATTCTTGTTCTTGGAATTAGAGAAATTTAGCCTAGTTGAAAAGAAAATTTAAAAACCGCCTATTCACCCCCCTCTAGTCGGTATCCTTGATCCTACAGCGGAGTGGGACGTCGGCCAATTCGTTACTTCACACACCTTGTCGGCATCTATGGCCATACTGTTAGCTGAGATGACATGAGGCGGATACACTCATGTCTTGCACTTCTCAGTTAAATATATTATTTAACTGGAAGAAATTATTGAGCCGCATTAAATATTATCAGGGTGAATATGAATGCTATTTTTGGAGCTTTAAACGCGGATGAGTTCAATAGGGTGAGCAATCTTGAAACGGCTCACGCTATTTGGACAACCCTTTCCGAAATCCATGAAGGGACATCCACGGTTAAAGAAGCAAAATTGCATCGACTTAGATTAATATGAGACATTCACAATGTTGCCTCATGAGGACATCAATGAGATGTACACACGACTCAACAACATTGTGAATGAGCTCAAAGGCCTTGGTACTAACCTTTTCGATCTTGACATTGTGAGAAAGATGCTTAGGGCTTTGCCGGAGAAATACGAAATGTTGGTGACACTCTTCCTCAACTCACCGGAGTTAGCAAGAATGACTCCAACACAACTATTGGGCAATCTCATCACAAATGAGCTATACAAGAAGGATAAGGAGGAGCTCTTGGAGCAATCCTCATCAAAAGGCAAAAAGATCACCGCCTTCAAAGCCAAAGCGGTGGTAAGTGAAGAATCCAAGATGATGAGGAAATCAAGAAGAACTTGCTCTTCTAGTAAGAAGAATGAACAAGTTCATGAGAAGGCGTTCAAACCAAGCGCAAATTATGACAAGGCAAAGAAGGGCACTCCTACTCCAACAGCGATATAGCAACATCCGTTGCTATGAATGTGATGAAAAGGGCACATTGCCTCAAATTGCCCCAACAAGAAAGATGACAAAGAGAAGTCATCAAACAAGAAGAGCTACAACGGCAAAAAGAAGCTTTTCAAGAAGCTTCACAAAGATGGCAAGAATGAAGCCCACATTGGAGAGTGGGATTCCGAAGAAGAGTATTCCGACTCCGAATCAAGTGAAGATGAGTCCTCCAAGAAGAAGGGACTTGTCGGAATTGCAATCAAGGAAGCTCCATCACTATTCTCCACTCCAACTTGCCTCATGGCAAAAGGAGATAAGGTAAAATTCCTTGATGATGATGAGTCTTCATATGATGATCTTATGGATATGCTTGTTGAACTAAATGAATTTCTTGGAAAAGAGAATCAAAATTTAAGATCTTGAAGAGGAACATACAACTCTACAAGAATCTTATAAGGAGCTAAAGGAAGCTCATGATTTGCTCATCCATGAAAAATCTTGCACTAGCATTGGAATTACTTGCGATATTATAAATGAAATGCCTAGTGTAAAAGTATCTAAATCTAGCATATCTACATCATGTGATGAACTCCTTGCCTTGCCATGCTCTTCTAATATTGATTCTAGAAATACTATATCTTTTGTCCATGATGATTTACTTGTTCATGAAAACAAAGATTTAAAGGAACAAGTGTTAAAATTGAACAAAACCTTGGAAAGAGCATACAAAGGAAAGGCTACACTTGATAAACTATTAAGTGATCAAAGATGTTCATTCAACAAAGAAGGACTTGGGTACATTCCCAAGAAAGGTAAGAAACCGGATACAAGCCCCAAGGTTTGTAAAAGAAAATGGTAAATATTGTACAAAATACCGGGATTTGGGACATGAGTCTCAAAATTGTTCTAAGGGTAAGATTCAATCCATTGGTTTATATGACTCATGCTATATGCTTAAAAAAACTGAAAATGGAAATATTATTGCTCATTTCATTGGCACCTCGATTTTGGGTGCTAAAAGGAAATCCATTTGGGTGCCCAAAACCTTGGTTACTAACCTCCAAGGACCCAAACAAATTTGGGTACCTAAAGAACTTGATTTTCTTTGTAGGTGAACTACAAAACCGGTGGAAGGCATTGGGTGTTAGATAGTGGATGCACCCAACACATGACCGGAGACCGGAAAATGTTCACCACCTTTGAGAGCGGGAGCAATGAGAAAATCACCTTTGGGGACAATAGCAAAGGAAAGGTACTTGGTTTGGGTAAAATTGCTATCTCCAATGACCTTTCCATTTCCAATGTATCTTTAGTAGAAACTTTAAATTTTAATTTGCTATCTGTTGCTCAATTATGTGATTTAGGCTTAACTTGTTCTTTCTCTAAAGAAAATATCATTATTTCAAAAGAAAATAAAAGGGAAATTGTTTTCAAAGGTTTTAGATTTGGAAATCTTTATCTAGTGGATTTCACTTCAAATGAGTCTTGCTTAAAAACTTGTTTAATTGCAAAAACATCTTTGGGTTGGTTATGGCATAGAAGGTTAGGTCATGTGGGTATGATTCAACTTAAAAAGCTTTTCAAATATGACTTAGTTGTTGGCTTGAAAGATGTGAAGTTTGAGAAAAATAGACTTTGTAGTGCTTGCCAAGCCGGGAAGCAAGTTGCAAACTCTCATCCTTCCAAAAGCATCATGTCAACATCTAGGCCATTGGAACTCTTACATATGGATTTGTTTGGGCCAACAACCTATAAGAGTATCGGAGGCAATAGCTATTGTTTAGTCATTGTAGATGACCACTCTAGATATACATGGGTGTTCTTCTTAAATGACAAAGGCGAAACCTCCTAATTTTCAAAAGTTTCTCAAAAGAGCCCAAAATGAATTTGATTTTAAAATAAAGAAAATTAGAAGTGATAACGGTTCCGAGTTCAAAACACTAAAATTGAAGATTTTGTGATGAACTTGAATAAAGCATGAACTTTCCACAACCTACACTCCGAACAAAATGGAGTTGTAGAAAGGAAAAATCGAACATTAATTGAAATGGCTAGGACAATGCTTGATGAATATAATACTCCGATAGATTTTGGGCTAAGCTATTAACACCGCTTGTCATGCCATAAATCGCTTTATTTGCATCGCCTTTTGAAAAAGACTTCCTATGAACTTCTCATTGGGAGAAAACCGAACATTTCCTACTTTAGAGTATTTGGGTGCAAATGCTACATCTTGAGAAAGGGTGTTCGCTCTCTAAATTTCAAAGTCGATGTGATGAAGGATTTTATTAGGATACTCTTCAAATAGCAAAGCTTATAGAGTTTTCAATAAAATTCGGGTTTGGTTGAAGAATCTTGTGATGTGCAATTTGATGAAACTAATGGCTCTCAAGAAGAGCAAGATAATTTGGATGATGTAGGAGAAGAAGGATTACGCAAAGCTATGGAAAACATGCAAATTGGCGACATCAAGCCAAAGGAAGATACTACATCACCCACCTCATCAAGACAAGTTGAACCACCTACTTCTTCAACTTCAAACGATGTACAAGTAATAGATGATGAAGCAAAAGATCAACAACAACCCTTCAAGATCCATAATGCAATTGAAAAGATCATCCAATAGATCAAATATTGGGTGATGTGAGTAAGGGTGTTCAAACTCGCTCTAGAGTAGCTTCATTTTGTGAACATTATTCGTTTGTATCTTCTCTTGAGCCAAAGTTTGTAGAAGAAGCTCTAGATGATCCGGATTGGATAAATGCCATGCATGAAGAGCTAAACAACTTCTTCAAAAATGATGTATGGACATTGGTGGAAAGGCCCAAGGAGCAAAATGTGATTGGTACAAAATGGGTCTCTCGAAACAAGCAAGATGAGAACGGACTTGTGGTAAGAAATAAAGCAAGGTTAGTTGCTCAAGGCTACACTCAAGTTGAGGGTTTAGATTATGATGAAACCTTTGCACCCGTAGCTAGACTTGAGTCAATTAGAATCTTGTTAGCTTTTGCATCTAGCTTTGATATTAAATTATTTCAAATGGATGTTAAAAGTGCCTTCTTAAATGGAACTATCTCCGAACTTGTTTATGTTGAACAACCTCCGGGGTTCGAAGACTTAAAATTTCCTAATCATGTATACAAGCTCTCTAAGGCGCTATATGGTTTAAAACAAGCTCCTAGAGCATGGTATGAGCGCCTTCGAGATTTTCTTGTTTCAAAAGGATTTAAAATTGGTAAAGTAGATACCACTCTATTCACAAAAATTATCAATGATGATTTCTTTGTTTGTCAAATATATGTTGATGATATTATATTTGGTTCTACTAATCAAGACTTTTGCAAAGAGTTTGGTGATATGATGTCTAGGGAATTTGAGATGTCAATGATTGGTGAACTAAGCTTTTTCCTTGGACTACAAATCAAGCAATTCAAGGATGGGACTTTCATAAGCCAAACAAAGTATGTAAAAGACTTATTCAAGAAGTTTGGGATGGAAGATGCGAAACCTATCAAAACACCAATGGCAACCAATGGGCATTTAGACCTCGACGAAGGAGGTAAGTCGGTAGATACTAAGCTTTATAGATCTATGATTGGTAGTTTGCTCTATCTTACCGCATCTAGGCCCGATATCATGTTTAGTGTTTGTATGTATGCTAGGTTTCAAGCTTCTCCAAAAGAATGTCATTTAAAGGCCGTAAAAAGGATTTTGAGATATTTAAAACATTCCTATAACATAGGGCTTTGGTATCCTAAAGGTGCTAAATTTGAATTAATTGGATATTCGGATTCGATTATGCGGGTTGCAAAGTGGATAGAAAAGCACCTCGGGATGTTGTCAATTTTAGGAAGATCCTTAGTTTCTTGGTCTTCAAAGAAACAAAACTCCGTAACACTTTCAACCGCCGGCCGAATATGTTTCACGGAAGTTGTTGTGCTCAATTATTGTGGATGAGGCAAACTTTGATGGACTATGGAATCAATTTTGATAAAGTGCCTTTATTGTGTGATAATGATAGTGCTGCAAAATCTCAAATAATCCAGTCCAACACTCAAGAACCAAGCATATAGATATCCGCCACCATTTCTTGAGAGATCATGTTGGCAAGGGAGATATTTGCATTAGCCACATCCGGACCGAAAACCAATTAGCGGACATTTTCACCAAGCCTTTAGATGAAAGCCATTTTTGCAAACTTAGGAGTGAGTTAAATGTCTTAGACTATTCCAACATTGCATAATTTTATGGCTCACTTAAATGCATAATTTTTTTGGAGTGGCTTGGACAATGTTGTGAAAAAGGTTCTTGTGAAAAAGTCTTTAAAATTTGATTAAATGCAAAAATTATTTAAAATTATTATTTTAATACATTTAATGCATAATGATCCTTAAACATGTTAGTTGAGTGCAAAAACTAGGGATCATTTGCATACTATAACTTTCTTCTCAAAATTCTGCAAGTCCCGTAAAAATCGGACTACCGCAATCTCAAGCGGTACTACTGCTGAGCTGAACTACTGCCATGGCATGAACTACCGGATTTGACTTAAAAATTCGGGGGTTTCAAACCCTAGTTCCTCGCGGCCTCTATCTCTCTCTCTCTCTCTCCCCCCCGCACACTGTTCTTCCGCCTCACTTCCGCCTCCTCTTCTTCCTCTCTCTCTCTCACTCAAAAACTCCCAAAAATCGATCTTGGATCTTCAAATCTACTCGGTTTTTCCTCGGATTTTTGAGCCTTGTGACTTCCCCAGTGTTCTCCTCCTCCATCCCTCAAGGTATTTCGGATCATCCCCATCTTTTATTGTCTCTTTGAACCCTAGATTGATTTTTAGGGTTTTTCAAAATGCGGATGATTTCTTGCGGTTTAAACTATGGTAAATGTGGTATTTTGGTATCTAGAGGTGTTTACACACCCATTCCATGGATTCAATCCAAGAAAATACCAAAATCTCAAACCCATTGCTTAACCCTAGAATCGGTCAGGCGAAGCGGTACTACCGTACGACCGAGCGGTATTATCACGAGCGGTACTACCGCCCCGAATCAGCAGGTACTACCGATTGCCCTGATTAAACAGCAGATTCTTTCAATTCCTTTTCAATTCTATTTGATCCATCCTAGTAAGGCTCTAATACTGTATCTTCTTCCTTTTAGATGCCTGTTACTAGGAGAGCGACTAGGAGACTTTACTCCTCTGCCGATAGTCGAGAGTCCTCCGCCGCTCCTGCCACTTCTGAGGCCTCTCGAGGCGCTCAGACCGTGGCAAAGGTCCAGCTGAGGAGACAGAGTCTGAGGGAGAGCCAGATCCACAGCAGCAGCAGTATAGCTCTCCCATGGAAGATTCTGAGGAGGATCTCACCGAGAGGGAAGATCCTCAAATTGACTTGAGGAAGATTTCTGCAGAAGACTATATTAGACTTCGTCGCAGAAATCAATATGAGTTACCCTCCAACTCCATCAACCCCAAGTTTCACACCAAGTTTCAGAGCAAATCTTTGATCACCGTATGGAGAGAGTCGACGCTTGTCGATCATAAGTGGGTGGATTGGGAGCACTTGTCCTCCATTGACAAGTATGATGGCACTCTCGTTTTTTCAACGATGTGGATCGCATCACCGGCGACGCTACGATCGACTACAATGAGGAGATCATTCGTCGCTTTACGCTACAAAGGCACATATCCTCGACTTTCAAAGACTTGACATGGATGACTGTGCACGCAATGGAGGCCACAAAGCATGAGTTTGAGTTAGCCACGAGAGCCGAGTGAGCGGGCATGAGAAGGTGTATGACAAGCCGGCTCTCGAGATCTCCGCTTTCTCCTCTTTCTACAACCTTAATGAGAGGTCTCGTCCCGCACCTTGGTTGGTCTTCTCCTATTCCTAGCATCATCAATAGGATTATCAACCATACTATTCTTCTCAAGAGTGGGAATTTTGATGCCATAAGAGGACATGCTTGGAATCTCATAGATTACATTATGAGGGGTCAAAAATTTGATGTGGTGGACTTGATCATCGGGAGATAGCTTCCTCCAAGAATGATGTAATCAAGCGCATCAATTATGGACCCTACATTTTGCCTTGATTGAGACCAAGTTCGATTCGAGGCGCTACAACAAGCGTCATAAGGCATATAAGCCGAGACCGAGCCTCCTATCCCCACCGCCGCCAGAGCTCGGCAATCGATCCAGCGCAGAGGATCCTCAAGAGAAGACCAGCAGCCTCCGCAGCCTGCAGCAGCGGCGCGGCGGCTTCTCGACCGACGTGGCCACTCTCTCGGATCTACTCCACTGCCTCGGATGAGAGAGTCTCGTGCCGAGGGTTTGCCTCCTCTCTTCTCGCATGGACTCCCTGGATGGGCGTGTTGCAGCCATCGAGCAATCCCTGTCTCAGCCTCCTTCGCCCATGCGCTATACTCGTCGCCGCCGTCGAGATCCTTCTCCTCCCGGTCCCCAGGAGTAGCTTCTTTTGGTATTTGATGCCAAAGGGGGAGAGGAATGGAAACTAGGGCTATTAGGGCTATCTATCTCTATTTTATGTTTTATGAATGATTGTAATGAACTTGGTTATCTATGCTTTTGATGTATTCTGGATGTAATGACTATTGTTTACTTCTATGTTTACTTCTATGAAATTGCTTCTATCACTTGTCTCATGTTATGATCTAAATTGTGCATCTTGTCAAAATTGTGATAAAAATGAGATTTTTTATACTGTTGTAAAATTTCATGCACAAATTTAGGGGGAGTATCACCCCTCTTTGACTTTAAAAAAGGAAAATTCATATTCTTGCCAAAATGAAAATCATTGCTAGAATTTTCTCTTTTCAAAAAGTCACAAAAGAATATACAACTAATTGTCAAAATAAGTGGTATATTCAAACATTAAATTTCCATATAAAGTGTGTTGTCATCAATTACCAAAAAGGGGGAGATTGAAAGCATCTAGGCCCCTAAAAATGATTTTGGTAATTAATGAGTTTATATGAATATGGGACTAATGCTTAATGAGATGTTTAAAGGTTAAGTCCAGGTTATGGTTGACAAATGCAAGCCAAAGGATAAGGATGAAGATCAAACATGGTTCAAGATAGAGGTATTTTTAGAATAGGATCCCCTTTTCAATTTTACCGGTCTTAGGAGAATGGTGGAAGACCGGATTATAGGATAAATAATCGTACCATAAAGAGGGATCATGGCAAGTAGCTTGATAGCAATTCTTAAGTGTCCATGGATCAACTAGGATCATGCATTCTTGAAAATCTGTTTTAAAAGCCAAAACGTGCTCGTCTGCGGACGCACGGTAGTTCCGATTTTTAACGCTCGGTACTACCGTCTAGCGGTAGTACTGCTGAAAAATCGAACTACCGGCGATCGGAAGTTCCAACCTCAAGCGGACCCATTTTTCCAGAGCACCCTCCTGACTCATTTCCAAAATCGAGGAAGCGGTAGTTCACTGTCGAGCGGTACTACCGCCCACGGTAGTTCCGGAGGTGGATCGGATCCTTTTCTCCGAAAGCACCTCCGGATGCCCCCGAGTTTTAGGAGAGCGGTAGTTCCATCAGAAGAGCGCTACTACCGCCACGTGTAGTTCCGGATGGGAATCGAGCCTTTTTCCGAGAGTGACTTTTGGAGCTCGGTTCAAGCGGTAGTACTGCTGCCGACTTTCTTGATACTACCGGTGAACGGTAGTACCGGACTTTACAATGTCGGTAGTACGCCGACGGACCAACGGTCACCGCAGAAGCTCGACATAGCCGCCTTACGATCGCCGATAGGGGAGCGGTACTACCGGCCTCGGGCCGTGAGTTCCGCCGCCCGATTTTTCTGGAATTTGTGCCAAACGGCTAGTTTTGGTAGGTGGAAGGTATAAATACCCGTACCATTGCTCATAGATAGGGGCTAGAGACTCTATTGATCATTCTTGAGCATTGGGCATTCAATCCACACCTACTTTCACTCTTGAGCATTCATTTGAGGTGTTTGAGCAAAAAGTGCATAGCATTCATTAGTTTGATCATTGGCACTAGTTTGCAAATCAAGCGAAGCTCGTGGTTTGTTACTCTTGGTGCTTGCCACACCGGACGATTGGGAGAAGTTGATCGGTGATCTTCTCAAAGAAGCTTGTGAGAAGACCCGTTTTCTTGTGAAGGTTGGAGCTCGCCACCCGGAGCGGGAAGAGCTACCACTAGTGATCGAGGTGCTTGACTTAATTGTGGAGCCGGTTCGATCTGCTCGAGCTAACCTCAACGTGGACTAGTGGGAACCGGCAAGTTTCCGATACCACGGTAAAAACATCGAAGTGTGCACATCTCTCTATTGCTTTCTAAATAGCTCTAAGTTCACATGCTTAGTACTTTGTTTAGTCCTTGTTAGTACTAGTATTGCTATTTGCTTGACTAGTATTGTGTAGGCTCAAATTGTCTTTCATTCTTGTTCTTGGAATTAGAGAAATTTAGCCTAGTTGAAAAGAAAATTTAAAAACCGCCTATTCACCCCCCTCTAGTCGGTATCCTTGATCCTACAGCGGAGTGGGACGTCGGCCAATTCGTTACTTCACACACCTTGTCGGCATCTATGGCCATACTGTTAGCTGAGATGACATGACGCGGATACACTCATGTCTTGCACTTCTCAGTTAAATATATTATTTAACTGGAAGGAATTATTGAGCCGCATTAAATATTATCTGGTGAACTCTAATTTGATTGAGTCTTTAACTATTATATTTAAAGATACAGAGTTACTACTATTTTATTTAATTATATATAGGCCCATACTCGATCTGTACAAGCCTAAAGTAAAGATGTGTTTAGAAAGTCTCGTCGATACTAGTGCAACGTCCATCACTTCAAGTGTACAAGATGATGAGGACATCTTGATTGGTCCGATTACGCGAGCACGAGCTAAAAAGATTAATCAACAGGTGAACTCGCTCCTAATTAAATTTGGCTTTAATTTATATGAGAACTGGCTGCTACCTAATGCTAGTATTTTAATTAGTATCAGGTTTATGTATGAGAAGACATTGGATATCGAAGCCAGAAGAGATCAGTCGAGCAAGAAAATCAAGCACTACTATAGAAAAGGTCATCACGGACGGTTCAAAAACGTCATCACAGACGGTTTTGTGAACCGTCTGAATTTATGGTTCAGTGATAATCGAAGGTTATCACAGACGGTTGTCGAACTTTGTAGCTCGGTTGTCGAACAACCGTCTGTGATATTTCAATATCACAGACGGTTTGTAGCTACAAACCGTCTGTGATGTTCCTTTCTACCCCTAAATCTACTTACTTATTGGCTAGCCTCAGGAAATGCTAGCCATGCCCTCTCAAACAAGCAGATGAACAGGTATATGCATACATACAATTCAGATCTCAATTCATTTGACAAACATATCACACTTCATTCACATCACATTTCATTCACAAACATAAGGCATCCGTTTCGCAAATGAATTAATTGAAATGATATTAATATCCATTAACAAATTCACAATTACAGTGCGCAGTGGAACTCTCCATCTGATCTGATGACTTTACTGCACAAAAACCAAGCGAACTCTCCTCGAATTTTTGCAAAGTCCGGCTGTTTCAATGCACATGTAGAGATGGGCGCAGCCTGTCGATAGGAAAATCAACGCGCTTACATATATAACGTGACAAGTATGAAATGAATGTGGGAAGATTGACAAACCTTAGAATTGCTGATCTTCGAGGAATCGAGGAGTAGTCTCATATGGTGGCACACGTAGTATCCACACATGTTGCCCTACCTGCCGGTGGCACCGCAAAAATAGAATGTGTTAAATGAAAAGGCATTACTGCTAAGTGTTGTATAGGATTAATTAATGTGTAGCTAGTGAATACCCGAAAATTATGAGAATGCTTCAAGGGCTTGGCCCCTGTCGTCGAGCCACGTGTTTGTTGAATGTATGCGGCGAACGACCTCCGTTATCCGAAAAAGTTAGATTAGTCATTCGAAGGAAAAAGAGTACAATGTACAATGTACTTACCTATCGAGTATTTCGCGATAGTCGTACTTGGATTTATTCTTACTTAAAGAATCAAGGTATATAGCCTTGTTCCATTTTGGTATAATTACAATTAAAATCCAATGGAAGTGCTCATTGTATGGCATAAGAACAAATTCCTTATCGCGGTGAACCAGCAGTGTTGTTGTAATATAGCTCTCGACGAAGGATGCATCCTCGTTGATGGTATCAATGGCGACCAAGCGTGGGTCCAGGAAACCAATTGGTAATTTCGATGATCTAGCTTTGGTCAGCATGAATATATATATATACACAGAAAAGTAACAAATTATGACATATATCGGTATGACGTAAATGAGATCGAATTGTACGGACTTACGGTTCAAAGATCGAACGAGTGAGACGCCGAGAGCGTTGAGCGTGAAAAGATCAAATATATCGTCAAAGGTCACCACGAAGACACAATCCTGAACTTCGTGCTGGAAATGTTCCCGCTTGAATTTGACAGTGATACCTGAGCGCCGTTCTACCTCTGGCCTATTGGACTGTTGCATATACCAATTGTATAATGTTTGGCAACCAAGTCCTAGGGTTACAAGTTGCTCTTGCGGGAATATCATCGGCTCGCCTAGCACGAATTTGCGAGGCAATGGCAGGTACGGGGTATCGTCATCATCCTTCATCTTTGATTTGCCCTTGCCACTGCCTCGACTGTAGGTCGACTTTATGGTAGCGACCGTAATGGTTCAGACGCTGCAAGTTGCTTTGGCGAGAATAGCACCCGTGGAGATAGCACCAGCGCTAGCTCTGGTTCATGCTGCCATTGTGGTGATAGCACCATCGCTAGCTCGGTTCGTCTTTGCCGCTGTGGAGATAGCACCATCGCTAGCTCGTTCGTCTTTGCTGTGGAGATAACACCGCCAGTAGCTCGGGTTCGTCCGCCTTTCTCCGTCCGCCATCGGTGAAGAAGCCTCCGTGGAGATGTCGATTTGGGCCACTAGATGAATGTTCCAATGGCACGCCCTAGAGTCACGATCTCGTCGTTGGGGCCTTCTGTGGCGGGACGACCTCAAAATTGGCATGCACACCATCCACATTAACTTTGCGTAGCTCGGCGCTAAGGTTGACCGTGCACCCCGCCCCGATACTGCATCGATATACCGGCCCCAAGCAACAGACAAGGAACAGAGGCACATCTCACTTGAGCCTGCACTCGTGGCTCCTACATAACGATGCAAAATTAGCTACTCCAATAGGTCTATGAATGGAGCAAGCATTAGAGATAATAATTTTAGTGGATGTTGTCCACAGAAATCGCCACGCTTCCGTCGGATTGGACGCGCAACTACTCGGACGGTTATGCGGGCTAGCTACCACGGGAGCGGGGGCTGCGACTTTCTGCTTGTTTCCGCACCTCATCTCTGATTACATCAGCCAGCTCACCCATTATCTCCTCTCTAAGAGTTGCCTTGAACTCTTCTCATAGCCGCTCCTCACGCTCGGCTTTGGTTCTCTTCCTCACGATACATTTTGAGTCATCTTGAAACCATGTTTCCAAGGAACGAAGCCCAAGGCCTCTCGTGCGCCCGGTGCTCCTTGTTTCCTGGGCCACGGAGAGCATATCATTCTCCCTTGTTCCATGGAATGATCCTGGTAGATTCAAAACTCGACTCTTCCCGCAAGAGCACGGCATGTCATTTCAATTGCATGCGAGTTCAAGTAATTACAAGCTACGTGCTTGATTGATATCTTACCGACGCCGGACACTTGCCGGTCTCGCAGAGTTTCGAAAGGAGACGCCCCGATGTCATTGTAGATGACCTTGCTCCAATCCAATTTCGAGCGCGCTCATCCGGGATATTGGAAAATGGCGGGCGATGTCCTGTTGGTGCCAATTCATCCTCCGTCCTCCATCATGGGATTTTACCCGCATACCAGTATGCCAAGTCCGTGGGGTGTGTGTTTTTGCTTGAGGGCCTTATGCGCCACACTTGTACTTTTGAAATCTTCATTGTCTTCATCGCCTTGAACTCTTTCCATTGTGGTTCCGTGAATGGGTATTTATGAATAGGCGTTCGTCCGCCTCCACGTATTTCTTGACAAGCGTGCTCTTGAAGTTCTTCCATGCTTTGCACGCCGCTAGGTAGGTTTGTCGTTGCACGGCGCCTTGGTGTTCTTCGGGATCTCGAACGATGCCAAAATTTCGTCCACACCACGCTTCCGAGTCTCGTGAACGTTCTTCCATGAATTGAATGTGATCTCAATTCACTCGTGCAACTATTTCGATCAATGTTCGAATGCGCCATCGCTTTGTGAGGAAGGAGAGGACCCCGATGCATCGACCGTGATGGTAAATCGCCCTCGTGCTTCTTTGATAGCCCTCTTCCTTGGCGCCTTGATGTTGGAGCGGACGCCTCCGGCGATGGTGTTGAAGAATGCGCGGATGATATGTTGCTCAATTGGTGGGTCTATAAGGATAAAATAAGTGATCATATTGAATTGGAAGAGAGGAGAGGAGGCGGCCGGCGAGGGCTACGAAGCAAATGGCACAAACCAGTGTATCAAGTACATTGAATCTGGTACACTGGAGTGTACCACTTGCTTCATGCCCTTTGAAGGTCTATCTGGCATATATTATTACTATAATATCTCTAAACAAAGTTCTATGTGGCCATACAGGGAAACACCTTGCTTTTAGTCATAAGCAAATCATAGTATCATATGAGCAAGCCATGTACTCATCAGCTAGTTGAAAAATAAGTTGAATAGGAGCACATGAACTGACATTTGCACGGGTGAGTAGTTCCTAGTGTGTTTTCTAACATTTGCAGGGATTTGGAGTTCTAACATGAAGCAAATCATAGCATCACAAGGTTACCTTAGTACTTCTGCGTCGGGGAGGCGACGACCGGCGAGGGCTCTGGAGGCGGCCTGAGGCGGCCGGAGGCGCGACGGCACGGGCGTGGAGGCGAGCCGAGGACGGCTAGGCGTGGGCGCGAGCCGAGCGACGATCTTCGAATGCGGACGGCTCGGGAGGCGGCCGCGAGGGCTCGGGAGGCGGGCGGCGGAGGCGCCGGGCGTGGAGGCGAGCCGGCGTCGGTCTTCGAACGCGAGGGCTCGGGAGGCGGCCGGCGATGGCTCGAGGTGGCGAGGCGACGAGACGATTGGGATTTAGATGTAGAATATAATCTGCGATACGGCGAAAAACCCTAGCCGGAGATAATTATAGGGAGGATTATCGCAGACGGTTCTACACGTAGAACCGACTGTGATATCAATATCACAGACGGTTATAAATGTCAAACCGTCTGTGATATTGTACTATCACAGATGGTTATAAATTTAGAACCGTCTGTGATATGTATACTATCACAGACGGTTATAAGTGTAGAACCGTCTGTGATATTGATATCACAGACGGTTATAAGTGTAGAACCGCTCACGATAAGCCGATCGTATTTCTTCGCACAAATACCAACCACCGCATTCATGATCAACCAACAACGACTTGCGCGCATTCATATACAACACCAACCACCGCATTCATATACAACACCAACCAATGGCATTCACCAAGATATTTCTTTACATATTTTCTCATTCTCAAAATTGACTACATCACACATTTTCACATATACATCACACAAATGCGTTGTTATATACATATATGCAAATGCCCACATATATGAAGCTCATTCTCATTGTACTTGCTTATTTTCTTTAAAAATGAGCCCTTCATGATGATCAATGCGTACGTAACTAGTTTCGTCACGTTGTTCGTCGTCGAACCTTATGCCATTTCCAAAAGTAGGTAACTCGTCAAATTGATTGTATTCTTCCTCGTCCACTACATTCTCTACTCCGACAATTCTCCTTTTCCATGAAGAACTACATGGCGTTTCTTATTTGCCGGCCTGTTACATAGAAAACTTGAACAACTTGGTTGGCGAGCACGAATGGTTCGCCTTTGTACCCGACACGTTGGAGGTCCACGGTAGTGACACCGCATTTGTCAACCTTCACCGTGGAGATGCACCCAACGGCAAATAAATAAGGGAACTTGAAAACCACGTAGTCGAGCTCCCAAATCTCTTCTATGAACCCATAGTACGAGTTTCTCTACCCATCGGCATCGAACGCATCTATGCGGACACCGCTGCTACGTTTGTGCTCTTTACATCCCGAGATCACAGATAGAATGTGTACCCATTTATGTCATATCCTTGCCATGTCACAATCAGAATGTTGACCCTTTTGCCAACCATGTCGTCGTCTCACTTGGCGAGCTCCTAGCGATTTGCTCCTTCAACCATTGGTTGAACTGACTGTTATGTTGCCTCATGATCGAAACATCGGGCCGCTCCGGATTTTGTTGCCGAAGCACATTCTTGTGCTGGTCAACATAAGGCGCCACTTCAGTCATGTGTTGCAAGACCGTGAAATGGGCTTGAGTATACGTGTCCATATCTGCAGTGATTGCTTTCCTTCCGATAGTTCTGATACCCTGCAGCCTCCCCTCTTGACGAGATTGAGGCACACCTATCGGTTGAGTCTGAGCCATATAATCAACACAAAACTCAATGACCTCTTCGCTTGCATAACCTTCGACAATGCTGCCCTCTGGCCGAGATCGATTCCGTACGTAGGACTTGAGAATTCCCATGAACCTCTCAAATGGGTACATGCTACGTAGGAATACGGGCCCGCACATTTTTATCTCCCACACAACGTGAACAATGAGATGTACCATGATATCGAAAAACGAAGGAGGGAAATACATTTCAAGATGACATAGAGTCATCACCACCTCGTCCTGTAGAGCATCTAGTCCTTCGGGATCGATGACCTTCTGAGCAATTGTATTAAAGAAATAACATAGCCTCATGATTATCTCTCGTACTTTGATCGGCAAAATATTTTGAATTGCAATAGGGAGCATCTGTGTCATCAGCACATGAAGACGATGCGGCCTAAGCAGCGCATTAAATGCTTTGAGGCATTATCACAGACGGGTTTTTATTACAAACCATCTGTGAAATATCACAGACGGTTTTCTATTAAAACCCGTATGTGAAAAGCTGGTTATCGTAGACGGTTTTTAATAAACAACCATCTGTGAAAAGCTGGTTATCGCAGACGGTTGTTTTTTACCGTCTGCGATAACCGACTTTCACGACGGTTGTTTATTAAAACCGTCATGATAACCGACTTTCACGCAGCGGTTGTTTATTAAAACCGTCTGCGGCGCCGCCAACACAGACGGTGTTCAAATTAAAACCGTCTGTGATAATGAAAAGTCAGAACATATCTCTTGTGTTTCGTGTAACGTATCTCCTTCGTTATACGAAGCGTCTATTTCATTAATGTTTGGTATACGAACCGTCTGTGCTAAAGGTTAAATATGCGCGCCAGGTCTTGTACATACGTACTACGCCTCTCATCTGTGTTGTTCTTGTGATCACATCTCCTACTGTTCTTACTACCAATATGGATTCTAGTACTGTGATCATCTCCTTCCTCTCATCTGTTCATCAAGAGTTGTTCGGCCGGAATCTTACACAGGCGGTCAGCAATTTACATCTGGGGCAACTTCTCCAGTCACGCCATGCTCTCCTTCCCCAACTTTCTTGCATCCGTCAGCTTGACCTGATCATCCGCCGTCGACGGAGGTGTCTCGCTGCCGCTCAAGACAGGGAAACAGCCCTCACCCTGGTTCTTATATACAATGTGCACAAAGCGGAAGAAGCAATTGTGGCATTGGAGAGACTAATTGATAGCATTGCCGTTCAAACAGAAATGACAGATTCTGAGGAATCTTACAATGCTATCCTCTACGAGATTATGACGTACGCTACTGATCATTTGCCACTGCTGGAGGAGGAAGTGCTGAGGACAAAGACAATCTTAACGGCGTTCGAGAACTCAGCGGGCGCTCCTCCAAGTCCCAAAGTCGAAGAAGAAGCGTACGAAGCCCAGAAGATTAGAATCTGTGAATCTCTTTATCTCTGCGACTTTTGTAATAAATTTGCCTCGAATTGAAATTAATAAATTTGCCTTTTATTTGTGATCCCCTGTCTCTGTACAAATTTGATTGTTTGTTATTATGACAGACGGTTTTTTATTACAAACCGTCCGTGATAATTCCAGATTATCACAGACGGTTTTAATACTGCATCGCTCAGTGATATTAAAGTATCACGACGGTTCATCGCGAACAACCGCCCGTGATACTCGCCTTCTCCGACGCCGTCTACACGCACGGTGTCCAAATTAAAATCGTGCAGCAGGTCGGTCACGACGGTTTTTCAAATCGTCTGTGATTGACCGTCTAGTATTAGGCTTTCTGTAGTAGTTAAGCAATACGCATGTGAATTGAGGCAAAGAAAAACAAAACAAAAGAAACACATGCATCCGCACGTGACGGGAAGAAGTACTATTCCAAATGCAAAAGTTATGTACAAAGTGTCATGTTCAAGCATGTATCCATACGTACTGTTCAAGCATGTATCCTTACGTGGCCTACCAGCATGTGAAGATGGATTAAGAGACGTGCAGAGACGTGAAGCTATCTATTCGGAAGTTAGTTTTCTTTTTTTTATTCGCTGAATCGGTCACGGACGTCATGTTCGGACACTTTGCTTATTCTTTTTAAGTTGTTGAGTCGGTTTTGGATTTGTTCGGCCGAACAGACTTTGCGCCGGCCCTAGGTCAAATAAGTATCTGGCGTCTTTTTTCGTTGCAAGGGATACATCATAAATCAATCTATTATTTTTAAAAAGAACTATATGGTTATTCTTCGTAGGGTTTGACATATAGATGCAATCTAAAGGGGAATCGGACGTTCTTCCCCGTCGTTCTTGTGTTTCCTTGTGATTTGCAAGAGCGACGACACGTCTACTTGGTGGTCGAGTAGACGGGATCACGAGTGTGTGGTTGAGCAAGTTCTTTTATCGCAGGTTGCCGTTCTAACAGTGGTTGGCGCCATCGATTCGTCAGGTTGCACGGATCCAAATTATCTCCATCGATCCTACGCCGTGAAGATCGGGCAATCCCCCGCATCAGTTTGGTTTCAGAGCACGGTTGACACGGTAGGATTATTTACCCTTAGCTAGTATCATATTTATTTTCAGTCCTAGAATCCAGAAAATTACCTCACAAAAACAGCATCATATACGTAGACCCTTGTACTCCTTTGTTCTTAGTTTTGCATTATCAAGTTTTAATCCATGTGTTAGATTATTCTTAGTTGCTGTCAAATTTCCTGTTTCCGTTGCATCTCTTAATCATCTTGTGATTGGATCTGCTATACCAAAAAAAAATCAGTCCGCATTTGTTGTCTTTATTGCCTCGCCCAAAAATTTCCGTCGCCAACAACCCCTTGATACACCATCTTGTTCCGTGTGGTTTGGATGTCTCCGCCGTAATTTTCTACTACCAGACACATACAACAGAAACACCCCCATCAACCATCCCGTGTCACCATGCGTGACTGCGCAACGGCATAAGCTGCAGCCACCCTCTTCGTTTCTTGTGGCTTAGTGCAGATCAACATCTTTGAGACTATACACAGAGAGAGAAAGAGAGGCTAGTGCAGCAAAGTGACAAGACCTTTTTTGTCTCCCTTCTGTCACAGATCCAAACCGAGAGCATAAAGAGAGAGATAATCGGTTAAAAAAAAAGAAGACCGATTAAAAAAAAGTGAAAAAATAGCAAAAAAAAAGAAATAAAAAAGTGCTCTCGGCTGTGATTTTTTTGAGGGATATTATCTTGTGTGCGCTCTACCATATCTATTTGGTGTATATACTCAGTTATTGCATGGTGCTTATATCCACTTTGTTACATATCCTATTTTGCTATCTTTATCCCATCCAGTGACGGCAACTTAGGGCATTGTTAACTTTTGGATTATTATTTGATTTTGCATGAACCGAGTTACATATCTATTACTCCTTGCTATATATTTTCCCTCCAAGCTACACATATAAGCCATTGTTATAACAGTGTTTGTGCAATTAGATTCGCTTAATCTACCATATTGTGTTGTCTACCGTCACCAAAGTGAGTGCAGCTCTTCAATCTCAACAAGGACACATAAGAACATCGGTTGGTAAGAGAAGGCGAGGATGAGTGATTCCACATAAATTCCACATATTATTTGCTATTTTTGCAATACTAACAATAGCAAAATATCCAACATTTCGTTCCTCATGGTGCGACTCTCGATACTTGCATTTTCCATTCTATGGAAGTACAAATTCGGAGGAGTATCTCGAATGGGTGGAACAACTCGAATGTGATCTCGAGTTTCAGAAACTGTCCGAAGCCAAGAAAGTGACACAAGCCACCATAGAGTTTGAAAAATATGCATGCACTTGGTGGAAGCGATATCCTGAGAAGCAATATGTCATTATTTGGAAGGAATTAAAGGAAGTCATGAGAAAGAAGTTTGTGCCATATGAGTATGAGCTTGAGTTACTTCATCATATCAAGAGCATTCGTCAAGGACATCGATCTATCCAATCTTATTATGATGAGTTGGATTATGCTATGTATCGTGCTAATATCATAGAGACATGTGCAAAGAGAGCTTACTTCAAAAGATGTTTGAATTCTGAGATCGCTGCTACTGTTCATTTGAAGTATGATGGTAGTATATAGGATCTTGTGAATTATGCTATAGAGCAGGAGAAGAGAATTAAGGAGAGGTGTACACCATGTTTCAACCTGAGTCCACACCTCAATTCGCGTGCCTTTACTAGTGCGTCACATGAGAAGATGATCGAGCATGTGACTTTCCCTTCGGTCAAGGCGTCACATAGTGCTGCCCCATTGCTACATGAGGAGATTGTGGTTGATGGTAATTGTGTCATTGCTGGCCCACAATCTATAAAAGATGAGACGCTTCAAAACCCATGTAAGGATGAGAGCCACATAGCCAAATTGAGTGAGAGTGATAACAAGAGTGAGTTGTGTGATTCCACCATATGTGAGGTTGAGAGCATCCAAATTGAGAGTGAGAGATATACACAAAAAGAAAAGAGAGAAGTAGATGATAGACAAAGTGAGGTTGATTATGAAACTAACATATTAATATCTGCTTCTAGTGTTGTGTCTCACATTATGTAGGTTGACATTAAAGAAGAGGAGTCAAATGTTCCACAACCGGTACCACTGGAGAAAACCGATGAGAAGATAACCGCAGTTGAAGATGAAGTACTTGCTGCCCCTACATCATGATGATTTGATACCTACATCACCTACATCAACTGAAGAGAATGATAAAGGTAACCATATTGGTGCTGAATTTAATTGTGAAAAGGTGAGTAATTGTGAGAACCCATGTGTTCAATCAAAAATTCCATGTTCTGAAATTTCTTTGCTCAATTGACATAATGTGGAATTAATTACTCATAAGTAAGTTCTTACTCGAATATTTCCTAGTGATTCTTTGTATTATATCATGTTCGATGATCCTAAAGAGCTATCTATTGTGATTCAGAATGTTGCTGAAATTTCATGTTTAAAATCACTAGTTAGTACCTATGCCTACACATATAAGTTCAATTTAATTGGAGATTATGGTGTAAATGACAAGTTTTATGTTGACCGAATATGCGTTACATGTGATAAGCTTGCTGAATTGAAATTGCATAATTTCGATAAACAATCTTTTATGCCATATCGTGATCACAATGAGATAAGTTTCAACATTAATGCTTCATGTTTTAAAAGATTTCTTAAGCCTACTTGTTCATCTTTTAATGTACAATCATGTATAAATAATCAGAGTAGTGCAGTTGAAGCATGAAAAACACTAAAAAATTTCTCCCCCATACTTGAACAACTTAATTTGGTTTGTCCTATTAATGACTTGTCTATATACTTAGCAAAGTTGAGGACGACTTTTTCTCATAGAAGGGAGAATGATGTGAATAACAATATTGCAATATATACATCTTATGACCACTGTTGTACTAATTGGTTTATACAAAACAATAAGAATGACATAATAATTGAATCATACATATATCATGCATATGTGTTGTTCTTTTTGTTTACTATGCCTTCAGATGTTCATGATGTGCTAAACAGGAGAGGTGTTGACGACAAATATATATACCATGTATACACGTTGTATTCATTGTTTAGTACAATTTCAGGCTATCAAAAGCCGATGACAGCTTTTCTTGAAGAAGTGGAGGATGGCGCGGATACGCTCATGTCTTGCACTTCTCAGTTAAATATATTATTTAACTGGAAGGAATTATTGAGCCGCATTAAATATTATCATGTGGACTCTAATTTGATTGGGTCTTTAACTATTATATTTAAAGATACAGAGTCACTACTATTTTATTTAATTATATATAGGCCTATACTCGATCTGTACAAGTCTAAAGTAAAGATGTGTTTAGAAAGTCTCGTCGATACTAGTGCAACGTCCATCACTTCAAGTGTACAACATGATGAGGACATCTTGATTGGTTCGATTACACGAGCACGAGCTAAAAAGATTAATCAACAGGTGAACTCGCTCTTAATTAAATTTAGCTTTAATTTATATGAGAACTGGCTGCTACCTAATACTAGTATTTTAATTAGTCTCAGATTTATACATGAGAAGACATTGGATATCGAAGCCAGAAGAAATCAGTCGAGCAACAAAATCAAGCAATGCGCATGTGAATTGAGACAAAGAAAAACAAAAGAAAAGAAACACATGCATGCGCACGTGACGAGAAGAAGTACTATTCCAAATGCAAAAGTTATGTACAAAGTGTCATGAAGCAAACTTCTAGTCACTCCCTGTTCAAGAATGTATCCATACGTACTGTTCAAGCATGTATCCATACGTGGCCTACCAGTTTGTGAAGATGGATTAAGAGACGTTCAGAGACGTGAAGCTATTTATTCGGAAGTTATTTTCTTTTTTTTATTTGCTGAATCGGTCACGGACGTCATGTTCGGACACTTTGCTTATTCTTTTTAAGTTGTTGAGTCGGTTTTGGATTTGTTCGGCCGAACAGACTTGCGCCGGCCCTAGTTCAAATAAGTATCTGGCGTCTTTTTTTTTTTTGTTGCAAGGGGAGATCATCATGAATCAATCTATTATTTTCAGAGAGAGCTATACGTTTATTCTTTCTAGGGTTTGACACATAGATGCAACCTAGAGGGGAATCGGATGTTCTTTCCCGTCGTTCTTGTGTTTCCTTGTGATTTGCAAGAGCGACGACATGTCTACTTGGTGGTCGAGTAGACGGGATCACGAGCGTGTGGTTGGGCGAATTCTTTTGTCGTAGGTTGCTGTTCTAACAGTGGTTAGCGCCATCGATTCGTCAGGTTGCACGGATCCAAATTATCTCCATCGATCCTACACCGTGAAGATCGGACAATCCCCGCATCATGATATGCCCCAAATAAGTCACCGTAAGTGTGGGGAAAGAGCACTTCAACCGCTTGAGGAAGAGTGAATGGTCCTGCGGGACCTGAAAGACAAGGCGAAGATGGAAAAAAAATGCTCCGACCAGGATGAGCTATAAATGGGAATATCATCAAAGAAAACCAGGATGAAGCGATACAGGAATGGTCATAATATATCATTCATCAATGCCTGGAAGGTTGCTGGCGCATTGGTCAGTCCAAAAGGCATGACCAGGAACTCGAAGTGCCCGTTGTGGGTGTGAAACGCAGTCTTGATGATGTCTTCTAGATGTACGCGGATCTGATGGTACCTGGAATGAAGATCCAGCTTGGTGAAGAATCGGGCACCACGCAACTCATCTAATAGCTCACCGACGACAGGGATTGGAAATTTGTCTTTCACCGTGTGCACATTGAGCACACAATAATCGATGCAGAAATGCCATGTCCCATCATGCTTCTTGACATGTAGTACCGAGAAGGAAAACACGAAGTTGCTTTCCCTGATAATCCCTTACTACAGCATAGCCGCACACCGCTGCTCCAACTCGTCCTTCTGTAGTTGTAGATAGCGATAGGGCCGTACAGCCACCGTTGGCGTACCTAGGTGGAGCCAAATGTGATGGTCCCAACAACGCACCGGTGGCAGGCAAGTCGGCTCGATGAAGATGCTGTCAAACTCTAGAAGCATATCTTCCATGAGTGCCATGTCATGCCTGGTAATGGCGCGTAGCGCCTCAGGACGTGGAGCCACCAAAACTCATCAAGGATACCATGCGGCCATGCACATGGAAAAACATTCAGAGATTATTGAGATCTCACATAATGGGCCCTAGTGTACGGAGCCACTAGACACTGAGGACCACATCAAAGCCACCTAGAGGAATAGCAAAGTAGTCCACCTGGAACTCCAAGTCGCCGATGCGTAGGGGAACAGTGCGACACGTGCCACTACTGGCCACTCGGTCTCCAATGGCTACCATCACATGGAAGTTGGGTGTGGCAGTTGGTGAAAGCCGACTCGAGCGAGGATGCCATCACTGAGGATGTTATGTGTTGAGTCGGTGTCCATGAGGGCGGTGAATTGCTCTGCACCGATGAATACCTCCACCTTCATAGTCTCCACCACATGAATTCCAAAGTCATGTGAGGGCCTAAAGTGAAACATATGGCTCAGCCGAAGTGTCCTCCACAGGTGTGTTGTCGACGCTGTCGTCGTAGTCATCCAACTCGATGTAGAAGAGGCGAGCACACTTGTGACCACGCACATACTGCTCATCGCAGTTGTAGCACAATCTATGCTTGTACCGTTCTACCCTATGCATGGGTGAAAGGCGACGGAGTGGTCGAGTCAATGGAGGTGTTGGAGTAGCCGTTGGCATAGTAGGAGAAGTGCCAGCTGCTGGTGTGGTACATGGTTGACCGGACACCGGTTGCACTGGTTGCGGCCAGGGGGCGTGGGTGCATCGCCAGCAAAGCGATAGTCGGAGCACATTCATCAGCTGCTAGAGCTCCATGTCTGTAGAGAAAGGCCAGCCATGTAGAGGAAGCATTGCTAGCTGGGCGAAATAGGTTCCCAATTACGACAAAGGAGCGCGAGGAACTTGCTAGTGTAGTCGGCAATAGATGTTGCAAAAGGTAAAGGAACGAGCTCACCGAGAGGATTATTACGGACCCGGCGTCCGAACAGCAAGTGGCACATATCTTTGAAGTGCTCCCATGTAGGCATGCTGTAGTCATGCTCTAACTGGAGCTACCAATTCTACGCGACCTCTGTTAGATGATAGGCCACCAACTAGACCTTGTCTACCTCCGCCGTGCGCTATCCCCCAAAGAACTACTCGCATCGGTTGAGCCACCCGAGAGGATCGATGGAGCCGTCGTAGGTGGGAAACTCGAGCTTGTGGGTATATAGGCACGCCAAACTAGCACCCATATGCAGGCTCGGTTGCTCGAATATGGGGGCAAGTGAGGGAGTGTAGCCAGATGGAGAAGGTGGGAAGTATGGGCATTGGGGAGGTGGTTGGGCCTGGTAGAGTGGCTGAAATTGTGGGTAGGGAGGGGGAGAAGGTTGGCCGAGGCGTTGTGGAGGGTGGTAGTTCGGGAGGGTTGATATTGGTGGCTGAGATTGGAGGAAGACGAAGGGTGGACGTTGTGCTATGGAAAAAAAGGGCGGCAGGGATGGCATATAGCTTGATGGTGGTGTTAGTGCACTACCAGGAGGTGGTGAGGTGGAAACTTGGTCTAAACTGGGCACAGCCGCCGCCATTTCTTCCCGCATCGGCCGCTTCTCCATGGTTGCAAGTCTGCATAGTACATCACCCATCAACGCGTGGTCCTCCAGGCAGTCTTGCATAAAGTTCACCAATTTCTTGGCAATGACTTGTAGGGTGTCCTCCATACGGGGTGGTGGAACAGGGCTCTCGCTCCCAGATATGAACCTAGCTCTTATACTAATTGGTATCAGCCAAGCCTCTGGAGAGAAGTTTAATCTACTTCTAAGGAACTAGAGAATTGAAATAGCTTTTATTTCTTCATTGCCTCTTTGATAAATAGGAGATGCGGCTTATATAGAGTCGGCTACATCTTGAGGAAAAAAGAAAGGCATATCTAATTTGGAAAGAGATAATCTGTGGTAATCTCTAAAGGGTGGAAGGGAATATAACTTCCTAATAATAGATAACCTCCAAATAAAACACCTTATTCCTAATTTACCGCAACCTTTGAACCAGGCCTACTGTCTTGGTATGTGATACCCCACACAACACCATATGTTGATAATGTCTAAGAACAATCAAACATGGCCAAGTCATTTACATTCATGTTATTAATATAATATAGAATATATTGTCGCTCCAACGCATCTTAACACATTTATTTTATCGACATGCTGCCAATAGAAACATGGAGTAAAACAAGAAGAAAGGCTGTTTGGAAAATGAGCTTCTGACTGATGCAAAAAGAAACACAGAAGTAATGTCAGCACTTATGAGTGTAGTTTTCCCTTTGAAACTTCACTTTGAGCTTTCACATTTTTGCAGTTTACTATCTTTGTTTTTGTTTTAGGATTTCCCTTCTGTTATTTTTGAATACTTTGCTTGGCATCGGCAGCTTTGTCTTCAGATGTAGATTCAACACCATTAGCATTGTCTTCAGACCTTGCTCTCTTGGCGGCACGTCATTACATGAATGTTATACAGGTAGGATAACACTAAGAACAATACATATTAAAAACCCATATTTAGGCTCAGATGGCAATGCTAGTAATATTTGTAGAAACTTTGGCTTTTACTTATTTTCTATTTCTTTATACTTGCATAAACTTTCTTTATGTTTTTTACTTCATTTTTGTCTGACTGGACAAGGTTTTTGCCATAATCTCTCAGTGCCAGTGGAACATTGATAATTCTAGGATGCAGCCCAAAATCAGTAATGCCAGTATTATATAGACTCATGTTTGTCACTCCTTTAACAAGTCTGATAAGTGAAAACCAATACATATGCACAAATGCATCCAGATGTTTTAGCTCTTTCCTCAAAAAACATGGTATTTCGCATTTATGCCAACCCCCTACCGGTGATTAATGTATATTTGCATGCAAAACTTAACCCCTACCAATCCATTTTGGTCAGCCTCAGTGCACTAAATGCATCTATAAATGGCAACACAGAAAGACCTGTGTAGGATGCATGTAGCGAAACCCCTCCCACATGCCAACCACACAAACCCTACAAAACGTTGTAGCCAGAGGCACCACACAACCTTCACATTGTGGAGAACATCTTTATTTAGTTTCACCAAACTCTAAAAATGATCCGAAAATTCACAAGTTCTAATGTAAGACCTGAGTAAGTCATGAACCAATAACAATGCCGATTCCTTCCGGTAAATTTCCCAGCTAACTCGTTCTTTTCTTCCTTTGTTTGCAGTTTATACCAAGCATCTAAGGTACTAAGTCCCTACCTGTCGGGATCCGGATTTCCGAATCCGGACCCTCTGTGTATTACAGCACTAGTCCCAGATCAAAGCTAGTGCACACAGTCAAACAATGATGAATACATAACCAACCACGCTTTATTACAATAATAGAGAGTACAGACCAAAAAGCCTCTTTATTACAAATGAGGTTTTAAGACCTCACACACACACAAAACACAGCGGAAGCAAAAAGATAAAACCAGCGGAAACCCATCAATACGCCACAGGCAATTGACTGGGGAAGCGCAACCTAGAACTCCGGAAAACCTTCGTCGAATCCATACGCGCCGTATTCGTAGTCTCCTCTTGAGCTTCATATTCCTCTGAGATTTGTTTTGAGTGCAGCATGTGAGTACATAAAGTACTCCGCAAGTCTTGGGAAAATGCAGTAGATGCAAGGCTTAACAAAGGAAGTGTTATATGGTTCTTTTGCGCAAAGCAATATTTTATTTCAAATACAATAATTATATTCGAAGGCGTTAATTTAATTAATAAAGTATTTGTTTTAACAGAAATTATCAATGATTTTCTAGTGAAGGTTCCAACCACCAACACTAGTTAACTGGCTCCAACCGCCAAGGTTCAAAAACCACGGGTTACATCCACCCGCACTGGCTCCAACCGCCAGGACACAAATCCGAGAGTTCCATCCACTCTCTAGTTTTCAAATCTTTTACTTTAAAACCAAAATCAAAGATCTACCATGTGAATGCATTCTTTGCCCGCCCTTGACCGTGGGCACGGATATTCGAATAGTTTTACACTCTGTAGAGGTTGTATAACTTTACCCACAAGAGATAAGTCATCTTAATAGTCAACACACTTCCTTTGGCGTGAGACCCAGATAAAATATCACAAAACTTTTACCTTACTCTAGTCTAGCCAGACACTACCCGCTGAGGTTTCACCGCTGAAGGGTTAAATCCACCAGCATGAAGCCCCTCTTGCGCCTGTATGAGTACAAGAACTCTGTCCCTCACTATGAATAACCAAGAAATCCGCACTCACTTTCCATCGGTGGTACCTAAACTAGCCTATTGTAAGTTAGTCACCAGGTCGTACCCATATAGACTTGTGGTTGTACGGTAGTGCTCAGTCTGGACAAACACAAGCTTCGGTCCTTAATTGACTAGGACGGAACATACACTTAACAAGTTCTCGTGCTAGCCGCACCAAACCAAACCAACCATCCGCCCTGGTCTAAATCCAATTTTCACATTTTATTTTATTTTAAAAGAACTGTGGTAATTCCAATCACCACTAAATCTTGTACAAAAGTCTAGTTCTACAAAAATGTAATTTTCCCATTCCGAGGCTACAAAAGCTATTTATAGCATGACTAAGCAGTTTACTACTGGTACAACATTTACCAAAATTTAATAATAATCTCACTATTGAGACAAAGGAAATCCTAGGGTGTCAAAGGTACATGGTTGTCAATGTCAAATGAGGGCATAACAATTATCGGATTAACTATTATCTCTAAAACATGAATTATCATTTTATGTAACATAGCAATGCATTAATTTAAAATAATTAAAACTTTTCTCAAACATAGGTTCAAGATGTTCAAAGGAGACTTACCTTCGTGTGCGATATCTTGACTTTCTTGCTGCGGGTCGGAAAATTCTTCGATGACGTCGGGTTCTACACGCGGAACGATAAATACAAACGAACAAATAAATACAAATAAAATCACAAAAATACAAAATATATACTGGAAGAAAGGTTAAGATTTTAGATGAATTTAGGAAAAAGAATCAACGGATTCGGAGTTCAAATGAGGGAGAACGAATATCTGAAAGTTTTAAAGATCACATGAAATGATAACAAAATCCGAGAATTTCTTTTTGAATAGAATGGTGTCGATTGGTTGCGAGGTGGCGGCGAATGGACAAAATGGAACCCCGGCGATGAGACGAAGGTGGTGACGTGGGTACAGAGTCGAGGAACGGCGGCAATCACTGGCGGTGAGAGAATGCAGCAGTGACGGTGAAAGGACAACGGCAAGTTGGAAGGAGATAGTACCGGGTGTAGAACGTGGAGATGTAGGGTGAGCATAGGGTAGAACACGACATGGTGAAGCTAGGAAAATTATTGGCTAAGCCGAAACTTCATCGGAGACGATACAATCGACGTTTGAACGACGACGGTAGAGAAAAAGGAAAAACTTGATATCTTCATGCTCGGTGAAGCGAATTCAAAACCATTTGATAGGTGGCTACCTGGGATGGTTTGGCTCGATATGACGCGAACGGATTAGTGAAAAATGCTACCGGATGAATGGGGACACGAGATGCCATTGGCGGCCACGGTGAGGTGTCGAAGGCAAAAATTTGTGGAGGCTTTTTGGGAAAAAGGAAGTGAGCACGGCGTAGAACGCGGTGAGGCAAGTCTAAGAAAAATTATGGCACAGGCTAAAACTCAACAGAGACGACGAATCGACGTCGGGAGTCAAAAACGGCCACTTTCGCGGAAAGTTCAATTTCTGACAATTGGCTCCACGAAAAATTAAATAAAAATGATAGATAAATTGTTTGGAGGCTAGGACATGATACGACGCGAATAGAAATCAAAGCGCCACCGAAAAGTGGTGTACGCCAAGGCACGGCCAAAGATCCGCTCGACCAGGTCGATGAGGACTCGGTGAGTCTTCGAGTGATGGAGATGGGAGCATGGCGTAGAACGCATCGAGGCGAATTCAATGGTACAGACGGCTCGGCCAACGGACATCGGATGGTGACGAAACATGGCGGAGAAAACATTAGGTGACCGGCGGGTTGGCATCGGCGTTCCGGGCAAACGGAGAGGAGTTAGATGGTGAGGTTGGTGGCGAAATGAAGAGGAGAACGTCGGGAACACAATGCTCACCTCGGTTTTGATCCAACACGCACGGTCGGCTCGCAGCGAGGAGAGGAACGACGGCGTGGTTTGGTCACGGTGGTCCGGTGATGCTCCGGTGATGCTCCGGCAAAAGCGAGAGGAGCACCGCGAGAACGCGAGGAGGCGAAGCCAACGGTGTGGTCAAAGTGACCGGACTCCATCAGAGGCGCGCAATCGATCAAGAACGCCGATTGGTACACAAAAGAAAAATGGTGATTGTGGAGAGAAGAAAGGGAGAGAGGGCTTGAGATTTCGTGGGTTGAGTGAGGATGAGAAGGGGCACCCGGTGCTCCCTTTTATAGGGGTGGAGATAGACCGGAGAGGGAGATCAACGGGGCATGCCATTTAGAGCACGGTTTAAATTTCGAGTAAATACTCATGAATGAGAGGGGAAACGGTAGGGAATTGAAAGCTCTTGATGAGAGGAAGTTAATGCACTTGATTTCACAAAAAACCGTTGAGAAAATCAATGGGAAATCAAGTTTTAAAAAAATGCATGGCGTGCGGCGGTGAGCGCTCGGCACTGTGCTGATTCGAGAAGATGAACAGTGCCCACGGGCACTGTTCACTCTCTCTCCCCTTTCTTTTTTTTTGTATGTTTGTTTGAGACTTTGAAATTGAGCTCAAACAAACTCCGAAAATTCTAAAAAAATTTTCAAAACTTCCTTGAGGCTCAAAGAACTCAAATAAAATATTTTTAGCAAATATTAATATTTAATTTTATTTTATTAAATACAAATTCTAATTAAGATTTAGTTTAAACCAAATAAATTCAAAAATTTAAAAAATTTTAAAATATGGTATAAATGCATAGATTAGAATTTTAGATGAATTTAGAAATTTTAATGAGCTCAATCGGAGTTAAAACGAAAAAGAACGGACTCTCGAAAGTTTGAAAAGAGAGAAAAGAATAAACCAATTTTCTGAAATTATTTTTGAACTGAAAAATCAAATTATGACGTCATCAAGGGAAATGATTTTGAAATGAATTATTTTTCTGTGGAAAATAAATTTATGACGTAAGTAAGAATTTTGATTTTCTGGCCGAATTATTTTTGTAAAGGAAAATGATTTTATTCACTCACAGGTGGGACCGGATTTATCAGCGAGAGAGAATAGAGAGAGGAAAGTGCGAACGGTCGGATGAGCGATGCGGTACAAGGAGAAAATCGGGATCATCGGATGGAGAGCGAAGGGTTTAAGTGAAGATGGACGCACGAGATTAGCTCGGCCATGGAGGATTAAATCCAAGCCGCTTGGCCAAGCGAGCGACCTAAGTAAAGAGGAGGCTAAGATTAAATCGGGCGAGGATGGATTGAGCCAGGGCTTCACACTTGTCAGCCTTAGGAGAGAAGTTGAGGATTTTTATTTTTATTTTTGATTTTAGATTTTCAGAAAAGCCTAGAAAATTAAATATAGCTTAGAAAAATATGAAATTACCTCCAAAAGTTCCAGAAAAATTCAAAGAACTTCCTCGAGATGTTTTGGACTTTCATAAAATATTTCCAACTTATGTTGGTATTATATTTTTCATAATAAAAATACTTTTTAACTTTAAAATAGATTTTAAAACTCCAGTAAAACTCGTAACACCAAATAAAGGCCAAGTAAATCCAAGTAATTAATTTGAATTAGGATTTTTATAGAAAATTAAAATATCATTTTATTTAATAAATTTTTAAATTTTTAATTTAAATTACTTTTCAAATCTAGCTTTCTTAAAAACAGAAAATCATGGCAAAACAAAATTCAAATTTCACACAAACAAAACTCTTATTTTTATTTTAAACCAAATTAATCTAATTTAATAATTTAATTTTTTTTCCCAAAAATTTGAAATAAACAGCTGGGCTAGTACACTACCATAAATAGACTCGGTAACCACTCATAGGCTTAAAAAGTGTTTTGATTGAGCATTGCACATAGAACATTTGCTGTGCAGTTGAACATTTTCTCCAATCTAACAAAATAATTAGTGCTTAACAAGTGCAACACAAGATGGTAGTCATGGCGACGCTCTCCCATGCTTGCTCTAGCGACTTCCATGGCGATATCTCTAGCCTTGCGGTCTCTCTAGCCTTGTGATCTCCCACCTTTCCTAGCTATCTGGTAGCTTTTAGACACTCTCTCAAGGCTCTTCCATGGCTAGTGAGCTATGCTCGGGTTGGGACTTCTCTATAGGTAAGTGATTTCAGGAATAGGTTGCTTCGAGGTATGGTTCAGGGGTTCATCCCACCTCGCCCAAAAGCTATGGTTTTCTGATCCTGTTCACTTTCTCACGCTTCACCTTCCGTCTCTCTGAAGAATCAGTTGGTAAAGTTCTTCAATGCTGTTTAGGAGGTGAGTATCTAGGATTTTAGGTTAAAAGGGCATATGACTTTGCCTTTCGATTCTCTAATATGTGCAAGCAAGTTGGACCGCTTGTTCGTCGTCTTAAGAGTTTCTCCACCAAGCACTTCTCTATTCACTTCCACCTTTGCGAAGATGGAGGAGCGGATTTCTAGAAATAATACAGTTGGTGGCTATTGGAACAACACAATGAGTGGATGATTGTGTTGTCCCACAAAAAGAACCGTTCACAATGCTACTACACAGTTTAGAAGAGAGTCTCGTTTGCTGAAAAGCCGATGGTTTGATTCTTCAAAGATCTTGATTTGGTTAAAATTGGCTCTATTTTGGTTTAAATTCCTTCTCCTTCAGGTTTCAAGGTTTTTTTAGTTGGGCAATTGGGTCAATTAGTTCTTGCTCCACTCATACTCCATTACCCAAGCCGGATAGTTTGAATCTACAATGGGTGCAACCATTGTAGTCTGTGCCTGCTTTCGGCATCAGTGACTTCAAGGCAGTATCTTGCTCTTGATGTTTGCATTGGGGTCACTCAATGGTGTCTTGTTGCAATCAGATTCGATGTTGGGCCTACTCTAATTACATCCACAAAGCCTCGGTCTGCTTTTCATCTCGGTTACTTGTTAATAGGAGGTGGGTTCCTTCCCGTTGCCTAGGTAACGAGTCGTTGGCCCATCAGAGAGGCGGGAACCATCATGACCTGGACTAGGGGTGAGGCGCACCTCCCAAAGCTCCTGTCGGTTCGTCTCCCTAGGTTCTCCCTACTTCTTCTCCTCACCTGTTCACAAACCCCCCGCACAAACTGCTCCGACGTTCCTTTTCCTCCACCGATGGTCAACTACCAAATTCTTAATCCAAGCCGATTCCTTCCGGTGGGTCTTCTCATTGAAGATGGTGGTCAGTTCTGGCTACCAAGGGCAGATCCGGTGCTGCAGGAGCTATTGCAACCTTAGCACAAGGACTATGGCATCACGACCATGGTCTCGCCCCCAAGAGGAAGAGATAGCAGAAGAAATGATGGACATTAGGGACTTCATCCAAGGAGCCCTCGATTTTAATGTGGTAAGATGCTCCCCACATCCACTCGATGTTGGAATCTTTCAACTTAGTTCTCCAATTCAGCGGGACATGTTAATCTTTGGAAACCCCACCACCTGGACAATCAACATGAAGTTAGGTTTCACAAGCACAACAAAGCCTTAAACTGGAGAGGGACCAAGTTTAATTGACTAGGTTGGATCAAGTTTTTGGGGTTTCCACTGGACCTTCGAAATCATCGCTCCATAGCTCATGTGGTTTCTTCCTTAGGCAAGCTCCTAGAATGGCACTCGGGCGACAGGATTAGGGGCATAGTTCTAGTCAGAGTGTTGTACCCCTCAGTTGAGGCAGTTCCCAAGAACCTAGTTCTAAAGAAAAGCAATGATTAAGGAGGAGTTGGGGAATCTTGGACTATCCAGGTGTTTGTCCTCAACTTAGACTTTTCAGATGCTGCATCGGGGGACGAGGATCTCCCAAAAAACCTTATCAATCTGCAACATGAAGGCAGAAACAACCAACAGCATGAACCCCTGGCCCCCTTCCACAAAACGATCAATGGGAGCAATGGGAACCATGGCAACAAGGACCAGGAGAATGGGATCACCTCCCAATGGATCAAGGAATGCAAGCACAGGAGTCTGTGTCAGTTTCTTCAAATCCTTTTGATATTGCAGAGTTGGAGTTTGCGTCAGTTTTTAAAATCCTTTTGATATTGCAGAGTTATTAGAATCTGAATCATAGCAACTGTAAGAGGCCTCATCTCAAGCTCAATTTAATTCCTCCGATATGGCCTTGGTCCCCTTCGATGCTTAGACTAGCACTTCGTCTACCATTATCAAAGGGCCGCTGACTACCCAGGCACCTGGATCGGATTTTATGCAGTTTATTCATCAGGTCATTGTGGGTTTTTAGAGTTGCTTCAGTCTGATCTTCTCCAGATTACCATACTCTCCTTGGGGATGGTCAACCCCCCACCAGCCGGTCTTACTGTCTCAAGGATTCTCTCTGAATATACAGTGGTGCATTGCTTTTAATCCAGAGGGTCAGTGGCTTTGGAACCCCATGGAAGGCACACTCCTTGCTAAGTCACTTCTGCAGTCAACACCTACCTCTGCTGATCCTCTTCTTCTGTCAATACCTTTCCTTGCATCAGGAGGCATGTATACTGAAGTCTCCTCATGGAGGCCTTCCCACAATGGTTCTCGCCTCCCTACAACCAAACACTGGTCGACTCACAAGAAATCTACCCATTTGACGGTTCACAACCTACGCAGGAGCCCGAGACTGAACAAGCAGCCTGCCACCTCCCAACTGTCAGGGGTCACGCACTCTAAAAGACGCAAGTCCCACATACCTCCAACCACTTCAAGTTCCAAAATTGGAAAAGTCTTCATCATCAGCTGTTGCCAGCCTAGAAAGAATTTCACTGCATCACCTTCACAGGCAGGCAGAGGTGGCAGTACAAATATCTGCAGAGGCCACCGTGGAGATGCCCAGACTCCCGATTACTCTCATGAGAGAATGGGGGCACCGCTACGGTCGAGTCCCCTCTGGGGAGCTGATGGATGAGACCCTCTTGGCACCGCGTCAAAATGAAGAAGATTGAAGGGAAGAATAGTTGGATGGTACAGGGTTTATATAGGTGGGTCATACTTTTATTTTACTGCTACCATGTCTTACAGCTTTTGTGTTGTTGAACCTGCTACGGTGTTATTTTGCTTTCTCTCGGTTTCAAATCTGGGGCAATATTGCTGTACTAGCTGTCTAGTTTCTCTCTTTTGATATGTCTCAATGAATCTAACGCAAAACTTTAGAAGTTGGAAGGTATTATGCTGGAATGTCAGAGATCTAAACTCCCCAGAAAAATGGAAGTCTATCCGAGATAAGATCTCGGACAGTGCCTGCTCAGTTGTCTGTCTCTAGGAAACTAAAGAAGGGACTTTGAGCACTCTTACATTCGCAATTTTGCTCCCAAGCACCTTGATAAATTTACCTACTCCCCGTCTATTGGTGCTTCTAGGGGACTGCTAACCCTTTGGAGTAGTTCAGTGTTTTCTAGCACTCCTTTACTCAACACACACTTTGCTCAAATAATTGAGTTCTCTTCAATTCATAACTCAAACAAGTGGACTCTTGTCAACATTTATGGACTGTGTGAGGGGCAAACAAGGGAAAAAATTTTCAATTGGCTCCTTCAGTTGAACATTCTGGATCAACAAAACTGGATTCTAATGGGAGATTTTAACTTCATTCGATTAGCTCAAAGCTGTAATGAACTAGGGGGAAACTTTAATGATATCATCACCTTCAACTCCATCATCAGCAGCCTTGGCCTCATAGATTTGCCGCTCAAGGGTAGATCCTATACCTGAAGTAATATGCAAGAAGATCCTCTTTTAAAGCAACTAGATTGGTTTTTTTACCTCAACCTACTGGACCACATCATTTCCTCACTCCGAGGTTCATGTCCTACATAAAGATACTTCGGATCATGCACTGTGCACTGTGCACATTGATACGATTATTCCCAAATCCAACCACTTTTGGTTTGAATCCTACTGGACAAAACACCTAGGATTCAAGGAAGTAGTTTCTTTCAAACAAACAATGCGACTAGAATCTCGGCGAAATTTAAAATCTGCGCAGGGGTCTTAAGAACTAGAGCAAATCCATATCCCACCTAAACAATTTGATACAAAACTGTAGAACGATTATACTCTTCATGGATAAATTGGAAGAATAGAGGCGCTTATTCTTAGAGGAGAATAACTTCATAAACATAATCGAAACTCACTTCGTAAGACTTTTAGATTATCAGCACAAGTACTGGAAAAAGAGATGCACCTCCCGATGGGAAAAACTAAGCGATGAAAACACCAAATACTTTCACGCTCTCGCAACTAAAAGATACAGAAGGAATTTGGTTCACTCCCTACTTTTGGACAACGGAATAATAGTTCATTCTCATCAGGATAAGGCAGTGCCCATTTGGGACTCCTTCAAGCAAAGAATAGGAACAACGACTCACCCCACAATGTTCTTTGATCTCACCGACCTCATGCAAGCTTCGCATCACCTGGAAGACTTGGTAGCATACTACTCCCAAACAGAGATTGATGACATTGTTAAAAGCCTTCCAAAGGACAAAGCCCCTAGGTCAGATGGGTTCAATGGTTTATTCATCCGTAGGTGCTAGAATATCATCCAACGATATTTCTATGTCCTATGCCAGGATTTCTTGAACAACAGGGTTAGCATAGAAAGCATAAATGGCTCTTTTATTACTCTTGTTTCAAAAAAGTTGAACCTGGAATCCCTGAATGATTATAGATCAATTTCATTATTGAACTCGGTGCTAAAGCTACTCACTAAGGTTCTAGCAAATAGACTACAGAAAGTTATTGTTCGACTAGCCCATACTAACTAATATGGCTTCATCAGGACTAGAACAATTCAAGATTGCCTGGCCTAGGCTTTTGAGTACATTCACCAATGCAAGCAGAGTAAAAAAGAGATCATAATCCTCAAATTGGACTTTGAAAAAACCTTCGATACAATTGAGCATGAAGCAATAATGGCAGTGATGGAGCAAAGGGCTTCCCTCATAAATGGATGTCATGTATCACAAGTATTCTCTCATCCGGTCACTCTTTAGTGCTCACAAATGGGGTACCTACAAGTTTTTTTCGATGCAAAAGAGGAGTCGAGAAAGGTGATCCGTTGTCATAGTTGCTATTTGTCCTTAGGGCAGATATCCTTCAAACGATTATAAATGAAGGAGCCAGAAGAGACCTCCTCAAGTACCCAACTTTGTCACATGGAAATGAAGATTTTCCAGTAGTACAGTATGCAGATGACACTCCAATTATTTTGCCAGCGTGCTCCAGGCAACTTCTCCGCCTAAGAGGACTCCTTCAAACCTTCTCTGACTCTACTGGCCTCAGAGTGAATCTTCATAAATCAGTGTTAATCCCCATAAATGTCCCACCTGACAAGGTAGCTAATCTCGTATGAGTGTTCAAATGCAAAATAGGATCTATGCCATTTACATACCTTGCACTTTCGGTGGGGACAACAAGACCAAAAGTGAAGGACTTCTTACCTCTTGTTGACAGATAGAAAGACGCTAGCCAATACGACGAGCTTATTATCCTCTGGAGGATTAACAATTATCAATGCAGTTCTCTCCCTTCAATCCATATATCACGTGTTCATGCTTCGATTCCCCAAGAAAGTGACAAACCACATTGATAAAGCTAGAAAACATTGTCTTTGGAGAGGTTCCAGGGACTTGCAAGGACATTGTAATTCACTAGCAGCATGGGAGCATGTCTGCAAACCCAAGAATAAAGGAGGATTGTGAGTTCTCAATCTTCAAACTCTCAATGAGGGACTGCTATTAAAACATTTGCACAAGTTCTATGGAAGAATTGAGGTTCCTTGGGGTAGCCTGATCTGGCACAAATACTACCCAAATTTGGTTCCTCATGCAGCTAGCACCTGTGGCTCATTCTGGTGGAGAGAAATCATGAAAAGCATCAACCAATTCAGGGGTATTACCATGGGACAACTGGGAAATGACCACAACATTCTGTTATGAAAATATTGATGGAATGGAAATATGCTCTGTGCAAAATTCCCAAATTTGTACTTGTTAGATTCAAATCAAGACATCTCTGTCAAAAACTACATGCAATTACATGAGCTCCATAGTGCATTCCAGTTGCCCCTTTTCACACCAAGCATACCAAGAGTATCTCCAACTTCTACATCTTATGGATCAAGTAGAGGTTAACCAAAACACACCTGACTAATGGACTTACATTTGGGGGAACTCCCACTTCTCTTCACGAAAAATGTTATACTTACCAGTTCAAACAGCTCTATACCTCACCGGTTTTCCTGCTTATTTGGAAGAACAGATGCTTCATGAAGCAAAAGGTCTTCATGTGGCTTCTCAAAGAAAGACTCAATATGAAGGATATGCTCAGACAAAAAAAATCATCACTGATGGAAATATACACTATGTTTTGTGCAATTGCCAAATCGTCGAAACCATCACTCATCTTTTCTTTCAATGCTCCTTCTCTCTACAATGTTGGAATGCGATAGGGTTTCAGTGAAACACTAATCCGGATAATCCAACAAGAGTCCTAAATACAAAAGAAGGCTTCATAGAGCATCTCTTTGTGGAGAAGTTTATACTAGTAGCTTGCCTCACCTGGAAAGTAAGGAATGAGCTTATTTTTCAACAACAGCATCATAGTCTCTAAGATTAGCTATCTAGTCTTATATTGGAGGCATCTTTGCTGCTCCTTAGAGTCAAACCAGCTCTTCACTCTATTCTTTCCAGTTGGATGAGCACTCTCTAATTTTGTTTTTGTGTTTTGGGCTTCTTCCCATTCTCTCTCTCTCGCCTACAGTTTCTTTCTTTGTACATTATTATTTATTTAATATAGTGTAGTAGAAGTCTCTCCTAATGTTTTCCGTAAAAAAAGCAATTAGTGCTTAGCTTTTGAAGTTCCAAATTTATAAAAAGGAAAAAGTTGAGCACATGACAACATCCTTCTATCCAAACATCAAAAGTCTTAAGCAACTAAATATAGAAACCACATTATTAACTCTCACGACTCTCGCATTAGAGTCAGAATTAGACTAATCCAATCAGTTATTACTGATGCTGCAGCCCAAAATCAAATTGTAAAATCGGAGTAAGTCTCATGGATGGATGAGTCTACCGGTACCGTAGACCAGCTCCCCTGCAGCGTCTTGACAGGGAGCGCGTCGACGCGATCCACCTCAAAATCCTCCTCCCCCTCCTTCCTGGGCTTCAAGGCGGTGGCCGCTTTCCTCTTGCACGCGCGCTCCTCGTAGAGGCGCTTGACCTCATCCTCATCATGGTTGGCGACCCTGGTGACGTAGCTATCGATGGACTTCCTGTCACGCCTGATGATCAAGCGGGCGTGCTCATCGTTGCCCTTGAAGAACTCGATGTCCTTATCAGAGACCACGACCTCGTCGTCGTTGACCTCCGGCGGCAGCAGGGGTGGGAGGATGACCTTATTCTTCTTCTTGCTGCTCTTCCCCATCGAACCTGATTGTAGGACCGAAATAACGACAGAGGGGGTGAATGTCGTTCTCTTTAAAATCGCCCCTGAGAATTTGACTCTGTTTTTCAAAACGATGCAAAACAAAGCACCTCACAGAAAATTAAAATTAATCTTGCTGAAATTTATAACGCATGCGACACTGAAAAATTCAGCATAAATCAGAGACCAGCCAGTAAAAAATTCAACTAAAAAAACCGCTGTTTGATCTGCATGCAAAATCGCCAAAGATCAAGAAAAGAAATAAAGAAAGAAGCACTAAATGGAGAGGGAGCAAGATTGCTGCCCACTGCATACTGTACACGGTTCAGCCGTGAACTGAAAAAGGGAATGGCAAGACTGCACTTCAAAACTAAAAGCAAAATAGAAAGAGGAAAGATCCTGCCGGCTGACCAACTAAAGAAGAGGCTAAAGCACACAGAAAACTACTGATGCACAAAAGAAAATGCAGAGCAGTCTTTGCTGCCGAAATGCAACATGCACATGTTGCCGGGTAACCGATCAGTTCGGCAAACACTGTGATTACAGTTCGGCACAAAAGAAAACAACATCCAACAGCTAGAACAGTTCAGCACAGGAGGAAATCAAATCGGCATAGTGACTAAAACAGCAAACAATTCCTTGGTGTCGGCACATGAAGAAATGAAAACAGCAACAAACTTGTTGGCTGCTAACAGCAGCAATATTCAACTGAAATCAATTAGACCGAATGCAGAGAAAGGAGACATGACCCTACACTGCTGATGCTGCAAAGATTACTGCAGAAGACTCACTGCCGAACGAAGCTATTTCTGCACACGGAAACAACAAAACCAACAGGATATGGACTGCTTGATTTGTTGTTTGGTCGGCTAGAGATCAACAAAAGTAAAAGACAGGATCACAGGCTTGAGAGCACACAGAGCATGTCCGGCCGAACAGAAAACAAACAGAGAACCTGTCGGCACCATTGAACTGTAGAGAAAACAAAACACCACTGCACCGAAATAAAAACTCCCTATTTGGTTCTGTCGCCACAAGACTGCTGGACTTACCACAGGGGATTCTTTGGTTTGTTTGGAGAACAGAGCAGTGTACCGAAAGAAGGAAATAAAGACACAGATTTTTGATCCCTGCAGACCAGAGAGCAGCTAAAAACTGAGTATGCTGCGAACAAACATGAAACACAAAGAATCAACACATGAATACCTGAAAGTACTACAGAGACATGAAAGAAATGTAAGAGCAAAGGATCATATCTAGTTCATGCCATCTCTCGTAAAGATCAACTCAAGAACTGAGACCGAAACAAGAGTGAAATCATATTCATGAAAGAACTAAGAACAAGAAAACTTCAGGTTTCCATTCATTGAGGAAATCAAACAACTCTCATCCTCTCCATCTCTCAATCCTCAAAAACACCAAGAGCCTCACAAGCTTCTTGGGAGGAACACAACCCACACAAAGGGATGAATGAGCTCTCAAGTGTCCTAAGGGGTATGCAGTCCCTCACCTCTATTTATAGCCCTTGGCTAACGGGTCTCCAACCCGTTACGCGGCTAAACCCTAACGGAGCCGCCTCCGCTTGTGCAGCCTTGCGAATTACCGATTCGCCCATCCCGCACCTTCCGGAAGCTTCCGCCCTTGTCTCGCACGCCGCAACCACTTGAGTATACGCCGTCTTCGACACATCCCGACCGTTCGACCTCGCGCCACCGCGCTTAGTCCGTCCACCGTGTCTCGCCACGACTCCGCCTCGACGCCCCGCAATCACACGCACAAGAAACACGTCAAATAGCACCGCTCGATACATGAAAGCGTAAATAGAGATCAAACATGTCGAGTCATCAGAATATGCAACCTAAACCCATACGACTAAGTTTGACCAAAATCCGACCGAGCCCGTTACACCACGCAACGTCAGGGTCGAACCAACTGACTCAAACTCGACTTTTGTAAACAAATATCAATTACTCATCACTCACAATGGGATGACCTCCACATGGTCTCTCAGTCTCCCCCTTGATGAGTATATTGACAAACACCGAAAAAGCACAAGTTGAGTTTGAAGAGTCTAACATGGTCCATAAGTAAAGAGTGAAGCTAATGACCATGTCGATGTAAGAGCAAAAGAAAGAACAATTTTTCCTCAAAGCTCCCGAAGTGGCTTTTTGTACCACTATTCTCCCCCTTTTGGCAATAAACCCATCACAAATGTAAGAAGGAGAAAAAGTCATGAAAATGGATGAAAGGCTGATTTGATCATTTTTAAGTATGTAGAGCCATGAGAATTATCCAAAATGACCACCATGTATTATATCAAGCCATAACATACAAGTATGCTTCAAAGATCATGACTAAGTATGTAAAGTGAAACTAAGCAACATAAGGTATATTCTGAATTTTAATTGAAGTGCTTAGCAAGTCAAGTCAAACAAGATTTTAGTCTAGCTAATGATATCCACAAATGATGCAAGCCATGTCAATAAGCTAAATGGAATCAAGAAGCTAGTGTTGAGCCAACTAGAGTGCTATTTGTTCAAGAATGATACAATTGTTGGAGTACATTGAACATTTTAGCAATTGAGCACATTTGACATTTTTCTTTTGGAAATCATGGTTGTTTTCAACCATTTTTGTTATTTTGTCATGTGCTAGACCTCAAGCCTTATGCGACCACTTCAAGCAATGAGCTTAAGAAGATGATCTTGGTCATCCAAATCTCCCCTAAGTTCATGCCTTGTGCAATGGCAAGCAGTCTCATGAGAAGGAATTGGTGAGATCAGTTTTTTCGCACAAAAGATATCTTTTTCCTTTTAATAGATTGTACTAACTTATGTGTCATCAAGAAACTATATAGCTCTATCTATTGCTCAACTAAGATTCAAGACTCAACTCAGCCTATTTGACAGGGCAAGAATCATAAAAAGATAATACAAAGCTGACTAGTCTCAAATATGAACATGACATGAATTAGGTCAAAATTTAGCATTTTAATTAACCTATCATGGCAAAGACTTGACTACAATATAAAGTCATGATCAAATTAGCAATGGAGCACAAATCATGGCAAGATGTAATATAATGAAAACATGTCATGAGTGGATAATAATCAAGGCTCCATTAAGTTATATTACAAAACAAATGAAGAAAATCCAGCTCCCCCTTAACTTGAGATGCAACTTTTAGTTCAAGTTGAGTTATATCAATATTAAGATCTAGAAGTTCCCAAATGAACTCCCCCTGAACCAAAGCAATAAAAGAAAGAGCTGGCAAATAAATCACGAAAACAGGCAGTCCTTAAAGCGTAGATAAGATAGAGAATACTAATGACTCAGACTAACTCTTATCTACCCCATATGACTCTAGGACAACCAGCTGTCGAGAAAACGCACACTAGAGAGCAAACACGTACCCAGTCTACCCGAGGGTGGCCCAACCCTCGCTAGAACCTAAAAGAAGTGAGTGAGCTCAACCTAGTGAGATAAGAAACAGCTATCCTGAAAGCATAAGATAAGAGCAAGAAGTCTAAGCAACTCAGCAAGAGATACACTCTAACCTATGCTAGAAGGACTAAAACCCAATGCACCCGCAAATGCAATGCAACAGAAATGAGACAGAAGCATAATCAATAGAGTAAAGCAGTAAAGTCCAAGCTCCCCCTCACAACAGTCCATAAGGACAAACCACCCCAAGCTCTCCCCGCAGAGCTGAAAACCTCGTGCTATCCAAAGGCTTGGTGAAGATATCAGCCAACTGGTGGTCACTCTCACAAACCGAGCACGATGTCACCCTCTCCACATGGTCTCAAGAAAGTGATATCGATATCGATGTGCTTGGTCCGAGAGTGCTGCACCGGTTCTTAGCAATGCTAATCGCAGACGTGTTATCGCAGAAGAGCGGAACACGATCGATAGCTAACCCCAAGTCCCGCAGAGTCGAGACCATCCAGCACTTGGCTACAAAGAATCGGCCGCAGAATGTACTCGGCCTCTGCGGTGGATCGCAACACCGGATCGCTTCTCAAGACCAGGAACGAGAGAAGTGCCAATGAACCGGCGGTGTCCGGCGTGCTCTTCCTATCTATCCTACACCGCAAAGTCTCGCATCCGAGTAGGCTCTCGGGAAAGACAGGATGAGGAAGAGTACCGATACCATAGTCAATGGTAGCTCAAGGTACCGAAGATGTGCTTCACCGCCGACGGTGAGACACGCGAGGAGAAGCCTGAAATCGAGCACATAGACACACAGAGAAGTGTATGTCCGGTCTCGAGGCAGTGAGGTACAAGAGGGAGCCAATCATGCTGCGGTACTCATTTTGATCATCTGACTCACCATCCTCATCAGGGTCAAGAGAAGCTGTAGAAGCCATCGGAGTTGACACCGGCTTTCCATCACTGATGTCAAAGCGTCTCAGGAGGTCACGGGTGTACTTGCCTTGATGCAAGAAGGTACCCTCCCGAGTCTGCTTGATCTGGAAGCCAAGGAAGAAAGTCAACTCACCCATCATGCTCATCTCAAACTCGGTGCTCATGACATCCGAGAACTGTGAAACTAGAGCATGAGAAGAGCCGCCAAAGATAATGTCATCGACAAAAATTTGGGCGAGCAGAAGGTCATTACCAAGCCGGCGAATGAACAGGGTCTTGTCGACTTTACCCATCTCAAAATCATGCCTCAAAAGATAGGACTTAAGCCTCTCATACCAAGCTCTAGGGGCCTGCTTAAGTCCATACAGCGCTTTGGAAAGCTTGTAGACATGAAGCCATTGAGAAAGGCACTCTTGACATCCATCTGGTAGAGCTTGAAACCCTTAGAAGCTGCAAAGGCAAGCAGAATTCTAATGGCCTCAAGTCTAGCTACAGGGCAAAGGTCTCCTCGAAATCCGTGCCCTCAACCCGGGAGTACCCCTGCAACCAGCCTAGCCTTGTTTCAATGACTACCCCATCCTCACTTTGCTTGTTCTTGAACACCCATTTGGTTCCAATGATATTGTGATCTCGAGGGGGCTCAACAAGCGTCCAAACCTTGTTTCTTCGAAACTCTCCACTCCTCATGCATGGCATTGACCCAAGACTCATCGATAAAGCATGACAAACGTCCTTGGGCTCAAAAGAAGCTACTGAAGGCGAGTGGAGACGAAAAGCGACACGCCTGCACTTGGAGCGTGTGACTCGCTCAAAGAGATCTCCAATCATCCGCTCGAAGGATGAGATTTTGAATATGTCTTGGTGGTCCTGGATGAGATGAAGAAGTGGCCTCTACCTCGTTACCTGACGGGGTAGGAACAGAGCCACTAGCTCCGTAAGAAGCGAAGGTATAGGGTCGATCACCTCGAGGTGCGGTGGAAGAAGGCACCTCAAGGGGTGGATGAGGGACCGGATCGGGTAGACAACCCTCATCTCCATCATCCTCATCATCCACGAAGATGGTCTCGGATCGCTCTAGTGAACTCGAGATATCGGGCCTAGTCCCGGACTAGCCTCATCAAGGTTACCTCACTGTGTTTCTACCATTTTGCTAGACTCGCAGCCTGCACCCTATAGGTCTGCCAAGAAGTCGAGTAGCCTAGAAAGATACCATCACAAGAACGTGACTCAAACTTATCTAGGTTCCCGGACTTCAGAATAAAGCACTTGCAACCAAACACACGGAAGTGAGAAACACTGGGTTTACGCCCATATCTCAACTCATAAGAAGTGCGGTGCAAGTGTGCCCTGAGAAAAACTCTGTTCGAAACATGGCACGCGGTGGCTATAGCCTCACCCAAAACTTCCGCGGTGTAGAGTATTCATCGAGCATCGCCCCGCCATCTCGACCAAGGTACGGTTCTTCCTCTCCACGACGCCATTCTGCTGTGGGATGTGCGGAGAAGAGAACTGGTGCTCTACACTTGTCTCATTACAGAACCTCTCAAAGTAGGAGTTTTTGAACTCCGTGCCATTGTCACTGCGGATCGCTCGCAAGGCACCTGGAAGCTCGACAGAAATCCTACTGAAAAGACCTCGAAAATGTGAAAATATCTCATCCTTCGAGGCTAAGAAAAACACCCAAGAGTACCTCGAATAGTCATCGACCACAACAAGAACGTACCACTTCCCTCCTGCTGACTGCACTCGAGCTGGTCCAACCGTATCCATATGGAGCACCGTCCCGTGCATCGGTTATAGTAATCGTGACCGAGGATGAGAAGCGGCAACCATCTTGCCGTGCTTCAAGCATGGAGCACAAACAAGATCTTTGACCATCTTGAGTTTTGGCAGACCACGAATGAGATCATGGCCGCTAACTCGAGTCAAATGATCAAATCCAATATGACCAAGTCTCCTATGCCGAAGGAAAGGTCGCGGACTCGTAGCAACCAAACACCGGAGAGGATCACCAAGACTCAATAAAATCAGCACGAAGATCCTCCCATAACGAGAAATCCCGCAAACCGGACTACTCAAGAATCAACAATTTTGCGGCGTTTTCTTAAAACTTACCTCGAAACCATCATCGGTAAGTCGAGAAACCGAAAGCAAATTGTAATGCGCTTTACTCACCAAGGCAACATCTTTTAAAACAAATGAGTCATTAACGCAAGACAAGACCTTTGGCGATGACGCGTCCGATTTAAGAGTCTCCAAAGGTGATAGTCTCATCACCAAGCTCGGGCTAGGGAAGAAAACCAACGGAATCTCGGTCATGTGTCGTGAACACCCGGAGTCTACGAGCCAAACATTTCCCTTCCCTGCCCGGCGAACCTTAGTCAAACAGAGAGTAAAGTCTCGATCGGGTAAATCAACGAGATTTTGGCACCCAATACCGAGTAACACGTCGAGCGATGAAGTAGTCAAGCACGATCGACCTCTATCTACCCTACGCCTCCGTCGCTCAAAGAAGCGTAAGGTCCGTGAGTAGACTCAAGTCGCTGGCCGGGTTCGATCGCTACGGACGAGCGAGCCGGCGACCGCAACAGTGATCACACCGCGGTAGGCATCTCGATGGGGAAAATGAGATCTACCCTCGTGACGGCGGAAGTCACGACCGGAGGGAGCACGAGGACGAAAAATAGAAGACTCGAAAAACCAAGTCCTCGGTCGCCCAAAGCTACCAGCGAGAGTAAGCCTAGACCTCGTGTTGGTCTTAGGTGCACTCAAGGTCCGGGCTGACCACGAACACGCCTAAGAGACTCAACACGGTCTCTTCGCGATCTTGGCGCTTGAAGCAATGGTCAAACAAATGCCCATCCTTCCGATGAAGGTGCAATGATACCGCCTCCGAGGGGTCAAGTAGCATGAGATGGCTTCACCTTCCGAGAGGTCAAGTCTGCAGTGAAATCACCTTGTCGTCGAAATCCTTGGACAAAGCCCGCCGATTTAAATTGAACTTTCTTGTTCTTGGGCTTGACCTCAATCACACCTGCGACTACGGGTCTGAGCGCGACAGGTGGATGCTTCCTCACATCCTTACGGAAATCATATCCTAGACCCTGATTGAACTTGCAAATCTTTGATTGGTCTAGAATAAGATTGAGCTTCTTCTTGCCTCCTACAAATTTCTCGAGAGTGTTCATAAGGTACTGACACTCCCGAAAGAGAGAGGTGCAAGAGGAGCAAGGAGGAGAAGAAACAACAGAAGGTAAGGGAGTAGAAGAACAACCAACAGCAGAGGGAAGACTGGCTTGTGCACGCACAGCTGACTTAGAAGGGACAGTCCTACTGCTAGCAGGTTGGTTTGCGTCGCTAGGCGTCTCTACCTTACCCGGGGGCTTCTCCCCCTTCTCCACAACCACATTACAAGCACAAGGTGGCTTCTCTAGTAGGTCCTTAGCTTCACACATTTCTCATCCAATGCAATCAAGTTAGATTTTAGTTTGTTACAGCTAATGCATGGTGAGCTAACAGGGTCCTTAGAAGCAAACTGAGCCAACTTCTTATCATGATCAATCATTTCTTGAAACTGCTTGAAAATGTATTCAAGCTCGCATCGCTTTAGGACAATTCACACATGAAGCAATAGGCTCAACTAGAAAAGCTTGTAATTCAGCAATTTTATGATCTGCCCGTTTTAGGTTCATCTTCAAATTATTACAACTTTCACAAGTCTCGGGCAGATCGAGAAGCATAGTGTAAAGACCTCTAAAAGCATTATCCTTATCCTCACATGAGGTGCAAGAAATAGTCTCAACAGTAGAAGATGAAACAGGAGCTACCCTACTCATCTCAAGCTCAGCAAGTAGACTAACATTCTCCACCTTAATCTCATCAAGCTCGGAGGATGACTAGCATGAGAGGTCCTTAGTTTCTCCATGTCTCCAAGCAAGGCACATCATGTATCACAGTCGTCACGGGAGGGAGCAGATATAAGTGAAGTAAGCTCCCGTGACAATCTATCTACTTCCTTCTCCAACTCGCTACATCTAGCTCTAGATCTAGCATGAAATCCTCCTAACTTAAGAAAAGCTTCATTTAGTTGGTCATAGGAGGGACATACCTCGTCGGAGTCGGAATAGAGGTCGCTGTCGCTGATCTCGCTCTCGAGGGCCATGAAGCACATGCCGGAGAAGTCGTCGCTGTTCTTGGGTTCTTGATCACCCGTCCCATCGTCGTCGCTCCATCCCTCCACCTCGTCGAGGTCGAGGTCGTCGAAGGTGGCGAGGACGCGGTGGAAGAGCTTCTTGGCCTTCCCAAAGTCGCGAACGCCTTCTTGCCTTGCGTCCGAACCGGGGCTTCTTGTTGCGGTTCTTGTCGGAGTAGTCGTTCTTGCCCGAACCGTAGTCTCCTTTGCCCTTCCCGCTTTGGGGCAGTTCGCTCGAATGTGGTTGGGGCCACCACATTCAAAGCAAATCACTGGTCCTCTTCTCTTTCCGTCCCTCCTCCTCTTGTAAGCATGGGAGAACTTTCGAGCTAGGAGGGCCAGCTGTTCATCCTCTAGCTGCTCTAACTGATCATCAGTTACATCACAGAGAGAAGATAGGGAAAACCCGCAAAGAGAATCAGCAGAAGAACCAGAAGCAGCAGTGGGATCGGTGACTAGAGCCATCGACTGAGACTTCGACCGACGAGAGACTATGTCAATCTCGTGAGTCTTGAGGCGCGAGTAAAGCACATCAAGAGTCAGGGTCGAGAGGTCTGTGGTGTCCTTGATGGTAGTCACCTTCATTTCCCAAACCCTAAGATCGAGTCGAAAGAATCATCGAGCGTTATCCGAGTCGAATATGTAAGACCGACGGCTCGGAGGTTGCTCGTAATCTTATGAAAGCGAGAGAAGCACTCGTCAAGGACTCACCGACAAGCATCTCGAATTTGTTGTATTCGCGCTGAATCGGTCTTGTCGCACCGCCTTTATTTGGGTGGTGCCCTCATGGTAAGCATTGAGGGTCACCCAAATATCGAAGGCCGACGTCAGGTGAGAGATGCGATCAAATTCGCTTCTACTCAAACCCTGAATGATGATGTTCCTCGCCTCGCTTGCCTCAACATCGACCATATTCCGGCATTGATGTTCTCATCGGCGGAACAACAAACCGGACCTTGACCTTCGCCGATGGCGAGCCCCGAGCTCGGATGTAGGTCTCCATCCGCTCTTCCGAATGGAAAATCCATCCCATCAAGATCGGGGCTTGGTCGAGTACTTGTCCGTCGCCATGGCTCTTGAGACCGGTTAAAGATCTATCAAGAAGAGCTAACCGGCTCTGATACCAATTGTAGGACCGAAATGACGACAGAGGGGGGTGAATGTCGTTCTCTTTAAAATCACCCCTGAGAATTCGACTCTGTTTTTCAAAATGATGCAAAACAAAGAACCTCACAGAAAATTAAAATTAATCTTGCTGAAATTTAGAACGCATGCGACACTGAAAAATTCAGCATAAATCAGAGACCAGCCAGTAAAAAATTCAACTAAAAAAACCGCTGTTTGATCTGCATGCAAAATCGCCAAAGATCAAGAAAAGAAATAAAGAAAGAAGCACTAAATGGAGAGGGAGCAAGATTGCTGCCCACTGCATACTGTACACGGTTCAGCCGTGAACTGAAAAAGGGAATGGCAAGACTGCACTTCAAAACTAAAAGCAAAATAGAAAGAGGAAAGATCCTGCCGGCTGACCAACTAAAGAAGAGGCTAAAGCACACAGAAAACTACTGATGCACAAAAGAAAATGCAGAGCAGTCTTTGCTGCCGAAATGCAACATGCACATGTTGCCGGGTAACCGATCAGTTCGGCAAACACTTTGATTACAGTTCGGCACAAAAGAAAACAACATCCAACAGCTAGAACAGTTCAGCACAGGAGGAAATCAAATCGGCATAGTGACTAAAACAGCAAACAATTCCTTGGTGTCGGCATAGGAAGAAATGAAAACAGGAGCAAACTTGTTGGCTGCTAACAGCATCAATATTCAACTGAAATCAATTAGACCGAATGCAGAGAAAGGAGACATGACCCTACACTGCTGATGCTGCAAAGATTACTGCAGAAGACTCACTGCCGAACGAAGCTATTTCTGCACACGGAAACAACAAAACCAACAGGATATGGACTGCTTGATTTGTTGTTTGGTCGGCTAGAGATCAACAAAAGTAAAAGACAGGATCACAGGCTTGAGAGCACACAGAGCATGTCCGGCCGAACAGAAAACAAACAGAGAACCTGTCGGCACCATTGAACTGTAGAGAAAACAAAACACCACTGCACCGAAATAAAAACTCCCTATTTGGTTCTGTCGCCACAAGACTGCTGGACTTACCACAGGGGATTCTTTGGTTTGTTTGGAGAACAGAGCAGTGTACCGAAAGAAGGAAATAAAGACACAGATTTTTGATCCCTGCAGACCAGAGAGCAGCTAAAAACTGAGTATGCTGCGAACAAACATGAAACACAAAGAATCAACACATGAATACCTGAAAGTACTACAGAGACATGAAAGAAATGTAAGAGCAAAGGATCATATCTAGTTCATGCCATCTCTCGTAAAGATCAACTCAAGAACTGAGACCGAAACAAGAGTGAAATCATATTCATGAAAGAACTAAGAACAAGAAAACTTCAGGTTTCCATTCATTGAGGAAATCAAACAACTCTCATCCTCTCCATCTCTCAATCCTCAAAAACACCAAGAGCCTCACAAGCTTCTTGGGAGGAACACAACCCACACAAAGGGATGAATGAGCTCTCAAGTGTCCTAAGGGGTATGCAGCCCCTCACCTCTATTTATAGCCCTTGGCTAACGGGTCTCCAACCCGTTACGCCGGCTAAACCCTAACGGAGCCGTCTCCCGCTTGTGCAGCCTTGCGAAATTACCGATTCGCCCCTCCTGCACCTTCCGGGAAGCTTCCGCGCTCCTTGTCTCGCACGCCTCGCAACCACTTCGAGTATACGCCGTCTTCGACACATCCCGACCGTTCTGACCTCAGCGCCACCTGCGCCTAGTCCGGTCCACCGTGTCTCGCCACGACTCCGCCTCGACGTCCTGCAGTCACACAGACAAGAAACACGTCAAATAGCACCGCTCGATACATGAAAGCGTAAATAGAGATCAAACATGTCGAGTCATCAGAATATGCAACCTAAACCCATACGACTAAATTTGACCAAAATCCGACCAAGCCCGTTACACCACGCAACGTCAGGGTCGAACCAACTGACTCAAACTCGACTTTTGTAAACAAATGTCAATTACTCATCACTCACAATGGGATGACCTCCACATGGTCTCTCACTGATGCTTAAAATCGATTAAGAATTTCATATCAACCCGCCGCCGATTCCAACCTCCAATTCGCAAATTAACCAGTGGTAAACGAGAGGAGCACGAGGTGAGGTGTTAAAGCCAGCGGGGTTTAGTTGGGTTTTCGTCCGCGGAGCGAGACGGCGGAGAGGAAGATGGCATCGTGGGCTTGGGCTGCTCGTCAGGCCTTCGAGTGATGGTTTTAGGGCTGTGCGAGGACTGGGCCGCATGATCGCAGCTGGGGCTGTTGCTATGAGTCATCTGGTTCAAACCATCTTGCGATCAATAAAGTAATTGGTGAAAGTTAAATTTAAATATTTCTTAAAATATGTGATGTAAGGGACATTCTATAACTCTGCAAAATTTCAAGATCAAATTGAACATAGTTGCGAGATACAAAAAAGACAAAAACTTGCTGCAATGACCATGTAACTGCCTTTTTTTATCCCACAATGCAATAGATTTTGATCTTGAAATTTTGCAAAAATATAGGATACACCCTCTCTTACATCTAATAATTTGTTGAGAATTTTTAGAAACATTTAAGTTTGGTGAAAATATGATTTTTTTTCACCAAATTCACATTTTCATATGATATTTCGCTATTTAACCAAGCTTTGGCTTCCATCTTTGAGCTTCAAAAGCTAGTTTCAAGAGAAGTTGAAAGCAAAAGAAGGGGGTTTCAAATTTTGGGTTCCAACTCCTAAATACCCTTGATCTCTTGACTAGTAGCGGACCTAGGATTTCCGCCATGTCTTCAATGAAAAAAAATCAATGTATAAATTGTCCCAACTAAAAATATCTTAAAATAATGTAGAAAAACTACAAGGCATTTAAGCAAAATACACTTTTAACCCTACAACCCTTCGTGCAATTTTAGGGGCAACCATTTCATTATTCCTTAGAATCACCTTTCTAACTTGTTCAAATTTTTTATGTCAACCAATTTAAAACTTCAAGAAAAGTTCCTTTATTATGTTAATCTAACCAACACTATCTACAAAGATTTTAATTTTGCAAACTTCTTCTTCATTTTTGAAGGTTCTACGATCTACGATGTCAACCAATTTAAAACTTCAAGAAAAGTTCCTTTATTTTGTTAATGTAACACCCCAGGACCCACAATGCCCTGGGATGCTACTAAAACTACTCTATAGCTAGTCAATTTACAAGAACAAAATCTGACAACATTAAATAAACAAGATAATATAAGCGGAGGCATAAATGATTAAGATAAACAGAATAAAGGTAACGATTCATTATTCATAATCAATAATAACCAAAGGAACAATTCCAAGTTCAACATTAATAAGATGAAACAAGCTTCAAAAAGATGAATGAGCAAAGACTAAAGTTCTTTCAACTTTATTTCAACATTAAAACATTATCCAAGTGAATCAATGTGGTGCTGCTCTACCCTTCCCAATGTATGCTCAAAGTCCACCTGTAGGGAGGGGGAAACAAGAGTGAGATATAAATCTTAGCAAGCAAACAGTTTAACAAGTAATTCAAACTACGAACAAATAAACATCATTATTAATCTCATACATACACAACCACAAGTTGTGAATTCGCATAATAAATCACCATCAACTTGCATGAATCATACCTTCTCAATTTCAGGTTTACTTAGCATATGAATGCACTCTCTTTAGCAATAAATATATGCATATGAATGCTCATGCTATCTTCCTTCCTTCACTCTTTCCAGGGCAGGGAATTGCTTCCCGCGGGAGAAGAGGTTGTACCGGTACGGTCGCGGCTAGGTGCGGCGACATCCACATATGCAATGATATGATATGATATGAATGATATGATAAATCATAAAATCACATTAATTCCTCCACAAGGAGCATTATCTTGCTCTCAACATCTTCACATTCACTCACCCCATTCACTACATGTCATTTTCATGTCCACATTATATCAATAAGCAAGATTTCCACATGTCTACTAGCATAATATCAACATAACAATGCTTGCTATCATCTCCACAATTAAAATATCATGCGATCATGGCAACATATAAAAGATTAAGATAATAATGTGAATTGCCAATAGAAGGAATAACAAGTTAAACGGTAGCAACCACCGCTACATTCACTTGCCTCAAACCGACGAAGCGAAGGTCAACAAAAATTCAAGAGCGCTCAGGGACAAGACCACCTGTCCATAAGACAACTCTCAGCACACTACCACAGTATACAAGCATGACAAAAAAAACATCGCTAGAAACCCGAAACCCGTGCAATCTCTACTTCGCTCAACAGCCAACATAATCCCAACTGCAGCAGCGCTGCCTCATAATTTTGTATCTTTAAAAATATAAATTGAAAACTAGCAAATAATACCTCTCTGGAATCATGACTTAAAAACCTACAATTTTCATGGAGAGCACCTATTTTTATTTTAATCATAGCTAGGAGTAAATAAATTCCCAAAACAGAGGACAAGCTCTGCTCTGGCAGATTGGGCAGCCGCGATCAAGCGTGCGCCCACGACAGCACAGAGGCCTAAAAATTCCCAAATTTATACAGAAGCCAGGTAACTAAATTATCTATAACTTTCTCAACTACGGCCAAGTCCAGAAAATTCATTTACTATTTATAATCTCGGGATTACAGTCGGACTGAAACAACCCGACCGCCTGCCGGACAGCGATATTGCCGTCTCCGTTTCTCCTAGATCCCATGGTATAAAATTTGGAAACAAATACAGGAGGTACATAAGGAAGTAATCTACAATTTTACTTTTGGGAAGACCCGCAGGAAAATTCGTTTTCTAATTTTAAACTACGGTTTACCGTCGGGCTGCACCGATCTGGCCGCCTGCCGGACAGTGGTTTTGGCGACCCCGTATCTCCCAGATCCCTTAGAGGAAAAATTTGAAAAAAATACAGGAGATATATCTGGGAGTCCTCTACAATTTTCCTTTTGGGAAGACGCTCAGAAAAATTCGTTTTATAGATCATAACTGCGCAACAAGCCGCGCTGCGCAAATCGATCTAAAATCAGCCCGCGACTAAACTCTAATCGGGCAATTGATCTAATTTCTACCATCAAAATCTGTGCTAAGAACCTTAATTAAACCATAAAACAGAGGATTTGAGATGATATAAAATTTCCAATCTGAAGATTTTTCCCCAAAATCTTTTCCTCCTCTTCTTCTTCTCCTTCCTTCTTCTCCTTCTCCTTCTTTTCCTTCTCCTTCTTCTCCTTCTCCAAGGGCAGCAACTTGTGGGGGAGGTGGGGGCACCAACCAGGAGGTGGGGCTGCGCCCAAGAGGTGGAGGGGTGGGGTGGTGGCCAAAAGGGTGGAGGGGTTTATAAAAGGGATGCTAGGGTTTGGGAGGGGTACGGGCTCCATTTGGGCCGACTGCCCAAATCGGCCGCCCACCCTCCGACAGCCCAAAATATCCAAATTAATTATTTTAATTTATTTTATTTATTTTTTTCAATATTCTACAATTTATATTTTCCCTTCCCGCGATTTACCGAAAAACCGGCGATTCCGCGATTGATTTAAAACCTTATGCCGTAACGACGTTCGAGATATTACAGTTAATCTAACCAACACTATCTACAAAGATTTTAATTTTGCAAAATTCTTCATTTTTGAAGGTTCTACGATCTACGTTTCATAGAGGCACAATCATTAAATGAATTATTTGGGATTTGTCATTCGAAATTGGGAGGGAGAATGGGAGACCGAGCACAACTCACCTGGGAATGAGACCTCATCGCATCGCCATGTATTTCATATCTCCCATCTCGCCATGTTGCCATCCAACTCGCTGTATCACTTTCTTGCTCACTTGCATCGCCTCGCACCCTCACTTTGCTCCTGGAGCACACCTGTAGCCCTAATTTGGGAATTGGTTTGCCTTCCTACTGGCTCATCAGCGCCGATCGCCACTACACGCTGCACACTCCCTCTCCCTTTCCTTGACCACGGCCACATGCAGCCATTGTGGCCTTATGTCACTACAGCACTACCTCGTGCTCCTTTCCAGCTAGCTCCCTCACCCTCCACATGCGGCCATTTTGGGCTGTGGTGGATTTGGTGGCTGTAGAGGGAGCTCTAGTGGGCTAAGAGAGGGATGTGTAGTCTGGATCAGGTTGATTTATATTTTTTGGGTACAAATATGTAACATTTTAGTTTAATTAAGAGTATATATGTGTAATATACCTAGTATATAATGTATTTTCTCGCCGCCATCTACTGCATCGGCCACCTCTACGTGTTCTGGCAGTTGGCGTCGTGGCACCGGCTGGTCAGTGCCAGCTGCCTCATCTCACTCACGCATGTCTCCTCTTTCCCCACTACTGCCACTTCCGCACTTGAATCTCAATACAACATCTCAATACAACTCGCCTTCTGCGCCTGCCCGCCATGGAGAAGGAGATGCGGGAGTAGCAGAGAGAGAAGATACTACTCCAGGCCACCTTCAACGACAACCTGTGCCTCCTCAGAAGTAACCCAACCATCCTCCTCTTTCTCCTGTTAGAATGTGGCCCATTTTTATGGCTCATTTCCTTAATTCCAAAGCATACTTTATTTAGTACCATATTGCTAAGGAAAGGAGAGGAAAACCAATTTATAAGGTGGAGTCCTCTCCACTCCTTGAATATGGATAGAGATGGTATGTGGAGAGTTCTGTGTAGTCACACACGCCGCACGCACGCCACAAGATACACGATTTTCGCGTGAAAATCGCGTGACTTGTGACTTGCGACGCGCGATCGCGCCGTGGCGTGGCGCGCCACTTGCGCACCAAGTCCATCTCTATTTTTGCCGAACCATGCATTACTCCTGCTTGAATGCGATTCAAACGCTTGAATGAGGCGCTTCAAGGAATTTACACCGCTTAATTCATCGCCACCGATGCATAATTGCTTAAAACGCAGCAGCTACTAGTGAATAACTGCAGTGCCCTTAAAAGGGCCTGGAGACGTCCAGGAGAATGGAGAGAATTCTGCACCTCCTTTTTCTTCCTCCCTGCAATTTTGTGCTGTGGTATGCGTCCGTCGAACTACGCCGACCTTTCTTCCCGGCGGGCACCTGGAAGGAGGGGGAGCGGCTATCTCCGAACCGTTGCCGCAGAGAGCACCTGCATGGGGCGGCAATAAGGTTTCTGGCAACAGATCTGCAGCGACCGCTCGCATTGATCTGCGTCATCTACGTTCGCGCTCGCGCCAAGCCTACGCGACTTCTGTTTTACTTCAGGCTAACAAGTAAGTCATTCGTGCGCATGTTCGATTTAGTTACTGTGTTTTATTGAGTATAATCTGAAGTATGTTGAGTAGCCTGCTGTTAGTTGTGAGTTTTGCATCACTATTGTATTGTATTTGTCTCCTACTAAAACTTGGAATTAAAATATTGCCCACATTTACAACAATCCAGAAACCTTATTGTGAATTTTGTTGCAATACAGAAATGGCTAATGCTTCTGATGCGATGAAACCTGAGAGGTTTTCTGGTCAGAACTTTCGTAGATGGCAGACTAGAGCCAAGTTTTGGCTCATATCTTTAAATGTGGTGGGTTATCCACCGCGGATCCATTTACGATTGAGCGCACCATGCGGTTTGATAATACGAACAATCACGCTCTTGGTCGCATTCTCGACTGCTCGGCGGATCGGCTCTATGATGTGTACATGGACTTCAAGTCCGCCACAGAGTTGTGGGATGCACTAGAGAACTAATATGCAGAGGCAGAGGCAGGTCGTTGGCTCTACATATGTGAGCAATTTTTCGACTTTAGCATGGATGAGGGTAAGTCCGTAGTTGGACAAGCTCATGATCTCCAGCTACTAGTCGGTGAGATTGCGACTTAGGTCATGCGTTGCCTCCAAAGTTTGTGGTCATGGCATCGTTGCTAAACTCCCCGCCTCTTGGCGGATTTTGCTCCTAGCTTAAAACATAAGAGGGAAGAGATTTTTGTTGAGGATCTCATTGCAGCCCTCGATGTGGAAGAAAAGCAAGAGCAAAAGATGCACCTAGCACATCCGCCGTAACAATGCAAACATCATACGAGAAAAGGATCATGGTTGAGAATACAAATCCAACAAACCGAACAAGACAACTAGCTTTAAGAAGAAAACCGAGAAAAAGGATTTGAAGGACATCACCTGCTTTGTGTGCGGAAAAGACGGTCATATGGCAAAGGACCTGCCGCCTGCAAGATCGAGATGGTGAACGACCAAAGAAGAAGGTCATTAACGTGATCATAAGCGAGGCCTCGACTTGAGGAGGGTATGGTAATCCACCGTTGTTTTTAGCATGTCAATCTCTTGAGTGGTGGATTGATACGGTGCTAATGTTCACGTATGTTCTGATATTTTCTTATTTTCTTCTTATCGGCAACAGGGCTTCCTCCATCCTAATGGGAAGCAGTCGCATGCTTCGTTCTTGGTGTTGGCACGGTGGATCCAAGTTTACTTGGGAAGACCGCCCACTTGAAGAACGTCGACATGCTCCCACAATAAAGAAGAACCTTGCTAGTGGTTCTCTCCTATGTAGGGATGGCTATAAGCTAGTTTTTGAGTTAAATAAAATTGTAATGTCTAAGTTCGGAAAGTTTGTTGGTAAAGGCTATGAGAGCGGAGGCTTGTTCCGCCTAAGTATTTTAGAGTCTTGTTATAATCTGAATATTGCAACTGGTTTAAATAAATGTAAGGCAAATATTTGGCATTCTCGTTTACATCATATTGGCTTTGATAGTATTGCTAGAATGTCCAGATTAGATTTAATTCCAAAATGTGAAATTGTCAAAGGGTCAAAGTGCTACCATGTGTGCAAGCAAAGCAACCTCGAAAACCCTTTAAGGGATTAGAGGATGAAAAGAACTTGGCACCTTTAGACCTTATTCATTCAGATTTGTGTGAAATGAATGGATTATTGACAAAAGGAGGCAAAAGATATTTTCTAACTTTTATTGATGATGCAACACGCTCTCGCTATGTGTATTTATCGAAAACTAAGGATGAAGCTTTAAACTTCTTTAAAATTTATAAGGCCGAGGTTGAGAATCAACTAGAAAAGAAAATAAAAGATTAAGGTCCGATCGTGGAGGAGAGTACATCTCTCATGAATTCTCCCAATTCATTACGAGCATGGAATAGTCCACAATTTACACCACCATATTCGCCCCAATCAAACGGGTAGTCGAGAGGAAAACCGGACACTAATGATTTGGTTAATGCCATGTTAGAGAGTGCCAGATGCCTAAGGCGTGGTGGGGAAGCTATTCTAACAAAGAACTTTAGTCCTAAACAGAGTAATCACTAAAAGAGTGAGATTACTCCGTATGAGGGATGGAAGGGAGAAAACCTAATGTTAATTTTCTGCGAACTTGGGGTGTTTGGCAAAAGTCAATATACCATTGCGAAAAGAGAAAACTTGGACCAAAAAATGATTGCATTTTTCTAGGATATGCTCAAAATAGCACGGCCTATAGATTTTTAGTAGTTAAATCAGAAACTCCTGAGATTATTGCTAATACAATAATGGAGTCTAGAGATGCTTCATTCTTTAAGAATATCTTTCCTATGAGAACAAAGAAAAGATTTCACGAACAGAGAATGTTCATTCTGATAATATTGAAAGTGACAATAATCAAACTTCTGAACTTCCCACCATTTCTGAACCAATATGTGATATTCCTGAGGAGGATAACAATCTAGTCGCAGAAGCTCCTCGTAGGAGTAAGAGACAAAGGGTTGAGAAAACCTTTGGTGACGATTTTATTGTATACCTCGTGGATGATGTGCCAAAGACTCTTTCTGAGGCTTATGCATCTTCTGATGCTGAGTATTGGAAAGAGGCACTTAGCAGCCACTGAGGGGGATGGACGTCTATAGATACCTCATCGAAGACCTTCGCCTCGATGTTAACCAACCCAACAACAGAGGTTTTGGTCCCTTTCGCTTCAATTTTGCAGATATTAAAAATAAATCATTGGGTTATTCCCTTTTTTTGAAAATGGAAAAGAAAAGGATGGTGTATCTTAGATACAATGATGCACCTTAGGTGCCAAGTTTCCTTTTTTTTATGTCTTTGCTCTCATCTGCAACACTGGACTTCATGTTGGTTATGCCACTCACATTGTTACTTACTAATAACATGTGAAACTTAGGTTTCAAATTTGATGGTGTATGCATTTATAGCTATGTATGTATGTATGTATGTATGTATGTGTGTGTGTGTATGTATGTATGTGTGTATGTGTGTATGTATGTATGTATGTGTGTATGTATGTATGTGTGTGTGTATGTGTATGTGTGTGTGTATGTGTATGTGTATGTGTATGTGTATGTGTATGTGTATGTGTATGTGTACGTGTACGTGTACGTGTACGTGTACGTGTACGTGTACGTATACGTGTAGTATACGTATATGTATATGTATATGTATATGTATATGTATATGTATATGTATATGTATATATGTAGTCATATCAGTAATATCATTTTTTGGAAATGTGTTACCGGCATATCGTTATTTTTGTATTATATCTTAGACATGTCATGTGTCAATTATTGTGCAATCTTCGCTTCTTGTATGTCATTTTATTTCCAACAATAAACGTATTTTATAAGGGGGGTATTTTGTACTGCATTACGATTAGTGAAGTTCCGATTCCACATCTGGTTCTTTTTACAATAGCTGATCAGATGCCTTTTCCATCATTGAGCCTTTACTTGTTGAAGGCAGGACCGGTGTGAATTTCTTGAGCTCCTGATATTATGTTTTTTTCACAGGTGAAACCCCATTGTTCCTTTTTGCATTTTTCGGGAGAGCAGCTGCTACAAGATATCTTCTTGATCATGGTTCTGACCCAACGCCCATTGTTCCTTTTTTGCATTTTTTGGGAGAGCAGCTGCTACAAGATATCTTCTTGATCATGGTTCTGACCCAACGTTAGTTGGTAAAATAGGATCACCTCTCTGTGGTGCTGTAGGGAAAGGTCTCTCTCTCAATATATTTTGGAACAATATATTCAGTGCATATTTATTTGCATAGCAATTAAACCCTTGCTATGTGTAGTCATACTTACCCAAGACACCTTATTTAGTGCATGTACCTATTGACTCTTGAACATGTTTTGGATTAGTACAATATTAATTATTGTTGTGATTAGTATAGCATTAATTCTAGAACTTTTGGTGTGATTAGTACAATATCTAGATTTAAGAATAGCAATTAATTATTGCTAGATTAATATAGTATTAATTCTAGAACCTTTTGTGTGATTATTACAGTACCTAGATTCAAGCTAGCATAGCAATTAATTATTGCCAGATTGGTTCTAGACCTGCATATTAGTGACCACCTTATCTGGTGCATGTGCCCATTGACAACTGTTTGGATTAGAAGACCTGCAATTGTTTTAGATTCGTTATCTTACTGATATTATCTCTTTTATGATTGATATTTTTGACAAGTTGTTGGTATGAATATTTTTTTGATCCAAAATTTTTTTAACACATATTGATAATTGTCTTCCTTGAATTATCTATGTTTGTTTGGTCCATTTGTCTTTTATGTCAATATTTAGTTGTTTTTGCCTTGGTACTGCTACTGCTCTTGGCTAATCGCCAGCCACTAATACCCGGGGGAATGCCTCGCCTCGCGCTCGGCCACGTCCCCCCGCGCACGCGCGCCGCGTGGCGGGGGGAATTCCTGTACGGCCGGGGGAGGTACTTTCCTCCGGTTTTTCCGAAATTACGTATAGGTCCTTGGTTCTCGCAAAAAGGTCCCTAGAATTTTTTTTAGGCCCTTCGTTTTGCAGGATGGCCCCCCGCGTTTTCGGAAATTGCGCACGGGTCCCCGGTTTTTCGCATACAGATCCTCGGGTTTTTTCAAAGAGGCCCTTTGCTTTTTCTGAAAATGCTTTTCGCCCCCGGTTTTTTTAAACGGGTCCTCCTTTTTTTCGAATAACCCCTTTGCCTTTTCCAATAATACGTTTTTGCCCCTATTTTTTTTAGAAACTCCTCACGAATCATCGCCTAGCTGACGCGGTGTGGCGCCGCGCCTATAATTCTAGTTGTATATATGTTATTACTCGTAGGAAACATATAAACATTTACCAGTACTATAGACCAGCTCCCCTTGCAGCGTCTTGACAGGGAGCGTGTCGACACTATCCACCTCAAGATCCTCCTCTCCCTCCTTCCTGGGCTTCAAGGCGATGGTGCTTTCCTCTTGCTCGCGCGCTCCTCGTAGAGGCGCTCGACCTCATCCTCATCGTGGTCGGCGACCTTGGTGATGTAGCTATTGATGGACTTCCTATCGAGCCTGGCGATCAAGCGGGCGTGCTTGTCGTTGCCCCTGAAGAACTCGAAATCCTCGTCGGAGGCCACGACCTCGTCGTCATCGACCTCTGGCAGTAGCTACGGTAGGAGGATGACCTTGTTCTTCTTCTTGCTGCTCTTCCCCATCTAATCCGATGCTTAAACTCAATTCAAAATTTCAGATCAACCCGCCGCCGATTCCAACTTCCAATTCACAAATTAACTACCTGGAAACAAGAGGAGCATGAGGTGAGGTAAGTAGCGGTGGAGTTGGACGTAAAGGTGATAGGAGTAGCTGAGATAGACAGAAGATGGATACAGTCGAGGATGTAGAGACCCGAACGCTTCCTACGGTACCGACCAGTCCCAAGAACTATCCCTATCTATCGATCTTGGACAAAACAGGAGTGAGAGTCAAAATCGACCCTACAACCAAGATCAGTGAGCTGACTCGCCGAGAGGAGTTGCATGGTAAGCTATGGAACATGAGAAACAGCTGAATAGAAAAGTTAGTGAACAAAACAGTGCCCTGACAGCTGATAGACAAAGGAGTACAATCAGCTATTTGAATAGAGATAAAAAACAGAGGTTCAACTGAAGTGAGAGATATGGAGTCCATTATCATATGCCTTCTCACGGGTGTCGGTTGGCGGCAGCCTTCTCCATGCTGCAACGACCTTCTCCTCGCGGTGGCGCATGAGGTTGGCCTCAAGCGCCAGGGTGCCGTTGCAGGCGACCTTGCGGGCGGTCGAGCCGGGGCAGACGTTCACCAACGATGGCCGATTCGGTAGCCGGTGATGACAACGGTGGCCATGGTGGTGGGATGGCAGCGAAAAGAATTAGGTTAGTGCTCTAACTCTAATATCATGTTGTAAATATTGTATGTATATTTATAAGATTTAATGGACAATATATATAGAGAATATAAAGGATTATGTGCTACACATAGAAGGAAATACAAAGGAATGTACGTATTCTAACACTTTGGATTACAGTTTGTTCCATCAGAGACAAGAAAGCATCCCCTAAAGAGCAAAGGAATCTCGTAGCATTCCACTCTAGATACGTAACATGATAAAAAAAATGTCTAATGAAGTTGAGGGTATGACATTCCCTATGCTGGAAAACAGCTAACATTAAACAAATGAAAGCAATGTTAGACTGGGTAATAAGAGATGAATAGCATTTGTTCTTACTAAGAATAGCTAAATTATGAATAGCAAAGATGACAAACTACATATTAAGGGGGCGTTTGTATTGATTTTTGGCTGTAACTTATAGTTTTTGGATGAAACACTACTACAAAAGAGGCTAAACTGGACGGCTACATCACAGACGGTTCATACGGAACCGTCTGTGCTTAAACTATCACAGACGGTTTATAATAGAAACCGTATGTGATATTTTCCTGACGGTTTATAATAGAAACCGCTCGTGAAAATTTAGACAACACGACGGTTCGTTTTAAGAACCGTCAGAAATTCCTGACGGTTCGTAAAACGAACCGTCTGTGATAAGTGAGACAACAGAGACGTTTCGTTTTAAGAACCGTCTGTGAAATTTCACAGACGGTTCTTAAAACGAACCGTCTGTGATAAGCGAGACAACACAGACGGTTAATTTTAATAACCGTCTGTGGTAATCGATCGATAACCGATAATTGGTGTATATCCTGGATTTCGATCTCACCCGTCCATTCTCTCCACATCGAATGACAGGCACCAGTTCCTCCCACTGCTTGGCCCTTATTAATAACTCCCCATCTACATTTCCACCGGTACTAGTCACGGGTGAGTTCATCCACTAGCTAGCTTTCCGCATGCATCTCCCTCCGCCGTGAGCTAGCGCCTCCGTCGCGAGACGGCGGGAGGTGGACAACACACTCTTGCCGTAAGTGTCGTAAGTGTGTCTTGTTCAGCCTTACCGTCGTGCCATGAAGGGTTCGTTAGCTTGTTATCCTGTAACAAAAAAATTTGCTTCTCCCCTCCGCTGTGAGCTAGCGCCTCCGTCGCGGCACGGCGGGCCGCTGGACAACACACTCTTGCCGTAAGTGTCGTAAGTGTGTCTTTTTCAACGGCACCGTCGTGTCATGAAGGGTTCGTTAGCTTGTTATCCTGTAATAAATCTGAATGTGTTGTTGTGTTTCCGTGTGCATTTGCTTGTTTTCCGTATGTATTTGCTTGTTTTCAAAGGGCATGTAACAAAAAAAAATTCTTAAGGCTAGGCAAAAAACAAAAAAATTTCCAAATATAGAGTGAACTATCACAGACGGTTGGAAATATGAACCGTCTGTGGTACGCATCATCACAGACGGTTCGTATTAAGAACCATATGTGAAAATCTAGGCAACACAGACTGTTCGTATTAAGAACCGTCTGTGAAATTGTACGACTATCACAGACGGTTCTATATATGAACCGTCTGTGATATGCTCAAATCACAGACGGTTGGTATTACGAACCGTCTTTGATATTCTTTACATCACAGATGGTTCGTATATAGAACCGTCTGTGATAATTCGCAGACGGTTATTAATACGAACCGTCTGTGATATATTGATTTCACAGACCGTTTGTGGTTGGAACCGTCTTTGATATTCTGCACCATATTAATTACTGGGCGTCGACACAGTTCTGTGGTCATTGCGCTGCATCGGTGGAGCAAGGCGGCCCGCTTTAGGGAGTTCGGGGTGAAAACATATCGCCGTCTTAGTGATCTGATAAGAGGTTAGTACTCAATTAATTTAATAACTTATAAGCATGCATGTTTTTGTAATTGAAGATGATATATATATCGAGGTTTTGTTTTAGCTTAAATCTAGCTAGCTAGGTTTAGAAAGATGTTGTTAGTTTGCTCGATTTCAGAATGGGTAAGTACTGGCTAACATTCTTGCTTAACATTATTATGTCATGAAAATGTATGTGGCTAGCTAGCTATATATATACCTACGTAATATATATAGATGCTTGTCATGTGAGTGTAATTAAGTATATATAGCTAGTCTGATTTGCTATGTAGTACTAGTAGCGGTAATAATTATTTTGACACCCATTTAATTTGTTACTTGTGTAGCATAGATGGACCAAAACTGGATGTACATTGAGAACCGTGTGAGTGAAGAGTACATCAATGGCGTGTCTGCATTTAGAAGAGCTACGAAATGGATATGTTGAAGAAGGGATAGCATATATGTCCTGTCCATGCATTGATTGTGATAATCTCAAGATGTTTAGCAACTCAGCGCAGATTGAAGCTCACTTGATTCGAAGGGGTTTTAGAAAAGGGTACAAATGTTGGACTAGTCACGGTGAAGAGAAGAGTACACAAGAAAGTAGTAATGACATAGTTGAGGGAGACAACGATATGCCATTTGTGGACTGTTCTTTCGATCATGAGGATAGGTCACAGGATGACAATCTGGATCAGATGTTACGTGATGCAGAAGGGATCTATAGTGAGAGAGAGTTTGGTAAATTCGAGGGCTTGATGAAGGACTCGGAGAAACCTTTATTCTCAGGCTGCAAGCCGCAATACACGAGGTTGTCATCAGTTCTAGAACTGCTGAAATTGAAGGCAAGCAATGGTTGGTCCGACAAGACTTTCACGGCATTGTTAGGTCTCCTAGCGGACATGCTTCCAATTGGAAATGTGATATTTGATTATCACAGACGGTTACATTTATAGAACCGTCTGTGAAATTGATATCACAGACGGTTCCATTTATATAACCGCCTGTGATAGTTCCCCTTTAAATACCGAGCAGCTAGCTAGTTCTATTCCGCGCTCACGCACTTTCCAACGCCCCCTGCTAGCCAGGTTTTGCTCCCTTGCGACGCCGCTCCCTCTCCCGACGCCGCTTCCTCCCGACGCCGCTCCCTCTCCGACGCCGCTCCCTCTCCGACGCCGCTCCCTCCCGACAGTGGGTTGATAGGTTTTCTGGGACAGCGATTTCATCGTGCCTTGCTACCTTCGGTTGCTTCAAGTGATTTCGAATATCACTGGTTTGTGAGTTTTCATCTATGTTCTTTCAGATTATTGCTGTAGGAAGAGATGCTTGTGGGCTTGTGACTTGCTCTGTGATGATAAATGAGGTCTAATACTGAAATTTGAATGGTCAAATATTGAGCTCTAGTTTAGTACCTTCACTGTCATATTTGTTCCTGTCATATTTGCATTGCTAGATTGTATCTACATTATTTGACAGCAGATTGAGTTGTTTGGTTAAACTTCATTCTATACTGTGATCATTGGATTGTTTATCTTCTGCTGGCCGAAAATACTTGTTAATATTACAAAACTGAGATTGGTTAATTTGATTCTAGAGCTCAATAATTTGATTATCAATTGACATATTCAATTTGTGAAAGAGTGTAGACCAAAGTAGCGGGACGGCACAAGAATAAAGTTTTGTGCAACCCTATATCTGAGAGCAAATTAAAATCATTATCAACATGTTGTTCTTAGTCTTTTGTATTTGGCTACTCTTGATGGCAGCATGTTATGTTCTTGAAATGCTGATTGTAGTCATGTAGCCAAAGATGACCTTTAGTACTTTTTGTATTGTGGCGTTTGCTTCATAGAACTTTGTTTAGGCTCATAGCTCACTTTAGTTAGCTTTTTCTTAGAAGAGAGATGGTGTCCATACAGTCGTCGTCGTCGTCATCTGAGTCTCACGCTCCCAAGATTGGAATAAGTAAGCGTGGCCGAGGAGTATCGAAGGCCAGAGGGCCGAATGACAATCACGGAGGTCTCTCCGGTTGGGGTTCCTCTGCAGCCGAAGAAAGCAGCAGCACCATTTCGGACTACCTGCGGGATAATTGGAAGGCAACGGGTCCCTATCACCATAGCAAGCTGGAAAGATTTGGCAAAGGATCACAAAAATCAGCTATGGGAGGAAATTACAAATTCGTTCGAGATTCCAGCAGAAGTACAGGAACTCGTGCAAAGGCACGCGCTACTCGCAATGAGAAAAGCATGGAAGAATTTTAAGAGCACTCTTGTGACGCAGTACGTGGCCAAGGATCTCACACCCTTCACGAGGTTTCCTTTCGTGTCGCCAGAAACATGGGAGGCCTTTGTGCAGATGAAGACAACGACGGAATTTGAACAACAAAGTGTGGCGCACAAGGCAATTCAGTCACAAAATACTCACCCTCACGGACTCGGCACGGCTGAGTGCAGGCAGTAAAATCCCGCGGTGGAGGATGCGGGGCGAGTCGCAATCCGAATGGAGGCCTCCCGCCATTTGTCGGATCGCAAACGAGCGCCTGAATCGGTTAAGAGCGAGGTCATCACCCACATCTTGGTGTCTCTTTCAAAACCCCGCAGATGAGGAAGTGTCCCAACGCCTGGTAATATTATGTTAAACTAAATAGTTGTTAACACATCTTGAGCTTCATGGGTTCAAAAATAACATGATTAATTGTCTCTTGCAGCAATCATTGACTACCGAATCTTCTCGTGGCTCCTTTCAAGAATACAGGGAGAGAGATTTACTATCACGGTCTTGGGAAACAAGGAGCACCAGTGCGCACACGAGGCTTGGGGTTTACGTATCTTGGAGGCACGGATTTCCAGATTACTCCGAGACATATAGGAGTAGGAAGAGATCCAAGGCGTACCGCAATGAACAAATGAAACATGAACTTCGTGCTCAACTTGAGGAACAACTATCTGCCTCACTTCAAGAGCAGACTGCCTCACTTCGAGGAGAGATAGATTCATTGAGGGAAGAACTGAGACAAGTTCGCAACCAATCGCAACCCACCCCTACTACTGCGATACCCAATCCCCCTCAACGTCGCAGTAGCTGTGCGTCCACACCAAATACTGAACATAGCGGCCCCCACTTACCTATCGATGATATTCAGGTATTGTACCTCTTTATAATGCTACGTAGATCTCTCTAGTGGACGTCTTAACTCATCTTGTGTCATTATGTAGGAGCTCATACCTTGCACCCTCAGAGTCAGGCTTGTAGGCTCTATTCCCGTTGACGTTGGGCGAGGGATGGCATATCCATTGCTATCAGGGATGTTGGTGCACGGTGTACAAATAGAGAATGGTTTTATAAAGGTTCAGGTGGACATGATTAATGATATTTTTAAGACCGTCCCTCTTCAGAAGCCCCCAAACGAAGAGATTAAGACATTAGGGGATGCCGTCCACACATTCGTTCAGTGGCCCAAGAGGGACATCGCTCTCGACTTGTCCGTGCCACGATCTCCACATCCAGTGGCCCAAGAGGGACATCGCCATGGATCTATCACATCGGCTCTAGTGGCTCCACCTCCAGCTCCGGTTCCGAGGCCTGTTGCATCGGCTCCCGCCGAGACGCCACCGAAAACGTATCATAAGCGAGGTTGTAAGACTCAAGCCAAGAAAATTAAGGCACGTCCCGGGCCATGGAAGTTCATTCTAGGAGTGTCGTTGGTCCCCGAGTCACAATTACCCCGCCTTGGTTTGGTTTGCAATACATTGCATAGCTGGTACATGATGAAGTCCAACATGAAGCCAAACCGGCAGAGTGCATTCACTCTGAGATATACGGAGGATCATTTCCTCCACGACTCGGGCTACATCGTCATGACATTCGAAGACTTATTCTTACTATTCAATCTCGACGAACTCGACGCCTCACTTCTACGATGCTGGACATTGTAAGTTTACTATACAATGAAGTTCTACATTCACGTTATACCGATAAATGTCATTACTCTTTCCTTATGTATAGATACATGATCCAACAAGTAAGGCGATCGCGACAACCAGTGGGTTTCCTTGACCCTCACTTGGTCTCGGAGCAATCTATCAATGAAAATACCTCCTTCGTGGAAGGTTACATAACGAGGGGATTGATTGCTCACATCGACAAGGAGTATGTCATGGTACCCTTCAACCAAGGGTAAGTGCTTCACTAGTTGCCACACATGTTTCATTTGTATTTTACATGTAGAATGAATATAGGATTAATCACTATGACGACCCACATGACTAGGCATCACTGTTAATTGTGATTGTGATTGATTCCCTACTTAAGAGCAACCACGACTTCAGTCGTGTGCAAGAAGTAATTAATGTAAACTCATTTCCTTCATACATAACTCTATTGTAATATTTCCTTCATTTGCAACGGCCGGGCTAACTTTTTGAATCACGTGGGCCGTTTACAGCTTATGTTGCCCAAGGAGGAAAACACAAGAAATCGGTGACACGCATGCGACACAACACGCGATTTTCGGTGCCGCTACAACACAAAATCCTATATCACACTTTGTTATAATGCCTCTAGAAATAACCATGCAGGTATGTAATTCTATTTTTGCAGTGCCTCCAGCAGCTACAAGGCAACGTATGTGGATTCTACGTTTGCCGCCACATGAAGGAAATCATGGATACTAAGATCAATGATCCAGAGGTACCGGGTCCGTACAATAATAATTATTTTCTAATTATATATATGTAACACATGCTAATTAATGACTTAACATTGCTCCTAGCGACGGTGGTGGATTTCGACAAAAGTGCATATGATCTTGACAAACTCATCGAAATTGTGGAACCCTCTCGTGAATTCTTAGTAAGAGGGTCATAAATAAAATTGGAGAGTTCCACCCGGCAATGGTGATAATTAGATGTTGAAACATTGTATTCATTTGTGCTTAATCAAACAAAATTCATTTGTAAGATCTGTGTAACGATTTTCATATTCTATATATGTATGTGATGTTACGGCACTTTGTCACATTCATTTGTAAGATCTGTGTAACAATTTTCATTCTATATATGTAACGATTTGTGCTTATCTGTCATTTATCTGTAATCTGCTTGCTTACTTTCAGAGGGCATGGCTAGCATATCCTGAGGCTAGCCAAAAAGAGCAAATAAAATGGTTGTTGCAACAGCTATCACAGACGGTTCGTTGTTACAAACCGTGCGTGATATATATCACTGAGCGGTTTCAATTGTTATTAACCGTGCGTGATATACACAATATCACAGACGATTTTTATTTAGAACCGTCTGTGATATTATTCAAATCACAGACGGTTTTTATTCCAAATCGTCTGTGATATAATTCATATCACAGACGGTTATATACAAACACCGTCTGTGATATTGTGTATATCACAGACGGTTTGTGTAAAAAATCGTCTGTGATAGAATTCATATCACAGACGGTTATATACAAACACCGTCTATGATATTCTGTATATCACAGACGGTTTGAATAAAAAACCGTCTGTGATATTTGTATATCACAGACGGTTTGTATAAAAAGCGTACGTGATATACGGATATCCGAGCGGTTTTGTTATACAAACCGTCTGTAATGTGAGTTATCTTAGACGGCTTGGGAGCCGTCTGTGATAACCACCTATTATCACTGACAGATAAACACTGACGGTTCAGGAACCGTCTGTGATGACTGTTCCAAACCGTCTGTGATAGGACTGTCTGTAACAGTGAAAATGAATAGTAGTAACTGAAAAAAGTGGCTTTTAGAAAGAGGGGCGAGCGGTATAAAAAGTGAATGAGAGATGTGCGCGTGATGAGAACGAGAGGAGTTAAGTGGGTGATGCACTTGTGACCCCTGCCTTATCTCTGGAGTGAAACGGCTGTGAGAGAAGTAGAAAAGCGGTTTTGAGAAACCGAATATTTGTATTGGTTTTTGGATTTTCTAAGTAATATATCTGAGATGAACTCTCACCGTAATTAAAAGATGAATAGCATTTATTCTTACTAAGAATAGCTAAATCACGAGAAACCAAGAAGACGGACAACGTATTAAGATAAACTTTTTCACTGTAACAATCACAAAGTATGAAGTAAGGAGTACATGCGCATGGATCTGGTTCACATACTCATGCCTCGAGAGATATGCTTGCATAAATACGGTGTTATGTGCAGGGAGTGCATGGTCACCTATGGAAATTGTGAGGAACCGACCAGAAACAGCAAGATACAGTGAATTTCAGGATTTTACTGCTAGGAGCCAAAATCACACTTTGTTGAATTTATGAATAGTTAATGTGATTGTACCACGCATACACCTATTAAATAGCATACTACAAAACATTCAATCTCTTTTACAACATCAAAGTAGGGATAGGGATTAAAAATATTACACTAACTACACTCTTGATTTTCTCGATGGGCTTACTCGTGATGACAGTTCACCAGAAAATGGACCTATACTGCGAAACTGGGGGAGTATTGGACTACATTGTGTCCAATAGAGCAATATCTGATTCTGACAGCTGTTGAGTTATTTCTCTCAGAAAACATAGTATTCCATTGCTGTATTTTATATAGTTCTAATATGGTAAGTGTAACACCTCCATTTCTGGGAGCATTATTAATCCCTCGCAACTGCCCAGGACTGTTCAGCTGCGAGTTATCTCAATCGAATGCATAACATTGCCAACACAAGATTAAGAACAAAAGCCAGCTTTATTACAATATAAGGGCTAACAGCCAAGTTTTACAGCAGGGCAAATGGCCCTCAGATACACTACAGCAAAAGACGTCACAGACACGCCTGAGCGAAAGACAACCCTAAACCCAAGCGTCATCTATATCGTAATATTCCACTTCGCCTTCATCTGCTTTCACGTTACCAGTTATTTCTGTTGATGTTTTTAGCAAGCATGAGTACTACTACCGTACTCAACAAGTCACACAGAGACTATTATTAACTACATGCAAGGTATAACAAGTAAAGGGGAAATAAGACTATTATTTTATGTGGATGCAGTTTTAGTTGTAAATCAGTTAAAATCTTAAAAGCATAACTTCAATATAAAAAAAAGGTTTCAAACTTGATTACCACTTTACAATATTATCAAATCATTCTCAAACCTACTTATGCTTTGCTACTGAATTCACCCATTAAACACAGCTTCGTTTACCGGAAGCACGGCGTATTCGAATACCATTAGTCATGACTCTGCAGAGCTGCCCTGCTTTACCCACAAGATCACTTAACTCCCGCGACAGAGTTAAGAAAACAAGGTTGTTCACTGCTCAGTTCTTTATATAGCCTTTACCCAGTAGGTTTTAATCTCAATAAGCTCGGATGACCCCACGGATCCCGTCCGACTCATTGCAGCCCTACAGTTGTATGGTTAACCACCTCCCATACGACTCACCCTCTGTATCCCCCTTCCCAGTTGCAAAGGTTCAATTGAATTTGAGCAATTACTAAGCCAGGTTTGACAAAGTCAACGCTTGTGGTTGGGCGGTTACTATGTTCTTTACTCAGCATAAGGTTCTAGTCCTTACATTTTTAATTGAGGCATCATCCACGCACAAACCCATATCCGATGGCTCGAGGCACCGCCACCAATCACGACCAAGCCCCACCCTAGGATAAGGTCTTTGGATCCAACTCTGCGATCCTCGCTTACCCTAGATCCAACTTTTCAAAACTCTAGACAAATACCAAAATTCTTAACAGTAGAAAGATATTGGTGAATTCCTACACTATCATGATTACATTATTACTAATTTTAACATTACTATGTCTTGTCAAGGTGAATATGGCTACCAAAATAAACAGGGCTTTTCGGGTGTTAGGATATAACTAACATCGTGACATTCTAAGCATTATTTGTACATAAAATAACAAGTTGTAAATAACATAATGAAAATACTGATAATTAAATAAATGATGACATTATAGGTTCAATATGATCAAAATATGTGCAACTTGCCTTGCGGGTCCGATATTTCAATTAACTCGTATTCTTCGGTGGGTTGGCGGGCTCAAAACGGTCAAAATGGGTACAAATAAGCATTTCGGGTTTCGGGTGAACAGTAACGGGTCGGTTACTATTTATCGCGGGTTTTTACTGTTCATCGGGTTGGGCTCAACTGCGCCCGATTGGCTCGGTCGGATGAACGATGAACGCCTGTTCTTCGCTCATCTTCCTCCTCGCTCCAGCGCAAAAAACAAAGAGGACGGCGGCGACGGCCGGCGGCGCTACGTTGATTTGCGACGGCTTTTGAGGGTATGGTTGGGTTCGATGGGAGTGTGGGGGTTCCATTTTGGGTGGTGGTAGGTCCGGCGGAGGCGGCGATCTCCAGCGGCGAGCCTTTTCTCTAGGCAATTGGGTTGGCTTTTGAGCATCTGTGGGGATAGAGGGAGCTAGTGGAAGTGGCAGTTTGGGCTTGGGAGGTCGGAGGTGGGCCCGCCACGGGGAGATGGTTCGGCCGCTAGGTGACCGGTGCTGGGGAAGAGGGGTGATCAGTAGGCTAAGGCGGCGGTTGGGGCGGGTTTCTAGGGGCTCCAGGACGCTATATCCGAGGTTAATTGAAGAATGGTTGGCCGGGGATAGGACATTGGATTAGGGCTCACTTTTGGGGATTTTCGCAATTGCCGAGGACGGGGAAGATGGCGGTGGCTCTGGGGTGGCGGGCGGGCTCTGGGGAGTGAAAGCGTCCACTGGGAGGCCTCAGGCATTTAAATATGTGGAAAATTTTGAGTTGGCGCCGGGGTGGCTCAAGGCGGCGACGGCGCGTGGCATGGGCGGAGAAGCTTGGGGAGCTGCTGGGCCGCTGCCAGAGGGGGCGCAAGCTGGCGTTCTAGGCGTCGCCCTGCTGTGTCAGGAGGAGCTGGCTCTGTCCCGCTCGGCCGACGAAGAAAATCACGAGAAGAGCGAAGGTGGCGGCGACGGGGAGGCCGGTGAGGCTGCCACTGGTGCAAGGCTCGTCATGGGCAAGGTACAATGCTGGTAGGTAGAGGGGAGGGCTGGCAGAGACGCAATGGCGTGGGGAAGGCACGAGGCGAGCGACTGTGGCAGAGGAGGTGGCGGCGACGGGAATTTTCGGACGTGAACAGTGCCGCCGGTTCATGGCATGTTGACAAGGATTAGTGGGGGTTTTGCATCAAGATTAGTGCAGATTAGGGCTAGGAAGCAAAAGGAAATCAAATTCAACTCAAACTCAAATTCGTTTTGGATTTCTCCATTTTCGGTTTTGTTTCAACCTACCCTCCTTAAAAAAGATCTCGTCCTCGAGATCAACTCGGGCCAAGGAGTAGGTTGGGAAATTCTCGCTGTAAGTCTGCTTCCTTTTCCCATGTTCCTTCATCTGCCGAGTGATTCTGCCATTGAATCTGATGAAGTCTGATAGTTTTGTTTCTCAACTGTTTCTCTGTAGTTTCCAAGATCCAAATTGGTTCTTCTTCATATGACAGACCATCCCTTAAGTCTATGTCATCAACTGGTACTTGCTCTGTGGAATGGCGGAGACATTTCCGTAACTGAGATACATGAAATACGTTATGTACTCTGGCCAAATTTGGTGTTAATTGCAGCTTATACGCTACTTCCCCTATTCTATCGAGAATCTCAAACGGGCCAATATACCTTGGGGCTAGTTTTCCTTTGACTTGAAATCTTTTTACTGATTTGAATGGTGTGACTTTGAGATATATCAAATCTCCGATTTCAAAACTTAGATCTTTCCGACGCTTATCAGCATAACTCTTCTGTCGACTTTGAGCTATTTTCATTTTATCTCGAACAATCCTAACGTGGGCTTCTGCATCTTGGACAATTTGTGGCCCTAAGAACTGTCGTTCTTCGGTTTCAGTCCAATTTAACGGCGTTCTACATTCTCTCCCATACAGGGCTTCAAAGGGGGCCATTTTGATACTAGCCTGATAACTGTTGTTATACGAGAATTCTGCAAACGGCAAGCACATGTCCCAAGCAGCTCCATAGACCAATGCGCATGCTCGAAGCATGTCCTCTAAGATCTGATTTACCCGTTCTGTTTATCCTCCAGTTTGCGGATGGTATGTTGTACTAAAGGCTAAATCCGTTCCATCGCTTCATGCAATTTCTCCCAGAATGTAGAGGTAAACTGCGCTCCTCTATCAGATACTATTCTTTTTGGAACTCCATGCAATACCACAATTTTTGTCAAGTACAGCTCTGCTAGTTTATTTTTGCCATAGGTCTGTTTGATTGGTATGAAGTGCGCTACTTTGGTCAGTCGGTCTACGATTACCCAAATAGCATCGTAACCGTCTCGACTTTTTGGAAATCCCGTAATAAAATCCATACCAATGTCATCCCACTTCCACTCTGGGATTGGTAAAGGATTTAGTAATCCCGAAGGCTTCCGATGGTCTATCTTTAGTTTCTGACAGGTATCACAACGTGCAATATACTCTGCTATTTCCTTCTTCATCTTACTCCACCAATACCTCTTTTTCAAATCTTGGTACATCTTTGTGCCTCCTGGATGAATAGAGAGTTGAGATGAGTGAGCCTCTCGTAATATCAAATCTTTCAACTCTTTATCATCAGGTACACAATAGCGATCTCTAAATCTCAAGATCCCTTGATCATCCTTGACGAATTCAGATGAGTTTTCTTCCTGACTTCTCTTTATGAGTTGCTGCATTTCTCCATCTCTGTCTTGAGCTGTCTTAATCTGATCTGTTAAAGTCTGCTGAATTTCTAATGCCGTTATTTGACCTTGTTCAACAACACCCAGGTTCAATCGCTGAATCTCTACATGCAACGGAATAGCGCATTTCAGAATAGAAGCTATGTTGCGGTACTTTTTCTGACTCAGTGCATCTGCGACAACGTTTGCTTTCCCGGGATGGTACTGGAGATCCAGGTCATAATCTTTGATTAACTCCAACCATCTTCGTTGTCGGAGATTTAAATCTGGCTGAGTAAATATGTACTTCAGACTCTTGTGGTCGGAAAAGACCTCACAACAATTTCCCAACAAGTAGTGCCTCCAAATTTTCAACGCATGCACTACTGCTGCCAATTCTAAGTCATGCGTTGGATAATTTGTCTCATGTGGTCATAGCTGTCTTGAAGCGTACGTCACCACTTTCCCTTCCTGCATTAGTACACAACCTAATCCTTGCTTTGAGGCATCACAGTAGATTTGAAAATCTTTCTCGGGATTAGGAAGTATAAGCACTGGGGCTGAGGTCAATCTTGCTTTCAATTTCTAAAAACTCTCTTCACATTTATCGGTCCACTTGTAAGGATTATCTTTCTTGAGGAGTTGAGTAAGGGGCTTGATATTTTCGAAAATCCTTCGATAAACCGACGGTAATATCCGGCCAAACCAAGGAAACTTCGAACTTCTGTTACAGTGGTTGGCTGTTTCCATTCCATTACCGCTTTCACTTTTTCCGAATCTACTTTTACTCCTTCTTCTGTAACAATATGTCCAAGAAATGCTACTTCTTTCATCCAAAACTCACATTTGGAGAATTTAACATATAACTGGTGCTCTCTCAGCTTACTCAAGGCAACATGTAGATGTTGACGATGTTCTTCTTCTGTCTTAGAGTATATCAGTATGTCGTCAATGAAAACTATCACAAAATGGTCTAGCTGCTCCATATATACCATATTCATCAGATTCATAAAATACGCTGGTGCATTTGTCAAGCCAAATGGCACCACGGTGAACTCAAACAGTCTGTATCTTGTGGTGAAGGCAGTCTTTTCACGATCCTCCTCTCGGATCTTAAGCTGATGATATCCATACCTTAGATCAATTTTTTAGAATACTTTGGCTCCTTTGAGCTGATCAAATAAGTCATCTATCCTTGGCAAAGGATATTTATTTTTGATAGTCACGGCGTTCAACCCTCGATAATCCACACACATTCTCTGACTCCCATCTTTCTTCTTGGCGAACAGCACTAGGGCTGACCAAGGAGATATACTAGGCTGTATAAATTCTTTTTCCATTAATTCGTCCATCTGCTTCTTAAGTTCTTTCAGCTCTTGGGCTGACATCCGATACTGACGCTTTGTGATGGGTTTAGCCCCTGGTACCAACTCAATAGCGAGCTCGATGGGTCTATCTGGCGGCTTTCCAGGTAGCTCTTTCGGAAAGACATCTGGATTGTAGGACCGAAATGGCAACAGAGGGGGGGGGTGAATGGTGCCTTAAAAATTCTCCCAAAAATTCAACCCTATCTTTCTCCAGTAGCTAAAGAGCTGTGAAGAAGAAGATTGGTTGTTCACTGGAAAACTCAGAGAGAACAGAGGAATCTTTAGTTTAAGACCGAGAGGAAAAGAGTCAAAAGACGTGGTGAAATCTAGGAAAGAAACGAGCGATCATTTGGGAAATCAAACCGTGGTCTAAAGCTATCGGCAGAGAGTATCGGCAGAGTCTCTCCGCAGTGGTCGTGAAGACCGAGAGTAATCGCCCATGGTTGAAACCACCGATCGAGCGTACCGCGTGATCGATATCGAGATTGCGCTTGTCGGCCCGTTCGACAAAGGATGACAACGGCGACCAACAAAGTATGACCAACGGTGAAGCGGCGCGATCGAAAGATGAGTCTGGTCGGAACCGTCGTGGTCGTAAGCCAATGGGGATGGTCGACGATCAACGTGGTTGAAGACCCACTCGCACCTATAGCCGATTGCGGTCGCGAGACACCTCATGTGACCGTGGGGCACACGACTACGAGATCTCGACCATCAAGCACTCGGAAACCAAAGGCAAAAAAGCGGATGATCTATATCTTGATGGTCGAACCAACCGACAATGACAATAAGTCGAACGTCGTGATTGGACGATCGGCGAAGCGGTGCTTGGAAGCAAATAGAACGTGGTCGATACTTGATCGGAAAATGACGAGCAAGCGGTAAGTACTACTTTTGTCGGGCGGCGACCACGGAGCGGCGAACAACGAAACGATTTCGACCACTAAGGAAGTGTTCGAGACCGGTTGAGAAACTTGAGATAAACAAACCGAAACTTGTATTCTCAAGTCGGACTTCCTTCGACCGATCTCCTCAAGGCGGTCGAAGTTAAAGAAGACGAAAGTCTAAATCGGCAAAACCGAAAGCGAGAACCGGGGCGCATGACCGAGAGACACGAATTTCTCCGATTCGACCTTGCTCTCGGGAATGAATCGCCAAATTGCCTTGAGCAGATTCTACGTTCGAGCAAATCAAATATAAGCCAACTCTCAAAGGAAATACTGAAGGCCGAAAATGAAGAGATGGCAAATAAATCAATGAAAACATCTCAAGAACGACCTCTCAACCCGGATCACAAACACGGACCCATCTCATAGATAAACTCTAACAAGTACAGAGAGATGAGTCCTCTCAAATCATAACACGGGAGGTTTCGCAACCACTCCCCACAGGAGGACAAGCTCTAGCCCTAGAGCACACACACAGATACACTCCCAAGGGAGGGAGGCGGTGCCTCCACGGCCTAGCCGACCAACTCAAGTCCAACACTTGCCTCCCTCTCCCTTTTATAGCCTCACACGAGACTAACCCTAATGGATCCATCCATTAGTCCACACTGGGATAACCCGTAAACCCCACCTAACACGGGTTTTATCACTCACTTTACCCGCTAACTCAAATGCTTTGCTCGCTATCCTATGAGACCCGCACTTTGCCCGTTAGCGCCAGCGAATCCACTTCTTTTCTCGGTGCTTTACGGAGGGACGGCTTCCTTTGCGACTTTGGCATTTCTCCAAAATGCCCTCACACCGCCTTCTGTCCAAGCTTGCAACCACCTCGCAAGACTAGGTCTCCTTGGCTTCCCAGGTGCTTCGGACCCCAACACCACCGTGTCTCGTCCCGACCATCCTAGCCTCACTGACCTATCTCCGACCATTGCATCGGCTCCGGTTCCTCATCAGCCACCTTGAGCTCCAGTCTTCTTTGGCTTCACCCAGTCGTTCTGGACCTCAACATCTCCCATGTCTAGTCCCGACCATTCCAAGCCTCACCAAGACTTGTCTCCAAGATCATCTGGTCCCTCGACTCCTCCAGAGTCTAGTCTCGATCCGTTTCGTCGCACACGACCGCACCCGGCATCTGACCGTCTGGACCTCCGACTCCTCCCTGAGCCTAGTCCCGATCCACCTCGCCGCTGCCCGTCGTGCTCAGCTCTGGCAGTTCCAGCTCCGGTTCCTCGTCTCCCGGCTCGCAACCACCTCACCAGCCTCGATCATCTTGGCGTCTCCGACCGTCGGACCTCAACACCTCCTGTGCCTAGTCCGGTCCTCCCACCTCACCATGAAATAGCTCCGAAGTCCTGCAGCCACACAGACAAGCAAACCGTCACATAGCACCGCACCAAAACACACAGACCATCAATGGTCACGTTCAACAAGATCTCAGTGCACAATCACCGCAACCTTCTAGTCGTACACCCCATACGACCACTCGAACACTCAATTCATGAAGTGGTCGAAGTCCTAGAAGACTTCTCAACAACCTTCGACCACACAAAGATGCCGTCACGACCATCTCAAAGCTCGTTACGACCATGCGGACACAAGCTACGACCATCACTAGCCGCTTTGACTTTATCGCACAAAGTCTAGACCTCATCTGAGCACTCTGTTGCACCAACCGAGACACTCGAGCCCAACAGAAAATAGATTGCAACAAGACCTGTCAAAATGATGAACCAATAAGTCCACAAGGTCCACAACATCACCAGAAACCCAACCGACCGATTCCCATCATAATCGGACACCATATGTGCCCACACGACCGGTTTTAATGAGCTCCATCGACCACGGTCAGACATCCGCTAACGTGGTCGAAACAGCGAGAGCCCAACGTGATCGAACGCCCGATCTCCCAACGTGGTCGAAGACCCACGCGCCACAACATGGTCGAAACGCCAGGCGCCCAACGTGGTCGACGCTCCAAGCGCTCAGCGTGGTCGTAAACCACGGCGCCGACTACCGATCACGACCAGCGGTCGAAACTTCTGGCGTGGTCGTAGATGGCCCTAGAGACCTCCGACCACGGTTATTTTCGCTGAGTAAGATACCGCGTGGTCCTACGCAGTCCGACCGACTTCCGATCACGTCCAAATTCACCGAGGATGCTGCAACGTGGTCGTAACTGGCCCTGGTGGCCTCCGACCACGGCCAACGTAGTCGTAGACTCCACAACGTGGTCGTCGCTACTCGGCGGTTCTTGATTTCGCTCAACGTGGTCGTATACCCTTCCGATCACGACCAACGTGGTCGTACAACACTCGAAAGGGTTTCGACCACGACCAAACGTGGTCGTAAATGGCCGGGGTGACCTTGATCATGGCCAAATATTCCGAGGGCTCCGCAGCGTGGTCGTACTCCACCCGAGAGACTTTCGACCACGGCTAAACTTGTCGAGAAGGCCTGGCGTGATCGTAGATCTCCACAGCGTGGTCGTATAGCCTTCCCACCACTCGTTCAATGCCTCACTCGGTTTCAACTAAGGACAACGTGGTCGTAAGCGGTCTGGCGACAATTGTTAAGGCTTACGACTTTGCGGTCGACTCAAACCTCAAAAACCAAACTCAATCTTTCTAGATCAAGAGTCAATTACTCATCACAACCATGGGGTGACCTCCACATGGTCTCACATGGATAGTCCTGAATTATTGGCACTTGAGCAGCTCCTTCTTCTACCATTATACTCTGAACACTTGCCTTCATTTTCTCCACTAACGCTGGATCATCCTTCTTCGTTATCTTACGCCCTTACGGACATACGAGTTACTAGCTTATTTTCACAATCCACCTTGGCTTTATATCTAGTTAACCAATTCATCCCTAATATGACATCCAGTCCCTTCATTTCCAACAATAGCAAGTCCGCTTTAAATTTGACTCCTTGGATTTCTAGATCCAAGTCCTTGCATCCAAAGCGAGATTCCATCCTACTCCCAGGTGTTTAAAAGGAATAGGATTTTTGCAAAGTGGAGAATGGCATTTGGTTTTTCACAACAAAAGCCAAAGAGAGAAACAAATGCATTGCTCCGGGATCAAACAAAACTAAGGAAGGCTTTGAGTGGATAAGGAACGTACCAACGATGACGTCGTTGGCTCCTGCTGCTTCTTCTGCAGAGATGTGATTTATCCTTCCTTGTACAGGTCTCAGTATCCCTTTACCCTTGTCTGCTACTGGCGTCGTGGTTGTCATCTGAGTCCCTGCTGGCTTGAATGCAAATTGTCGACTCTGACCTCCTTCCTCCTGTTTTGGCACGGCTATAAACTGTCACGATTAAGATGTCTGGGCCCTGACTTGGGCTTTTGCCACTTCAGAGGGAAATCTTCCTCGTGGGCATTGATTCTTATAATGGCCAGCCTGGCCACAGTGATAGCAGACAGTATATAACTGCGGACATTGCCTCTGCAAGTGATTTCCCCTGCAGTTATAACACTTCAAACTAGAAGTTTGTTGAACGTTCTGCTGGGTCGTCATAGGATTTTGACTGGTCTTGAACTGCGATCTTGGTGTGAACGCAAACCTCCTTCTCGTTGTCCCCTAGACTGGGGTGCTAGGATCATTCGCTTCCGAGGAGTGTCTGGCGTTGAAGTTCTTTTCATTACTTTCCTCTTCCGCGTGTCCTCTAACTCATTCCTAGCCTCTTCAGACATAATGAGTTTATTCACCATTGCTGACAGGTCTTTAAAGTCCATCGCCGAGATGTGATACTTTAAAGACTTCTGTAGTCCTTCTTTGAACCTTTCCATTTTCTTTGTCTCAGTCTTCACATCGTCTGGGGCATAACGGGCCAGCGTGTTAAACTGGTGAAGATATTATGTGATTGTTCATCCTCCTTGCTTTAACGCAAGAAATTCCCGGCGTTTGGCTTCAAATTCTTTCCAAGTAATTTCTCGATCTTCACTCATCGTTTGGTAGCTCACCCACCATGCTGCAGCTGGGCCCTGCAGCTGATGGGAGGCGTATAACACCTTTTCCTTGTCAAGTATTCAACTTCCTTTCCACGTCTCTGAACCAATCTTCGGCTACCATTGGATCAGGTGAGGAAGAAAAGACTGGAGGTCGAGTCTTTTGAAAATCTGCCCATTTTGACTGTATGGGCATTCCTTGCTGATTATTTCCTCCGCTTCTCATGGCGATCTGTTCTAACAGTTTGGCATGCTGCTCCATCATGAGAGACTAGTTTAACTCTGCTTGGTGTCTGTTTTCTTCCATCTTGGCTAAAATATCAGCTAAACTGGGCTGCGGCACTTCCCTTTGGTGAGGGCTGCCCTGCCCCTGAGATCCTTCTCCTTCTTCAGCCATCTGACAATTTGATGTGACTTAGGAGCTCAGATCTGCAGCGAGTTTTTAAAAGGTCAGATAGATAAGTAAGAATTCAGATTTTTAGTTAAGATAGAGTGAAATGGATAAGATTTCTAAGGCGGAATAGAAGGATTAAACTTTTGAAAAAGAAAGACTAAAGATACTCATAGCAAACAAATTATCACATAGGCAAAAGTAGTCTTTATTTATCATACAAGCTGGATACATACCATTTTTACAATGCTTATACTACAACTTGTTTTACAATACCAAAACATTCTACTACCAGGGATTCTAACTATACTTAACGAAACTCGATTCTACGCCACTATCTAAGTCTTGGGGTCTAGGGAACCACCGGAGGAACACCACTCTTCTTCCTCAGGATCTTCTTCCTCTTCTTCGATCATGGGCTCCCTACCCTTGGATTCCTCATTAGCAACTTTGGGCTCTTCCGCAGCTTGTGGCACTGGATTCTTGAAAAGTGCTCGGTATTGGGGTGCCGTCATCCTTCGTGGCCCAGCGACATCGTCAGGTGTTTCGCCAACATCTGATGCTTCACCTTGCTCTAACTGTCGAGAATACTGCAGACTGCTTTTTAGCACCCAAACTTCCTGCTGGGCTGAATAGAGTTGAAGTTGCAGCTTCTGGTTCTCTTCTGCCATCCAGGAGTACTGAGTCTACTAAAAGACAATGTGCAATGCAGCTTCTTTGATTCTGGGGTCTTCTTCTCGGTCACGGTGTGGAACTGAAAAGTTGTGCCTCTCATCATCCTCCTGTGGGATGAGGTGGAATGGTGACTCATCAAACTCTGCATCATAATAGCGGCGAAGATACACCACCGCTTTCCTTGATGCATCCTGAATGACATCGGACTCCTTGAGGCGGTATGCTGTGAATTTTCGCGAGATATCCGGCCTCAATGGAAGTGGCATTAGATACAACCATGCCTTCCATTGATAGAGCTTCCCATTGACCACCAATCCTCTTGCATAAAATACCAGACGCTGCTGCTCAGTTGCGTAGAGATATTTCTGCATCCTCCACAACAGAGCTGCCTTTCCAAGTAGAGCACTTGGGTTGGAGAAGACATGATGTTCCATCTGCTGCCAACGAAAATTTTGAGTTTAGGCAAGAGTAAGTTGGGAAGAAGTATACAGAAATATTACTGACATTTTAAAGGAAAACCTCCTTTTCCGTAAGTAAAATAGTTTTTGCAATACACCTAATACACTTAGGGTCATCCTACGGTCAAGCAAGCGGGCTCTGATACCACTCTGTAACACCCCCATTTCTGAGAGCATTATTAATCCCTCGCAACTGCCCAGGACTGTTCAGCTGCGAGTTATCTCAATTGAGTGCATAACATTGCCAACACAAGCTTAAGAACAAAAGCCAGCTTTATTACAATATAAGGGCTAATAGCCAAGTTTTACAACAGGGCAAACCGCCCTCAGATACACTACAGCAAAAGACGCCACAGGCACGCCTGAGCGAAAGGCAACCCTAAACCCAAGCGTCATCTATATCGTAATATTCCACTTCGCCTTCATCTGCTTGCACGTTACCAGTTATTTCTGTTGATGTTTTTAGCAAGCATGAGTAATACTACCGTACTCAACAAGTCACACGGAGACTATTATTAACTACATGCAAGGTATAACAAGTAAAGGGGAAATAAGGCTATTATTTTATGTGGATGCAGTTTTAGTTGTAACTCAGTTAGAGTCTTAAAAGCATAACTTCAATATAAAAAAAGGTTTCAAACTTGATTACCACTTTACAATATTATCAAATCATTCTCAAACCTACTTATGCTTTGCTACTGGATTCACCCATTAAACACGACCGTTTCTGGGAAGCACGGCGTATTCGAATACCATTAGTCATGACTCTGCAGAGCTGCCCTGCTTTACCCACAAGATCCCTTAACTCCCGCGACAGAGTTAAGAAAACAAGGTTGTTCCTTTGCTCGATTATTTATATAGCCTTTACCCAGTAGGTTTTAATCTCAATAAGCTCGGATGACCCCACGGATCCCGTCCGACTCGTTCTGATCCTCGCTTGTATGGTTAACCACCTCCCATACGACTCACCCTCTGTATCCCCCTTCCCAGTTGCAAAGGTTCAATTGAAGTTGAGCAGTTACTAAGCCAGGTTTGATAAAGTCAACGCTTGTGGTTGGACGGTTACTATGTTCTTTACTTAGCATAATGTTCTAGTCCTTACATTTTTAACTGAGGCATCATCCACGCACAAACCCATATCCAGTGCCTGAGGCACTGCCACCAATTCACAGCCAAGCCCCCACCCTAGGATAAGGTCTTTGGATCCAACTCTGCGATCCTCGCTTACCCTAGATCCAACTTTTCAAAACTCTAGACAAATACCAAAATTCTTAACAGTAGAAAGATATTGGTGAATTCCTACACTATCATGATTACATTATTACTAATTTTAACATTACTATGTCTTGTCAAGGTGAATATGGCTATCAAAATAAACAGGGCTTTTCGGGTGTTAGGATATAACTAACATCATGACATTCTAAGCATTATTTGTACATAAAATAACAAGTTGTAAATAGCATAATAAAAATACTGATAATTAAATAAATGATGACATTATAGGTTCAATATGATCAAAATATGTGCGACTTGCCTTGCGGGTCCGATATTTCAATTAACTCGTATTCTTCGGTGGGTTGGATCTGGACTTGAGCTTCTTCTCCTTGCTCCTGGCGTTCTTTGACTTCGGTAGCTAACGCAAAACAAATAAAACAAATCAATTCCATGCCCAAAGAGTAGAGCTAGGAAATAAAGAAATGAAATAAAGAAATAAAATACAGAAAATCCAAATAACCCAAGTTTTGGACTTTGGAAGGCCCAAATGAGAAATAGGTTGGCGGGCTCAAAACGGTCAAAATGGCTACAAATAAGCATTTCGGGTTTCAGGTGAATAGTAACGGGTCGGTTACTATTCATCGTGGGTTTTTACTGTTCATCGGGTTCTGTCGGTCGGATCCGATAAGGCGAGTGGGTTGGGCTCAACCGCGCCGATTAACAGTCGGATGAGCGATGCGCCCGTTCTTGTTCATCTTCCTCCTCCGCTCTGCCCAAGAAAAAAGAGAGGACGACGGCGATGGCGGCGGCGCTCTGATGATTCTGACGGCTTTTGAGGGTATGGTTGGGTTCGTGGGAGTGTGGGGGTTCCATTTTGGGTGGTGGTAGGTCCGGCGGAGGCGGCGATCGCCGGCGGCGAGCCTTTTCCTTTTTTGGCGATTTTGAACATTGCGGTTGAATGGGGGCTTCTCTAGGCAATTGGGTTGGCTTTTGAGCATCTGTGGGGATAGAGGGAGCTAGTGGAAGTGGCGGTTTGGGCTAGGGAGGTCGGAGGTGGGCCGGCCACGGTGAGGTGGTTCGGCCGCTAGGAGGTGACCGGTGCTGGGGAAGAGGGGTGATCGGGAGGCTAAGGCGGTGGTTGGGGCGGGTTTCTAGGGGCTCCAGGATGCTATATCCGAGGTTAATTGAAGAATGGTTGGCCGGGGATAGGACATTGGATTAGGGCTCACTTTTGGGGATTTTCGCAATTGCCGGCGACGGGGAGGATGGCGGCGGCTCTGGGGTGGCGGGCGGGGTCTGGGGAGTGAAAGCGTCAATTGGGAGGCCTCGTGCATTTAAATAGGTGGAAAATTTTGAGTTGGCGCCGGGGTGGCTCAAGGCGGCGACGGCGCGTGGCATGGGCGGAGAAGCTCGGGGAGCTTCTGGGCGGCTGCCAGAGGGGGCGCAAGCTGGCGTTCTAGGCGTCGCCCTGTTGTGTCAGGGGGAGCTGGCTGTGTCCCGCTCGGCCGACGAAGAAAATCGCGAGAAGAGCGAAGGTGGCGGCGACGGGGAGGCTGGCGAGGCTGCCACTGGTGCAAGGCTCATCATGGGCAAGGTACAGTGCTGGCAGGCAGAGGGGAGGGCTTGCAGAGACGCGCTGGCGTGGGGAAGGCGCGAGGCGAGCGACTGTGGCAGAGGAGGTGGCGGCGACGGGAATTTTCGGACGTGAACAGTGCCACCGTTCATCCCCTCCGTTCATGGCATGATGACAAGGATTAGTGGGGGTTTTGCATCAAGATTAGTGCAGATTAGGGCTAGGAAGCAAAAGGAAATCAAATTCAACTCAAACTCAAATTCGTTTTGGATTTCTCCATTTTCGGTTTTGTTTCAGTAAGTCAGGCAATTTTTGTAGGAAACCGGCTAATTCCTGGTCAAGTCAACTTGAGACATGGGTAAATCCTACCCATAGCGTTTGCTGATCTGCTGCAGTCATGTAGTGACTGCACGTGCAGGCCATTGGAGCAAGAATAAATGAAAATGGGAGCTGCTGGCTCTGCATTTAACCATACTAAATCATGGGAAACAGTTAGCAACAACACTATGATAACCAGATCAGAAGCACATTTACCGTTTAACATCCCTAGCCGTATAAGCATAATCGGGATAATTTTGAACCGAGCACACGAGCCTATGCAACGAGAGCCTTTTCTTTGCCTGCTCTTATGATAGTATACCTCGCAAAACTTATCCAAGGTGAGGTTATTGATTTTCAAGAGACCAGCATTCTTGATCTCCTTTTCCTCCGACAACACCGCCAAGACCGTTCCTGTCATCTTAGGGGTCCTAGGACATAATAAAAGTAAGACCCTTCATTCTAATATAAATATATAACAATACATTTTATATCAGTTGTAAAAGGTAAAGTTTAATATAGTAACCATTAGACAGTAAATCACAAAATACAAAATACTTGTTGGCAATATTAAACTTAGTACATTACAAAATGTAAAGTACTCATTGTCGACAAAATGCATATATACATATTAATATACATAAGCTAGGGGCCCTAAGTTTTCGTGGGCCCTAGGCGGTCGCCCTTGTTGCAGGCTCAGGGCCGGCCCTGAACACCGCCTCTCAATGCTCGATCTCAACGCAACCATAAGCAGGAACGGTTGGTGTATTTGCCATATATCTCGAGTCAAGAATCCCAAATCGCAGATGAAATCCTAGATCTCAACGCAACCATAAGCAGGAACGCAAGGGTTACTGGCGCAACCGGACTCGCATTGGTTAATTCGTAATTACTCATGCTTGAATTCGACTTGATGACTTGATGTTACACCACCATGATTAATTCTAGCTAAAGCATTGTTGCGCTGTGCTGGAGAATCTAGTTACCTAAGAGAGTTTGTACCGGTTCTAATAAAATGTTTCCATTATAGCTTAAAAAGATGTCACCGATTTGTCAATATATCCAAGAGTAATTAAACATAGCCGCGGCACAAAAAACAATCGTCGTTATGTCAATAACTAGCAGGTGTTCCAGATATACATTTGACGATGATACCAAAAAAAAAGCCAGAAAAAAGAAGACATCAACAAATCCATTGGGAGAGCATTTGAAGTACAACAAACAAAGTACTGCTCCATTGAAGGGAATTGTTTACACAATGGCACTGTAGCACTTTTTTCTTCAAATTTAGTCATCGAATGTTTGTTTTTGCAAATCTAACACCCTCGCTAAACTCGGCAGCCATGGTAGACGAAATGTATCGCCTGCCATGCTATAGGTGCTCGGCAGGTGCTACTAGGTAGGTAATTAACACTAATTAGGGTTAGCACTAATTAAAAGGCCTATTCTTTTGGATTGCGCCTTATGACTTATTAGTTTAATAAATAGTGATGGCTGAAAGAAGCTAAAAGCCAAAAAAATCGGGCAAAAATGATTAGCACTAATTAAGCATAAGTGCTAATTAAAGGGGGCGACTGGCCGACATTCTGCCGACCTAGGCACTATAGATACCTGCCGAGCTTAACGAGGGAAGCTAGATTTGCAAAAAAAAAAAGATGTCCGAGGCTAAATTTGGAGAAAAAAGCCATTGTGTGAACAGTTCCATTGAAGGAGCAGAGGCAACACATACATGATGCATTTAGCAGTGGTGGTAGTACTTTACAACAGAATTTATACAAAGTGAAAATCAGAATAGGAGTGGTAGAGGACTACAAACTATGGTTATCTTCTTTTCAAATTATCCTTTATGGCTTTAGTATTTTCCGAATAAACAAATATGATGACTTCTCCGTTATCTTTTCAAAGCGATTATCGATTAAGGCCAAAAGCCATCAACCATTGGAAAAAAAACCGACCCTATATCACGTTAGCTAGGTCGTGCAAACCACATGAATGTTTTGCATGTTGAAAAAAAGAACACTTACTAGCATGGTATAAATGAATCCCTACGGTAAGTTTTTAGCCTGGACAAAGTGTTAGCTCTGCCTTCAATTTTGCCTTCACAAGGCACGGTTTTCCCCCCTCAACGTTTCAAATCGATGTTTCCGGAAAACGAGTAGTAGCCTGGCAGCCAGCCTTCAGTTTGCTTGACCAGCGAGCGATCAGATGCATGTGCCAAAGCAAAGTCTGCTCGCACGGGTGCGAGAGATTCCTTGCCGAATTTGCCGTGTCCAGCTATCATCGTCCAGCCTAGTGATGTTACTACACTGTTTACACATATACTTCACATGTACCTGGTGACCTTTCGTGCGAGCAAGTCGCTCCACTGTACTGCCATAGTGCCATACTGCTCTTGCAGACAAGGGAAGCGTTTCTACTTTTACAACTTATTAACGTTGTGCAATCCATGACGGATCATGGTCGGCGTAAAATAAAAACATACAGCTTGTGAGCTCTGATTTTTGCGAAACACCTGTATGAACTTCATAGAAATCCGCAAAGTTCTATACATATTGAAGGGAAATCCTGGATCCGCCATGGGTACTACCTGGGTGTACTCCCAATATCTTGTGAATTAAAACCAGGATCCTCAAAATTAGTATAGCCTGGGGTTGCAAGCTTCATGCTTGGTAAGTTCCATCGATCTCATTTATACCCAGAGAACATAGTCTACAGCTTCGAGTAATAGCATTCAAGGATAGGGGTGAATTACATTAATACCTAGCCATCAGTTCTGCAGACTGTGGTGATCATTTTGGCTTATTTTTGGTGGTATGGCTGAAAAGCACTGTAGCTGGCTGAAAAAACATTGTAGCTGACAGAGGCTTATTTACCATAATTAAATTTAAAAAAATTAAAAAGTATAAAAAAATATGTTAGCCCATCACAAACAACGCAAACGAATACGGCAAAAAAAAAAGAACCGGCAAAAAAGCTCAAAAAAAGCCAAAAGTTCAGAAAAAAGACGAAATTATGAATAGTGAAAAATAAGCCAGAAACCAGAAGCTTAAGCCGAAACGAGCGGGGCCTAAAATGGTGCTGGTTGCACCATCTTGGAGCGCTGCATTTTCCTTACAGATCAACAGTCCATGCAGATAGCCCCAGCTCCAGGTATGCTAATACTACTACTAATATAGGCCAAATGTTTTACTAAATACTACATTCCATCTTAAAAAGGTCATAATGTTTCTTCCTTTTTAAATCATGTACTGAACGGCTGCATGGGAATCCTATCTTCCATGCGGGACCAATGGTCCTTCCAATTCACATAAGACACTACTACATCTCTAAATGGCCCTTGCTCGAATCAGCATTGAGGTAATTCCGAAGCAACCTTTGATCCATGATCATGTTTGGAATCTGCAGCGGAGTAGTCGTCAGTTCAGCCCAGGAGGTCCCCAAATGTATAAAAGAAGAAAATGTGCCCAACAACAATTCAGTACCTTTTCACCAAAGAAAATCTTTGAGTTGTTGGCAATTGATTCAATGAACCTCAGCTCAAGATACTCAGGTGTAAGCTTGAGTCTATTGGCCTCTGCTTCCTTCGTGATCCTAGACAGACCAGACCAAATGCAGTCAGTTGATAAGTAAGAAAGCATGCATGAGCCGGAGTGCAGGACAAAAAAATAAAAAGGTAATGCTTGCCATGCCTGTAATAGTTCGCATCTGCCAGGGCTTTCTCTCGTGCAAGGAACATTTCATTATCAATCTGCTGCTGCCTTTTGGAACTGTCCTTCTCCATCAACTTCTGCTCCATGAGGATCTTGCTCACCTGTGCATTCTTCTCTGCTTCAGATAGTGCAATCTTCGTCTGTGTTTCTGCCTCCTTCTCTGCTACCTTTTGCTTCTCGATGGCGATCAATGCCTATGGATAGAAGATACTATAAGTGTACAGAACACATTCTCCAAGTTAAACAAAGAATGAGATAGCAATGAACATTGTAATTTCTGCAGTATTAAAGCAACATTGATCATACCTGCAAGTATATTATATGCATATCTCAGAAAAGCATATGAACTGCTCAGCCTCAAAGACATTGCTATCTGTACTGATATGTCTATATATCATGACTTGCAAAAATCTTGATGATCTAATAAATCATTACTGCCTTTATATTGATAGCATGAGATATGGACCGGAAGTTAAATGTTGATGACAAGTACTACCACGCATATGTGCGTTCAGAAAACAGCTTCTGAAGTTGGTAAATTTAACATATGCATTTTTTTTAGATTTCAATTACTGTGCAGTTATATGCAACATGAAAAATCAATTATCAATTAGCACATTTTTAGAAAATCAATTAGATCAATTAATTCAATGCTCTAACTTTGTCAATCACCGTTGCTTACTATTGAACAAGCCCCAATATCGTAGGATATGTATGCGACAACAACGAAGTCATCCCAAGTACTCAGTATAGTATAAACTGTCCATGAGTGTTCACAGGGAACACAAGTGTGTAACATATGATTTGGCCACGAGGTGTATACCTTTGTACGCTCCTCCTCCATAAGTTCAAAATTTCTCTTAATACTGCCAGGTATGTTTGGCTTTGTAACACGAACACTGATAATTTCAATTCCAGGAGCATAGCGTGTGCAGTCTCTTTGGATAGCTTCTTTCATTGTTTCATCAATCTGAAATTTTGGCAGGACAGGTGACCCAACAATGCGGGTATAAGATCTCCTATATTGCACAGTTGCATACAAGAAAGAACCAAAAGTTGATTAACTAAAAAGATTCACCAACCTGATCAAATCTGTCAATGTAAACTTGCTGCAAACTGTGAGCACTGCAGAACTGGTTTATCTCATGATGAATTTTGTCATATATCCATGTCTTGTCATAATGTACACCATAATTGAGTAGGGTTTCATAAACAAACTCTTTATGGAGACGATTGACAACCTACAAGCCCAGCAGTGGATCAAGCAGCTCAGAAACAAGCAAATGAACTTTGCTAAAAAGAGTTATAAAAGAACAGATAATACTATACCTCTATCTTGTCAAAGCTGATCATTACACCACCTTTTGTTCCACAAGGAATACCTTTGACCTGGTTTAGCACAATGAGAGGCATAGATATATTTCTATCATAAACTCGTATGATAAAGAAATACAGCGATCTTTCAATTGGTATTCCAAAAGTTTCAAACAAGCAGTGATAAAAAAAAACACAGCTGGTAAATTAACCTTCAATTGGAGTGAAAACTTGGCTTGATAAAATGAAGGGAAAAAGAGTGTCATTCACTTGCCTGGTCTGTTTGAAGTGTAACCTGTATTGGCTCAAACTGGGTGATCAAAGGCAGCTTCAGATGATAACCTAGCATCAAAGTCAAAATTAGCGAAAAGACATTCAAATAAAGAAAAAGTTAGGCTGCAATAAAAAAGATACCTGGGGGAGTGATTGTTTTTAAAAGAGCACCTCCTCTCCAGTATACCCCAACATGTCCTTCAGGAACTTGATGTAAAATGCTAGATGGAGCTGAGATTGAAACCTGCATATTAACCAAATGCATGAGTTATTTAACAGTATGCTCCAGCTGCTGCGCTTCACTTAGAAAAAAAAAATGTATCAACTAAACACAAAACCCTCTCTTCTCAGTGCTACCTCAACCAATACATAATAAGGTAGTTGAGGCCAGTGAAACTAACAAATTTCCTACTTGGGCAATGCAAATCACTCGATCAGAATAATGAACCAAAGCATACTGAAATAAACATTATGAACCGACAGCAGAATACATTTATGTAAAACTGGTAAAACTGAGTATATGAGATGTGATTTCAGTTGTGCTAAGGCAGATGATAGAGATGTTAGATTGGACGGACAAGTAGTGCCTAAGAAAGACATGTTTCGTTATTTGGGATCGATGCTACAGTGAGACGGTGAGAATGATGAAGACGTTAGCCACAGGATAAGAGCGGGGTAAGTAAAATGGCGCCAAGCATCTAGTGTCCTATGTGATAAAAAAGTCCCTCAAAGTTTAAGGGTAAGTTCTATAGGACGGCGATCAGACCCACGATACTATATAGAGCAGAATGTTGGGCGACTAAAAGACAACATATATAGAAAATGAGTGTAGCGGAGATGAGGATGCTGCGGTGGATCTGTGGTCACACAAGGCGGGATCGCATCTGCAATAATGATATACGTGATAGGGTAGAGGTAGTACCAATTGAAGAGAAGCTTGTCCAACATCGCTTGAGATGGTTTAGACATTTCCAACGAAGGTCTTCTGAGGCACCGGTACGTAGTGGAATTTTAAGACGTACTGAAAACGTAAGAAGATGCAGAGGTCGACCAAGACTGATATGGGAGGAAGCAGTTAAAAGAGACTTGAGTGATTGGAATGTATCTAAAGAATTAGCTTTGGATATGAGCGTATGGAAGTTAGCGATCCACGTACCGGAACCATAAGAAAGTTAAGGGCAGTGCTTTAGGCTCTCGGCTTAGATAGTAGGATGTACGGCTTAGGTTTTAGCATTGTAGATTTTATTTCAAGGCTCTCATCTCTTTGATCTGGAGAAGGTTTCATTCCTAGCCTACCCTAACTTGTTTGAGACAAAAGGCTTTGTTGTTGAAAGTTGAAAGTTGTTGAAAGTGGTAAAAGATCATAAGTGCAACTGACTGTTTTAAGATTAATCACGACACATTAGGAAGAAGCACGAAGTTCAAGATTCTGATAAATTTATCTCCAAAACAGATCACATTTGATTGATCATTTGATACTATTTAATAAGAACAGCAAAATATTTGGGTGATGTGTTTTACAAACTCCATCATACCCTAAAAATATGAGTGACAATTGAAAGTGGCCTCTTCCCTCCGTTGCCTTGCCTCCTCTTCTAGGAGGTCACATTTAGTCATTTACAATATTGTGCTCTAAGGTTCAGGCCAGTTAGCAAGTTGCAGTCCCATATCATCTTTCGATTCTTTTTCACTAAGGTTTGTAACTGATAATTAATTTTAACTCAGCTCATTTTTATTTTATTTGTACTTCTCATCAAACGACTAATGTTACTTATTGAGGCTATGCATTCATAAAGTCTGTACTTAGTATAATTTCTTTCCTTATTATGACACTATCCAATCATATCAAAATTTTCTCTGCTTCCATTTAAAGTAAGACATAGTTTTGAATCAAGTAAATCAAAACTCAAATGAACTGGATCAGTGGCGAAGCAACAAACTCACGACAGGGGGGACTGGGTCATTAGAAAAGATTAATGCCCTGAAAAAGGTAATAAATAAATTGAATAAAACTGAAAAACCAAAGCTAATGTGGGATCTATTAATTGTACTAATATCGCTTCACTCTTCTTCGTGGATAGTAGGAAAAAGTTTCTTTCCCTCACGGAAACCAAGACCAGATCGTCAGAGACTACATTTGTTCCAAAATCACATCTAAACTAAACATTTTGGTCTCTATCCAAGTAACTCACGGCGTGACCGAATATTAATCTACTCGCAATCAGAGAGAATAAGAAGCGATGGGGGAGAGGTCACCAGGAGGAAGCAGACGGCGACGAGGGCGACAACGCCGAGGACGAGGGGGTCGCCGCCGGGAGGGGGCGGCTGGCGCCCACGGGACTGCTGCTGGGCGAACGACGGCGACGGGGACGGCGGCGACGGGCGGTGGCGCAGCGGGGAGTCGACGGTAACCTCCGACATCGGGAGGGGACGGGTTTTGGGTCAGTCTCTCTCAGCCCGTACCAGAGGGAGTTTCCGCGATCCTTCCTAAACAAAACACACCTGCTTTCCAGCGAATAGAAGCACGGCAGCAGTCCTCTTAGGAAACCTGCCCTGGGCTGAAGTCTTAATCTATAAAAGGCATCTTATTATTACACTGTAAATAAGAAGTATTGTTGGCTATTTTATATGTGTAATTGAAAAGAAAGCAATAAAAAAATATCAGAATTTCTCTCTATCTCTTTGTGTTTTCAATCTACTATTTCTGTCTTCTGTGATTAATCTGATTTTGTTTAAGCAAAGTAATCAATCGGACTGGTCGTCAGCGACGGTTCCTCAACACGTTATCAGCACAAATCGCTCTGGTAAATTGAAAGGTAATCATCGAAACACTAATAGATTGAATTGTCTATATCTAAAAGAAAGCAATAAAAAAAGATCAGGAGTTCTATGTATCTCTCTGTGTTTTTAATCTACTATTTCTGTCTTCTGCGACTAATCTGGTTTTGTTTAAGCAGAGGAATCAATTGGACTGGTCGCCAGCGACGGTTCCTCAACACGTTATCAGCACAAATCTCTCTGGTAAATGGAAAGGTAATCATCGAAGCATTAATAGATTGAATTGTCTATATCTAAATCGTTCTAAATTCCGCAGATTTGGTTTTCTAGATTAATTTTTCTACGGTGCAAATCCGCTCTAATCTACCGCGAGCAGACTTGAAGTCGCCGGCACAATGTTGATCGATAAATTACATAAAAAAGTAGATGTTGATTGCACCGTAGATTGAAAAAAAAGGAAAAAAGGGGAAAAATCTTGCACGGTCGAACACACCGCCGGCCCCATACGACCGTCGCGCATGAGCGCCACGCTAGCCCCTACACAGGCCGCCGCTGCTGTTTAGCCGCACCGCCGTGAGCCGATCGGCCGTCACCTCCCGCATGAGGTCACGCCGCCACTCATGCATGAGAACGAGCGCGTTGCCAAGGCGGCGGTGCGAAGTCAGTCGGTCATTGCTCAAAGCCACCGCGCCGGATGCGCCGTCGGCCCAGAAAGCCAACGTTGTGATTTACAAGGTGCGAAAACCTATGATGAAAAGGGGAAGGAAGGGTAAAGCCGCAACCCAGAAAGACAAGTCAGATGCTCTACATGAGAATAAGGTAAGCAAGCTAAAACAGGATGGCAAGACCTATGGCTAGCAAGTCAATCCTTCTACAAGTGTGGCAAGTGGGGGCGCTGGGCGTGGATCTATAAAGAGCCATAGCATATCAGCGATGCCTTCTAAGCCCAGAAGAAGAAGAAGGATGGCAAAGGGCAGCATGAAACCCACTTTGCATTTGTTGAGGAGGAGAGTTCTGAGCAGCTGCCGCGCGGGATGGAGGTTGAAACCATTCCGACAGCAGCATCCCCTTTTGACCTAGCAACTGCCATCGCCATAATTTCTCTCGAAAAACATATCACCCCCAAAAAGCAGCTGTCTCTGATTTCTTAATAGATTCAGTCTAATGCACAGAATGCATTTAGACTTTAATTGTCATTTATTTTGTGTGGAAGAATAAGTTAAAATTTGCATGGATGGTACTCACACAATTTTCTCGTGATGGTTGGATGATATTGAATAAGTACAGTAGGAGTACTTATGTATTTAGCAAACTGCACTAGACCGGACATTGCATTTGCCGTAAACCTATTAGCAAGGCATAGTGCAGAACCTACCAAAAAGCATTGGTAGGGAATAAAGGACATCTTCCGATACCTCCAATGAAGCAAGGACCTTGGATTATTCTATAGAAAGAATCAAGATTTGAATTTGACTGGCTATGCAGATGTTGGGTACCTGTCGGACCCGCATATCGCAAGGTCACAAACCGGCTATGTATTCTTGTGTGGTAAAACTGCAATTTCATGAAAATAGTCTAAGCAAAGTCTTGTAACGACTTCGATGAACTACTCCGAAATTATAGCACTGTACGAAGCCGCATGAGAATGTGCTTGGCTCCGAAGAATGATTAACCACATCTAGCAGTCATGTAGGATGAATATTACGCAAGCTCCCACAATTATCTATGAAGATAATACAGCTTGTGTTGCACAAGTGCAGACGGACTACATGAAGACTCATCTCATAAAGCATATCAACCTCAAGTTCTTCTATGATTATGAATTACAAAAGATGGACGAAATTAAGATACTATATACTAAGTCATGTGAAAATCTTGCAGAATTATTCACTAAGTCACTCTCAGCATCTAGTTTTGAAAGATGCATACGAGGGATTAGAATGATGAGACTTGGAGAAGTGCAAAACTCAGGGGGAGTTTTTTCTCAAACTCATTATTAAAACTTAATCATGAAGATCAAGTACCCAAAGAATAAATCCTGCAGATTAAAAAAATTGGGTGGATTGTACTCTTTTTCCCTTAATGAATTTTCCTTAAGTTTCTCGACCAAGGCTTTTAACAAGGCAATTTGTGCAACGCAGCATAACATGTATCATGTACTCTTTCTCCAAATTTTTTCCACTGGATTTTTATGGAGTTTTAATGAGGCATGAACGTGTCGGATGAGTACCCAAGGGGGAGTGTTAGGAAACCTGGGCCTGGGCTTGAAGCCTTAGCCCACGGTGGGCACCTCACCACTAGACTATAATAGGGAGTATTGTTGGCTATTTTGTATACGGAATCAGAAAGAAAGCAGTAAAGAAAGACCAGGAGTTCTCTCTATCTCTCTCTGTTTTCAATCTACTATTTCTGTCTTCTGTGATTGATCTGATTTTTCTTAAGCAGAGGAATCGATCAGACTGGTCGCTAGCGACTGTTCCTCAACAAGTACAACCGTACATGTCAGTTATCAACGGTTTATTTATAATGGCTGAAGTTGATTATTTAAATGGCTTAACATGATGATTTTTAGCTGTCACTAATAGTTTTTAGCTGAAAATAATTAGAAATAGTTAAAAGAAATGGTTTTTAAAAGGATAGGATAAGCGGTGGAGAAAATGAGCGAGAGATTTGTGTGCGATATGTGAGTGAGAGGAGTGTGGTGCATGATGTGCCGTGACCTCCTGCCTTATCCTGGAGTGAGACGGGAGAGCGAGATGAGTGAGGAAGCTGTTTTAAGAAACCGGATGTTCATATTGGCATTTGGCTACTCTAAGCAAAAGAAAGAAACATAAGCTAATATGAACATGTACTATATCACATAGGATTTTAGGTGATATGAAAAAGTAAATGAGGAGATAGAAAGATCGTTAGGTATTTAATAGATGGTCTTATAGATGATTTTTTACTGTCTATATCACTATGTAGATAACTAATTAATTATATGAGACTATTATAGATGACTATATAGACAACTTTTTGTATGAGTTGTTTTTAGTCCTATCTATAGATGATATAGAGATGTATTATAGACAACCATCGTCTATACTATTATATATGCCCTAAGAAAAGTAAATTTTAGTACATTTTTGTTTCAGAAATTTTGAAAAGAGAGGGAAAAACATGGCCTGATATAGCATTACGAAGGCTCGCTTTCATGATAAAGAGGCAAGGTGTTTCAGAAATTTTGAAAAGAGAGGGAAAAACATGGCCTGGTATAGCATTACGAAGGCTCGCTTTCATGATAAAGAGGCAAGGTGCGTTCTTTTCGTCTGCGGTTTATGGTTTATGACTATGGCCGATGGCTTTTGACTCTAGCGTGAGTGCTTGTGCGAACGAACCGAATATCGATAAGCCACATTGAAAAGATGACAAAGAAACCGATCTGTTTGTTTTTTCGAAGGAAACCATAAGTTATAAGTTATAAATCCAAAAGGAAAGGCGCACTTGGGAGGGTGGGATGTTGAGCATGGTGTTGGCGTTGCCGATCATGGGAGGTGCAGATTCATGGTAGAGACGATGATGCAAAAGAGGTGGTAACGCAGGAGACTAGGCAGTAGTGAAAGAGGAGCAGCACAGCACATTGTGTAACATCCTGAAAACTCAGTGGGGCAGTATAATAAAATGTTGTAAGTTATTTTGTAGCACTATGATTGAGTTGGGTTTCTGAATGTATTTTCTGTAGAATTTCGTGGAAGAACTCACCTGTTTAATTAATAGGAAATCCTAAATTTGAATTAGAATCTGAAAAGATGATCCATATGGAAAACTTCAAAAGATAACATTAGTAGGGCAAGTTTAGATATACGGGTATATGTACATGTAGGTATGTATGTATATATATGCATGTTTGTACACAAAGTGAGTATATCTCCAATTATAAAAGAAAAGAGGAGAAAAATAAAAGAAAAAAAAGAAAAAGAGTTAGTTGTAGGCCTAGAGTATTAAATAAAATAGCCACTTTGTGGCAAAATAATTTTATTAAACCCAAAAATATCTCTTCAAGCTTCTGTAAATTTTCTAGAATTTTTGGTGGTAATTTAGTATTTTTCCGAATTGTATTATGCCCTCTAGTATTTCTGAAAATTCAAAATCAAAAATAAAACCCAAGACCCCACCCCCGGCCGACGCGTGGACGGGCTGGATCCGCCCACGTCGCCCCCGGATCCGCCCTCCCCCTCTCTCAGGTCGACGCGCGTCCGGTCCGGATGGCGCCACGTCCCACCCGGGCGCCATCTCGGCCACCAGCGGTCACCTCTCCCGCGCCCCCTCTCTCTCTCTCAAGCGGGCCCCGCCTGTCAGGCGCCTTTCCCCTTTCTTCCTCCTCCTCCGCGCCTCCGGACCCCTCGGCCGTGCGGCGCCCATGCCGCGGAGACCCGTGGAGGGACAACGTTATGGGAAAAGACCCCACGTCGTCCCGAACCCCGCGCCCCTTCCGCCGCCTGTGTTCGCGCCCCACCGCCAGCGGCAGCCTTCCCCGCGCCCGCCTCCTCCGGGCAGCCTCTTTGCCGGCTATAAAGCCGGGAGCATCCCGGAGGGTTCGCCGTGTCCACCTCATCATTTCCACCGCCCATTACCCTCAAGAGCCACCCGATCGCGGCGACGCCTTTCTTCCCAACTCCTACCGACGGCCCCTCTCCACAATTCCGCCGATCCATGCCGTGAGAACTCGATCCTTGCTTCCACACCATCTCCGGACCATCGCCGAGCTTTTGCCGGCCTCCCGAGCTTCCCGACGGTAGTAGCTCGCCGCCGGCCGTGAGCCCTCCCGGGCCGCCGTTCTTTGCTCGTCGCCGACCCACCTCCGGTGACCCCGGCCCTCCTCGTCGCCACCAACACCGCGCAAGCTCGCTTTGCATTTCACGAGCTCGAACCTCGGTGAGCCTCCCTCGCCGGGCGACCACCGCCTTCCCGGCCTCGGGCGCCTCGCTCCACCCTCGTACCCCTTAAGGGAAAAGATCATCCCTTAAGGGTGAGATAAACGAGCGGCGGGTTGGCTACCGTCGCCACCCTCTATCCCCCGGCTCCCTCGGCGCGTTCGAGCCCCGCTCACGCAGGCGCTGAGGTTGAGCCATTCTTTTAAACCGTCGGTGACAGGTGGGCCCCACCGCCAATGATCATGAAGTCCGTCCACCACGCCTCCGGGACCCGCCTGTCAGGGCCGCGCGGGGGCGGGCGTGAGCCACTGCCGCCCGGGCCCCACGTGTCAGCGCCCGCGCGAGCGCGGTCACTGACAGTGGGCCCCACATGTCAGAGTTTAATATTTTCTGGATTTATTCAAACCGAAGATATTCAAATGTGTATAACTTATTCATTTTAGCTCCAAATTTAGTGAAATCAATTTCTAAATTCATCTAAAATCAAGGGCTACCTAATGAAACCAGAACCAACACTTTTGAAGCTTGTTCAAATTTTCATTGTGTTATTTGATTGTTGTGATAATTTTATCTAAATTTTCGCGCGTATAAAACGTAGCTTTCGAGACTCAAGAGGAGGAAGCTGCAGCTGCTGTAGAATCCAACGTTCAGAACCCCGACCTTTGCATCCAAGGCGAGTCAATGCTTTGATCATTTTGAGCCTACGTTTTCAATAAAGTATTTTGGTTTAAGTATTACAAGTTGCATGCTTATGTCTATGTTGCAATACATGTTAATTTCAGCTTTTAGATATATGCCCATGTTCTCTGGAATTAGTATATGTCCTTTGCAATACTTTTGGCTATGTGATCCTTGTCACCCTAGTAAAAGTAATAATGCTACAACTCTTTTGAAACTAAGTCTATAATTATAAATGCATGCTTAGAGTTGTTTTAGATAAACAAGGGTGTGAAAGTACCTAGCATATCTTGCAAGCTAAAAGAAAGCAGATTAGGCGGTCATTGTGATGATGACGGTTTATGTGGTATAAGAGTATTTTTGAAAGAAACTCACATGCTTAATTATCCGGGCGGATGGTTGAGGCGGGAGTGTTGAATGGTGCCATGATAGCACAGATTTGTGATAAAGTGGTGCCGTGATAGCACAAGAGATTGTGGTAGAACCGCCCAGATAACACTTAAGGACTGAATCATGTGATAATCTCCCACGATATAACAAGTACTACCACATGCTGGCAAAGTGTAGGCAGGGCCAACTAATTTGCAATGACTTAGTAAGAGTTGCGTCGGTGTGAACACGGGCGGGTAGAGGATGGCCACATCCTCCGGCGTGATGGCGCAAGAGGGGCTTCGGAAGGGTGGTCGTGCAGGAGGAAGTGGAAACCTTAGCGGTCGCAACTCTGCTAGGAAAATGCACTGTAAAAGCCTTGTGATAGTCTACTCAACTGCATGGCTAAGGAATCATGTGGGGCAATGAGCAGATCTATCTCGTGTGGGTAAAGTGTACACACTCTGCAGAGTTAAAGCTATTCGAATAGCCGTGCCCACGGTCATGGGCAGACATGGGAACTTAACTAGATATAGTTCTATTTCAAAATCTTTTAAAAAGGGCAGAGAAAGGCATTTATGGGAAGGCAGAGTAAGGCCCTCATTTGAGTTGTCCTAGGTGTCGTCCCAGTGGTAATGTAGCGACCATACGCTGAAGGTATGGTATGAGGAGCAGAGATCATGTAATAGTGGATGATCTCTGATTCGATAAAAATAAAGGTATATGTCATTAGGTATCATGTTTAAAAATTTAACTGGCTAGGTCCTAGGAGAATTTTAAGTATCATAGTTCAAAAAGCATATCTCAGCAAACAAAACAACTTGAGCCTTCCCTTGTTAAAAGCCTTGCATACTACCTACTGCATTCTGTGTGTTGACTCGCTGAGCACGGTGGTTAGTGTGCTCACACTCGCAATACCAAAAAAATCCAGACTCAGGAGCTCAAGACCCGTATGCCTACGAGGAAGCACCTGCGCAGATGGAGAAGACCGCGCCGGGAATTAGGACGAATAATCCGCGCTTAGAACCTTAGGCATCTAGGCTAAGGTGTGGCTTTACCCCAAATAGTACTAGAACCCTAGTATTATTTGCATGGCCACTTTTGCCCTCAGTCTCTGCTTGTGGTTTAAAGACCTACTTTGTATCTCTTCCGCTGCTAGACTTTTGTAATGTAAATATTTGGCCTGCTTGACCCTATTGTACAACTGCGCCTTTGTGAAGGCCTAACTTAACATTTGCAATGTAATAATATTATGGCTTGTTGCAAATTCCGCAATGTATGAAATGATTCAGCAATGTACCTATGTGCATTATCTACTGATCCAGGGAATAATGCAGTAAGGCACAGCAGGATCTGGATTGCAAAATCCGGGTCCGACACATTGCCAACCATAAAGGAATGTAGATGTGATAGTAGCGCACCAAAAAGGTGGTACAGAAGGAGAGGGGCTAAATTGGCGGCTACTGATAGCGTTTGGGAACATAGATGCACTGAGGGAGAGAGGTTCAATAGGAGCTTATTTATGGCTGGTTCTTTTGAGCTTATGGTTTAGACTTTTTACTTATGCTATAATAACTAGCTTTTAAACTGTGTGTTTTCTAAGGTGGAATCTATAAGTTATTATGGTAGACACCTACCAAATTTATCTATATCAGCTAAAATTATATACGAGTGTCTCTCTCTCCATACTCTCTCTTGCGAACACTCATAATTAAAAATTTATAACCAAAAGCTATAAATTCTCTAGCATTTGATTCCTTACTAATAAAGGATTTATTGGTACACTTGAAAGGTACCCCAGAAAATCAAAGCAAGAGTTTGCTAATTGGTTTAGATGGATACTTCGTGGTTGAGTCCAAACGGAGAAAGAATATTGCCAGAAATTGACAAGGTAACATTTCCATTTCTTCTTCAAAAGAAGAGTTCCTTTTGATGCAAGAATTGCCTTTCTTTGATATCGAACATAATGCATAAAAGGATCCATAAAGAACCATACGGTTTTCTGAAAAAAAAACATGGGTACATTACCCCAAAAATATTCCATCTTCCTAGAAAAGTGAATTTGTTCCACAAAGGTTTCAGAAGATGTTAATGGTAAGCAAGAAGATTGTTTATGAAGAAACAACAAGAAAAATTCATATTCTGGTACATAAGAGTTATATAAGAATCGAAACAGTCTTTTATTTTCTTTTTCAAAAGAAAATTTGATTTCATTGAAGTAATAAGATTATTCCAATTTGAATAGTAGTTGAGAAAGAATTGTGATAAATGCAAAGATGGAACATCTTGGATCCGGTATTGAAGGAGTTGAACCAAAACTTCCAAATGGATAGGATGGGGTATCTCTATATGTGATGGATAATGTAAATGTAAAAATTTGTCTTCTAAAAAGGGAAATATTGAATGAATAGATCGTAAATTCTGAAACTTTGGTGTTTCGTTTTCTTTTGGACAAGATAATTCTCGCAGTGAGAATGGGAGAACAGCTCAAAAGAATGCATCCTATGTTTCGAGTTGGTACTTTTTTCTTTGTGTTTTTGTGAATGAATTAGGTCGAAATTTTGGCAAACCTAAATGTAAGAAATGCAATTCAACTAGAGATGACACGTAGACAATTCATATTTTAAGAGACTGGAGACCACAACGAGTCCACTTTGGATTTTTAGTGGTTCAAGCTTTTAGGCCATTTGGAATGGAGGAGTTGCATATGGATTTTAGGAAAACTGTATTGATTTATGTAAAATCTGATGAAATTTCTGTGTTTTAAATAGGTCTTAGCTATGCTAGCTTTAGGGCAGGCCCAAAGATAACTGAATCCGCTTTTAGGCGGGTTAAGTTTTGATTGGTCGGTTGCAAAACTAGAGGGCTGGCTTAGCTTGTTTGGGCTAATCCATCGTTTCACACGCTGAAAAAGCTACTACGTTTTTTTTTCAGAGAGGTGCTTCGAAAGTATAATGGAACCGCATCCTCGCCTTATTTTTACAAATGATCCATCGCTAAGATCAATTTTTTAGTCCTCTGATCATCGGTACTCGTGACATCTATTACATTATTAAAACGATCGAAAATAAAGCCACCACATTAGCTTTTAAAAGTTACAAATTTCCAATATAATAAAAAAAGTTATTATAATTTACGAAAAATATAATTATATTTTCAATCATATATCTAAGTATTGAAGTTAGATAATAAATACAATACTATTTTTAGACACATTGTAATAGCTAGTGGTACAATTACGTACGGAATTCGGCTAGTTTAATTAATTTGAAGCATGGTTTTTTGTCTTTCCGTACTCCGAAAGTACTATGCAATTTCTCGACGACGGCTCTGAGACATGGACCTCCACTCTGTTTTATCGTACTCCCTCGATTCTTTTTTCTATTTGATGTTATTGACTTTTTACAATCTCTAAGGTAATTTGACCATTATCTTTCGTAATTTTACATTACTAGAAATTAATAAAATTAGAATTTTAAAAGTAAGTTTAATGACAAGTCTAGTGATATGATGTTGGTAATTTTATCACATGGATAGTCATATATTTGCGATTTGCACTCACCGATCACAGGAGCAGTGAAAACTAATTACCTTGGTAAAATCAAGCAACTAATGTGATCTACTAGGTCTGGGTTAGGTAGATCCTGATCAGTTTGTTTGTTCTGAATTTCTGAGATCAAGGTTGGGTTTTATTGTTAAATGAGATTAGGTAGCAAGCAAAAAATAATTAAACGGATACCGAGAGCACTATACCAACACTTGGGATAAACTGGGTCATTAGGTAGTGCCATGCCAGGCGCATATACACTTCTTTAACTTTGTTACTTTCCATTGAATCAAGTAATTAGCACAGAACAGATGAGTAAAATAAAAGCGAAGGGCCAGGGAGGGATCTAGCTAGGAGAGGCACCAGGAGGAAGCAGACGGCGATGAGGGCGAAGACGCCGATCGGGGCCGATGTGGACGGCTGCAGCTGCTGCTGGGAGCGCGACAGAGGCGGTGGCGGGCGGTGGCCCGGCTCCGGCGACGACGCCGACGAGTCGACGACCTCCGACATCGCGAGGTCTACGCGGTCAGATCAGGGTTAGGTTTAATTAATTGCTCCTGCCGAATGGCGAGTGCATGGGGAACAGGTAACGGCGAGTCGGCGAGGATCGGAAGGGAAGCGGTGAAGATATACGACTCACGACGACTCATGGTGAGTTGACGAAGGCGTGGGCTAATTTTGTGCCAGTCTCGGGTCGTTTGACTCAGTAGCTTCTGCTATTCTTCCTGGAACTAACGCGCCTACTACCAGTCACCAGCTGAGAAGAGGTGGAGAAATGCATCCTAGAGGGAGATTCTAACACTTCTTTTTTTCATGGACTTGCCAATGGTAGAAAGCGCAAATCCACTATTTTGTCTTTAGAAGATGCTAAGAATACAATCATTGACCCAGCAGAGTTAAAACAACATATTTACAATAGTCCCTATATTAAACCTGTGGAATTCCCAGCCTCCCCGCGCCATGTCACCGAGTTTGCGAAAAAATCCTCCGCTCTTTCGAATACTCTTCTTTACCTTGCACCTGCGTCGGTCGTTCGCTTGGGCGGACCACACGATGCACGACCTTTGGGTGAGCTCCATGTGTTCTCAGGAATCTTCGTGTCGCTTTCGTCGTGGCGCATCGCAGCTGCCTTTTGCATAGCTGTGCCCACGTGTTCCATTCTGTTACCCTCTTGCTATTCTCTACCTGCTCCTTGGTTCCTCGATCTTGCTCTCGGTTCCTCTTCTTCGCCGCGTCGTGCCCGCCGCCCTTTTCCTTCTTCGCTCGCGCCGCCCTCCTCCTCTTTGGCGGCGTCGACTCCATCTCCATACGCCTCTTCTCCTCCTTCCTGTTCTCTCATGGATCTGAGATGCTATCTTTATTGAATTTTTCATAATTTATTTTTCCTAATCTCTCATAAACCTAAGGAGCTATCTTTATCGAATTTTTCAAGACCGCTCCTTTTTCCTCTTCGCTCGCACCGCTCTCCTCCTCCTTGGTCGTGCTGACCCATTCCCGTACGCCTCCTTTTCTCTCTCCTGTTCTCTCATGGACCTAAGGTGCTACCTTTATCAAAATTTCCAGAATTTACCTCTCCTGTTTTCTCATGAATGTGAGGTTCTCAGGATTTAGTTGTGGTCGAAGCGCTGTAAAATTGCCTTAGCGCTTCGATTACGGTGCTTCGATCACAACGTAGACCACGACGCTTCAAGTACAGTGCTTTGATCATAGCCCTTCGATTACAGCTTCGTGGTCGAAGAGCCGTGGTCGAAACAGTCGTCCGGGCCGGTTGCCATAGCGCTTCGACCACGTTCTTGACCACAGCGCAGACGACGACACTTTTGAGTAATTTTAAAAATACCACGATCTCGATCGTAATGTGGACCACGACATTTTGAGCACGGCGCTTCGACCACAGCCCTTCGACTATGGCTTTGGTCACAATAGAGGGAGTTGTAAAACACCTCAAGTAACCAAGATTGAATTAGAAATAGGAGGCATCGGAAAGAGTATTTATAAACATCTGATGAGTTTAGATTGGCCTTCTTTTTTAGTTCGATTAGATTACCATATTAGTTTTTAGACCATGACACTTGGAGTACGGCTGTGGTCATGACGCTTCGATTATAGCCCTTGAATGACAGCTTCATGGTCGAAACGTCGTGGTCGAAGTATTCGTCAGGGGCGATTGCTATAGCACTTCGAGTACACACTTAGACCACGTTCTCGATCACGGCACAGGCCACAATGCTTTGAGTAATTTTAAAAATACCACGATCTCGATCGCGATGTAGACCATGATGTTTTGAGTACAGTGCTTCGACAACAGCTCTCCAACTCTGGCTTTGGTTATGATAGAGGGAGATTAACAACATCTCAAGCAACCAAGATTGAATTAGAAATAGGAGGCATCAGAAAGAGTATTTGTAAACATATGATGAGTTTAGATTGGCTTGGTCAAACATCCTGGTCGAAAATATCGTGGTCGAACCAACGTGGTCGAAACGATGTGGTCGAAATGACATAGTCGAAACATCGTGGTCGAAAATATCATGGTCGAACCAATATGGTCGTACTATCATAGTTGGCACAACATGGTCGACCAAAGTAGTCGAAACGTAGAACGATCATGGTCGACCAAAGTGGTCGCAACACCGTGGTCCAACCAGCGTGGTCGATCGATCATCATCAAAACAACGTGGTCGACGTGATTGACTAACGTGGTCGATACAACGTGATCAACTAACATGGTCGAAAGCACATGGTCAACATGACGTGGTCGAAACATTGCGGTCGACCGAAGTGGTGGAAACATCTTGGTTGAAAATATTGTGGTTGAACCAATGTAATCGACAAAACGTGGTCGAAACAACATGGTTGAACGAACATGGTTCGACCACGATATTTTCAAACATGCTGTTTCGACAACGTTGTTTCGACTACATTGGCTCGACCACGTTTGTTCGACCACATTATGTCGACCACGATGTTTTGACCACCTAAGTTCGACCACATCGTGTCAGCCACAATATTTTTTAGCACGCTGTTTCAACCATGTTGTGTCGACCATAAACTTGACACAACGTGGTCAAAACAATATGGTCGAACCAAGTAGTCGAAACATAGAACCATCATGGTTGACCAAAGTAGTCGAAACACAGAACCATCATGGTCGACCAAAGTGGTCGCAACATCGTGATCGAACCAGCGTGGTCAAACCATTGTCGTTGAAGTAGCGTGGTCAACGTGATCGACCAATGTAGTCAACACAACGTGATTGACCAACATGTTTGAAAGCACATGGTCAACACGACGTGGTCGAAGCATTATGGTCAGTCAAAACAACATGGTCAAACGAACGTGGTTCGACCATGATATTTTTGACCATGTTGTTTCGACCATGGTGTATCGACGACGTTGGCTCGACCATGTTCGTTCGACCACATTGTGTCGACCACGATGTTTCGACGACGTTGTGCCGACCAGGATGGTTCGACCACATTGGTTTAGCCATGATGTTTTCGATCACGATGTTTTGACCAAGTTTGTTCGACCATGTTAGTTCGAGCACATCATATCGAACACGTTAGTTTGACCATGTCATTTTGACCACGTTTCTTCGACCACGTCGTTTCAACCACGTTTGTTCGACCATGTGGTTTCGACCACGTTGTTTTGACCACATCATTTCGACCACGTTGTTTTGACCACAATGTTTTGACCATGTTCGTTCGACCATGTTGTGTCAACCACGTTGGTTCGACCACGATATTTTTGACTAGGATGTTTTGACCACTTCGGTTGACCACGATGTTTCGCCTATGATGTTTTGACTATGTCGTGTCGACCATGTTGTTCGAGAAACATGATCGAATGAGCATGGTCGAACGAACATGGTTTGACCATGATATTTTTGACTATGCTATTTTGACCATGTTGTTTCGACTACATTGGCTCAACCACATTCGTTCGACCACAATGTTTCGACCACGTTGTGCCGACCAGAATGGTTCAACAACGTTGGTTCAGCCATGTTATTTTCGATCACGATGTTTTCATCACATTCATCTGACCACGTTGTTTCGATCACGTCGTTTTGACCATGTTACTTCGACCATATCATGTCGACCACATTATTTCGACCATGACGTGTAACACCCCAGCCAAACAATGGCCTGAAATGCTACCAAACTAACAACATAATAAAACTATGCTAAGGCATTCTATAAAATTTCGCAGAGCCTCCTTTGTTTATTGATAAAAATGAAGTTCTAACAATATTATCAAAAGGTATGAATAACCGCAAGCAAAGTAATTTGGCTACTAAGCAGAAACATCTATAAAACTTAAGTAAAGCACGGAAGCAATATGAAGAAGTTCTAATCCATTATTACATCTTAATCTGAAGGTCATAATCAAATACCACTTGAACTAATCAACAAATAATAATTAGAGTTCTCTATCTTCTCCATGGTGAATATTTCGTGCAAGTGCAACAATACTAATCCTCTTTATTCCCATGCATCTTGACCTCGTGAAGGTACCTAAAATAAACAAACAACAACAACAAAACAACGACAAGAGTGAGTCCAATGACTCAGCAAGTATAATCAGTAACAAATGCAAGCATGAACATTAACTCTCAAGTTAAACATTTTACATATGAATTTCATGCTATGCATTATGATCAAAAGCTCCTCTTTCTCATCTCTTTCGTATTTTACCGTGACGCGGTGTGCATCCGTCAATGCACACCCATGCCTGTACCCTGCATGCAGGGACCAATTGCCCCACTCCGCAAGTGTGGGGACCTCGATGCTTGATCACCGCATGATCAAGACTTCAACAATTCTCAATATGATGCATATATGTGAATGTATCAAAAGATAACGAGCATTCACCATACTACGCATCAACCAATCTCATAAATGCCATAATGTAAACAGAACATAAATAGCATTCTCAATTCATCACTTACTCATACTCACAATTTAAACAGTCATGATTCAACCATCATCCAAACAATTCAACAAATCCATAAACACACAGATTTTCACATCACAAATATACTTGCCTCAACCGCGAGAAAATGAAGAACACGTAGAAGGCACAACCCCGAATCCGCTCTCCTCCTGAATATTTAATTAATAATTACCAACATGACAGTAGCGGGTTTCTAGATATAAAATAACAGCAACCCCAATTAACCCAACAATTTATCTCAATTAAATCCCCAACTCCCTCGGCCAAATCTGCCCAACCACAGACAGCCGACTTCCAAAAATCATAACTTTTAGTACGTAACTCCAAATTAATCGTTCTTGGACTCTCTGGAAAGATAATTAAATTATCTACAAAAACTTAGTTGGGGAGACTCTCTGATTCTGCCATTAACTAGCCGATCCAAACCCTTTTCTAAAGCATCCAAATTCACGTCGGACTCTCTGGACAGCGCACTAAAACAGGCATAACTTTCGCCCAGAAATTCGAATCGGACTTCTTTACCTCTATTGAAAGCTAAGAAACTTATCTACAACTTTCTCAATTTTAAGGACTCCTGAATCGCAACTATTTCCGTCGCACAAACCGATCTACTAAACTCTGTCCAGAACTACCCGATCTGCAGAACAGTAACACTAGAAAATTCATAACTTTCGCTACACAAATCCGAATCACGTGTTCTTGTACTCCTGGAAAGATAATTAAACCCTCTACATCTTTCTAGAAGGGGTCCAGACCTGAATCCCGACGAAACTAGATCAAAACTGCCGAGAAACAACTACCGTCCCAAAGAGCCCGTAAAACCGATTTAATCTAACTTGATTAAAAACCAATCTAGAGACTACCAGGGATTACCCTTGACGACACGACGACGAACACGTCGACGAACACGACGAACACGGCGACGAACACGCCCGCGATCTCCTCCTCTCTTTCCTCCGGATCCACGCGGTGCAGCGATTTAACGTCGGCGGCGGCGCCGGGGAGGAGACGACGACGATGAAGACGACGACGGCGCACCGGAAGAAGACGTCGGGCAGCACGCAGGCGGCTGCTGCTGGGTGGAGGCGCAGGGGTGGAGGCGCAGGGGTGGGGGCTGCCTAGGGTTTTAAGAGGTGGCCTCCCTCCTTCTTGGGCCAAGAAAAACCCACCTGGGCCAAGGCCTAGGCCCAGGTTGTCTTAAATTTTCATAAAACCCCTCAAAACTCTTATAAATTTCATTATTTCACAAAAGTCCCTCTCTCTATTAATTAAACAATTAATTAAACAATTTCCGGGGTATTACATTCTACCCCTTAAATGTAATTCGACCCCAATTCTAACCGCAACCTCAACAGAAAACAAAACAACCAACTAGCAATTAACTAGCACCCGACGTGAACAACGCCGGTCTTCGCTTTCAGCATGCGAGACTCCAACTCCCAAGTTGCTTCTCTCTCGGTCTGCTGCGACCAAAGCGCTTTGACATACTAAATATTTTTTCTAATTGCTTGCACCTCGCACATAGGTTCTTGAAGATCCAAGTGGTTTGCCAACCTCCCGATCCTTGCTCCTTACATCTCGCATAACTTTTCACCGCTCTGGGCCAATGATTCGACTCACCAAGGCCACTCGTTGAACTTACGCCCTACAACACTTGAATTGTGTAGCTTTAATTCTTGAATGGTGGTGGTCTTACTCGTTGGTCAACGGTTTTAATGAAGCCCACGCTCCGGATCTTTCAAGTTCTCCTCGATACCGAGTCATACAAAGCGTCAGTATCCCACACTAGAACCCAAGGTAGTCCTAGTGATACACAAACCCTAAAACTTCGTAATTAACAAAAGCGATTAAATACACATCGGGTTATCATTCCCTTTAGTACCAACCCACACAATCTGACAAGACATATATCTCATGTTTCCATTCTCAATCGATCTCTTTACCTTAGCAATGAGCACCCCTTAAACACGGGCACACCACGGGGTCAAGGTAAACCCACTCTTTCACACACGAATACAACCGAAAATAAGGGATTCTTATTGCAATCACGCATCACCCACTCCCCACCAAAGGGTCAAATCATAAAGAAAATCGAGGATTCAACATAAGAACCTCTCCACCTTCCAAGTAGGTGGTTTGCAAACAAACAACACATGCGTCAAGGGAATCACTCAAATGTCAAACCCGTCCATTTTTTTTCCTAAACCGAAAAACCACACAAGCCAACAAAAGTCAACTCAAACCACAAAAGACTTTTCTCTCATCACGTAGCTCAAACAAGAATCGGGAGCATTTTACTACCGATTTTTTATTAAACTTCCTCTTGAATCACGAGGTTCCAAATTATCCCATACCATACTAGCTCAATTCTCTTAAATTGGCAACATCAACTCTATGTTCAAACCGAGTGCATCCAACACACTTTTGTAGAGGGACTCTACTATTCTCATAATAACATCCGTAGTCAACTCCTCTTCCCACATGTTACTTTAACGAATAATTTCCAATGCACCTCATCGTTATTTTTCACCCACCAACACTTCACCACAAATCTTAAGGACAATCAACATGAATTTCTCGGCTCACATACCCATTTACTATATCCAAAGGATACTATCAAGGAACATCATAATATTCGAATCCACTCTTCCACTATTCTCACGCAATAACATTAGCCTCAAGGTTCTAGCATAGATCACCAACCAAAATTTCCCATCTCTAAGGCTTCTATACATATACTTGATATATTTAATACAAAGACTCTTAAATTCGGTGACTAAAATTTTCACAATCAACCATACTCAATCATTAACAACCATATGAAACATATTCTCAACTTGATTATCGTAGAAAGATTCTAACTCCTAGAGGGTTACTCAACGAGCTAAGTTATACATGGCAAAATTCAACAATCCTTACTATCCCAATAATTCCCACAACGGTTGGGCTTCTTCACAATTATAAACTCATTAACTACACCATCATAATCATTCTAATAATCCTTGCAAAGTACCCCATCATGATGCTCCAATAAAATTGATCAAGATTCCCATACTTTCAATATTTCCAACGTTCCAAAAAATGAACGTAACACTCATGAACCACAGCTAGGTTCTTCTAGTTGCAACAATAAAACTATTTAGCCCCAAGGACAACATCTTCTTTAAATCAAATCCTCATCGAGAATTATTCAACGAACAATTTATCACTCCAAGAATCTCAAGTATCTTGATACCCACAATCTCACCCGGACTAATCACAAAACCACACCAACCAGTTGCCATACACATCTTAAAGGTCTTTGCAACCCAAACTGCGTACCCTTTCTTGGAGAAGCAAAGAAGAAAATTTCAGACAATGTCCATCGCAATAAACATAAAACCAAGAAAACAAATATCTTGGACAACAAAGGATAAGACCACAGCTGAAGGCGCATGCCTCCTCGAGACGAAAACATCAAATCTCAACCAATACGAATACAAGATTGTCATTTGAGCTCTAGAAACTCTTAAGCGTAAAATAAGAAGTCAAACACACTTCACAAAGATTGCACAACTTGACTTCAACCTTCAAAACTTTTATCAAACTTTTCCTTTTAACAAAGAGAACAACCTTCTTTGAATACGGTATCACCTTAACAATTCCAACAAAAGAAGAGTTGAAGACCACAACACATTAATTCTTTAAGAACTAATTAAAATCCTCAACACGACACTTTGCTTAAAACAATTTCAGCTACCACATAAATCATGAGATCAAAGATCGCATACACACTATCAAAACTTTTGATTTAAATAGTACCAAGGAATTTATTCAAATTCTTCTATTTAATGAACCTTCAACATTACCATCATAACCACAAATGGACCAACATACTAACATCGAATAATACATTCTTAACAAGCATCATCATATCCTCAACTCCTTCATAAACTTTTCCAAAAGAAACATAAGAAATCATTGCATCATGTTTCTAATATCTAAGTAAGGTTGCAACTACTTGATCTAGGAGAACCTAGTGCATAAGCCACATAAATAGAACAAAGCTCTTAAACAAGATGATACTAGAACAAGATAATCTCGTAAATCATGCTAGTATAAATTTCTTACTAGATTTCATATATTCGTTCTTTATTGGTGCTCAACTCTAACTTAGCACCAATTGATTGTACTCTATTCACTATTGGCAATAATTGATTATTATTCGGTCATAACAACATTCATGATCCTAACTCCATTTTACAATTATAAGACATTCATGAGCATAGATTTTGTATCCTACCTTACATTCGAAATTAGAATGGAAATGACTTTAAACTTCAATGATACCATTTCGTAAGACAAGTTTCTACAAGTCAATGCATCAACCTTCATCTATTCCTTTATACGTATTTCAACAATCTAGCATGGTAAAAGATAGATGAAACTAGCAATTGTGCATGCTCATAAAGTATCTAAATAAAAGACATATTAATGGTCAATATTACCAAGGTAATATTCTAACACCTCCTTACTTAATCATTCCAAACGGTCGGATTAATTACTAAAGACACAGATAATTCAATTTATCCAATCATGATAGACATTTTAACAATCATAATAATCATTCGGTTCTTATTACACACTCCTCAATAACTCCATGAGTTACTATCATGAGTAAACAAATTCTTAATCATAGTTCTTCTAAAAACTATTACAGGGCAATATCAAATTAAACAACTACACTTCCAAGGATACTAGTAAAAATTTAATTATACACTATGCTAACATATCAACTCGATAATTCAACCTTATGAATTAGTTTATACGACTACCACCTTCCACTTAAGCATAGCAAAACAACATAAAGGATTTTAACACTCTCTTTCAAAAGGAAAAGGAACAATAAACTTCAACGCCGAGGTAAAGAGAAAACATAGATCCAAAGCTTTCACATAACAATGAGTTTTGCAACTCAAAATTCGCATTAATAAAAGAAAACACCAAGCGAACAATGAGCCATGATTCGCAACAAGACAAACTCCCACGAAGGAACTAACCTTACAAATCAACAAAAAGCACGGTAGCAAAGTATCTCAAGAGTCCGGAAAGAAACAATAATCGCTTCAAGGAACAGTAGAGACCAATTGCATACCCTCAACCGCAAGAACCACAATCTCAAAAGAAATTATTAACTCCAATCGACCAAGAATTGGCGAAATCAACTTAAGGATAATAACAACTTTTCTAATAAATTCACCCAACACCGCAATTAAGTTACCCGAGGTAGCTACATTGCTAATCCTCATACTACAAACAATGATATAATCCGCAATACCAAGGTAGCACATCACAACATCTACATCATATCATTGACTATTCTCACCATAACAATCATAGGAGCAAATCATAATCATACAAGATTATCAATAAGCATACAAGATTATCTCATAATGTAAATCATCAATATAACATGTCAAAAGCATAAATGCAATGCTTGACCCATCCCATCCTACTGCACCAAAGTGTCAATTTAATAGTTTAATTACCACGGACCTAAAGCCCGCTCGATACCAATCAGAACACCCCACCAAACAATGGCCCGAAATGCTACCAAACTAACAACATAATAAAACTATGCTAAGGCATTCTATAAAATTTCGGCAGAGCCTCCTTTGTTTATTGATAAAATGAAGTTCTAACAATATTATCAAAAGGTATGAATAACCGCAAGCAAAGTAATTTGGCTACTAAGCGAAACATCTATAAAACTTAAGTAAAGCACGGAAGCAATATGAAGAAGTTCTAATCCATTATTACATCTTAATCAAGGTCATAATCAAATACCACTTGAACTAATCAACAAATAATAATTAGAGTTCTCTATCTTCTCCATGGTGAATATTTCATGCAAGTGCAACAATACTAATCCTCTTTATTCCCATGCATGCTTGACCTCGTGAAGGTACCTAAAATAAACAAACAACAACAACAAAACAACGAAGAAGAGTGAGTCCAATGACTCGGCAAGTATAATCAGTAACAAATGCAAGCATGAACATTAACTCTCAAGTTAAATATTTTACATATGAATTTCATGCTATGCATTATGATCAAAAGCTCCTCTTTCTCATCTCTTTCACATTTTACCGTGACGCGGAGTGTGCATCCGTCAATGCACACCATGCCTGCACCCTCGGCTACAGGGACCAATTGCCCACACTCCGCAAGTGTGGGGACCTCGATGCTTGATCACCGCATGATAAAGACTTCAACAATTCTCAATATGATGCATATATGTGAATGTATCAAAAGATAACGAGCATTCACCATACTACGCATCAACCAATCTCATAAATGCCATAATGTAAACAGAACATAAATAGCATTCTCAATTCATCACTTACTCATACTCACAATTTAAACAGTCATGATTCAACCATCATCCAAACAATTCAACAAATCCATAAACACACAGATTTTCACATCACAAATATACTTACCTCAACCGCGAGAAAATGAAGAACACGTAGAAGGCACAACCCCCGGAATCCGCTCTCCTCCTGAATATTTAATTAATAATTACCAACATGACAGTAGCGGGTTTCTAGATATAAAATAACAGCAACCCCAATTAACCCAACAATTTATCTCAATTAAATCCCCAACTCCCCTCGGCCAAATCTGCCCAACCACAGACAGCCGACTTCCAAAAATCATAACTTTCAGTACGTAACTCCAAATTAATCGTTCTTGGACTCTCTGGAAAGATAATTAAATTATCTACAAAAACTTAGTTGGGGAGACTCTCTGATTCTGCCATTAAATAGCCTATACAAACCCTTTTCTAAAGCATCCAAATTCACATCGGACTCTCTGGACAGCGCACTAAAACAGGCATAACGTTCGCCCAGAAATTCAGAATCCGGACTTCTTTACCTCTATTGAAAGCTAAGAAACTTATCTACAACTTTCTCAATTTTAAGGACTCCTGAATCGCAACTATTTCCGTCGCACAAACCAATCTACTAAACTCTGTCCAGAACTACCCCGATCTGCAGAACAGTAACACTAGAAAATTCATAACTTTCGCTACACAAATCCGAATCACGTGTTCTTGTACTCCCTGGAAAGATAATTAAACCCTCTACAACTTTCTAGAAGGGGTCCAGACCTGAATCCCGACGAAACTAGATCAAAACCGCCGAGAAACAACTACCGTCCCAGCAGCCCAGAAAACCGACGAATCTAACTTGATTAAAAACCAATCTAGAGACTACCAGGGATTACCCTTGACGACACGACGACGAACACATCGACGAACACGACGAACACGGCGACGAACACGCCCGCGATCTCCTCCTCTCTTTCCTCAGGATCGAGCTAGCAAAGATAGCACAGTTCTCGCCTTGAGTTCGATCTGGTATCATGAAGCAAAGGGATCGGTACATAAGCATTATATAGGTTCTATCGATATGATCTTTATGTATGTTTGGAAGTCGTTATATCCTGCTAAGGAACACTACCGACTTATGGACTGAAAAGGATTTTTTGGCCTATGAACAAATATACATGAACCTACACGGTCACACACTTAACGGGTCAAAACTGTCGGACCTGGATTTTGCAATCCGACCTGCAGGCCTTCCGCATTATTCCTGGATCGAGAGATAATGCACATAGATACATTGCTGAATCATTTCATACATTACGGAATTTACAACAAGCCATAATATTATTACATTGCAAATGTTAAGTTAGGCCTTCACAAAGGCGCAGTTGATACAATAGGGCCAAGCCGGCCAAATATCTACATTACAAAAGTCTAGCAGCGGAAGAGATACAAAGTAGGCCTTTAAACCACAAGCAGAGACTGAGGGCAAAAGTGGCCATACAAACATTACTAGGGCTCTAGTAGTATTTGGATGAAGCCACACCTTAGTCTAGATGCCCAAGGTTCTAAGCGCGGATTACTCGTCCTAATTCCCGGCGCGGTCTTCTCCATCTGTAGCAGGTGCTTCCTCGTAGGCATACGGGTCTTGAGCTCCTGAATCTGGATTGTTGGTATTACGAGAGTGAGCACACTAACCACCGTGCTCAGCGAGTCAACCCACGGAATGCAGTAGGTAATATGCAAGGCTTTCAGCAAGGGAAGGCTCAGGTTATTTTGTTTTACGGAAATATGCTTTTTGAACTATAATACTTAAAATCTCCTAGGACCTAGCCAGTTAAATTTTTAAACATGACACTTAATGACATATACCGTTATTTTTATCGAATCAGAGATCATCCACCATTACATGATCTCTGCTCCTCATATCATACCTTCAAATGAATAGACGCTACATTTCCACTGGGACGACACCCAGGACAACTCAAAAGAGGGCCTTACTCTGCCTTCCCATAAAGGCCTTTCTCTGCCCTTTTTAAAAGATTTTGAAACAGAACTATATCTAGTTAAGTTCCCATGTCTGCCCATAACCGTGGGCACGGCTATTCGAATAGTTTTGACTCTGCAGAGTGTGTACACTTTACCCACACGAGATAGATCTGCTCATTGCCCCACATGATTCCTTAGCCATGCGGTTGAGTAGACTACCACAAGGCTTTTACAGTGCATTTTCCTAGCAGAGTTGCGACCGCTAAGGTTTCCACTTCCTCCGGGTACGACCACCCTTCCAGAAGCCCCCTCTTGCGCCATCACGTCGGAGGATGTGGCCATCCTCTACCCGCCCGTGTTCACACCGACGCAACTCTTACTAAGTCAATGCAATTTATTTAGCCCTGCCTACACTTTGCCAGCATGTGGTTGTACTTGTTGTATCGTGGGAGATTATCACAAGATTCAGTCCTTAAGTGTTATCTGGGCGGTTCTACCACAATCCACTTGTGCTATCACGACACCACTTTATCACAAATCTGTGCTATCACGGCACCATTCAACACTCCCGCCCTCAACCATCCGCCCAGATAATTAAGAATATAAGGTTCTTTTGGATGAAAAATACACTTATACCAACATAAATCAGCCATCATCACAATGACTGCCCAATACTTCTTTCTTTAGCTTGCAAGATATGCTAGGGTGCTCTCACACCCTTGTTCATCTAAACAACTCTAAGCATGCATTTATAATTATAGACTTAGTTTCAAAGGAGTTGTAGCATTATTACTTTTACTAGGGTGACAAAGATCACATAGTCAAAGTATGGCAAAGGATATATACTAAACCAAGAGAACATGGGTATATATCTAAAATCTGAAATTAACATGTATCGCAACATAATTATAAGCACGCAAGTTATAATACTTAAACCAAAATACTTTATTGAAAACATAGGCTCAAAATGATCACAAGATTGACTCGCCTTGGTTGTCGAGGTCCGGTTTTGAACGTTGGATTCTCTGACAATGTCGCTTCCTCCTCTTGAGTCTCGAAAGCTACGTTTTATACGCGCGAAAATTTAGATAAAAATCATCACAACAATCAAATAATACAATGAAAATTTGAACAAGCTTCAAAAGTGTTGGTTCTGGTTTCATTTGGTAGTTCTTGATTTTAGATGAATTTAGAAATTGATTTCACTAAATTTGGAGCTAAAATGAACAAGTTATACACATTTGAATACTTTCGGTTTGAATAAATCCCAAAAATAATAAAATCTGACGAGTGGGGCCCACTGGCAGAGACCGCACTCGCGCGGTGCTGACACGTGGGACCCAGGCGGCAGGGGCTCACGCCCGCTCCCGCGCGGCCCTGACAGGCGGGGCCCGGGAGGCAGCGGTGGCTCAAGCGCGGTCGGGCAGTGAGACCCACCATCGCCGACGGTTTTAAAAGAAATGGCTCAACCTCAAGCGCTGCGTGAGCGGGGGCTCGAACGCGCGCCGAGGGAGCCAGGGGGGAAGAGGGGTGAGCGACGGTAGCCAACCCGCCGCTCGTTTATCTCACCCTTAAGGGATGATCTTTTCCTTAAGGGGTACGAGGGTGGATGTCGGACCCAGTTTTACATCCTAATCCTCTGTGATTTCTTGCACTATTCCACGGATCGAGATAGTGCTCACGACTTAAATGAATATCAAATACATATCAAGCGGAAGCATAATTAATATAGTAAACTTACACATGGGCCGATTAGGCCGAAATCAGAAAATTACAGCAGCGGAAGAACGAAGCACACAGTGGAACCCTCATGACTTGCCCACAGGCAGCCAACTGGAGGTTCACGACCTAGCCCTTGACATCTTCATCTTCTTTGTCCTCATGATCTGTAATGTTGCTGATGCGCAGGGATTTGATTCCTTGACTCTGGATTTGTTGTGAGAGCGAGTGTGAGCACACTAACCACCGCTCCATGAGCCAATACACGTAATGCAAATAAATAATATGCAAGGCTTATCAAGGAAGGCTCGGGTTGTTTTATTTGCCAAGAACTTCTCTTTTGGTAGCATTATCAAACCCTAGTGTTATAGTTGCAACCTAGGACTTCACACGTCGCCATAACCGACTTAATCCACCAAAGATGTATTTTTTTACTGATTGCTGTCTAAGACTCCAAACAGCGGTTGACATCATTGATTTTAATCCACCAAATGTAATGACATTACTTAGTTAATCCACCGAACATACATTTTCTATATACCTATATCTAATCGAATCCACCGATACCTTTGTATTCCGGATTCCTAATAATCCAATCTTGCAACCACTAATCACCAACTCTTCACTTCTGAATTCTAATAATCCTCTAACATGATTACTTTTTCAACCACCAAATCATTTGTACCGAAATATTCTAACAATTCAATCCTTCATTAATGATCCAACTCGTAATTTACTCGCCCATAATTAATCCTTACTTTCAATCATCTATCTCTAACTAATTCATAGGTATTTCTCCACCAAGATTTAATCAAGTTTACATCTCAATCCTCATATCTCAAAATTTCCACAAATTCAATTCATCCACCCGGATCAAGTCTCAAGAATCCCATTAATTCCAAAGATGTACCTTTACACCTTTCTAATCTTCCAAAATCATTTAAATCATCAATCTAGCCTATCTATTCATTTAGACTCCACCAATCTATTTCTCCTAGACTCCTTTCTACCATTCCCTTATCGACATGAATCCACCCAAATTTTGTTTAGTATTTACCCCAACCGTCCTTTTCTTTTCTTCCGCCCTATCTATTTTTCCTGGCATTTTTATTTAGGAGAAGCATTGCCATTCTTTGCTTTTGAAACATAATATATAAAAACTTCCTGAAACATAGCCATTTGAACAAAACATAATGTGACAGAATGCAATAGCATTAGCGGTCCAGATTCTATCCACCATTTCATAGTCTCTGCACCATATGCTTAACTTTTCAGCGTTATAACCGCTTACATTACCACTGGGACGACACCCAGGACAATTCCACTGGGACGACACCCAGGACAACTCAAATAAGGGCCTTACTCTGCCTTCCCATAAAGGCCTTTCTCTGCCCTCCTTAAATGATTTTGAAATAGAACTATATCTAGTTAAGTTCCCACGTCCGCCCATAACCGTGGGCACGGCTATTCGAATAGTTTTGACTCTGCAGAGTGTGTACACTTTACCCACATGAGATAGACCTGCTCATTGCCCCACATGATTCCTTAGCCATGCAGTTGAGTAGACTATCACAGGGCTTTTACAATGCATTTTCTTAGCAGAGTTACGACCGCTAAGGTTTCCACTTCCTCCGGGTACGACCACCCTTCCAGAAGCCCCCTCTTGCACCATCACGTCGGAGGATGTGGCCATCCTCTACCCGCCCGTGTTTACACCGACACAACTCTTACTAAGTCAATGCAAATTAGTTAGCCCTGCCTACACTTTGCCAGCACGTGGTTGTACTTGTTGTACCGTGGAGGTCATCACAAGATTCATCCTTAATGGTTATCTGGGCGGTTCTACCTCGATCCCCTTTTTGTGCTATCACGGCACCATTCCATCGCAACTTGTGCTATCACGGAACCATTCAGCAAATCACACCCTCAACCATCCGCCCAGATATTAAAGCAAGTAGGGTTTTTGGGAACATAAAATATTCATACCAACATACGCCAGTCATCATCACGATGACTGCCCAGCCAAATTCTTACATGTTTGAAAGTGATGCTTGGGCGTTCTCACGCCCATGAATATCTAAGCAATACTAAGCATGACATATAATTACGAACTTATTTTCAAAAGGTTACTATTATACTTTTGCTAGGGTGACAAGGTTCACATAATCAAGTATTCAAGGAGGGTGTAATATTAGTCAAGGAAAACATGGTCATATAACTAGGATCTTAAATTAACATGTATTTGCATATAAAATGATAGCATGCAATTTGATAATTTAAACCAAATTAATTTGCCGAAAAGTGGGTTCAACATGATCAAGTATTGACTCGCCTGACGCGGTTTACCGCGGTCTTGAGCTCACACAATGCTCTTTTATTCGAAGGTCCTGAGCTTCTGGTCTTTATCTTCACCTCGATCTTGGCCTCGCTTGACCCACTGATTCTTCGGAGCTCCCATTTCTAATTACGCGATAAGCGTCTGAATCCAAATAAAAGCAAATAACTCAAAAGATCCAAATAAATCCGATTAAACTCAGTTTAGTTTTATTATGAGTTAATGGGTGATCTGGGTGGTTTGAGGCAAGGTCGGTGACAGAATACGATAATTCGGTCTTTTTATTAATAATCTCTTTTTATCATTTGTATATTTATTTAGGAAGTTCCATGAGTCAGGTTAGACTCACGATTCGATGTACGAGATTTGTGCAGCATTATTTTTGGTCGAGAGCCGCATTCATGGCTCAAGTTTCATTTAAGCAACTCTTACAACGTTTAGCTTTGTTGCTATTTCATATTTCGTTTGTCTAACCAGGCTTGTCTTACAAATTCTTAATGCAATAGCACTATTTATCTAAATTTATCACGGGGAGTTATTTAGTTATCTAACAGATGTTTTAATAGTAAACTCTTAGTTTACTCTTATTTACTACTCATTTGCGACTATCAGTCTTTAATATTACTTTATCCATCGACACTCGCTATCGAGATTATTCCAACGTCCGATGATCCAATGCCCTAATTAATAATTAGTCTTTAAAACCTTTGTTCAAACGACATTAATTATTCGCATACGATTTTTAATCCAAACTTAAATGTTAAACCACCTCTTTTTCTTATATATAACCTAATCAAATGTATTAGCTTTAAATTCCTTTACCTAGGCAAGGTTTGTTACATAGGGTCATATTTCAATGTTGCTTTTAATTAAACTTACCATTGAGATTTATTTAATGGCTACCGATAAATACCAAAGCATATATTTTGATTATAATACATGGTATCTTTATTAAATTGGACATTTAGCCAAAGTCATATTTATTTATTATTGCTTTGAATTTAATAATTAACCTTTTTGATAATTGCTCAAACCACATTAGTTAATCATATAAGAACTAATCAAAACTTAAGTCTTTAAACAATCTCTTTTATATCACAATTAATTTTATTAGATTCTTTACATTATTTCCTAATTTTCCATGATTTTTATTAATTAAAATGAGCTTCACAAATAAAAATAAAAAGTGGGGAAGAAATGTAGCCTACGGATTCGAACCCGGACCTCACGGTGTGCATGTGAACCACACTACAGCTAAGTGGGCCGACTCACTGGCCGACCGAGGAGCCTTGTAATTTATTTGTGCCGACTGGTGGGGGGGCAAAACAGAGGAAGCCAAGCCGGCGGAAGGCATCCTTGCCGGCGGCGAGTGGCTGCCGGAGGGGAGCTGGGACCGCCAAAATGGGTTGTACCAGGGACAGGGAAGCAAGGGGTGGCGGCGGATTGGCCGGAACGGCAGCGAGATGGCCGGGCGGTTGCACGGGGCGGCTGGCGGCGGGGTGAGCTCGGGGCGACGGCAACAGCGTGGAGGAGGGGGCGAGATAGGAGGGTCACGGGTCGGAGGGAGGAGTGGTAAACCTTACCATGCGGTTGGCCGGGACGGAGGAGTGCCGGGATGAGCCGGCGGCGGAAGCCATGGGCGGCGGCGGGCCATCGAGGCGGGGTTGCTCGGGCGACGAGAGGCCGGGCGGCGGTTGGGGAGCTTCCGGTCGAGTAGATGCTCTCAAGTGGGGAATCAAGGAGCTCGACCGAGGAGGAAGCGGCGGCAATGGCGGCGGTCGGCGGAAGCGAGAAAAGGGCTTGCGCGGTGTGCTCGGGCGGTGGCTTTCCAATTAACGGTGAGGGGAGGCAGTGGACTCTCGGGCGCACGCCGTGACGCAGTCGGCGGGTGGAATACTCACGGAGGCGACAAGGCGGCGTGAGGCGGCTTCGGCCACAGACGGGTGAGACAAGGGGGGAATGGGGTGGCCCGGGGGAATTTATGGCCACGGGAGACAGGGGAACCAACGGGGGCTCGGCGGAGGGAGAGCAGCGGCGCGGTTGCGGCAAGGAGAGGGGGGCAGGTCGGCGTGGAAGGAGACAGGGCGCACGCACTTGGGGGAAGAAGGAAGAAAAGAAAGAGGAAGGGAGGAGGCTACAATGGGCCCAATGCCGTGAGAGAAAAGGGAGGAGAGAGGGAGAGAGGGGAAAAGAAAAGGGTGGTGCCCACATGGAGAAAAATGACAGGTTCAAGCAGAGATTTGTAAATTCTGATTTTTAATTTAAATTTTTACTTTACAGATTAAATCATATATATTCGGGTTTATTGATGTTAATTTTTGAAGTGCATTTTAAACTCGAATCTTAATCTGCGCTTCGATTATTGTTATTATTTAGGTTATATGTGTACATACATAGTTTCACCTTTTGCTATTTTGTTTGGCCTACTAAATTTTTGCATATACATATACATATTTTATTTCTTATATTGTTGAACTTTTCTTTGCACAATTTGTATATATGTATATATATATGTATGTGCAAGTGTTGGTATTTCATTCAAGCACTTTTATTGCTCTTCCTGTCCTTATTCCCAAACATGAGATTTTATATTTTTAACTCAGGTTACTCTTTCCTTTTACTGGATCATCTTTTCAAATTCGTATTTAAAATTTTTGTTTTCTATTGTTTGCACTTGGGTTTACTCTTTGATATTTAATTTGTATACCACAATTTCAAAAAGATTTCAACCAAATATTCAAAAGAAATTTAAATGCCAACAAAATGTAGGAAAATATTTTAAAATTCCATATTTTTGGACTAACCCAATTTCGGAATGTTACAAACCTACCCCCCTTAAATGAATCTCGACCCCGAGATTCCGGTAGAATAGAAAGAAAGAAGGTGGGGTTACTTTAGTTAAGGCTAGTAATGGGTTTCTGGGTGTTATTCGACGTTCAATTCTTTAGCTTCACGGAGAGGTGAGAATCTGCACAATAGGGGTTAGAACTTGGAGAAGCAAAAAGGGAAAAGAGAAACCTTGTTTTCCGAGATAGGTCGTAGACTTCCAGATGCCTGCTTGTTGACTTCGTCGTCTCTTTGTCTTTGTAGAGTGGAGTGGTTGCATCGTCTATTAGGCATGTGATAGTCATAGAATTCATACTATTGGCCTATGCCCCAGAGGGTAGACGGTCTGAGGGATGTTGGTACGAGGATGGTGGTCTTTTGTCTTTACTGAAATCATATTCCTATTCTTTGGCCTTGCCAAACATGATGGTTTAACTATAGGGGGTGGCTTGCAGTCGGTGCTACCATAAAATTCCTAGCCTCATAAATTTTCTTGTACTGGTCCGACTAGCTCCGAGTCCAGGTTGTTGTATCTCTAAAACATACGTAGCAATAGCTCTTCGACATTTTTGTCCCGTAGTGCTACCCCCCTTAAAATGGATACCACTAGTCATTATTCGTCTCTTCGAGCTCCAGGCATGACGGATCCTATTGGGGGTTCATCCGTGGTACTTCAGCTGCTTGGTTGGCAACAGGGTTTGGAAGTGATCTTCTGGTTAGGGGTCTTGTCTTCCACAGAGAAAACATATGACCCTGCTGACAGGGCATCCCCCATGCTGATGGTCATCTTTGTAATTGGAGTAGCTCACAGAGCATTGGTATGCGTAATGTCTTCTCTCTTCACCACGTCGACGTACTGCTTGTCGTTGGGCTTTACTTGGGGACGATTTGATCTACGGGTCTTCCAGATGGGTAAGGAGAGAATGTTAGCAGGGCAGAGTTTTGGTTTTTGTGCCGGATGGGGCTTTTAGTTGGAAACCGGTGAGGGCTCCACTTGTTCTTGATTGTCTTGTCTTTGATTAGCTACCACTTTGCTTCGGTAAATCTGACTGGGTTTACAGCAGCAGGTCAAGAGGGAATAGCATAAGATGAGGATTTAGTCGTGGGGGTAAGGTGATCTAACCCATTCAAACTTTTTAAAAGAGTATGCCCGAATAACTGGGGCGACACAAAACAATACCAATTTTTAGAAACAAGATTTTCCCGTGACGGCTAAGTAGGACGCCCGAGGGCAAGAAGGCAGTGCACAGGGCCAAAGTAAACTCTTACGACAATACAACGTCTACTCGGGGGTGCACGCAAAAGAGAGTACAGGGTTCATCTGCATAGCCTATTTAAGATAGGACCATTTTATCTTCATGAACATTGTTAGCGTCTCTAACCTTAACTTTTTGGAGTGAGGTACGAGAAGGGAATCGAAAATTTTTCCTGTTTAATCATTAGACAGAAGAGGATAGTATTTGGGGTATTTTGATTGATATCAATACTCATTCTAGTGGTAGCATTATTAATATTAATATTTTAATGAAACTTTCTGGCAAATTGAAGATTTTTCTTTCAACTAGGGGTAATAAAACCAAATATGGGAAATATATTTTTACCAACATACTCTTTCGAAGGTAACACCCCAAGGTTAACCCTTAGGATCTATTGTTTTGAAAGACAAGGTCTTCGTTGAGGAAAGCTTTCGGGAAATCACTTTTGTTTTGAACTATTTGGGAAACCAAGGTAGATTTTTGAATAAGTTTTAGGTAAGTAGTTGAGCTTACAGAAATTTCCTCGGAAGATCCAGGCTTGTTAAAATAAGTTTGAAAATGGATTGCGTAAACAATTTGTTAATCGGTCTTCCAAGGATATACAATTTTTGAAATCAAGTTTTGAATTTAAACATCATGGTTTCTGGCCCCAAAAATAGGCTTTCAAAGAGAGTTTACCAGAGGAGTACTGGATTTTCATCATCTTGAATTCGGGGTAAGAGAGCTCTAGAAGTAAAAGCGGCCAAGGCAGCATATAGATGAGAGGGAATCATTCAGAAGAAAGGAGATTGAGCAATATAACTTATACTTTTGAATTTAAGTATTGCGGAAATAATTCTAATCATGAGACTAACGACCAGGCTAACTAGGTCACGACCTGCAGTCAATATGCTCTGATACCATGCCTGTCAGACCCCAGATTTTACATCCGGAATCCTCTGTGATTTCTTGCACTATTCCCTGGATCAGTAGATAGTGCTCACAGCTTCAGAAATGAATATCAAATACATATCAAGCGGAAGCATAATTAATATAGTAAACTTAAACATGGGCCGATTAGGCCGAAATCAGAAAATTGCAGCAGCGGACGAACGAAGCACACAGTGGAACCCTCATGACTTGCCCACAGGCAGCCAACTGGAGGTTCGCGACCTAGCCCTTGACATCTTCATCTTCTTTGTCCTCATGATCTGTAATGTTGCTGATGCGCAGGGATTTGATTCCTTGACTCTGGATTTGTTGTGAGAGCGAGTGTGAGCACACTAACCACCGTGCTCCGCGAGCCAATACACAGAATGCAAATAAATAATATGCAAGGCTTATCAAGGAAGGCTCGGGTTGTTTTATTTGCCAGCAACTTCTCTTTTTGGTAGCATTATCAAACCCTAGTGTTATAGTTGCAACCTAGGACTTCACACGGCGTCTGCCATAACTGACTTAATCCACCAAAGATGTATTTTCTTTCTGATTGCTGTCTAAGACTCCAAACAGCGGTTGACATCATTGATTTTAATCCACCAAATGTAATGACATTACTTAGTTAATCCACCGAACATACATTTTCTATATACCTATATCTAATCGAATCCACCGATACCTTTGTATTCCGGATTCCTAATAATCCAATCTTGCAACCACTAATCACCAACTCTTCACTTCTGAATTCTAATAATCCACTAACATGATTACTTTTTCAACCACCGAAATCATTTGTACCAGAATATTCTAACAATTCAATCCTTCTGTTAATGATCCAACTCCGTAATTTACTCTGCCCATAATTAATCCTTACTTTCAATCATCTATCTCTAACTAATTCATAGGTATTTCTCCACCAAGATTTAATCAAGTTTACATCTCAATCCTCATATCTCAAAATTTCCACAAATTCAATTCATCCACCTAGATCAAGTCTCGTTAATCCCATTAATTCCAAGATGTACCTTTACACCTTTCTAATCTTCCAAAATCATTTAAATCATCTATCTAGCCTATCTATTCATTTAGACTCCACCAATCTATTTCTCCTAGACTCCTTTCTACCATTCCCTTATCGACATGAATCCACCCAGCCTTGTTTAGTATTTACCCCAACCGTCCTTTTTCTTTTCTTCCGACCCTATCTATTTTTCCTGGTATTTTTATTTAGGAGAAGCATTGCCATTCTTTGCTTTTGAAACATAATATATAAAAACTTCCTGAAACATAGCCATTTGAACAAAACATAATGTGACAGAATGCAATAGCATTAGCGGTCCAGATTCTATCCACCATTTCATAGTCTCGCACCATATGCTTAACTTTTCGTTATAACCGCTTACATTACCACCGGGACGACACCCAGGACAATTCCACTGGGACGACACCCAGGACAACTCAAATAAGGGCCTTACTCTGCCTTCCCATAAAGGCCTTTCTCTGCCCTCCTTAAATGATTTTGAAATAGAACTATATCTAGTTAAGTTCCCACGTCCGCCCATAACCGTGGGCACGGCTATTCGAATAGTTTTGACTCTGCAGAGTGTGTACACTTTACCCACATGAGATAGACTTGCTCATTGCCCCACATGATTCCTTAGCCATGCAGTTGAGTAGACTATCACAGGGCTTTTACAATGCATTTTCTTAGCAGAGTTACGACCGCTAAGGTTTCCACTTCCTCCGGGTACGACCACCCTTCCAGAAGCCCCCTCTTGCACCATCACGTCGGAGGATGTGGCCATCCTCTACCCGCCCGTGTTTACACCGACACAACTCTTACTAAGTCAATGCAAATTAGTTAGCCCTGCCTACACTTTGCCAGCACGTGGTTTTACTTGTTGTACCATGGGAGGTCATCACAAGATTCAGTCCTTAATGGTTATCTGGGCGGTTCTACCTCGATCCCCTTTTTGTGCTATCACGGCACCATTCCATCACAACTTGTGCTATCACGGCACCATTCAGCAAATCACACCCTCAACCATCCGCCCAGATATTAAAGCAAGTATGGTTTTTGGGAACATAAAATATTCATACCAACATACGCCAGTCATCATCACGATGACTGCCCACCAAATTCTTACATGTTTGAAAGTGATGCTTGGCGTTCTCACGCCCATGAATATCTAAGCAATACTAAGCATGACATATAATTACGAACTTATTTTCAAAAGATTACTATTATACTTTTGCTAGGGTGACAAGGTTCACATAATCAAGTATTCAAGGAGGGTGTAATATTAGTCAAGGAAAACATGGTCATATAACTAGGATCTTAAATTAACATGTATTTGCATATAAAATGATAGCATGCAATTTGATAATTTAAACCAAAGTAATTTGCCGAAAAGTGGGTTCAACATGATCAAGTATTGACTCGCCTGATGCGGTTTACCGCGGTCTTGAGCTCACACAATGCTCTTTTATTCGAAGGTCCTGAGCTTCTGGTCTTTATCTTCACCTCGATCTTGGCCTCGCTTGACCCACTGATTCTTCGGAGCTCCCATTTCTAATTACGCGATAAGCGTCTGAATCCAAATAAAAGCAAATAACTCAAAAGATCCAAATAAACCGATTAAACTCGATTTAGTTTTATTATGAGTTAATGGGTGATCCGGGTGGTTTGAGGCAAGGTCGATGATGTATCACGATGATTCGGTCTTTTATTAATAATCTCTTTTTATCATTTGTATATTTATTTAGGAAGTTCCATGAGTCAGGTTAGACTCACGATTCGATGTACGAGATTAGTGCAGCATTATTTTTGGTCGAGAGCCGCATTCAGGGCTCAAGTTTCATTTAAGCAACTCTTACAACGTTTAGCTTTATTGCTATTTCATATTTCGTTTGTCTAACCAGGCTTGTCTTACAAATTCTTAATGCAATAGCACTATTTATCTAAATTTATCACGGGGAGTTATTTAGTTATCTAACAGATGTTTTAATAGTAAACTCTTAGTTTACTCTTATTTACTACTCATTTGCGACTATCAGTCTTTAATATTACTTTATCCATCAGATTACTCGCTATCGAGATTATTCCAACGTCCAATGATCCAATGCCCTAATTAATAATTAGTCTTTAAAACCTTTGTTCAAACGACATTAATTATTCGCATACGATTTTTAATCCAAACTTAAATGTTAAACCACCTCTTTTTCTTATATATAACCTAATCAAATGTATTAGCTTTAAATTCCTTTACCTAGGCAAGGTTTGTTACATAGGGTCATATTTCAATGTTGCTTTTAATTAAACTTACCATTGAGATTTATTTAATGGCGCCGCGATAAATACCAAAGCATATATTTTGATTATAATACATGGTATCTTTATTAAATTGGACATTTAGCCAAAGTCATATTTATTTATTATTGCTTTGAATTTAATAATTAACCTTTTTGATAATTGCTCAAACCACATTAGTTAATCATATAAGAACTAATCAAAACTTAAGTCTTTAAACAATCTCTTTTATATCACAATTAATTTTATTAGATTCTTTACATTATTTCCTAATTTTCCATGATTTTTATTAATTAAAATGAGCTTCACAAATAAAAATAAAAAGTGGGGAAGAAATGTAGCCGGCCGGATTCGAACCCGGGACCTCACGGCTGTGCATGTGAACCGCGCGCGTGAGCCAAGTGGGCCGACGGCCTGGGCTGACTGAGGGAGGCTTGTAATTTATTTGTGCCGACTGGTGGGGGGCAAACAGAGGAAGCCAAGCCACGGAAGGCATCCTTGCTTGGGCGAGTGGGCACGGAGGGAGCTGGGGCCGCCAAAATGGGTTGTACCAGGACGGGAAGCTAGGGGTGGCGGGATTGGCCGAACAGCAGCGAGATGGTCAGGCGGTTTCACGGCGGCCGGCGGCGGGGTGAGCTCTGGGCGGCAGCAGGCGTGGAGGAGGGGGCGAGATAGGAGGGTCACGGGTCGGAGGGAGGAGTGGTAAACCTTACCATGCGGTTGGCCGGGACGGAGGAGTGCCGGGATGAGCCGGCGGCGGAAGCCATGGGCGGCGCGGCCGGGCCATCGAGGCGGGGCTGCTCGGGCGACGAGAGGCTCGGGCGGCGGTTGGGGGAGCTTCCCGGTGCTGAGTAGATGCTCTCCAAGTGGGGAATCGAAGGAGCTCGACCAAGGAGGAAGCGGCGGCAATGGCGTGGTCGGTGAAGCGAAGAAAGGGCTTCTGCGCGAGCTAGGCGGTGGCTTTCCAATTAACGGTGAGGAGGCGGTGGACTCTCGGGCGCACTCGCGACGACGCTAATTTTTGGGATGGAATACTCACGAGGCGACCGAGCGGCGTGAGGCGGCTTTGGCCGGCGCAGGCGGGAGGCAAGGCAAGGGGAATGGGGTGGCCTGGGGAATTTATGGCCACAGGCGGCAAGGGGAACCAACGCGGGCTCGGCGGGGAGGAGAGCGGCGGCGGTTGCGGCGGCAGAGGGGGGGGGGTCGGCGTGAAGGAGACAGGCAGCAGGCGCGCGCACTTTCGGGGAAGAAGGAAGAAAAGAAAGATGGAAGGAGGCGGCGGGCCCGGCGGGAAGAAAGGGTGGAGAGAGGAGAGGGAAAAGAAAAGGTGGGGCCCACATGGAGAAAAATGACAGGTTCAAGCAGAGATTTGTAAATTCTGATTTTTAATTTAAAATTTTACTTTACAGATTAAATCATATATATTCGGGTTTATTGATGTTAATTTTTGAAGTGCATTTTAAACTCGAATCTTAATCTGCGCTTCGATTATTGTTATTATTTAGGTTATATGTGTACATACATAGTTTCACCTTTTGCCATTTTGCTGGCCTACTAAATTTTTGCATATACATATACATATTTTATTTCTTGAGTCTCGAAAGCTACGTTTTATACGCGCGAAAATTTAGATAAAAATCATCACAACAATCAAATAATACAATGAAAATTTGAACAAGCTTCAAAAGTGTTGGTTCGGTTTCATTTGGTAGTTCTTGATTTTAGATGAATTTAGAAATTGATTTCACTAAATTTGGAGCAAAATGAACAAGTTATACACATTTGAATACTTTCGGTTTGAATAAATCCCAAAATAATAAAAATCGACGAGTGGGGCCCATCGGCGAGAGACCGCACTCAGCGGTGTCGACACGTGGGACCCGGGCGGGGGGCTCGCCTGCCTCCCGCTGCCCCGACAAAGGGCCCGGGAGGCGATGGTCGGCTCAGCGCGGTCGGCAGTGGGACCCACTGCCGCTGACGGTTTTAAAAGAATGGCTCAACCTCGGCGCTGCGTGAGCGGGGCTCGAACGCCCGAGGGAGCCGGGGAAGAGGGTGAGCGACGGTAGCCAACCCGCCGCTCGTTTATCTCACCCCTTAAGGGATGATCTTTCCCTTAAGGGGTACGAGGGTGGAGTAGGCGCGCCGAGGCCGGGAAGGCGGTGGTCACCGCCGCGAGGGAAGCTCACCGAGGGTCGGGGCTTCGTGAAATGCAAAGCGAGCTTGGGCGATGCTTGTGGTGGTGACGAGGAGGGCCGGTGTCACCAGAGGGGGTCGGCGACGAGCAGCAGCGGCGGCCCGGGAGGGCTCACGCCACGGGCGAGCTACTATCGTCGGGAAGCTCGGGAGGCCGGCAAAAGCTCGGCGACGGTGCGAGATGGTGTGGGAGCAAAGGATCGAGCTCCCACAGTGAGGATCAGCGGATTGCGGCGAGGGCCGTCGGCCGGAGTTGGGGAAGAATGGCGATCGCCGCGATCGGGTGGGTCTTGAGGGCAATGGGCGGCCGAGAAATGACCAGTGGGCACGGCGAACCTTCCGGCTGCTCCCGGGCTTTATAGCCGCAGAAACGGCCTGCCCGGAGGAGCCGGCGCGCGGCGGCGCATCGCCAAGGGCGGCCAGCGAACACGCGGCGGAAGGGCGGCGGGGTTCGGGCGTCGTGGGAGTCTTTTCCCATAACGCCCCCCAGTGGGGTCTCCGGCAGGGCGCCGCACGGCCGAGGGGGTCCGGAGCGCGAGGAGGAAGAAAGGAAAACGGACCGACAAAGGGGCCCGCTTGCCGAGAGAGAAGGGCGCGGAGAGGCGATCGCGGGTGGCCGAGATGGCGCCCGGGTGGGACGTAGCGCCATCCGGACCGGACGCGTGTCGATCCGAGGGAGGGGGAAGGCGGATCCGGGAGCAACGTGGGCGGATCCACCGATCCCACGCGTCTTGGGTGGGATTTTGGGTTTTTATTTTGATTTTGCATTTTCAGGAATGCTAGAAGGCATAATATAATTCGGAAAAATACTAAATCTCCACCAAAAATTCTAGAAAATTCACAGAGGCTAAAAGAGATATTTTTGGGTTTTAATGAAATTATTTAGCCACAAAATGGTTATTTCATTTAATACTTTAAGGTCTACAGCTGACTTCTTTTCCTTTTTCCCTTTTTATTTTTCTCCTCTTTTCTTTTATAATTGGAGATATATTTACTTTGTGTAAGAGCACTCATATATATACATATATATACATGCATATACATATATATATATATATATATATATATATATATATATATATATATATATATATATATATATATATATATATATATATATATATATATATATATATATATATATATATATATATATATACATCTAAGCTTGCCCTACTAGGTTACTTTCGAAGTTTTCTCTAAGGATCATCTTTTCAGATTCGTATTCAAACTTAGGATTCTCTATTAGTTAAACAGGTGAGTTCTTTCATGAAATGTCCTTGGAAAAATATTTTTAGAATACAGCCCAACAAGATGTCTTACACAACATCTCACAACATTCTATTATAAAATCCTTCCGAGTTTTCAGGATGTTACAAACCTACCCCCCTAAAAAGAATCTCGACCCCGAGATTTGACTTAGCTAGAAAACAAGGCAGGGTAATCTTTATGGTGATCTTCACGCTCCCAAGTGGCTTCTTTCTTTGAATGGTGACTCCACTGCACTCTGCACAAGCGAATGGATTGAGTCCTGGTTTTCTTCTCCACGGTGTCCAGAATTTTGATGGGACGTTCCTTGTAAGTTAAGTCTCCCTCGAGCTCGATTGCTTCTAATGGGGCTTGATCTTCTGGCACTCGCAAGCACTTCTTCAGCTGGGACACATGGAAGACATCGTGTACTTCAGACATGTTCGGGGGTAAGGTTAGCTGGTATGTAACCTCCCCTTTCTTGGCTACAATCGGAAAGGGCCCAACGTAGCGCGGGGTGAGCTTGCCTTTGACCTTAAATCTCTTGACTCCCCGCAAGGGCGACACCTTCAAGTACACGTGATCTCCAACTTCAAAACTTAGAGGCCTCCTTCTTTTATCAGCGTAGCTCTTCTGCCTGGATTGGGCTGCCATCAACCGATCCCTAATTAGACGAACTTTTTCTTCTGCTTGCCTTAGAGTTTCGGGGCCGAACACGTAGTTTTCTCCCACTTCGGACCAATGGAGTGGGGTCCGACATTTTCTGCCATACAGAGCTTCAAAGGGTGACATCTTCAGGCTGGACTGGTAACTGTTGTTGTAGGCAAACTCGGCATAGGGCAGACATTTATCCCATTCCTTCGAGAAGTCTAGTGCACATGCCCGGAGCATATCTTCTAATATTTGATTCACTCTTTCCGTTTGTCCATCGGTTTGAGGATGGTAAGCAGTGCTGAAGTCTAAATGGGTACCCAGAGCTTCATGCAGACTTGCCCAAAAATGCGAGGTAAATTGGGAACCTCGATCTGAAATAATTCGCTTGGGTATGCCATGTAGGCACACAATGCGGGACATGTACAACTCAGCTAACTTATCTCCCTTGTACGTTGTTTTGACGGGAATGAAGTGGGCAACTTTGGTCAATCTATCAACGATGACCCAGACTGAGTCACATCCTAACTTCGTTGGCGGGAACCCGGTGATGAAGTCCATGCCAACCTCCTCCCATTTCCATTGGGGTATTTGTAGAGGTCAGAGATCCCCGCCGCCTTTGGTGCTCAGCCTTGACTCTCTGATAGACATCACAGCAGGCGACGTGCTCAGCAATGTCCCTTTTCATGCCTGGCCACCAGTAGTATTGCTTCATGTCTTGGTACATCTTGGTACTACCAGGATGAAGGGAATAGGCGGAGCTATGTGCTTCCCGAAGCATTAGATTCCTAAGGTCCTTTTGAGGGGGTATGAAAGTACAATTTCCGTACTTTAGAATTCCTTGATGATCCAGATTCATTCTAGGGGCCTTCCCTTCTTCCATCGATTTCTTCCACTTCAAAATAGATGGGTCTCCTTTCTGTGCAGCTTCTATCATTTCTTCAATACTTGTTTGGTCTTCCAGGACGGTTAGGGCTCCTTCTTCGACAATCCCTAAGTTCAGGGCTGTCAGCTCTTTATACAGTTCAGGTTGGTGTTCCCGAACCATAAGGTGATTGCAGTAGGCTTTCCTACTCAGAGCGTCTGCCACAACGTTAGCTTTTCCAGGGTGGTAGTGGACGCTCATGTCATAATCTTTAATCAATTCCAGCCACCTTCTTTGCCTCAAATTCAGATGTGACTAGGTGAAGAAGTACTTGAGGCTCTTGTGGTCTGTGTATATATCACAATGATTGCCAATAAGATAATGCCTCCATATCTTTAGGGCATGAACCACGGAGGCTAATTCCAGGTCATGGGTTGGGTAGTTGGCTTTGTGAGGGCGAAGCTGCCTGGATGCATACGCCACCACCTTGCCTTCTTGCATAAGCACTCCCCCAAGCCCTTGATGTGACGCATCACAGTATACTTCAAAGTCCTTACGCACATCGGGCAGAACTAGCGCTGGGGTGGTAGTCAACCTCTTCTTCAATTCTTGAAAACACTCTTCACATGCCTTGGTCCATCCAAATGCTTGCTCTTTCTTGAGCAATTGTGTCATCGGCCTGGCAATTCGGGAGAACCCCTCAATAAACCGTCTGTAGTATCCTGCTAATCCGAGAAAGCTCCTCACCTCGGTGGTCGATGTAGGCCGCCACTCCGCTATCGCAGCAATTTTGGCGGGTCATGAGACACTCCTTTTCGCACACAATATGCCCCAGGAAGCTGATGTCCTGCAACCAGAACTCACACTTGCTGAACTTGGCATAGAGTTGATGTTCCTTCAATCTTGTCAGCACCAAGCGTAAATGCTCGGCATGCTCGTCCGCGGTTTTGGAGTAGATGAGAATGTCATCGATGAATACTACCACAAACTTATCCAGGTAATCCATGAAGACCTTGTTCATGAGATTCATGAAATAGGCAGGAGCATTGGTCAACCCAAAAGACATAATCAGAAATTGCATACCCATATCTAGTGGTGAAGGCGTCTTGGGATGTCTTCCTACTAATCTTCGATTGGTGATAACGACCTTAAATCAATCTTGGAGAATAATGTAGCTCCCCCAAGCTGATCAAATAGGTCATCAATCCTCGGCAGTGGATACTTATTCTTGATGGTTACTTCATTTAAAGCCCGATAATCTACGCACATCCTAGCGGTGCCGTCCTTCTTCTTTACAAAGATAACCGGGGATCCCCAAGGCGAGGAACTCGGTCTGATAAAACCTTTGTCCTGTAGCTCATGGAGTTGCTTCTTCAATTCCTCTAGCTCATCTAAGGTCATCCGGTATGGTTTCTTGGAGGTAGGGGCAGCACCAGGCTTTAAGTTGATAACAAACTCGAGATCTCTGTCTGGTGGCATGCCAGACAGTTCCTCAGGGAAGACTTCAGTGTAGTCTTGTACCACCATCCCTTCTAGCGGTACATCTTCACAATAATATATTCCTCGGCCCCATCTATACGGTCGGTCCACCTTCACCACAATGGTCAATCCTGGGCACTTGGTCAATTTGACTTGCCTCAAGGCACAATCTAATATTCCTTGGTGTTTAGCTAACCAGTCCATTCCTAGTATAATATCCAAGGTCTGGGAGGTTAGCACGACTAAATCTGCTAGGAATATAAATCTTTCCATGACAATTTCTACTCCCGGACACACTAAGGTGGCCTTAATCATCCCTGCGGGTGAACTAAGCATTAATGCTTTCTTCAACAGGTGGACATGCAGCTTAAGTTTATCCACATACCCTTTTGCTATAAATGAATGCGATGCCCCCGAATCAAAAATGACACGCGCTGGTAGTGTCTTGATAGAGAACGTACCCAGTAGAACTCCAGCAGCCTCCTCAGCTTCTTCAGCGGTGACATGATTAATCCTTCCGCGATTGGGAGTCGATGCAGCCCGGTTGGATTGAGGAGCCTGATTCCCCTATTGGGTGTCAAGCTTGACCTCGGGAGGGTGGTGCCCAAGTTGAACTTCACCGAGTGGTCTCGCCGAGGGCGCGATAGGCGAGTGCCCTTCTCTCCGCAGTTGAAGCAATTGAAGGGGGCCGTAGGGTTTGTTCCTGCAGCCTGGCCCGAGGGGCGAGGAGTCTGGAACGCGCTACCACCCGGACGAGGTGCTGGGTTTGGGCTCTGAGACGGGGCTGTCCCAGAGAAGGGGTAATTGTTGAAGAATCTCTGGATGAACCTTCCCTGCGGACGCTGAACCACCTGCTTTCGTTTGCGACTAGCCTCCAGGTTCTTCTTCTCATTTTCCAGGACCAATGCCTTATTCACCAGCTGATGGAAGCTGGAGAAGTCCTGCGTGATGAGCTGCACACGGAGTTCTTCATTCATCCTTCAAGAACCGGTCAATTTTCTCCTCTTCATCACCACATCCTTGGGGCGAACGGCCGCTTGATTAAACTTGATGAGATAATCATTGACTGATAGGCCGCCCTGCTTCAAAGTACTGCACTCATTCTTCTTTATTCGCATTACCCCAGCTGGGATGAAATTGGCCTTAAAGGCCGCCTTGAATTCTGTCCAGGTTATGATTGTGCGCTAGCTCGGTGGGGTATCCTCATACCCTTTGTGGCTGTGTAATTCTCCCACCAGCACCGCGCCCTTGAGTTGATGGGTCAAAGAGCACCGGTCATCCTCTGCAGACGGCCAAACGAAGCTTTCTTTCTGTGTCTCGCAGCCAATCTTCTGCTTCCAGGGGCTAATCTGCCCCGGCGAAGGTAAGGGGCCAGGTCCTGATGAAGTCGCCCAGGTCGGAGGCATGAACATTGGTGTGGGTCTGCTGGCCTGCGAAAATAGCCTGTAGTATCTGCGTTTGCTGGGCCATTACTTGTGCCATAGATGGGTTAGCCGGTGGGGGTGGGAGGTTTACCCCCTGACTTGGGCCTCTACCCCTTCCTGCTTGCTGTGCTTCTTGACCGCTTCTACCGCCGCATGTCCGGGTTGGCTCCACCAGCGCGGTAACTCTATGGCTAGCCATCCGTAGATAATTTAACATTCTTTAGACCCTTGTTCTAACCTCCCTATAAAAGTTAATAACCCACGACCAGCACATTAAAGAACCAATACAAACATCAACAATAGTAAATAAACACAAGGCCGTTTTCATTAAACACAGATAGTACATCACATAGCCAGCTTTTTATGGCTTCACAGCCACGCTGGGCTTTACAAACATACACATACTTAACGATACTAAGGTACTGGCATAAGCTGCTACTAGTGGGGTGGGGCCTATGCTTGCTACTACTAGCCAAACTCGAGCAAGCACCGCACTAACGGACCCACGCACTGCCTACTCCTCCATGTCACCGACACTGGGACTGGAGGGGGTGTAGTCCGTACACTGAGAACGGGACCGCTACCAAGAACTCGACGGGTCGGTGTCGGAGTGAGAGCGTAAACGGCAAGCGCCGAGTCTCTCCACGCGTGAGCGGATCGAGGCTCAGGGGTCGCACGCTCTGCGTCTTTGTGAGCTCGGTGAGTCCCCGAACCGTGGAGGTGCCGAACCGAGTCTGTAGGCGCTCATCGAGTCAGGTGCGGGCAACGCCGCCCGCTTTGGCCTCGCCAAGGCCCGCCACATCGGGCGAGCTGCTCACGCAAGGAGTCCACCTCAATGTGGCGTGCGAGGAGGCGCTCCCGAAGTGCGGTGATCTCCTCCTGAGCCACCACATGGGCTGTACCCATGACCCGAGTGAGGTCCACCTGGTAGGTAAGCCTCGGTTCGTCCTCCAACTCTGTCATCCGGGTCCCGTCGAACCTGGCGTGCTCCGTCCGTAGTGGGTGGTAGGTGAACGGTGACTCTAACACCAACGTCGCGTGGATGTCGCAAAGTCGGGCCGCGGCCAGACGAGCGGCATCTGCAGCGTCGCCGCCACCAAAGCTCCTCGGGTGGTCTCAAACACGTGAGACCGGGTCTCCCTCACGGCGGGGTAGATGAAGATCTCCACCAACCAGACTCGTCTCCTCCTATCCTGGTCCTCCGACCACGGTAGATGGGCGCGTCCTCGTAGCCCAAGTAGTGGAGTAGCTTGCGAAGTATATCCGCAAACTCTCCCTCACGCACTCCGTGAGCGAAGAAGTCACAGTGTCCAACGTCTGCAACTCCTGCCATCTGTAATTAAATAATATCGTTAGTAATTTTTCGAAATAACAACTGAAAGGTAGATCAGAGTAGAGCTAGGAAGGATGCGGGAAGAAATATTACGCTATATTTTTAAGAAATTTCCTTTATATATTTTTAAATATACAACAGCCTAAGTACTAACGGCCAACTAAGGTTTTTACCCTACAATCAGATGCTCGATATCACTGCTTGGACCGGATTTTGCAATCCAGACCTGCTGTGCCTTACTGCATTATTCCCTGGATCAGTAGATAATGCACACAGATACATTGCTGAATCATTTCATACATTGTGGAATTTACAACAAGCCATAATATTATTACATTGCAAATGTTAAGTTAGGCCTTCACAAAGGCGCAGTTGATACAATAGGGCCAAGCCGACCAAATATCTACATTACAAAAGTCTAGCAGCGGAAGAGATACAAAGTAGGCCTTTAAACCACAAGCAGAGACTGAGGGAAAAAGTGGCCATACAAACATTACTAGGGCTCTAGTAGTATTTGGATGAAGCCACACCTTAGTCTAGATGCCCAAGGTTCTAAGCGCGGATTACTCGTCCTAATTCCCGGCGCGGTCTTCTCCATCTGTAGCAGGTACTTCCTCGTAGGCATACGGGTCTTGAGCTCCTGAATCTGGATTGTTGGTATTACGAGAGTGAGCACACTAACCACCGTGCTCAGCGAGTCAACCCACGGAATGCAGTAGGTAATATGCAAGGCTTTCAAGAAGGAAGGCTCGGGTTATTTTGTTTTGCGGAAATATGCTTTTTGAACTATAATACTTAAAATCTCCTAGGACCTAGCCAGTTAAATTTTTAAACATGACACTTAATGACATATACCGTTATTTTTATCGAATCAGAGATCATCCACCATTACATGATCTTTGCTCCTCATATCATACCTTCAGCGTATAGACGCTTACATTTCCACTGGGACGACACCTAGGACAACTCAAAAGAGGGCCTTACTCTGCCTTCCCATAAAGGCCTTTCTCTGCCCTTTTTAAAAGATTTTGAAACAGAACTATATCTAGTTAAGTTCCCATGTCTATCCATAACCGTGGGCACGGCTATTCGAATAGTTTTGACTCTGCAGAGTGTGTACACTTTACCCACACGAGATAGATCCGCTCATTGCCCCACATGATTCCTTAGCCATGCAGTTGAGTAGACTACCACAAGGCTTTTACAGTGCATTTTCCTAGCATAGTTGCGACCGCTAAGGTTTCCACTTCCTCCGGGTACGACCACCCTTCCAGAAGCCCCCTCTTGCGCCATCACGTCGGAGGATGTGGCCATCCTCTACCCGCCCGTGTTCACACCGACGCAACTCTTACTAAGTCAATGCAATTTATTTAGCCATGCCTACACTTTGCCAGCATGTGGTTGTACTTGTTGTATCGTGGAGATTATCACAAGATTCGGTCCTTATGTTATCTGGGCGGTTCTACCACAATCCACTTGTGCTATCACGGCACCACTTTATCACAAATCTGTGCTATCACGTCACCATTCAACACTCCCGCCCTCAACCATCCGCCCAGATAATTAAGCATATAAGGTTCTTTTGGATGAAAAATACACTTATACCAACATAAACCAGCCATCATCACAATGACTGCCCAATACTTCTTTCTTTAGCTTGCAAGATATGCTAGGGTGCTCTCACACCCTTGTTCATCTAAACAACTCTAAGCATGCATTTATAATTATAGACTTAGTTTCAAAGGAGTTGTAGCATTATTACTTTTACTAGGGTGACAAAGATCACATAGTCAAAGTATGGCAAAGGATATATACTAAACCAAGAGAACATGGGTATATATCTAAAATCTGAAATTAACATGTATCGCAACATAATTATAAGCATGCAAGTTATAATACTTAAACCAAAATACTTTATTGAAAACATAGGCTCAAAATGATCAAAGCATTGACTCGCCTTGGTTGCTGAGGTCCGGGTTTTGAACGTTGGATTCTACAGCAGCTGCCGCTTCCTCCTCTTGAGTCTCGAAAGCTACGTTTTATACGCGCGAAAATTTAGATAAAAATCATCACAACAATCAAATAATACAATGATAATTTGAACAAGCTTCAAAAGTGTTGGTTCTGGTTTCATTTGGTAGTTCTTGATTTTAGATGAATTTAGAAATTGATTTCACTAAATTTGGAGCTAAAATGAACAAGTTATACACATTTGAATACTTTCGGTTTGAATAAATCCCAAAAATAATAAAAATCTGACGAGTGGGGCCCACTGGCAGAGACCGCACTCGCGGTGTCGACACGTGGGACCCGGCGGGCTCACGCCCGCCCCGCTGCCCTCGACAAAGGGGGCCCGGAGGCGCGGGCGGCTCAGCGCGCTCGCCGGCAGTGGGACCCACCGTCGTGACGGTTTTAAAAGAAATCGCTCAACCTCAGGCGCTGCGTGAGCGGGGGCTCGAACGCGCGCCGAGGGAGCCAGGGGGGAAGAGGGGTGAGCGACGGTAGCCAACCCGCCGCTCGTTTTATCTCACCCCTTAAGGGTGATCTTTTCCCTTAAGGGGGGGTACGAGGGGGTGGATGTCAGACCCCAGATTTTACATCCGGAATCCTTTGTGATTTCTGGCACTATTCCCTGGATCAGTAGATAGTGCTCACAGCTTCAGAAATGAATATCAAATACATATCAAGCGGAAGCATAATTAATATAGTAAACTTACACATGGGCCGATTAGGCGAAAGCATATCGAAGTTTTCTCTAAGGATCATCTTTTCAGATTCGTATTCAAACTTAGGATTCTCTATTAGTAAAACAGGTGAGTTCTTTCATGAAATTTCCTTGGAAAAATATTTTTAGAATACAGCCCAACAAGATGTCTTACACAACATCTCACAACATTCTATTATAAAATCCTTCCGAGTTTTCAGGATGTTACAAAAACGGTAAGGGTTAGGATGATAGACTCCGAGTGGGATACAATCTCTACTTGTATTTGATTCAGTTGGAGGCTCTCTGAGTGGGATACGATCTCTACTTGTATTGGATAAAGATCCAGCCCAAGGCTTTTCGAGTTGGATACAATATCTGATCGCATTGGATGAAGATCCAATTGGAGGCTATATAAAGGGAGGTGTGGGGGCTGAGGGAAGCATCCTGATACATACGCTTTGAAAGCCTAGTCGACATCTCTCGTAACCCTTATTGTGCGTGCTGGTGCTAGCACATCGACACATGGCATTCCATCCCTAGATATGTGGGCCTCGGTAGAGGCGCTGCTACGACTGGGGCATTAATCGGGATGATCGCAAGGAGGATATGGTTGGCTAGAGGACAATTGACTACTTCTACTACACTGACGTGCACTTTGTTGAACTGGCCACTTCAACTCTATTTTTGCTGCACTGCGTATCTAGTGGTAACGATCTATGATCTCTTACTCGTATGGCTTTCTAGTTTACATGATAGAAAATTTTAATCTGCGCTGTAGCGTACCCATATCCCAGCACTAGAATCTTGCAACCACAAGCAACCATGAGGTCCAAGTCAAGAAATGGATGAAACAAGTTAGAGAGATGGCTTATGACATTGAGGATTGCATGGATGAGAAGAGTTCCATCACCACTTTGGTGGCTCTTGTGGTGACGGTATTGTGGGTTTGTTATGCAGGATGAAGCATCTCGTCCACTCTCAAGGCCCCCGCCATCAAATTTTCATGCAAGTGAAAGAGCTTAAGATTCATGCTCAAGATGTTAGTGACAGGTATGTAAGGTATAGTTGTGCTAATGCTATTGTTACAGCCTCAGGTTTGCTGAGTGCCACTACCTCAATCTCAAGCTATTTAGCCCTTGACCTTGTCAGGAACCAAAAATGCAAATTTGAACCCTCTGTGTATACTGCACCAGTTCAGGATCACACTAGTGTACACTGTGGTAACATCAATGCAATATCATCTATAGGTTGTACGCTTAGTATGGTTAGCCGTGCTTGTAGTACGATGGGTTATCATCACATGTGAAAATTTATTAATTTTGACTTAATGAGATAATAAATCATGGTGGTCAGCCATAGTTATAAAATTTGTGCACCTTGGCATGTGTAGTGTCATTGGTGGCGGTTATACAAAATGGTTTTCACTTAGGCGAATGATCATGCAGTAAAGGGGGAAGTGTGGTTAGCACTTCAGGGATATGGATTTTTCGCATGGGTAATGTCTAAGGTCTTAACTTTGTGCACCATTGATCTAAGCCTTATCATACAACAACATGTCTAGTATGGGATAGACCTGGTATAATAATTTGTGAAGTTTCAGCTTTGAATTATTGCTTTCTTCAAAATCACCACTTAGTCATCATTTGGTAAGTCTTGCATACTATATTACATTTTTGTTACAAAAGACTTGCTGAGTACTCTATGTACTCATGGTTTTATCTATACTTGCTTAGTTGCCTAAGAAGAACCAGATCAGACAGGGGAATTTGAAGGAGGTTTCATTGACGACTTCACATATTAGGACTTCGCTCCCAGTCGATTGCCTATGTGCATGTCGAATGGCTACTATGCTTATTTCTATTTTCCGCTGCAAGTTTCTTAAGCTTTTTATGATATTATCTCTAAGCTTGACCATAAGGTCGCATCTTTGATAATTAATTATATTTTTGTCTTTCCCTTTATTAATCGAGTGTATGGTCGATACTTCATCTATGTTTGCATTGTGTGCATTAGCATGATCCTAGACTAGTACGGTATACACAGAGAGGTATAGATTTGCATATTCGGGTCTCGACAGAGCTGGTATCAGAGCCATATCGACTGTAGGACGAAGCCCTAGTTAGAATGGTCACCATAACAGAATTTCAAAAAAAATGTATTTTTGAAATCAAACCAGCCAAATTGGATATTTAGTAATCTCTCTACTCTTCTCCCCTTTCTTAAGGTTCTTACTCTTCGCCTTTTTCTAAAAATTCATTTTCAAATCTTTAATCTGACTTCTCTCCCTTATAATATTGTAGATGTCTCAAGTTTCCTATAGCTAGACTGAAGGATGTCAAGGACTCTTTGAGTATTGTTGCGAAGTCTTGGATTAAAAAGGACACCGGTTTACATCACCAAGGATGAGAAGGAGAAGAGCCAACGGATTGGATACATCACCAGATTGTGCTTCACCACAAGGATTGGCAGCTGAGTTCTACACCATAGTTTGAAGTGCACTGGTGCTTGTGAGGAGTGGTCCGCACAAAGATCTACGCACAAGGCCGTTCGAGTCTCTACAAGCTGTCAAGATCAGTATGTCCAAGCTCATTTCGAAGTTTAAGGAGCAATATGTACACACTCCCATTGTAGCAAAACAAGAGGAACCTCAACCGCAGCTACTAGTATCTCTACCTTTGCCTATACCACCCAGTCCGGAGGAGACATGACACGTAGCAGGCAACCACTAAGAGTATCTTCGGCATTTCATTCCAGTTATGGTAAAAGATCCATCGCTGCAAGTCCGCAACTCGTGGGTATTTTACAGCGACTCAGAGGAGGAGTCAAGTGATCCCTATTTGGCAGGACCCAAGTGGGAGCCACTAGATTAGACCTTGTATAGCTTAGAAAGAGTGAATAGAGCGCTTTGACTCTTATTTGCAATTGCCTGTGATATGAGCTGTAGTTTTGCCCTTAAAAGCATTATGTTGCGGTCATGTCAAAACCCTTTATTAGAGTAATTTAATCGCTTCTTTTGTTAGCCTTTCGGCTAAGTGTCTGCTTAGTTTAGGTTTGCCATTAAACTACCCCCTTAAACGAGTTTACCTCTTACCTATGCTTTTTCCTCTCACCTTTTAAAGCCTCGCACAACTAGTTATTAACAAATCATCTTTCTCTTTCTGAATAAAGGAAAAATGGTTGACACCCGGAACTCAGTTGGACGTAGTCAGATGAACCAAGACCCAGATGGCAACAATGCAAATCAATCAGCTCATGGACTGCAAGCAGCCCCAATGGGACTGGATCCAATCCTAAGTTAGTTCGTGGCAACTCAGACTCAATTGATGAACACTATGATGCAGAACATGAATGCAATGGCGAATCGGTAGAATCTGGAAGCACTCACACCCCAGCCAGCTCACCAGTAATCAAAGTTTGCATAATTCATAAGGACAAGGCCACCCACTTAGAGGTGAATGATTGGATTCATTCAGTGGAAAAGAAGTTGAATCTTGCTAAGTGCACTAATCACGAGAAAGTGCTATATGCCACCCACCAGCTAGTGGGAGACGCTGCAGAGTGGAGGGAGAACTACTACACCGTTCATGAGGACCAGGATAGCATCACCTGGGGCTGAGTTTACAGTAGTGTTTTGACATGCCCATATCTTGGATGGGGGTGATCTATATGAAGAAGGAAGAATTTCAAGAATTGCAGCAAAAGAACATGTCAGTAAGTGAGTACCTCAACAAGTTCACTTAACTAGCGCACTATGCACATGAGGATGTTGGCACTGATGATGCTCGTCAGAAGAGGTTCAAGAAAGGATCAAATCCGGGATTGAAAATCTAAGTTATGGGCAATGACTATGCCAATTTTTAGAATGTGGTGGACAAAACAATGCTAATTGAAGAAAGTCATTGTGTGCTAGATGAGTCTCACAAAAGAAGGATGATGTAGCAGGGATCTCAGATGCATCAGTCTCAGAAGGCTCGTTTCACTACATACCAGCCAACTGGTGTTCCTCAGCAGTCAGGATTTAAGACCCTAGCTCCAGCGCCTCGTTAGTTCCTGTCTAGACCCCAGCTGATTGGTTCAAGCAATCAGCAATAGATGAATGCCAATCCTACAACGGCAGTCACCTGTTTCAAGTGCCACACATAGGGACACTATGCCAACAAATGTCTGCAAAATCAAACTTCGACGCTAGTTCGTTTCAATCTGAGAGCCACACCAGTTGGACCCTTACTTTAGGATCAGGATGCGGAGTGTCCCAAGTGTTAGGTCAAGCCAGTCATGTGCCATAATCAACTGTGCAATGACAAGTGAACCATGTCACCGCAGAGGAGGCTCAAGTGGTGCTAGACGTTGTGATCGGTAAGTTCCAAGTAAATTCCATTCCTGCTAAAGTTTTGTTTGATTCTGGAGCTTCACATTCGTTTGTTTTTTGGAGTTTTGCTTAAAACAATAGTTGAAAACTATTGTTCTTGGATCTGTTCTCTTGGTTCAATCCCCAGCCTCCAAGTTAAGTACAAACCTAGGTTGTCCTTAAGTCAAGATAGCCATTCAGAGTACAAACCTAGAGTAAGGAAATCATGTTAGAGGATGTACCAGTTATCTGAGAGTAGTCCGATGTGTTTCCGGATGATCTTCTAGGAATGCCCCTGACAGGGAAGTGGGGTTCTCGATTGAGCTAGTTCTCGGTACTTTGCTAATTTTCAAGAGACTGTATTAGATGCCTGCTAATGAGTTAGTGGAGTTGAAGAAACAAATATAAGAGTTGTTGGATAAAGGTTATGTCAAACCTAGTTCATCTCCGTGGGGAGCGCCAGTATTGTTTGTGAAGAAGAAGGATGGTACTCAATATATGTGTGTGGATTACCGAGCTCTCAATGAAGTTACTATCAAGAATAAATATTCTTTGGATAGAATTGATGATTTGTTTGATCAACTTAGAGGAGCTAGAGTGGTCTCCAAGATGGACTTGAGGTCAGGGTACAATCAGATAAAAATTCGTCCAGAGGATATACCTAAGACAACATTCTCAGCTCGTTATGGACTGTACGAGTTTACAATTATGTCCTTTGGTTTAACCAATGCCCCAACTTATTTCATGTACCTGATGAATAATGTATTCATAGAGTATTTGGATAAGTTTGTCGTTATGTTCATTGATGACATTTTGATCTACTCCAAGGATGAGTAAGACCATGAAGAGCATTTGAGGTTAGTGTTGCAAAATCTAAGAGAGCATAAGTTGTATGCTAAGTTCAGTAAGTGCAAATTTTGGATGAAGAAAGTTACATTTCTAGGCCACATCATGTCAATAGGAGGAGTTGCAGTTAACCTCAGGAAAGTGAAAGATGTGCTTAATTAGAAGTTGTCAACATTAGTGCTGCAAGTCTAAAGTTTTCCTGGAATGGCTGGTTATTACCATTGTTTCATCGAAGGGTTTTTCAGTGTAGAAAGGCAGCTTACACAGTTGCTAAAGAAGGAAAAGAAATTTGCTTGGACGCTAGAGTGCGAAGAGAGTTTCCAGAAACTGAAGGAGTGTTTGACCACTGCAACTGTGCTAGTACTACCATGCATTAACAAGGATTTTGGGATATATTGTGATGCTTCCCACAAAGGTTTGGGATGTGTGCTGATACATGACAGAAGAGTGGTAACTTATGCTTCATGTTAGTTGAGGCCACATGAAAAGAATTATCCCACACATGATTTGAAGTTAGCAGCCGTAGTGCATGCTTTAAAAAATTGGCGCCACTGTCTCATGGGTAATCATTGTGAAATCACATGAGTACAAGAGTTTGAAGTATATCTTCACTCAAGGTGATCTTAATCTCAGGCAAAGAAGGTGGTTGGAGTTGATAAAAGCCTATAATGTTGGAATTCATTATCATCCAGGAAAAGACAATGTAGTAGTAGATGTATCGAGTAGAAGTGTTTATTGCAATACAGTGATGATCAAGGAAAGTTAGCCAACCCTACATAAGAAATTTCAGAAGCTTAGCTTGGAGTTGTTTGAGGAAGGATTCTTGGCCACAAAGGAGTTTCAGCCGACTTTGGATAGTCAGATTCGTCAAGCTCAAGCAGAAGATGAAAGCATTCAGCAGATCACGACTAATATGAGTAGGGGTAAAACATTAGGTTTTCTACAGAATGACAAAGGTACCTTGTGGTTTAAGGAGCGGTTGTGTATGCCAAATAAAAAGGAGTTGAAGGAGTTATTGCTCAAGGAAGCTTATGAGTCGTTGTACTCGATCTATCTGGGTAGTACTAAGATGTATCATCATATCAAGAACAAATATTGGTGGCTAAGTATGAAGCGTGAGATAGTAGAGTATGTTGCACTTTGTGATGTATGTCAAAGGGTGAAAGCTGAGCACCAAAGCCCGGCAGGTTTGCTACAACAGCAGAAGATTCCCGAGTGGAAGTGGGAAGAAGTAGGCATGGACTTTATTACGGGATTTCCCAAGACCAAGGATGGTTTCGATTCAATTTGGGTAATGGTGGATCATTTGACGAAGGTTGCTCATTTCATTTCGGTCAAGACAACCTATGCAGGAGGTAAATTAGCATAGCTATACATGTCGAGAATTGTGAGTCTCCATAGAGTACCTAAGAAAATAGTATCAGACCGTGGATTGTAGTTGACTTCATGATTTTGGGGAAGTTTCCACAAAGCAATGGGTAATCATTTGAATTTTAGTACAGCATATCATCCCCAAACCGATGGTCAGATTGAGCTTGTGAACCAGATTCTTGAGGAGATGCTAAGAGCCTATGTGTTCTACCATGGAGCCAAGTGGGATAGTTGCAATTGTCACCGTTTGAAGCCTTGTATGGCAGAAAATGCAGAACCCCTCTCAATTGGAAAGAGACAGGCGAAAATCAGGTTTTTGGGCTAGAATATTTAAAGGAGGATGAGGAAAAGGTTCGGTTGATCCAAGAAAGATAAAGAACTGCTTAGGCTAGACAGAAAGTTATGCAGATACCCATCGTTGAGAGTTCAGCTTTGAGCTAGATGATTATGTGTATCTTAGGATTACACCATTCAAATGTGTTAAGATGTTTCAAATGAAAGAAAATCTTGCACCAAGATATGTTGGGCCATTCAAGATATTAAAGCGCCAGGGAGAGGTTGCTTACTAGTTAGAGCTACCTGCGCCTTTAGTGAGACACATGACATATTTCATGTATCTCAGTTGAAGAAATGTTTGCGAGTGCCAGAGGAGGTGGTGCTAGTGGAAGCTATTGATCTTCAAGAGGATGTCTTACAAAGAGCACCCTGTCAGAATCTTGAAAGTGTCCGAGCGTGTGACCAGGAGTAAGGTTCTTTATCTTTTACAAAGTTCAGTGGAGCAATCATTCCGAGGAAGCCACCCGGGAACATGAGGAGGATCTTAAAGCGAAATTTCCAAACCTATTATCTTAGTGAATCAGAATCTCGGGGTCAAGATTTCATTTATGGAGGGGAGGCTTGTAACGTCCTGATTTTCAAAGCCTTTTTTGAAGTTTTCAAAATAAAAATAACCATTTGGATTTTTCAAGAAATAATAGAGCTTAAATGGAATTTTAAAAAATCTAAAAGATTTAATATGACTAAAGTAAACATCAAATGAATTGTTGGGTTCCTTGTTCTTCAAGGAATTTTCTAAAAACTTTTTAGTGTTTTATGGATTTATTTGCTATTTTCTATAGCACAATTGAATTTATGGGAATCTCAAAAAATAGAAAACCCCTAACAATTCAAAAAGGCCAAATGGGCCAAAGCCCATTCTTTTCCAGCCTAGCCATGCACTTCTTGCCCGTCATGCCACATGTCGACAATCGGGCGCCCGCCGCCCGCATCTGAGCTGCCCCGCTCTGCCTGCGTCAGCTGCCGTTTAATCGCCTCATGCCGCGCATCTAGGGCACCGTGCACTGTGCTTCATCCCCGATGCGGACACCGCCGCCGTGTTCATTTCAAACTTCCATCGTCGTTGCTTACCTTCTCCACCGCGGACTCTCCCTCTCACACCCGTCGTGGAGTCTCTTGGCGTTCATGCATAAAAGACAGAGCCGCACCCTAGTTTACGCACCTTGAGCTGCCTCTTCGCTTTGCCTTGCGTCGTTGGTCTCTTCACCGGAGTTGCTCCGTATTCACCACCATTTCACTGAAGCCCGAGCCATTCATCTTTTGCGAACTCGTCACCATCACCGGTAAATCTTTCGTTGCATCGATCTCAACATTGTTCGCCCGCTGCATCGCAGCCTCGTTTCTTTGTCGCCCTCGCCCCCGCCTGTGTCGCCGTGCACACTGAGGCGATGCCTCATGTAGTGCGCCCGCCGGCGTCAAACCGCACCCACCTGCACGTTGCTTCGTTGCCTCTGTGGACTGGGCTCATGTGAACCTATGGACCATGCTGAGTCACCAAGCCACATCAGCTTAAGGCCTAGTCAGCCACCACGTCAGCAAGCCGACACCCGTACACTGTTCCATAAGGTAGGTTTACCGTAGACTTGCTATTCCGTGCACCGAGTCCATGGCATAGAAGAATTTCCGAATTTCCAGTATTTTCTTTAGATTAGATTTTCCAAGAACCTGTTCTTCTCTGTCCTAGCTCCAATTGACTCGATTCATTTTTCTAAATTCATCTAAAATTAAGTTCTATCTTTTGGTTCTAGTTTTAAAGTTTTTGGATTCATTTGAATTTTATTTAATTTTTATTTTGTGCTTCATTTTGTTTTCTCTCTCATTAGATCATGCATTCGAAGGAATTGAAGTAAGATTTGAAGATCCAGAGCAATTGACTGATCAAGGTCAAGACAAGTCATGTCCTTTGGTTATGTGGAACCTAGTTTTCAAATCTATTATGTATTATTTTATTTTAAATTATTATGCATCACTATTTTATTATAAAACGTTTGTATTGGTAGTTAATGACCTATTTGATTAATTTCTCCTTGATAATTTGAATGCCATGATTCCATTGTCACCATAGGATGCGTATTTATCTAGTAATACAATATTAATTATCACATGAGTTATACGTTTAGTATGCTTAGATGTGCTTATAGCACGTTGGGTTGTCATCGCATGGATCAATAATTAATTTTGACTTAATGAGATGTTAAATCATGGTGGTCAGCCATAGTTATAAAATTTGTGTTCCTTATCATGGGTAGTGTCATTGGTGATCGTTATACAAACTAGTTTTCACCTAGGTGAATGGTCGTGCAGTAAAGGGGGAAGAGTGGTTAGCACTTCAAGGATGTGGATGTTTCCCCTGGGTAAAGTCTAAGGACTTAACTTTGTGTGCCATTGATCTGAGCCTTATCGTATAACTACATGTCTAGTATGGGATAGACCTAGCATAATAATTTGTGAAGTTTCAGCTTTGATTTTGCCACTGATGTTTTATTATGCAAAAGGGAGCAATTTTCGACTAGGTGGTTAGCCTACTCGACGGTAAAACCTTAGCGGGTGGGATCAGCTTGAGAATGAGTATTGTAAAAGACTTTGTAATATCCTGAACGTCGTTACGATGTAAGTTTTTTAAAACAATCGCGGAGTCGTCGGTTTTTCAGTAAATCGCGGGAAGGGAAAAATAAAAGTTGTGGAATAGTATAAAATAAATAAATTAAATTAATAATTAAATAAAAAACTCAGAGTGGGCTGCCTGAGGAGTGGGCCGACCGAAGGCCCAAGGGGTGGCCGCACCCTCCCCTCTCCCTCCCTAAAAACCCTAGTTTTTTCCCCTCTCCCACCCCTGGCCGCAGCCCCCCCTGTCCCTCTTTCCCCATAGCCACCACCCCCTTGTCCCTTGGTCCTAGGAGAAAACAAGAAGGAAGGAGAAGAAAAGGAAGAGAAGGAAGAAGAAGAGAAGGAGAAGAAGAGGAGGAGGAAAGAAGTGGGCAAAATTCTTCATCTAGGTAATTTTTTCCCATCTCAAATCCTCTGTTTTATGGAATAATTAGGGTTCTTAGCTCGGATTTTGAAGGTAATTAATAGATTAATTACCCGATTAGATATTAGATGATGTCTGTTTGTAGATTGATTCGCGCAGCGCGGTTTTGATCTAGAAAACAAATTTTCCTATAGGGCTTCCCAAAAGGAAAGTTGTAGAGGAGTTCCAGATGCATCTTCTGTATTTGTTTCGGATTTTTCTACCGTGGGATCCAGGAGATACGGAGTCGGCAATACCGCTGTCCGTCAGGCGGACAGATTGGTACAGTCCGACGGTAATCCGGAGTTTAGAAAACGTAAACGAATTTTTTGGTTATGGCCGTAGTTGAGAAAGTTGTAGATAATTTGGAGATCTAGGTTCTGTATAAATTTCATAATTTTTAGATCTCTGTGCTGTTGTTGGCACGCGTTTGAATACTGCTATCCAATCTGCCAGAACAGAGTTCTTCCTCTGTTTTGGGCATTAAATTACTCCTAGTGTGATTAAAATAAAAATAGGTGTTCATTTTTAAGTCATGAATCCAGAGAGGTATGATTTGCTGGATTGGATCATTATTTTTAAAGATACGAAAAAGTGAAGCAGCGCTGCTGCAGAGAGTAATTTGTTGAATTGTTGAGCGGAGAGGAGATTGTGCGGGTTCGGGTTTCTAGCGATGTTTTATATATTTATGTCATGCTTGTATGCTGTGGTTGTGTGCTGAGAGTTGTCTTATGGACAGGTGGTCTTGTCCCTGAGCGCTCTTGATCTCTGTTGTACTTCGCTTCGTCGGTTTGAGGCAAGTGAATGTAGCGGTGGTTGCTACCGTTTGACTTGTTATTCCTTCTACTTGCAATTTACATTATTATCTTAATTTGATACATTATGCCATGATTTCATGCTATTTTAATTGTGGAGATGGTAGCAATTATTTATCCATTGATATGTTAATAATCTGCTAGTAGACATGTGGAATTATTGCTTAATGTTATAATGTGGAATATGAAAATAACATGTGGTAAATATGGATATATTGAGAGCATGATAATGCTCCTTGTGGATGAATTAATGAGATTTATGAATTATCATATCATTCATGTCATACCATGTCATTTGCATATGTGGATGTCGCCGCACTTAGCCGCGATCGTACCGGTACAACATCGTAAATTGCCGTAATACGATGCACCTCTTCGCCCGCGAAAGCATCGTATATTGCCGTAATACGATGAACTACAATTCCTACCCTAGCAAGAGTGATGTGGAGCATAGCATGAAGCATTCATATGCATTGCATTGTGGAAAGATTCATTTGCATACATATGCAATATATATTGTGGTGATATTATTTTGTGGAATAGACAACTTTATAGTTGTAATGTGGAATTGGCTCATGTGAGCTACTTGTGGTATGCAGATTGTGGATGTGGTCGTGGAATGTGGTTCATCCCTTGTGTATGGTAGGGGTTATGGTGATGGCATGAGATTCTTTTCTCTTGTATTAATTATCGATAGCATTTGTGGATGTGAGAATTAATAAAGTAGTGAGATGATCATACATATGTTTTATTGTCTTGATGGTGATTTGAAGTTGAGGATATAACATTGTTATTTGTGGAAGATTAAATGTTGATGATTAATCTATTGTAGTTGTGGAAGATTAAATATTTCATTTGCATTTAATTGTGAATAAAATGACTGCATTCATATGCCAATTAAATCTGAAATTGAAGAGGTATGATTCTTAGAAGTTTATGGTGATTAATAATTATGGATATGAATTATGGTTGTAGTTGTATGGAATTATAAATGATGATGTATAATTGTTTGTAGTTTGAATAGCCTGTTAAACAGTTTGCTTGCTGAGATTTTTATCTCACCCTTGTTTCCCCCTACCTACAGGTGGACTTTGAGCATGCATGGGAAGGGTATAGCGGCACCACACTGATGCACGCGAATGATATTATTTTTATGCTGTAATAAAGTTGAAAGGATTCTAGACCTTTGCATAGCTTTGTTTACATTTTCTTAATGATGTTTTAGATTAAAATGTTAGAGGATGTTTTGAATTGTGAATTGCTATCATTATCATGTTATTCCTTAGTTATTTACGCTTCCATTTATACTATCTTGTTTAGTAATTGTTGCCAGTTTAATTTATCTTGTAAATTGGCTAGTTGTAGAGCAGTTTTAGTAGCATCCCAGTGTATTGTGGATCCTAGGGTGTTACAGACTTGTTGTGATTTTTTTATGTAGAGATGATCACATCATATCGGTAAAGTTAAGCAACCTCTGCAGAGTGTAAAATTATTCGATAACCATGTCCTCGGTTATGGACAATGCTCGGTGATTCCACACGAGGGGTAGAGTTTTCATAAAAAAATTGGTTGGATTAAGTTGGGAAGTGAATAGTTAGTTCACTAGCGATTTATTACATGAATGGTTAGTTCATGGTGTTTCATTGGAGTGAATAGTCAGTTCACTTGTGGTTACTCTTAATTCTTTTCATTATTTACTTATTAATCATTTTCAAAGTTCACTTTCAATATATTTATTGCATTTACCTCAAATTATTGCTTTATGTAAAATAACCACTCAGTCATCATTTAGTAAGTCATGCATACTATATTACAATTTTGTTACAAACGACTTGCTTAGTACTCTATGTACTAACGACTATATCTATATTTTGTTATAGGGGAATTTGAAGGAAGTTTCGTCGATGACTTCGCGGATTAAGACTTCGCTCCTCAGTCGATTGCCTATGTGCATATCGAATGGCTACTATACTTATTACTATTTTTCACTGGAAGTTTCTTAAGCCTTTCAGGTTATTATCTGTAAGTTTGACCATAAGGTCGCAATTCTGATGATTAATAATATTTTATATTTTCCTTTATTAATCGAGTGTATGGTCCTATTTCATCAATGTTTACACTGTGTGCACTAGCGTGATCCTGGACTAGTGCAATATACACAGAGAGGTTCGGATTTAATATTCGGGTCTCGACGGGTCGCAACTCTGATGATTAATAATATTTGAGCCTTTTTCTTAGTCAATCATGAATATGGTCGATTTTCCATCTATGTTTTTCACTGTATGCACTAGCATGATTCTGGACTAGTGCAATATACACAAAGAGTCCAGATTTGCATATTCAGGTCTCGACATCAATGCTATTCAATACTAGGTACCCAAGGCTACGAATAAAATGTGTGCGTCTATGCCAAGTAGAGGAAGACCTACAAGGACAAAGCTTGGTAGAAGGAATTCTGGAGATGTACCAATGCTCCATGCCTCAATCTTTTCATCTACCACATGGCAAAACTTGCAAAGGATACCCCTGAAGGTGCTAATTCAATTATGAGGATAGATCCACAACAATGGAGCAGGGCATGGTTCAAGTTAGGATCATGCTGCGATTCTGTGGACAACAACATGTGTGAATAATTCAATCATTCCATAATTGAGTTAAGGTTCCTCCGTATCATTAGCATGCTTGAGTGGATCAAGAGGAAAGGGATTGTTACAATCCAAACCAACAAAAGTAAGGCATGCAAGTGGACATGACAAAATATGCCCCAATATTTTGAAGAAGCTGAAGGACTTCATCAATGAATCAATTTTTGCCATGCTGTGTAAATGTCCATGATGGTTTTGAGGTTACTCACAGAGTTCATAGATTCATAGTTAACTTGGAGAGCAAAACTTGTTCATACAGATATTGGCAACTGTCTGGGCTGTCTTACCCACATGCTATTTCATGCATGTACCGAAGGACCAACACTCTTAATGATTACATAGCACTATGTTATTCCATTGATGGGTACAACAAGACTTATGAACACTGCTTGCAACCTGTTGAGGGCATGAGTTGCTGGCCCACATCTGAGAAGCCAAAATCGAGGCCACCCAAGTATGTGAAAATGCCTAGCAGGCCAAAGAAAGAGAGGAAGAAAGAGCCAAATGAGAAACCTAAAAGCACTACAATATCCAAGGCTAGCACAATCATTCGATGCAATTGTTGCAAGGGGATTGGACACAATAAGTCAACATATGAGAAGGGAAATGACCAAGTATAACAATCATCAAGGGCCACCCTGATTGAACATGGTCCTTCGCCAAGTGCTAGCAATTGTACACCAGCTGAACCAAATGGTATGGTAATATGCATTAAAATTTATTTTATGGTAAACCAACTACTGATAACTAATTTGACACACCTATGACATTGCAGGTAGTGCTTCCTAGTTCACAACAAAGCTCTATAAATTTAGGCAAGAGATAGGCTAATTCAAATGCATTCAAACCACAAGCTCAAAGCAAAAAGAGATGTGTGGAATATTGTACTTAGAGAGTAAATACACAACTATTCAGAATGTGAGTGCCTTTGCAAATTTCATTTCACAATTTACGTTTACTTGTATTTGGCAAAATAGGAATCAGTAGCTAAAAACCTTGCAATCTGCATACTAGCATGCCAAATAAGAGGATTGTCAAAACATCTACTAGTGTGAAAGTTAGTACACAACATGGTGGTTCTACTACTATGAACTTGGAGGTAACTGTGGCATTAGCTAGGGTAAATTCAAACGTCAACATATCAGTGACCTCTAGTTTTGTTCCTGTTCAAGCCAAACCCCAATAACCTATCTTCAAATTGAAGAAATCAAATCCAACTAGGAAGAAGCCAAGTGGTAGTTCAAAGCTTGCAAAGCTTTTGGGCATGTCAGATACATAGTGATTGCCATATAAGAAGTTTAATGCTTGCAAAACTCAGTGATTGCCATGCTTGTAAAAATCAAATACTCAGTGATTGCCATGATTTTGGGCATGTAAGAAGTTTAATGCTTGGAAAACCTCCATCTCATGTTATGTAATTGCCAAACTTGTTGCTTATGTTCTGTAATTGCCAAACTTGTGGCTAATGTCGTTTAAGTGCGAGTTGATGGCTAATGCTTAATGTTAGTTTTTGTCTATATCTTATTTTCTATGACTTGATGTATTCATCTCATCTCACATGATGCATAATATTACAAGATCAATTCAACAATACAACAGATGATAGCAACTGCAAAATTGGAAACATTCATAACCAAGAATATCAGAGGATACATTTATCTAATCTCACATGATGCACAATATTACAAGAGTTGTTCATTCCCTAATCATAACAGCAACTACCATCACAACAAAAGCACCAAGCACATACAAGAACTGTTTCCTCTCTTTCTCCAACTTTGCTACCCTACTAGACAGTCCAACTATTGAAGCTTCCTTTTCCCTCAAATTTGCTATCAATGTAGCAACCTCTTCTCCATGCCTCAACATGACCTCATTCACCTCTTCTCTCGCATCACAATGGGGACCCTTAGCTCACTATTCTCCTTCCTCAATGCCCAAACATCATCGCGCAAGTCCAGTAAAACCTGCCTCACAAATTAGATTATCTCATCGTCGAACCATGTCCAGAACTTGCAGTCTCCAACCTTCAATTACAACTTACAAGACCAAAATTAACCGCACAAATAAGCATAATCTCATAAACCAAATTGGCAAATTAGGGAAGAAAGCTTACTCAAGCTCACATGCATATCATGTACCTCCGTGTCGGGTTCATGTCGCTCCATGAGATCCATTGAGTAGCCTTTTCACCTCAATGGTAATGGATTGCTAGAGCATAATCAAGTGGTCACTCTCTGTATGGGATCAATGATGAGGAAGCACCCTCAACTGCGCCAATGAAAGGTGCCATCGATGATGCTAACCTCGCGCTCCTTGAGATAGCTATGGCACAGCCTCTAGTCACCACCAACCTCGAGCTCTCAAACTTGCCATGGTGCCATCTTCAATGGGCACCTCCACAAGACCCATGGGTTGTGCCACTTTTTATCACCATGTAAGTGCAAAACCCTAATCCCCTATGTGCCAAAAGTGCTACCACCTATCTCACCTCGTGCGCTTGAAAGGCCGACCAATGCTAGCGTGGATGCCTAGATGGCACAAAACCACTCCAAAACGGATGAAGGGGTATATCTTCCTGGTTTTGATAGTTCGGGGATGCGTTTTACCCAATATTACAGATGAGGGACGAAAATTAAATGGACCTAAGAGCTGAGATGAGATACATATTTAATCCTTATAAGTTTACATGTTAGGAAAAGAAAAGTAAAATCCACTTCATTCCATGACAAATTCTATATGCCACCCGCACGGCATATAGCTTCACAGCACCTACCCTCTTGGGCTGACAGTCCACGCATGATGCCCACGCATGGCTGCTTGGCGGAAATACGCTGCATGATGAGATTGCTGAAGTCTGTAGATCTAAAAAGTGAATTCACAAATTTAAAATGCTATAACTTTTTTTAAAAAGTATCCGATTCACTATCCATTTGACCCATTGTATTTCTTATTACGAGATGTTCAAAACAAGGTCCCATATGCGTATATTTCGATGTTGTTTTTGTTAGAGATTATATGGGATGTTCACTCACAACTTCATTTGTTCACTTTGCCCTGAAACGTCATCAATGAAATGTTGGAACATCATCGATTAACTATTGAAACATTGAAACTAAACACATTGACCATTAGCCTATTCCCCATTAGAACTTAACATGTGGAACATCGTCAATGGATTATTGGAATATTGAAACCAAATACATGAAATATTACCTATTCGGACATCTAACACTTATTCGATTCATTCGTTCTAACTAATTCAAAAGATACATACACAACATCATTTATAAACCAATGAAATATTAGGAATTAATACGTGAAACATTTGTTTTATCTACCGGAACATACATCATATAATATTGAAGGACCGAAATGGCAACAGAGGGGGGTGAATGGTGCCTTAAAAAATTCTCCCACAATTAAACCTAATCTTTTCTCCGATAGCTAAATAGCTGTGAAGAGGAAGATTGATTTCTCACTGGAAACTGAGAGAAAAATCAGAGTGATCTACAGCAGAAACCAAGAAGATCAGAGAAGAATACTTGCTGGTCGAAAACTGAGAAGGCCAGCCATGGTCGAAAGATCTTCTGCTGTGATCGAAGATACACCCGAGAAACACACTGTGGTTGAACACAGTCGGCAGAGAATAAACAATAGAAGTCGTCACATCAAAGACCGTGGTCGAAAAGACCAAAGACTGCGTGGTCTAAGCCGTGGTCAAATAGGCTGCCGAACAGAACGTATACAGGAAATACTCTGTTGTCAGGTGCACGACCGAGGAGCAAGAATTTAAAGATCTTTTTGCACAGAGATCCAAAAAGAATGAAACTTGAGACTTAGCTCGTACAAGATCTCTGGAAGTAAAAATACCAAGAACCTCCAAAGTCTTCACAACAGAAGAGGAGAAGACCAGAGTCGAAAACTGAAACAGAGAGCTCCAGGCGGCAGAACCACAGAACTCGGTTTTCTCATCGATTTCGCTTTTGCTCTCGGAATGATCTTAGCAAGCACCAGTAAACAACTTCCCGCCCCGAGCAAGTGAAGCACAAGCCAACTTCTCAGAGAAAACACATATAACAGTAAGAACAAAGAGAAGGCAAATGGATCAAACAAATCATCTCAAGAACAAAAACTGAGAAAGATACAGAGAGATGAATCCAATCTTTTCTATTGCACATGGAGGTTTCTCACCACTCCATCGGAGGTACACGAGCATCCATGCTCTTACCCAGAGACAACTCACACAAGATAGAGAGGAACACTCAGAGCACTCGGGGGACAACCTCTCTTCGCTCCTGAGACCTAACCTCTCTATTTATAGTCTCACACGCTAACGGGTCTCAACAGACCACCCGTTACAGAGAGTCCAGCGCTTTGCAGGCCTCCAGTGCTTTGCCCATTACCCAGTGGCAACGGCTCCACTGCTTTGCCCAATAGCACCACCAACTCCAGTGCTTTCCCAGAGGACACAGCTTCCTTTGCAGGCTTTGGCATTTCTCCAAAATGCCCTTCAACAGCCTCCCGAAGCTTCCTCCTCATGCCTTGTTGTTTTCGTTACACCACTCGGGCAAGACCACGTCCTCTTCGGCTTCCACGCCGTTCGGACCTCAACATCTCCTATGTCTAGTCCCGACCTCTCTAAGCCTCACCAAGACATGTCTCCCAAGACCGCAACCATCACGCACAACAAAACCATCACATAGCACCGATCCAACTCGCACGACTCACGAGCTCAAGTCTCTTTCCACGAAATTAGATTTTACCAAACCTTGTCAAAATGTAGAACAAACCAGTCTACAAGGTCCACAACATCACAAGGAACCCTCACCGTAATCGGACATGAAATGCACCCTCACGACCAATTTTAGTGATCCCGCACGACCACGGTCATCCAACCGATAACGTGGTCGAACGCGGTTTCGACCACGTTCAATTCTCGCGCTAATGAGGACGTAGCTCTCCAAGCGCACAACGCGGTCGCACCACCGAGTGCCACAACGTAGTCGTGGCTCCTTTCCCACAACGTTCGAGGCCTCGAGCTCCCACAACGTGGTCGTGACGCCCACCGACCACGGCCAAAGTGGTCGAACGCCCGACCGCCCAACATGGTCGAGGCTCCGATCCCACAACGTGATCGTAAACCCTAGCGCCGAGTGCCGACCACGGTCAAATCTTCCGAGGGCTCCGCAACGTGGTCGAAGCCTGAGCGCTACAACGTGATCGAACGCTCCCAATTGCCAACGTGGTCGTAAACCCTTCCGACCACGGCCAAAGTACTCGTACGTTGCTCGGCTGGAACCCGATACTCGGCAATGTGGTCGTAACGCCTTCCACCACCGCCGGTTTGCCGAGAACACCTCAACGTGGTCGTGCGCTCTCGAACGAATTCGACCACGACCAAACGTGGTCGTATGGCATCCTACATGGTCGAACGAGCCAGGGACAAGTCGTATATGACTACAACTTCGGCCAGAGATAAGACTTCACAGAAAAAACCCAAAACAAACTCAATTTTCCTTCAACCAAAGGTCAATTACTCATCATAAAGATGGGATCATCTCCACATGATCTCTCAATCTCCCCCTTGATGAGTATATTGACAAACACCAAAAAATATGAAGTTGAGTTTGTAGAAGCCGACATGGTCCAAGGAAAGAAAATGAAATTATGACCATGTCGACAGAAGGAATACTAGAGCAACACATAAAGGGCAAATTGATCTCCAAAGCTCTAGCAAGTTCCCAGAAGTTGAGAAATTTTTCTTTTTCTCCAATCTATTCTCCCCCTTTTGGCAATAAACACATCAAGTATGCAAGAGAGAATAAGTCAAAATGATGGATGGAATGGCTGATTTGATTATTCAAAGTATGCAGAGCCATGAGAATTATCCAAAATGACCAAATGTATTACACCAAGCCATAACATACAAGTATGCTACAAAGATCATGACTATGTATGTAAAGAGAAGCTAAGCTAACAGATGGTATAATCTGATTTTTTTAATTTGAAGTGCTTAGCAAGTCAAGTCAAACAAGATTTTAGTCTAGCTAATGATATCCACAAATGATGCAAGCCATGTCAATGAGCTAAATGGAATCGAGAAGCTAGTGTTGAGCCAACTAGAGTGTTATTTATTCAAGAATGATACATTTGTTTAAGTACACTTGAAATTTTAGCAATTGAGCATAAATGACATTTTTCTTTTAGAGATCTCATGATTGTTTTCAATCATATTTTTGTCATGTGCTAGACCTCAAGCCTTATGCGATCATTCCAAGCGAGAAGCTTAAGGAAATGATCTTGGTCATCCAAATCTCCCCTGAGTTCAGGCCTTGTGCAATGGCAAGCCGTCTCATGAGAAGGAATTGGTGAGATCAGTTTTTCATACGAAGAGATCTCCTTTTTGATAGATTGTACTAACTTATGTGTCATCAAGAAACTATATAGCTCAATCTATTACTCAACTAAGATTCAAGACTCAACTCAGCCTATTTGACATGGCAAGAACCATAAAAGGATAACACAAAGCTGACTAGTCTCAAATATGAACATGACAGGAATTTGATTAAATTTAGCGTTTTAATTAACCTATCATGGCAAAGACTTGACTACACATATAAAGTCATGATCAAATTAGCAATGGAGCTTAAATCATGGCAAGATGTAATATAAAGAAAACATGTCATGAAAGGATAATAATCAAGGCTCCATTAAGTTATGTTACAAATACAAAGAAGAACATCCACTCCTTTTCACATTTGATGCAACTTTCGGTTCAAGTTGAGTTATGTCATCATTAAAATCTAGAAGTTCCCAAATGAACTCCCCACGAACCAAAGCAATAAAAATCAAGAGCTGGCAAATGAATCAAGAAAGCAGGCAGTCCTTAAAGCATAGATAAGATATAGAGGATATTGTGGCTCGATCGACTCTCATCTACCCCATATGTCTCCGGACAACAACTGCCGAGAAAACGCACACTAGAGAGCAAACACGCACTGCCTACCCGAGGGTGGCCCAACCTCGCTAGAACCTAAAAGAAGTGAGTGAGCTCAACCTAGTGAGATAAGAAACACTATCCCGAAAGCACAAGATAAGAGCAAGAAGTCTAAGCAACTCAAAGAAGAGACACACTCTAACCTATGCTAGAAGGACTAATCCCAATGCACCCGTAAATGCAATGCAACAGAAATGAGACAGAAGCATAATCAATATAGTAAAGCAGTAAAGTCCAAGCTCCCCCTCACAACAGTCCATAAGGACAAACCACCCCAAGCTCTCCCCGCAGAGCTGAAAACCTCATGCTATCCAAAGGCTTGGTAAAGATATCAGCCAACTGGTGGTCACTCTCCACAAACTGGAGCACTATGTCACCCTTCTCTACATGGTCTCGAAGAAAATGATATCTGATATCGATGTGCTTGGTCCGAGAGTGTTGCACTGGGTTCTTAGCAATGCTAATCGCAGACGTGTTATCGTAAAAGAGCGGAACACGATCGATAGCTAACCCAAAATCCCGCAGAGTCGAGACCATCCAGCACTTGGCTACAACAGAATCGGTCGACAACGTACTCGGCCTCTGCGGTGGACTGTGCAACACCGGACTGCTTCCTCGAAGACCAAGAAACGAGAGAAGTGCCAATGAACTGGCAGGTGCCCGAAGTGCTCTTCCTATCTATCCTACAGCCGGCAAAGTCTGCATCCGAATAGGCTCTAAGGGATAGACAGGATGAGGAAGAGTACCAGATACCATAGTCAATGGTAGCTCGAAGGTACCGAAGATGCGCTTCACTGCTTTGGCGGTGAGACATGCGAGGAGAAGCTCAAACCGAGCACAAAGACACACGAGAGAAGTGTATGTCCGGTCTCGAGGCGGTGAGGTACAAGAGAGCCAATCATACTTCGAACTCTTTTGATCAACTGGCTCGCCGTCCTCATCTCGGGTCAAGTGTGGCCGTAGAAGCCATCGAGTCGACACCGCTTTCCATCACTCATGTCGAAACGTCTCGGGAGATCACGGTGTACTTGCCTTGATGCAAGAAGGTACCCTCCCGAGTCTCGCTTGATTTGGAAGCCAAGGAAGAAAGTCAACTCACCCATCATGCTCATCTCAAACTCGGTGCTCGTGACATCCGAGAACTGTGAAACTAGAGCATGGGAAGAGCCGCCAAAGATGATGTCATCGACATAAATTTGACGAGGAAGGTCATTACCAAGCCGTGAATGAACAAGGTCTTGTCAACTTTACCCATCTCGAAATCATGTCTCAATAGATAGGACTTAAGCCTCTCATACCAAGCTCTAGGGGCTTGCTTAAGTCCATACAACGCTTTGGAAAGCTTGAAGACATGACTTGGGTATTTGGGGTTCTCGAAACACGGAGGTCGTCGACATAGACTTCTTCCTCAATGAAGCCATTGAGAAAGGCACTCTTGGCGTCCATCTGGTAAAGCTTGAAACCTTTAGAAGTCGCAAAGGCAAGCGAATTCTAATGGCCTCAAGACGAGCTACAGGGCAAAGGTCTCCTCGAAATCCGGACCCTCAACACAGGAGTACCCACAATGCAACCAGCCTAGCCTTGTTTCAATGACTACCCCATCCTCACTTTGCTTGTTCTTGAACACCCATTTGGTTCCAATGATATTTTGATCTCGAGGGGGCTCAACAAGCGTCCAGACCTTGTTTCTCTCGAAACTCTCTAGCTCCTCATGCATGGCGTTGACCCAAGACTCGTCGATAAAGCATGACAAACGTCCTTGGGCTCAAAGGAAGCTACGAAGGAAGAGTGGAGATGTAAAAGTGACACGCCCGGACTTGGAACGTGTGACTCGCTCAAATAGATCTCCAATCATCTCGCGGAAGGATGAGATTTTTGGATATATCTTGGAGGTCTGGATGAGATGAAGAAGTGGCCTCTACCTCGTTACTGACGGGTAGGAACAGAGCCACTAGCTCCGGAATAGCGAAGGTAAGGTCGATCGCCTCGAGGTGCGGTGGAAGAAGGCACCTCTAGGGGTGGAGAAGGGGCCGGATCGAGTAGACAACCCTCATCTCCATCATCCTCATCATCCACAAAGATGGTCTCGGACGCTCTAGTGAACTCGAGATATCGGGCCTAGTCCCGGACCGGCCTCATCGAAAGTTACCTCACGTGTTTCTACCATTTTACTAGACTCGCGCCTTCACCCTATAGGCCCGCCGAAAAGTCGAGTAGCCCGAAAAAGTCCATCACAAGAACGTGACTCGAACTTATCTAGGTTCCCGGACTTCAGAATAAAACACTTGCAACCAAACACACGAAAATGAGAAACACTGGGCTTTCGCCCGTATCTCAACTCATAAGAAGTGCGGTGCAAGTGTGCCCGAAGAAAAACTCGATTGGAAACATGGCACGCGGTGGCTATAGCCTCAGCCCAAAACTTCCGCGGTGTAGAGTACTCATCAAGCATCGTCCCGCCATCTCGACCAAGGTGCGGTTCTTTCTCTCACAACGCCATTCTGCCGAGGGACGATGGAGAAGAGAACGGTGCTCTACACCGTCTCACCACGAAACTCTCAAAGTAGGAATTCTTGAACTCCGTGCCATTGTCATCGCGGATCGCTCATAAGGCACCGAAGCTCAGCGAGAAAGCCTACTGAAAAGACCTCGGAAATGTGAAAACGTCTCATCCTTCGAGGCTAAGAAAAACACCCAAGAGTACCTCGAGAAGTCATCGACCACGACAAGAACATACCACTTCCCTCCTGCAGATTGCACTCGAGCTGGTCCGACTGTGTCCATGTGGAGCAGCTGTCCCGGTGCATCGGTCATAGTCACTGTGACCGGAGGGTGAGAAGCGGCAACCATCTTGCCGTGCCGGCATGGAGCGCAAACAAGATCTTTGACCATCTTGAGTTTCGGCAGACCACGAATGAGATCGTGGCCGCTAACTCGGGTCAAATGGTCAAATCAATATGACCAAGTCTCCTATGCCGAAGGAAAGGTCGGCGGGACTCGAAGCAAGCAAACAACGGAGAGGATCACCAAAAGACTCGGAAAAATCAGCACGAAGATCCTCCCAAAGCGAGAAATCCATAAACCGGACTACACCAAGAATCAAGAATTTTGCAATTATTTTCTTAAAGCTCACCTCGAAATTGTCATCGGTAAGGTGAGAGACGAGAGCAAATTGTACTTGCAGCTTGCTAACTAAAGTAACATCTTTCAAAATAAATGAATCATTAATCATGACAGTACCTTTGGCGATGACGCCCAGATGAAGCATCTCCAAAGGTGATAGTCTCATCACCGGAGCACGGGCAAGGGAAGAAAACCAGCGGAATCTCCGGTCATGTGTCGTGAACACCCGAGTCTACAAGCCAAACCTTTCCTTCCCCGCCGTGAACCCGAGTCAACAAGAGAGCAAAGTCTCGATCTTGGGATAAATCAAGATAGATTTTGGAACCCAATACTGAGTCACACGTCGAGCAGAAGAAGTAGTCACACACGACTGACCTCTAACTACCCTACAATCTCCGTCGCTCAAAGAAGCAGAAGGTCTATGAACAGACACAGAAGTCATTGTCGGGTCCGACCGCTACGGACGGCGAGTCGGTGCACCGAACAGCAGTCGATCACGCCGTGGGTAGGCATCTCGATGGGAAAGCGAGATCTACCCTCGGGACGGAGGAAGTCACGACCGAGAGGAAGCACGAGGACGAAAAACGAAGACTCGGAAAAACCAAGTCCTCGGTCTGCCCAAAGCTACCAACATAGCAAACCTAGACCTCGTGTTGGTCTTAGGTGCACTCAAGGTCCGGGCTGACCACGAATACGCCTAAGAGACTCGGCCGGTCTCTTGGCGCGATCTTGGCGCTTGAAGCATTGGTCAATCAGATGTCGATCCTTCTGATAGAAGGTGCAATGATACTTTGCCTTCTGAGGGGCTGAAGTAGCATGAGATGGCTTCGCCTTCTGAGAGGCCGAAGCTGCAGGTGAAATCACCTTGCTGTCAGAAATCCCTTGGACAAAGCCCGCTGATCTAAATTGAACTTTCTTGTTCTTGGGCTTGACCTCGATCACACCTGAGGCTACGGATCTGAGCACGACAGGTGGATGCTTCTTCACATCCTCATGAAAATCATATCCTAGACCCTTTTAAATGGAAATCTTAGGCGGTCTAGAATAAGGTTGAGCTTCTTCTTGCCTCCTACAAATTTCTCGAGAGTGTTCATAAGATCTTGACACTCCCGAAAGAGAGAGGCGCAAGAGGAGCAGTAAAGAAGAAAGAACAACAGGAGGAGAGGAAGAAGAACCAATGAAAGAAGAGCGAATAGCACGTGCGTATTTTTCCTTATGCACGGCCACCTCAACCTTGAGGGCTTCGCAGGACACACAGGGGGCAGCCCTAATCCTAGCCATTTGGTTCTCGTAACTCTTCCTAAACGTCTCTACCATGTCCTTATCCTTTTCCAACATTTCAAAGACTGAAAGCACGGGAAGGATGTGGTTTTCTAGAAGGTCCTTAGTTAGCTTCACACACTTTTCATCTAAGGCAATCAAATCAGATTTTAGTTTATTACAACTTTTGCATGGTGAGCTAACAGATCCTTAGAAGCATCTTGAGCCATTTTCTTATTATCATCAACAAATTCTTGAAACCTGTTTGGAGACGATTCAAGTTCAAGATAAGTTTGGGATAATTTGCACATGAAGTAATAGGCTCAAGTAAAAAGGCTTGTAACTCAGCAATTTTGTGATCTACCCTTTTTAAGTTCATTTTTAAATTATTGCAACTTTCACAAGTCTCAGGCAGATCAAGCAACATGGTATAAAGACCTCTAAAAGCATTGTCCTTATCCTCACATGAGGTGCAAGAAATAGTCTCAACAAGAGAAGATGAAACAGAACTACCCTACTCATCTCAAGCTCAAGAAGAAGACTAATGTTCTCCACCTTAACAATGTCAAGTTCCGAGACGACTATCATGCGAGGTCCTTAGTTTCTCCATGTCTCCAAGCAAGGCAATGCATGTATCACATTCGTCACGGAGGGAGCGGATGTAAGTGAAGTAAGCTCCGTGACAATCTAGTTACTTCCTTCTCTAACTCAGTACACCTAGCCTTAGCTCTAGCATGAAATCCACCTAGCTTAAGAAAAGCATGATTGAGCTGGTCATAGGTGGGGCATACCTCGTCCGAGTCGAGATGCACTCATTGTCGCTCGATTAAGCCCTCGAGGGCCATGAAGCACATGCCGGAGAAGTCGTCGCCGCTCTTGGGGTCTTGATCACCCGTCCCGTCGTCATCGCTCCATCCCTCCACCTCGCTGAGGTCGAGGTCGTCGAACACGGTGAGGACGCGGTGGAATAGCTTTTTGGCCTTCCCAAAGTCGCGGTACTTCTTTTTGCCTTGCGTCTGAGCTGGAGGCTTCTTGTTGCGGTTCTTGTCGATGTAGTCGTTCTTGCCGAACCGCCAACGTCGCTTTGCCCTTCTCCGGTTTGGGGCGGTTGCGAATGTGGTTGGGGCCACCACACTCAAAGCAAATCATCGGTCCTCTTCTTTTCCGTCCCTCCTTCTCTTGTAAGCATGGGAGAACTTCCGATCTAGGAGGGCCATTGTTCATCCTCTAGCTGCTCTAGCGATCATCGGTTACATCACGAGAGCAGCTAGGGAGAACCCGCAAAGAGAATCGGCGAGAAGAACCGAGGCGAAGTGGGATCCGTGACTAGAGCCATCGATTGACTTCGACCGACGAGAGACTATGTCAATCTCGTGAGTCTTGAGGCGCGAGTAAAGCGCATCAAGAGTCAAGGTCGAGAGGTCCGTGGTGTCCTTGATGGTAGTCACCTTCATCTCCCAAACCCAAGATCGAGTCTGAAAGCATCTGTCGAGCGTTATCCGAGTCGGAGTATGTGAGACCGACCGCTCGGAGATTGCTCAAAATCTTGTGAAAGCGTGAAAAGCACTCGTCAAGGGACTCTCCGGAAGCATCTCGAATTTCTTTGTATTCGCTGAACCGATCTGTCGAACCGTCTTGATCCGGGAGGTGCCCTCATGGTATGCATCGAGGGTCACCCGGATGTCGTGAGCGGACGACGGTGAGAGATGCGATCAAATTCGCTCCTGCTCAATCCATGTATGATGATGTTCCTTGCCTTTGCATTTGCCTCAACATCAGCCATATTCCCGGCATTGATGTTCTCATCGGCAGGAACAACAAATTGTATTTTCACCTTCCGCCAAATAGCATACCCACGAGCTCGGATATATGTTTCCATTCGGCTCTTCGGAAGGGGTAATCCGAGCCATCGAAAATAGGCGGCTTGGTGGAATACTTGTCTGCTGCCATGGCTCTTTGAGACCGGTTAAGATCTATTAAGAAGAGCTAACCGGCTCTGATACCAATTGAAGGACCGAAATGGCAACAGAGGGGGGGTGAATGGTGCCTTAAAAAATTCTCCCACAATTAAACCTAATCTTTTCTCCGATAGCTAAATAGTCGTGAAGAGGAAGATTGATTTCTCCTTTGACCGAGAGAAAAATCAGAGCGATCTACAGCAGAAACCAAGAAGATCAGAGAAGAATACTTGCTGGTCGAAAACTGAGAAGGCCAGCCATGGTCGAAAGATCTTCTGGCGTGATCGAGACACACCGAGAAACACACTGTGGTTGAACACAGTCGGCAGAGAATAAACAATAGAAGTTGTCACATCAAAGACCGTGGTCGAAAAGACCAAAGACTGCGTGGTCTAAGCCGTGGTCAAATAGGCTGCCGAACGAGGCATATCTGAGAAATACTCATTGTCGGTGCACGACCGAGGAGCAAGAATTTAAAGATCTTTTTGCACAGAGATCCAAAAAGAATGAAACTTGAGACTTAGCTCGTACAAGATCTCTGGAAGTAAAAATACCAAGAACCTCCAAAGTCTTCACAACAGAAGAGGAGAAGACCAGAGTCGAAAACTGAAACAGAGAGCTCCAGGCGGCAGAACCACAGAACTCGGTTTTCTACTGATTTCGCTTTTGCTCTCGGGAATGATCTTAGCAAGCAGCCGTAAAACAACTTCCCAGTCCTGAGCAAGTGAAGCACAAGCCAACTTCTCAGAGAAAACACATATAACAGTAAGAACAAAGAGAAGGCAAATGGATCAAACAAATCATCTCAAGAACAAAAACTGAGAAAGATACAGAGAGATGAATCCAATCTTTTCTATTGCACATGGAGTTTTCTGACCACTCCATCGGAGGTACACGAGCATCCATGCTCTTACCGAGACAACTCACACAAGATAGAGAGGAACACTCGAGCACTCGGGACAACCTCACTTCGCTCACGAGACCTAACCTCTCTATTTATAGTCTCACACGCTAACGGGTCTCAACAGACCACCCGTTCTGAGAGAGTCCAGTGCTGCGGCCTCCGGTGCTTTGCCCATTACCCGGTGGCAACGGCTCCACCGCTTGCCCAATAGCACCACCAACTCCAGTGCTTTCCCGGAGGACACACTTCCTTTGCGCTTTGGCATTTCTCCAAAATGCCCTTGACCTCCCAAGATTCCTCCTCATGCCTTGCTTTTTACGGTTACACCACTCGGGCAAGACCACGTCCTCTTCGGCTTCCACGTGGCTCGGACCTCAACATCCTCTATGTCTAGTCCCGACCTCTCTAAGCCTCACCAAGACATGTCTCCCGGTGACGCAACCATCACGCACAACAAAACCATCACATAGCAGATCCAACTCTGCACAGCTCACAGAGCTCAAGTCTCCTTTCCACAGAAATTAGATTTTACCAAACCTTGTCAAAATGTAGAACAAACCAGTCTACAAGGTCCACAACATCACAAGGAACCCAACCGACCAAACCTCACCGTAATCGGACATGAAATGCACCCTCACGACCAATTTTAGTGATCCCGCACGACCACGGTCATCCAACCGATAACGTGGTCGAACGCGGTTCGACCACGTTCAATTCTCGCTAATGAGGACGTAGCTCTCCGGCGCTGGCGGTCGCACCACCGAGTGCCACAACGTAGTCGTGGCTCCTTTCCCACAACGTGGTCGAGGCCTCGAGCTCCCACAACGTGGTCGTGGCGCCCACCGACCACGGCCAAAGTGGTCGAACGCCCGACCGCCCAACATGGTCGAGGCTCCGATCCCACAACGTGATCGTAAACCCTAGCGCCGAGTGCCGACCACGGTCAAATCTTCCGAGGGCTCATGGCGTGGTCGAGCTCGGCGCTACAACGTGATCGAACGCTCCCAATTGCCAGCGTGGTCGTAAACCCTTCCGACCACGGCCAAAGTACTCGTGACGTTGCTCTACCGAACCCGATACTCGACAGCGTGGTCGTAACGCCTTCCACCACCGCCGGTTTGCCGAGAACACCTCAACGTGGTCGTGCGCTCTGAGCGAATTCGACCACGACCAAACGTGGTCGTATGGCATCCTACATGGTCGAACGAGCCAGGGACAAGTCGTATATGACTACAACTTCGGCCAGAGATAAGACTTCACAGAAAAAATCCAAAACAAACTCAATTTTCCTTCAACCAAAGGTCAATTACTCATCATAAAGATGGGATCATCTCCACATGATCTCTCAACGTGCGTATTTTTCCTTATGCACGGCCACCTCAACCTTGAGGGCTTCGCAGGACACACAGGGGGCAGCCCTAATCCTAGCCATTTGGTTCTTGTAACTCTTCCTAAACGTTTCTACCATGTCCTTATCCTTTTCCAATATTTCAGCACAGAAAGCACAGGAAGGATGTGGTTTTTCTAGAAGGTCCTTAGTTAGCTTCACACACTTTTCATCTAAGGCAATCAAATCAGATTTTAGTTTATTACAACTTTTGCATGATGAGCTAACAGGATCCTTAGAAGCATACTGAGCCATTTTCTTATTATCATCAACAAATTCTTGAAACTGTTTGGAGACAGATTCAAGTTCAGCAGTAAGTTTGGGACAATTTGCACATTAAGTAATAGGCTCAAGTAAAAAGGCTTGTAACTCAGCAATTTTGTGATCTGCCCTTTTAAGTTCATTTTAAATTATTGCAACTTTCACAAGTCTCGTGCGAGATCAAGCAACATGGTATAAAGACCTCTAAAAGCATTGTCCTTATCCTCACATGAGGTGCAAGAAATAGTCTCAACAGTAGAAGATGAAATAGGAACTACCCTACTCATCTCAAGCTCAGCAAGAAGACTAATGTTCTCCACCTTAACAATGTCAAGTTCCGAGACGAGACTATCATGCGAGGTCCTTAGTTTCTCCATGTCTCCAAGCAAGGCAATGCATGTATCACATTAAATCACGGGAGGGAGCGGATGTAAGTGAAGTAAGCTCCGTGACAATCTAGCTACTTCCTTCTCTAACTCAAGACACCTAGCCTTAGCTCTAGCATGAAATCCACCTAGCTTAAGAAAAGCATGATTGAGCTGGTCATAGGTGGGGCATACCTCGTCCGAGTCGAGATACACTCATTGTCGCTCGATTAAGCCCTCGAGGGCCATGAAGCACATGCCGGAGAAGTCGTCGCCGCTCTTGGGATCTTGATCACCCGTCCCGTCGTCGTCGCTCCATGCCTCCACCTCGGCCGAGGTCGAGGTCGTCGAGCAGCGGTGAGGACGCGGTGGAACAGCTTTTGGCCTTCCTAAAGTCGCGGTACTTCTTTTTGCCTTGCGTCCGAGCCGAGGCTTCTTGTTGCGGTTCTTGTCGATGTAGTCGTTCTTCCGAACCGCCAACGTCGCTTTGCCCTTCTCCGGTTTGGGGCGGTTTGCCAATGTGGTTGGGGCCACCACACTCAAAGCAAATCATCGGTCCTCTTCTTTTCCGTCCCTCCTTCTCTTGTAAGCATGGGAGAACTTCCGAGCTAGGAGGGCAAGCTGTTCATCCTCTAGCTGCTCTAACTGATCATCAGTTACATCACAGAGAGCAGCTAGGGAGAACCCGCAAAGAGAATCGGCAGAAGAACCAGAAGCCGAAGTGGGATCCGTGACTAGAGCCATCGATTGTGACTTCGACCGATGAGAGACTATGTCAATCTCGTGAGTCTTGAGGCGCGAGTAAAGCGCATCAAGAGTCAAGGTCGAGAGGTCCGTGGTGTCCTTGATGGTAGTCACCTTCATCTCCCAAACCCAAGATCGAGTGCGAAAGCATCGTCGGCGTTATCCGAGTCGGAGTATGTGAGACCGACCGCTCGGAGATTGCTCAAAATCTTGTGAAAGCGTGAAAAGCACTCGTCAAGGGACTCTCCAGAAGCATCTCGAATTTCTTTGTATTCGCTGAACGATCTGTCGAACCGTCTTGATCCGGGAGGTGCCCTCATGGTATGCATCGAGGGTCACCCGGATGTCGTGGCGGACGACGGTGAGAGATGCGATCAAATTCGCTCGCTCAATCCTCGTATGATGATGTTCCTTACCTTTGCATTTGCCTCAACATCGACCATATTCCGGCATTGATGTTCTCATCGGCGGGAACAACAAATTGTATTTTCACCTTCCGCCAAATAGCATACCCCGAGCACGGATATATGTTTCCATTCGGCTCTTCGGAAGGGTAATCCAGCCATCGAAAATAGGCGGCTTGGTGGAATACTTGTCTGTTATGGCTCTTTGAGACCGGTTAAGATCTATGAAGAAGAGCTAACCGGCTCGATACCAATTGAAGGACCGAAATGGCAGAGAGGGGTGAATGGTGCCTTAAAAATTCTCCCACAATTAAACCTAATCTTTTCTCCGATAGCTAAATAGCTGTGAAGAGGAAGATTGATTTCTCCTTTGGCGAGAGAAAATCGAGTGATCTCTGAGAAACCAAGAAGATCGAGAAGAATACTTGCCGGTCGGCCGAGAAGGCCGACCATGGTCGAAAGATCTTCTGCTGTGATCGAACACACCAGAAACACACCGTGGTTGAACACGGTCGGCAGAGAATAAACAATAGAAGTCGTCACATCAAAGACCGTGGTCGATAAACCGAAAACGGAGGATAGCGTGGCGAAAATCGAACCGAAAACTTATGTCAGTAGTCAATCAACCGACAAGAGAGATACTACTTGTATGGTCGAAAGCTAGAAAAGATTGGCCATGGAAATCGGTGTGGTCGAAAAGACCAAAGACTGCGTGGTCTAAGCCGTGGTCAAATAGGTGCCGATCCGACAATGTAACGTATCTGAAATACTCGTTGTCGGCACGACCGAGGAGCAAGAATTTAAAGATCTTTTGCACGAGATCCAAAAGAATGAAACTTGAGACTTAGCTCGTACAAGATCTCTGGAAGTAAAATACCAAGAACCTCCAAAGTCTTCACAATGTAAGAGGAGAAGACCGAGTCGAAAACCGAAGCAGAGCTCGGTGGCGGAACCACGTAACTCGGTTTTCTCGATTTCGCTTTTGCTCTCGGAATGATCTTAGCAAGCAGTAAAACAACTTCCCGCCTGAGCAAGTGAAGCACAAGCCAACTTCTCGGAGAAAACACATATAACAAGAAGAACAAAGAGAAGGCAAATGGATCAAACAAATCATCTCAAGAACAAAAGCGAGAAAGATACGAGAGATGAATCCAATTTTTCTATTGCACATGGAGGTTTCTCTGACCACTCCATCGGAGGTACACGAGCATCCATGCTCTTACCGAGACAACTCACACAAGATGAGAGAGAACACTCGAGCACTCGGGACAACCTCACTTCGCTCACGAGACCTAACCTCTCTATTTATAGTCTCACACGCTAAAGGGTCTCAACAGACCACCGTTCTGAGAGAGTCCAGTGCTGCAGGCCTCCGGTGCTTTGCCCATTACCCGTGGCAACGGCTCCACCGCTTTGCCCAATAGCACCACCAACTCAGTGCTTTCCCGAGGACACAGCTTCCTTTGCGAGGCTTTGGCATTTCTCCAAAATGCCCTTCACCCTCCCAAGCTTCCTCCTCATGCCTTGCTGTTTTCGGTTACACCACTCGGGCAAGACCACGTCCTCTTGGCTTCCACGTCGTTCGGACCTCAACATCTCCTATGTCTAGTCCCGACCTCTCTAAGCCTCACCAAGACATGTCTCCCAAGACTGCAACCATCACGCAGACAACAAAACCATCACATAGCACCGATCCAACTCGCACGACTCACGAGCTCAAGTCTCCTTTCCACGAAATTAGATTTTACCAAACCTTGTCAAAATGTAGAACAAACCAGTCTACAAGGTCCACAACATCACAAGGAACCCAACCGACCAAACCTCACCGTAATCGGACATAAAATGCACCTCACGACCAATTTTAGTGATCCCGCACGACCACGGTCATCCAACCGATAACGTGGTCGAACGCGTTCGACCACGTTCAATTCTCGCTAATGTGGACGTAGCTCTCCGAGCGCTGGCAACGCGTCGCACCACCGAGTGCCACAACGTGGTCGTGGCTCCTTTCCCTGGCGTGGTCGAGGCCTCGAGCTCCCACAACGTGGTCGTGGCGCCCACCGACCACGGCCAAAGTGGTCGAACGCCCGACCGCCCAGCGTGGTCGAGGCTCCGATCCCACAACGTGATCGTAAACCCTAGCGCCGAGTGCCGACCACGGTCAAATCTTCCGAGGGCTCATAACGTGGTCGAAGCTCGAGCGCTACAACGTGATCGAACGCCCCAATTGCCAGCGTGGTCGTAAACCCTTCCGACCACGGCCAAAGTACTCGTACGTTGCTCGGCTGGAACCCGATACTCGGCAACGTGGTCGTAACGCCTTCCGACCACCGCCGGTTTGCCGAGAACACCTCAACGTGGTCGTGCGCTCACGAGCGAATTCGACCACGACCAAGCGTGGTCGTATGGCATCCTACATGGTCGAGCGAGCCGTGGACAAGTCGTATATGACTACAACTTCGGCCAGAGATAAGACTTCACAGAAAAAACCCAAAACAAACTCAATTTTCCTTCAACCAAAGGTCAATTACTCATCATAAAGATGGGATCATCTCCACATGATCTCTCAGTCCTTTATAACCTGCCAATGCCTTTTGGTAGGTTCTACACTATGCCATGCTAATAGGTTTACAACAAATGCAATGTCCGGTCTAGTGTAGTATGAAAATTTCAATCCCAGGACTTCCTCCTCCTCTTCCCTAGGTCGATATGGATCTTTTTCTTGCTGCAAAATCCACCCAACCATCGGTAGTTTTGATGGGTATGCCTTCTAAAAGCCGAACCTTTCTAACACCTTCTGGGTATAGGCTGACTGATGTATTAATTCAGGGACATGCTCAAGCTGCAGGCCTAAACAATATTTGGTTTTACCCAAATTTTTCATTTCAAATTCTGACTGTAGGTAAGAATTTATTTATTTTATGTCTTCCATGGTCCCGATGATATTCAGATCATTACATATACTGAGATTATACAAAATCCATTCTGAGATCGCCGTATAAATACATTGGGACAATCTTCATTATTCGTGTAGCCTTTCTTGCATACAAAGTCGCTTAAGCGATTATACCACATCCTGCCTGATTGCTTGAGTCCGTACAGTGATTTCCTGAGCTTCACACTGTACAGATTTTTATTTGCTCTATCTTGATTTGGGACAGGGATACCTTTAGGTACCTTCATATAAATTTTCGAATTCAAGTTCCCATAAAGGTATGCAGTTACCACATCCATCAATTTTATTTCTAAATTCAGGTTTACTGCCATTGAGATTAAATATCTAAAGGTGATTCTACTCATGACTACGGAGTAGGTTTCTTCATAATCAACTCCTAGACGTTGAGTGAAACCTTGTGCAACCAACCTTACTTTGTTATAACTTCATTTCTTTCATTTCTCTTTCGAACAAATACCTACTTATGCCCTATAGGGTGCACATAGCGAGGTGTGTGGCTTACGGGCCCAGACATCTCTCTTTTATTTAGAGATAATAATTCAGTTTCTATTGCCTTCTTCCAATCTTCCCAATCTGATCATTTCTTACATTCAGTGAGCGATGCAGGCCTGGATCAAAGTTGATGATTGTGGTAATTTTCTTTGCAAAATAGATATCAACATTGGCTATTGTCCTATTCATGGACTCTCCTGTGTGCACATAGTTTATAGTTATTTCATCATGAGTTGGTTCTTCTTGTGCTTCTACTTGCTCATTGCTTCTTCTAGTTGCGGTGACAAGTCCCTTTAGTTTTTCAGCTCTGATGTGTGCGCACATATCCATGCTGATTTCTCCTTCCATGAGAATATTCAGATCTTGTATGCCCTTTTCTAAAGTGTCATACTGGTGCCAGGTCTCAATTGGCTCCCCTTCTAGTTATAGGGAACTTTAGTGATCGGCTGTGTCAAGTCTTTTTTATCCTTTTTCACTAGGCATCCCCGGTTACTTAGGATTCGAGGGGCTAGAGTTCTTGTCCTTTTATTCTGAGGCCTCTGGACGGGATTAGGGATACCTTCAACTTTCTTTGGTAATTCAACCCTTTCCGATGCATTGCGTACAGGCACATACAACTTGGTCACGCTCTTCAAATCACTAAAGTCCTCGGGCAGTTGATTTGCTAATGCTTGCAAATCAATAATCTTCTGGACTTCTCTATTTGTTTCACTAGTGCACGGGTCATGCACACGGATTCCCATGGCTTGCCATATAATTTCCTGATATTTTTCATCAAGGGGTTAATTTCCTCCCCGTAATATTGGGAGATTATCCTCATCAAATATGCAATCACCGAAGCGGGCAGTATGCAAATCTCCTATCATGGGTTCTAAATACCTGATTATGGATGCTGTCTCATAACCAACGTATATCCCAGTCTTTCGAAGAGGACCCATTGCAGTACGCTGTGGAGGGGGTATAGGTACATCATCCTTATATCCAAACCTCTGGAGATAAGAATTTTCGGTGTTGACCCTTGCGCTAGTTGCATAGGTGAATGGATGTTATAGGCCGATGGTCTAAAGTTGATAAGAGTTGTTGCATGTAGGACTGCGTGTGCCCAACATGTACCTGGTAAATTACAATTATACAAAATTGGTCAGGCAATAAATTTAATTCTCTTGATTAATGCCTCTGCTAGACTATTCTGGGTGTGGACATGCGGCACAGAATGCTCAACATTAATTACCATTGCCATGCAATAATCATCAAATGCTTTTGAAATAAATTCTCCGTGTTGTCCAGTCTGATGTACTTTATATGATGATCAGGAAAAATATTTCTAATGCGAATTATCTGTGAGATCAGCTTTATGAAAGCATGGTTTCTCGTAGACAATAAACATACGTGCGACCATTTCAAGGAAACATTGATGAATACTATGAAATATTTAAATGTCCCTGATAGTGGTTGTATAGGACTGCAAATGTCTCCTTGGAGCGTTCCAGGAATGTAGTGACTTCATCCTTCACTTTTAGAGTGGAAAGTCTAGTAATTAATTTCCCGGTGGCACGTGTAGGGCACACAAAATCTTCATGATTTGGAAAATTCTTTAAATTAATATTATGCCCCTGTGAATTGTTAATTATATTTCTCATCATCCTAAGACCTGGGTGGCCTAATCTGTCATGTCAGAAATAGAAAAGTTCAGAGCTTCTAAATACTGTATTCAGGGCAGTATAGGCTGCAGGTTCCTTGATGTTGGTGTAGTATAGCCTAGTTTCTAATGAAGAAAGTTTTTCTAATAACCTTTTTCATTTTCTTCGCTCTTGTAATGTGCAGGTATTTCTTACCATACTCTTATTTAGTCTCAACATGAAAACTATTGGCGCAAAAATCATGAAAACTTAGGAGAGTTCTAGTCAATTTTGGGTACAATAAGGTTTCTTGAATTACCAAAGTTGTGGCCATTGGGAGTATAATTGTGGCTCTTCCTGATTCTATTATACAAGCATCGCTACCGACGATTGTTGTAAGGCTACCAGCATTCTTACTAATCGACTGAAAATACTTTGTCTCTCTTAAGATGGTATTCGTTGTGCCGTTGTCGACTAAACACAGTCCCTCCATAGGGTGCCACACATGTTCTAATATAAGGTATTTTATTAATATGCATTAGAAGGCAATCAACCATAAATAAAATACTTCAATATCAGAACATATCATGCAATTATAAACTAAATAAATCAATAAATTATTCAAATATCATCCAACCACCACGAGAAAATAAAAATGTTTAAGTACCATCCATGCAAGTTCTAACTTATTCTTCCATACAAAAGTAAATGATAATTTAAAGTCTAAATGCGTTCTGTGCATTAGATTGAACCTACTAGGAAGTCAGAGACTTCGGCTGCTATTTTCTCGGGAGTGATATGTTCTTCAAGAGAAATCATGGCGGTGGCGGCTGCAATGTCAAAAGGGGGTGCTGCTGCCGGAATGGTTTCAACCTCCGTCAGCGCAGGCAATTGCTTAGAATTCTCCCCATCAACAGATGCAAAGTGGGTTTCATGCTGCCCTTTCCCATCCTTTTCTTCTGGGCTTGGAAGGCATCGATGACATGCCGCGGCTCTTTACAGATCCGTGACCAGTGCCCCTACTTGCCACACTTGTAGTAGGATTAGTCTTGCTGACCGTAGGGCTTGCCGTCCCGCTTTGGCTTGCTTGCCTTATTCTCATGTGGAGCTTCTGATTTGCCTTTCTGGGCTGCGGCCTTACCCTTTCTTCCCCTTTTCTTCATCATGGGTTTTCGCACCATGTAGCTCCCGACGTTAGCTTCACGGCCAGCGGAGCTCCTAGGTGGCTGTGTGACGTAGTTTTTGCGGAGAACTTCATCCTGAGCCTCTGCAACTTGCATCATATCGATCAATTCAGCATACTCCTTGTAGCCGTCTTGACGATAATTGCGTGCAGACTGCACTGCATTAGGATGGAACGTGGATAGGGTCTTCTCAATCCTCTGCTCATATGTGGTCTGCTTACCACAAAGTTGAAGATTGGTATAAATTCTGTGCAAAGCAGAATTGTACTCCCTGACCGTTTTGCCTGAGGAAGAATGGTGTACTTTAGCCTCTTTAATCACTTCTTAAGTGCAGTCCATAATGCTAGCGCACTCTTCTCTACCATGTACTGATTCTTGAGAGTGAGACAGGGATGATGCCTGAGGAAGTGAACTGCCTGATCATTTTCCTCAAGGGTGGGTTGGGCATCCTACGGTGTGCCAATCCCAATAATAGCGCGGAGCTTCTTGGCTCCAAATACTATCTTAACATCGGAAGCTCAAGTCAAATAGTTTTGGCCATGCTGGGCCAGCTCCTCGAACTTCCAGTTTGTGACGCCAGTCATCTACATGTGCATGAATGGGATAAAAAAGTTTACTGTCGGTAAACATGCATGAAATAAATTTACTACAGGTAAATAAATTGGATAATGATACAAAAGATTCTCGTGATGTTCCAGAATTTTCTATAATTTTTACTGTTAATTTTGGTGATTAAAAGTAATTTAAATAATTACAATTAATCAAAACAGTAAATAAATATAGAAAACATAGAAAATAATAATAACAGAAATAAACATGCTTCAAATGCTAAAAATAATTCAAAATTTGAATTTCCGAGGCCCGTCACTCGACCCGCTTAAGAAAACGGGGTAGGGTTTCCCCTACCCTGTTCTTTCGGTGGCAGCGGCGATCCGAGCAGCTGGTTCGGGCGGGCGTGCGGCGGGGCGGCTGATGGAGCTCGGCGGCGCTTGGGGCGGCGAACGCAGCGGTGTTGGTGGAGCTCGGCGGCTCATCGGGCCGGCGGCACCCGAAGCCGGCGGCTCGGTCGTCGGTGCTGGCGAGCTCCCGTTGATTCGGTGGCGGCCCCGGCGGCGGCTTTGGGCGACGGCCAACTCGAACGGCTACATCGGGATCTGGCGGCGTGTGGACCGGTGCGTGAGGCGGCGCTTCGGCGAGGCACCAGACGGATGTAGCGCTTCGGGCGACCCTAGGCGGCGACTTCGAAATTTAGAGCGATCTAGATATAGACAATTCAATCTACTAATGCTTCTATGATTACCTTTCGATTCACCGGAGCGATTTGTGTTGATAACGTGTTGAGAAACTGTCGCTGGCAACCAATCAGATCGATTCCTCTGCTATGCAAAAAAAAGATCAATCACAGAAGATAGAAATAGTAGATTAAAACTCAGGGATAGAGAGAACCACTGGTCTTTCTTTATTGCTTCTTTTCTCATGCATGTGTACAAAATTGCCAATAGTACTCTCTATTTATAGGCTAGTGGTGAGGTGCCCACCATAGGCCAAGGCTTCAAATCCAGGCCCAGATTTTCTAACACCAGTGACCTTGTTGAGCAAGGGGTTTGTGGGCGGCAGGGGGTGGTATGGTCTTTATTAGAGCAGGGGACTAGGGGGATAACTCGTATATATGCGCCGATGGGGACGCGATATCCTCCGTGTGATATTTTATGAGCTACTCACCGTGTTCTTTTTTATTTGTCTTCTTAAAATTTACACTATTAAATTTTATAAATTTGATCATCAATAGATTTAAAACTATCTATATTAGTTATACAAAAATTATATCATTAGATTTATCATGAAAAATATTTTCATAATATTATAATTTTATTAGTATATCTTAATGTAAAATTATAAAAAGTAACGGTCAAGATTGTATCTCGCAGGCTGTGAAAAGTCAAAAACATGGTGTAATAAAGAATGGAGGGAGTAGTTGGCTCCAGATACAAGATTAACGGATGGACATTGTACACTAGGGCACTCCTAATATAATGTCTATAACTTGCCACTTCACATAGACACAAGATATCTTACATGAAACATTACTATCATCTCTCTCTTCCTTAATAGTCCTTCCACATCATTCTTTTGTTTACTTAGCATGCTATAAACATTGCTTACATCATCCCATTGAAAATGCCCTTAGAATTACCCCAGATGGTATACATATAACAAATATCGTATTGTGAGTACCACCAGCCTAACTTACTAGAAGTAACAACGTATGATCGGGGAGATATCAAGTGAAAATAAGCACTTTATGAGAACGATGCAACTTCCATTAAAATCAAACGTACAAGTTTTAAACAATTGTTAAAAAATGTCAGCTACAGGATAAGGGCATGGTCTATATTTATAGAAAATTTTAAAAAATCAAGAATAAGATTAGGTACACCAAGGCATAGCATGCAAAGTAGAAGGCTTTGGAAATGAGGTTTGGTTCTTTCGAGGTGGTTTATGACAACTTTCCTCATATGCTCGAGGTGCTACAGGACAGGAACCCGGGCACACACATTGCTGTGAAGGACAAGCCATCCAGAAGACCGCCCAGTTATCTGGTTTTGCAAAGGGTCTGCTTAGCATTCGATGCTTGCATCGATGCTTTCAGACACATGTTACCAGTGATTTCAGTTGACGAGATGTTTCTAACAGGGAAATACAAGGGGCAGATTCTGACAGCAATTGGCGTTGATGTCAATAATTAGATTATGTCCTTGGCCATCGCATTCATCGAAAGTGAGAATTTTGATAGCTGGTTGTGGTTCCTTCAACATGTGAAGGAGGGAGTAGTTGATGCACATCCTGATGTCTACATAATCCATGATCACCACCTTAGGATGATGAAGGCCATAAGAAAACTTCAACAAGACCCGGAGGAGCCGTTCCCTTGACCAAACATGAGGAACAGATGGTGCCGTCACCATATGGGGGCCAATTTCTTCAAGCAGTTCCCACAATAATTGTTGGTGAATATCAAGTGCTTCTCCCATTAGATTGAGGCCGAACCTTTGGATAAGTGGTCCTTGTTGCATGACATAGACGGTACGAGGTATGGCATAATGACTACTAACCTTGTGAATGTGTACAACTAGGTTCTTAGGTTTGTGGGCAACTTTGCCATGTCGGATATTACACAGAGGGCTTAGATTTTTTATCTTGACCTATTGAAGAGTGGAAAGAGCCGTCAGCATAGTCTTCACATTAGGAACGATATGGACGAAGGGGAAGCTGGATCGGTGTCGGACCCTAGAGCAACAACTCTGGAACCATCTATGTAAATCACACTAGTACAGGATTAGCTAGTGCACAGAATAGTAACAAGGATATATATCAAGAACAATGACAAACTTTATTTAACTAAATATGGGTCTAATGGCCAAAGTTTACATCCACAGCCTATAGAACAAATTTAAATATAAGCAGCGGAAGAAGCTTAACAAGCCTGTCCATAGGCAAACGACAGTAAGATACAACATATACATCCTGATTCTCACCGAAGTCAAAGTTGTTCTCCTCTGGCAACAGAATTTTAAGAAAGGTGAGCACATAAAATGTACTTCGCAAGTTACACAGGAAAATGCACAATAATGCAAGGTTGAAAAGTGAAGGCATATAGGGTTATTTGAGCGTAAAACAATATTTAAAGAAAAACAGTAAATAGATTGAAATTGATGAATTTAATACAGTAAGAAATAGTAATTTAAGCTAAATAATATCATTGGAGCAGGCACCGGCCTGACGCCAACCTAACCACAGACATCCCACCCGAACCATCTTTCCCAACAAGATCTCATACGGATTCCATCCATAAACTTTTCATAAACCATTTTCAAAAACAAAGTCTAATCCATGAAAAACTTTACTCAGCTTTCCCATCACCGTGGGCACGGCTATACTGGATAGATTATATACTCTGCAGAGCTTGTACAACTTTACCCATAAGACATAATCATCCCATATTGGCACCGGATAAGCACACTTCCTTTGGTGTGCGGTGATAAGATCATGACATGGCTTTTACAATGCAAAACTGTCAACCTAGCCAAGCCAACACTAAGATTTCAGCCCACTAAGGAATCCACTAGATTGGGACCCCTTCTTGAGCTGACTGAGACTACATATGGCATACGCCACGCTCACTTTCAACCTACAATGAGACTCAGGTTGGGACCTGTAAATTAGTTAGCCAGGACTATCCCATACCAGTCTTATAGTAGTACGATAGGGCTTTGTAGCAGTAGCTCGCAGACTGATCCTTAATTTGACTTAGGCACTATCCACATACACCTTGTGCTTGGCAATCAACATTGTGTCACTAAACAACAATGCATGCCAGCAAACACCAACCACCTAACCATTTGCTTAGGTCTAAACCATATTTTATATTTTATTTTGAAATATTCCATAGCTTTTCTTGACTCACCGAAGTCAAGAATACATTTGAAAAGCTTATCATTTTATGTGAAAAGTTATCTCAAACCAAAAATTATGTCAAAGTATGTCTAAGTATTTGATACAGAATTCTCTAGTCCATACTAGTGTACTAACCAGAGTTTTATTCTAGAGTGACAAAGTATCCGGGAATCAGTATCAAAGGAGGTATTAACAAGTAGACAATAAATAATTTAAAACTGAATTGAAATACGTTGAATAAAAATATGCATGTAGCATAATTTAAAATAACATAATTTTATTTGCAAATTAGGATCAACAAGATCAAGGTACATGCCTTGCTTCGCGAATTGGTGAGAATTGTTGTCGAAAAAATACTCAGAATCATTATAGTCTACATGTGAAAATAACCCACTAAACTTAAATAAAATTTAAATAAAATCCAAAAATTGTAAAATATATACTAGGAGATAGATTATAAATTTAGATGAATTTAGGAATTTGAATCACCGGATTCAGAGTTCGGACGGCGGAGACTGAGTCATTTGGAGTTTGAATGGAAGATAATATTATAAAATTGGAAAAGGGAAGAATATTCTAGGGAATATTCCACTCGGTGGGATAAATATAAAGGGAAAAGGCTGTCTTGTTGGACCATCTTGTAAGTGAGGGAAAAGGGGATGAAGAATAAGCCTTCAGGCTACGAACAGAGGAAGAACGGGTGCATGGAGATGTCTATGGCACTGGTGATTGAAGGCATGGGAGGTGGATACAAGTGGCAAAATGGGTCATTGGGGTGTTGAGGAACACATGGGAGGTGGCAGCACGATGGGAGACGCGGTGTGGCGGCGGTGGCGGCAGCCAGGCGTGGCCTCGCATGGGTGATGTCATTCCAGCAAAGAACATGGTGAAGTAGCATGAGCACGGGCTTGGCCTCGGCCCAAGGAATGCGTAGGTGAGCTCGGCTTGGCCGGAGGATGGCCGAAGAAGTAGGGCAATGGTGACGTGGCCGCATGGGGTGGTAATGGTGGTGGCTCTCTATGGAGAAGAATTGGGTAAATTGAGACTTGGAATATGTAGGGGGGATGTTGGTAATGGTGTAGTAGCGAGGAATCGAAGAACGGCTCATCGGAGACGTCGAATCGACGGCGGGAGTTAAAAACGCCCGGTTTTAGGAAAAATTTGATTCCCATCAATTGGCTGCCTCAAATCAAATTAAATTGGTGGAGGGGTTGCTTAGATGCTGGAACACGATATGACACGAACAAAACTCAAAAAAGTTCACCGGAGCAAAAGTTGGCATGTTAGAGGGAGGAGACCGGCGCACGAGCGGGTTACGGCTTCTCTAGTACTTTGCGCAAAGATAGGGGAGGTGCTGGGGGTTGGCATGTGAATGGAACACAAGGTGGTGCTTCTATTTATAGGGCAAGAAAGAGGGAAATGGGATTAATTCATCTGCAATGAATCTAGTGTCAGATTTTCAACTGTTCATGACTTAGGAACTGAAAAACTAAAAATTAACTAGCTAAAAATTGAAAATGAATTGATGTTTGGCAAAGAATGTTGATGTTTCTTGCTGCCTTAATTTCTTTAGTGGAAGGGAATTGATTTGGCATGCATGCAATGGGTTTGTGGGTGTCCGGCTATGCAACAGAGGAGGCTGTTCAGCTGGGTAGAAATAAAAAAGAGGAGAGAGAGTAGCAGTTTCAGTCAGCAAGCATGCAGCTGAACGGAAGACAAAAGAAAGGGAGAAAAATGGAAAGGAAGGAGAAGAAAAAAGAGAAAGAAAGATGGGTAAGAAGAATGGGTTTGACCCAGAAAAAAATGGATTCTATATTTTTCTGGAGATTTTGAATCTTTAATATTTGAATTTGAATTTTGGAAATGAACTGAAAATTTGGAACGGAATTAAGACTTTGGAATTTGAACTGAGAATTGGAATTTGGAAATTAAATTTTGGAATCACAAATAAACTCTAGATATTCAAAAGGATGGCAGAAATGGATAGATTAGAATTTCTAATGAATTTAGAAATTTGAACAGGTCCAATCGGACTTATGACGAAGAAATATGGGCTACCGGAAGTTTGAATCTGAATAAAAGGAAAAACAGGAATTTCACTGTGGTCGAAAACTACCATAGTCAAAAGCTACAGTAGTCGGAAAGGTTATAGTGATCAAAAAAGCTTTAGTAGTCGAAGAGTTATAGTGGTTGGAGAAGTTATAGTAGGCCATAAGTAGTCGAAGTCTACATGTGGTCGATAATGGCAGTGGTCAAAATAGCTTGGTCGATGGTCGAAGTGGCAGTGATCGGGAGCGACTGTGGTCGGAAGCGAAGGTGGTCGAAAGTAGAGGTAGTCGAATAGACTGTCATGGTCGGATGGCTAGAGTGGTCGAAAGCAGTGTCAGAAGGCTATGGTCAAAAAGCACAATGTGGTCAGATAGCTGTCGTCATCAGTGACTGTGGTCGAATAGCAGAGGTGGTGATGCGGATACATACAAGCTTAGCACTTTTCAGTCAAATACATTATTTCACTGGAAAGAAGTATTGAGCCGCATTAAATATTGTCAGGTGAATTTGTTTCTTAAGGAGTTTCTTTTAATTGATGATGAACTTGGAATACTACATCATGCTATTATTTTATGTATTCTTAGGTATGATTCATGTGAAGACTTGGGAGGGCAAAAGGGAGGAGCACAAGGTTCATCAAATCCACGTGAGTATCTTGATCCTACGTCGAGAAGATCGGGCGACCCCCTATCATCTTGGTATTAGAGCGCGGTTTACTCGGTAGGATTATTTACCCTTACTTTTAGATTGATTTACTTTTGTTCCTATAGTCCATTAAAACCGAAAATTGCCACAAAAAAATCCAAACCCTAGTTTTTGCGTCTGTTAATTTTGTGAGTTTTGTTAGGTTTTGATCCATTAGAATTTTGTTTAGGTGCTGATCGTTCGTGTGTATTTGCGTAGCTTAATCTTTGTGTCCAATCCAAAATCCAAAAAAAATCTTGCTAATATTTTTTTCATCAATTGAGACTAGCTGTTGAATATTGCATCTAGGGCTGCTCTTGAGTGTTTTACACTTTGCTAAATATTTGTGACCCGCAAAAAAAATCAAAGGAACGATTAAAGCTAGTTCGGCCTTTAAAAAAAAGGACAACTGAAAAAAAGAAGAAAAGAAAAGGAAAAAAAACATGGTCGAAATTGGGAGAGTTCCTTGTCCATAAATTCAGATTGTGTGATTTAATTTCTTGAGCAATCTCGTGCCCTTACATTGATATCATTGCAATTGGCTAGTGTCTCTCCTAGTACTTGGTGCAAAACGAGCTATTGAATTCTCAATTTCAGATCAGTTCTATTTAGCTCATTCCTTTGTTGCATCGAATCACATTGATCTTTGCGTGTGCGTTCATACACTTCACTTAAACCTTTTGGATCAGCACTTAGGCAAAATATTCTAGCTTGGATTATTACTTAACTTTACAACATCAAGAATTTCAGATTTTAGGATATACACTTCCATACCAAGCTCCACCATATAATCGTTGTTGTGTAAGTAGTGAACACTCTTGAATTCGCTTAATCATCACGTTGTTGTTGTCACTTCTACCAGGTGTAAGTTTTTATTGGCCTTAATTCACTCCGGAAGGGTAAGAACTTTACTTGGGAGAGAAAATAGTGAGATTGAGTGATTTCCATAAAGCATTATTCTACATAGTTACTTGTTTCTTGCATAGCTAACCATGTCAGGTGGAGGAGAACACCATGATGAGAGTGGTGAGACAAATGAAACTCAAGCATTCGTTAAGCAATATCAATTTGGGGCATTCCGTGAACACTTTCAACATGAGCTACGCCAAGGGATCGAGCAACTCCATGAAAAGCATGATGCTTTTGCTGATCAAATTGCACGGAAGATGCAAAACATAGAGATACAAGCTGATGAAAATGTGCGCCAATTGCGGGAGGACATTGGAGCCCTCACTAGGCTCATACAAGCTCGCAATGGTGGCGATGAAGCAAGTGTTCAAGGAGGAGACGCTGCTGCACATGTACCTCCTGAACCGCAACATCGAGTGGCTGCCAACGTGGTGCGTCCACCACATATAGGAGGACGAGGAGGAGGAGGCCATGGAGGGCATGGCCAAGGCCTAGGTGGTGGCCGTGGTGCTGCTGCACATGCGATGGAATGGGATGGTGATTTTGCTTTGCATTACATTGACCACTATCGTCGTCCACGCAATGAAGATGATGGATTGGGCAAGCTCAAGCTTTCCATGCCCAAGTTTGTAGGTGGAACTGATCCCGAGGAGTATCTCATTTGGGAATTGAAGGTTGACAAAATATTCCGTATGCATCACTATACGGATGAGAGAAAGATACAGTTGGCATCACTTGAGTTTGAAGGCTATGCTTTGGATTGGTGGGAACAAGTCATTACTCAAAGAGTCGAGAATGGAGCGAGACCAGGTGGCATCATGGCAAGAGATGAAGAGAGAAATGAGAGCTTGTTTTGTTCCTCGTCATTACAAGCGTGATCTATTTGATAAATTACAGAATATGAAGCAGGAGAAGAGACTTTTGGAGAAGCATACAACACAGTTCTATCCAAGTCCATCCTTCGTTCTTATGCATTCTTGGTGTGTCATGTGAGAAGATGACCGAGCATGGGACTTTCCCTTCGGTCAAGGAGACATGTAGTGCCCCATTGCTACAAACAACACTTGAGATGTATCAAAACCCATGTAAGGATGAGTGCCACATATCCAAATTGAGTGAGAGTGATAAAAACTGTGAGTTGTGTGATTCCACCAAACATGAGGTTGAGAGCATCCAAATTGAGAGTGAGAGAAATACACAAAAAGAAAAGAGGGAAAGAGATGATAGGAAAAGTGATATTACTTTTTATACTAACAACTTACTCTCTACTTCTAGTGTTGCTTCTCATGTTATGCAGGTTGACATTAAAGCTGAGGAGTCGAATGTTCCACAACCGGTACCATTGGAAGTCAAAGATGAGAAGATAACCACAGTTGAAGTGAAGTACTTGCTGCCCCGTTGTTACATTATGATGATTTAATACATACAACACCGACATCAACTGACGAGAACAATAAAGGTGACAATATTGGTGCTGAAATTAATTGTGAAACGGTGAGTACTTGTGAGAACTCATATATACGAATGAAAATTCCATGTTCTGAAATTTCTTTGCTCAATTTACATAATGTGGAATTGATTACTCATAAGGAAGTTCTTACGAGAATATCTCCTGATGATTCTTTATATTATATCATGTTTGATGATCCTAAAGAACTATCTAGTGTGCTTGAGAATGTTGCTGAAATTTCATGTTTAAAATCACTAGTTAGTACCTATGCATATACATATAAGTTCAATTTTATTGGAAATTATGGTATAGATGATAAGTTTTATGTTTACCGAATATGCATTACATGTGATGAGTTTGCTGAATTGAAATTGCATATTTTGGATAAACAATCTTCTATGCCATATCATGATCACAATGAGATGAGTTTCAACAAAAGTGCTGCATGTTTCAAAAGATTTCTTAAGCCTACTTATTCATCCTTTAATGTACAATCATGTACAAATAATCAAAGTAGCGCAGTTGAAGCATGGAAGGAACTAAAAATTTTCTCCCCCATATTTGAACAACTTAATTTGGTTTGGACCATTAATGACTTGTCCATATGCCTAGCAAAGTCGAGGACGACTTTTTCTCATAGGAGGGAGAATGATATGAAAGACAATGTTGTAATGTATACATCTTATGGTTGCCGTTATATTAATTTGTTTGTGTGGAACAACGAGAATGACACGATAATTGATTCATACATATACCATGCATATGTGTTGTCCTTTTTATCTACTACGTCTTCAGATATTCTTGATATGCTAAGCAAAAGAAGTGTTGATGACAAATATATATACCATGCATATATGTTGTATTCTTTGCTTAGTACAATTTCAGGCTACCAAAAGCCGAGGACGGCTTTTCTTGAAGAAGGGGAGGATGATGCGGATACACACAAGCTTAGCACTTTTTAGTCAAATACATTATTTCACTGGAAAGAAGTATTGAGCCGCATTAAATATTGCCAGGTGAATTTGTTTCTTAAGGAGTTTCTTTTAATTGATGATGAACTTCGAATACTACATCATGCTATTATTTTATGTATTCTTAGGTATGATTCATGTGAAGACTTAGGAGAGCAAAAGGGACGAGCACAAGGACTTAAACTACAAATTTTGGATAAGATTTTCAAGCCAAATTCGGATCTCCCACGTGCTCAATCCAATTCAAACTCGGATTCAACTCAGAATTCAATTCGGATTCGGTTCGAGACAGCCTGACAGGCAGTTACTACAAAGGCCATAACTTTCACAAACGGAGTCCGATTCAGGTGTTCTTGTACTCGTTGGAAAGATAATTTCAAGGGCTACGCAATGGATCTGGCCCTACCTTCAAATTCGTCACATATTAAAAGTTATGATCGAAACATTGTGACAGCTTAAATTTAGATTTTTCCTTTTGTGTGAGTTTATTTCCAAATACATGTAGGGATGAGTTGGAGTTGATTTAGGACCTCTTGGCCAGCCATGAGGTGGAGAGGGAACTATATATTGAGGGTTAGACCCCCATTGTAAGGGACGATATTTGAGAATAATGAATCTACTAAAGTTTGTTCGAGTTTAGCATTGCTACCAAAGTTCCGTAGGGAATTAGGAGTGATTTTCTTCAATCAAGATCATTCAACCTTTCCATTGGGAATTGGGAGCGCGATGGAACTTCATCAGTGGTCGTGAAGTTCAGCACGTGTGGTTGGGCGAATTATAGAGTGCTAACTCTTGCATTGGCAACGGAAGATCACTACGGTTCATCAAATCCACGTGAGTATCTTGATCCTACGTCGAGAAGATCGGACGACCCCCTATCAGGTGGTCGAAGAGCCATGATCGAATGGTTGAACGTGGTTAAAATTCTATATGAGGTCAATGGTCGAAACGGTTGTGAGTGGTTAGCGGTCGAAATGATGGTCGAAAGAATCGAAGCGTTCTGAGAGGTCAGGGGGATTGGAGGGTTTTGAGAGGTCGGGGCCGAAGGCTACCGTAGTCGGAGAAGACTTTAGCAGTCGAGAGATATAGAGAGAAGAGTTGAGTACCTTAGCGTAGACTATGAGGAGGTCGAAGGTTGGTCGACTGTGACGAAGAAGCGGCGGAGGCGGCTCGGTCGTCGATGGCAAAGGGGTTCTGGCGGTGGACTGGATCAGCGAAGGGGCGACAGACAGTCGTTCGGGCTCGGTGAAGACGGAGGCGGTGGCAGCGAAGCGCCGAGAGTCCCAGGCTTCCTAGAAATGCTCGCCGGAGCTCGATTTAAGGCCAGCGGAGGAGGAACTCGATGCGAAAGTCTCGGGCACACAAAAACAAGAATTGAGGAATGGAAGAAGAGCAGCATGAGCGGGAGATGTTGAGAAAGGTATTTATAGGCGCGGAAAAGAGGAAGGGCTGAGAGGCGGCTCATCGGATTTATGGTCCGTGGAGTGGTGCACGATCGTGGTTGATAACGAGGTTTAAAGCGGGGAAAACCATCAGAGGAAGTGGGGAATGAAGAGGGCTATCAATGACATCAATTGCTTCGGCTAACAGGAAGTAACGATCACCATAAAGAGCTCGTGTGGTGACGGCAATGGCTGTGGATGGAGGAAGAAGAAGGAGGAGAAAGAGATGATGACGGGCCCCACCAGTCGGTGAGAGGAGAGGACTGTGAGTGGATGCACGATGCGTGCTGGCAGAAAATCCTGGTCGTCCGAGTGTCAGCTCGAGGAGAGGGTTGGGTTTTTAATTTTCTTCTTGATTTTTAGAAAAGCCAGGAACCTCCAAAAAGGCTTAAAAAATACCACATAAAAGTCCAAAAATTCAAGAATAATTCACAGAATTTTTTTAAGATGTTTTAGACTTAGAAAAAATATTTTCAACTTAAAGTTGGTCTTTAAATTTTTACAAAAATATTTTTTAACCTTGAAATTGATTTTTAAATTCTAAAAAACACAGAAAATCTAGACAAAAGCCAAAATTTTTAAATAATTAATTTAAAATATTATTTTACAGAAATTCAAAATACCCTTTATTTAATAATATTTCCATGTTTTTTACTTAAATTACTTTTAAGAACAAGCATATTTAAAAGCTGAAATTAGGCAAGTAAAAACTTTAAAATTTAGGCCACCAAATAACACTGATTTTTATTTAAATTAAATTATTTTTTTTACTATTAATTTTTGAAATAAACAGCTTGACTGTTACAATCGGCGAGTAGACGTTGCGACCACTGTGGCCAAGAAGGCCACACTACGAGACGTTGCAAGGCACCTGCCGACGAGTAAGAACACTGGTGTGAAGTGTCATGCGCCTTGTTGTGTGCATATTGGTAAATGCTATCAAGTTGTAACTTCATTTGTAGTGTCGGTCCGTGAAATGCAGCACCATTTCTTCTTCTGTATGTACTGGTACTAACAGTACAAATGCTATCAGGTTGTAACTTCATTTGCAAACTTTAACTTGATTTATAGTGTAAGTCCATGAAGTGCAGCACCATTTGTAGTGTAAGTTTGTGAAGTGCGCCTCCATCTATAAGATTCAGTCCCATAATATATTCACGTACATCATAACATGGCATTCATGGGGGGGTCAATCCAGTGGACAAAGTCATATTTCGCCATTGCTGTAAAGGATGGTTAACATGGAAGCTCTATTTGTAGTAATAGAAAATAAACTATTAGCTAATTGTACCCTAAAGTGTGAGCATCGGAAGAAACGTTGTCCACCTTCAAAATGGCCATCCGCGACCTACACAACCGCTCCTCCCTGTGTCTGCATTTTGGCCACACCAGTTGAGGACACTTGTTTGGCATCAAGCGGTAGTTAGGATCGAAGTTCTCTCTCCTTTCTAGGGGAATGTCTTGCGTTGAAAACCCTGATTGGACTGGCCCCTTGGCGACTACCATAGTATGTTACTCTGGATGGAGAAGGTTGTTCTTCCTACGGTTGGCACGGTATAGTGCTCCCAGTTTAAGGGGGTGCGCTGTGCATTTTATAGTCCGCGAGGGAGGCAGCATGATTTCTGATAAAGCGGGTCATGTGCTAGCTTTATGCAGATTTGCGCAGTGACTAGACCAGACGGACAAGCTTCGCGCAGTGACAAGACCAAACGGGGCAACTTTGAGCAATAAAAAGACCAAAGGAGACAACCTTGCGTAATGATCAGACCAAACGGGTTAGCTTTACGCAGTGACAAGACCAAAGCAAACAGTCTTGCACAATGGCAACACCAAATGTGGTAGCTTTCATCACTAACAAGACCAAATGAGGTAGCTTTACACATTGAAAGAGACCAAACGGGGTAGCTTTGCAACGATGTGATTGTCTGGCATGCCACTACCTTGCGGATGTGAATTTGTCCAAATTGAATTGGACTTGCAAAGTACAGGCTGCGTCGGCTAAGCCTATAAGTACTGCCCCTTCGCATGATGTTTTCCTCCACCACGACTACAACACTACATCGCTAGTATAGAAAAGCAATGGGAGGTGATCACCCGACTCGTAAGGACTGCTGTAGCGTGTCAGGAGGCCAGCTCCCTCAAGCGAAGCACCCCATACCCCCAACCCCAACCCAAACCTCAACAGTTCCCACCGAGCGTTCGCCGCAAGACCCGTCCGTGAGGGAGACGCCCTCCTCTGCTGGTGTAGAGATACGTGCAAGTTCTTCAAGTCAAAGGAGTGGTTGAGCTTGGTCATGCATTACTGGAGTTATAATAACTATACCTAGGACTATCCAGACTAGCGTTGGGACACTGACCGCTACTGGCAGCCGATAAAAATGGGTTACAATACATTCCCTTACTAGTTCTCTTGTATGGCACGCATCAAGCTCTCCCCTCTTCTCGTAGTCTCCGGATCTGCTATGCGCCTACCGCAAATAGATCGATCAGGAGATCCACCCGCAGGACCAATGGACTCTGGACTATGAGGAGTGGGATGCCCAAATGGCACACGAGAGGATGGAGGAGCGATGCTGTAGTGAAGATCGAAATGGACGTATCCGACTGGAGACACAAGCTCCCCTGGAAGCGTACAGGCACAGGGAGCGAGAGGCTCGTGAGGAGGAGCATGAGAGAAGGTGCGAACTGGCGACAAAGGCCATGGCCAATGGCGAGGACTATAACGACGAGCTGGGCCGCAAGGGCAAATGGTCACGTTCCACGCAATAGTTTGGCGCTCTTCGTCCATATGTCCCATGTATTTCTAATTCCCTAAAGGTATGTGTGTACCATCCTTGGTTCCTTAGCCTACGTGCCATGTAACCCCCTTATCGAATGAACGGTCGTATTATTTTTCTTACATCATTTATCCGAAGTTCTCGTAAGAATTCTCGGTTCCATCGTAATATCACTTATCTTGCTACTTACGAATTGTTGCTACCTCAATCGTGCTCACAAAATTTTTCACAAAATTTATCGCACTAGAACAACATATGACGATTGTAAAATATTATTGCGAGTATAATAGATTTCGTACCATTCACAATTTACGAAAATCACAAACAGATTAACTGAGTCTACCCTTTTATCTAAAAAACTTACAAACAAGATTTCCTAAATGTTACTTATCTACAACAATTGCCATTTACCCCCCATAATTATTTCCATCGAATTAATAAAATTTATATATTTTTTTCAAAATCGCTCAACGACTATAAGATTATCGCCCAACCTTTGGGCGACTTAGGGTCTTATCGCTCGACGGTTGAGCAACATGGTCTAGTCGTCCAACGGTTGGGCGACTTAGCCATGTGTCGCCTAATGGTTGGACAACTAGTCTAAGTCACCCAACTGTTGAGGACATATGGTCAAAACTACAAAAAAAAATAACAGGTATAATACTATCATTTGGAATTAAAAATTGATTATTTAAAAGAATTCTAAGATGTTTGGTCATCAGAATGGATGTATTATATATAAAACTAAGGTATGGGCACTGCCTAAAAACATAAAACAAAAGCCTTACCAAACATAGGATATAGGATATATGAAAAGCACAAGAGTTAACAATTCTGTCATAAGGGGCTGCTGTTACCACCATATGTACAAGCTAGATTATGTACATGCTAGCTGCTGTTACCACCATATGTACAAGCTAGATTCTTATAACTTGAAGTACAGGAAAAACTAGTTCAGGAAAACACACAGAAAAAAAGGCAAGTTGGCCATAAGACACAGAAAGAATCGATCTATAAGGATAAGGCTAACAACATTGAAATCAGCATCGCTACAAATTGCTTCTGCATCACACACTAGAATTCACCTTCAACATTGAAAGTTCCAGTATTTTCCTCTCTCCTCACACGAAAATGAAGGCAGTTGGATGATGCTACCAAACTCAACTCCCTATATCTCTAGTCTGGTCTTGGCTGCTGTTGAATCGTGGGGTCACAGCTTCCAAGTTGTATGATCAGCTCTGCCAAAACAAAGCTTTGTATAAAGCAAGGCTGAGCACCTCAAAGGAAGTGATGCTTAGCGGCGTGCAAACAAGCAGGGATTTATGAAAGCCTTAGGGCCATTTCTTGGAGGAGGGCTCTCTTCTGGGACGCAGTGATTAGCTGACTAGTTTCAGCACGTTCAAGCACATTGGTGACGATTGCGGCAGCATGACCAAGAGGCTCCTCAATTGCTCTCTTCAACATGAAAGCCTGAGCAACATGAAAAACCAGAGTTAGAAAAATCAGGGCAGTATGCTGATTGTCATAGTTGAACTTGCATAAGACCAAACACACTGCAAGAAGAAACTAAACCTGTCCGTGATGGGATATTTTAAGCGTGCAAGGGTGCTGGACCCATGGTTCGCCATCCACTTGAACCGGGAAAGGAGCAAACATTTTTATCTTGATTGATTGGCCTTGGGCAATCCTCCGTGCGCGAGAAAGTCCAACCTAGATTCAGGTTTGTTTTCAGTCTCTAGCATTATCTTCATTCATCAGAAAGGTAATTGAATGCTGCTTGCTTACCAGAAGTGTCCCCAGATGCCAAGTTCCAGTGATACTAACTACTTCAAGCATCTTGTCATGAATTGACTGCGGGTCAAAGTTGTCAGAATTTTCCTCCTCATTTTGCCACAAGTCAACCCCTCCCATATAGCTTGGAATGTTCGCAACGAGGACACCTTCTGAATCCTGAAGAATTCACAAGCATTAGCATCTAGTAAAGATAGGGGAAGTGTCTGTAATAGTCACAAAGGCTCTCTTATAAAACCTCTGGTATCTCAATCTCAGCGCCATCAACCTCTAATCTAAGTTGCCAGGGTAAGTCTGCAAATGTCCTATCAATGATACTCTTCGCACCTTCCCTTGCATATAGAACCTTATTTAAGAACTGAAACAAGAAAAAAAAAGTAAGATTCATAATGAAATCAACCTTGCAAAGAGAACTGAAGGCAGCACACTCATTAAGTTAGAAGACCAAAAACTGACAAAGTAAACAATCAACAATGTAAGTCCTGTTCAGCTGTTGCTCATGTATGAGTCTGCTATATAGTCAACAATGACCTGACCTGTAACCCAAGCAAGAAGAAACAGCACAAACCAACCCAATTCTAGCCAGATATAGTTGAAAAACTGACAAACTAAACAGTCAACAATGTGAGTCCTGTTCAGCTGTTGCTCATGTGTGTCTGCTATATATTCAACAATGACCTGACCTGTAACCCAGGCAAGAAGAAACAGCAGAAACCAACCCAATTCGAGCCAGATATAGTTGAAAATATGACTAGAAACACCTGGACAACTATACTGTACATAGAAATCATGAGGTACAGTGTGTGTTCAATCATCCACATGCTATATAGGATACATCAATCACATTCAGAAAAATATATATAGGAGACAACAAATTTGATATTGGCCAAGAAATGGTAGAGTTTATAGTATAGCTCCTACCTGTCTAGCTCGTTAAGATTAATCTACCCCATGAACACAAGTACACAACACCATACAGTAACTGCCAGCTGGACCAAGTACCCCATCATCCCATGCACACACCACCATAAAAGTAGTTTGCTACTGATTCTTCATATCAAAGTATCATTCACCTCTTTACGGCATCTTGGTAATGACATTCTCAGTAGCACAAAGCATTAAGTTTTGCATCACATTTTGGAATAAAATTACCCATTCATATGTTCATTTTTTGTTTATTTGTTTCCTTTTTTCTTAAACATGAAAATCATGCATACATACATATGTACGTATGTACATACATACTGGAGGTATAACTGAAAAAGTGAAAATCAACAATTGCTCATTTTTTATATTAGGTAGAGTTGCAATTGTTATGGTTATGAATATTGTGCAGAGAAAATTGCACTATAGATCCCTGAACTTGTAGGGTTGTGCCACTTTACCCCCTTGAACTTGCATTTTACTTTAGTAGTCGTGCCCGAAATTCTTGCAATAGTTGCACTAAACCCCAGTTGGTGCGAAAATATGAGCGAAAACAGTCGCCTAGGGAGGGACCCTAGTCGAACCAGAAGTCGGGACTATAGTCGCACAAGGAGCAGCAAGCATAGCCGAAACAGACTGTGCTACTAATCCGCAGTGAAGCTCCTCAGCACGTAGTGTTGAAAGGGCCTCAGTGACGGTCGATCGAGGCAAGTAGCTCAGCAATTGAGCCCTGAAAGGCTCAAACTCTGGGCAAAGATGACAGACGAAGTCATAAAGGCGAAGACGATCATAATCCACCGTTTGCACCTTATGACACTCCTAGCAAAGCGAAGAGACCAGCTTGTCCCAACTGACGCCAGAGACTAGCTAGGGCTCGGTAAAAGTCGTCGACATAGTTCTCCTGGCGAAGCGTCTCTAATTCACATTGAAGCAAAAAAAACTAAGCATCACTACTCTGTTGATATCGCTCACGCAAGTACTCTCATATCTGACAAGTGGAACGTAGGCTAACAATGTCTAGCTGGATGGAGTCGTCGATGCTGACCACCAGGATGGCTTGAACATGGGCCTCATCAGCATACCAACGCTCGAAAGCATTAATGGCATACTAAAAGGTCTCATCACCAGCGTCAGCGGTAGCCTCAGCCTCCATGGTGGTTTCATCTCCTGCAGGAGGTGCAGAAGTAGGTTGCCTGATAGGAGGCTGAACCGGCGATGGCGGACAAAGTTGTGCACAAGTGATATGTCTCTAGAAGCGAAGACCATCAAGCGTGATCTCCATGAGTAATGACCACAACCTATAGTTCGTCCTATAGAGCTTTGTTCCCAAGAATGAGATCGTAGCTGATGGAACGAAAGCCATCGGTAAATAGCGCAACGACCAAGGCAGTGCAGTCTAACAGGCACCGCTAGATTTTTTGGAAACGGAAACTCTTTTTCTGGAAACTGGATATGGTTTCTATCAGAAACCGATATGGTTTCTATACAAAGCACGGTCTCGGCGGTCGAAGAGAAGATGGAGGTGGCAGCCGGCAGCAACGGCGGCGGGGGTGGCAGCCTGATCTGGGCAGCGGCGTCCCCGGCTAGACAGCGGCACGAGCGGGAAGGTGGCGCCGGATCCACCCGGGTGGTGGCCGAAGGAGAAGGCAATGCCAGATCCGTGCAGGGAAGCGGCCGGAGATGATGGCGGTGGCTTCAGACTAGGCGGTGAAGACCTTGGGCTGGGCGGTGGTGGCCATGTGGCGTCCAACAACAGCGACGGAGGCGGCGGCCGACGTCGACGACAACAACGGTGGTGTGATGGCAGCGGAATAAGTTAGGTTAGTGCCCTAACTCTGATACCATGTTATGAATACTGTGCATATATTCATGAGACCAATGGGCAATATATATAGAGTATAAGGGACTATATGCAAAGAAAATCGTAATACGCCTAGTCAAACAACTACCTGACTGTAGAACTTTTCAGGATTTTCTTCGCGGAGATTATGAATGTCAAGTGCAACCTTTGCATCACAACCGATACCTGTCACCATGGTAAAATGAGTTTCTTGGGTAAAGTCACCGACAAAGTAAAAACTTCACACCTACCTAGATAATTGTTCATAAACTTCACCAGAAGCACATTTTTTGCTTGCTTATCTTCTATTGTCACCTTCCATCTATCTAGGATGGTGACTGCTGCATGCTCTATGTCATGTAAAACTGTGCAGAGGCCTCCTTGCTTCTCAACAGCACCGAGACCACCTCCCCATGATAAAACTCTTGAAAGATCGTTGCCAGTACCAGCTGGAAGAATTGCAACAGGCGGAGGTGATTCATAATTTTGTCTATCTATCGCATCAAGAACCCAACCAACAGTACCATCGCCACCACACACAAGGATTCTGAAATGTGGTACCTTTCTGAACAACAATAATCCTGTCTCTGGCCGTTGTGATGAACTCAACTCAAACACCTAGAAAAAGAATACAGCACATTAGTGTCACAGGAAATCACAAAGATCTGAACAGCATTTGCTAGGTGGGTGCTGATTAAAACTTGACCACAGAATTGCACAAAATGGAGAAATATTCAATTGTCAAACATAAATCACAACCAGTAAACTAATTGTTAGTACAGCAGTGTTCACAAGGTGAGATGCTAACTATCAGAGAACAGGCTGAGCTTTCCAAGCTATTTGTTTGATTGGCATAAGAGTTTTTCTCCCTGCTATTACAATATCGGAGGGAGGTAATCGAGTTACTGCTTTCTGTTCATCTTTTGGATGCTGTTGCTCTTCATAAGGAACACGATTTCCAAGTTCTACTCTCACATTGTACAGAACATCACAGGTGCGATATATCATGCTAATCAAATTACCTAAGGTCGAACAATGCTCTTACAGCATTTGGCTTAACTAGGCAATTACTAGCATAGTGAAGATAAAGAGTATACATGAACATGTAGAAGAAACAATAGAAAAAGATTAAAAATGTCATTTTCGTCACAGTAGTTCTGTAATATAAAGTGATTCAACAGCATATGGATGAGTTCAAGTAAATAGATGCACCGAATGTGTGATGCACCACATATATAGGTAAAACAGCAAGTTGATTACAATTTTCATTTATGATATGACTAGGCCATAGGCACGGTTCTAGTGTGAGATGTATCATGACCTGCACTGGATTCAAAAGGAAATGTAGCCGGTGCTTGAGAGAATCTCCGCGCTGAGCTCCACTTCTCTTGTTGATGAAAACTAGAAGAGGTCTGGCATCGCCAGGCAGGTCAGTCACTGCATACTTATGTTTAGCTCCTCCTATTTCATCATTATGGAGTCTTCTCTGTTCTGATACGACTTCTTTACAATCGCTTTCACTGCTGTCATGTTCATTCTCAGCACTCCTCTGAACATTGCCCCCAATTGCTTTTAAATCCTTAGCCCTCTGATTAGCATTTGTTGTGGTATCACTTGATGAATCGTCATTACTGTCCGCAATGGTAGTGTCAGAAGGCAATCTGTTATGATGCTTTTGCTTTTTACTTCGGCTCCTGAGATGTCCCCGCACGGTGGATGCAAATTCATTTGCACCATGAGTTATAGAGCTTAAAATGCCACCAGGTTTGCTCCTGGTCCTGACAAAAAGTGGGGAAAGAATAAGGCGTTTGAATGGACCAAGGTCACAAATATCACCTGTCTCAGTAGCCATGCTTGTGTGGCAATCAACATGCACCGACCGTTGGCACCACAGGCAGCAATATATAGGACGACCTCCAAGAAAAGATCCATTGCATGGCTCCTCACAGTAACTGCAATATTGAGCTTCTTCAGACTGATCAGCTATATCTGTCCATTGCACGGTCCATTGATGGACCACATGTTTAGACTCAAACATTGAGACACATTTGCAGTCCTTCTGAGAGTATGAAGAGCAGATCATGTGTGCAGCTGCACCACAAACATCACAGCGATGAACCATATTCTCTGATGTTATCATTTGTCCAAGGGACTGAGCAGGCGAAATAGATTCTAAGCATACACAGCACTTCAGTCCTTTCGCACGAAATAAAGATTCTACACTCCATACATGTTCAGCAGTAGGAACCTTGTTGTTTCTTTCAAAATTCCTCCTTTTTGATCTGGCAATCATTTTCATCCAGCTTAAACTGATCTTCCGCCTCCACAGTGAGAGAAGGTACAAAAACGTCAAAAGAGGGACTATACCAACAGTGAAGCATGCAACAATTGAGATCCAGAATTCTGATGGGTTAGGGGATTTACTGTACCAACTGAACATAAGTATTTTAAATTGCTCTTTCAACCAGTCCATTCTCGCAGTTGACGATCCAAACAAATTATAACCTTATATTGAAGACATATGACAAGAAACTACATCCTTTTAACTATGACACCATTCTTGATTAGAGCAACACTGTCAATCATATAGCTCTGCAAAAGCTGAATAAGCTCTGAAAGTATGATCTGCAATCAGAAGAGATCAAGAGAATGAATCAACAAAAAGCATATAGATATAACCGATGTGATCAAATGAGTCTATTGATAATGCTGGACAAAAGGCTCTTTATAAATCAGAGATTGCATTGTAGAACCACTAACATGCACATTTTCGAAGTAAAGTATAGTGTAGACTCACAATTATTAACCACACTAAGAGATATGCTAAGTAGGAAGAATACTTATCCACAAATGCAAAGCTCAATCTATCAAAGACAAAGCCAGATAAACTCACAGATGACATACCATAGCAATGTTTAACAGTAAAACATTTTTAAGAATAATTTAGCACACAAACATTTCAATATTCATGGCAAATGCAACTCAGTAGCAAGTGAAGCACATCGGAAGACATATGCTAGTTGGTTAATAGTCAGTTCCTATGTCAAGGGATGAAGAAAAATACTGAGAAATCAAGTAACTTGAAACCAACCAAAATCTGTAACTCGGGTTGGTTCTTTCAGTTTAATATGTTTGGTGGAAACCATTTTTGTAGTAACTGGTAATTCTATCTTTAATCAGTATTAGGAGCCCCATGTGTGAAAAACAAATTGACCAAATTTGTGTTCCCAAAAAAATGGCCATGTCACCATATATCATTGTTACAGGGCTAGTTCCTATTTCAACTTTTTAACTAACTAAATACAATGTTCTTTGGTGGTCTAAGGGGTTAGTTTATAAAAGTTGGATCGCTTTATGTAATTGAACCATGTATTCTTTGCCGAAATTGAGGAGTCCATTAAATCAGTCCAGGAAACTACCATTTCTTTGGACAGCAAGTACCACTTTGTGAGATATTTAGTATCATTTTCATCAAACAATGCAATACTGAGAATTGACTAACTGATTTTCCCCTAAAAAAGAAAATGTATTAAATAACTGATTTTCGTAAACAGTAGTTACTTATGTCCATTTGTGGTCACTAGGGTGGCTAATACAATTCTAGAAATTCGAAAACCAAAACTAATATTATTTGGTCATTTCTCCTGTCCTAGAGATATAAGTCGATTAATTTCCTAAAACTGACTCAACCGACTGAGCAGAAATCGCCACGTTCTTCAGATCATATGCTGACCACATATAGACAGCTAACAAGCATCAAGTGCAGTTCTGTGCCCAGACTATTGTCATTTCCCTCTGCGTCATGACCTTATCAGGTGAGAATTATCAGTGGTTATGAACAGCACAATCCTCCTCGAACATTTCAGTTAGCGATTCCTCAAAAAAAAAAACATTTCAGTTACCTCAATTCACCATATTACCTTAGCAATATTCTTCCAAAATAACATTGGAACGAGACACATGCCATTACCTAAACTCACCATATTAGTATTAATGAAATTACAAAATGGTGAAACAGTAAAAACTTCAACATTATCTCAATAATCTCATAGAACCTCCCCCTCAGGCACTCACTAATCGGTACTCAATAATGCATTACCAAATGACACAAGAATAGTAATGAAGACAAGCATCTAAATGCTTTCATAAAAAAGAAAAACAAAAACGAGAAAGAATTGCGTAACACGTCATAATATAATGTAAAATATCAAACACCAAAATCAAAAGGAAGGAAAAGAACAAGTGATTAACGTGGCACAATGCAAAAATGACAGAACGAGGCTTCGATGGAATAAAGATACGGTACAAATCTACAACAACGTAAACAAACAAAAAAAGGTACCCAAGAAGAAGAGACTTTCTTCGGTGTTGGAAGGTACTCAGGGGGTGTTTCATGCGCTACTGGGATAGTTTTTTTGGCTACGGCCGATTGTTTTTGGTGAAACTGTATAGTATTGATAAGAAAAAAATGGCTTTTACAACAAAAAATAAAAAGAGGATGAGCTATGAAAAAAAAGTGAAAGTGATATGTGTATAAGATAAAAACTATATAGTGAAATATATGATGTGTTCGTAACGCCATATCTTATCTTAAGAGCTAATACGGAAGTAAAGGTAAATTTGCAAAAAAAAAAAAAAGGTAATACGGAATAGAAAAGAAGATGTACAACGAAATAGCTCTGCCGAAATAAAATTAGTAAGACGAATTTGCACTGAACCAACAGATTAATTTCTGCAAGAAGCAACCACCGAAGAAATGAGGTTGCTTTACCAAATCCAGCAAAGAAAAATAGAACAGTAAACAGAAAAACCGGGATTCTTCCCCACTTACGCCATGAACCAGGACGAGAAGCTCCGAGCCTCGGGCCCAACCCGCGCGCCCTCTCCCCCCTCTCGACTCGCCGCCGCCCCCGACGCACGCGGTTCAATGCTTCGCGACTCCGTACTACATGGTTTCTTTCTTTCTCCTTTCCTTTTTTCTCGAGGAAGGAATCGCAGAGGAGGAATAGAGGAGAGGTGTCCCTCCGGAGTCCGGCGCTCCCTTCCCTCTGGGCCCAGAGAATAGATTCTCCTACATCAGAACCGTTGGCTCCACGATCGAGCGGTTCGGGCGGTCGATGTTCGTCCACGTTAGCTCTACCACGGGTGAATCTGAATTCGGTCAACACGGCAGGGATGACACCTGTCGTTTTCTTGCTTGTTAGGGCAAGAAAGGGCCTGTGATTCTTCTTTTCTTCTTCTGCGTTTTGAACAGATCGATGCTCTCAAATTTCGAATTTTGGACACATGTGGCACTATAGCAACCCAAAATTCCAAATCTGACCCTCGGTGCAAAAAAATTCCAAAACTGGCCCCCTTCCCGACCGCGCGATCACCCGGCGGCGACACGTGGCGAGTCGTGCGGTCCGGGACCGCACGACCGCACTGTTCACGGGTCGTGCGATGCAGGGACCGCACGATCGCCTTCTTCGCGCGCGTGCGGTCGGCGGCGGGGTCATGCGATCACCAGGCGGGTCGTGCGGTCGCCACGGCGGGTCGTGCGGTCACAGGCGGGTCGTCGCGGCCGGCGCTCGGCACGAGGAGGTCGTGCGGTGCGGGACCGCACGACCCGTGGCGATCTTGATCGTGCGGTCCGGACCGCACGACCGGACGCGCGGTCGACTCCAGCGATCGCGGTCGGGAAGGAGGCCAGTTTTGGAAATTTTTTGCACCGAGGGCCAGATTTGGAATTTTAGGTTCTCACGGTGCCAGATGTGTCCAAAATTCTCAAATTTCAGCCGTCCGTGCTGTGTGGTAATTAACAAGGGGTAAATTCTAGCACCCGGACCTCGGGAAATTTCTGCCAGCGATCGCTCTGAGTGAGTTGAAAAAACAAAGGCTAAAGAGTAAAACAGGGCAGAAACATGAATAAAAGCATTAGCTAGATCCGCACTCATCCATCGATCGGCAGGTAGAAATTAAGGCACAGATAAATTAGCGATTAATGTAAAGAAGGTACCTCGAGAGATGGAGATGAGAAGCGTGCCTGCGGCTCGATGGATTGTGCAATGCATGCAATTCGCGAGCGGTAATGTAGAGACCTCGCCTTCTCCGTCGCAAGCTACTAGTAGTATCCAACTAGCGATGAAACGTGCCCCCCTCCGCACTCTAGAAGAAGAAAGATGGATGGAGAAGTAGTAGCAGGCCTCATTTTTCTAAGCTAATGGTTTATAGTTTTTTCAAAATAAATAAAATAATTTTTTATCATTTTTTAAAGTGGCTTATAAAGACAGCCATTTTTAAACGACTTATTAATATTCGATTCGCTCGCACCATCACTTAAGGCCTCACTCTAAATAGCTTCAGTTTCTGACTTTTTTGGCTTTCGATTTATTTAACCTAGAAACTACTTGGAACGCATCAATTTCTAATTTCGGTTTTTTATGTACTTTTTTGCTTTTCTTTTTTATTCTTTTGCATTATTCGTGACGATACAACGGTTTTTTTTTCAATTTTCCTCATTTTTTACAGAAAGCTAACAACCACTACAGTACAATTTCAGCCAAAAGCTACAGTCAGAATCTTAGGACATATTCGTATTAGCTTCTAAAAGCTGCTTTTCTACAGTAAATAGCTTTACTACAGTACCTATCTTTTAAACGGGGTAATTTTTTAAGACAGTGTTTACTAGTTGATTGTAGTACATATTACAGTGCCTTCATTTATATCAGCCAAAATCGTACACAAGTGTCTTTCTCTGCAAACTTCTCTACAAACTGTCACTATTAAGAAAACAAAGTCACAAGCCTAAACTAAAAGCTAATATGAATAGGCACTTAAACCAAAAACTAGTTGAAGTATCACTTAAGACTAAGGGTCTGTTCATATTGGTTTTTGTTGATGACTTTTGATTGCGGCTGATGAATAATAGTGGTTAATGAATAGTAGTGATGATGGAAACAGCTGATAAGTAGTAGTGATTGATGAATAGTAATGCATTATGTAAGAAAAATGGTGCAACGAAAGATACTATAACATTCGGAGCGTCATGTAATATATAGAATTGTGATATAATAAAATACAAAATACGTTATAATGTATGAAAGCAAAAAATAGTGACTGATAAATAATAGTAATCATAAAAACGGTTTATAAAAATTAAGACATTTGCATTGAGTACTACTTTTAAAACCAGAAGCCGAAAGTAGAAACAGACTCTAAACGCCATCAATCATCACTAGGGGTGCAAACGGAGCGGATACGGAAGGATATTGTTCATTCTGTATCCTTTTTTATATTTTTTTGTCGAAGTCAGAGTTAGACACAGATAGTGTCAGATACGAATACGAATGTAGATATTCTTGGTCACAAATACGGAGCGAATACATGTCGCCCCGAATACGGTTAGTTTTGGTCCCAAATAATTGATGAGATAATGCGCGAAAACAAATTTCACATGCTGGCAGGGACAAGTTAAGCAACTAGTAAATTCTAGCTAGCAAAGTAGTAAGTAAATGATAGAGTCTAAATTAAACAAGTAGTAACTAACTAGTTACATGTCACATGGTTCAAAAGTACAAATTGCCCATAGCCAAGTAGTCAAGTACACCACTAGTTCATTTAACTTCATTATATTTAGCAAATGATTCCACAAGGCATTCGTGCCCCTTAAGATCTCACATCGAGCTTTGTGAGGACATTTATTGCACTGCACCCAAAGTTGTTTCTTATTTCCACAATTTTTTGTGTTGATAGTCACCATATATTTAATATAGTGGCCCCAAACCTTCGAGATACATTTCTTCTGTTTCTTCTCAGTAGGCTCAACTTTTTCGGTGCAAGTTACAATCGCAGTAATAACCATATGCTTATTTCTTAACATAGATTTTCAATCAGAAAGCATTTTATTTCTTACTGAACAAACATAGAGTGCAAAGGAGAAACTATCCGGTAAATATCCGTTTCCATATCCGGTAATTATCCGGTAACTATCCGAAAAATATCCGGATAGTTTCGTATCCGTCGGATAATGTTTTTTTCGAATCCGTTTCCGTATTCGATAAAAAAATATCTGACTCTATTTTCGTATCTGATAAAATCTTCGAATATTCAAAAAATTATTTTAAATTATATCTAAATTAAAACGGTCGAAAAATATTGACTCCATTTGCACCCCTCGCCATCACAGCTGAAAGAGCACACCGCTATTACTACGCGGGCCATGCAGGCAGCTGCTCGCTGACACGTCCCGGGTGGCTGCCACGTGGGCCTGTGCACCCCGGACACACGATACGGTAGCGTGTCGTCATATGCGACGTATCGATCCATGCTGCTCTGTCTGCTGCTGCACCTGGACGTTCCATTGGCCTTTTGACTGCGCGTCGCGTATAGTCCCATAATTAAGGGTGGGTTTTTTCAAACTAATAATTTATGGTTTATAATTTAAATATTTAAATTCAAACGATTCATAATAGACAGTACGTAGATGAAAATAGTTACATGTAATTTTACCCGGTTCAACTAAACTAAATATACTTTTTACTATAATTTTCTTATTAATACCGTCTTAAAAACGTACTATTTAAAAACTAATTACTACAGACAGTATAAACATAACTTTAAACCTAAAAAAGTTTAACCTAAACCTGAACGATTCTTAGACCTGGGGATGCCTAAGCAATGCCTCATCCACGTGTCTTGGCTCGCTATTGTAGCGCTGCTCCCTAATAATCAGTATACTCAATTAGTATTAAACGTATTTAATTAACGTTAAGCATATGATTAACCCTAATAACAATTGATTAGCACTAATTGAAGCACTAAAGTAAAGCACTGCTACTGTACCTCTATTCCCATTAATTAGCCTTAAACGTACTGATTGTCATTAATAGTAATTAATTAGTTCTAATTAAAGCACTAAATTAATAGTGTTCCATTTAATCTTAATCATATTTAATTAGCACTAATCAATCCATGCTAATTAAGTGTGCACAATAATTTATTGCAATCGTATTTAATTAGTATTTTAGTTATTGCTAATTAAAATTACAAGTTTTTCACGGTATAAAATTTATAATTTTCAAGTGAGTATTTATTGTCTGAATGAGCTAAAAATGTTATACAAAACTTTTACTTGAACCACTAACGTACCATAGAAATTTGCCGCTTGAATTCATTTTGTACTGCGCAACAAAAATAAACAAAGCCAATACACATGTTTTTCCATACGCCATTCATGTCCGCAAACCATATCAACGAGCATTTGTTGCCCAAATGAGTTGGAAAATTCCACACAAGACTTTCACTCAAATCGCTTATGTGGTATAGAAATTCGTCGCTGGAATTCATTTCGTACTGCGCAACAAAAAAAGAAACTCAACACATATGTTTTTCCCTACGCGATCCGTCTCCACCTATCCACGGGCCACCCGACTTTCTAAGCTACAGCGGCACGGCGGATATCACATATCATCTACCACGTCTTACAAGTTTGGAGAAAAGTTCATTATTTTTCAAAAGCGAGGGATTAGGGTCTATTTTTTTTAAAAAAAAAGTAGTTATAGGGTTATATATGAATAACCTGTTCTCTTACTTTGTCTATATGATAGCTAGTATTACGTGACATCGTGCTTCTGCTGCCTAGTAACATGCGCCGTATCGATCGCTTCGGCAACAAACGGCATGTTGGCAGGCAGCGGTGCCGTGGAGATGGATCACCGAAGAAAAATTGCTAGCTGGCTAGCCTGGACGCGGAGCCTCCGCTGATGCTGCATCTACCTAGGCGGCTACGCCGCACTCCGTTTCCAATTGCAGGTTGCAACGAAATCTTGGAAAATTTGAACCGATTTCTGAGGAAAATTTTCTGCCTTCCAAACAAGACCTATGAACCTTCTCATACGCATGTACAAGGATACCGATTTGAGCAAACTTAACACTAACTGCTGTTTTTGTCAACCTTGCCTCTTGTTTTCCTTACTTTTTTGTGAGTGAACATGTTCCGCATCTGTAAACTTTCATTGAGAACATTCTGAATGCAGGTAAATCTTTTTTTTTTACAGTGGCAGCTTCTTCTGTGTAACACCTTACATGGACTCCTAAAAACCTCCTAGAGAAACAACACAACTGACATAAAACTCAGCCCACCAACTCAACAAGGCTAATCTGATCGTCAACCAACGACCGGTTAGACCGCCTCAGTCAACCTTGGTCAAATCCTAGTAACAGAGGACATGTCTGACTGCTAGTGCAACGTCGGTTAGACCGCTCCGGTCTGATTGCTAGGCACAGGCGATCAGACCGCTTAAGAGTATCAGAAAACACCCTCTCTGAAATTTTGATTAATCTCTATCTAGTTTCAGCTTAGAACTCCAAATTGAGTGACACCTAGTGCAAAAATATTCTCAAACACACCACACAAATGTTTAGTGTTCATTCTCGAAAAGCCACACGATCGGTCTGACCGCTCCATAGCCGCCAGTCATACCGTCGATGCTAGGCTGATCAAATCGTCATTACCAGGTCAGGCATACCGCTTAACTCCTGACAACAACTTTGAAAACTGAAAAGTTTCAAAATCAAATTCAAACTTCGATAGAACATGCTCATCAAAATCAAATACTCATAACACACATAGGGTAATCTCCATATAGTCTCACAGAGCTTATGCAAACCAACACTCTCACCGATTGAAACCAGTCCAAAAGTCTTTGGTTCCTCTGGTTCTCCCCTTGCGAGCACCTTCTCCTATCGGAGCAGGGTCGAGGCGCTGTAGTATCTCACAATGACGAGATCGGATGTAGCATATGTAGTGCATCATTTCTGCCTCCATATGCATGATCCACGAGTTTGCCATCTTGCTCTTGTTAGAAATGGGCACATACGAGTGTAGGGCTCATTTTCTATAATTTCAATGCATGCATGGTTTATTATCATATTGCCTAGTCAAGTGGAGGGAGGATAATCTATAAGGAGTCCTTGCCACTCATTAAAACATATGACACATGGAATGTGGATGGCATAAGGACTTCAGCTAAACACACGTATGCACATGCGCACGTGCGTGTATTTGCGTATTTTTCTATGGAAAATCATGTAACTTGTGACGCGTGATCGTGCCATGACGTGGCGCGTCACTTGATAGACCAATTCCACCTTATTTTTGTTGAACCGTGTATCTATATATCTCTCTCTCTCTGTTTGAACGATATTCAAATATTTGAATTTGAGACTTTATTGGGTATTGATAACACGCAATTACTAGTGGGTAAACGATTGGTTAAATGTGTCAGTTACGAGTTGGTAAATGACTGGTTAACCATATCAGTTCACAATTTGCATCTATATATACCTGGAGATGTCCAGAGCAAAAAGCCTTGAATTACTGCCTTCTCAATTTCTTTTCCTTCCTCCTGCAAATCCGTGTTGTTGTGTTGCGTCGTCTAAACTTCGTTGACTCTTTTTTCCGACGTGCACCGTAAAGAAGGGAAGTGGTATCTTTGAACTGTTGCTGCCGTGAAGACCTGCACAGGGGGAGGGGGGTAGCGCACGCCTGCGCAACCGCTCGCTTCGCTGTTACGTCTACGTTCTGCACTTTATCGAGCCTGCAGTACTTTTTATTCTTCATTAGACCCTATTATAGGTCGTTTGTGTAACTAATCGGGTCTGATATAGGGCATATTCTTTACCTCACAAGCCAGCGGTTTTTAGCTTTTGCTACAGTACCTAACTTTTAAACGGAGTATTTTCTTAAGACGGGGTCTACAAGTTAAACGATCTACACGTTAAAAACCCAACATTTGTACCAACAAAAATCGCAAGTGAGTATATGTCTCTCGTAATCAGACTGTAAATGACCAAAATTCAAAAATTTCACCAAAAGTCAAATTTAAAAGAACAGTCCCATAATTATGTTCTTGCATATATTTGAAATACAATATGTTGCTTGCTATTTGTACTGATTTATGTATTACTATAGTTACTTACAATATTTGACTTCTAATAAAATCTAGAATTAAAATATTACCCACGTTTCAAATCAAAACTTCTATTACGCCCCGCGGACTCCGCTCAGAGGCGCGTCCACGTCGCCCCGCGCCGCGCTCCGCCCGCCGCGTGGCCCGAGAATCTTCGTACGGTCGGGGGAGCATTTTTGCGAAAAAGTCCCTGCATTTTTCCGAAATTACGTACAGATCCTTGGGTCTCACGAAAAGGTCCCTGCCAGTTTTTTAGCCCCTCCACTTTGCAGGATAGCCCCCGCGGTTTTTGGAATTGCGCACGGGTCCCCGTTTGTTTATGTACAAGTTCTTATTTTTTTGCGAAAAAAACCTTCACCTTTTTCGAAAATACACATTTTGCCTCCGATTTTTTTTAAAAAAACTCCTCACGAATTATCGCTCTTTTATTTTGGTATGTACGGTGGTTAGAGCGGCGTGGCGCCGCGCCTACGAGGCTAGTATCTCTTATCAAGCGAATCCTCGGGTACATCAAAAGGAACCTCAGACCACGGACTGCAACTCTACGCCTCGGCATCGACGTCATTGATCGCCTCCTCTGACGCCGGCTGGGCGGCTGGCCCAGCACGTGCCGATCGACGTCTGGATACTGTGTGTTTCTCAGTGACAACCTGCTTTCATGGTCCTCAAAATGACAACAAAAACGTTTCCAGATCAAGCGCCTAAGCTTAGTTCAGGACGGTTAGCAATGCCGTCGTTGCGTCGTTGGCTGCCCCAACTGCTTACTGTGACAACTTTTCTGCTGTTTACATGACGTCCATTACCGCCGCACCAACACATATCGAGCTGGATGTGCATTTTGTTCGGGAGAAAGTTGCCCTCGGCGAGCTATGAGTTCTCCATGTTCCATCGAGCACACAGTTTGCTGACGTGATGAGTGATGACCAAGGGGCTGTCGTCTGACCTATGGTGGTGATCATTTTGGCTTATTTTTTTGATTTATGGCTGAAAAGCACTGTAGCTGACTGAAAAAACACTGTAGCTAACAGAAACTTATTTAACATAATTAAATTGAAAAAAATTAAAAAAATATAAAAAATATGTTAGCCCATCACAAACAACGCAAACGAATACGGCAAAAAAAAAACCGGCAAAAAAGCTCAAAAAAACCAAAAATTCAAAAAAGATGAAATTATGAATAGTGAAAAATAAGCCAGAAGCCAGAAACTGAAGCCGAAACGAGCGGGGCCGTATTCACACGTTGCATGGCCCCATCCTTCGGCTGCTTGTGCACCAACTCTCCTATTCTCTAGCTGCTTATGCGCTGTTACGCACGATGTGTGCTTGTACGTGTACTCATTCTATTTATACTGATGCAATACAAGGAGTTGGTTTGAGCGGTCATTTCTATCCGCCTTCACTTGACGAGGAGGAGGTGGCCGCAGCAGCGGCTGTCCTTGACGGTCCACGGGCCGCCGGGCAGGGCCGTCAGGCCGAAGCCAGCGTCGCTGACCTCGGCGGCAAGGCTAGAGGGTGTGATGGTGTCAGCGGCGACGAAAGGTTGGTCACCGGACAGTGAGATGTCGTCGGAGCAGCTGAGGACGCCGCAGAGCGTGGGCAGGTGGAGGGAGAGGAGGCCTCAGACGGCGATGACACGGCGCCACGAGCTGGACGCGAGGGAGGCACGTGCTGTTATGAATAGTCCCATATTAATCTAAAAATGAAAAAACATAATTTATAAGTGCATGTGAATGAGACTTTATCATAAGATTAGTCTTTTGAGGGATAAAATCTAATACTACTTATAATATTATTACTTTAAGATTTACATACGATAGTCGGTGAAATTAGGTGCGTAGCTTATTTGAACCTTGGGGCTTAAGGAGTAAAATTCTATTGGATCTAGGGTCCAGGTCTAACACGCCACCAGGTCTAACACGCGACGGACGTGGACGTTGGGAGATGGGAGAAGATAGCGGTGAGGGTGTCGTCGTCCAGGAGGCTGACGTAGCAATAGCTAGCTCCCCGGCGCCGCGATCCGCCTCCTCTTCTTGAGGGGAGCCCTGCCTGCCTGCCATTGTGTTCGTTAATTCAATCAATCGCGCCGTCGCCGGTATGCGTTGCTGAAGATATATTGATGACTGACGATGCAATCTCAAGTCTTAACACGGGGATGGATTGGATGGAATTGCCGGCGATTAAATTGCGTCACGTTTCCCTACTCAATTTGGGCCGGGCTCGTGATTCTAAGTCCCTGTAAATTACACCTGGTATAGTTGACTCGATTCGGCCTAGGCCTGTTCATAGGTGGCCTGGACCGATTTTACCGTTAAAACTTGGGCCTTAAGATAGCTTGGTTTGTTGTTAAAACTTAAAGGTACTACCTTGGTATAGAGAGGGAGAGAGCGACAACCTAGAATACAGTTAAACCACAATAATTTTGACAAGGTCATTGTTTTGAAGTTTGGACATACGAAAGTAATATAAGCAAATTTGTCAGAAAAAATACATACATAATACTGCATTTCCATGACCTTTTTCAATACATGGTGTAATATTTGGCATGCAATTTATTGACTTTGAAAAGTACAAAATGCCCCTCTTGTGTGACCAGAAATAGTAACTAGGTTAGCTAACTCTAACCCTACTAGATTAGCTTAAACCAATTTAGGCCCAAATAGTTGAAAATGATGGACGAATAGGATAAATTATCTTACTGCACCTTTTTGGTGGGTCAATTTAGGCCCGTTCTTTTTGGCATTTTAGCCAACTTTTATTTTAGACTATTTTAGCAATCACTATTTATTAGATTAATAAGCCTCATTCCAAAAAAACACCCTTTAACCCGAAGTTGAAATTTTTTTATTGGTTCCTCACAAAAAAAATTGATTGGGTTAACTAGCCCTGCTTTTTCCTTAAAAAACTAGGGCCTATGTGATACAAAGTATTTTTAGAGTTTTTAGGGAATACCATGGTTTCTAAAAAATACCATAGTATAAAAAACATTGAGGTGTTTAGGTATACAGCAAACTTTGTAGTTTTATAAACCGTGGTATGTCTAATACGGCCGGACCTATCTTTTCTTCGAAACCGAGCTCACTCTTTGGGAGTCCCGTCTCCATTGCATCATTTTTTTTCCTCCGCTCTCTTTTACCTCTTATACGGCCGGTCCCTCAAAGACGTACGTATACCTCTCCAGTCTCCACAAATTGTCATGTACGACTTTGAGTTGTTGCTAGATTTTGTAGTACAATTTCCATGCATGGCCGTAGGCATCAACACAGATCCATCTCTCATGGCTCATGCATACGTTCGTAACGTAAAAGAGACACACCATCATCTATTAATGGTCAAGTCAGCGCATCATTGTACCGGGCATATAAAACTTGATGAATAAAATCTAGCAACGACAAAACCCATGTACGAGCAGGCATCTAGACGTTACTAGTATTCTTAATAACGTCTAGCATAGCATCTACTTTTTTAAACAAAATACTGTAGTTCCCAAATATATATGCCATAGTTTTTCACAAATTATGCTGTAGTATCATGTAGATGGTACATTAAAAACTATAGTTTTCAAATAATGTTGTTTATAAATACTGTAACATCCAAACAAGCCTTAACATGTCAATTCTGTTTGCGGCCCGTTGTTGCTTGGCGCTCGGCTGTCAGGTCTTCGCTACTCGCTAGTCTTTCCTTGATGCTAGAAGTTGAAACGATGAGGAAACGAACAGGCCGGCCCATGATCGGTAGTAACATCGGAAGTAACTCTAGTAAGCTTCTCTTTGGAAATATGTGTAAATTGACCGCGAAAGGATTGTGTTATAGACCTTGTTTTTTTGGTTTCTCCAAAAATCAAAATAAATATGATGACTTTTTAAAACGTTCCAAACGGTTTTTCGATACTAAAATCATGTACGCCGTTCATGTCGGCGTCTCCATCATCCACTGCAGTCTCGAAAGACACAAATAAAAACCGTCAGCCGCAGCAAAAAAAAACAGGATCCATATGTTTATAAGACCCAATTACAGCATATAAACAAAACAACATTACTGAACCAAGTATTTTCGAATTTGTTTTTTTAGAAAAATCCTCTGATTTATATTAGGAAGTTATGGATAAAATATAAAAGTACACAACTTTTCGTTGAAGATTCTAGTTGAATAACATGTTGCTACCATTATTTTCCTTGCTGAAGACTCTAAATCTTGCAATAGCATTATAATTGTCAATGATCATGGTAGTGGAAAGTAGTAAATTGTCGATGATCTCTATTAATGTGTAGGATGTACTTCTTGGTAGTAGTGTTGTTTGTCAAAAGAAAATTAGAAAACATTTATTTATATAAACTTGCCCCACTGTCAATTTATGGCATGCTTGATTTGTCTACATTTGCTCGGACAGGCTCCTTGGTGCAGAATCTTTTTAAGTGAGGATGTTTGGTTGCTGGACGCATCTCGAGGGCATGGGTGCAAAATGTTCCTAGGCCTGGCTCCAGTCCTAAGAGAAAAATCGAGCGTTTCTATGGAGGAAGAAAATAAAGTGGGAGAGGACCTCACGTGAGGTTCCATCCGCCGTTGGATCAAGATAACCAACTTGATAGGGAGATTCCAATGGCTGATTGGGAGAACCCACTAAACTAACAAGTGTGTCCATTTTCTGAGTGATCAATAAACCTTTATTGCCTTGCTCTGCATAGTTAGAAGGGAACAACGTGTGTGAATACGCCTCTATCATAATCCCATATTTTCTCCTCTGACACTAACAAGAACTGCCATGCAGGTTTTGCAAGAAGAATGTTTCTCTGATAAGAACCGCTTGACGGCTACTACATGGAGGGTATTTCACTAACAGCAACCAACAACACATGTAGACTTCATGAATCAACCGAGCGTCTCTCGACTGAGTCTTAGAATCAAGGAGACGTCTTTTGACGAGCAGCGATTGCCACTCCTTCAGAAACTATTTAAGCCTAGTCTGGAGGTGACAACAAGACAAAGGATTCTAATCCTACATACAATTGCAATAAAAGCTCTTTGAGCACCGCTATAAACATCTCCATAGCAATAAAGATGTCCCTGTCTCCTTTGCGTAGTTAGTTGAATGATCTTCCTCTTCCTTATACTCGTAAGGTCGACTTCCAAATGGTTGACAAGTTTAGTCTTCCATCTGGATATTCAGCATATATCTTTGAAATATAATTAACTTGTGGTTCTATGGTAGGAAAAACGAAGATACAACTTGAACTATTCGTTGTTTCAACAAGCCCATGAACTTATCTTCTTCAGGCTCAACATGTTGCTGCAGTCAAGAAAAATGAATAGGAGTATCATGGGAGGAACAAAAAGAGGACAAGGAGAAGCTTTGCAAGTTTTAGGAAGAGGTACGTACGAAGAGAATAACAAGCGGCCAAGGGACCTTATAGACGAGTATTAGGAGGAGCATGCCCACTAGGGGAGTAGGACATATGTCTATAAGCTTAACTTTCTTTCCATTCTGCCAGTATTTTCAATTTTGAAAGACACACATGTATTTTATCTGTAGCTCGGATCGATAATTCGTGCATGTTGCCATTTATACCATAGAAATAGCCAATCAAACAGATGCACCTAACCATACTCTAGGCACCATGTAACTCCTATCATTATTGTCAAATTATATCGGGCTTGGAATATTATATTCACTGCGACCGCCTTGTGCACACATGCAGTTTTCATCAATCTGTCTTGTTTGAGACATTATTGTAACATCACATTTCTGGGTTTGCTAATTTCTATGAAGCTCATCCCTCTAGTTTTCCAAGTGATCTCCTATTTAGGAACGAGGCCAATAATTCCCATCTTATTTCTTTATCATTGTTAGTATCACTTTCATTATCGAATAGATAAATTAGATTTGGTGACCTTTGTTCTGTTACTTTGTGAACATGCCACATTTCCTAGAGTAAACATTATTTTGTAGCTGTTTCTCCTTCGACCATGGCCATTCGACCACGACGCAGACCATGATGCCTCGACCACGACCACGGCTTCGACTTCAACCATGGCCCTTTGACCACGACGATGGCTTTGACTTCGACCACGGCCATTTGACTATGACCACGGCCATTTGACTATGACCATGGCCCTTTAACCATGACCACGACTTCAACCACGACCACGACGTCAACTTCGACCATGGTTTCCACTTCGACCAAGGCTTTGACTTTGACTACACCCCTTTGACCACGGCCTCGATCACGGCGCCTCGACCATGGCCCCGACCACGACCCCTCTACTATAGCCCAAACCATGGCAACTCGACCACGGCGCCTCCCTACAGCGCCGACCACGGTGCCTCGACGCATTCGACTTTGACCACGGCTTCGACCACGCCTTCGACTTTGATCGCGGCTGCGACTTCGACCACTACTTCGACTTCGACTATGGATACCACTTCGACCACGGCTAGCCCTTCGATGACGCTTAGACCACGGCTAGCCTTTCAACCAATTTTTGTCCGTGGCTGACACTTCGACCATAGCTCTCCTTCGACCACGGTTGACACTTCGACCATGGCTGGCCCTCCTACGACCACGACTGGCCCTCCTCGACCATGCTTTGACCATGGAACTGACCCCGGTGCCTCGACCACGGCGCCGACCACGGCACCTCGACGCCTTGGACATCGACCACACCTTTGACTTCTACCATGCCTTCGACGTCAACCACGGTAGGCCCATCGACCATGCCACGTCGACCATGGCCATTTGACCACGACGTCGACCACCGTGTCTTGATCATGGCACCGACCACGACGCCTCAACCATGACCATGGCTTCGACCTTGACCACGACTTCAACGTCGACCACGACTCTTTGACCACGGACACGACCCTTTGTGTCGAGACCCAAATATGCAAATCTAGATCTCTCTATGTATACCGCACTAGTCTAGGACCATGCTAGTGCACACATTGTAAACATAGATGAAATATCGACCATACAATTAATTAATAAATAAAAAGGCAAAATATTATTAATTATCAGAGTTGCGGCCTTATGGCAAAGCTTACAATTAATAGCCTGAAGGTCTTAAGAAACTAGCAGCAAAAAACAAAAGAAAAGTGTAGTAGCCATTCAACATGCACATAGGCAATTGCCTGGGGAGCGAAGTCCTAATCCACGAAGTCATCAAAGAATCCTCCTTCACACACATCTGGTTGGTATGATTCTTCTTCTTCAATTGAGCAAATATGGACATAGCCGTGAGTACATAGTGTACTCAACATGACATTTCTGACAAAAATGCAATATAGTATGTAAGGCTTATCAAGTGATGGCTAAGAGGTAATTTTGCAGAAAATAATAATTTGAAGTAAATACAATAAATAGATTGAAAGTGAACTTTGAAAATGATTAATAAGTAAATAAACAAAGCAATTGAGAGTAATCATAAGTGAACTAACCATTCACTCCAATGAACTACCCGTGAACTAACCGTTTATATAATGAACCACCAGTGAACTAATCATTCACTTTCCAACTTAACCCAACCAAGTTTTAATGAAATATCTACCCCTCGTATGAAATCACTGAGCATTGTCCATGACCGGGGACACGGCTATTCTAAGAGTTTTATACTCTGCAAAGGTTGCAAACTTTATCCACATTATGTGATCATATCTACGTAAAGAAAATTACAACAAGACTTTTATAATACTCAATCTCAACCTGATCTCGCCCGCTAAGATTTCGCCGTCGAGTAGGCTAACTACCTGGTCGATAATTGCTCCCTCTTGCGCTAATAAAACATTAGTGGCAAAATTAAAGTTGAAACTTCACAAATTATTATACCAGGTCTATCCCATACTAGACATGTAATTGTAAGATAAGGCTCGGATCAATGGTGCATAAAGTTAAGTCTTTAGATATTACCCAAGCAAAACATTCACATCCCTGAAGTGTTAACCACACTTCCCCTTTACTGCACGATCATTCACCGAAGTGAAAACTATTTTGTATAACCACCAACAATGACACTACCCATGATAAGGTACACAAATTTTATAATTGTTGTTGACCACCATGATTTAATATCTCATTAAGCCAAAATTAATTAACCGATTACATGTGATGATAACCCAACGCACTACAAGCACAACTAAGTATACTAAACATACAACCCATGTGATAACTAATATTATATCACTAAAATACCTATCCTATGGTGACAATGGAATCATGGTATTCAAATTATCTAGGAGAAATTAATCAAATAGTTCATTAACTACCAATACAAATGTTTTATAATAAAATGGCTATGCATGACAATTTAAAACAAAACAATACATAATAGATTTGAAAACTAGGTTCAACATGATTAAAGAATATGACTTGCCTTGGTCTTGCTCAGTTAATTGCCCTGGATCTTCAAATCTTGCTTCAACTCATTCGAAGGCGCGATCTAACGAGAGAGAAAATGAAACGAAGCACAAAATAAAAATTAAATAAAATTCAAATGAACTCCAAAAACTTCAAAACTATAACCAAAAGATAGATCTCAATTTTAGTTGAATTTAGAAAAAAGAATTGGTCAATTGGAGCTAGGACGCAGGAGAACGTGCTCTTGGAAAATCTAATATAAAGAAAGTACTAGAAATTCAAGAATTCTACTGTGTTGTGGACTCGGTGTACAAAACAGCTAGTCTATGGTGGACTCGGCTCACGGAACAGTGTACAGGGCACGTGGTGACTAGGGCTGATGTGGCAGGCACGTGGCTGACAGGTGGCAGGGTAACGTGGCATGGGATCGGCTAACAGTTCATAGAATAGTGGATCTAACACATGGGACCCACACGTCAGTGGCTCGGTACACGGTGGATTCGGTTCATAGAGAAGGCGAACCGTCGGTCGGCTTGGGTGCTTGCTGGCTTGGACGGGCTGTGCGGATGGCGTGCTGACCGTCAACGAGGCAAAATAGCGGGGTGGGTGTAATGCTCACTAGCGGGGATGGACGCCGAGGCAATGATGAAGGTGACAGTGATTAGGGAACAACGGCGGCATAAAAGACGGCGACGACGTGACCTCTAGTGATATCGGCGGTGAAGCAAGATGAGCGGCTCGGGACAACGAAAGCAAGGCGCGGGCTCCTCTTTTATACACAGACACCAAGTAGACCACGGGCGGCATGGACGATGGCGTCGTGGTGGACACGGGCACCGAGACCGACGCGACGATGACGGTAGATGGAGTCCGAGCAGGACACGGCGGCTAGCTCCGTGAGAACGATGAACAGTGCATGTGCCCTTTGATGGACGACACGTGGCTTGGGGATGATCGAGCGACTGGCACAAATGGCACAGATGAACAATGCTTGTGAATCCGGATGTGTGACGTGTTGCTTGACAAGATCCGACGGTCAAGGTGAACTCGAGCCGGATAGTCGACGTGTGTCAATGGCCAGATCGGACAACTAGCGCGGATTGGGCCGAAGGGAAAAGGTGGGCCAGCCTTAAGGATTCAACCCAAAGGCCTTTAGGGATTTCTTAAGATTTTCTAATTCTAGAAATTCAACTAAATTCATTTGAGCTCTAGAACATCGCAAATAAATCCAAAAAATCCCAGAAAATTCTAGAAAAGAAAAACCTTGAGACTCAAGGAACTCAAATAAAATACTTTCAGCAAATGTTCATGTTTATTTTAGTCATATTAAATCCTTTTAATTAATATAAATTTATTTTAAGCTTGAATTAAATCTAAAAATTAAAATGGTGAATTTTCTTTTAAAAGCTTCGAATAAACTCTAGAAAATAGGATGTTACACTTTGATCACGACCACGACGTCAACCATGACCACGCCCCTTTGATCACGGCGCCGCGACCATGATGCTGACCACTGCGCCTCGATGCCTTCGACTTCGACCACGTCTTCGACTTCGACTACGTCTACAACTTCGACCACGGCTTCGACTTCGACCACTACAGGCGCATCGACCATGCTACTTCAACCACAACTGCCCTTCGACCACAGCCCTTCTTCGATCATGCTTCGACCACGGCCGGCCTTTCGACCAATTTTCGACTATGGCCAGCACTTCAACCACGACACTCCGACCACGGCTCTCCTTCGACCACGGCCCTCCTTCGACCGCAGTCGACACTTCAACTATGGCCCTCCTTCAACCACGCTTCAACCACGGCTGGCCCTCCTTCGACCATGGTCCCAACCACGGCGCCAACCTCGACGCCTCGACCACGGCACCGGCCTCTGCGCCTCGATGCCTTCGACTTTGACCACGCCTTCGGCTCAACCACTCCACTTCGACCATAGCCGGCCCTGCGACCACGGCCCTCCTTCGACCATGCTTTGGCCACAACCAGCCCTTCGACCACGGCTGCCGATTCGACTACACCCGGCCCTTGGACCACGACCGGCACTTCGACCACCGCTGGTCCTTCGACCACGGCCGGCACTTCGACAATGGCCCTTCGACCATGCTTCGACCACAGCCGGTACTTCAACCACAGCCGACCCTTCGACCACGGCTGACACTTCGACAATCACTACAACTATATTATTATGTAACCTATATTCGCAACATAAAAGTCTTGAGATCTATCTATACATTTGAATACCTCTTCATAGAGATATATGTGTATTGGTAAAAAAATTGCACCTATTTTCTACATATGCATACTATAATACTGCCTTATATGTGGATCCCCTAAACAGCTGTTGTGCTGTGAATTATAGAGACTAATATTTCTCATTTGATCAAACACATTAAACTACGTATTTTTGTTCAGCGGAACGTAATGCGCTATGCTATCTAGTTATATATACACCCTCTGCAGTCTGCACCTTGGTAAGGTTAGAAGAAATCCAAAAAACTGGAACTAAGATATCTCTCTCCAATGCAAACTAACATTGATTTCTGGTGCAACAGTAAACATACATATTTGCAGTATTTTCACAAGCAACCGCATTGCAGTTGAGGCGCATGCAGAAGAGGGTGTGCCTCTTCATTTGCTGACATGAGAACACTTATTTAAGAAGCAACTCTTGGTCTGCTAAACCTCGTATAAAGGCGAGAAGAACCTGGAGTGTCAGGAGCCATTTATTCCAATTTTTCAAAAGCGTTATAGGTCAGTAGCGTACATGCTCCAACAGGAAATTATCAACAAATCATAAACATTATTTACATGCCTCAAATCACAACAAAAGATTAAAACTTCTATTTCCAATCGAGCATGTCTAAGAGCCACAGGATTTCAGTCTCCGACCTTGCCGCATCACAAAAATCTAGTTCAATACCAAATACCTCGATGATGTTTGTTCCTTTGTACAGAAAAAACAAGGACATCCACGCCCGGATGTCTGATATGAATGGGTGTCTGGGTGAAAACCTGAGATACTCATATGCCAATGCACGTGCTGCATTGCTGTCGATGTAATCAAATGTCGACTTATTAATAATGCAAGCCATCTTGTTGGAGTCCTTGCGGTGGGCAAGAACAGACACGGCGATGGTCGGCCCCATAGGCATTATCAGCTTGGGTTCGACTTCCATCATCAGAATGCAGTCTGGGGCATTCAGATGGGCTGCAAGTATATCTGGAATGCCACAAGGCATGTTTTGTAGACCTGCACGAAAGATGCAACCTGAAACTGCTTGAGAGAAGATGAGTGATCCTTCATGCCACATGTCAATGTAAAAAACCAGATCCTCAAATGTGAGCTTTGGCACAGGAAGGTGCTGCGTCTTCCTAGGCTTGGAGAAGGTTAAATAGAGTTTTTGGTAGTTTGTGTCAGGAGGAGGCTGCATGCAAATGGAAGGCCACTTCCGCGTGCAGATGCATTTCCAGAAGTAATCATCCTTTGCAATTTCGCGCCACTGGCGGCATACAAGCATGCAAAAGACTAGGTCTTTACCGTCCAATAGAGGGAAAATGGCCTTGAGAACTTCACCAGGCAACCCATTTTCCATTCTTATTCACGGAACTGGAGGAAATGGAATGTCCTCTAGCCTCTAGGATATAGTCAAGCTTCCACAGAACAACCAAAAGACTGAACCAGATGTGCCTATCAAGAATTAAGAGATGGTCAAACAATACTAATTAATTCAAGAGCAATGAAAAGCAAAAGTAGTGCAGCTATTCCCATGATATATTTCACTCTAATTTGAATTATATTATGGCAAACAGTGAAGAATATAAAAGACTAGGCAGAACATGGACAAATGGCTGTTGCTAAATATGAACATAATCCATTTAGAATAGTGTCCATGTTCTGCAACAATACTAATTTAGAAATGTAATGTTCCTTGGGAGTTGGGGGATCAACTACATTAGCAAGATGGAAGAAAAGAAAGTAAAATGATTAATTTGATTAAACAAGTAGGATTATAATGAGCTTAACACAAATAATACTGGCAATAATGGAAATATATTTCCTTGTGATAAACTCATATTCAAGTGGTCCAACCCATCACCACAACTAGATGATATGATCAATCTGATTTGGACACAGTACCAAATTAAGCCTTACTATGGTGCCTTGAAGGGTAGATGTTCAACATCATGGCAAAACACGGTCTTCTTTGTGTTGTTGAGCAACCATTATCAAGGAGCACCAAATCATGTCTCTAGAGTTCAGGAAAGTACATGCTTACATAAATATCTTCTATTTTTTTGGTGCGTTAAAAGAAGCATGAAAGATAAGAAAAGCAAAGATCAGCTTCAGGCAACACGGATGCAATGCTAGCTAAAGATTGGATGGTATTGGAACTTACAGAAGAAAGCTCTCTTATTTATCTCGTTATTCAAATCACATATACAATGTACGAATATAAAGTACCCAAGACACTAGAGCACAAACTTTTTTGCACAGGCAAGCGAAAGCAGACGCAAAACACCTCTGTAACTGACATCACTTAATGCGCGTCACGACCAGCTTATTTGCAGATTTGTTGAGGCATATCAAGAAATGAAACATTAGCTTGGTTCAGATATCAGATGTACTTTAACAGTCATGGTTAGGGCACATAAATAACCAACGGAATCTATCTAGTGCGGGAAATTCTTTGCAGAGTTCCGAAACAGTTGCGTAATTTCATAAGAGAAAACAGGACATACATGCGAATACCGCTGCTCTACGTAAAAGCAAGCAAGAAATGGCCAACTTTCTGCACGAAGCCACGCAAAACACAGGCGTCTATTCTAAGACGCAGCATACATGCAAGAACAGGACCTCTCCCCCAACGAGATCTTCCTGCTCGCAAATTTAAATTGGGGGAAAGGATCAATCGGTCGATGGATCGACCAAGGAGTACATATGTGTCAAGAAATGAAACATCAGGCTGGATCTGGAACCGAGATCTCCCTCCACTCCAATAGAAGAAATCGGGGGGAAATGGGAGGAAGAGGAGTAGGGGGCAACTTACTAAGAGAGAGACGAGGCGTAGGCGTCGCGGAAAAGACTGCTCGCTGCTCGCCTCCGGCTCCGGTGCGTATGGAGAAGCAGATTGCGGTTGGGACATGGGACGGGGGAAGAGGAGGAAGACGGAATGAATAGGGAGTTGCGAAAGCGACCACGGGCACCACAGCGGTTCGCTCGGGGTAATGGTGGGTCAGTTTTCATATCTCGCTGGTTTGACACCGTAGGCCCAAGCCCAATTTAATTAGACTGGGAGTGCGGAATGAGCGAGCTCCTGTATGCGACGCGAGCGGCACCTGGCTGTGGGCCGTACTCTGCAATGCCTACCAGCCAAAGTCAGCTGCACGTATTTCGAGACGATCTCTTTTACAATTTGAAAATTTAACTGATTACATTTTTGAACGGAATGTGTGATTTGTGATTTATTTAAATCAACATGTTTCTTACGCTGAGATCTTCAAAACAAAACCTCACTTGCATATATTTTGACTTAGTAATAATATTTGAGAGATCATGTGGAGATGATCCCATCTTTATGATGAGTAATTGACCTTTGGTTGAAGGAAAATTGAGTTTGTTTTGGGTTTTTTCTGTGAAGGCTTATCTCTGGCCGAAGTTGTAGTCATATACGACTTGTCCCTGGCTCGTTCGACCATGTAGGATGCCATACGACTACGTTTGGTCGTGGTCGAATTTCGTTCAGGAGCGTACGACCACGTTGAGGTGTTCTCGGCAAACCGACAAAGTGGTCGGAAGGCGTTCGACCACGCTGTCGAGCATCGGGTTCCACCGAGCAACGACGAGTACTTTGGCCGTGGCTCAAGGGTTTACGACCACGCTGGCAATCGGGAGCGCTCGATCACGCCAGCGCCGAGCTCGACCACGCTATGAGCCCTCAAGATTTGACCGTGGTCGGCACTCGGCGCTAGGGTTTACGATCACGCCAGGATCGGAGCCTCGACCATGTTGGGCGGTCGGGCGTTCGACCACTTTGGCCGTGGCCTGTGGGCCACGACCACGCTGGGAAAGGAGCCACGACTACGCCAGGCACTTTCGGTGGTGCGACCGCGTTGCGCTTTCGAGAGCTACGTCCTCATTAGCGAGAATTGAACGTGGTCGAACCGCGTTCGACCACGTTATCGGTTGGATGACCGTGGTCGTAAGGGATCACTAAAATTGGTCGTGAGGGTGTATTTCATGTCCGATTACGGTGAGGTTTGGTCGGTTGGGTTCCTTGTGATGTTGTGGACCTTGTAGACCGGTTTGTTCTACATTTTGACAAGGTTTGGTAAAATCTAATTTCGTGGAAAAGAGACTTGAGCTTTGTGAGTCAGTGCGAGTTGGATGAGTGCTATGTGATGGTTTTGTTGTCTCGTGATGGTTGCAGTCTTGGGAGACATGTCTTGGTGAGGCTTAGAGAGGTCGGGACTAGACATAGGAGATGTTGAGGTCCGTAACGACGTGGAAGCCGAAGAGGACGTGGTCTTGCCCGAGTGGTGTAACCGAAAACAACAAGGCATGAGGATGAAGCTTGGAGGTCAAGGGCATTTTGGAGAAATGCCAAAGCCTCGCAAAGGAAGTCAGGTCCTCTGGGAAAGCACTTGGAGTTGGTGGTGCTATTGGGCAAAGAAGTGGAGCTGCTGCACGGGTAATGGGCAAAGCACTGGAGGCCCGCAGCACTGGACTCTCTCAGAACGGTGGTCTGTTGAGACCCGTTAGGCAGTGAGACTATAAATAGAGAGGTTAGGTCTCGTGAGCGAAGTGAGGTTGTCCCCAGTGCTCGAGTGTTCCTCTCATCTTGTGTGAGTTGTCTCGGGTAAGAGCATGGATGCTCGTGTACCTCCGATGGAGTGGTCAGAGAAACCTCCATGTGCAATAGAAAAGATTGATTCATCTCTCGTATCTTTCTCGCTTTTGTTCTTGAGATGATTTGTTTGATCCATTTGCCTTCTCTTTGTTCTTACTGTTATATGTGTTTTCTCTGAGAAGTTGGCTTGTGCTTCACTTGCTCAGATCGGAAGTTGTTTTACTACCGCTTGCTAAGATCATTCCCGAGAGCAAAAGCGAAATCAAGAGAAACCGAGTTCGTGGTTCTCGCCACTGAGCTCTCTGCTTGATTTCGACTCGGTCTTCTCCTCTTCATTGTGAAGACTTTGAGGTTCTTGGTATTTTACTTCCGAGATCTTGTACGAGCTAAGTCTCAAGTTTCATTCTTTTGGATCTCGTGCAAAAGATCTTTAAATTCTTGCTCCTCGGTCGTGCGCGACAACGAGTATTTCTGATAATGCTCGTTCGGCAGCCTATTTGACCACGGCTTAGACCACGCAGTCTTTGGTCTTTTCGACCACGGTCTTTGATGTGACGACTTCTATTGTTTATTCTCTCACGACCGTGTTCAACCACGGTGTGTTTCTGGTGTGTCTTGATCACGCAGAAGATCTTTCGACCATGGTCGGCCTTCTCGGTTTCGACCGCAAGTATTCTTCTCGATCTTCTTGGTTTCTGCTGAGATCACTCGATTTTCTCTCGCCTTCGGAGAAATCAATCTTCCTCTTCACGACTATTTAGCTATCGGAGAAAAGATTAGGTTGAATTGTGGGAGAATTTTTAAGGCACCATTCACCCCTCCGCTGCCATTTCGGTCCTTCAATTGGTATCGAGCCGGTTAGCTCTTCTTCATAGATCTTAACCGGTCTCAAAGAGCCATGGCAACAGACAAGTATTCCACCGCCGCCTATTTTCGATAGCCCTGATTACCCTTCCGAAGAGCCGAATGAAAACATATATCCGTGCTCGGGGTATGCTATTTGGCTAAGGTGAAAATACAATTTGTTGTTCCCGCCGATGAGAACATCAATGCCGGAATATGGTCGATGTTGAGGCAAATGCAAAGGCAAGGAACATCATCATACGAGGATTGAGCGAGCGAATTTGATCGCATCTCTCACCGTCGTCCGCTCACGACATCCGGGTGACCTCGATGCATACCATGAGGGCACCTCCCGGATCAAGACGGTTCGACAGATCGCCTCAGCGAATACAAGAAATTCGAGATGCTTGTCGGAGAGTCCCTTGACGAGTGCTTTTCACGCTTTCACAAGATTTTGAGCAATCTCCGAGCGGTCGGTCTCACATACTCCGACTCGGATAACGCTCGACGATGCTTCTCAGACTCGATCTTCTGTTTGGGAGATGAAGGTGACTACCATCAAGGACACCACGGACCTCGACCTTGACTCTTGATGCGCTTTACTCGCGCCTCAAGACTCACGAGATTGACATAGTCTCGCCGGTCAAGTCACAATCGATGGCTCTAGTCACGGATCCCACTTCGGCTTCGGTTCTTCTCGCCGATTCTCTTTGCGGGTTCTCCTAGCTGCTCTCGTGATGTAACCGATGATCGCTAGAGCGCCTAGAGGATGAACAATGCCCTCCTAGCTCGGAAGTTCTCCCATGCTTACAAGAGAAGGAGGGACGGAAAAAGAAGAGGACCAGTGATTTGCTTTGAGTGTGGTGGCCCCAACCACATTCGGGCAAACCGCCCCAAACGGAGAAGGGCAAATCGACGTTGGCGGTTCCTAAGAACGACTACATCGACAAGAACCGCAACAAGAAGCCTCCACTGCACGCAAGGCAAAAAGAAGTACCGCGACTTTGGGAAGGCCAAAAGTCGCTCCACCGCGTCCTCACTGCTGCTCGACGACCTCGACCTCGGCCGAGGTGGAGGGATGGAGCGACGACGACGGACGGGTGATCAAGACCCCAAGAGCGGCGACGACTTCTCCCAAGATGTGCTTCATGGCCTCGAGGGCTTAATCGAGCGACAATGAGTCAGATCTCGACTCGGACGAGGTATGCCCCACCTATGACCAGCTCAATCATGCTTTTCTTAAGCTAGGTGGATTTCATGCTAGAGCTAAGGCTAGGTTGACATGCGTCATATTTACATATATTTAGCCGTCATTTTACCCTCATATTTTTCATATTTTGGAACCATTTATTATCATTTACATACTTTTCCTATATTTAATTGCTCGAAATGGACAATTTTACATTTTATATATTTTCCTGCAGCAGGTAGCGATCGAGGCGCAAAACTACAAATTCGGCATTCCGGACTGCTCAGACAGACAATGTGCGCGTCGTCACGGATGCGTGGATCAAACCGCGATGAAAACGGAGCTCGAGGACCAATTCAAGAAATGAAATGGGAGAAGGACTTATTTAGAAACCCTAGATACTATGAGGAGAAAACTGCAAAATGCCAAAAACCCCCATCTCTTCTTCCACGCCGCCGCCGCCTGGGAACCGCGAGCCCGGCATTTTCTTTTTCTCCCTTCGGTCCTCTTCTTCTCCCTCCGATCCACCTCCACCGCACGGTCGCCGGCGAGCGCCGGGCCGCAGCTCGTCAGCGCCACCCTCACCTCGCCACTCCTCCACCTTCACGCGCCACCTTCTCCTCCTTGTCTTCCCCAGCAGCTTTCTCTGCCTCTCTCTACCCCTACCGCCGACCTCAACCGCATCTCCTCCGCCTTCCACATCTCCGGCCTCGGCAAGCCGAACCTCTCCTCTTCTCCCTTTGTCTCCCCTTCATCCACCGCGCCACCTCTCCCCTTCTCCTCATCCGCCGCACCTCACCGCTCTCTTCTCCACCCGCCTCCCGTCGCCATCTCTCTCCGCCCTCCCTTCTCTACCCCTTCTTCGCCACTCCACGCCGTCCGCATCCGCTCCACCACCGCATCACCATCGGCAGCTTCTTCCACCGCCGCCCTACATCGAGTCCTCTCGCATCATCCTCTTCACCGCTTGTGGCCACGACTTCATCAACCGACGGTGACTTCTTCAACTCGCTTCACCGCCGCCAACCTCTTCTTCACCATCTCCGATCACGACCTCTCCACCGCCGGCGACCCCTACCTCCTCGGCTCCACTTCACCGACACCACCTCGGCTCTCTGCTTCTACTCCCTGGTTCACTCCAATCCCCAATTCTTCCTCTTACTTGGTTCTCACTCTGTTAATCTTTTGCTTAATTGTGCAATCGTTAATTACTACCGTGAATTGTGTTCGAGAGATTGTGAACTCTTTTGTATGCAATGTGCTTTGTGAATGTAATCGGTGGAGATGAAATTTTGCCTGTTATGTTATTGTGATATCTCGCTATGTGATAATTGTGCAATTGTGTTTTGTTAGGAGCTTAGTATGTTTTCGGTTGTGCTATTGTGATATGAGTTGGTAGAGATTGTAATGTTTAGCTCATAGTGGTTTTCGTGTTAGATGCCTTTGTCGGTAGTAGTTCCCGTGTTTGTCTTGTTGTCCCGTTGTTAGCGTAGTATATGTGTATGCTTGAGAGTCTCATCGAATTAGCTAGCCGGCCACCGCTCCCCCTTGTGCCGTCTCAACCTTCCTTTGTTGCCTCGACTCCTCTTTGCTTCTCTCGGTCGCTCGGTAGTTAAGTCGCGAATGTTTGTCGAGTCTGTTGTGTTGTCGTGTCGTCGTCGTTTAGTTAGTCGTCGATCGCTTCCTCTCTCTCTCTCTCGACTCCTCCGCTCTTCTCGACTTTCTCCTGCCGTCTCGCTGTTCGGTAGTTAGTTATATCGCCGATCGGTATTCGTTATAGTTCGTGTGTCGTTCGTTCCGTCGTCTTTCGATTGTTTAGTTTATTTTGTCGTTTAGTCGGTGCTATTTAGAGTCGCTTTTAGGTTTAGTTATCTCCACCGCTTTGTTTGATCTAGCTTTAGCCGAGCACCGTAGCCTCGCCTAGTCCTCTGGAGAACACGACACTCGCCGCTATTTCGGTGGCAACCCGCTCACTTGCGGGTGTGCTAGTTTAGCACGATCAAGAAATTGGCGCCGCTGTCGGGGATTAGCTTTGAGCGACAGTGTTAGGCTATAGACTAGGTCGTTGTTTGTTTTCCTTTGCTTGTGTTTGTGCTGACTTGTCTTCTATTTAGTCTTTGTTCATATCTGTGATATATTGCTACTCTCCTAACCCACTCCCTAGTCATTTCTTTCTCTAGTGTCTTTTAGTATCCATTCTCGTAGGTTGATCGATATAGTTACTTATTGAGGCTATGGCTTGCTATTATGATTCTCATGGTTTTATGAGCACTCCTACTTATGATACTCTTCAAGAACAGTAAATCTATTGTCTCGTCGGTAGAGTGTTATGCTTTAGAGCGGGAGTTGAGTTAGAGAGCGGGCATGATCAAGACGGTTCTTTATCGTGCTCGCTCTCCGCTTGTTCCTATATGCCGACTTGTGGTTTTGTATTATTCACCGTGAGTGCCGCGTGGTTATTTGTCCACTCCAGAGTGTTACGGGATGAGCTTTGCTCAGCCGAGTGGGACATACCCTGACACTTATCACCCCGGATGGCCGGAGCACTCGAGTCTGTCATATGGAAACAACCCTGATATCTCATCATTTTCTTCTAGTACACCATTGCAGGGTTTTAGATATGGAGATCAGGATATTTCTCATTGGTCACATCAAGACTATCCTGCACCTCAAAGATCGACTCCTACTCCTGAGCTTGATCAGATGTCTAGATTTGAGGAGAGGATATCTAGGATGATAGGAGATTTCGAGAGTAGGATGAGTAGTGACTTAGCATTGGATCCGACACCTCCCGCTGCAGCTTTACCTATTCCTTCACCGAGCCGCTTGATTCATATGTCCGAGTCCTTAGAGCGCCTCATGAGCCACCTCCTTCACATGAAGATCAGTCGCCGGACTTGATGCATTATGCAAGGAATTCATGACTGTGCCTCCGGTGGTGATCGTGCGATGGCGATCGGGGACGAGATTGAGGCGATTATGAGCACCAGTTATACTTGTGTGGATAGTTTTACCGTTTCACAGCCTACCATTAGCACCACAGAGGTAGTTCTGGATAGATATGAGTGTCAGCCTACCAGTCTTACACCTGATCTTGCTAGTGAGGGCCTGTTGTTGGATACACTTCAGATACACTTAGAGGCACCTCCGTCGGATCCTTCGCCTATTGATTCTGAGAGAGAGATCATTGAGCTAGATGATGAGGATCTACCTCCTGATGATGATTGTTTCACTCCTGACTATGAGGATGAGTATGCGGTAGATCCACTCTTGAGTTGTGATGAGTTAGATTTAGATGATGAGAGCATTGTGCCGATGATGACGAGTTCATTTCGGATATGCTTTTGAGTTCGAGCTTCCACATCTTGATGAGGGGCTCGCCCGATGTTGAGGAGGAGTACATTTCTATTGATCCACCACCGCTACTTCCTTCGTCGACATCGCCCTCCGGAGGTTTCTACTACCGTACATTCTACTTCACCTACACTTCGGTAGTTTGAAACTTTTCCCGACCACTCAGTTTGATTTCCTTCGCCGCACGAGACATACTCTATTACCGATTGTGCTCATCTCACTTACAGTCCTCATGATGTGCTTTATCGATATACCTACATGATTGGATATTCTATTGATGACTTAGAGGGTGTCAACCCTATCACACATACTTGCCATATCTTTGAGGTTGTTTGCAGGCTTATGCTTGTGTACCATCGACTACGAGCGGACATGGTTCGTGTCGATATTCCTTGGGATCCAGGTGGATTTCGAGGCATGCTGCTTCATGAGGAGGGCGGACATGTGCCTCTTCCATGTCCCGTCCTTGGCCCTCCTCTCGCTACACCCAAATGAGCACATCTCTTTATCTTTTTATTTTCATACCTTTTGTTAGTTTTTGTTGGTTTCTCCTCTTTTCTTTCTTTTTATTTCAGGTCCCGTGCTAGATCTTCATCCTTGTACATGCGAGAAGCCATAGGATGATTTTCTACTTTTACTACATCATATATGCCCGGTGAGCTGTTTCTTACCCTTTCAAGTTCATTCCTAATTCGTTGCTCAATTTAAGCTTGGGGGAAGACTTGTATGTGTATGGATGACGTTCTAGCATGTTTGTATATATTTGTGAGCATTTGAGCTTATTGTCATATAATTGATGATATATGGTCATTCTTGTGCTTATGTTGACGATATATGACCTTTGCTATTGCTCTCTTGTTATGCTTGATTGTATATCTTTGCCATGTGAGCCCACGCCATGATTAATCAAGAAAGGTCATGTCGAAATTTTCTTACTTGAGCCATATTGTCACTAGTTCCTTGTATGTCTTAAGTCACTTGGCATCATTTTATAGAGCTTGAGCTTTGGTAATTATCCTTGATGTACTTAGAAACCTTGTGATCCTATAGCATTTGATTCATTGCGAGTTACACATGTGTTTTAACCATTTGCGGATCGAATTGGTTCTAGTCATCGCCTCTTGAATGATTATATCTTAGATTCATGCTTTGGCATATGTTATTTTAGATATTGATACTTTGCTTGAATGTAAAATTTGTGAAAGGGGTAGTCCTATCTTGAGCCAATAACATGGTTGATTTATCTAGGTATCCATGCCTTAGGACATGTGTTACTTAGCATTAATGAAAACCGGTTAAAGATGCTTAATCAAAACTAAAAAAAAATAAAAAGTAAAAAAAAATTGTTATGCAATATGTGTGAAATAAGTGACTATGTCACATTGGTTCGCAAACATTTGAATAAGTGGCAGTTTTGCCCAAGTGAAGTGTGAGTGTGAATAAGCGGCAAAGTTTGCCCAATGGTTTGAATAAGTGGCACAAGTGCCCAATGTGTGTTCTAATTTTACTAAAAAAAAAATCAACAAAAATTAGGTATCATGGCTCAAGTGTGGGCTTTTTCATAAATATCATGCAAGTATTAGTCTCTTTGTCTCAAATAACAAATGCCTTAGCATAAACCTTTGATATACTCATTCTTGATGTTATACCTAGTTCCGATGCCTTACAATTTTGGTTAGATTCATGTTATCACTTAGTGCATTTCGACACTTGTGTATGTAACTTGATTTGGTCAAATGTTGTAGTTATCACTAGAGATCTTTGCTTGAATATTCATTCTCATCTTGGATGATTCTCAAAACTCAAGTTAGATAATCATATTTTACATTGTTGTATGCCTTTTGATTTATTATATGCATGAAACTAGTCTTTATCATAATGACTTGTTGTCCCAAGTTCGATAATATCATGCCATTTACTTGAGGACAAGTAAAAGTTTTAAGTTTGGGGTATGACATGCGTCATATTTACATATATTTAGTCATCATTTTACCCTCATATTTTTCATATTTTGGAACCATTTATTATCATTTACATACTTTTCCTATATTTAATTGCTCGAAATGGACAATTTTACATTTTATATATTTTCCTGCAGGCCGCGATCGAGGCGCAAAAACTACAAATTCGGCATTCCGGATCGCTCAGACAGATGTGCGTCGTCACGGATGCGTAGGATCAAACCGCGATGAAAACGGAGCTCTCGAGGACCAATTCAGAAGAAATGAAATGGGAGAAGGACTTATTTAGAAACCCTAGATACTATGAGGAGAAAACTGCAAAATGCCAAAAACCCCCATCTCTTCTTCCACGCCGCCGCCGCCTGGGAACCGCGAGCCCGGCATTTTCTTTTTCTCCCTTCGGTCCTCTTCTTCTCCCTCCGATCCACCTCCACCAAGACGGCCACGGCGAGCGCCGGCCATGACTCGTCGGCGCCACCCTCACCTCGCCACTCCTCCACCTTCACGCCACCTTCTCCTCCTTGTCTTCCCCGCAGTACCTTTCTCTGCCGCCTCTCTCCCCCCGCCGACCTCAACCGCATCTCCTCCGTCTTCCACATCTCCGCCTCCCAAGCAAAGCCGAACCTCTCCTCTTCTCCTTTGTCTCCCCTTCATCCACCGCGCCGCCACCTCTCCCCTTCTCCTCATCCGCCGCACCTCACCGCTCTCTTCTCCACCCGCTCCCGTGCGCCATCTCTCTCCGCCGCCTCCCTTCTCTACCCCCTTCTTCGCCACTCCACGCCGTCCGCATCTGCTCCACCACCGGCATCACCATCGGCGGCTTCTTCCACCGCCGCCCTACATCGAGTCCTCTCGCATCATCCTCTTCACCGTCGGTGGCCACGACTTCATCAACCGACGGTGACTTCTTCAACACGCTTCACCGCCGCCAACCTCTTCTTCACCATCTCCGATCGCGACCTCTCCACCGCCGGCGACCCCTACCTCCTCGGCTCCACTTCACCGACACCACCTCGGCTCTCTGCTTCTACTCCCTGCTCACTCCAATCCCCAATTCTTCCTCTTACTTGGTTCTCACTCTGTTAATCTTTTGCTTAATTGTGCACTGTTAATTACTACTGTGAATTGTGTTCAGAGAGATTGTGAACTCTTTTGTATGCAATGTGCTTTGTGAATGTAATCAGTGGAGATGAAATTTTGCCTGTTATGTTATTGTGATATCTCGCTATGTGATAATTGTGCAATTGTGTTTTGTTAGGAGCTTAGTATGTTTTCGGTTGTGCTATTGTGATATGAGTTGGTAGAGATTGTAATGTTTAGCTCATAGTGGTTTTCGTGTTAGATGCCTTTGTCGAGTAGTTCCCGTGTTTGTCTTGTTGTCCCGTTGTTAGCGTAGTATATGTGTATGCTTGAGAGTCTCATCGAATTAGCTAGCCGTGACCGCTCCCCTCCTTGTCTTGTCTCAACCTTCCTTTGTTGCCTCGACTCCTCTTTGCTTCTCTCGTGGTCGCTCGGTAGTTAAGTCGCGCGAATGTTTGTCGTGATCTGTTGTGTTGTCGTCGTCGTCGTCGTTTAGTTAGTCAGTCGATCGCTTCCTCTCTCTTTCTCTCGACTCCCTCCGCTCTTCTCGACTTTCTCCTGCCGCCTCGCGTTCGGTAGTTAGTTATATCGCCGATCGGTATTCGTTATAGTTCGTGTGTCGCTCGTTCCGTCGCCTTTCGATTGTTTAGTTTATTTTGTCGCTTAGTCGCTGCTATTTAGAGTCGCTTTTAGGTTTAGTTATCTCCACCGCTTTGTTTGATCTAGCTTTAGCCGAGCACCCAGTAGCCTCGCCTAGTCCCTGTGGAGAACACGACACTCGCCGCTATTTCAGTGGCAACCCGTTCACTTGCGGGTGTGCTAGTTTAGCACGATCATAGGTGTACTGAGTTAGAGAAGGAAGTAACTAGATTGTCACGGGAGCTTACTTCACTTACATCTGCTCCCTCCCGTGACGAATGTGATACATGCATTGCCTTGCTTGGAGACATGGAGAAACTAAGGACCTCGCATGATAGTCTGTCCTCGGAACTTGACATTGTTAAGGTGGAGAACATTAGTCTTCTTCTTGAGCTTGAGATGAGTAGGGTAGTTCTGTTTCATCTTCTACTGTTGAGACTATTTCTTGCACCTCATGTGAGGATAAGGACAATGCTTTTAGAGGTCTTTATACCATGTTGCTTGATCTCGCTCGAGACTTGTGAAAGTTGCAATAATTTAAAATGAACTTAAAAGGCGCGATCACAAAATTGCCGAGTTACAAGCCTTTTACTTGAGCCTATTACTTCATGTGCAAATTGTCCCAAACTTATCACGAACTTGAATCGTCTCCAAACAGCTTTCAAGAATTTGTTGATGATAATAAGAAAATGGCTCAAGATGCTTCTAAGGATCCCGTTAGCTCACCATGCAAAAGTTGTAATAAACTAAAATCTGATTTGATTGCCTTAGATGAAAAGTGTGTGAAGCTAACTAAGAACCTTCTAGAAAACCACATCCTTCCCGTGCTTTCGTCTTTGAAATGTTGGAAAAGGATAAGGACATGGTAGAGACGTTTAGGAAGAGTTACGAGAACCAAATGGCTAGGATTAGGGCTGCCCCTGTGTCCTGCGAAGCCCTCAAGGTTGAGGTGGCTGCATAAGGAAAAATACGCACGTGCTATTCGCTCTTCTTCTCTTGGTTCTTCTTCCTCTCCTCCTGTTGTTCTTTCTTCTTCTACCGCTCCTCTTGCGCCTCTCTCTTTCGGGAGTGTCGATCTTATGAACACTCTCGAGAAATTTGTAGGAGGCAAGAAGAAGCTCAACCTTATTCTAGACCGCCTAAGATTTCCGGTTTAAAAGGGTCTAGGATATGATTTTCATGAGGATGTGAAGAAGCATCCACCGTCGTGCTCGGATCCGTAGTCGCAGTGTGATCGAGGTCAAGCCCAAGAACAAGAAAGTTCAATTTAGATCGGGGGCTTTGTCCAAGGGATTTCGACGACAAGGTGATTTCACCGCAGCTTGACCTCTCGGCGAAGCCATCTCATGCTACTTCACCCCTCGTAAGGCAAAGTATCATTGCACCTTCCGCCGAAGGATGGACATCCGATTGACCAATGCTTCAAGCGCCAAGATCGCGCCAAGAGACCGTGGCCGAGTCTCTTAGGCGATTCGTGGTCAGCCCTGACCTTGAGTGCACCTAAGACCAACACGAGGTCTAGGTTTGCTCTTGTTGGTAACTTTGGGCAAGACCGAGGACTTGGTTTTTCCGAGTCTTCGTTTTTCGTCCTCGTGCTTCCTCTCGGTCGTGACTTCCGCCGTCCCGAGGGTAGATCTCGCTTTCCCATCGAGATGCCTACCCGCGGCGTGATCGACTGCTTGGGTGCACCGACTCGCCGTCCGTGGCGGTCGACCGAAAAAGAATGCTTGTGTCTGCTTCATAGACCTTCCGCTTCTTTGAGCGACGGAGAGTGTAGGGTAGTTAGAGGTCACCGTCGTGTGTGACTACTTCTTACGCCGACGTGTGACTCGAAGATTGGGTTCCAAAATCTATCTTGATTTATCCCAAGATCGAGACTTTGCTCTCTTGTTGACTCGGTTCGCCAAGGGCGGAAGGAAATGTTTGGCTTGTTGACTCGGTGTTCACGACACATGACCGGAGATTCCGCTGGTTTTCTTCCTTGCCGTGCTCTAGGTGATGAGACTATCACCTTTGGAGATGCTTCATCTGGGCGTCATCGCCAAAGGTACTGTCGCATTAATGATTCATTTATTTTGAAAGATGTTGCTTTAGTTAGCAAGTCGCGGACAATTTGCTCTCGGTCTCTCGACCACCGATGACAATTTCGAGGTGAGCTTTAAGAAAACAATTGCAAAATTCTTGATTCTTCTGTAGTCCGGTTTATGGATTTCTCGCTTTGGGAGGATCTTTCGTGCTGATTTTTCCGAGTCTTTTGGTGATCCTCTCCGTTGTTTGCTTGCTTCGAGTCCCGCGACCTTTCCTTCGGCATAGGAGACTTGGTCATATTGATTTGACCATTTGACCCGAAAGTTAGCGACCACGATCTCATTCGTGGTCTCGCGAAACTCAAGATGGTCAAAGATCTTGTTTGCGCCCATGCTTCTACAAACTCAACTTCATATTTTTTTGTTTGTCAATATACTCATCAAGGGGAGATTGAGAGATCATGTGGAGATGATCCCATCTTTATGATGAGTAATTGACCTTTAGTTGAAGGAAAATTGAGTTTGTTTTGGGTTTTTCCGTGAAGGCTTATCTCGGCGGGTTGTAGTCATATACGACTTGTCCCCGGCTCGCTCGACCATGTAGGATGCCATACGACCACGCTTGGTCGTGGTCGAATTCGTTCGAGAGCGTGCGACCACGTTGAGGTGTTCTCGGCAAAGCGGCGGTGGTCGGAAGGCGTTCGACCACGCTGTCGAGCATCGGGTTCCACCGAGCAACGTCGAGAGTACTTTGGCCGTGGTCGGAAGGGTTTACGACCACGCTGGCAATTGGGAGCGCTCGATCACGTTGTGGCGCTCGAGCTCGACCACGCTGCGGAGCCCTCGGAAGATTTGACCGTGGTCGGCACTCGGCGCTAGGGTTTACGATCACGCCAGGGATCGGAGCCTCGACCATGTTGGGCGGCCGGGCGTTCGACCACTTTGGCCGTGGTGGGTGGGCGTCACGACCACATTGTGGGAGCTCGAGGCCTCGACCACGTTGTGGGAAAGGAGCCACGACTACGTTGTGGCACTTTCGGTGGTGCGACCGCGTTGCGCGCTCGAGAGCTACGTCCTCATTAGCGAGAATTGAACGTGGTCGAACGCGTTCGACCACGCTATCGGTTGGATGACCGTGGTCGTGCGGGATCACTAAAATTGGTCGTGAGGGTGCATTTCATGTCCGATTACGGTGAGGTTTGGTCGGTTGGGTTCCTTGTGATGTTGTGGACCTTGTAGACCGGTTTGTTCTACATTTTGACAAGGTTTGGTAAAATCTAATTTACGTGGAAAAGAGACTTGAGCTCTGTGAGCTGTGCAGAGTTGGATCAGTGCTATGTGATGGTTTTGTTGTCTGTGATGGTTGCAGGTACTGGGAGACATGTCTTGGTGAGGCTTAGAGAGGTCGGGACTAGACATAGGAGATGTTGAGGTCCAGAACGACGTGGAAGCCGAAGAGGACGTGGTCTTGCCCGAGTGGTGTAACCGTAAAACAAAGGCATGAGGAGGAAGCTTGGGAGGTCAAGGGCATTTTGGAGAAATGCCAAAGCACTCGCAAAGGAAGTCGTGTCCTCCGGGAAAGCACTGGAGTTGGTGGTGCTATTGGGCAAAGCGGTGGAGCCGTTGCACTTTGGGTAATGGGCAAAGCACTGGAGGCCTGCAGCACCTTGGACTCTCTCAGAACGGTGGTCTGTTGAGACCCGTTAGCGTGTGAGACTATAAATAGAGAGGTTAGGTCTCAGGAGCGAAGTGAGGTTGTCCCCTGAGTGCTCTGAGTGTTCCTCTCTATCTTGTGTGAGTTGTCTCGGGTAAGAGCATGGATGCTCGTGTACCTCCGATGGAGTGGTCAGAGAAACTCCATGTGCAATAGAAAAGATTGGATTCATCTCTCGTATCTTTCTCGCTTTTGTTCTTGAGATGATTTGTTTGATCCATTTGCCTTCTCTTTGTTCTTCTTGTTATATGTGTTTTCTCCGAGAAGTTGGCTTGTGCTTCACTTGCTCAGATCGGGAAGTTGTTTTACTGCTTGCTAAGATCATTCCCGAGAGCAAAAGCGAAATCGAGAGAAAACCGAGTTCGTGGTTCTGCTTTGGAGCTCTCTTTCGCTTTTCGACTCGGTCTTCTCCTCTTACATTGAAGACTTTGGAGGTTCTTGGTATTTTACTTCGAGAGATCTTGTACGAGCTAAGTCTCAAGTTTCATTCTTTTGGATCTCGTGCAAAAGATCTTTAAATTCTTGCTCCTCGGTCGTGCACCGACAACGTAGTATTTCTGTATACGCCTACGTTCGCAACCTATTTGACCACGGCTTAGACCACGCAGCTTTTGGTCTTTTCGACCACGGTCTTTGATGTGACGACTTCTATTGTTTATTCTCTGCCGACCGTGTTCAACCACGGTGTGTTTCTGGTGTGTCTTGATCACGCAGAAGATCTTTCGACCATGGTCGGCCTTCTCGGTTTCGACCGGCAAGTATTCTTCTCTCGATCTTCTTGGTTTCTCAGAGATCACTCGATTTTTCTCTCGTTTCGGTGAGAAATCAATCTTCCTCTTCACAGCTATTTAGCTATCGGAGAAAAGATTTGGTTTAATTGTGGGAGAATTTTTTAAGGCACCATTCACCCCCCTTCTGTTGCCATTTCGGTCCTTCACACGTGCTATTCGCTCTTCTTCTGTTGGTTCTTCTTTCTCTCCTCCTGTTGTTCTTTCTTCTTCTACCTGCTCCTCTTGCGCCTCTCTCTTTCGGGAGTGTCAGTATCTTATGAACACTCTCGAGAAATTTGTAGGAGGCAAGAAGAAGCTCAACCTTATTCTAGACCAGTCTAAGATTTCCAGATTTAAAAGGGAAACTTGATCATATACCCTCCCTTTAGTTGGGAAATTGAGGATTTACCCTCCACATCTCAATGACACGTGGGGTCATCATAAGTCACTGACACGTGGGCCAGAAGGGTAAATCCTCAATTTCCATCTAAAGGGAGGGTATATGATCAATTTTTTCGATTTAAAAAGGGTCTAGGATATGATTTTCATGAGGATGTGAAGAAGCATCCACCTGTCGTGCTCAGATCCGTAGCCGCAGGTGTGATCGAGGTCAAGCCAAGAACAAGAAAGTTCAATTTAGATCGTGGGCTTTGTCCAAGGGATTTCGACGAAGGTGATTTCACCGCAGCTTGACCTCTCGTATATGAAGCCATCTCATGCTACTTCACCTCGAAGGCAAAGTATCATTGCACCTTCCGCCGAAGGATGGACATCGATTGACCAATGCTTCAAGCGCCAAGATCGCGCCAAGAGACCGTGGCCGAGTCTCTTAGGCGTATTCTGTGGTCAGCCCGGACCTTGAGTGCACCTAAGACCAACACGAGGTCTAGGTTTGCTACTGTTGGTAACTTTGGGCAGCACCGAGGACTTGGTTTTTCTGAGTCTTCTGCTTTTCGTCCTCGTGCTTCCTCTGGTCGTGACTTCCGCCGTCCTGAGGGTAGATCTCGTTTTCCCCATCGAGATGCCTACCCGCGGCGTGATCGACTGCTGTTGGGTGCACCGACTCGCTCGTCCGTGGCGGGCCAGACCAAAGAATGCCTTCAGTGTCTGCTCATAGACCTTCGCTTTTTGAGCGACGGAGAGTGTAGGGTAGTTAGAGGTCGACTGTGTGTGACTACTTCTTACGCTCGACGTGTGACTCAAGATTGGGTTCCAAAATCTATCTTGATTTATCCCAAGATCGAGACTTTGCTCTCTTGTTGACTCAGGTTCGCCGGGCAGGGAAGGGAAATGTTTGGCTTGTTGACTCCGGGTGTTCACGACACATGACCGAGATTCCGCTGGTTTTCTTCCTTGCCGTGCTCCGGTGATGAGACTATCACCTTTGGAGATGCTTCATCTGGGCGTCATCGCCAAAGGTACTGTATGCATTAATGATTCATTTATTTTGAAAGATGTTGCTTTAGTTAGCAAGTGCAAGACAATTTGCTCTCGGTCTCTCGACCACCGATGACAATTTCGAGGTGAGCTTTAAGAAAACAATTGCAAAATTCTTGATTCTTCTGTAGTCCGGTTTATGGATTTCTCGCTTTGGGAGGATCTTTCGTGCTGATTTTTCCGAGTCTTTTGGTGATCCTCTCCGTTGTTTGCTTGCTTCGAGTCCCGCGACCTTTCCTTCTCGGCATAGGAGACTTGGTCATATTGATTTGACCATTTGACCCGAGTTAGCGGCCACGATCTCATTCGTGGTCTCGCCAAACTCAAGATGGTCAAAGATCTTGTTTGCGCCCATGCCTAAGACGGCAAGATGGTTGCCTTCTCACCCTCCCACACGGTGACTATGACCGATGCACCGGACAACTGTTCCACATGGACACAATCGGACCACTCGAGTGAAATCTGCGGGAGGGAAGTGGTATGTTCTTGTCGTGGTCGATGACTTCTCGAGGTACTCTTGGGTGTTTTCTTAGCCTCAAGGATGAGACGTTTTCACATTTCCGAGGTCTTTTCAAGAGGCTTTCTGCTGAGCTTCCGGTGCCTTCGAGCGATCCGCAGGACAATGGCATGGAGTTCAAGAATTCCTACTTTGAGAGTTTCGTGGTGAGACGGTGTAGAGCACCGCCTCTCTTCTCCATCGTCCCTCGCAGAAGAATGGCGTTGTGGAGAGAAAGAACCGTACCTTGGTCGAGATGGCTGTGACGATGCTTGATGAGTACTCTACATCATGGAAGTTTTGGGTGAGGCTATAGCCACCGCGCCCATGTTTCCAATCGAGTTTTCTTGGGCACACTTGCACCGCACTTCTTATGAGTTGAGATACGGCGAAAGCCTAGTGTTTCTCATTTTCGTGTGTTTGGTTGCAAGTGTTTTATTCTCAAGTCCGGAACCTAGATAAGTTCGAGTCACGTTCTTGTGATGGACTTTTTCCGGCTACTCGACTTCTTCAAGGGCCTATAGGGTCCAGAACCATGAGTCTAGTAAAATGGTAGAAACCTCGTGAGGTAACTTTCGATGAGGCGGTCCCGGGACTAGGCCCGATATCTCGTGTTCACTAGAGCGATCCGAGACCATCTTTGTGGATGATGAGGATGATGGAGATGAGGGTTGTCTACTCGATCCAGTCCTTCTCCACCCCTAGAGGTGCCTTCTTCCACCGCACCTCGAGGCGATCGCCCCTACCTTCGCTTCTTACGGAGCTAGTGGCTCTGCTCCTACCCGTCGTGTAACGAGGTAGAGGCCACTTCTTCATCTCATCCAGACCTCCAAGACATATCCAAAATCTCATCCTTCCGAAAGCGGATGATTGGAGATCTATTTGAGCGAGTCACACGCTCCAAGTCTCATGTGTCACTTTTCTCGCCTCCACTCTTCCTTCGTAGCTTCCTTTGAGCCCAAGGACGTTTGTCATGCTTTATCCGACGAGTCTTGGGTCAACGCCATGCATGAGGAGCTAGAGAGTTTCGAGAGAAACAAGGTCCGGGCGCTTGTTGAGCCCCTCGAGATCAAAATATCATTGGAACCAAATGGGTGTTCAAGAACAAGCAAAGTGAGGATGGGGTAGTCATTCGAATCAAGGCTAGGTCTGGTTGCAGGGGTACTCCCGTGTTGAGGGTCGGATTTCGAGGAGACCTTTGCCCTCGTAGCTCGCCTTGAGGCCATTAGAATTACGCTTGCCTTTGCGGCTTCTAAAGGTTTCAAGCTTTACCGATGGACGTCAAGAGTGCCTTTCTCAATGGCTTCATTGAGGAAGAAGTCTATGTCGACGACCTCCGTGTTCGAGAAACCCAAATACCCAAGTCATGTCTTCAAGCTTTCCAAAGCGTTGTATGGACTTAAGCAAGCCCCTAGAGCTTGGTATGAGAGGCTTAAGTCCTATCTATTGAGACATGATTTCGAGATGGGTAAAGTTGACAAGACCTTGTTCATTCGCGGCTTGGTAATGACCTTCGCTCGTCCAAATTTATGTCGATGACATCATCTTTGGCGGCTCTTCCCATGCTCTAGTTTCACAGCTCTCGGATGTCATGAGCACCGAGTTTGAGATGAGCATGATGGGTGAGTTGACTTTCTCCTTGGCTTCCAAATCAAGCGAGACTGGAGGGTACCTTCTTGCATCAAGGCAAGTACACCGTGATCTCCCGAGACGTTTCGACATGAGTGATGGAAAGCGGTGTCGACTCGATGGCTTCTACGGCCACACTTGACCCGAGATGAGGACGGCGAGCCAGCTTGATCAAAAGAGTTCAAGTATGATTGACTCTCTCTTGTACCTCACGCCTCGAGACCGGACATACACTTCTCTCGTGTGTCTTTGTGCTCGGTTTGAGCTTCTCCTCGCGTGTCTCACCGCCAAAGCGGTGAAGCGCATCTTCGGTACCTTCGAGCTACCATTGACTATGGTATCGGTACTCTTCCTCATCCCTGCTCATCCCTTAGAGCCTATTCAGATGCGACTTTGCCTACAGAGGATAGATAGGAAGAGCACTTCGGCACCGCCACCATTGGCACTTCTCTCGCTTCTTGGTCTTGAGGAAGCGGTCCGGTGTTGCACCTGATCCACCGCAGAGGCCGAGTACGTTGTCGCAGCCGATTCTTTGTAGCCAAGTGCTTTGATGGTCTCGACTCTGCGGGACTTTGGGTTGCTATCGATCGTGTTCCGCTCTTTTGCGATAACACGTCTGCGATTAGCATTGCTAAGAACCCAAGGCAACACTCTCGGACCAAGCACATCGATATCGATATCATTTTCTTGAGACCATGTAGAGAAGGGTGACATAGTGCTCCGCCAGGAGAGTGACCACCAGTTGGTCGATATCTTTACCAAGCCTTTGGATAGCATGAGGTTTTCACTCATGGGAGAGCTTGGGGTGGTTTGTCCTTATGGACTGTTGTGAGGGGAGCTTGGACTTTCTTGCTTACTATATTGATTATGCTTCTGTCTCATTTACATTGCATTGCATTTACGGTGCATTGGGATTAGTCCTTCTAGCATAGGTTAGAGTGTGTCTCTTCTTGAGTTGCTTAGACTTCTTGCTCTTATCTTGTGCTTCGGGATAGTGTTTCTTATCTCACTAGGTTGAGCTCACTCACTTCTTTTAGGTTCTAGCGAGGTTGGGCCACCCTCAGGTGGCAGTGCGTGTTTGCTCTCTAGTGTGCGTTTTCTCGGCTTGTTGTCCCGGAGACATATGTGGTAGATGAGAGTCGATCGAGCCACAAGATCCTCTATATCTTATCTATGCTTTAAGGACTCTGCTTTCTTGATTCATTTGCCGACTCTTGATTTTTATTGCTTTGGTTCAGGGGGAGTTCATTTGGGAACTTCTAGATTTTAATGATGACATAACTCAACTTGAACTGAAAGTTGCATCAAATGTTAAAAGGAGTGGATGTTCTTCTTTGTATTTGTAACATAACTTAATGGAGCCTTGATTATTATCCTTTCATGACATGTTTTCTTTATATTACATCTTGCCATGATTTAAGCTCCATTGCTAATTTGATCATGACTTTATATGTGTAGTCAAGTCTTTGCCATGATAGGTTAATTAAAACGCTAAATTTAATCAAATTCTGTCATGTTCATATTTGAGACTAGTCGACTTTGTGTTATCCTTTTATGGTTCTTGCCATGTCAAATAGGTCGAGTTGAGTCTTGAATCTTAGTTGAGTAATAGATTGAGCTATATAGTTTCTTGATGACACATAAGTTAGTACAATCTATCAAAAAAAGGAGATCTCTTACAGGCGAAAAACCGATCTCACCAATTCCTTCTCATGAGACGGCTTGCCATTGCACAAGGCCCGAACTCGGGGAGATTTGATGACCAAGATCATTTCCTTAAGCTTCTCGCTTGGAATGATCGCATAAGGCTTGAGGTCTAGCACATGACAAAATATGATTGAAAACAATCATGAGATCTCTAAAAGAAAATGTCATTTATGCTCAATTGCTAAAATTTCAAGTGTACTTAAACAAATGTATCATTCTTGAATAAATAGCACTCTAGTTGGCTCAACACTAGCTTCTCGATTCCATTTAGCTCATTGACATGGCTTGCATCATTTGTGGATATCATTAGCTAGACTAAAATCTTGTTTGACTTGACTTGCTAAGCACTTCAAATTAAAAAAAAATCAGATTATACCATCTGTTAGCTTAGCTTCTCTTTACATACATAGTCATGATCTTTGTAGCATACTTGTATGTTATGGCTTGGTGTAATACATTTGGTCATTTTGGATAATTCTCATGGCTCTGCATACTTTGAATAATCAAATCAGCCATTCCATCCATCATTTTGACTTATTCTCTCTTGCATACTTGATGTGTTTATTGCCAAAAGGGGGAGAATAGATTGGAGAAAAAGAAAATTTCTCAACTTCTGGGAACTTGCTAGAGCTTTGGAGATCAATTTGCTCTTTATGTGTTGCTCTAGTATTCCTTCTGTCGACATGGTCATAATTTCATTTTCTTTCCTTGGACCATGTCGGCTTCTACAAACTCAACTTCATATTTTTTCGGTGTTTGTCAATATACTCATCAAGGGGGAGATTGAGAGATCATGTGGAGATGATCCCATCTTTATGATGAGTAATTGACCTTTGGTTGAAGGAAAATTGAGTTTGTTTTGGGTTTTTTCTGTGAAGGCTTATCTCTGGCCGAAGTTGTAGTCATATACGACTTGTCCCCGCTCGCTCGACCATGTAGGATGCCATACGACCACGCTTGGTCGTGGTCGAATTCGCTCGTGAGCGCACGACCACGTTGAGGTGTTCTCGGCAAAACTGACAGTGGTCGGAAGGCGTTACGACCACGTTGCCGAGTATCGGGTTCCAGCCGAGCAACGTACGAGTACTTTGGCCGTGGTCGGAAGGGTTTACGACCACGTTGGCAATTGGGAGCGTTCGATCACGTTGTAGCGCCTGAGCTCGACCACGCTATGAGCCCTCGGAAGATTTGACCGTGGTCGGCACTCGGCGCTAGGGTTTACGATCACGTTGTGGGATCGGAGCCTCGACCATGTTGGGCGGTCGGGCGTTCGACCACTTTGGCCGTGGTGGGTGGGCATCACGACCACATTGTGGGAGCTCGAGGCCTCGACCACGCTAGGGAAAGGAGCCACGACTACGTTGTGGCACCCGGTGGTGCGACCGCGTTGCGCCGGAGAGCTACGCCCTCATTAGCGAGAATTGAACGTGGTCGAAACCGCGTTCGACCACGTTATCGGTTGGATGACCGTGGTCGTGCGGGATCACTAAAATTGGTCGTGAGGGTGCATTTCATGTCCGATTACGGTGAGGTTTGGTCGGTTGGGTTCCTTGTAATGTTGTGGACCTTGTAGACTGGTTTGTTCTATATTTTGACAAGGTTTGGTAAAATCTAATTTCTGTGGAAAAGAGACTTGAGCTCTGTGAGCTGTGCAGAGTTGGATCAGTGCTATGTGATGGTTTTGTTGTCTGTGATGGTTGCAGTCTTGGGAGACATATCTTGGTGAGGCTTAGAGAGGTCGGGACTAGACATAGGAGATGTTGAGGTCCGTAACGACGTGGAAGCCAAGAGGACGTGGTCTTGCCCGAGTGGTGTAACGAAAACAAGAAGGCATGAGGAGGAAGCTTGGGAGGTGTCAAGGGCATTTTGGAGAAATGCCAAAGCCTGCAAAGGAAGCCGTGTCCTCCGGGAAAGCACTTGAGTTGGTGGTGCTATTGGGCAAAGCGGTGGAGCCGTTGCCACGGGTAATGGGCAAAGCACTGGAGGCCCGCAGCACTTGGACTCTCAGAACGGTGGTCTGTTGAGACCCGTTAGCGTGTGAGACTTTAAATAGAGAGGTTAGGTCTCGTGAGCGAAGTGAGGTTGTCCCCGAGTGCTCGAGTGTTCCTCTCTATCTTGTGTGAGTTGTCTCGGTAAGAGCATGGATGCTCGTGTACCTCCGATGGAGTGGTCAGAAACCTCCATGTGCAATAGAAAAGATTGGATTCATCTCTGTATCTTTCTCGCTTTTGTTCTTGAGATGATTTGTTTGATCCATTTGCCTTCTCTTTGTTCTTCTTGTTATATGTGTTTTCTCCGAGAAGTTGGCTTGTGCTTCACTTGCTCAGATCGGGAAGTTGTTTTACTACTTGCTAAGATCATTCCCGAGAGCAAAAGCGAAATCGAGAAAACCGAGTTCGTGGTTCTGCCACTGAGCTCTCTGTTTCGCCGACTCGGTCTTCTCCTCTTCTCATTGTGAAGACTTTGAGGTTCTTGGTATTTTACTTCCAGAGATCTTGTACGAGCTAAGTCTCAAGTTTCATTCTTTTGGATCTCGTGCAAAAGATCTTTAAATTCTTGCTCCTCGGTCGTGCACCGACAATGTAGTATTTCTGATATCGCCTGCGTTCGTGAATTTATTTGACCACGGCTTAGACCACGCAGCTTTTGGTCTTTTCGACCACGGTCTTTGATGTGACGACTTCTATTGTTTATTCTCTGCCGACCGTGTTCAACCACGGTGTGTTTCTCGGTGTGTTCGATCACGCAGAAGATCTTTCGACCATGGTCGGCCTTCTCGCCGACCGCCAAGTATTCTTCTCGATCTTCTTGGTTTCTGCAGAGATCACTCGATTTTTCTCGGCCTCGGTGAGAAATCAATCTTCCTCTTCACACTATTTAGCTATCGGAGAAAAGATTAGGTTTAATTGTGGAGAATTTTTAAGGCACCATTCACCCCTTCATTGCCATTTCGGTCCTTCACACGTGCTATTCACTCTTCTTCCTTGGTTCTTCTTTCTCTCCTCCCGTTGTTCTTTCTTCTTCTACCGCTCCTCTTGCGCTCTCTCTTTCGGGAGTGTCGATCTTATGAACACTCTCGAGAAATTTGTAGGAGGCAAGAAGAAGCTCAACCTTATTCTAGACCGCCTAAGATTTCCAGATTTAAAAGGGTCTAGGATATGATTTTCATGAGGATGTGAAGAAGCATCCACCGTCGTGCTCGGATCCGTAGTCGCAGTGTGATCGAGGTCAAGCCCAAGAACAAGAAAGTTCAATTTAGATCGGCGGGCTTTGTCCAAGGGATTTCGGCGACAAGGTGATTTCACCGCAGCTTGACCTCTCGGGCGAAGCCATCTCATGCTACTTGACCCTCGGAAGGCAAAATATCATTGCACCTTCCGCGGAAGGATGGACATCGATTGACCAATGCTTCAAGCGCGCAAGATCGCGCCAAGAGACCGTGGCCGAGTCTCTTAGGCGTATTCAGGGTCAGCCCCAGACCTTGAGTGCACCTAAGACCAACACGAGGTCTAGGTTTGCTACTGTTGGTAACTTTGGGCAAGACCGAGGACTTGGTTTTTCCGAGTCTTCTGCTTTTTAGTCCTCGTGCTTCCTCTCGGTCGTGACTTCCGCCGTCCCGAGGGTAGATCTCGCTTTCCCATCGAGATGCCTACCCGCGCGTGATCGACTGCTGTTTGCACCGACTCGCTCGTCCGTAGCGGTCGGACCCGAAGAATGCCTTCAGTGTCTGCTCATAGACCTTCCGCTTCTTTGAGCGACGGAGAGTGTAGGGTAGTTAGAGGTCACCGTGTGTGACTACTTCTTCTCGCCGACGTGTGACTCAAGATTGGGTTCCAAAATCTATCTTGATTTATCCCAGTACTGAGACTTTGCTCTCTTGTTGACTCAGGTTCGCCGGGCAGGGAAGGGAAATGTTTGGCTTGTTGACTCGGTGTTCACGACACATGACCGGAGATTCCGCTGGTTTTCTTCCTTGCCGTGCTCGGTGATGAGACTATCACCTTTGAGATGCTTCATCCGGGCGTCATCGCCAAAGGTCTTGTCGCATTAATGATTCATTTATTTTGAAAGATGTTGCTTTAGTTAGCAAGTCATGCGGACAATTTGCTCTCGCCTCTCGACCACCGATGACAATTTCGAGGTGAGCTTTAAGAAAACAATTGCAAAATTCTTGATTCTTCTGTAGTCCGGTTTATGGATTTCTCGCTTTGGGAGGATCTTTCGTGCTGATTTTTCCGAGTCTTTTGGTGTTTCTCGCCGTTGTTTGCTTGCTTCTGAGTCCCGCGACCTTTCCTTCTCGCATAGGAGACTTGGTCATATTGATTTGACCATTTGACCCGAGTTAGCGACCACGATCTCATTCGTGGTCTCGCCAAACTCAAGATGGTCAAAGATCTTGTTTGCGCCCATGCCGCACGCGGCAAGATGGTTGCCGCTTCTCACCCTCCCAACACGGTGACTATGACCGATGCACCGACACCCGCTCCACATGGACACAATCGGACCACTCGAGTGCAATCTGCAGGAGGGAAGTGGTATGTTCTTGTCGTGGTCGATGACTTCTCGAGGTACTCTTGGTGTTTTATTAGCCTCAAGCATGAGACGCTTTCACATTTCCGAGGTCTTTTCAAGAGGCTTTCTCGCTGAGCTTCCGGTACCTTCGAGCGATCGCCAGTGACAATAGCACGGAGTTCAAGAATTCCTACTTTGAGAGTTTCGTGGTGAGACGGTGTAGAGCACCGCCTCTTCTCCATACGTCCCTCGGCAGAATGGCGTTGTGGAGAGAAAGAACCGCACCTTGGTCGAGATGGCGGGACGATGCTTGATGAGTACTCTACACCGCGGAAGTTTTGGTGAGGCTATAGCCACCGCGTGCCATGTTTCCAATCGAGTTTTCTTGGGCACACTTGCACCGCACTTCTTATGAGTTGAGATACGGCTAAAGCCTAGTGTTTCTCATTTTCGTGTGTTTGGTTGCAAGTGTTTTATTCTCAAGTCCGGAACCTAGATAAGTTCGAGTCACGCTTCTTGTGATGGACTTTTTCAGGCTACTCGACTTCTTCATGGGCCTATAGGGTCCGGCTGCGAGTCTAGTAAAATAGTAGAAACACGTGAGGTAACTTTCGATGAGGCCACCCGGGACTAGGCCCGATATCTCGTGTTCACTAGAGCAATCGAGACCATCTTTGTGGATGATGAGGATGATGGAGATGAGGGTTGTCTACTCGATCCAGCCCCTTCTCCACCCCTAGAGGTGCCTTCTTCCACCGCACCTCGAGGCGATCGCCCCTACCTTCGCTTCTTCCGAGCTAGTGGCTCTGCTCCTACCCCGCGGTAACGAGGTAGAGGCCACTTCTTCATCTCATCCAGACCTCCAAGACATATCCAAAAATCTCATCCTTCCGAAAGGATGATTGAGATCTATTTGAGCGAGTCACACGCTCCAAGTCTCGGGCGTGTCACTTTTCTCATCTCCACTCTTCCTTCGTAGCTTCCTTTGAGCCCAAGGACGCTTTGTCATGCTTTATCCGACGAGTCTTGGGTCAACGCCATGCATGAGGAGCTAGAGAGTTTCGAGAGAAACAAGGTCCGGGCGCTTGTTGAGCCCCTCAAGATCAAAATATCATTGGAACCAAATGGGTGTTCAAGAACAAGCAAAGTGAGGATGGGGTAGTCATTCAAACAAGGCTAGGCTGGTTGCAGGGGTACTCCTGTGTTGAGGGTCCGGATTTCGAGGAGACCTTGCCCTCGTAGCTCGCCTTGAGGCCATTAGAATTCGCTTGCCTTTGCGCTTCTAAAGGTTTCAAGCTTTACCAGATGGACGCCAAGAGTGCCTTTCTCAATGGCTTCATTGAGGAAGAAGTCTATGTCGACAGCCTCGTGTTTCGAGAACCCCAAATACCCAAGTCATGTCTTCAAGCTTTCCAAAGCGCTGTATGGACTTAAGCAAGCCCTAGAGCTTGGTATGAGAGGCTTAAGTCCTATCTATTGAGACATGATTTCGAGATGGGTAAAGTTGACAAGACCTTGTTCATTCGCGGCTTGGTAATGACCTTCCTTGTCCAAATTTATGTCGATGACATCATCTTTGGCGGCTCTTCCCATGCTCTAGTTTCACAGCCTCGGATGTCATGAGCACCGAGTTTGAGATGAGCATGATGGGTGAGTTGACTTTCTTCCTTGGCTTCCAAATCAAGCGACTCTGGAGGGTACCTTCTTGCATCAAGGCAAGTACACCGTGATCTCCCGAGACGCTTCGACATGAGTGATGGAAAGCGGTGTCGACTCCGATGGCTTCTACTACCACACTTGACCCGAGATGAGGACGGCGAGCCGCTTGATCAAAAAGAGTTCGAAGTATGATTGGCTCTCTCTTGTACCTCACCGCCTCGAGACCGACATACACTTCTCAGTGTGTCTTTGTGCTCGGTTTGAGGCTTCTCCTCGCGTGTCTCACCGCCAGGCGGTGAAGCGCATCTTTCGGTACCTTCGAGCTACCATTGACTATGGTATCTGGTACTCTTCCTCATCCTGCTCATCCCTTAGAGCCTATTCAGATGCGCACTTTGCCTACCAGGATAGATAGGAAGAGCACTTCGCACCGCCAGCTTCATTGCCACTTCTCTCGCTTCTTGGTCTTCGAGGAAGCGATCCCAGATTGCACGCCCACCGCAGAGGCCGAGTGCGTTGTCGCAGCCGATTGTCGTAGCCAAGTGCTTTGATGGTCTCGACTCTGCGGGACTTTGGGTTATTATCGATCGTGTTCCGCTCTTTTGCGATAACACGTCTGCGATTAGCATTGCTAAGAACCCAGTGCAACACTCTCGGACCAAGCACATCGATATCAGATATCATTTTCTTCGAGACCATGTAGAGAAGGGTGACATAGTGCTCCAGTTTGTGGAGAGTGACCACCAGTTGGCTGATATCTTTACCAAGCCTTTGGATAGCATGAGGTTTTCAGCTCTGCGGGGAGAGCTTGGGGTGGTTTGTACTTATGGACTGTTGTGAGGGGGAGCTTGGACTTTACTGCTTTACTATATTGATTATGCTTCTGTCTCATTTCTGTTGCATTGCATTTACGGGTGCATTGGGATTAGTCCTTCTAGCATAGGTTAGAGTGTGTCTCTTGCTGAGTTGCTTAGACTTCTTGCTCTTATCTTGTGCTTTCAGGATAGCTGTTTCTTATCTCACTAGGTTGAGCTCATTCACTTCTTGCGATCTAGCGAGGGTCGGGCCACCTTCTGCAGAGCAGTGCGTGTTTGCTCTCTAGTGTGTGTTTTACGGTCGCCTATTAGTCCCGGAGTCATATGGGGTAGATGAGAGTCATCGAGCCATAGTATCCTCTATATCTTATCTATGCTTTAAGGACGCTGCTTTCTTGATTCATTTGCCGCCTCTTGATTTTTATTGCTTTGGTTGTGGGGAGTTCATTTGGGAACTTCTAGATTTTAATGATGACATAACTCAACTTGAACCGAAAGTTGCATCAAATGTTAAAAGGAGTGGATGTTCTTCTTTGTATTTGTAACATAACTTAATGGAGCCTTGATTATTATCCTTTCATGACATGTTTTCTTTATATTACATCTTGCCATGATTTAAGCTCCATTGCTAATTTGATCATGACTTTATATGTGTAGTCAAGTCTTTGCCATGATAGGTTAATTAAAATGCTAAATTTAATCAAATTCCTGTCATGTTCATATTTGAGACTAGTCAGCTTTGTGTTATCCTTTTATGGTTCTTGCCATGTCAAATAGGTCGAGTTGAGTCTTGAATCTTAGTTGAGCAATAGATTGAGCTATATAGTTTCTTGATGACACATAAGTTAGTACAATCTATCAAAAAAGAGATCTCTTCTCAGGCGAAAAACCGATCTCACCAATTTCTTCTCATGAGACGGCTTGCTATTGCACAAGGCATGAACTCGGGGAGATTTGATGACCAAGATCATTTCCTTAAGCTTCTCGCTTGGAATGATCGCATAAGGCTTGAGGTCTAGCACATGACAAAAATATGATTGAAAACAATCATGAGATCTCTAAAAGAAAAATGTCATTTATGCTCAATTGCTAAAATTTCAATGTACTTAAACAAATGTATCATTCTTGAATAAATAGCACTCTAGTTGGCTCAACACTAGCTTCTCGATTCCATTTAGCTCATTGACATGGCTTGCATCATTTGTGGATATCATTAGCTAGACTAAAATCTTGTTTGACTTGACTTGCTAAGCACTTCAAATTAAAAAAATCAGATTATACCATCTGTTAGCTTAGCTTCTCTTTACATACATAGTCATGATCTTTGTAGCATACTTGTATGTTATGGCTTGGTGTAATACATTTGGTCATTTTGATAATTCTCATGGCTCGCATACTTTGAATAATCAAATCACCATTCCATCCATCATTTTGACTTATTCTCTCTTGCATACTTGATGTGTTTATTGCCAAAAGGGGGAGAATAGATTGGAGAAAAAGAAAATTTCTCAACTTCTGGGAACTTGCTAGAGCTTTGGAGATCAATTTGCTCTTTATGTGTTGCTCTAGTATTCCTTCCATCGACATGGTCATAATTTCATTTTCTTTCCTTGGACCATGTCGGCTTCTACAAACTCAACTTTATATTTTTTTTGTTTGTCAATATACTCATCAAGGGGAGATTGAGAGATCATGTGGAGATGATCCCATCTTTATGATGAGTAATTGACCTTTGGTTGAAGGAAAATTGAGTTTGTTTTGGGTTTTTCTCGTGAAGTCTTATCTCCGGCAAGTTGTAGTCATATACGACTTGTCCCCGCTCGCTCGACCATGTAGGATGCCATACGACCACGCTTGGTCGTGGTCGAATTCGCTCGGGAGCGCACGACCACGTTGAGGTGTTCTCGGCAAACCGATGCGGTGGTCGGAAGGCGTTACGACCACGCTGTCGAGTATCGGGTTCCACCGAGCAACGTCACGAGTACTTTGGCCGTGGTCGGAAGGGTTTACGACCACGCTGGCAATTGGGAGCGTTCGATCACGCCAGTGGCGCTCGAGCTTCGACCACGCTGCGAGCCCTCAAGATTTGACCGTGGTCGGCACTCGGCGCTAGGGTTTACGATCACGCCAGGATCGGAGCCTCGACCACGCTGGGCGGTCGGGCGTTCGACCACTTTGGCCGTGGCCTGGGCGTCACGACCACGCCAGGGAGCTCGAGACCTCGACCACGCTGTGGGAAAGGAGCCACGACTACGTTGTGGCACTCGGTGGTGCGACCGCGTTGCGCTCGGAGAGCTACGCCCACATTAGCGAGAATTGAACGTGGTCGAACGCGTTCGACCACGCTATCGGTTGGATGACCGTGGTCGTGCGGGATCACTAAAATTGGTCGTGAGGGTGCATTTCATATCCGATTACGGTGAGGTTTGGTCGGTTGGGTTCCTTGTGATGTTGTGGACCTTGTAGACTGGTTTGTTCTACATTTTGACAAGGTTTGGTAAAATCTAATTTACGTGGAAAGGAGACTTGAGCTCTGTGAGTCGTGCGAGTTGGATCGGTGCTATGTGATGGTTTTGTTGTCGTGATGGTTGCGGTCTTGGGAGACATGTCTTGGTGAGGCTTAGAGAGGTCGTGACTAGACATAGGAGATGTTGAGGTCCGTAACGACGTGGAAGCCAAGAGGACGTGGTCTTGCCCGAGTGGTGTAACCGAAAACAGAAGGCATGAGGAGGAAGCTTGGGAGGCTCAAGGGCATTTTGGAGAAATGCCAAAGCCTCAAAGGAAGTCGTGTCCTCCGGGAAAGCATCGAGTTGGTGGTGCTATTGGGCAAAGCGGTGGAGCCGTTGCCACCGGGTAATGGGCAAAGCACTCGAGGCCCGCAGCACCGGACTCTCTCAGAACGGTGGTCTGTTGAGACCCTTTAGCGTGTGAGACTATAAATAGAGAGGTTAGGTCTTAGGAGCGAAGTGAGGTTGTCCCAGAGTGCTCGAGTGTTCCTCTCTATCTTGTGTGAGTTGTCTCGGGTAAGAGCATGGATGCTCGTGTACCTCCGATGGAGTGGTCAGAAACCTCCATGTGCAATAGAAAAGATTGATTCATCTCTCCGTATCTTTCTCGCTTTTGTTCTTGAGATGATTTGTTTGATCCATTTGCCTTCTCTTTGTTCTTCTTGTTATATGTGTTTTCTCCGAGAAGTTGGCTTGTGCTTCACTTGCTCAGATCGGAAGTTGTTTTACTGCTTGCTAAGATCATTCCCGAGAGCAAAGCGAAATCGAGAAAACCGAGTTACGTGGTTCTGCCACCGAGCTCTCTGCTTCGCCGACTCGGTCTTCTCCTCTTACATTGTGAAGACTTTGGAGGTTCTTGGTATTTTACTTCCGAGATCTTGTACGAGCTAAGTCTCAAGTTTCATTCTTTTGGATCTACGTGCAAAAGATCTTTAAATTCTTGCTCCTCGGTCGTGCGCGACAACAGTATTTCTGATATCGTTACATTGTCGGATCGGCAACCTATTTGACCACGGCTTAGACCACGCAGTCTTTGGTCTTTTCGACCACGCGATTTCCATGGCCAATCTTTTCTAGCTTTCGACCATACGGTAGTATCTCTCTGTTGTCGGTTGATTGACTACGGCATAAGTTTTCTGGTTCGGTTTTCGCCAGCGCTATCCTCCATTTTCGGTTTATCGACCACGGTCTTTGATGTGACGACTTCTATTGTTTATTCTCTACCGACTGTGTTCAACCACAGTGTGTTTCTCGGGTGTGTCTTGATCACGCCAGAAGATCTTTCGACCATGGTCGGCCTTCTCGGTTTCGACCGCAAGTATTCTTCTCGATCTTCTTGGTTTCTGCAGAGATCACTCGATTTTCTCTCGCCTTCGGAGAAATCAATCTTCCTCTTCACGACTATTTAGCTATCGGAGAAAAGATTAGGTTTAATTGTGGGAGAATTTTTTAAGGCACCATTCACCCCCCCTCTGTTGCCATTTCGGTCCTTCAAGGACATATTTCGATACCACCAAGGAAGCAATGACCTTGGGTTATTCTACAGAAAGAATCAAGATTTGAATATGACTGGCTATGCAGATACTGGGTACCTGTCGAACCCGCATACCGCAAGGTCACAAACAGGCTATATGTATTCTTGTGTGGTGGAACTGCAATTTTGTGAAAATCGTCTAAACAATATGTATTCTTGTGTGGTGGAACTGCAATTTCATAGAAATCGTCTAAACAAAGTCTTGTAACTTCTTCGACGAACAACTTAGAAATCATAGTACTGTATGAAGCCGCACGAGAATTTTCTTGGCTCCGACGAATGATTCACCACAACCAGCAGTCATGTGGGATGAATATTATACAAACTCCCATAATTATCTATGAAGATAATGCAGCTTGTGTTACACAAGTGCAGACGGGCTACGTGAAGAGTCATCTCACAATGCATATCAACCCCAAGTTTTTCTATGCTCATGAATTGTAAAAGATGGACAAAATTTAGGTACTGCATACTAAGTCATGTGAAAATCTTACAGATTTATTCACTAAGTCACTTCCAGCATCTAGTTTTGAAAGATGCGTACGAGGAATTGAAATGATGAGACTTAGAGAAGTGTAGAATTCAGGGGAAGATTTTTCTCAAGCTTGTTCTTAAAACTTGATCATGAAGATCAAGTACCCAAAAAATAAATCCTGCAGATTAAATGAAATTGGGTGGATTGTACTCTTTTTCCCTTGATGAGTTTTTCTGATGTTTCTCGGCCATGGTTTTAATGAGGCAATTCGTGTAACGCAGCATAACGTGTATCATGTACTCTTTCTTCAAATTTTTTCCACTGGGTTTTTATGGAGTTTTGATGAGGCATGAATGTGTCGGATGAGTGCTCAAGGGGGAGTGTTAGGAAACCTAGGCCTGGGCTTAAAGCCTTGGCCTATGGTGGACACCTCACCACTAGGCTACAAATAGAGAGTACTATTGGCTATTTTGTACACATGCATAAGAAAAGAAGCAATAAAGAAAGACTAGTAGTTCTCCCTATCGCTGAGTTTTCAATCTACTATTTCTGTCTTCTGTAATTGATCTATTTTTGTATAGCAGAGAAATCGATCGGACTGGACGTCAGCGATGGTTCCTCAATAGCTGATGTGAAAACCACCCGTCGTTCAAGCCGCCACCATCTTTGTCTGCATTCCCGCCATTCGCACCTCTACGCCTCTTTTGCCCTGCTCCCCCGTCTCGTCGATCCTTGCTCCCTTACGGCTCCCCAACCAACACCATGTCGTCGCATCCTATACCATATTTTTCTCCTTTTCTTTCAACTTGTCGCTGCCCACCACTGGCTATCCTTCCGCCTGGTTTGTAATGTTGGGAGGCAAGGTGTATACAATCACTCCGCCATTGCCCTTCTTCCTGTACTAATCTGTGCTAGAATTCGATGTACGTAACCTAAATCTCATCATGAATGAAAGACCCCAAAATTTCAAACCAAATTTTTCCTGGATTTTTCCTGAATTTTTGGTGAATTTTTGAAAACTTTCTCAATTTGGAAACTTCCCTAAACGCTTTCCTTTTAAGACCGCCCGCCTTCCCTCTCCGTTGGCGCCTTCTCCTCCTTCCGCCTCCCTCCTGCGGGCGCCGCTTCCTCCGCTTCCACCTTCTCCCTTCCTGGTGCCGCCTGCCTCCCTCCCCCATGAGCGCCTCGCCTCCCGCTTCCTCCCCTCGGCGACGCTGCGCCCGCCTCCCGCACCGCCTTTGCCCCCACAGATTCGGACACCGCCCCCTCGCACCCGCGGTCCGAAGCCCGCCTCGCCCACGCCACGCTGCCACCTCCCTCTCCTTGGCCCCACCGCCACCTCCTCCCTCCCTTCCTTCCCAGCAGAGCCCGACGCCCAGCCGCCCACCGTGGCCGCCGCCCGCCATCCGCGCCTTTACTCCCTGGAAAGGTGTCACCGGCTCTGCGGAGAAGACCCCCACCACCCCGTCCACTCCGGTTGACCCAGCTGCTGCGCGAGCCTTCCTCCCACGGCTCTTCCTCCTCCGCGGGCATAAATACCCCTTCTCCGCCCCCACCTCTCCTCTGCTTCCCGAGCTCCCCAACCGCCTCCATTCACTTCCCCACCCCCGCACCTCCCCGAGCACCGATTGAGCTCCCATCGCCTCCAGCTCCGTCGCCGCCTTCCCCTGCGCCGGCGACCCCCGTGAGCTGATCTTCCTCCCCTCTCCCTCATTCTTCAATTCTTTGCTCCCAGAGCACCTCTGCTACTCCCTAATCACAATGCCGCACTTCCCTGGCCAGGTAATCGCCTGTGGAGTCCCAGCACCGAAGCTCACCGCCGGCCAAAGCACCCTCTCCGTGGCCAGCTCACCCGGGGACCTCCGAGCTTCGGCCACCAATACCAACGTGAGCCCCAGGACCCACTAACCATAAATCCACCGCCGATTTGGCCTGATCGCCGCCGGAGACCCTCCTTCACCGCCAGGAAGCCATTTCTCCCTTCGTCTCCTGCCTTCCCTAGTGATTCTCCGCCTTCTAGAGCCCCAAATGGGTTCCCACGCCGAGACCTACCCGTGGTGCCCTCCTTGGCCGGGAGACCTCGCCGTCGCCGGGGAGCGAAGCTCCCTCTTTTCCCCGCTCCTCTGCCGCGCGCGCCGGCGAGAGGTTGAAGACGACCGACGTGGCCGCATCCACGCCGTCCCCTCCAACCGTTATCGTTTAAAACCGTGCGTCGGATGGCACTCCCCCTCAGCCGTCCGATCTTCGTAAACACTTCACTCCGCATCCGTCCGATCGCCCCTTACCGCTTCGCCCGCCCGCTCTGTTCTCAGTCGTCCGATCTCACTTAAACCCCTTCATCCGAGCCGTCCGCCTCCCATCGCGATAGCCGCCCACCGCCACGCGTCGGCCATCGGTAGGCGAGCGCTGTGGCGCTGGGCCTTGTTGCCTTGCAGCGGGCAGCTGCATCTTGGGCAAGACAGTAGCTATGGGTGGCCGAAAGATCGTTCACCGAATTTCGATTTATTCTTTTCCAAAATCCGAAAACCCAAATAAATCCTAGAAAATCACGAAAATCCCAAAATTCCCAAATTTCACCACTTTACTCCTTTCATTATCCTGAAGCCGTGGTCAACTCCTTTTCCCAAATTCATCTCCAGTAAAATTTAAAATTCAAAAACCCTTTTCATTTGATATTTTATGCAAGTTTATTTCTTTTAATTCTTTTATAGATTGTTTTCCTTGCTTGATTATTCTCAAGCTAGGACTTATTTATTTTATGTGTTTGCGCTAGTTTCGGAAATCCCGGAAGCCCAAGTGCAATCTCAGGATCCAGAAGCGTCGACGTTCGAGCTCGCCGAGATCATTCCAGTTCACGGCAAGTCGCAAATCCTTTGATCATATTGTACCCTATGATATTTACATATGTTATTACATTATTTGCATTATGCTAGTTGTGAAATGCTAGTTTAAAGTAAAATAAAAATGTTTAGAATGACATGTGATATAGATACGTCCTACCACCGAAAAATGTCATGTTTAATTTGTAGCCATGCCTTGTAACCCTAGAAATATATATCTGTTAATCTAGATCACTATAGGTTATTACTATCATGCAAAGTCTTACACTGATAAGGTCGTGGCTGCGGGCCGATAGACTTGAAAACCCGACCCTAGGGTGGGGTGGTATGGGACACCGTACCCTAGGGCGGAGAGTGTCGGTATGCTGGAAAGGGTAAGAGTGTTGTGGGAAACCGTGAGTCGGTCTTCGCCCACCGCTTACCCTAGGTTGTGGTCGCGGACCTGGAGAGGTTGCGGGCCATGTGAAAATATAAGGACCGAAACCCTTATGCCGAGTAATCTGCTGTCATAGCAATCGCTCAACCACGGAGTTGACTTGTCAACACCGGTTTAGTAGTGCTCAACTCGATTGAAACTCTACAGGTGTTGAGAAGTCGGGAGGTTGAGTAGTGGAATTAGGTGTGCCGTGCTGCAGATACCTAATAACAGTAGGATTCACTCGAAGCGGACGAGAGTTTCCATGTGCCGGACAGAGTGAATTCTCACCTGTAGAGCCTATATAAAGACTTGAGCAGTGAAACGACTTGGCTTTCTTAACTCTGTCGCGGGAGTTAAGGGATCGTGTGGGTAAAGTTGAGCAAACTCGCAGAGTCAAATAAATGGTATTCGGATCTGCCGTGCTCCGGTTAATGGAGTCTGTGCCACTTGGGTGATCCCATCTGCAAAGCTTAAGTAGTTTTCTGAATGATTTAATCTGGTTAGATGGTTAATTAACTCTTCATGAAAACCCCTGTTGTTTAAGAAGTAGTTCTGTTGGCAAGTTTTACAAAAGAGTTTACAAATAAAACTGCATCCACCCATAGATAATAAACCCAGTATACCCCACTCCTTTGTTAATCCGTGCATATAGTAAGGAAGGGTTCCTTTGCGGTTTGCTGAGCTGGTTGTTGGCTCACGGCTTGCTAATCAAATCTTTAGAAGATCAAGACGAAGGTGAAAGTCTCCCCGTTGAGGAAGTCCCTGAGGGCCTCTTCTTCGACGAGGATCCGTGGCTGTAGGTCTTCGCCGCGCTCAAGCGGATTCTGGAGCTTTTGTGATGTAATTATACTTTGGGCTTGCACGCCCCGCTGTCAAAACTCTGGATGTTAATCCATATGTGAAATATATGCTGGTTTTTGTTGTAAGCATGCAATGGTATACTCTTGCGCCAGACTCCATAACTGCTCATGCGTGAATAGTTGCGGGTTGTCAGAACCGTACTCGCCTCTAAAGCAGGCGTTACAAGAAGTGGTATCAGAGCAGGCTCTTTGACCGTAGGATAAGACCTAAGGCAGCCTAGGAAGCGATTTTATCGCAAAACCTAATTTAAATACATAAAAAGGGTTTATGAAAAATATAAGTACTACTGCTGTCTTTACCTCTCTTGTTGCTACCTTATCTGTCTTAGTTTACTTCTGCTTAAGTTTTGATTTATGCAAATGTTTACTGCTTCACTTGTCTAACTTCAAAATTTTCGTTTCCGGCAGATGGTGCACCACATCTTTTCCCGCCCCGACCGTATGGACGGTTGGGCCCGTAAGGTGTGGGAGATGCGGAAGCATCTTGGAGCGAGAGGCAACTTCAACCCGGTGTTCCACGTGTGGGGCAGTTTCGCCAGACCGCCCTACGAGTACGAGGCTTGGGTGGTTCTTGATCCGCTGCTGTCCGCCTGACAGAAGCGGAGGTTCACCGCCTGTAGGGTGAACGAGGACGACAGCTGCTCGTGATGTGGCTCGAAGGCCGCACTCTACCTCGAGACTACTACCACTGTGAGCTAGCAGGACACCCTTTGACCTCGGTGCCGCGTCCGCACTTTGGGGACTTTTTAGTCTCTGGGTTCGGTGAGGATGACGATCCCCGCCTGGCGGGCATCGCCACCCTCATGACGCTGCAGGTCGTCCGCCACGACGGAGCAGTCGGTGAGGTCAGAGCTCTACGGAGGCAGCTTTGGGACGCCCGTGAGGAGGTTCAGCGCCTCCGGGAGTCCCTTCTTCGCTTTGAGGCCCAGGAGGCAGCAGAGGGCTCAGATAGTGCAGAGTCGCCAGCGTCCATTCCTCCCGTGCTTCAAGCGCCTAGGCCCAGCGCCGGATGATCATGGCGCATCTGCGTGCTCGGTTCCGCCCGCAGCCCGCTTGGCCCTCCCAAATACCGAGGATATGGAGGAGTAGACGCGACCGCTAGCGTAGCCCGACCTTTGTTTTAGTAGTCGTACTTTTGTATTGTAGTGCAAGTGTAACCATGAACCCTAAGTGGTCTGTGTACCACCTGCATATTGTAAAATTATGTTCATTAATCTTTATGTTGGTTGCTTAATTATCGATTGCCCGTGTTCAAAGCTTTCTCCTGTCCCCTTCGCTCTTGTTCTTACCTTTTTCGTCCTATACTTGCCTTGAAAAATTCAAATCTTACTTATCTACTCTTGGTTGCCAAGATCGCCGCAAAGCTAATTCCCGATTCCCAATTGGCGATGGATCCGACACAACAGACGGACGGACACCGGTGGGCGGTGCACACCGCCACGATCAAGCGACGCTAGCCAAAGATAATAACAATGTTAGAGAAAACCGCCGGGAAGGAGAGAACATCCTACGAGTGCTTGATCGGCAAGCCCGTATGCTTGAGCAGATAGCGCCTAGATCTCCGTGCCTTGTGGTGGAGGCAATATCCCTGGGATGGTGCACCGCCTCCTCCCGATGGGCGACTTCACGAAACCCGTCACGACCTTTACCACCTCTACCGATCCCTTAGTGGCCGAGGACCGGCCGGTGGACGTGGAAAGGAAGCTTCGAACCGTCTGATGCGATGACAAAGAGAAGGTGCTTTATGCATCCCACCGCCAGTGCGGTCTTCTTTGCAACGTGGTGGATCAACTATCGGCGTACCGGAGAGACCGAGAGATTGACGGAAGAATTCTCCAAGGCTTTCCGCAAAGCCCATATTCTCGATGGCATTATGGAGGCAAAGCGCCGAAATTTTGGCACTCAAGCAAGGAGGTCGCACAATTATGGAATACCTACACCAGTTCAACCATCTTTCCTGGTTCGCCCCAGAAGATGTTGATAAAGAAGAGAAGAAAATGAGCAGATTCAGGGCTGGACTACAACAGTCCTTGAAATTCCACATTTCAGCTATCAAATTCCAAGACCTGAATGACATGGTGGATAGCCTCATCACCTCAGAAGAAGCCCGTAGCGAGATGGAGGATTACGAAAGCGTAAAGCAACGCACAAATCACGTCCTCCTCCCACCAAAGCCGGTGAAGCAAGACTATGGGGTCGCTCGTTTTCGATCCCAACCTTCTCGACAGCTTTGTGATGTTTGCCGAAAAGTCAACCAGACGGTCCCAAGAATACAACTCCCTTCACCTTTGGCAATCGGATGCCCCACTTGTGGAGGAAACCACCTCGCCGGCTTGTCCTCGCAGATCCAATGCTTGCTTCCACTGTGGCGAAATAGGGCACTACAGAGATCAGTGTCCCAAAAAGAATTTGCCCTCCGATGCTGCAAAGCTTCAAGTACAGAATCAACAGCAGCAGGAGTCAAAATCACAAGCGAGCCCCAAGACCCCAAAGGAGGATACTTGCGGATCAAGGCGGGGGACCGCAATCACTGCGGAACGGCAGCGAATTTCACCTCTGCGGCAGAGGCGAGGCCGTGCTAGGCCTACATTTTATGCAAGAGTAAATCACGTGTCGCAGAAGATGCCACTGAGCCGCCGATATCATTGCGGTATGTTCCCAATCAACTCCATACCGCATTGATTTTATTTGACCACGAGCAACACATTCATTTATCTCGAAGAGTTTTGTCTTGAAAAATCAGTTACCCTCAGTTTCTTTGCCAAGGCCTTATGTGGTTGAAACCCCTGGGGTTAGAATGGAGTCCCACGGTGGGTGTGCGGGACTCAGTATAAACATCCAAGGGGTAGAGTTTAAGGCAGATTTGCTGCAATTAGATATGTCAGGTTTAGATGCCATTTTAGGCATGAACTGGCTAGCTAAAAACAAAGGCAAGGTAGACTGTGAGGACAAAACAGTATCTTTGGTCAATTCTGAAGATCAGAAAGTGGTGATAAAAAGCATCGAGAAGTACCGAAAAGTGCAAGAAAACGATGATCAACACGTTGGCGGTCACCCCGAGCAAGTGCTTGGTAGTACAAGATTATCCGGATGTGTTTCCAAGAATTACCAGCGAGACCCGACGGCATGTGTAGAGCTTGCTATCGAATTGGTTCCAGGCACAAAACCAATTGCCAAACATCAGTACCGGATGTCAGCCAGTGAGCTAAAAGAACTCAAGAAACAGCTAGATGAGCTGCAAGAGAAAGAATTCATAAGACCGAGTGTTTCACCTTGGTCGGCCCCAGTTCTATTCGTGAAGAAGAAGAATGGAGAATTAAGAATGTGTGTAGATTACAGAGGTTTGAATGCTGTCACCATCAAGAACAAGTACCCACTGCCCAGGATTGACGATTTGTTTGATCAACTCAAGGGTGCCAAAGTATTCTCCAAGATCGACTTGCGCTCGGGTTATCATCAACTCAAGATCCGAAAGCAAGATCGAGAGAAAACAGCATTCATCACCCGATATGGACTATACGAGTTCACAGTCGTGCCCATTGGTTTAACCAATGCACCAGCTTATTTCATGAACCTTATGAATCTGGTGCATATGGACCAACTGGACCGATTCGTGATAGTCTTTATCGATGATATTTTGATATATTCAAAGAGTGAAGAAGAGCACAAAGAGCATTTGCACATGGCATTGACCCGATCGAGACAAAGGTTGTATGCCAAGTTCGACAAATGCGCTTTAAACTAAAAGTAGCTAGCTTGGGTCACATTATATCTGAAGATGGTGTCAAAGTTGATCCAGAAAAGATTGCCGCAGTTATGGAATGGCAACAGCCCAAGACAGTGACAGAAATAAGGAGTTTCCTTGGATTGGCGGGCTATTATCGCCGATTCATAGAAGGATTCTCAAAAATTTCTCGTCCACTTACTCACCATCAAGAAAGACAAACCTTTCTGTGGATGATGATCGCAAGAGAACTTTCAGTTGCTAAAGACCAAGCTAACAACCACACCCGTGCTGATTCTGCCAAACCCAGAAAAAGAGTTTCAAGTCTATTGTGATGCATCAAAACAGGGTTTGGGATGTGTGCTCATGCAAGACGTAAAAGTGGTCGCTATGCCTCAAGACAGTGAAGCCAAGACGAAGAAAATTATCCCACACGATTTAGAGCTAGCACCGTGGTGCATGCCCTCAAAATCTGGAGGCACTACCTGCTAGGAAATCGATGTGAGATATTCTCAGATCACAAGAGTCTAAAGTACCTCTTCACGCAGCCAGAGTTGAATATGAGACAACGAAGATGGCTAGAACTGATCAAAGATTATGATGTTGACCTTCAATATCATCCCGGCAAGGCCAATGTGGTTGCCGATGCCCTCAGTCGAAAGGTTCGACAAGGCAGGCCAACTATCGCAGAATATCCGCCAGAATTGCAGAAAGATATACTGCGACTGAATTTGGTGATCACTGAACAAGGCAGCCTGACAGCACTAGAACTTCAGCCGTTGCTGACAGATCAGATTAAGGCAGCCCAAGATGACGATGAAGAGATTCAAAAACTGAAAAAGAAAGTTCAAGAAGAGGATTCATCAGAGTATGCAATAGACGAACATGGGATCCTTACTTTCCGTAGTCGCTATTGCATACCCAACAAGAAAGAGTTGAGATAATTGATCTTATCCGAAGCTCATTCTTCTCAATTATCGATTCATCCCGGAGGCACAAAGATGTATCAAGATCTGAAGAAGAAGTATTGGTGGAACCAGATGAAGAAAGAAGTGGCAGAATATGTAGCCAAATGTGACGTCTGCCAGCAGATCAAAATTGACCACCAGAAGCCCTCAGGACTGTTACAGCCTTTACCGATTCCCGAATGGAAATGGGATAGTATCGGCATGGACTTCATCACTGGACTTCCCAAAACTCGTGAAGGATATGATGCTATCTGGGTCATAGTCGACAGACTGACCAAGGTAGCTCACTTCCTCCCGATCAAGCAAACCTATGGGAAGGATAAACTTGCCGAACTATATTTGACACGAATTGTGACACTTCACGGAGTGCCCAAGAAGATTGTGTCAGATAGAGGAGCCCAATTCACATCCAAATTCTGGGAAAAATTACATGAAGCAATGGGCACCGATCTCAATTTCAGCTCAGCATATCACCCACAGATGGATGGGCGTACGAGAAGAACCAATCAGATCTTAGAAGATATGTTGAGAGCTTGCGCTATTGTGTATGGAGCAGCATGGAATACTTGCCTGCCATTCGCTCAATTCTCGTACAACAATAGCTATCAAGCTAGCATTCAGATGGCCCCATTTGAAGCTTTATATGGCAGAAAGTGCAGGACACCTCTGAATTGGTCAGAAACAGGGGAACGACCCCTCGTTGTACCCCAAATTGCTCAAGATGCAGAAGCACATATCAAAATCGTCAAAGACAGACTGAAGATTGCACAAGACCGACAGAAGAGCTATGCAGATGACCGCAGAAAAGACTTAAGCTTCGAAATCGGGATTTCGTGTATATCAAAGTTACACCTTTCAAGATCGTCAAGAGGTTTCAAGTCAAAGGCAAACTGGCTCCGAGATATGTGAGACCGTTTCAAATTATCGGGAGAATTGGAGAAGTAGCTTATCAAATACAGCTACCGCCCAATTTATCCAGAATCCACAATGTATTCCACATCTCACAGCTCCGAAAATGTCTACGCCAGCCTACAGATGAAGTGCCGTTGTCAGACGTTGAATTACAAGATGACTGGACTTACCCTGAGGAACCTTTGCAAATACTTGAAACGTCGAAAGAGGCACTCGAAACAGAATGTCGATTTTGCAGTGCGGTGGAGGAATCACACGCCGACGAGGCCACTTGGGAAAGAGAATCGGTTTGCAATGATTTTCCCAACTTACTCCTCGACCAAGTTAATCTCGGGTCGAGATTCCTTTAAGGGTAGGTTGAAAGACCCCAAAATTTCAAACCAAATTTTTCCTGGATTTTCCTGAATTTTGGTGAATTTTGAAAACTTTCCCAATTTGAAACTTCCCGAAACGCGCTTTCTTTTCGGGCCGCCCGCCTTCCCTCTCCGTTGGCGCCTTCTCTCCTTCCCTCCCTCCTGCGCCGCTTCCTCCGCTTCCGCCTTCTCCTTCCCTGGCGCCGCCTGCCTCCCCCATGCACGCCCGCCTCCCCTTCCTCCTCCCTGGACGCTGCGCCTGCCTCCGCACCGCCTTTTGCCCCCGGGATTCGGACAGCCGCCCCTCGCCCCGCGGTCCAAGCCCGCCTGCCCCACGCCACGCTGCCACCTCCTCTCCTTGGCCCCACCGCCACCTCCCTCCCTTCCTTCCCCGCAGAGCCCGACGCCCATGCCGCCCACTGGCCGCACGCCGCGCCATCCGCCGCCTTTACTCCCTGGGAGGCAATCACCGGCTCTGCGGAGAAGACCCCCACCACCCCCGTCCACTCCGGTTGACCCAGGCCTCGGCCGAGCCTTCCTCCCCACGGCTCTTCCTCCTCCGCGGCATAAATACCCCTTCGCCGCCCCCACCTCTCCTCTGTTTCCCAAGCTCCCCAACTGCCTCCATTCACTTCCTGCCACCCCCCTGCACCTCCCCGAGCAGCCGATTGAGCTCCCATCGCCTCCAGCTCCGTCGCCGCCTCCCCTGCCCGACCCCGTGAGCCGATCTTCCTCCCTCTCCTCATTCTTCAATTCTTTGCTCCCGAGCACCTCTGCTACTCCCTAATCACAATGCCGCACTTCCACGGCGGTAATCGCTGTGGAGTCCCAAAGACCAAGCTCACCGCCGGCCAAAGCACCCTCTCCGTGGCCAGCTCACCCGGGGACCTCCGAGCTTCGGCCACCAATACCAACGTGAGCCCCAGGACCCACTGACCATAAATCCACCGCCGATTTGGCCTGATCGCCGCCGGAGACCCTCCTTCACCGCCGGGAAGCCATTTCTCCCCTTCGGTCTCCTGCCTTCCCTAGTGATTCTCCGGCCTTCTAGAGCCCCAAAATGGGTTCCCCACGTCGAGACCTACCCGGTAGTGCCCTCCTTGGCAGCCGGAGACCTCGCCGTCATTGGGAGCGAAGCTCCCTCTTTCCCAGCTCCTCCACAAGACGGGCGAGAGGTTGAAGACGACCGACGTGGCCGCATCCACGCCGTCCCCTCCAACCGTTATCGTTTAAAACCGTGCGTCGGATGGCACTCCCCCTCAGCCGTCCGATCTTCGTAAACACTTCACTCCTCATCCGTCCGATCGCCCCTTACCGCTTCGCCCGCCCGCTCTGTTCTCAGTCGTCCGATCTCACTTAAACCCCCTTCATCCGAGCCGTCCGCCCTCCCCGCATCGCAGCCGCCCACCCTCGCCACGCGTCGGCCATCGGCCGGGCGAGAGCTGCTATGCTAATGGGCCTGCCTTGCCTTGACCGCATGGGTCACATCTGCTGGGTCACTATAGCCATGGGCTGGCCCAAGATCTGTTCACCGAATTTCCAGGGATTTATTCTTTTCCAAAAATCCAGAAAACCCAAATAAATCCTAGAAAATCACAGAAAATCCCAAAAATTCCCAAATTTCACCACTTTACTCCTTTCATTATCCTGAACCCAGTGGTGAACTCCTTTTTCCCAAATTCATCTCCAGTAAAATTTATAAATTCAAAAAAACCCTTTTCATTTGATATTTTATGCAAGTTTATTTCTTTTTAATTCTTTTTATAGATTGTTTTTCCTTGCTTGATTATTCTCAAGCTAGGACTTATTTATTTTATGTGTTTGCGCTAGTTTCGGAAATCCCGGAAGCCCAAGTGCAATCTCGGGATCCGAGCGTCGACGTTCGAGCTCACGAGATCATTCCAGTTCACTAAGTCGCAAATCCTTTGATCATATTGTACCCTATGATATTTACATATGTTATTACATTATTTGCATTATGCTAGTTGTGAAATGCTAGTTTAAAGTAAAATAAAAATGTTTAGAATGACATGTGATATAGATACGTCCTACCACCGAAAAATGCCATGTTTAATTTGTAGCCATGCCTTGTAACCCTAGAAATATATATCTGTTAATCTAGATCACTATAGGTTATTACTATCATGCAAAGTCTTACATCGATAAGGTCGTGGTCATGGTAGATAGACTTGAAAACCCGACCCTAGGGTGGGGTGGTATGGGACACCGCACCCTAGGGCGAGAGTGTTGGTATCTTTGGAAAGGGTAAGAGTGTTGTGGGAAACCGTGAGTCGGTCTTCGCCCACCGCTACCCTAGGTTGTGGTCGCGGACCTGGAGAGGTTGCGGGCCATGTGAAAATATAAGGACCGAAACCCTTATGCTGAGCAACTGTCATAGCAATCGCTCAACCACAGGAGTTGACTTGTCAACACTGGTTTAGTAGCTGCTCAACTCGATTGAAACTCTACAGGTGTTGAGAAGTCGGGAGGTTGAGTAGTGGAATTAGGTGTGCCGTGCTGCGGATACCTAATAACGGTAGGATTCACTCGAAGCGGACGGGAGTTTCCATGTGCCAGACCCGAGTGAATTCTACCGGGTAGATCCTATATAAAGACTTGAGCAGTGAAACGACCTGGCTTTCTTAACTCGTCGCGGAGTTAAGGGATCGTGTGGGTAAAGTTGAGCAAACTCGCAGAGTCAAACAAATGGTATTCGGATCTGCCGTGCTCCGGTTAATGGAGTCGTGCCACTTGGTGATCCCATCCGCAAAGCTTAAGTAGTTTTCTGAATGATTTAATCTGGTTAGATGGTTAATTAACTCTTCATGAAAACCCCTGTTGTTTAAGAAGTAGTTCTGTTGGCAAGTTTTACAAAAGAGTTTACAAATAAAACTGCATCCACCCAAAGATAATAAACCCAGTATACTCCACTCCTTTGTTAATCCGTGCATATAGTAAGGAAGGGTTCCTTTGCGGTTTGCTGAGCTGGTTGTTGGCTCACGGCTTGCTAATCAAATCTTTAGAAGATCAAGACGAAGGTGAAAGTCTCCCCGTTGAGGAAGTCCCTGAGGGCCTCTTCTTCGACGAGGATCCGTGGTCGAGGTCTTCGCCGCTCAAGCGGATTCTCGAGCTTTGTGATGTAATTATACTTTGGGCTTGCACGCCCCGCTGTTAAAACTCTGGATGTTAATCCATATGTGAAATATATGCTGGTTTTGTTGTAAGCATGCAATGGTATACTCTTGCCAAGACTCCATAACTGTTCATGCGTGAATAGTTGCGGGTTGCCGTGTCCGTACTCGCCCTCGGAAACGGGGGCGTTACAATGAAGTCGGCAACACAAAATTTGGCAAAGAATTGACAAGAGGGTATATAAAGTAGAACTAGGATGTTAATAACATAACCTTACTAAAATTTAGGCAACAATACAACTTGATAAACCCAGGCACTACAACAGAGGTCACACTAGATGATTCATCATATACGATTCCATAGAATTCATCAATGTTAAGCTGTAGCGCAGTTATCTCAGACAGTTTTACTAGTGTAACCTCCTATACTGCAATCGATGGTAAAAATCGTCAGTGATGACCTATTTATCACAAATGGTTTTTTAAACGGTTCATAATAAAAACCATCTGTGATGTATGACTTATCGCCGACGGGTTGTGAATGGAAGTGTCTGTGATATTCACTATGTTATTAAATACCCTCGTCCCGACCGATACTCTATCTGTTAGGCATGCGGTGGCTTTGAGGCGATTTGCTGAAAGGAGACCGGAGATTTGCAAGAGTGCATGTGTATATATTTTGTTCTTGGTGATCTAAGGTTAGTAATTGGTACTATATATATAATGAAATGCATTATATCTAGCTATATGTGCACACTGTTTAGTTGCAAGAAAAGAGAGATCTAACTTGGTAGTTTTTGCTCTAATTTAAGAGTAAATCTTAGCTAGCTACGTTAGATGGATAAATTATGTTGAATGACAATTATGTGTAAGAGCTAGTGTATATACATGTAATAGCTACCTAGGAGAGTATTAATTTAATTTAACATTAATTTGTTATATGCGTAGTGTAGATGGACCGAAGTTGAATGTACATTGAAAACCGTGTGAGTGGAGAGTATATCGATGGTGTGTCTGCTTTTAGAAGAGCTACCGAGCAGGATATGTTGAAGTGGAGGATAAAATTTATGTACTGTCCATGCATTGATTGTGAGAATCTTAAGATATTTACCAACTCAGTGCAGATAAAAGCACACTTGATTCGAATGGGTTTAAAAAAAGGGTATACATGTTAGGGCAGTCATGATGAAAAAAAATTATACAAGAAGATAGTAACATCGTCAAGAGAGGCAATGATATACCGGATATCGATTGTTCTTTCGATAAGAATAGGTTGCATGATAATAATCTAGATCAAATGTTGCACGATGCAGAAGGGAACTATAGTGAGAGAGAGTTTGGTAAATTCAAGGGTTTGATGGAGAATTCAGAGAAACCATTGTTCCCAGTCTATAAGCCAAAATGCATAAGGTTGTCATCCATACTTGAACTGCTAAAGTGGAAGGCAAGAAATGTGTTGCCCAAAACTACGTACCAAGCCAAGAAGGTTCTCTGTCTCTTGGGAATGAAAGTAGAAAGAATAAATGCATATCCGAAAAACTATATCATGTAATGTAAAGCGTATGCAAATATGCATATATGTCTGGTGTGCAAAGCATCCCAATACAAGCGTAATAATCACTCCATTGATGGTGAGGGCATCGAGGCGAAGCAAGAACCCCCTACTAAGGTGCTGTGGTATCTGCCTGTAATTCCCCATTAAGCATTTATTTGCGAACTGAATGGAGACAACATTACTGCGTTGGCACTCGGAGGAGTGTAAGAAAGATAGAAAGCTAAGACACCCTGCTAATTTTGCCCAGTGGAGGAACTTCGATAGCATATTTGTAGACTTCGGTGTGAAACCAAGGAATATAAGGTTTGGGCTGAGTACGGATGGAATGAATCTTTTCGGTAACATGAGCAGCTGACATAGCACTTGGCCTGTGAATCTATTATCTACAATTTTTCTCCTTGGTTGTGTATGAAGTGGAAGTATATTTTTATATTATTACTTATCCAAGGGCGGAAGCAACTTGGAAATGATATTTATGTGTACCTAGCACCATCGCTGGAAGATCTTGTAACAGTGTGGAAGGAAGGTGTGCAGGTATGGAATGCGGATAAATGAGAGAACTTCACTCTGTACACTATGTTTTTCTGCACCATCAGTGATTTTTCTGCCCTTGATAACCTATCGGGCTTGAGTACAAAAGAAGGCAAAGCTTGTTTTCACTGCTTAGATGATACCAAGAGTATGTGACTGAACAACTTGCATAAAACTGTGTACATGCATCACCTTAAATTCCTTCTCAAGTATCACCTATACCGCAAGATAAAGAAATAATTCGATAGAAAGAAGAGGATGATTTAGATCCAAGGCCTTTTAGAGAGAAAGTGGTCTATGATATGGTTAATGATATTGATGTTGTGATTGAAAAGAGACATAAATTGAGGATCTATTAGAAGAACATATGGAAGAAGAGATCAATTTTTTAGGACTTACCTTATTGGGAGCACTTAGAAGTTCACCACTACATCGATGTCATGCACGTGGAGAAGAACATATTTGATAGCTTGACTGGTGTCTTACTGAACATTAGTAACAAAACGAAGGATGATATCAACACATAGCATGACTTGGTTGATATGAATATAAGGACCAAGTTAGCACCGAAAGAGACCGATAAAGGCCGAATGTACCTTCCTCTAGCTTGCTACACTGTCCAAGGCCGAGAGAAATGAACTGTGCTAGAGCTTGCATGGTGTGTAAGTTCCATCCGATTACTCCGTCAGCATCAAGAAACTTGTTTCTATGGAAGATTTGAAATTAATTTGTATGAATTATCATGATTGTCATGTGCTGATGACACAAATACTTCCTGTTGCTATTAAAAGTATTTTGCCGAACAAGGTCCGAGTGTTAATCATGAGGCTATATTATTTCTTTAACTCAATTTCTTAGAATGTCATCGATCCCGATGAATAGATGCTCTGTAGGCCAAGGTTGTGACAACACTATGTCATTTTGAGATATATTTTCCTCTGTCATTTTTTGATATCATGGTTCATCTCATTGTTCACCTTGTAAAAGAGGTAAAGATATGCAGCTCTGTGTTCCTATATCATATGTACACATTTGAGAGGTACATGGGAATTCTTAAATCCTATGTACAGAATTGATCTCGACTGGAGGGCAGCATCATCAAAGATTATGCAACTGAAGAGGTCATTGAATTCTATGTCAACTACATGGCACAGGTGGAACCGGTAGGTGTGCCTCTATCTTATCATGAGGGAAAGCTGGAGGGTATCGAGAGCATCGGAAGGAAAGCAATCACTCCCGATCTGAAAACATACGCTTAAGCTCATTTTATGGTCTTACAACATATGACTGAAGTGTCTCTGTACATTGATCACGTTTGTCACGAAGTACGTGAACCAGGATGTGATGCCTTTCATGAAATATCCTTTCATCCATCTGGGTACATGGGATGCCTTTGTGGGCATGAAGACGATCACTGAATTCCAAGAAAGCACGGTGCACAAGGCAATCTAGACCCAGAACACTCACCCCACAGATTGGGCACCGCTGGGTACGTGGGTAAAATCCCGTAATAGAGGAGGGAGGATGAGGAGGCAATCCTATCGGAGGCCTCCCCACCATTTACCAGGATCAAAGATGAGCGCGTCAAAAACTAGTTAAGAGTGAGGTAATCTACGTCTTCGAGTGCCATATCCTTCAAGAACCCGCCAGACCAGGAAGTGTCACAATACTTGATAAGATATCGAACTACCTAACTGGTAATATGTCAATAACTTCATAGGAACTGAAATAACACGTTGGCTTCTTGTAGGAAACATTGACTAAGGCAACTTCTAAGCCATCAGGGAGAGGGACATATTATCTACGGCCCTGGAAAACAAGGATTACCTAGGTCACGTGTGAGGCCTTGGGGTTTATATTCTCTGGAGGCAGAGGAATTCCCAGATGACTCTGACTTGTGCAGGAGTCGGAAGAGATTGAAGGCTGAGCACGAGGAGTGCGTAAAAGAGGATATTCGTGCTGAATTTTCTGGGAAGCTAGCATGTTTGGAGGAAAAGCTAGAGCAAGTGCTCAGCCAGTTGCAGCCTACCTCCGTTTTTGTTGAAGCCAGCCTACATCACCATCGGAGTAGCTAAGTGTCCACACACCAATCTGACTAAAGTGATAACAGACTTCGATCGATAAAATTCAGGTACTGTATATCTCTGGAATGCTCTAGAGATAGACTTATAGGATGTCTTAGCTAATTGTGTATTGTTTTGTAGGAGCCCACACCCTACAAGCTCCAAGCAAGGCTGGTTGGGTCCATTCCTATTGAGGTTGGGCGGGGGATGCCTTTTCCATGCCAAGAAGGGACAATACTACATGGTGCCTGTAACACCCCAGGACCCACAATGCCCCGGGATGCTACTATTGCTGCTCTACAACTAGCCAATTTATAAAAATAAACTAAAACTAGCAACAATACTACGCAAGATAGTACAAGCGGAAGCATAAACAACTAAGGAAAAATAGAATAATAACAATTCAATAATCATAATCAACTATAACAAAATATCTATAGGAACGGTACACAAATTTAATATTGCTAAGAAGAAACATTTGTCAATAAGATAGCTAAACAAAGACTAGATTTCTTTCAACTTTATTTCAGCATTAAGATTATAATACAAGTGCATCTGTGCGGTGCCGCTCTACCCTTCCCAATGCATGCTCAAAGTCCACCTGTAGGGAGGGGGAAGCAAGAGTGAGATAAAAATCTCAGCAAGCAAATTGTTTAACAAGTTATTCAAACTACAAGCAATTTAAACATCATCATTATAATTCCATACATCCACAATTACAGTTTATGTTCATAAATATTAAACCACCATAAACTTTCTTGAATCATACCTCTTAAATTTCAGATTTAATTAGCATATGAATACAATCATTTTTATCCCGTATTAAATGCAAAAGAAACATTTATTCCTCCACAAACCACACTAGATTAATCAACAACATTTATTCTTCCACAATTAACAACACATATATTCTTGACCTCAATTCACTATCAATGACGGTAAAACATTAACAAATTAATTCATGATTGACTACTTTAAATCCTCAACCACTACCACTTCCAAAGGCAATAAAACATATGTATGTCTTACTTCAATACTATAATACTTCTCATATCCACAATTATTATAAACAATTAAAAAGAAAAGAGTTTCGTGTCACCATCACAATCACACAAGGGACGAACCACATTCCAAGATCACAATCACAACCTTCATTCCGTCCATAGCTCACAAGAGCTAATTCCACATTACAACTATGAAGTTGTACATTCCACAACATAACTTCACCACATTATATTGCATATGTATGCAAATGATCATTCCACAATGCAATGCATATGAATGCATATGAATGCTATGCTCCACATTACTCTTGCTGTATAGAAGTGCATGCATCGTATTTCGCAAATATACGATGCTTCCCGCGGCGAAGAGGTGCGTCAGACACGGCAATATACGACGATGACGGTATGGTCGCGGCTATAAGCGGCGACATCCACATACACAAAGGACATGATATGACATGAATGATTGAATGACATGAAAATTCATTAATCACATTAATTCATCCGCAAGGAGCATTATCACGCTCTCAACATCCTCACATCCACCACATGCTAATTTCATGATCAACATTATAACATTAAGCAAGAATTACACAATTAAAATATCATGCAATCATGGAAATTGTATCAAATTACGATAATAATGTAAACTGAAAGTAGTAAGAACAACAGATTAAACGGTAGCAACCACCGCTACGTTTACTTGCCTCAATCCGACGAAGCGAAGCACAAAAAAAATCAAGAGCGCTCAGGGATAAGACCACCTGTCCATAAGACAACTCTCAACACTCAACCATAGCATACAAACACGACAAAAAAAATATATAAAACATCGCTAGAGACCCGAACCCGCGTAAACTCCTCTTCGCTCCACAATTCAATAATTTTATCTCTGCAGCAGCGCTGCTTCCTAATTTTGTATCTTTAAAAATATAGATCGAAAAACAGCAAATGATCCCTCTCTGGATTCATGACTTAAAAACCTACAATTTTCATGCAGAACACCTATTTTTATTTTAATCACAGCTAGGAGTAATTTAATGCCCAAAATAGAGGAAGAACTCTGCCCACAACAGCACAGAGGTCTAAAAATTATCAAATTTACACAGAAGCTATATCTCTAAATTATCCACAACTTTGTCAACTACGGACATGTCCAGAAAATTCGTTTACTATTTTTAATCTCCAGATTACCGTCGATCATACTAATCATCACTTTGACGGACAGCGATATTGCCGACTCCGTATCTCCCAGATCCCACAGTAGAAAAATTTGAAACAAATACAGCAGATACATCTGGAAATCCTATACAACTTTACTTTTGGGAAGACCCACAGAAAAATTTGTTTTCTAGATCAAAACCGCGAGACAAGCTGCGCTGTGCGAATAGATCTAAAATCAGCCCGCGACTAAACTCTAATCGGTAAATTGATCTATTATCCACCATCAAATTCCGTGCCAAGAACCCTAATTAATCCATAAAACAGAGGATTTAGGATGAGCAAAAATTACCTAGATGAAGATTTTTCCCCAATCTTTTCCTCTTCTTCTTCTTCTCCTTCCTTCTCCTTCTTCTCCTTCTTCTCGCTCTCCTTCTTCTCCTTTTCCAAGAGTAGCAATGAGGGAATCACCTTGGAGGGGGAGGAGGTGCAGCCAAGAGAGAGGGGCGAAATCTGGGTGGGGGCGGCTAGGGGTGGAAAAAGGGGAGAGGGCCAAGGGAGGGGTTTATAAAGGGTGCTAGGGTTTGGGAGGGGCACGGCCCTATTTGGGTGACCGCCCAAATTGGTCGGCCCACCCCTCCGAACAGCCCAAAATATCCAAATTAATTATTTTAATTTATTTTATTTATTTTTCAATGTTCTACAATTTATATTTTTCCCTTCGCGCGATTTACCGAGAAACCGGCGATTCCGCGATTGATTAAAAACTTACGCCGTAACGACGTTCGGGATATTACAGTGCCCCTGCAAGTTCTCCCTTGGAATGTCGTTGCTCCCCGACACACTATTACCCCATCTTAGAATGAGTTGTGGGAGTTTGCATGCCTGGTACAAACGGAGGACCAACAAGCGGAGAACAAACTAGCCTATTGGATTCATCATTCGATACATGGAGATGCATTTCCTCCATGAGCTGGGCTTCGATGACTTATTATTCATCCTCGATGCCCTCGACGCCTCACTTCTACGATGTGGACACTATAAGTGTGTACAATCAAGTTCTATATTTATGTAATACCGGTAAATTTTATAACTCATTACTTATGTATAGATGGATGATGCAAGAGGCCAAGGGATTGTGAGAACCAGTGGGAATCCTCGACCCACATTTGATCTCTGAGCAATGCATCACCTAAGGGCATCCTATGTCGAGAATTACATAACGACGGGATTGCTTGCTCAGGGCAACAATGAGTACATACTAGTGCCCTACAACTAGAGGTAAGTGCTTCACTAGTTGCTATACAAATTTCATTTATACTTCATACGCAACACGAACTTAAGTTTAATGACTATGGCAACATACATGAGTGGTGGCACTGTACCTTTATAATGATTGTAACAAAGTGGAACAAGCTAATATACATTGATTCTCTACTCAAGAACAACCATGACTTCACCCTTATGCAACAAACACTCGACATGTTTGCTCATTTCCTCCATACATAACTTTATTATAGTCATCCTTTCATTTGCAATGGCCAACGACAACTTTTTGGAATCACATAGGTCGTCCAGCGCCTATGTTACCTGGGGAGGGAGACACAAGGAATCGAGCCCCACACTGCAACACATGATGTGATTTTCGGTACCCACTACAACACAATAATTCTGTATCACACTTCATAATAATACCTCTCGAACTGAGTATACCTATGTATGTAATTCTATTTTTGCAGTGCACCAGTAGCTACAAGACAACCTATGTGCATTCTACATTTTCATCATATGCACGAAATCATAAGTGCTAAGATGAATAATCCAGATGTTTCAATTTCGTAATAATGATTTTCTAATTATCTATTTAAATATATATGCTTACTACTTTACTCCTCCTGCGATAAGGCATGACAATTAAATCAAGGACATTTGATCTGAACGAACTCTTAGAAATGCGAGGACGACTCTCCACCTTCTTCATAACGGAGGTCCTTGACTCAAAAGAAGATTTTCACTCCAGTGACACCACTTAATATATGTTCAAATACTTGATTCAATTGTAATTCAATTGTAACTCTGGCAATAATAAATGAACATTTTTTTGTAATTTATTTTGAGTTATAATTCACTTTGAGATGTAAAATCACTTTGAGTTGTAATTCACTTATCTATCATTTATCTGTAATCTGCTTACTTGTTTTCAGAAGGGATGTCTAGCATTTCCTGATGCTAACCAAAAAATAAAAAAATTTAGCTATGCAAATAACTATCATGGATGATTTCTAACATAAAACTGTCTATGATACATAGTCCATCACAGATGGCTTTTTGTATCAGCCATCTATGATATACGGCTAATACAAAAACCATCTACGATACATAGGCCATCACAGACGGTTTTTTTAGCCATCTATGATATGTCGGATATCACATACGGTTATTTTTAAAATCGTCTGTGTTGTGACATATCACAGACGATTTGAAAGTTGTCTGTGATAACCATCTATTATTACTGACAAAATAAATCAGACGGTTCATAATCCGTCTTTGATAAAGGTTACAAACCATCTGTGATAACCCTATGTGTGGTAGTGAGGTTGGATTGCATTTAATGCATTTATTCGCTCCTACAATAATTACTAAATTGATGTAACAACAGCTTGATAAACCTAGGTTGGATTGGCACATGCAACGCATTTATCAGCTCCTAAAGTAATTACCAATATTTAGGCAACAACAACTTGATAAGCCCAGGTTGGATTGGTACATGCAATGCATTTATCAGCTCCTAAAATAATACAGACCTTATGCTGGTGGCCAACCATTTTTGAACCATGACCCTCTCAAGTCTTTCCAAATTTTTTGTGTCAAACACTAATTAAAAACCTGCAAGAAAACACGAGATCTCGGCAGCTGGATCATTCAAAATGTAAAAAAAAAAAACTGACTGAAAAAATAGTAGCAAGGTAGTACCCCAGTGCATACCTCAATAAAATAAAACCAAATAAAGGAGAGAGAACATAAAACATGAAGAAGAAAACGTAACGAATAGCAGTAGATCATCTGACGAGGCCTTCTCCCCCTTTCTCCTCTTATTTAAACGACTCTTCCCTCCTCCCTCACCTCCACTCCACGGAGCCCTCCAATCCCCAACTCCACAAATTGGCAACCTCTTCTCATCCCCATTCGCACTCCAATAACCGCAGGAGGAGGAGGAGGCTGCAAAGGTATATAGACCATAATGCCTGCCCTATCTCTGTTCTCCTACCCATCTTTGTAGTTCTTGATTTGTGAGTGGCTTTGCCTGTCCATTTCGTTGTATATCTGACGGGATCTTGGTTGTTCCGTGGGGCTTCCCGGATCCACGCGTGGGCTGTACAGATTTGGTCGCGTTCGGTGGTGTTGGTGGCATTGATCCGTTCACTGGAAGGAATTGAGGGTTCTTCGTAGGACCTTTGGTCTATAGGACGCCAGAGAAGGATGGAGTGTACATAATCCTTGGAAATCTGTTTATGTCGCTTTTTTTTTATATCTTGATACTAGACGGTATGCGCTACGCGACAGTAATAAGTTATTTTTTTGTTATTTGTGATGCCTGAGTACTAAAGCACATGCCGAAACGGCTAAATTTAGCGGTGATTTTGTGGGCTTACCCCAAATGGCCGATTTCCAATAAAAAAATGGAAGGGATTTCACCTAATGATGTGGTTAATGTTTTATAAATTGTGTGTCTTGATGACATGTAGATAATAGGTTCATAGGTGTATTTGCTCTCTCAATTATTTAAGGAGGGCAACTATACAACGGTATTCTGTTGGACTATGGTCTAACGGGATAGCCTCCTCGCCACTCTTCCTCCCCTCTGTGCTCTCCCCACCTGACACCTCCCTCCTCACTGTTCCCCGTTGTTGCTCTCCCTCCCCTCCCCTCTTCTCTCCAGCGTGGGCAGTTCCACACTACTCCTCTGCCTCCCCCCATCTCCTCCACCACAAGCGGCCGGTGGCGATCTCATCGCCTCGCCGCTCCGCCGTCTCCTTTTCCCGTGCCGCCACCACCCTGCCCAATTTAATATTCACAACGCCGCCTCGCCTGTTCCTCCCTCTGCCACCGCCCTACACCGCCGCCCAACGCCTTTCTCCATCGCCCACCTCCGGACGACCACCTCCCCGGCCTCCCTCGACATCTAGGGGGTGTGGTGAACCCGTCATCACGGCGGTGCCCCCTGTTGCCATATTCGAAGCTGAAGCCGGCGGTAGCAACAGAGGAGGAAGGGAAGCTGGCGGCATCAGCTGACAAGGAAGGGGAAGCTATCCTGTCGGTGAGGAGAAAATGGTACACCATTGTGTAGTTTTTCTCTTAAATAGTGGGGAGAGCATATAAATTGTCCGTTACAATGCTCTCTCGTGTCCGTTACAATGGATAACTGCAACACCTTTGTCTAAAGTGCTGTTAATCTTGACTGTTTCATGGTCAATAAATAGAAAAAACACGTTCCTTGTTTGTTGATCGGAGAGGATTAGACAGTCGATCACGTTATTTTAATTCATACAATTCTCAAGTTTGATATTTCAAGCCGTACATGCATGCTTTCCGAAAGTTTCTCCCTACCCCCTGCATGTTTCTTAGATATCTTCCTGCTGCCTGCATGCTAAGTTTCGTATTGTGATGCTAACCAATTTTTGCTTCGAGCAGGTACGATGGTGAAGATCTGCTGCCTTGGAGCTGGCTATGTCGGCGGCCCAACCATGGCGGTCATCGCCCTGAATTGTCCTGACGTTCAGGTGGTTGTGGTCGATATCTCCACTGCTCGCATTGAGGCGTGGAACAGTGACACACTCCCGATCTACGAGCCTGGCCTTGACGATGTCGTGAAGCAGTGCCGTGGGAAGAACCTCTTCTTCAGCAACGACATTGAGAAGCACGTTGCTGAGGCTGACATCATCTTTGTGTCAGTGAACACTCCAACCAAGACCCGTGGTCTTGGAGCTGGCAAGGCCGCTGATCTCACCTACTGGGAGAGTGCAGCTCGCATGATCGCTGATGTGGCCAGATCCGACAAGATCGTCGTCGAGAAGTCCACGGTCCCAGTCAAGACTGCCGAGGCTATCGAGAAGATCCTGACGCACAACAGCAAGGGCATCAGCTTCCAGATCCTTTCCAACCCGGAGTTCCTTGCTGAGGGTACCGCCATCCAGGACCTGTTAAACCCTGACCGTGTTCTTGTCGGAGGACGGGAGACCCCGGCAGGGCGCAAGGCAGTTCAGGCGCTGAAGGCCGTGTACGCTCGTTGGGTTCCTGAGGATAGGATCCTGACAACCAACTTATGGTCCGCGGAGCTGTCGAAGCTTGCGGCCAATGCGTTCCTGGCCCAGAGGATCTCCTCCGTGAATGCCATGTCGGCTCTCTGCGAGGCCACCGGTGCGGATGTCGCTGAGGTGGCTTACGCTGTGGGCAAGGACTCCAGGATTGGCCCAAAGTTCTTGAATGCCAGTGTCGGATTCGGAGGCTCTTGCTTCCAGAAGGATATCCTCAGCCTGGTGTACGTCTGCGAGTGCAATGGCCTTCCAGAGGTGGCCGGCTACTGGAAGCAGGTCATCAAGATCAACGACTACCAGAAGAGCCGGTTCGTCAACCGCGTTGTTTCCTCTATGTTCAACACCGTCGCGGACAAGAAGATCGCCGTGCTTGGCTTCGCGTTCAAGAAGGACACCGGTGACACTAGGGAGACTCCTGCTATCGACGTCTGCAAGGGCCTGCTCGGGGACAAGGCTAAGATCAGCATATATGATCCTCAGGTGACTGAAGACCAAATCCAGCGTGACCTTGCGATGAACAGATTTGACTGGGACCACCCTGTTCATCTCCGGCCAATGAGCCCCACGGCTATCAAGCAAGTCTCAGTTGCCTGGGATGCGTATGAGGCAGCCAAGGACGCCCACGGCATCTGCATCTTCACAGAGTGGGATGAATTCAAGACACTTGACTACAGAAGGATGTACGAGAGCATGCAGAAGCCTGCATTTGTTTTTGATGGCCGCAGCATTGTCGATCCTGAGAAGCTCAGGGAGATTGGCTTCGTTGTCTACTCCATTGGCAAGCCACTTGACGCTTGGCTCAAAGACATGCCTGCTGTTGCCTAGATAAAATCTGATCGCTGGAGTGAAGAGGCACACTTCCTCAGAATCCATGACCAGCTATTAATAAGGTGGTTCAGCTTGCTATTCTTTAGTAGTTGCTATTTATCTTGTGCCAAGAAATTCAGTGTCTGTCATCCTTTGCTTCCTTTTTATGTTTTCCCCCTTTTTTGAGGGGCTACAATCTTAGAATGACAATATGAAATGGTCATTGGGATGTATGTTTATTCCTTTGCTCCATTGTCACAATTTGTAACGAATGTTTGTTATTGCATTTTATCATGCTACTGGTATTCATCTTGTTGGTTACACATATGGCTTCAATTACTCAAGGATTGTGCTACCAGTTTATGAATTAGTCAAGTAAGTACTTCCTGCTTAAATAATTTGTTATGTAATCTGGTTCTGCGATGGCTGCATTTAGCTGGGACACTGCTGTTATGTGAACTTGTGGAAAGGAACAACTCTGCAAAAGAAGAGCCCATCTCCTCTGAACTTTGATTAGTTTGTTCAATTGATACAATGTTTAGATGTACAGCAATAAACTCATCCGTCTAGGTATTATGTTCGCCAAGCATAGCCACATTCTCAGAGAAGAATTGGATGAGTGTTGGAGGGCTTACCAATTGAGCACTCGTGATGTATGCCATGATATGTGTTGCAATTTGCAACTGAACTAGTAGATATCCCCGTGCGTTGCAGCTGGAATTTCTAAGGAATTTGCTTTGAACATAATCAGATGAAAGATGGAAAACATTGAGTGCAGATATCAGCTATATGACAGTATGAAAGTACCTAAAACTTAGTTAACTCTAAACAGTGCCATTAACTTAAAGAAGCAGTAAATTAAGAATTATTAAGATGATTACAACCCAAGGGATTACAAGAAGACTACCAGAAATTTCGATCCCTCGTAAAGGCACAACACATGGCACACACCACACCCTAGCACAACCGGCATAGCAAGGCAGCCGAGGAGGAGAGGACCATCTTACCCCTACTGGCATGGATGCCACATCGCCAGTGACAAACCCGTAGAAGCTGCCATGTGCACTCGGATGGGGGAGTGTGCTCCCCCGGCGTAGAACATCCCCCTAGCGAGTTCCATCGCATTGGCACCCGTAGGTTCTCCCAACACCATGTGTGGTAAAGAATAGAAGCAAGGCAAAAATAATAGTTACAACAAAAATGTGTAAAAGTAATAGGGGAAGGGTTTGGACCATCCCGCGTAGGCAGCAGAATAGTGGTGAACCGGCAAGCCGTAACCAGCCATGAGAGCCACCAGAGCCACAGTGCTTCGCCTTAGCTAAGCCAAACTCCCGGGCCACCTACACCGGCAGCGACCTCCATGGGAGCCGAAGAGGCTGAGGAGGCCCTGGAGCTAAGGGAGCCAGGTACATCGGGGAAGTCAATGGCGGAGCCCATGGAGGAAAATTGTAGGAAAACCATGAGAGCCCAAGAACCACTGGTGTGAGGTCATGGCTGAGCCGAACCACCCAAGACCAAGTCAACAAAAAACCCACGGGAGGGACGGGGAGAAGAGCCAGTGCTAGTAGATCTAGAAATAGGAGGACCTCCAGTGGTAGGCCGGAGGAGCAACGACGTCCACAGGAGTTCCCGACGGCAATGGCAGCGCCAGATCAGAGAGTGAAGGAGCAAGCCCAAGAGCGAAAAAGAGAGGGGCTCGAAAGGGGAGTGAACCAAGTAGATCTAGTGAAGGAAGTCAGAAGGAAAGGTGCCGGACCAGGGAGGAGACGCTGGAAGCGAGCGGCAGCAACTAGATCAAAGAGGCAAGGAAGGAGGCCTAGGGAGGGGGAGAGAAGGAGAGGAGACAGCGTCAGTGTGAATGATAACTACGATTGTTTGAGCGTCAGTGTGAATGATAACTACGATTGTTTGATATGACGTTGATGATGAGGCTATTTAACCGAAATGACCAAGTCTGTCCTGCAATCGCTACACCACACCCTTATCGTTACCAACCGTGTTCAATACGGATGATCTTTTCTACAAGCAATTGAGAATCAAGCAAGAAAAAAATAAGCGCGATTTGAATTTGCGAATGAAATTTAAAGTTTTATTGAACAATGAAGAGGCCTAAAGTCGTCGTAGTTGGTCTAGTCGACACAAGTACACAATTGATGTTTTCTAAACGAAAATCAATCTAAACAAGTCTAAACCCTAAAAGCGGTCACTGGCATTTTTTATGGTGCTAGGGACGTGGGCGGGGGCACGTCCGTGGGAGTTGGGAACATCTCACTACAACTCTCCAGTCGGGCTCAAACTTATACAGGCCTGTGGTGTCGGACCGGATTTTGCAATCCGAAATCTGCGTGCCTTTATCGCATTATTCCCTGGATCGAGAGATAATGCACACGATACATTGCTGAATCATTTCATACACGCGGAATTCACAACAAGCCATAATAATATTACATTGCAAAAGTGAAGTTAGGCCTTCACAAAGGCGCGGTTGTTACAATAGGGCCAAGCAGGCCAAATATTTACATTACAAAAGTCTAGCAGCGGAAGAGATACAAGGTAGGCCTTTAAACCACAAGCAGAGACTGAGGGCAAAAGTGGTCATACAAATATTACTAGGGCTCTAGTAATATTTGGATGAAGCCACACCTTAGTCTAGATGCCTAAGGTTCTAAACGCGGATTATTCGTCCTAATTCCCGACGTGGTCTTCTCCATCTGCAGCAGGTGCTTCCTCAAGGCATACGGATCTTGAGCTCCCGAACTGGATTTTTGGTATTGCGAGTGAGCACACTAACCACCGCTCGGTGATTCAACACACGTAATGCGATGGGTAGTATGCAAGGCTTTCAACAAGGGAAGGCTCAGGTTATTTTGTTTGCTAAAATGTGCTTTTTGAACTATAATACTTAAAACTCCTTATGACCTAGCCAGTTGGATTTTCAAACATAATACTCAATGACATGTACATTTATTTCTATCGAATCAGGGGCCATCCACCATTACATGGCCTCTCGTCATCATGTTATGCTTTCAATTATAACCGCTTACTTTACCACTGGGACGACACCCAGACAATTCAAATAAGGGCCTTTCTCGCCTCCACTTTTCCATTTCCACCCTTCACGCTTTTGAAACAGAACTATATCTAGTTAAGTTCCGTGTCCGCCGCCTTGACCGTGGGCACGGCTATTCGAATAGTTTTGACTCTGCAGTGTGTACACTTTACCCACATGAGATAGATCTGCTCATTGCCCCGCATGATTCCTTAGCCATGTGGTTGAGTAGACTATCACAGGGCCTTTACGATGCATTTTCCTAGCAGAGTTACGACCGCTAAGGTTTCCACTTCCTCCGGGTACGACCACCCTTCCAGAAGCCCCCTCTTGCGCCATCACGTCGGAGGATGTGGCCATCCTCTACCCGCCTGTGTTCACACCGACGCAACTCTTACTAAGTCAATGCAAATTAGTTAGCCCCGCCACACTTTGCCGAAGATGTGGTTGCACATGTTGTACCGTGGAGGTCATCACAAGATTCGGTCCTTAATAGTTATCCGGGCGGTTCTACCACAATCCCTTGTGCTATCACGGCACCACTTTATCACAAATCTGTGCTATCACGGCACCATTCAACACTCTCGCCCTCAACCATCCGCCCAGATAATTAAGCATGTAGGGTTCTTTCGGACGAAAAATACGCTTATACCAACATAAACCAGCCATCATCACAATGACTGCCCAGTACTGCTTTCTTTAATTTGCAAGATATGCTAGGGTGCTCTCACACCATTGTTTATCTAAACAACTCTAAGCATGCATTTATAATTATAGACTTAGTTTCAAAGGAGTTTGTAGCATTATTACTTTTACTAGGGTGACAAGGATCACATAGCCAAAAGTATTGCAAAGGACATATACTAAACCAAGAGAACATGGGCATATATCTAGAAGCCGAAATTAACATGTATTGCAACATAAACATAAGCATGCAAATTATAATACTTAAACCAAAATACTTTATTGAAAACATAGGCTCAAAATGATCAAAGCATTGACTCGCCTTGGATGCAAAGGTCGGGATTCGGGGTGTTGGAGTCTACGGCAGCGGCAGCTTCCTCTTCTTGAGCCTTGAAAGCTACGTTTTATACGCGCGAAAATTTAGATAAAAATCATCACAACAATCAAATAACACAATGAAAATTTGAACAAGATTCCAAAATGTTGGTTCTGGTCCCATTAAGTAGCCCTTGATTTTAGATAAATTTAGAAATTGGTTTCATCAAATTTGGAGCTAAAATGAATAAGTTATACACTTTTGAATGCTTTCGGTTTAATTAAATCTCAAAAATAATAAAATCGACAATGGGGCCCACTGTCGGACCGCTACTAAAGAGATATTTTTGGGTTTAATAAAATTACTTTGCCACAAAGTGGTTATTTCATTTAATACTCTACGGCCTACAACTGACTTCTTTTCCTTTTTTCTTTTTATTTTTCTCCTCTTTTCTTTTATAATTGGAGATATATTTACTTTGTGTAAAAGCACTCATATATATACATATATATACATGCATATACATACATACATATGTATATATATATATATATATATATATATATATATATATATATATAAGTTTGCCCTACTCATTTCTAGGAAGCTTTCATCGACATACGCCACTTATACTCGAAATTTAAATATGTCCTTGTTTCTTTGAAAACCTATTTACGTTAACTTTCGGAGTTTTCTTTATGGATCATCTTTTCATATTCGAATTCAAACTTGGGATTCTCTATTAATTATACAGATGGGCTCTTCCACGAAATTCTTCAGAAAAACACCTTCAAAACCCAACTCAACACAATACTCTACCAAATATTCTACAATACTTTATTATACAAATCCTCTAAGTTTTCAGGATGTTACACAGGGCCCAGGTTTGGAACTGATTCAGAATTATTTTATAGTTTATGTCGTGCTCAGGTGGAGTTTTTGAGGTGGGACTAGAACCATTGAAAATAGAACGTCAAGAGATTTCCAACAAGTCCAAAATCACCTCATTTGACCTCCGTATGCATCTTCTATGCTCATTTGAAATTAGCGCTGTCTTCAAATGCCGAATTGGATTGCAGAACATGCCCAACATTCATTCTTGGTCGTCCTGACCTCAAAGTGATGTGGTGACCTCTAATATTCATTCCAAACACGTCTATGACTCCATGTGCATTCCTTGGTCCTTGCCCATGTTCCTAAGCACAATCACATCATATGCCTTAAGCAGCAACCCATTCTCAGAAGCTGAATTATACAAGCCTAGGAACAAACTCACCTGATAATTCAACTAGTGTGTGCGTGCCCTCATCATAGCTCTTTGCCTATCATCTTGTGAATGAGTGTTGTGTGTATCCAAGGAAGTGATATCCTCATCAAACTAACCATAGGGAAATTTTAGAAATCACCCTAAATTCTCTAAGTATTTTTCTTAAAGCAAACATCTGCCTTATAAATGTAGAAGGCAAACCGACTCAGTCCGAAGTAGCGGATCCAAGCTCTGTTGATGCAGAGGGTTACTACTATTACACATGCAAGCTTGTTTCTTGATCATAAACCTAGTTATCTTAAATGTAAAACTATATTTCTATACCATTAATTATATATGTACATTAAAACTTTATTTTGAAACAAAATCGGATAAAAGAATGAAAGAGAAGAGATACGAGAAAAGAGAGCAGTCCAGCGAGAGGAGCAGCTGGGATGTACGAGTAAATATTAGGATGGTAAAGGGCCCTGGTCAGGAAAAAGAGGAGCGTTGGACCCTTTACATATGGATAGAACATAAGGGCCAACGAAACTCTCACTCGGAAAAGGGGCCGTAATTAAGTGCCAGCCATTTTCCTAATTTTCGATGGGCAGAAAATGCTAACATATTACATTATTATCTTCTCCACAACGGGTAAGTATGCTAAGTGTGAGTCGTGATGGAGGAACTCAGGACCGGTAGCACAAGTCTAGAAGTGAGGGATTCCCAAGCGTATATATTAGCACAGGTGGAGTAAATGCTACCATATTACGTTATTACCTTCTCCACAACGGGTAAGTATGATAATTGTGAGTCGTGATGGAGGAACTTAGGACCGGTAGCACAAGTCTAGAAGTGAGGGATTCCCAAGCGTATATATTAGCACATGTGGAGTATTGGGTAAAGGGAGAACTGGCCCAACCAATGCTATTTCAAGTCGGTGGATGTCGGGTAAGCGTCCCGGAACACCTATGAAAAATAGATGGCTGAAAATTGAATAACGTAACCTGAAAACATTCTGTAACTCTAAAATTGGCACTGAATCAAAGGAAGTGTGGGGTACCAAGTTTCATGAGGGCTCAGAGTAGCTATAGGTACAGTGGCACAACCTACACAGTGCAAGATAAAATCATGAATTCATACTTGTCTCCTGGATTGGAGGCTACGGAGGTCACTAGGGATCTTTCTTCCCTCATAGGCTCTATTCTTTTGGACCACAGCTGTTGAGTTTTGGTTATACTTTTTGAGACAATGGTGAGCAACGAAGATGTTAATATAAACGGTACACGTACCGGTAGACTTGAAAAGCTGTTTAAATAAGTGCCTTCGAGAAGTCGCTCGAAAAAATCATCCTCATTTATCAAAGAAGCTAAAACTATAAACCGCCCGTAACCTAAAATATAACCCAAAATAACTAGACAATAGTCTCTCAAATTCCTCTTCTACTTTTACTGTAGGCACCCGCATCAGCCAGACAGCCACCAAGCAACTCTCCTTGCTTATAGAACGCAGCTCCTAACGCGGTCTTGGCTCAGGAGCCGAGACGATCTCTCTCCCCCTTTCCATCCTGTAGCGCAGATGCGATTGGCCGCTGGCCAGCCCCATATTTGACCCACCGATCCCTCCCCGCTCCCATCTCCCTCCCGAGAATCACCTCCTCCTCCTCCTGCGTCTTCTAGTTCGCTTCTCCTCTAAAAGAGTTAGTTTTTGATGTTCGTAGAGTCCTATGGTCCGTCCTCGCTACCCTCCGTTGGCTTCTTGATCCATTCTTGGCCCAAGAAATCGGAGCCCCTGATCGAGATTTGAAGATTCTTGCGCTTCTTTGGGAGATTCGGCGGAGTGGTTGGCTCTTTAGTTTCTGGTAAGAAATTGATTTCTGATGGCGTGGCTACTGTTTGTATGTCTTTTCTTTCTTCTTTCTATTACGGTGCAGACAAAGGAGATGCTCTTCTTTGCAGGTGCTAGCGGGCATTTCGGGCTCGGGGGGCTTCCTGGAGATGTCCGGGATGCAGGAGCAGTTCGAGATCAAGTTCCGGCTGCCGGACGGCACCGACATCGGGCCCAAGCGGTTCCCGGCGGCGTCCACCGTCGCTACGCTCAAGGAGACCATCATTGCCCAGTGGCCGAAAGGTTCGTTCATAGCTTTCCCCACGCTCTTTACCATTATTGCTCATTTTAGTCGCTGCGGCGAGTGACGATAAAGATTGGTTTCTTAGCAATGGTGAGTGGCTCTAGACTTGTGTGATTGGCATTGGTACGGCGGTCGCTTTCCCGGATTCTCTCTTCTGTGGAACGGCCACCATTTGGTTCGGAATCTTGAGATGGACACCGCAGCGGCGTCGCCATCAGAAGCCAATAGGTCGGGAGGAGAACCAATAATTGCTGCTCGACCAACTGGATCACCATGTGAAGCAGTATTCTTTGATCAGTTCAATCTGTTGAGATTGCTGTCAGTCAGATTGGTTTGTAGATATGGCTGCTAGCTTTTTTTCAGAGGTTGAATTGATGAATCAATGTACTGAAATGGTCACAGAAAAACAAACTTTTTCAAGGGTATATTTGATACATCAGTATGACAGATGTAAGCTAATTCTTAACAGATAGAAAATTTAGAGCTACAGAGCAGGTAGGAAAGTAGAGTTAAGAGTTTACAGTTCAAGGGCAGAGAGGAATTCGTAAGAAGTCAAACCATGTGGCTAGGAAAGCTTCTTATGGAGCAGCTGAGAAAGTAGGGTTGCTGCAGAAAAGTACCGCTCTTTTACTGAAGTAGTTATTACTGTGTTTTTTACTCATAAGCTGTTCACAAGTTTGGTGTCATGATAAATTAAGTGTTTTTGGGTGTAATATACCATGGTCAAAAGCACTAGATCCTAAATCCCAACTCTTTTCTTATTCATCTCTCAATTCCACGTATACTCTACCATTTGTTTTAATACCTTTTCTTTTCGTCCTGGTTTTGACAATTGGTACAAGAGCTCAAAGTAGGATAAAACATGGAGAATGGGTAGTGTGTTAACTGATGAGCAAATAGCAGCAAAGGAAAAGAGCATGTAAAGATGCAGTCTCATGGAGTCTATTCTCCTCATAGCAGGCATCCACGATTTCGATGAAATATCACAGCTGAACCTCAACAGCAAACACAACAACACAGCCTGGGAGAACGATAGCGTCAGACCAATTTGATTAATGGCAACTTCTGCACGAGCGATATTACTTTGGAAAAAAAAATGAGCAGTTGTGCTTGAGCGCTGTTTGAGCAGTTGTACTTTTAACTGTAAGATGGGTACAGTCTGTATGGCCAGTTGTCTAGTCTCCAAAAACCTGTTGGTTGTTGCAGACCAGTTTCTACTCTCTGACAGATGATATCTTGCTTGATGCCAGCTAGAAGTGGTGCTGAACTATTCAGTAGTTAAATTTGGCTAGATGATTTGGAAGCCAATACTAAGCTGGAACTCATCTGCGAACTAGCTGGTTTTCTCAGGAAACCAGTCCAAAAACTTGTTCCATTTTTTACATTTATTGCTAAATGACGCATTAAGTTGCTATAGTGGTAATCAAATTGGGTTGCTGGTAGTTCCCATTGAACATAAACACCATTGTTCGAACAGAGTCATTAGATGATAGTTTGTGGTACTTAGTATATCACTTGGTGATGTAAATCTCTTGTGCAGGTTTACTTGCCTGATCTCTGAATGTCTCTACTCTTTATGTCATGGTCCTCTGGGATAACCTCATGTTGTCATATTTAAATTTTTATAAATTATTTATGGAAAATTTTCGTCAATAGTACTAAAAAACTCCAATACCAAAAACAATACCATTGCTTGTAAGCCTGTGACACTGACAGATTCTACCAAAGGTTGACCAGTGAGGACAAATTAATCACATATCTTTATTGGGGCATGCTTCGCTCTTTTTTTAACCATACAGAACCTCATAGAGGATAGAAAGTGCGAAGTGACAAAATAAAACTCGTTACTTGATGAAGTTCCATAATTTGAGTTGAAAAATGACTTACAATAATGAATCATTCGGCTGGTCTGCTAATTGGATAATGCTCTTGAGCTATCATTACATCTCTGAGACAATATTAGGAAGGGAATAGCCTTCATGGTTTCCTCATTTCCGTTAGCCATTCAACCTGAATATAGTTGATCAAGTGGTGGTGTGCTAATATGCCAACAATTATGTGACTGGCTTTTGATGAATATTGCTTTTGTTATCTTGTTCTGCACTTGTAAGTTTTCATTTCCAGCAGATAAGGAAAAAGGCCCGAGGACTGTGAACGGCCTGAAGCTTATTAATGCTGGGAAGATATTGGAGAACAACAGAACCCTGTCAGAATGCAAAAGCCCAATTTGTGACTTCTCTGGAATTACAACAATGCATGTAGTAGTTCGTGCTCCGACTTCAGACAAACAGTCCGGTAAGTGTTCTATCCTTTGCAAGGTGATGTAGTTTTGTCACACATCATTTAAATTAATTTGCTTTTGAACTGGTAACAGATAAAAGAGCAGCCAAGAAGGCAGAAGATTTCAGGTGCCGTTGTGCCATCATGTGACAGCTTTTGTTAATAGCAGCACTATGATGAGGATGTTCGGCTATTTGAGTCCTGCCTTTTATTTTTGGCTCTTGCTAGAGTGTTGTACCATGTTTGAGGCGCTCTCTCCTTCCGTTCTCTTTATCCGTAACGAGGGCAGTTGATTGCCCATAATCTTGAGTTGCATCAAGTACATAATTTGGAGACAAACTATTCTGTGGTAATATTGTTCCACTAAAATGTTATAAAGCCTTGTTAATATTTGTCTGTACGATCTGAATCAACTAGGTAGTATGTATTTGGGCACAATCGATAGCGTAGATCACCTGAATTTCGTCGGCGTCGTGGGGTCAGAGAGTTTCTTTTCTGCCGGTGCTTGGGTCAACGAGAACACCTAATGCTAGAACGTTACTGGAACCTAGGATGCAGAGCAGGAGGGCGAGGAAGAAGAGAGAATATTCTTTTTTCTTTTTGACAAGATAGCAGCTAATGATAGAGACGCCGACGAAAATTATGCACATGATTTTAGACTTAAAAAATTATTTAAAGAACACACTTTAAAAAACCTCTCTATATTTCAACTTTTAGAGAAATCGAAAGAACAAAAATCTAAAAGAACATGGCCTTCCATTAGTAGCCTCAGTTTTGCAATTAGCTCAACGGGTCTCTGAACTCATTTCATGTCTACGGAGTCTGATCTTGTCAACGAGGGAATTATCATTGGTTCATGTTGTTAAATGCGTGGAAGCATCAACGTATAAAACTTAGTTGTATTGATCTCAGCTTAAAGAGATATATATAAAGTATATAAGACATCTAAGATTAAACCCTAAAAACTAAAAAAATATCATAAATACCCTTATATTTTTTAACCTTGTACGGTAATTCCCACTGGACCTGGCCATCATCGTGTAAGTCCATACCATGGGTCTGGGATGCTCGGCCCGAATCGGGGCCGTCCAGCGGCAGATCCGACGGCCCAGAAGCCCCGGCGGCCCCCGAAGCACGCAGCACTCGCTTCCCCTCCGTCCGTTATCTTCCTCGTTCCCCCCTGAACCTGCCAGAAGCTCCCTCCCGCCGCCGCGACGCGAACGCCAACGCCAGCCCCGCCATCTATTTATGTTATACCCGCCGCCGCTCCCCACATCACCATTCTATCTATCCAATCCAATCCTCGCGACGACATGTACAGATTGATTGAATAAATCCATCAGAGCGCGCTCCCGACTACTCTACTCTACTCTCCCCAATCGCCGCAGCAGTCCACCCCAGGCCAGTACAGCACTCCATGGCCGCCGCGCCTCCGCTCCCTGCAGGCCTCCTCCTCCCCTCGGCCGCCGCCGCAGCGCCGACGCCGGTCGTCGCTGCGGCATGGGGCACGAGGAGGGTGGGTTCGTTGAGGTGTAGGGCGATTCGGGCGACGAGAGGAGGAGGGGGGAGAGGCTTGTGGGTAGCTCCGGTGGTGGGGAGGAGGCCGCGGATGTTCTCCGTGAGGTGCGACGCCAGCAGCCGGGACGGGAGGGTAAGGACTCTCGTGTTCCCAAATCTCCTCGCTTCCTCTACGTTCGGTGTGAATCCTGTTAGATTCGAACTAAATCGAGGCGCTCACTCTCTGCTGCATACATCATTATCGCGCGTTTTTTCAGTGAATTGTCTCCTATTTTATCATTTCAGCCAGTCGCTCGATGCGTTGCTGTGTGGATTGTGAGTGTGATGGTTGGTTAACTGGACACTGTAGTTTACCTCATTAATAATGATTGGGGTTGGGCATGTTGCTATCATCAAAAAGTATGGCGGAACCATGAATTATGCATACATCATTATCACGCTTTTTTTCAATGAATTGTCTCCTATTTACTGCTTGATGTTCTTGGACTAAGACCTTATTGGCATCGTTTCCAAAATTGGGAACATATGACCATTATGCTCGTAAGTTTTACATTTTGGAAAATGCAACTGCAAAGATCCTATTTTGAAATATGCCACATAACTCTTTTCATTTGATATTTGTCACTACCCCCTTGTTTTGGAACAATATACAATACTTTCTTTACAAGTTTTTCTAGAATACATAAATGCACTCAACCAAAGAGATTGTGCCCTGACCAAACACATTGCCTTCCCCCTATCAACGTTTGTTCTTACCTTTTTGTGCAACCCGTTTATTCAATATTTTTTGATGTAAGAAATAGAATAGTTCTTTAGTTCATTACTATTTCTTTGGCTGACAGATTACACAGCAAGAATTTACTGAGATGGCATGGCAAGCAATTGTTTCATCACCTGAAGTAGCAAAAGAAAGTAAACACCAGATTGTGGAGACGGAACATTTAATGAAATCCTTGCTGGAGCAAAGGAATGGGCTTGCCCGTCGAATCTTTTCTAAAGCTGGAGTTGATAATACAAGGCTTCTTGATGCTACGGAGAAGTTCATCCAGCGGCAGCCTAAGGTGCTTTATCCTAAACACATTCATCAATGAATTTTCTTTTACTCTCATAGTCTAACATTCTTCTGCACTCTACAGCATATTTATGATCAAATTCTTTAAAATACAATTTTTTTTTAATGATTCAGGTATTAGGTGAAGATCCTGGTTCTATGTTGGGACGTGACTTGGAAGCTTTGACACAAAGAGCAAGAGAATTTAAGAAAGAGTATGGTGATTCATTTGTTTCAGTTGAACATCTAGTCCTTGGTTTTGCGGATGATAAACGATTTGGAAGACAGCTGTTCAAGGATTTTCAGATTACAATGAAGACCTTGAAATCAGCCATTGAATCAATAAGAGGGAAGCAAAATGTAATCGATCAAGGTATGAGCTTTCTGGTGTATCTGAATGCCATGATCTATTGCTTACAATAACTTATGAACATGCTTGAGATGCTCATATCCTTGTCCACGTGTACATTGTGCAACCTATCTTTCTCCTATAAACTGTTATTCTTTGAGTTTCCCGTGCTTCCTATTTGATTACAATGACACAAATACGAGCCATGGGTGGTGTACAATATAAACTCTTCTCTTAAAATAATTTTGAGGTTCGATAGGCTAGATCTCTCCATCTAAAACGCACTAAGCGGTCATCCCACCCTTAACGCACATGTTGTAAATCAGCATTTATGCAGTCTTGTGAGTGGATTGCATATTTGTAGTTTTGTAAATAATAAGAATGTGTGCACAATGTTGTTAATTACATGGAATACAATTTGGAATAAAAATAAGACAGAACTGAAGATTATTACAAAAATATTAATGAGTATGTTTTGGCTTGATGGAACCTTGGATGCTTCATTGATTATTGGGTACGGAAATATTTCACAAATATTTTTCTCTGATTCACTGGTATTACATTTTGCGATAAATTGAAATAATGTATTCCCAGATCCTGAGGGCAAGTACGAAGCGTTGGACAAGTATGGAAAGGACCTGACAGCTATGGCACGTCAAGGGAAGCTTGACCCAGTTATAGGAAGAGATGATGAAATTCGTAGGTGCATTCAAATTTTATCTCGGAGAACAAAGAACAATCCGGTTTTGATTGGTGAACCTGGTGTGGGGAAAACTGCTATAGCTGAAGGGTAGGAAAACAATACGGTGTGCACAGCATTTCACCTTGCAGAGTATGAAAGTGGTTTCTCTAACTTGATTTTAATTTTTTTTAGGCTTGCTCAGAGGATAGTGCAAGGAGATGTTCCACAAGCTCTGACAAACCGTCAAGTAAGTTTACATATCCATGTGTTGGTGTTATGTTGTCCAGGGGTATATGAGGATCAGATTTGGTGCATAAAGAATTACATATTATGTTTCACATATCTCATAGTTTTTCATAGTCATACTCATAGGAACATCGCATGGAGGTGTCACTGGCGTCCAGTTTTTTGCTCTTCTCAGGCAATAAGCTGTTTAGTGCTTAATCTTCAGTTGCCCTTCAGTAATTTTTTTATCCCATGACTGATATTTTATTTTCTGATGGTTTACGCTGCCTTAACTTGTTTTATAGTATGTGTTTGATGACTGCAAGTGCACTCTGTAGTTGTCTGTCTATAATGATTAAAATATCTCAAAAGTAGTAAACTCCTTAATATCTGATGTCATATTTGTCTTTTAGATACTTTAGTTAGCTTTAGAAGTATTTAATCTTGAATTCTCAGCACATTGCTAGTGTAGAGATTTTTTTTAAAGCAGCTAAAAATGAGCACTAAACTGTTATCCATATCTTCTATGCTACCCTGTGAATATTTAACCTATCGTTTGTTTCTTACCCAAACTTTTGATTTTGTTTTGAGCAGCTAATTGCACTTGACATGGGTGCTTTGATTGCCGGCGCAAAATATCGCGGAGAATTTGAGGATAGGCTGAAAGCTGTACTCAAAGAAGTCACAGATTCGGATGGACAGACCATTCTTTTCATTGATGAGATTCACACCGTTGTTGGAGCAGGTAGTTAGATGTGGAATGTACTGCTATTTGTTTAAATTAAGATTATTTCCCCTGTATATCCATTAAATTAACTTCCTATTGAAAGTATTTACATGCATAACAAAATTCAAAGAATGAATGCACCTATTGGCCCAAGTTGGTTTTCCCCGGTTACCGGTTTCAAATTACAAATTTCAAAACGTGAAATTTGACCGGATTTACCCCGGTTTTTCCGGTTACCAGCCGGGAACCGGTACCGGCCCCCCGCCGGGATTTAGACCGGTACCGGGTTTTGGAACCTTGGGCCCAACCAGTAACACCACAACCTGTCCCATGGCCCACTGAACTCATGTGCTAATGCCACTTGGGCTGGCATTAGTTCCACCTAGTTAACACTAACTCAGGCATAGCTGCCCTATATTGTCTATTTTCGGAATTTTCAAGATTTGATTCATTTTGGGGTTTCTATTTATGAAAATAGTATTCCCTCCATTCGCGAATAAGTACCACTGTTGACTTTGACTTCTTTTCAAAAATTATCCCCCATTAGAGGGAGTACTATTTAGTAAAAGCTAAAAAACTTATCATTTTGTCTTTGTCATTTTATGGAGGAAAAAATTATCATCTCTAGGCCGTAAGCCATGAGATGCATCAATCCAATTTTATAAAATCTTATATCTGATTGTTACCTGGATCAAGTCCTATACAACTGAACTGACATCAGTTTTTCACAATTTTCTGTTGTCACAGAATATTTTGTTTAATTTAGAAAAATTAACTACATAAAAGTGTTTTGAACACCCACTGTGCCAACATGTCTGAGCTGTTCCATCTGGTTTCTTTTTTCTTTCATGGTAAACAAGTGATTTGGAGACGAAATGAGAGCAGCATCTTAAGCTTTTTGACCATGTCCATTCCTTCACAATGGTGAATGACTTGAAGTCCAACTGCTGCTGGATTGTTCTCGTTCTGTTCTCTTTTCACTGACATTTGGATAGAAGATTAAATTAATTCATTGAAGGATATGATGCACCAAAATTCTGAAGGTTCACTGTTAGGAACCATGAAATGTCAAATCTTTCAATGAATTGTACTACTATCATGTGAAAACCACTGTTCAGAAATTTACAAATATTTATTTTACTACAGGTGCCACAAATGGTGCAATGGATGCTGGTAATCTTCTAAAACCAATGCTTGGGAGAGGAGAGCTACGTTGTATTGGTGCAACAACCCTTGATGAGTACCGCAAATATATTGAGAAAGATCCAGCATTGGAGCGCCGCTTCCAACAAGTTTATGTTGATCAACCATCAGTTGAAGATACAATCTCAATACTCCGGGGATTACGAGAGAGATATGAATTGCACCATGGGGTCCGCATATCAGACAGTGCTCTTGTGGCTGCGGCTGTTCTATCAGATCGTTACATCAGTGGACGGTTTTTACCTGACAAAGGTGATTTTTCTTTGGACTAGGATCATTTTTACTTGAAGCTCCTAACCTGCTTGATAACGAGGGATAATTGTGACATCTACTTCAAGATCTTTTGTTGCTCCTTCTAAACAGTGGTTGTGTTTTGTTTTGTTGCAGCGATTGATTTGGTCGATGAATCAGCTGCGAAGTTGAAAATGGAAATAACATCGAAGCCAACTGCTCTAGATGAGATTGATCGTTCTGTGCTAAAGCTTGAAATGGAGCGTCTCTCACTAACAAATGATACAGACAAAGCATCAAAAGATAGGTTATCTCGCCTTCAAGCAGAATTGTCACTCTTGAAAGAAAAGCAGAAGGAACTGACTGAGCAGTGGGAGCATGAGAAGTCAGTGATGACAAAGATTCAATCTATTAAAGAAGAGGTAAAGGACTCTTATCCTGTAACTTCTCCCTGTATTATAGATCAACAGATTTGCTACTGTTAGTCATTTCACTTATATTTAACTGTTTCAACAGATTGACAGGGTAAATGTGGAGATCCAGCAGGCTGAACGGGAGTATGATCTCAATCGTGCTGCTGAACTGAAATATGGCAGTCTGAATGCATTGCAGCGCCAGCTTCAAACAACAGAGAAAGAACTAATTGAATATCAAAGTTCTGGGAAATCAATGCTAAGAGAAGAGGTGACACAAGATGATATTGCAGAAATAGTGAGCAGGTGGACAGGTATTCCAGTTTCTAAATTAAAGCAATCGGACAGAGAGAAGCTTCTGTATCTGGAGGAAGAGCTGCACAAGCGTGTTGTTGGGCAGGATCCTGCAGTCAAAGCAGTTGCGGAGGCCATTCAGAGATCCAGAGCTGGTTTATCAGACCCAAACCGTCCCATTGCCAGTTTCATGTTCATGGGACCTACAGGAGTTGGGAAAACAGAGTTAGCGAAAGCCCTTGCTGCTTTTATGTTCAACACTGAGGAAGCTGTTGTTAGGATTGACATGAGTGAGTACATGGAGAAGCATTCAGTCTCAAGACTGATTGGTGCACCACCAGGTTATGTTGGGTATGAAGAGGGTGGTCAGCTTATAGAGGCTGTTCGTCGGAGGCCATATTCTGTTGTCTTGTTTGATGAGATAGAAAAGGCCCATTCAGATGTATTCAATGTTTTCCTTCAAATCTTAGATGATGGTAGGGTTACTGACTCGCAGGGCCGGAAAGTGAGCTTTACCAACACTATCATTATCATGACATCCAATGTTGGTTCACAATACATATTAAATATGGATGACGAAAGCGGAACAACTGATTTGGCCTATGAGAATATAAAGAAGAGGGTGATGGATGCTGCAAGATCTGTATTCCGTCCAGAGTTCATGAACCGCATAGATGAGTACATTGTTTTCAAGCCTCTCGAGAGGGAACAGATCAACAGCATTGTCAAATTACAGGTAGCATTTCTTAATAAGGTCAATTTTACAACCTTCCAAACGTTTTCCATTTAGAAATGTCGGTACTAGTAAAAATGCCAACATTAATGTGAAAGTCTATGCAATAATGTACTCACCATGCTACTGTTCATATCTTAATAAAATTCACTTTTGCTTTTCGTGTTATATAGCTGGCAAGAGTACAAAAGAGGATTGCTGATCGCAAGATCAAACTCGAAGTCTCGCCTGGAGCAATTGAATTATTGGGAAGCCTTGGGTATGACCCGAACTATGGTGCCAGGCCGGTGAAGCGAGTGATTCAACAGTATGTGGAGAACGAACTGGCAAAGGGTATCCTCAGAGGCGAGTTAAAGGATGAGGACAGCATCCTGGTAGACACCCAGGTCACGGTGCCGTCCAACGGTCAGCTCCCCCAGCAAAAGCTCGTTTTCCGGAAAATGGGTGGAGAATCAAAACCTGCTGCTGAAAACGAGAAGGTCTTGCCCACTGCCTGATAGCCTCTTTTATCAGATGAGGAATAAAATGTACATATAAGGGTGACGAACTGGTAGTGAATCTATATGGGCATAGCAGAGTAACACAGTCCGAATTCCCTTATTAGTGCAACACTACATGAGCACTAATCTGTGCTGAGCAATGGAATTTTTGTATTGATTTTAAATCTTTTCAGTGAAGTGTATTCACGTCCTTACCAGCTTCCATCTCGGCAAGTTCTGGAAGTCGTCAATCCTTTTCTATCAGTTATCAAACTCTCGTCGGGTTATGTAGCTGTCAGATTCTGTAGTTTCTGAATTGAGTTCCAGATGAATCAATAAATTCCAACCAAAGCAGCATTTCGGCAAGACTCGTGTTGTTCGTCGATTGCACTGGAGAAAATAAATGCCTTATGATTTCTTCAGAACCAGATATCTTCGAATTGTTCCATGAGGTCGCCCAAAGAAAGATGAATTAACCAGATCAACAAACCAACTTTTGGAGCCTATAGCCACCTTTAAACATGCGACAGGAATACAACACCAAGCTTGTGAATGGGACTGACATGATAACTAGAGGATCAGGAAACATACATTTAGGAACACAATCAGATATTCATTGTTCAATAACACACCAAACGATATTTTCGTAACAGACAGTAGATGTCAATGATGAACAGAGATTAAACACAGTAGATGTCAAGTGAACACAATAACAGAGGAAGCTGTATTGCATACAAGCAAAATTTGTACAGCTCGAAGTTAGTTCAAGCTACATGCCTTGTCACATACTGCAAATATCTTTACTATTATAAAAGAAGGAGTTGGTGGTTGGTCCGACCTCTTCCACCCCTTCTCACAAAAAGCAGCGCTGACATGTGGCCCTAAAAGACATACGCCGAATCTTCCCACCTTCCCATCAGAATATCTTTCTTTTCATGATTTAGTGGTCAAGATGAATTTCATCTAGACTGTATTGTAGAGTACATGCTGTATTTTTCATCCAGTGTTTAATCTTGTACTAGTTGAATGCTCGTTGCTACGGATTTTAAAATTTTATCATACTATATGTTTTGAGACTAACGGGTGATAAAAATTTTTAGAACATACATACAAATATATTCTAAAATTTTTTAAAATCCGTAGCAACGTATAAACATTCAGCTAGTGTAAATATAATGAAAGGTACCTGTAATGAGGTACCAACAAATAAGGAAGAGATGACGCAAATAGCTTTTTCTACTGGTACAAAGCACCACGGCAAAAAAACATTGCAGTTAAATACAACGGTGACACTGTGTTGTCACGCCACTCACTCCTAGTCGAAAGCAAGATCCCACACTGTAGAAGATTCACTGACCATTGGCTTCGATACAGCAGTAACCTGTCAGAAAGAAAGATCACATTCAAACATATTTTAAGACACATGATACCTTTAGCGTAAACATACCAATAACATCCTATTTAACATCGTGTGTCATTAAAAAAAATCTAGCTAATTAAGTAGCATGTCAGGCAAAACTTTGTAGGCCTGAAGGGTTACATATTTGTAACCTGTATTTGGTTCCCAAATTAGTCCTATACAATTCAAATCCCTATTCTACATTATGGACACATATAAAGGACAGGTAACACATCTCAAATTTCACTTTTTTTTTAAAAAAAAAGCTAGACAACAGCATAGTTTCAAAAGGAAACATAGAACTTTTTACAAGTGTCATCACAAGGTTTGAGGGAAAAACTTAGACCTGGAACGATGCAGTTTGGAAATGCGCCCTAGTGTGAGTGATCTCCAAGATATATGTGCGCAACCAGTTTTATTCTGTTTATCCATAAGTTTAAGTGTTTTATATGTTAGGAATATTTTGTGTTTTGATATGAGACCCAAAGGGTCATATATATATATATATATATATATATATATATATATATATATATATATAGGAGAGTACAAGAAGATATGCCACATAGAGATAAGGCATATATGGAATAGAATACAAACTCTATATCCTAATACAACTCTATCTCCTTAACACCCTCATCAAATGCAAAACGTATGCAATAATATTGCATTTGAAAAAGGAGTTAACACTAAAACAAGAAAAATCCGAAGTTCGAGTCTTGATAATGTCGTCGTTGCATTCAACCTTAGAATAAACTGTCAAATCAAGCCGAAGATGAATAGATAGAAGCATGGCGGCGCAGATCGAAGCCCAAATGATTGGCAAGAAGGCACAAGGTGCGAAAAAGCGGCGGCCTTAAAACTCGGGCGGCGGCAAGAAAAGCGGCATCATAACGACTTCTACGATCTGCACGCGGCTCAAAGAATAGAGCGGCAGCTGCTGTCATGCAAAAGAAAAAATTCATACACTTCTATGACTGACAATAAATTTGTGGATTCGCACGGTTTAAACGAACTAAAAATTAGAGACTACGGATTTGGATGGACACAACGGAAGACTCAAAGAAAAATAACGCGAAGACTGACTCAAAAGAACAGCAAGCACAGCAACAGCAACAGGAAGCACATTCTTGTGCCCGTTGATGAACATGTGCGGCGCAGCAGCAATAGATGGGTACGAGATTGCCAGAGACAGCGAGGCAACCATATTAACGCAACCCTCTCCACCCGCTCCGTCAAAACGAGACTCATTCCCTCGCCTCTCTCCCGTCTCTCTCTCTTCACCCCTCCCTCCCGTCTCTCTTCTTCCCGCACGCGACAGAAGGCTGCAACTCGGGCGGAGGAGCCGGAGGTGCGGGCACGGGCGGTCGGGCGACGCGTCGGCTAGAGGAGCGGCGATGAACGAGCGGTGACGAGAGGTGCGACGCCAAGCGGGGCGGCGGCGGCCCGAGAAATCGGCGACGGAGAGGCAGTGGCTTGGTGCAGAGGCGGATCCGCACGGGAGGCGTCCGGATTAACAACGAAGAGGCCGGATCCGCCGGCCAGTGACGACGGAGAAGATCTCCGGGCGGCGCAGAAGCGGCCCGAGAAGACCCGACGGCGGCCACGGAGCGGCCGCGACGACCGAGAGGACAATGGTCGGCCGGCGACGGCGAAGATGGCCGCCCGTGAGAGATCAATTCTCCTGTGGGCGACAATGAAGACGAACGGAGGCTAGGTATGGAACCTAGGCTCTGATACTATGTTAGGAATTTTGTGTGTATTGATATGAGACCCAAAGGGTCATATATATATAGGAGAGTACAAGAAGATATGCCACATAGAAATAAGGCATATATGGAATAGAATACAAACTCTATATCCTAATACAACTCTATCTCCTTAACATTATACACACTCGCTTTGTTGATGCTATATTGCTTTCTGCTTGATGGAAACTCATTTACATCATTGCAGGTATTCCCCAAAAGCATGCGCATCTAGATTTTTACAGAACCTAAAGGCTCAAATCGAAAGTTTTCCTGGGCAGTAGGCATTCATCATTAAAAGCTGGAACAAAAGACTCAAAACAAAAGTTTTCCTGGACAATGGACATTAGGTACTCCATTATTGAAATCTGGAACCTCGAGGCTCAAATCAAGCTAGTATCTATATTCTTACCATTTCAGTAAGTTCAACTATAAACAACAAAAGTGTGGAACCAATAGAGGTTATACTTGAAGGCTTGTTTGGATGGGGCCGGGATTCCAGCCCATCAAGGTCCATCCAAGCGAGCCCTGAATAGATCGTAAGAGACCACAATAAGGTACGTCCAACTATCTGGAAGTTCAGCAACCAAGAAAGTAGAGACCGAGTCTAGTTTCTCAATGAACCACAAATCCAATGTGGCAATTGAACCAAATAGCATTCCAACTGCCAATGTGCTGCAACTTGGGCAACATAAAGTACTTAGCAATAGGGATGATTATCTGCTACTTCTACTATACAGCAGTCACCAGATAGACTTGGCAACCATCTTCAACATGTCAAATACATCCCAGAACAGCTAGGTATCACCCAAGGAGCTAGAGGGTTGTTTATCAAAACTTTTAACTTTTTGTCAATTCCAGAAATTAACAACTAGGGATCAAGTCCTAACACAAACAGGGAAGGTTCTCAATCAAGAACCCAATTGTAAGAAAACATGAGTACCACTTGTATCCCAAAGGGAAACTTGTGTATCACTAATTTCAAGTACAATATTCCCATCAAGTGCTCAGTAGGGAGGAAACACTATGAATAATTGTGCCAGAGGGCCCAAACTGTACAAGTGAAGGACAATACATGAAGCTTCGAGTCACAGCAACCTAAAAGCAAGCACACTGTCCTGCACAGCAATCATTTCATATTCATTCAAATACTTTGCTCAATACACTCGAAGTCTGCAAATCGGCTCAGGAATTTAATCTACTGATGTGAACATATAAGGATTATGCAACAATGGCTAGTGATTCTGATGCGATGAAATCTAAGAGATTTTTTAGTTAGAACTTTCATAGATAGTATACTAGAGCCAAGTTTTGGCTCATGTCTTTGGGACTGTGGTGAGTTATCCACCCGCAGTACCCATTTACGATTGAGCAGTTCATGCAGTTTGAAAATACGAACAACACTGCTCTTGGTTGCATTCTGACTGTTCTGGCAGATCAGCTCTATGATGTATACATAGACTTCAAGTCCGCCATAGACTTGTGGGATGCACTAGAGCACAAATATGCAGAGGCAGGTCGCTGGCTCTACATGTGTGAGCAATTTTTCGACTTTAGCATGGATGAGGCTAAGTCCGTAGTTGGACAAGCTCATGATCTCCAGCTACTAGTCGGTGAGATTGCGTACCTGGGCTGTATGTTGCCTCCAAAGTTTGTGGCTGCGGGCATTGTTGCTAAACTCTCTGTCTCTTGGCGGGATTTTGCTACTAGCTTGAAACAAAGAGGGAAGACATTTCTATTGAGGATCTCATTGCAGCCCTCGATGTGGAAGAAAAAGCAAGAGCAAAAGATGCACCTAGCACCTCTGGCTAGAACAATGCAAATGTCATACAAAAAATTGTTGCAAAGAAGCACAAATCCAACAAATCGAATAAGACAACTAGCTTTAAGAAAAAAAACTAAGAAAAAGGATTTGAGGGACATCACCTCCTTTGTGTGCGAAAAAGACGGTTATAGGGCGAAGGGCTGTCGCTTCCGCAAGATTAGAGATGGTGAACAGCCAAAGAAGAAGGCTGTTAACGTGATCATAGGCGAGGCCTCGACTTTAGGAGGGTATGGTAATCCACCTGTTGTCTTTTCAGCATGTCAATCTACTGATTGGTGGGTTGATACTGGTGCTAATGTTCACGTATGTTCTGATATTTTCTTGTTTTCTTCTTCCCAGACAGAAGGGGCTTCCTCCATCCTAATGGGAAATGGATCGCATACTTCTGTTCTTGGTGTTAGCACGGTGGATCTGAAGCTTACTTCAGGGAAGAATGTCCACTTGAAGAACGTGCAGCATGCTCGTACAATAAAAAAGAACCTCGCTACTGGTTCTCTCCTATGCAGGGATGGTTATAAGCTAGTCTTTGAGTCAAATAAAATTGTAATGTCTAAATTCGGAAAATTTGTTGATAAAAGCTATGAGAGCAGAGGCTTGTTCCGCCTAAGTATTTTAGAGTCTTGTTATAATCTGAACGTTGCAACTGGTTTAAATAAATGTGAGGCAAATATTTGGCATTCTCGTTTCTGTCATATTAGTTTTGATAGTATTGCTAGAATGTCCAGATTAGATTTAATTTCAAAATGTGAAATTATCAAAGGATCAGAGTACCAGTCATGTGTGCAAGCAAAGCAACCTCGAAAACCCTTTAAGAGATTAGATGATGAAAAGAACTTGGCACATTTAGATCTTATTCATTCAGATTTGTGTGAAATGAATGGATTATTGACAAAAGAAGGCAAAAAATATTTTCTAACTTTTATTGATAATGCAACAAGCTACCGCTATGTGTATTTGCTGAAAACTAAGGATGAAGCTTTAAACTACTTTAAAACTTATAAGGCCAAGGTTGAGAACCAACTAGAAAAGAAAATAAAAAGATTGAGGACTGATCGTGGAGGAGAGTATGTCTCTCATGAATTCTCCCAATTATGTTCTGAGCATGGAATAGTCCATAAATTTGCACCATCATATTCGTCCCAATCAAATGGGGTAGCTGAGAGGAAAAACCGGACACTAAAGATTTAGTTAATGCCATGTTAGAGAGTGCCGGTATGACTAAGGTATGGTGGGGGAAGCTATTCTAACAAAGAATTTAGGTCCTAAATGAGTAATCACTAAAAAGAGTGAGATTACTCCGTATGAGGGATGGAGGGGGAGAAAACCCGATGTTAATTTTCTGTGAACTTGGGGGTGTTTGATAAAAGTCAATATACCATTGCAGAAAAAGAGAAAACTTAGACAAAAAACAGTCGATGGTATTTTTCTAGGATATGCTCAAAATAGCACGGCCTATAGATTTTTAGTAGTTAAAACAGGAACTCCTGAGATTATTGCTAATATAATAATGGAGTCTAAAGATGCTTCATTTTTTAGAATATCTTTCCTATGAGAACAGCAGGCAGTACTTCACGAACAGAGAATGTTCAAACTGATAATATTGAAAGTGAGAATAATCAAACTTCTGAACTTCCCACCACTTTTGAACCAATATGTGATATCCCTGAGGTGGATAACAATCTAATCGCAGAAGCTCCTCGCAGGAGCAAGAGACAAAGGGTTGAGAAAACTTTTGGTGACGACTTTATTGTATAACTCGTGGATGATGTGCACTCTAGCTGGTCCAACTGTGTCCATATGGAGCAGCTGTCCTGATGCATCCGTCATAGTCACTGTAACTGGAGGATGTGAAGCGGCAACCATCTTGCCGTGCCGGCAAGCAGTGCAAACAAGATCTTTGACCATCTTGAGTTTAGGCAGACCACGAATGAGATTGTGGCCGCTAACTCGAGTGAAATGGTCAAACCTAATATGAACAAGTCTCCTATGCCAGAAAGAGAGATCACGGGATTCAGAAGCAACTACACCTGAGAGGATCACCAGAAGACTCAACAAAATCAGCACGAAAGATCCTCTTATATCTAGAAATCCTACACACCAGACTCCCCGAAGAATCAAGAATTTTGCAAGCGTTTTTCTTAAAGCTTACCTCGAAATCGTCATCGGTAAGCTGGGAAACCGAAAGCAAATTGTATTGCAGCTTACTCACTAAGGCAACACCTTTTAAAACAAAAGAATCATTAACGCGCACAATACCTTTAGCGATGACACGCCCAAACGAGGCATCTACAAAGGTGATAGTCTCATCACCTGGAGCTCGGACAAGGGAAGAGAACTAACGGGAGTCTCCGGTCATGTGTCGAGAACAGCCGGAGTCAACAGGCCAAACCTCTCCCTTCCCTGCCCGGCGAACTTGAGTCAATGAGAGAGCAAAGGCTTAGTACTGGGATAAGTCAAAAGAGATTTTGGAACCCAATACTAAGTCACACGTCGAGCAGAAGAAGTAGTCACACACGACTGACCTCTAACTACCCTACGCTCTCCGTCGCTCAAAACGTCAGAAGGTCTATGAGTAGACCTGAAGCTGTTGTTGGGTCCGACTGCTACGGAAGAGCGAGTCAGAGCACCAACAACATGCTGATCTCGCCGCGGATAGCTATCTCGATGGGGAAACGAAATCTACCCTTAGGACGGCGGAAGTTGCGACCAGAGGCAAATCGAGGACGAAAATCAGAAACACCGGAAAAATCAAGTCATCGATGTTGCCTGAACACCTCAGAGTGATCAACCCTAAGCCTCGTGTTGGTCTTAGGTGCACTCAAGGTCTGGGACTGACCATGAATACGCCTAAGAGCCTGAACACAGTCTCTCCGTGCAATCTTGGCGCGCCTGAAGCATCTCTCGATCATATGTTCATTCTTCTGACAGAAGGTATAATGATACTTCACCTTCTGAGAGGTAGAAGTAGCATGATGGGGATTCGCCTTCTGAGAGGTCGAAGCGACAGGTGTTTCCACCTTACTGTCAGAGATCCCTTGGACAAAGCCCGCAGATTTGAATTCAACCTTTTTGGTTTGGGGCTTGATCTCGATCACACCTGCTGCTATGGGTCTGAGAACAGCATGTGGATGCTTCCTAACATCCTCTAAGTAATCATATCCTAAACCTTGATTAAACTTGCAAATCTTGGACTTGTCTAGAATAAGATTCAACTTTTTCTTGCCTCCAACGAATCTTTCACGAGTGTTCATAAGGTAATGGCACTCCCGAAAGAGAGAAGTGCAAGAGGAGCAAGGGGAAGGAGAAGAGACAGCAGGAGGAGAGGAAGAAGAACCAACAACAGAAGAGCGAATGGCACGTGCGTATCTCTCCTTATGCATGGCCGCCTCAACCTTGAGGGCTTCGCAGGACACACAGGGGGCAGTCCTAATCCTATCCATTTGGTTCTCGTAACTCTTCCTAAACGTCTCTATCATATCATTATCCTTTTCCAACACCTCAGCACAAAAGGTACAAGCAGGATGTGATTTTTCTAGTGATTCCTTAGTTAGCTTCACACAATTGTCATTTAAAGTAACGAGTTCAGATTTTAATTTTTCACAATTATTGCATGGTGAGCTAACATGATCCTTAGTCGCATATTGGGCCATTTTGTTATTGTGATCAATCATTTCTGGAAACTGTTTTGAGACAGATTCAAGTTCAGCGGTTCATTTGGGACAATTATTGCAAGATACAATGGGCTCAAGTAAGAAAGCATGCAATTCAGCAATTTTATGATCTGCCCTTTTTAAGTTCATTTTCAAGTTATTGAAATTTTCACATGTTTTAGGCAGATCGAGAAGCATAGTGAAAGACATCTAAAAGCATTGTCCTTGTTATCACATGAGGTGCAAGAAATAGTCTCAACAGTAGATGAAAGAGGAGCTACCCTACTCATCTCTAGTTCAGCAAGTAGACTAACATTCTCCACCTTAAGAATATCTAGCTCAGAGGTCACACTATCATAAAAGGTCCTTAGCTTCTCCATGTCATCAAGAAATGAAGGATATACATCACATTCGTCACGGGAGGGAACAAATATAAGTGAAGTAAGCTCCCGTGACAGTCTATCTACTTCCTTCTCAAGATCCACAACCCTAGCTCTAGATCTAGTATAAAATCTTCCTAGTTTAAGGAATGCATCATTGAGTTGTTCATAGGAGGGATCTACCTCATCGGTGTCGGTGTAGAGGTCGTCGTCGCTGACGTCGATCTCGTTGGCCATGAAGCACATGTCGATGAAGTCGTCGCCATCCTTGGGTTCTTGATCGTCCTTCCCATCGTCGTCACTCCACCCCTCCACATCGCTGAAGTTGATGTCGTCGAAGGCGGTGAGGATGCGGTGGAAGAGTTTCTTGGCCTTCCCAAGGTTGCGGAACTTCTTCTCTTTGCCTTGGCTGCGAACTGGAGGCTTCTTGTTGCGGTTCTTGTTGGTGTAGTCGTCCTTACTTGAACCGCCATAGTCAATCTTGCCCTGCCTTCAAACCCTAAAAATTGTCAAACAGAGAAAAAATGGTGAGAGACAAACAAAAGACAGAAATCATTGAATCCTCCATTTGCTCCTGGGAATGGAATGGCCAAATGGCCTTGAGTATTTTTCCCATCACAGAGCAATCCATTTTGCAAACCCTTGAGCAAGATTCAACTCAAATCCAAAAGAAAAGGAGAAGAACAGAGAGCTGAAACAAAGGAAAGAAAGCTGAAATAGCCATCAATGAAACTCAAGAATCCATAACATCTCAAGCATATATAAAGTCAGAGACATGGGCTATTACAAATAGTTCTTTTACAACCCTCTCACTACATGCTTCCAAACTTAGAAGAACTCACGCAGGAGAAAGCAAAATAAACTCTCTGGTCACCTCACCAACTCCTCAACATAACAAAAGAGAAAGGAACCCAAAGCAAAAGCAAACCCTAAAATCCATACAAACTACTAGAAGACACTCCTCCTATTTATAGTCTTCCATATCGGGTTTACAATTTGCTTTGCCCGCTAATTCTAAGCGCTTTACCCATTTAGCTCAAACTGAATCCGCTTCCGCTTTGCAGCCTTGCACATTTACCGAAATGCCCCTGCTACACCTTCCGGAAAGTTTCCTTGTTTCTTGCCGTCCATGCCTCGCAACCACCTCGAGTCCTCGCCGTCTTCGGCACATCCCGACCGCTCCGACCTCAGCACCACCTGTGCCTAGTCCGGTCATCCTGTGCCTCGCCACGACTCCGCCTCAAAGTCCTGCAGACATCACAGACAAGAAAACACATCACATAGCACCGCTCGAGATAATGGAATCAACATATGCATTAGTCGAAAACGCACGCACGAGCCGCTCAAATCAAACTCAAACTTTCAGAACACGTGTCAATTACTCATCACTAACATGGGATCACCTCTCACATGGTCTCTCAGAATAAGGCTCATGAGGTGGATGATCCAAGGGGGTAGGGAGGCCCTTCATCTACAGGAGGACAGACCAGCACGTCAAGTTCTTAGCAAGATGACTCTGTTCAATAGCTCTGTCAAGTTTTTCTTTAGCAGTTTTCTCACAGCTAAATAGGTTCTACCAGTCTAGCTTAAACGTCTCCTCTAGGTACTTCTTGGATTCTAGACTCTGGTGTCTCTTTCCACATGACACCGAACTCTACATCTCTCACTTTAGTAGGACCTCCTACTTTTTCTATCTCTATTCAGACAGTTGACGGTACTCCTTTGTCTGTCAGCTAGCAGAACACTTTTGTCCACTAACTTTTCTATTCTGGTTGTTTCCTATGTTCCCTAGCTTAGCATGCAGCTTCTTTCCATGGGTCAGCTCACCGATCTCAGCTATAGGGTTGGCTTTGATCCTTACTCCTGTTTTATCTAGGATTGACGGACAAGGATGGTACTTGGGACTAGTGTTCCATAAGGTGGCCGCCTAGCCCGCCTAGGCGATGATTAGGATCTAGGCGTCGGTCTGCCGCCCGACTAACGCCTAGCATCTAGGTAAACACTGCTTGGGACTGGCCGGCGTTGTAGGAATCAACAAGGGCTCTACATCCTCGACCGCCTTCACCTTCAGTTGCTCCTATCACCTAGCTCCATCACCACTGTTGCCACCACCTATGAAGTTTTTGGGCAGTGGCATTACCGTTTAGGTCACTTGTGTGAGTCATATCTTCCTTCATTAGTTCACCAAGGTATTCTTGGATGTGTTACTGTTGACACGACTATGTTTTGTCAAGAGTTGTAAACTGGGCAAGCAGTTACAACTTTCTTATCATTCCAGTGAATCTTTGTCTTTTCATCCTTTTAATTCTAGATTTAATCCATTCAGATATATAATAACATACGCCTATTATCTCTAAAGGTACGTATAAATTCTATGTTATTTTTATATTTTTTTCTATTTTATGTAGCTTTTTCTTATGTCTAATTGTGATCAGTTTCTTACTATCTATCATAACTTTGCAACGATAGTTTGTACTCAATTTAAGCCTTCTATCCGTACTTTTCGCCATAATTTTGGTGACAAATATTGTTCTAACACTTTTAAACAGGTTCTCTCTGAGCAAGACATTTTTAACAATTTATTGCCATGGTGATCATGCTTAGAATGGGTCAATGGTATCGTCAAGCTGCAAGTCCAAATATACTATGAATTTCAGCTACAAACACAGGACAGTGTGGTCTTTGTGACCATGCTTAGAATGGGTCAATGGTATCGTCAAGCTGCAAGTCCAAATATACTATGAATTTCAGCTACAACACAGGACAGTACAACGAAGCACATCTCAGCTAGCACAAAGCACACTGATGATTTGCACCACAATAGAGACATTTCCATGGATACTCGAGTCAAACACGACATATAGCCAACACCAAAACTTATTGCGTTACGAAACATTCGCACTTACACAGACAAGAAATGCTAGAAAAGTTGACGTTCGGTTACATAGATCCAACAGCACTGAGATTTTGCCTTGTGTTTCATAAAGGAAATCTCAAGCAAAGATTTCTCTAACAAGCCAGTCTAGGCTAGGATAAGCAAAATACAGTATAAAAAAGGAAGGCAGTGCAAACAACACTGTGATAAGGATGTACAATAACAAGACAGCTGCGCTGGCAGGAATTGCATAGAGCACTATGAGGAGGAAAATAAACACCAGAGGAAACTTAGCAGTCAGCTGAACCAAGAACGACAATGACTTGCGCAGCGAGGCCTGTACCCTCTCTGCATTCAAGAGGGGGACCCCATGGTTGGCATGGTTCACGCTGGTGGATGATGTTTCAACCCGTGGCAGGAGTGGATGTCTAACAGGATTCGAATAGCCTACATTTCCACTTGCCCTACTGCCACTTGAGAGCCATGTAATATGTTGCTCACTATGAATAGAAGACCGTGATCTGGCCCGCTCACCATTCATCCCCTCAACCATCCAGAGGAGGAAGTAGTTTTTGCGTGGAAATGCAAGATTCCCTTTGTAAAGTATGCGGAGTGACAGGAGGTTGCACCAGGGACAGGATATGAAGAACGGAAGCTGGATTGGTACTGTTGGAACTTTGATGATAGCCCACTGAAGACCTAGGATGCAGTTCTTGCACATGGTGTGGCCACACCATAGTACATAAGGCACATTCTCCACTATGTTGAAGGACTCGCAACATATGGGGCATTCGAGGCCTTCTTCCCTGCTTGTGCAAAAAGATGCCTCATCATCTGAGCAATCAGCATTGGAAGAGGTGCAATTTGGAGGGCTCTTCTTGCCCAAACCAGATGCCCAAGCATTTGAAGCGAAACTCCACATTTGTGTAGCACAAACAGTAAACTATCTTGAAGACCCCGACTTTTGCTCACATCAAAATTCTACTTGGGGATAGACCTGAAATTACCAAGAAAACCATGTGTGAGGGCAATGGGACTACAAAGAGAAGCCAAGACCCAAAGAAAAACAATATGAATTGGCTGACATTAGCATTTCTGAAAAGAAAGTGGAAGACGGGAAGCTCTAACAAGAATGCCAGTAAATGGAAGACCAAAGCAGAACACCAACTATATGATCATCTAAGGGTTTCACAATGCCAGGGCAAGACAACACAAAGTGTAGCAATTGGATCATTTGAAATATTAGCATTCTTACCAAAAGAAGTACGTAAATGACACACTCTTACCAAAGGAAGTACGCAAATGCCAGTCATAAGAAAAATAAAATGCATAGCACAAGCAGATTTTAAGCTGATGCCAAACATCTAAATAGGAAATATGCTACTACACTGAAGGACCGATTCAAAGAGTAAGACACATAGTTACTAGTCCATGGTCACACACAGCATAAGGATTAATGATTAATTTGGTCCTTCAAGTTCACAAAAGGGTGACTTAGGTCCCTCAAGCTTCAAAAGGGCCAGCCAAATAGATTCCTCAAATTTGCTTTTTGGGCCAAAGTGACCCCGTGGGTTGCAGTCAGCATTTGGTCAATTATCCATCTCATTTGTTTGGTTAGCATAGGCGAAATGTCCTTTCTAGCCCCAACTATGTGCAAGGGTGAAATCCCCTTTCCCACTTAGTATCTTGTCAAGCACCCCCTAAAGATCCCTCGCACAGCATCCATGTTCTTCATGAGAGCACTCTTATGGCGTGCTTACAGCCACATTATTCCCTCGTATTGGGCATATGTACCAAATAAGGGTAATGGATGTTTGCAGGTTTTTAAAAGCGACACGACGCTAGTCCAATTACACTAAACCGGTGGAGGTAAATAACCGAAATTAAAGCATGTTCTTGGCACCGAAATCAGCTCAATCCTACTCTAACTAGGTGCCTGCAAGGCTGCAAATACACTGAATCAACAAAAGTTCAGAAAATCCCAAAACAGCACCAAATTAACTAAACTGGTTTAATTGAACTAAATTCCTCTCAAGTCTAAAATACTCAAAATGATCCCAATAACTAACCACTTCTTGGATTCCCCAAAGCATGACAAAATCAGTTTAAACTGGCCAAGCACGAAGCAATCTCACACGATTTGGGAAGAGGCTTTCAGCCTTCTTCTTCTTGCTCCATGGAAAGAAGAAGGTGAGGGGCCTTGTGGTGGCAGCTGCGGCCTTGGGGCCACCAACCAGAAGTATTCAGCGCCCAACTGGACTTAAGGCCCCAAACAGGTCAAGGGAAAAAGGGCATTTCTCAACAATTGAGTAAAAAAATCAGATGGTTAGGAGATTGGTTGCTGAATAAGCAAGCTCACATGGTGCAACATGTCAACCAAGGGACCACTTTGACCCGAAATGCAAACTTGAAGGAGCTATTTGGCCTTTTAATACTTGAGAAGCCAAAGTCAACCTTTTGTGAAATTTCATGGACCAAATGGGTCATTAGCCTTAAATGGTCTCACAAAGTTCCAGACTATCCTTTCAGGCCTAGTTTGGAACATGAGAATTTCGTAGGAATTTCACAAGAAAGGAAATATCCACTCATTGGATGTGGGATTACCTACGAAATTCCTATGGAAAACCTATGTTTAAAATGGAGCCTCAGAATAAATCCCAGCATAAAGTCATAGTCACAAGTTTACTTGCTCATCACTAAGCAAATTCGACTAGAGTCAAAGCATGAGTGCATAGGATTCTCCCCTGAACATAGTACAAAAGAAACTGTGTGCTCTTCAGAAAATTATGGGCTTAACGGAAACTCTAATGGTAAAATTGAAACCTTATAATACAGTAAGTTAAGATATCGATGCACATTTTTTTCTCATTTCAAATTACAAAATACGAATGAACAACTGGAAAACAATCAAACCAAGTTCGACAAAAAAAACCTAAGATATGTCAGGCTCTTAGTTAACAATTTAACATGAAAGCCAATATAATTTGGATGGGGTTGACAGCTGCGTTCTGTTCTGTATCCCTTACTAAATGTAACCTTGTTGCAAGAATATAATTATGTTTTGTTACAAAAAATTGTGCAGCTCATTTAAACTTTAACTATAACTACAGGTGCAAAAGTACAACTACTGCGTACCACTCACAGATAACATAACTCTAGTGCTACACAATAATACTTGAAAAGCAATCGAAAGGTATGTACTACAACCAAAGGTCAGTGTGAAAGGAACTAGACTCTTTGCATGGAAATCAAATAAAACCACCAAGGAAACTAATGTGAAAGATCATCCTAAGAGTGGGAGGTTTTAAAGCTGTGTTTCTGTGCATTACAGTACTGCAAAAAGCAATGCGTATTTAAAGGTGCTACTGAACATAAGCAAATTATCATGCAACTGCAAAGTACATGGCAAATTACTCCATGCAAATGCAAAGCGCATCTACATTATCAGGTGTCACTGGCAATTTCTTTTCTTGTACATCATATAAAAGAAGTATCGTAAGTAAAATCTGTTGGTGAAATTGAATAGCGAAATTACTAACAAAAGATCACACCACAGTTCAAATAGTCCAATACAACTTGAGTACTTAACATGTATAACACTAGTATATTTATTTTGATTGTTTGTAAAATAAGAATATTTACAACCTGTGGAAGTTCTTAAATTCTTAAATATACTTTAGGAACTGATTCAACCTATTTGGCCGGAAGAGTTTCACCACACTGCATCAAATGAAAACTCAATTTCCCCTGCACTGATGTTTTGTAACAAGCCACTTATGCACATTCCACAGTGACTAGAATAAATGCCATATTTGAAAATATTAGAATGTGCCGATGCATGTCACATGTTCATAAAAACACAAGAACCTGCAAAGCTGTACATAAAATTGAATTATTTAATTGATTTATCAATGAATAATTTCCTGGTTTATTCTAATTATCTGGAGGATGATAAAAATGGCACAATGCATGCTAGGAAATGGAATGTACTGTGACATACTTGAAGTGCTCCTTACCCACATATATGACACAACAGAGACATTTTATCTGATCACCTCATTTGAAATGCACCTCATGCTAGTAGCTGGAAGAAGTGTCTGGCCTACGACTGTATTTCCTCAACATGCTTAACGAAACACTTTGGAGGAACTATACCCTTTTGGACGCTGCAGCTTTCCCAAAGGTGCACCTATTTTTCTTGCATTCACCTAAGTTCATCTTCTTAAGACTGGCATGCATCCAAAAATGCCCAAATGACCTCCCTAAAATTTCTCTCATTGCAAATTGAGGCAACCTGTTGGCAAGCAAGCAACCCAACAAATGAGTGCCCGCGCTAGCAATCTCTTCTACAAAATTAGCCTCCTATCCGTACTCACCTACTAGGCCTGTCAATGCTTTCACACACCGTGGCAACCTAACAAAACCTGAGTCTAGCAGCAAAGACCCTAATTCACCTACATCTTCCAGGGACAGACCTTACGTGGGGCATGGGGCTGCAGTTGAACCCCCCAAACAATTGAAAAATAAACTGCTATTAGTACTCCACCACGCAGCAAACAAATCCGCAACAAACTGCATGGATCGGGGTATCCATCCCAGAAAGAAATATTATGGATGAGATTGCTCACAGCAAAGAAAAGATCCCGCCACGAGGATGCTGACCGGGGTCGCCGGCTGGAGCTCACCGCGCCGGCGATCTGGTTGGGTGAAGCAGCAAGGACGAGAGGGGCGCCATGCCTGCAACGGCCGGTTGACGCCAGAGGGCTCGGCGGTTGAGCTAGCCGGAGCACGCCAGAGTCAGCGTGTGGACGGCCAGCGACGTAGGCGCGGTCGGGAGCGGTGGCGATGTGTAAAGTATTTGGGGAAAGCAGCTCCGTTGGGGATTAACCGATGAGTTGTGTGGAAGAGGAGAGTAAATGGGGGAGAAGCCGATGTGTGTGGACAAGGCACGGTGGAGATGAACGGTAGATGGCCCGCCCAATAGAGACGCCCGTATCTGTGTACCACCCAGAGCATTATCCAAATAGCTGTCGTATATTTGGGCCGTATCAACGGCTCAACTGTGTAAATACTTTATCTAAACCAGGCCTATTAAGATATAAGACCCACTAAACCTATTAGTGACTACATGAATATCTATACTTTGCTACGGATAAAAAAATATCATATTACCGTAATATGTCTAGTCGGCATCGTCAGGACTCGGGATTGATCTGCTCGGCTCACACCCTCGGCTTCACTTCCACGCTCAACTCTGCCGCGCGACCAGTAGAGCTTTGTTGTTTGTTTTTTTATTATTAGAGAATTTTTAGGAAAGCTATATTTGTTTGTTAATATATTATTTTTCTGTTCTTTGTTAGAGATTTTTGGAAGGGACGGAGGGTTTGAACGAATGAATTACCATTCTTTTTAAATAGTAAAGATATCACTTATTTAATAGAGAGGATATACATCCTCCCCTATATAAGGAGGGATAGGGGTTGATCACTGTATATCAATTCTCACCAATCAATAGTCATAGAAAGCTCGGGACTATATCTTGGACTATATCTTATATCTCTTGTTCTACTACTTTGTTATTGTGAGTTTCAGTGTTTTATCGTCGGCAACATGACCATATATACAACAATACCTATTTTTTAAAGTCAGTAGGCCCTAATGGCCAAAGAACTGATTTCATCTTATAGGTAACATAATACAACCTGCGTTACACAAGAGCAGAGAAAAGGCAAAAGAAGAAAGTAACAGTCGATTTTCACCAATAACTACACAAACAACTTTATTAGCAGAGGTAGGCACATTTATTTGAAACATTTATGTAAGTTTGGGATATCTCAAGAAGATTTGCACAGCATGGGAACATGCATTCTTGGAAGATTTTTTAAGTGCAGGAGTCTACTAAATTGTGGCACTTGTAAACTTAACTATATTTTGACACTCTTAACTTGACTGCCAAAATCTGATGTTTTGGATAAAGATGTAAAACTAGTTTCACTCTCTTTCCTATGTAGTTATGCATTCCCGCCCATACAAATAGTAATCTTTCAAAATTTCAAAGCACTTAATGTAAGGCCAAAATATTCACTTTCCCTAGTTGATTGTTCAAATATAGAATTTTCCTAATATTTGTGCCTGCTCAAATAGATTGTAGGGCGTATATGGTCTAACTACTTTTCTTCCTAAATTACTAATTATTTGTATTTTCCTGGACTCAAGGAAAAAGAACATTTTCAAGTTAGTTCAAGGAGAATACATTGCTCTAGAGAAGATTGAGAATGTCGATGGTAAGTGCAAGCTCATTACCCAATGCTTCGTATATGGTAATATTCATGATTTATTGATTATATATTAGCTGTAAGCGTAAGTATCATTTTTAAACATGAATATTCTAAAAGTGTTGATTTGATTGTAGGTGAAAGTTTAAATTCTTCTCTAGCTGCCATTATAGCAATTGAACCAGAGGTTTTGAATGCTTTGGCTGCATCAGAAGGCTCTCATTATTTTCATACTGATCCTCACTTGTAGTATGTTTTACAATAATGTTGTACTAATATGTTTTCCAATAATGTGACCTGATGCTCACTTATAATATGTTACCAAATAATGTTGTACCAATATATATTTCCAATAATGTGACCAGATGCTCACTTATAATTATGACCTGATGCTCACTTGTAATATGTTGTAACAGCCAAACTGTTTATTTCAAAATTTTCAGTAAAAACTTTTTAATTTAATTTAATTTAAAATAAAATTCAAGTGTTCTGTGGTTGCCTAAATTTTGGAGTTGTTATTTGCCTGTTCTTAGCTTTTTAAAAAAGGCTTATGTTAAAAGTAATTTAACTAAAAACATAAAAATATTATTAAATAAAGAGTATTTTGAATTTCTACAAAATCCTAGTTCAAATTAATTATATTAAAATCATTTGGCTTTTATCTAGATTTTCTGTGCTTTTCTAGATTTTAAAAATCAATTTCAAAGATAAATGTATTTTTGTAAAAATTGAAAGACCAACATTAAGTTGGAAATATTTTTCCTAAGTCTAAAACATCTCCAGGAATTTCTTTGAATTTTTTTAGAATTTTTAGACTTTATTTGCTATTTTCTAAGTATTTTCAAAGCTTCCTAGTAATTCTAAAAACCGAAAACGAATTTTTGAAGCCAAAATGTCCCTGGGCTGACACATGTCAAGCCCTGGTTCAATCTGCCCTCAGCCGATCTATTCTCAGCCGCTCTCATCCACTTACCCCTTCACTTTTCATCCAACAGTGTGGATTAAATCCACCGTCACCGATCTAATCTCGACCCTCCATCCCTTCCCCTCCATCTGTAACACCCCAGGACTCACAATGCCCCGGGATGCTACTATTGCTGCTCTATGACTAGCCAATTTATAGAATAAACTAAACCAGCAGCAAATACTAAACAATATAATATAAGCGGAAGAGTAAACAACTAAGGGAAAACAAGATAATAACAATTCGATAATCATATTCAACTATAACATAATATCCATAGGAAAGGTACACACATTTAATATTACTAAGAAGAAACATTTGTCAATAAGATAGCTAAACAAAACTAGATTGCTTTCAACTTTACTCCCGCATTAAGATTATAATCCAAGTGCATCAGTGCGGTGCCACTCTACCCTTCCCAATGCATGCTCAAAGACCACCTGTAGGGAGGGGGAAACAAGAGTGAGATAAAAATTTCAGCAAGCAAACAGTTTAACAAGTTATTCAAATTACAAGCAATTTAAACATCATCATTATAATTCCATACATCCACAATTACAATTTATGTTCATAATTATTAAACCACCATAAACTTTCATGAATCACACCTCTTAAAAATTTCAGATTTAATTGGCATAAGAATGCAGTCATTTAAATATCAGTTAAATGCATATGAAACATTTAGTCTTCCACAACCACAATAGATTAATCATCAACATTTAATCTTCCACAAATAACAATATTATATCCTCAACTTCAAATCACCATCAAAGATAATAAAACATATGTATGATCATCCCACTACTTTAATAATTCTCACATCCACAATTGCTATCAATAATTAATACAAGTGGAAAGAATCTCATGCCACAACCACGACTCTTACCATACACAAGGGACGAATCCCATTCCACGACCGCATCCACAATATTCATACCACAAATAGCTCACATGGGCCAATTCCACATTACAACTAGAAAGTTGTATATTCCACAAAATAACATCACCACAATATATATTGCATATATATGCAAATGAATCTTTCCACAATGCAATGCATATGAATGCTTCATGCTATGCTCCACATCACTCTTGTCAGGGCAGGAATTGTAGTTCATCGTATTACGGCAATATACGATGCTTCACGGCGAAGAGGTGCATCGACACGTCAATATACGATGTCAGACGGTATGGTCGCGGCTAAGTGCGGCGACATCCACATATGCAAATGACATGATATGACATGAATGATATGATAATTCATTAATCACATTAATTCATCCACAAGGAGCATTATCATGCTCTCAACATATCCACATCCACATGTTATTTTCATGTTCCACATTATAACATTAAGCAAGAATTACACATGTCTTCTAGCATAATATCAACATATTAATGGATAAATATTTACTACCATCTCCACAATTAAAATATCATGCAATCATGACATAATGTATCAAATTAAGATAATAATATAAATTGCAAGTAGAAAGAATAACAAGTTAAACGGTAGCAACCACCGCTACGTTCACTTGCTTCAATCCGACGAAGCGAAGATCAACAAAAATTCAAGAGCGCTCAGGGACAAGACCACCTGTCCATAAGACAACTCTCAGCACACTACCACAGTATACAAGCACGACATAAATATAAAAACATCGCTAGAAATCCGAACCAGCACAATCTCTACTCCGCCCAACAAACCAACATAATACCCTCTGCAGCGCTGCTTCACAATTTCGTATCTTTAAAAATATAAATCAAAATACAGCAAATGATACCTCTCTGGATTCATGACTTAAAAACCTACAATTTTCATGTAGAACACCTATTTTTATTCGGATCACAACTAGACGTAATTTAATGCCCAAAACAGAGGAAGAACTCTGTTCTGGCAGATTGGACAGCAGTATTCAAACGCGTGCCAACGACAGCACAGAGGTCTAACAATTGTGAAATTTATACAGAGGCTAGATCTCTAAATTATCCACAACTTTCTCAACTACGGCGATATCCAGAAAATTCGTTTACTATTTTTAATCTCCGGATTACCGTCGAACTTAGACAAATTTGAAATAAATACAGGAGATGCATATGGAAGTCCCCTACAACTTTCCTTTTGGGAAGATCCGCAAGAAAATTCGCTTACTATTTCTAATATCCGGATTACCACCGGACTATACCAATCTGTCCGCCTGACGGACAGCGGTATTGCCGACTCCGTATCTCCCAGATTCCATGGTAGAAAAATTTGAAAACAAAACAACAGATACACCTGGAAATCCTCTACAACTTTCCTTTTGGGAAGACCCGCAGGAAAATTCGTTTTCTAGATCAAAACTGCGCGACAATCTGCGCGGCGTCTAATCTCTAATCTCTAATCGGGCATTTGATCTATTATCTACCAACAAATTCCGTACCAAGAACCTTAATTAATCCATAAAACAGAGGATTTGGGATGGGGAAAAATTACCTAGATGAAGAAAATTTTCCAATCTTTTCTCCTCTTCTTCTTCTCCTTCCTTCTCCTCTCCTTCTCCTTTCTTCTTCTCCTTCCTTCTCTTTTCTTCTTCTCCAATGGCAGCAGCACTTGGGGCACCAATGGCAGCAATAGGGGAGGGGGCCCAAGGGGTGGGGGCGTCCAAGTGGTGGGGAGGGTGGAAGGGCCAAGGAGCGGGTTTATAAAGGGGTGTTAGGGTTTGGGAGGGGCAGGCCCCATTTGGGTGGGCGGCCCAAAGCGGTGGCTCACCCTCCGGACAACCCAAAATATCTAAATTAATTATTTTAATTTATTTAATTTATTTTACAATGTTCTACAATTCATATTTTTCCCTTCCCGTGATTTACCGAAAAACCGGCGACTCCGCGATTGTTTCAAAAACTTACGTCGTAACGACGTTCAGGGTATTACACCGTCCAACAACCTGGATTCAATATGCACCACCCGATCTGATCCCATCCATCCGTTGCCACTTACCTCTTCGATCTTCAGTTGACGGCCTGGAATTCCCGCTCTCCCCATGTGTCGCTCATCCAGCCGCCCACTCTTTCCTCTCTTCTCTCTCGCCGACAGCCCGACCCCACCTGTCAGACCATCTCCTTCCTCACTCTTTCTTCAACCTCGCGCCGCCGCCATTACCGCTCGCGTCGAGCTTCGTTTCTTCGTCTCCCGTCCGTTTCTTCTCGCCTTTATTGACGCCCGAGTGCCCCTCTTTACTCCCCCACACAATTCCTACTATTTTCCCTCCTTTAAACTCCGCTAACCGCCGCACCACGCCCCTCGGCCGCCTTTACTCCGGCGAGTTAAACCGCCAACCATTCCCCTCCCCTCCGCCTATAAAACCCCTCCTCGAGGATCCCCGTGCGCTGCTGCCCTTTTCTCCTCTACCAATACCTCTTCCCGAGTGCTCGAGAGTCTTGGCACCGTGCTTCTCTGCCCTTGCCGCCGCACTGCACTCCGGTGAGCAATTGCCGCCGCCTCGGTCCTCTTCGCGCCTCGCCGACGCTAGCTACGCCTTCCTCATCGCCGTGCGCATGTCCTCCGCCCTTCGCCAAGCGAAGCCGCCACCGGAGCGCCGTCCCCGCCGAAGCCCTGAGCCACCTTCGTCGCCCTTCTCACTGCCGGACACCTCCACGCCCGTCGGAGCACCACAGCCAGGTGAGAAGAACTCCCCGTGTCCTCTCTCTTGTGCACCCCTCGCCGACCTTGGCAGCGCCAGAGCCAAGAAGCTCGTGGGCTCGAACGCCGCCCGCCCGAAGCGCGCCGCCACGCGCGCCCATGCTTGCATGGCGACCACGTAGAAGCCCAGTGGCGGCCACATCGATTCCGATTGCCACGTCAACTCGGTTGCCCAGTCACCGATGAACCGAGTCCACGGTGAACCAAGCCAACCTGTGAACCCAGTTCACCACAAACCCGGTCACACCTGTCAGTCTAATAAAATCTATTTCTTTTTAAAAATAATTCGGCCAAAAATGAAAAGCCAGTCCTGACGTCATAAATTGATTTTTTAGTACAAAAATAATTTCAAAAAATCAGTTTATTCTTTTTCTCTCTTTTCAAACCTCCATATGCATGTTCTTCTTCATCTTAGCTCCGATTGGACCCATTCAAAATTCTAAATTCATAAAAAATTCAAATATATACATTTGTACCATCATTTTAAATATTTTAAGTTATTTGGTATTCCAAAAATTTAAATTTCAAATTATAAAACCTAGTTCATTTTCAAAGCCTCAATTCATTCAAAATTTTCTGTGCACTTCAAAAATTCAAATTCATATAAAATCATAACCTATCTCTTAGTATATATTTTATAATTTTTGGATTTTATTTGGATTTTATTTGAATTTATTCACTTTGGCTCTTCGCGTTTAGATTACGACGATTCCGGAGAGTTCGATTTCGACGATTCGCAGCACCAAGTCTTCGAGCAAGGAAAGTTACACATTTGATCATGTTGGTCTCAGTAATTGAAACTATTTATGTTGTTTTTAAAATTATTATGCATGCGCACTTTTATTCAAACCTAGTTTAAATTTGATTAAAATTCTAGTTATATCCAATTCCTTTGGTTATGGCCTAAATTTGACATTGAACTTCCTATGCCTTGTCACCCTAGATAACTAGCCAAATAGGTTTAGCCATGTTAAACCCAGTTCAATTTCCCAGTTAGTACATTAATATTAACTAGGAATTTTATAGAATTGCTTAGCCATGCTTAGAATAATTTGGGTAGGAATATTTGTTTCACATAAAATGATGATTTATAACATCTATTCTTGACTTCGGTGAGTCAAGATGGTATATTAAATCTTTCAAAGCAAAACATAAAAATTTGGTTTAGACTTAAGCAAATGGTTATGTGGTGGGTGCTTGCTGGCATGCATTGTTGTTTGGTGACACAATGTTGATTGCTAGGTACAAGGGGTATGTGGCTGGTGCCTAAGTCAGTTAAGGACCGGTCTGTGAGATACTATTGCAAAGCCCTATCGTACTACCACAAGGCTGGTATGTGACAGTCCTGGCTGATTAATTTGCAGGTCCCAACCTGAGTCTCGCTGTAGGTTGAAAATGAGCGTGGCGTAGGCCATGAGAAGTCTCACTCAGCTCAAGAGGGGGCTCCAACTTGTGGATTCAAGTTGTGGTGAAACCTCATTGTTGGCTTGGCCAAGTTGAAGGCATTGCATTATAAAGGTCTTGTCGTGATCTCCTCGTCGCACACCAAAGGAAGTGTGTTTATCCGGTGGCAATATGGGATGACCATGTCATGTGAGTAAAGTTGTACAACCTCTGCAGAGTGTATAATCTATCCTGGATAGCCGTGCCCACTGTCATGGGCACACTGAGTAAAATTTTTCACGGATTAGACTTTGATTTTTAAAATGGTTTATGAAAACCTTATGGATGGATGGAATCCATATGAGATCTTTTTAGAAAAGATGGTCCGAGTGGGATGCCTGTGGTTAGGTTAGTGTTTGGTTGGAGCCTGCACTAATGATATTATTTTATTAAATCTTGTTTCTATCTATTGTATCAAATGCAGCTTTTGAATCTACTTACAATATTTACTTCAATTCTGCTTTTCGCTCAATTAACCTTATTATGCATTCCTTTGTCAATTCTTTTGCATGCATTAACTCTGTTAAACCTTTTGGTGTAACTTGTGGAGTACTTTATGTGTTCATGTTGCTCAATTCATCATTTTTCAGAGGACAACTTCGACTTTTGTGAGGATCAGAACGAATAGACCACGTCTTACTGTCGTTTGCCTGTGGGCAGGCTCAATGGACTTCTTCTGCTTCAGTTTTATCTTCCGTTGTTTATATTTAATTTTGGCTTATGTGCCATTGATGTAAACTTTGGCCATCAGGCCCATATTCGTTAAATAAAGTTTGTCATTGTGCTTGATATGTATCCCTGTTGTTACTGTGTGCACTAGCTGATCTTAGACTAGTGCGATTTACATAGAGGGTTTCGGAGTTGTTGCTCCGGGATCCGACATATGTGGCTTAATGCTCACATATAACATTGCTGTTGATAAGAGTATAAAGGATATGGCAAGTTTGAGAAGACCGATGTATATATAAATTTTGCAAAAAATCATAATTTGTGTATATATGATCTTACAAAATTTGAACAAAATTTTTTTATAAATTGTGTATAAATACAAAGGAGTAAGACATAGATACAGATGAAGTGTTACAACTAGGGCATTATAGTCTATTTGCCTCTGATCCCCCTGTTATGTTTCTGGAGCCAACCTACTAGCCAAACACTTTCCAATGGCAGTTTCAGATTCTTAGAGAAGTGGATTCACAAAGAATCTAGGGCGAAAGCTGAAAAATAAGAATCTGGAGCTTTACCAAACATGCCCCAAGTTGGATCAAATACTACAAGCTTAACGAATTTAGGCTCATATGCTTTGAAATGTGTGCATGAGTGTAGTGTGTGAGTAAAACCCATGTTTTGTAGGATTAACGAGTTTTTCCTATATGTAACATCCTGAAAACTTAGAGGAACTGTATAATAAAATGTTGTAAAATATTTTGTAGCGCATTATGTTGAGTTGGGTTTTTGAAAGTATTTTTCTGAAGAACTTCAAGGAAGAGCCCACCTGTTTAACTAATAGAGAATTCTAAATTTGAATTCGAATCTGAAAAGATGATCCATAGAGAAAACTTCAAAAGTTAACATAAGTAGGCTTTCAAGGAACCAAAGACAGATTTAAAATTTAGAAGTAGAAGTGGCAGAAGTGCCTGATGAAAGCTTTTAGAAATAAGTAGGGCAAGCTTAGATATATATATATGTATGTATGTATATATGTATATATATGCATGCTTTTGCACAAAGTAAATATATCTCCAATTATAAAAGAAAAGAGGAGAAAAATAAGAAGGAAAAATGAAAAGTAGTCAGTTATAGGCCTAAGAATATTAAATGAAATAACCACTTTGTGGGGAAATAATTTTCTTAAGCCCAAAAATGTCTCTGGGGATTTCTGTGAAATTTCTAGAATTTTTGGTGGTAATATAGTATTTTTCCGAATTATATTATGCCCTCTATCATTTCTGGAAATTCAAAATCAAAATAAAGCCCCAACCCCCACCCCCGGCCGACGCGTGGACGGACTGGATCCGCCCACGCCGCCTCCCGAGCCGCCCACCTCTCCTCGGGTTGACGCGCGCGGTCCCGAAGGTGCCACGCCGCCACCGCGCCATCTCGGCCGCCCGCGACGCCTCCACCACGCCTCTCTCGGCAAGCGGGGCCAGCGGCCCCGCTTGCCGGCCGTTCCCTTTCTTCCTCCTCCTCCGCCCGGACCCCCCTCCGCCACGACTGTCGCGGCCGCTGCATGAATCCCGCAGAGGGGCAGCGGCATGGGAAGGCCACGACGCCGCCCACGACCCGCCACACCCCGCCCGCCGGCCGCCGCGACAATAGCCGCATGGCAGCCGCCCATGTCCCATGGCGGGTCCGCCGTGGCTGCCCCACTGGTCGGCTATAAAGCGCGGATGCGCCAAAAGGATCGCCATGACACCTCAACATTTCCCAGTAGCGTAATTGCCCCAAAAGCCACCCGTGCGCCGGTGAGCCTCTTTCTTCCCAACTCCGTACGTCGGCCCTCGCCAATTCCATCGGTCCACGCCGGTGGGAGCTCGATTCCTTGCTCCCACACCATCTCCGTGCGCCGCTAAGCTTCTCCCAAGATCCCCGAGCTCGTCGGCCAGAAGCCCTCCCGAGACGCCGCCGCTGCCGCCGACCCACCTCCGGTGACCCCGCCCTCCTCGTCGTCGCCATCGGCTTGCCATGAGCCCAAGATCGCATTTCACCACTTCCCGAACCTCGGTGAACCTCCCTCGCGGCGACGACCGCCACCTCCCGACCTCGGACCGCCTGCTCCACCCCGCACCCCTTAAGAGGTAAAAGCACCCTTAAGGGGTGAGATCTGTTGCTAGCCTACCGGCTAGCGGCGCCACCCTCTTCCCCTCGGCTCCCTGCGTTCGAGCCCTCGCCACGCAGCCCTTGAGGTGAGCCATTTTTTTAAACCCGTCGGCGACAAAGGGCCCCACCGCCAACACCACAGAGCCAGCCACGCCTCCGGGTCCCGCTTTGTCGGCCAGCGGGCGGCGGGCGTGAGCCATCGCCGCCGGGCCCCACGTGTCACCGCTGAAGTCAGGTCCACCGACAGTGGGCCCCAGCTGTCAGATTTTATTAATTTTAAGATTTAATTAAACCGAAGGTATTCAAATGTGTATAACTTATTCATTTTAGCTCCAAATTTAGTGAAACCAATTTCTAAATTCATCTAAAATCAAGGGCTACCTAATGGAACCAGAACCAACACTTTTGAAGTTTGTTCAAATTTTATTGTGTTATTTGATTGTTGTGATGATTTTTATCTAAATTTTCGCATATAAAACGTAGCTTCGAGGCCCAAGAAGAGGAAGTGCATGCCGAGACTCCAACACCCGAACCCCGACCTTTGCATCCAAGGCGAGTCAATGCTTTGATCATTTTGAGCCTATGTTTTCAATAAAGTATTTTGGTTTAATTATTATAAATTGCATGCTTATATTTATGTTGCAATGCATGTTAATTTCAGATTTTAGATATATGCCCATGTTTCTTGAGCATGCAATTGCATGCTTATATTTATGTTGCAATTGCATGCTTATATTTATGTTGCAATGCATGTTAATTTCAGATTTTAGATATATGCCCACGTAGCTTTCGGGTGGTTGAGGGTGTGAGTGTTGAATGGTGCCGTGATAGCACGATTTGTGATAAAGTGGTGCGGTGATAGCACAAAGGGATCGAGGTAGAACCGCCCGATAACCATTAAGGACCGAATCTTGTGATGACCTCCCACCAGTACAACAAGTACAACCACATCTTTGGCAAAGTGTAGGGGGCCAACTAATTTGCGTGGACTTAGTAAGAGTTGCGTCGGTGTGAACACGGGCGGGTAGAGGATGGCCACATCCTCCGACGTGATGGCGCAAGAGGGGGCTTCTGGAAGGGTGGTCGTGCAGAGGAAGTGGAAACCTTAGCGGTCGTAACTCTGCTAGGAAAATGCATCGTAAAAGCTCTGTGATAGTCTACTCGACTGCATGGCTAAGGAATCATGTGGGGCAATGAGCAGATCTATCTCATGTGGGTAAAGTGTACACACTCTGCAGAGTCAAAACTATTCGAATAGCCGTGCCCACGGTCATGGGCGGACATGGGAACTTAACTAGATATAGTTCTGCTTCAAAAACTTTGAAGGGTGGGAATGGAAAAGTGGAGGCGAGAAAGGCCCTTATTTGAATTGTCCTGGGTGTCGTCCCAGTGGTAAAGTAAGCGGTTATAACGCTAAAGGCATGGTATGCGGAGCAGAGACCATGTAATGGTGGATGGTCTCTGATTCTATAGAAATAAATGCATATGTTATGAAGTATCATGTTTAAAATCCAACTGGCTAGGTCTTAGGGAATTTTACGTATTATAGTTCAAAAAGCACATTTCAGCAAAACAAAATAACCTGAGCCTTCCCTTGTTGAAAGCCTTGCATATTACCCATCGTGATTACGTGTGTTGACTCGCTGAGCACGGTGGTTAGTGTGCTCACTCTCGCAAAACCAACAATCCAGATTCAGGAGCTCAAGATCCGTATGCCTGCGAGGAAGCACCTGCTACAGTTGGAGAAGACTACGCCGGGAATTAGGACGAATAATCCGCGCTTAGAACCGTAGGCATCTAGACTGAGGTGTGGCTTCATCCAAATATTACTAGAGCCCTAGTAATATTTGTATGACCACTTTTGCCCTCAGTCTTTGCTTGTGGTTTAAAGGCCTACTTTGTATCGCTCATTGTTGGACTTTTGTAATGTAAATATTTGGCCCGCAGCCCTCATCAGAATATCTCGCCTTTGTGAAGGCCTAACTTCACCTATGCTATGTAATAAAATTATGCTTGTTGTGATTCAGCGGTGTATGAAATGATTCAGCAATGTATCTGTGTGCATTATCTACTGATCCAGGGAATAATGCAGTAAGGCACAGCAGATTCTGGATTGAAAAATCCGGGTCTGACACTATATGTGCTAGTGGATAATGTCTATTAGGATTAGATGTGAGCTGGTTATCTCATATATTTAATTGGTTGGGATAGAGACTTGCAAGTGAATCATTCAACCATTCCTCATTCTAGCGAAGTGTTATAGAGTTAGTGTTTGAGGAGTGTGAGTGATGTGGTGTGCTCACTTGTCCTCCGGTGAAGTGGTCAGAAATCTTCATCCTCGTAGTAATACATCAACTTTGTTCATCTCTTATGGAGTCCTCTTGTTTTGATTGATTTGCCCTTGATCTTGTTAGTTTTAATCTTCTCTCTGCATCTTCTTGATCTTGCTGTATGTCAAGGACATCTAAGTGATGGGGATGACTCATAGAAATTAATCCCCATCCATCTAGGCATCACGTCTTATAAATTCTTAAAGTTGTTCGGTTTTGCTTGGTTTTGACTTTTCGGGAAATTTCTACATTCAAGTGCTTTTGCCTCAAATTTTCAGGAGTTCTTGGTTGCTGTGGTATGTAAGAATACATGTAGAGCCATCTTGAACATCATTTACCTACGAGCAAGTCATTTTTCGAGTTTCCGGTTTTTGCTCGATTTTAGTGCAACCTCGCTTGTTCTTGAGATAGGTCTGAACTTTGATAAGAATTCATGCGATTCTTAGATGGAATAGGTTCCTAAGATTTTAAGCAAGGTGTGTGCAAAAATTCATCTCATTTAGACTTAGTTTGTTTGGAGTTGTACCAAAAGTTATATCAACTTAGGCTGATTTTTCAGTTCTGGAATAGAGGAGTGATCAAACCGTGACTATACTGGTTAGGCTACCGCACTTCGAGAGCGCCTCCTCGCGCGCCACATCGAGGTGGACTCCTTGCGAGAGCAGCTCGCCCTGTGTGAGCGGGCCTTGGCGAGAGGCAAGGCGAGGCGGCCGCGCGCCCTGACTCAAGCAGCACCTACACCGACTCAGCCCAAAGACCTCCACGTGTTCCGGGGACTCGCACTGAGCTCACAAAGACGCAGAGCGTGCGGCCCCGTGGCCTCGAGTCCGCTCTGGCAGGAGAGACTCGACGCAGCCGTTCACGCTCCCACTCCGACACCGACCCGTCTGAGTTCAGTGGTAGCAGGTCCCGTTCCCAGTGTCGGACTATACCCCCTCCAGTCCTAGTGTTGGCGACATGGAGTAGGCGATCGTGGGTCGATTAGTGCGGCTTCCGGAGTTTGGCTAGTGTTAGCAAGCGCACGCCCCGTCTTACTAGTAGCATGTGCCCGTGTTCTAGTATGTGTATGTTTGTAAAGCCCAGCATGGCTTGTGAAGCCATAAAAAGCTGGCTATATGTGTGTTGTCTATGTTTAATGAAAACGGCCTTGTGTTCAAAAATATTTCTGTTGTTGGTGTTGACCTTGGTTCTTTTGTATGATGACTTTGAGATGTAGTCTTATAGGGTTAAAACAAAAATTTGATAGAATACTAAAATACCTGCAGATGGCCAGCCATAGAGTTACCCGCGCACAAGCTGGTGCAAACCCGGACATGCAGGCGGAAGTAGATGCCAGCCAAGAAGCACAGCACGTGGGAAGAAGTAGAGGCCCAAGTCAGGGGGTGAACCTCCCACCCCCACCGGCTAACCCATCCATGGCGCAAGTAATGGCCCAGCAAACGCAAATACTTCAGGCTATCTTCGCAGGCCAGCAGACCCACGCCAATGTTCACGCCTCCGACCTGGGCGACTTCATCAGGACCCGACCCCTCACCTTCGCCGGGGCAGATGAGCCCCTAGAGGCAGAAGATTGGCTGCGGGACACCGAAAGGAAGCTTCGTTTGGCCAAATCTACGGAGGATGACCAAGTGCTCTTTGCGACCCATCAACTCCAAGGGGCCGCGGCTGCCTGGTGGGAGAATTACCTGGCCCCCAAAGGATATGAGGATACCCCCATCGGAGCTAGCACAGCAACTATAATATAGACAGAATTCAAGACGGCCTTTAAAGCCAATTTCATCCCGACTGGAGTGATGCGAATAAAGAAGAACGAGTTCAGAACTTTGAAGCAGGGTGGCCTGTCAGTCAATGAGTATCTCACCTAGTTTAATCAGCTGGCCCATTACGCCCCCAAGGATGTGGCCGATGAAGAGGAGAAAATTGACCGGTTCTTGAAGGATGAATGAAGAACTCCGTGTGCGACTCATCACGCAGACTTCCCGCCACCAACCGGTGAATAAGGCGTTGGTCCTGGAAAATGAGAAGAAGAACCTAGAGACTAGTCGCAAACGGAAGCGTGTTGTTCAATGACCGCAGGAAGGTTCATCCGAGGTTCTTCAACAGCTTCCTTTCTGGGACAACCCCATCTCGAGCCCCAGCCCGCACCTCGTCCGGTGGTAGCACGTTCGGACTCCACTCGCCCCTCGGGCAGTTGCGAGGACAAATCCTCGACCTCCTTCAATTGCTTCAACTGTGGGAGAAGGGCATTACGCCTATCAGCGCCCCCACGCGCAGACCACTCCGTGAAGTTCAATTTGGGCACTACCCCGCCCGAGGCCAAGCTTCACCCCCAGAGAGGAATCGAGCCCTCAATCCAACAGGTCGCATCAACTCCAAATCGTGGAAGGATTAATCATGTCACCACGGAAGAAGCCGAGGAGGTCTGCTGAGTCCCACTGGCACGTTCTCTATCAAGACACTACCAAAGACGTGTCCTTTTGATTCGGGGCATCGCATTCATTTATAGCAAAAGGTGTGTGGATAAACTTAGGTCGCTGTCCACTGTTGAAGAAAGCATTGGTGCTTAGTTCGCCCGCAGGGATGATTAAAGCCACCTTAGTGTGTCCGGGGGTAGAAATTGTCATGGAAAGATGTTTATTCTTAGCAGATTTAGTCGTTGACCTCCCAGACCTTGGATATTATACTTGGGATGGACTGGTTGGCTAAGCACCAGGGAATGTTAGACTGTGCCTTGAGGCAAGTTAGGTTGACCAAGTGCCCAGGAATGACCATTGTGGTAAAGGTGGACCGACCATATCGATGGGGCCGAGCAATATTCTACTGTGAAGATGTGCAGCTGGAAGGCATGATGGTGGTGCAAGACTATACCAAGTCTTCCTGAAGAGCCGCCGGTATGCCACCAAGTAGAGATCTCGAGTTTGTTATCAACTTGAAGCCCGGTGTCGCCCTACATCCAAGAGACCATACAGATGACCGTAGATGAGTTAGAAGAATTGAAGAAGCGACTTCATGAACTACAGACAAAGGTTTTATCAGTAGAGTTCCTCACCTTGGGGATCCCTTAATCTTTGTAAAGAAGAAGGACGGCACCGCCAGATGTGCGAGATTATCGGCCTTAAATGAAGTAACCATCAAGAATAAGTATCCACTGCCTAGGATCGATGACCTATTTGATCAGCTTGGGGGAGCCACAGTATTCTCCAAGATTGATTTAAGGTCGTTATCATGAATCGAAGATTAGGTAGGAAGACATCCCAAGACCGCCTTCACTACTAGATATGGGTCATGACGAGTTTACGATTATGTCTTTTGGATTGACCAATGCCCTGCTTATTTCATGAATCTCATGAACAAGGTCTTCATGGATTACCGGATAAGTTTGTAGTGGTATTCATCGATGATATTCTCATCTACTCCAAAACCGCAGACGAGCATGCTAAGCATCTACGCTTGGTACTAGAAAGACTGAAGGAACATCAACTCTATGCCAAATTCAGCAAGTGTGAGTTCTGGTTGCGGGACATCGCCTTCACAGGGCATATTGTGTCTGCAAAAGGAGTGTCTGTTGACCCCGCCAAAATTGCTGCAGTAACGGAATGGCAGCAGCCTACCTCAGTCACTGAGGTGAGGAGCTTTCTCGGATTAGCAGGATACTACAGGCGGTTTATTGAAGGGTTCTCCCGAATTGCCCGACCGATGACTCAGTTGCTCAAGAAAGAGCAGGCATTTGGCTGGACCAAGGCATGTGAAGGGAGTTTTCAAGAATTGAAGAAGAGATTGACTACCACCCCAGTGCTGGTTCTGCCCGATGTACGTCGGGACTTTGAAGTGTACTACGATGCGTCACATCAAGGGCTTGGGGGTGTGCTGATGCAAGGAGGCAAGGTTGTGGCGTATGCATCCAGGCAGCTTCGCCCTCACGAAGCCAACTACCCAACCCATGACTTAGAGTTAGCTTCCGTGGTACATGCTCTGAAGATCTGGAGGCACTATCTCATTGGCAATCATTGTGACATCTACACGGACCACAAGAGCCTCAAGTATTTCTTCACCCAGTCACACCTTAACTTGAGGCAAAGAAGGTGGCTAGAGCTGATTAAAGATTATGACATGAGTGTCCACTACCACCCTGGAAAAGTCAACGTAGTGGCAGACGCTCTGAGCCGGAAGGCCTACTGCAATAACCTTATGGTTCAGGAACACGAGCCTGAACTATATAAGGAGCTGATAGCCCTGAACCTAGGGATCGTAGGAGAAGGAGCCCTAACCACTCTGGAAGATCAAACAAGTATTGAAGAAATGGTAGAGGCTGCACAGAAAGGGGACCCAACTGTTTTGAGATTAAAGAAATTGATGGAAGAAGGGAAGGCCCCTAAAATGACTCTGGACCATCAAGGAGTTCTGAAGTACGGAAACCGTATTTTCGTGCCCCACCAGAAGGACCTTAAGAATTTGATGCTCCGTGAAGCACATAGCTCGCATATTCCTTCATCCCAGAGTACAAAATGTACCAAGATATGAAGCAATATTACGGTGGCGGTATGAAAAGGACATTCTTGAACACATCGCTTCTTGTGATGTCATCAAAGGGTGAAGGTCGAGCACCAAAGGCCGGCAGGATCACATGTACCGCAAATACCACAATGGAAATGGGAGGAAGTTGGCATGGACTTCATCACCGGATTCCATGAACGAGGAGCCATGACTCGATCGGGTCATCGTTGATAGGTTAACCAAAGTTGCCCACTTCATTCCGTCAAGACAACGTACAAGGGAGATAAGCTAGTGAGTCAGACATGTCCCGCATTGTGTGCCTGCATGGCATACCAAAGCGAATTGTTTCAGATCGAGGTTCTCAATTTACCTCACATTTTTGGGCAAGTCTGCATGAAGCTCTAGGTACCCATTTAGATTTCAGCACTGCCTACCATCCCCAGACCGACGGACAAACAGAAAGGGTGAATCAAATACTAGAAGATATGCTCCGGGCGTGTGCACTAGACTTCTCGAAGGAATGGGATAAATGTCTGCCCTATGCCGAGTTTGCCTACAACAACGACTACCAATCCAACTCAAGATGTCCCCTTTGAAGCTTTATACTAGAAAATGCTCGGACCCACTCCATTGGTCCGAGGTGGGAGAAAACTATGTGTTCGGTCCCAAACTCGAGGCAAGCGTAAGAAAAAGTTCGACCGATTAGAGATCGGTTCTTTGGCACCCAATCCAGTGTAAGAGCTACGCTGATAAAAGGAGAAGACCCCTAAGTTTTGAAGTTGGAGATCATGTGTACTTGAAGGTGTCGCCCTTGCGTGGAGTCAAGAGATTTAAGGTCAAAGGCAAGCTCACCCCGCGCTATGTTGGACCATTCCCTATTGTGGCCAAGAAGGGAGAGGTCGCATATCAGCTAACCTTACCCCCAAACCTATCTGAAGTGCACGATGTCTTCCATGTGTCCCAGCTGAAGAAGTGCTTGCGAGTGCCAGAAGACCAAGCCTCATTAGAAGCAATCGAGCTCGAGGAGGACTTAACTTACAAAGAACGTCCCATCAAAATTTTGGACACCGTGGAAAAGAAAACCAGGACCCAATCCATTCGCTTGTGCAGAGTGCAGTGGAGTCACCATTCAAAGAAAGAAGCCACTTGGGAGCGTGAAGATCAGCTGCGCAAAGATTACCCTGCTTTATTTTCTAGCTAAGCCAAAATCTCGGGGTCGAGATTCTTTTTAGGGGGGTAGGTTTGTAACATCCTGAAAACTTAGAGGAACTGTATAATAAAATGTTGTAAAATATTTTGTAGCGCATTATGTTGAGTTGGGTTTTTGAAAGTATTTTTCTGAAGAACTTCGAGGAAGAGCCCACCTGTTTAACTAATAGAGAATTCTAAATTTGAATTCGAATCTGAAAAGATGATCCATAGAGAAAACTTCAAAAGTTAACATAAGTAGGCTTTCAAGGAACCAAAGACAGATTTAAAATTTAGAAGTAGAAGTGGCAGAAGTGCCTGATGAAAGCTTTTAGAAATAAGTAGGGCAAGCTTAGATATATATATGTATGTATGTATGTATATATGTATATATATGCATGCTTTTGCACAAAGTAAATATATCTCCAATTATAAAACAAAAGAGGAGAAAAATAAGAAGGAAAAAGGAAAAGTAGTCAGTTATAGGCCTAAGAATATTAAATGAAATAACCACTTTGTGGGGAAATAATTTTCTTAAGCCCAAAATGTCTCTGGGATTTCGTGAAATTTCTAGAATTTTTGGTGGTAATATAGTATTTTTTCGAATTATATTATGCCCTCTATCATTTCTGGAAATTCAAAATCAAAATAAAGTCCCAACCCCACCCCGTACCGACGCGTGGATCGGACCGGATCCGCCCACGCCGCCTCCCGAGCCGCCCACCTCTCCCTCGGGTTGACGCGCGCGGTCCCGGCGCCACGTCGCCACCGCGCCCATCTCGGCCGCCTGCGACGCCTCCACCGCGCCTCTCGCCGACAAGTGGGCCCGCTTGCCGGCGGCCGTTCCTTTCTCCTCCTCCTCCGCCTCCGGACCCCTCCGCCACGACTGGCGCATGACCGCTCTGCGGGAATCCCAGAGGGGCGCGGCATGGGAAGGCCACGACGCCGCCCACGACCCGCCATACCCCTGCCACCACCGGTCGCCGACAGCACCGCCATGTGCAAGGCCCATGTCCCATGGCGGGTCCGCTGTGGCTGCCCCACTCCGGCCGGCTATAAAGCGCGGATGCGCCAAAAGGATCGCTGTGACACCTCAACATTTCCCAGTAGCGTAATGCCCCAAAAGCCACCGTGCGCCGGTGAGCCTCTTTCTTCCCCAACTCCTACCGTCGGCCCTCGCAATTCCATCGGTCCACGCCTGGGAGCTCGATTCCTTGCTCCCACACCATCTCCAGCGCCGCCAAGCTTCTCCCGGCTTCCCAGAGCTCGGGCCAGAAGCCCTCCCCGAGACGCCGCTGCTGCTCGTCGCCGACCCACCTCCGGTGACCCCCGGCCCTCCTCGTCGTCGCCATCAGCTTCGCCGCGAGCCCAGCATCGCATTTCACCACTTCCCCGAACCTCGGTGAACCTCCCTCGCCGGCGACGACCGCCGCCTCCCCGGCCTCGGACCGCCCCTGCTCCACCCCCGCGCACCCCCCCTTAAGAGGTAAAAGCACCCCTTAAGGGGTGAGATGCGCTGCTAGCCCGGCTGGCTAGCGGCGCCAGCCCTCTTCCCCCCTGGCTCCCTCGGCGCGCGTTCGAGCCCCCGCTCACGCAGCGCCTTGAGGTGAGCCATTTCTTTTAAAACCCGTCGGCACAGTTGGGCCCACCGCCCGATCACCAGCGTCAGCCCACCACGCCTCCTCCGGGTCCCTTTGTCGGGCAGCGGGCGGGGTGAGCCATCGCCGCCGGGCCCCGTGTCGGCGCCAGCAGTCACGGTCAACGACAGTGGGCCCCAATGTCGATTTTATTAATTTTAAGATTTAATTAAACCAAGGTATTCAAATGTGTATAACTTATTCATTTTAGCTCCAAATTTAGTGAAACCAATTTCTAAATTCATCTAAAATCAAGGGCTACCTAATGGAACCGAACCAACACTTTTGAAGTTTGTTCAAATTTTATTGTGTTATTTGATTGTTGTGATGATTTTTATCTAAATTTTCGCGCATATAAAACGTAGCTTTCGAGGCCCAAGAAGAGGAAGTCGTCATGCCAGACTCCAACACCCCGAACCCCGACCTTTGCATCCAAGGCGAGTCAATGCTTTGATCAGTTTGAGCCTATGTTTTCAATAAAGTATTTTGGTTTAATTATTATAAATTGCATGCTTATATTTATGTTGCAATGCATGTTAATTTCAGATTTTAGATATATGCCCATGTTTCTTGATATAGTATACATACTTTGCAATACTTTTGGCTATGTGATCCTTGTCACCCTAGTAAAAGTAATAATGCTACAACTCCTTTGAAACTAAGTCTATAATTATAAATGCATGCTTAGAATTGTTTAGGTAAGCAAGGGTGTGAGAGCACCCTAGCATATCTTGCAAACTAAAGAAAGCAGTATTGGGCAGTCATCGTGATGATGACTGGTTTATGTTGGTATAAGTGTATTTTTGTTCCGAAAGAACCCTACATGCTTAATTGTCTGGGCGGGTGGTTGAGGGTGTGAGTGTTGAATGGTGCCGTGATAGCACAGATTTGTGATAAAGTGGTGCAGTGATAGCACAAAGGGATCGAGGTAGAACCGCCCAGATAACCATTAAGGACTGAATCTTGTGATGACCTCCCACGGTACAACAAGTACAACCACATGCTGGCAAAGTGTAGGCAGGGCCAACTAATTTGCGTGGACTTAGAAAGAGTTGCGTCGGTGTGAACACGGGCGGGTAGAGGATGGCCACATCCTCCGACGTGATGGCGCAAGAGGGGGCTTCTGGAAGGGTGGTCGTACCCGGAGGAAGTGGAAACCTTAGCGGTCGTAACTCTGCTAGGAAAATGCATCGTAAAAGCTCTGTGATAGTCTACTCGACTGCATGGCTAAGGAATCATGTGGGGCAATGAGCAGATCTATCTCATGTGGGTAAAGTGTACACACTCTGCAGAGTCAAAAACTATTCGAATAGCCGTGCCCACGGTCATGGGCGGACATGGGAACTTAACTAGATATAGTTCTGTTTCAAAAACTTTGAAGGGGTGGGAATGGAAAAGTGGAGGGCAGAGAAAGGCCCTTATTTGAATTGTCCTGGGTGTCGTCCCAGTGGTAAAGTAAGCGGTTATAACGCTAAAGGCATGGTATGCGGAGCAGAGACCATGTAATGGTGGATGGTCTCTGATTCTATAGAAATAAATGCATATGTTATGAAGTATCATGTTTAAAATCCAACTGGCTAGGTCTTAGGGAATTTTACGTATTATAGTTCAAAAGCATATTTCAAAGAAACAAAATAACTGAGCCTTCCCTTGTTGAAAGCCTTGCATATTACCCATCATTACGTGTGTTGACTCGCTGAGCACGGTGGTTAGTGTGCTCACTCTCGCAAAACCAACAATCCAGATTCGGAGCTCAAGATCCGTATGCTGCGAGGAAGCACTGCTGAGCTTGGAGAAGACTACGCCGGGAATTAGGACGAATAATCCGCGCTTAGAACCGTAGGCATCTAGACTGAGGTGTGGCTTCATCCAAATATTACTAGAGCCCTAGTAATATTTGTATGACCACTTTTGCCCTCAGTCTTTGCTTGTGGTTTAAAGGCCTACTTTGTATCGCTTCCGCTGTTGGACTTTTGTAATGTAAATATTTGGCCCACTCGCCCTCATCAGAATATCTGCGCCTTTGTGAAGGCCTAACTTCACCTATGCTATGTAATAAAATTATGCTTGTTGTGATTCAACGGTGTATGAAATGATTCAAGAATGTATCATGTGCATTATCTATCGATCCGTGGAATAATGCGATGAAGGCACGCAGATTCGGATTGAAAAATCCGGGTCTGACACTATATGTGCTAGTGGATAATGTCTATTAGGATTAGATGTGAGCTGGTTATCTCATATATTTAATTGGTTGGGATAGAGACTTGCAAGTGAATCATTCAACCATTCCTCATTCTAGCGAAGTGTTATAGAGTTAGTGTTTGAGGAGTGTGAGTGATGTGGTGTGCTCACTTGTCCTCCAGGTGAAGTGGCTGTAAATCTTCATCCTCGTGTAGTAATACATCAACTTTGTTCATCTCTTATGGAGTCCTCTTGTTTTGATTGATTTGCCCTTGATCTTGTTAGTTTTAATCTTCTCTCTGCATCTTCTTGATCTTGCTGTATGCCAAGGACATCTAAGTGATGGGGATGACTCATAGAAATTAATCCCCATCCATCTAGGCATCATGTCTTATAAATTCTTAAAGTTGTTCGGTTTTGCTTGGTTTTGACTTTTCGGGAAATTTCTACATTCAAGTGCTTTTGCCTCAAATTTTCAGGAGTTCTTGGTTGCTGTGGTATGTAAGAATACATGTAGAGCCATCTTGAACATCATTTACCTACGAGCAAGTCATTTTTCGAGTTTCCGGTTTTTGCTCGATTTTAGTGCAACCTCGCTTGTTCTTGAGATAGGTCTGAACTTTGATAAGAATTCATGCGATTCTTAGATGGAATAGGTTCCTAAGATTTTAAGCAAGGTGTGTGCAAAAATTCATCTCATTTAGACTTAGTTTGTTTGGAGTTGTACCAAACGTTATATCAACTTAGGCTGATTTTTCAGTTCTGGAATAGAGGAGTGATCAGACCGTGACTATACTGGTTAGGCTACCAGGAGGCCGGTCAGATCAGCCTATGGCTAGTGGTCAGACTGGTTGACACCAATCAGACTGTCACCTGGTAGCCGGCCTGAGCGCCAATGCCTTAGTTCGCCGGCTCTTGGATTTTTGAGTTGATTGTTTTAGTTTTAGCTTTTAATCCCAATATTTATAGCTCAGTAGCCGAGAATTAACAAATACTTAGGAAAAATTTTAAAAGCACCGTTCATACTTTTCTGATGGCATAGCGATTCTAAAGTATATATGCTAGAGTCCCCCTCTATATAAGCTTACTAAGCTATGACTAGAATTCTTTATGTGAGACTCAAAACAAGAGTTTCGGCTCTATTCATCTTAAAGAGGAGTACAAATGAACAATCTCAATAAATAAAACCAAAGAAAGGACATGTTCTTTTTTTGCTGCGGCTTATAGTATTTAGCTAAAATTTTTGAATTTTGGCTATTTGCGACAGAGATTACGGTGAGAGAGATACCCACTTGCAATTTTGATTGATACAGATGTTAGGTTTTTAACGTGTACTACAATTAACTTGTAGATCCCGTCTTAAGAAAATACTTCATTTAAAATTTAAATACTATAGCAAAAATCAAAAGCTATTTTTAGAAACCGTAAAAAACAGACCTAAAATGTGGTGCTCTGTTCGGCCACATCACCACTTGAGGAGCACAGGTAGCGTCAATAGCACCCCTAGGACACACAGTGAAGATGGAATGGCGGTACATTTTGAAGTCAACACCTCGATATCCTTAATATGCTCAGGATGTCCGCGCTTTCCGCGTTTAGTTTGATTGAAATAAGCTGACTTATGATTTATTTTGTATTATAACTAATTTATTTTATAATATAGCTGCTGGTGATTTTTTTACCATAATTAAATTTTAAAAATAAATAAAATAGAAAAAATATATTAGCCTATCATAAACAATACAAACGAACATAGAAAAAAGAAGAAAAAAAGCCCAAAAAACCAAAAAAAATGAAATTAAAAAATAGTGAACTAGAAGGCAGAAGTCAGAAGTTAAAACCAAAATGAGTGAGGAACTTCATAAGCTCACTGATTTTTGGTTGTTTGTCTCCACTATAATTCGTTGATAAACCCCTAATCTGCTGCTAAAAGGTTGAACAATCGTCACATGCAAGCACGTCGGCTGTTAGCACATTAGGAATATATCATTCGAAGCCGTGGAGCATGTAAGGAAGCCACTTTTTGTCGTCTCTTATGACAACTGCTCCGTCAACATGTCTGTTCTTTTTAGTTACGGTTTGTAGCTTTTGGCTACGACTTGTGATTTTTAAAATGCTTTTTTAAGAGATTACATAATGAATGTAAACTCACATACGGTTTTTGCCAATATAAATGAAGTCAATAAAGTATGTACTACAATTAACTAGTAGATCGTATCTTAAAAAAATACTCGTTTAAAAGTTAGTTACTGTAAAAAAATTAAAAAATAGTTTTTAGAAGCTGAAAATAAGAGTTTTGACGGTTGCGTCCAGATTAGTTTCAGTTTTGTGCATTTCGAGACCTCTTTCTGGACCAGCCCATAAATGTCTAGCACTATTTCTGTCCTTCAGTAGCCCATTTAAAATTGCTTTCCAGATTCAGGGTCTCCCCTAGGTCTCATTGCAAACGATTTATGTTTCTGATTTGTGGATTTTGAAATACATCAGTTTCTTAATTTCGTCTTTTTAAATTTATTTGTTTTTATTTTTCTTCTTATTCCTTTGTATTATTCATAATAATATATTTTTTATATTTAATTACTCTAAAAGATAACAGTCATTATAATATAATTTCAATCGCTATAATATTTTTTTAACCGTTATGATGCCAAAAATCCAAGAAGCCATAAACCCACCATCAAATTGTTTCTGTTCGGCCACAGGCACCATATTGCGTAAGCAATCAATTTTATACTTTGCATTTCAATTTAATTCAATGGACATATAACAAATAAACAACGTTTTACTGAATGGTCGTGTCACGTCGATTAAACAATTTTTTTTTATCGATGAACTTAGAAAGATCATGATAATAGGAACTGTAATACAGTATACTAACTCTGTACTGTACCGTATACCAGAAGAAGTGTAAATGTGTAATCGGATGGATACTCTTCCTCCGTACCGTATTCCTCGTTTCTTAGGCTCTGCTCGACATGGTTTCTGAATTTTTTGCGCTGTCTACTAAAAATATACGGTGGTTAGTTTTTTGAGTAATTAAATATAAAAATATAAAAATATTATATGATCATAAATAATACAAAAGAATAAGAGAGTAAAAAAGCAAAAAGCAAAAAGAAAAAAAAAGAAATTAAGAAGCCGCCGTTTGGAGCGACTCCCCGACCCACCGCAACACGCGATCCCCCAAAGACAAGTAGAAGGCGAGGCAGCAGCAAACACCACCACCGCATCCGAGCCGAAAGCCTTCGCCGATGGCGTGCCCCTCCCCGCCGGCGCCGTCGCGGCCACAGCGCACGCCCGACGAGGTGGAGGACATTATCCTCCGCAAGATCCTCCTCGTCTCCCTCACGCCCCTCTCCTCCCCCAACCCCGCCGTCGCCTACCTCGAGCTCACCGCCGCCGAGCTCCTCTCCGAGTCGCGCCCCCTCCTCGCTCTGCGCGACACCGCCGAGCGCCTCCTCATCGACCGCCTCTCCCTCCCGGACTCGCCCGCCGCCTCCCTCTCCCCCTTCGCCTTCCTCGCCGCCGCCTTCCGCCGTGCCGCCGACGAGGCACGCAAGATCTCCACCATCCGCGACGCCGCCCTCCGTGCGCGCCTCGCTGCCTCCATCGCCCACCTCTGGGGGCTCATCCTATCCTACGCCCGCATCGTCGCCGGCAACCCCGACACTTTCCCCTCGCCCCCCAACGCTCCCCACCCCGCCGCCGAGCTGCTCGTGTTCCTCCTCGCCGAGGCCTCCGACCCGCTCGACCCCACCCCGGCCCCCGGCGCCCCGCCGCCGCCGGGCTTCCTGGAGGAATTCTTCGGGAACGCGGATTATGAGACCGTCGAGCCGGCGATGGGGGAGCTGTACGAGCGCCTGAGGCAGAGTGTGGAGAAGGTGTCGGCGCTCGGTGACTTCCAGCGGCCGCTGCGGGTGCTGAGGCGGCTGGTGGGAATCCCGAACTGCGCCAAGGCACTGGTGAATCACCCCAAGTGGATACCCAAGAATCAAATCATGCTGATCGGGGAAGGGAGGGTCATGGAGATCTCCAGCGTGCTCGGGGCGTTCTTCCACGTGAGCACAATCCCCGATCGTGAGTTCGCGAGCAAGCCTGATGTTGGGTGAGTGCTCCTACGATCTTACTGTTGATTGATTGTTTCAGGTGTGGTCTAATGTTTGCTTACATGTAAAAGGCTAGCATTGTGCATACTGTTCTTGTGAGTTATGCTATCTTTGTAACCATCGATACGCCTATTAGCTTGCAGATTGGTCTAAAAATTTGTCCTTTTATAGGTTAAGACTCAAGAGAGTCGGTCAAGCAAGTTGAGCTTTCTTGTTACTAGTTAGATATAAAAGATAGAATTTCAAATATCGCCTTGGTGGAGTTAAATGTTTAAGTGATGCTGTGAACAAACATGGTATCATCTAAAAATAGTTCTTTTGGTGGTGTGCTTGACTTGTGAAGTAATCTTTTTTGCTGGTTTTCTGGAGTCCTCTTGTTATGGTGAAAAAACCTTGTAGTATCAAAAATGTTTGCTCTTGTTTTGGTTGGTGTGCTGCGAGCCCACATATTTTTATACGAGAAAACGGCCAATCATGAAGAAGACTATTGATAATTATATGTCTACTGAAATTTTGATCTTGGAACTCAAATAATCTTTATTTCCTGTTATTGTGTTGACTTAGTATTTTGATTTTTTCATCACAATTAGTTGTTAAGCTCTAGTTCTGCATTATACCATAGCTACATGTCAAGAAATGCAATTTTGTTGGGAATCCTCTTGTGTTATTTAAAATTAAGTAGTTCCCCAGCTGTGCATGCTCAATTCCAAACTTACTCTTGTATTTCAAGTGATATAAACATGGGTTTAAAATTTCAAATGTATCGTCGAAATAGGAAATTTTATTTGCCTATACAGTTTTATGGCTTTGTGTTTGGCAATTCTGTATCTTCTCTTTTGCAGGTATACAAGATGTAGTCTAAGCATGATTTTAATGTCCTTACTTTGAGGGTTAGGAATAGCAATCTTTAGTTGGGATTTGGGAAGTATCAAATATAGTTTGTTTCAATTAACTGTCACCATTTTATGTTTTAAGTTGATTAATTGGAAGTCTCCATGTACTTTTGTGGTTTCATTAACAAAATTTGTTCTTTGTTCATGATCTTGATAGGGCCCTTTTGCTACAAAGGCTTTTATTAATTATTGAATGGAAGGTCTTTTTGTTCCCCTTTTTATTGTATTTCCTAAGTAGGTATGCACTAGGTTAGATCTTATGTATTCAGCTCTGATTTACTATCACTTTATGTATTCCAATTCCGTATGTTTTGAATTTACTACACTGCTATGTTTCAAATTCAGGCCAGCCTTACCTTTCCTTTTAATATTTTGATCAGGCAACAGTGCTTCTCCGAGGCATCTTCACGCCGGCCGGCTGATCTGTTGTCATCTTTCACAACAATCAAGAGTGTTATGAATGGCTTATATGATGGCCTTAAGGATGTTCTTCTAATCTTGCTTAAAAATTCGGATACTCGAGAAAAGGTTCTCGGGTATCTTGCAGAAGTGATAAATAAAAATGTGGGCAGATCTCGCATGCAGGTAACTGACAAAATTTAACTGGGCATGCAGAATCACAATGAATGGTTCCATCAAACTAGGATTTCCATACCTTGCATCATCTTTTCATTTAAATCGCAGGCTAGGGTACACATTAAATACACAAAGGTTTAAGAAGTCAATTTGGTTAACAGTCGCGTGTCAAATTGTTTAATGCTAAGTTAGAGGGGGGGGATTCCATTCATGGTCTCAACACAGCATTGATATGTTACAGACGTGAAATTAATGATTTGATATGGAACTAACAACAGGTGTCCAATACATGTCGGATGAGTGTTGGGCATGTGCTGCTGTCCTAAATGTACTACACATATGCCACATTAGCGCTCAATGGTACCATCAGAGTCTTGATCTTATAGACTCACTTACACGTGATAGCAGTGACACAAGCAGGAAAGGGAACAAGATCCCAAGTGCTAGTATGCTCCAAAGCAGCAAACTCCTCAGCCATAGGGAGCTGCCATTCAGGATGAGATGCAACATCACAATAAGCAATGGGCTCAGTAAGAGAAGTAGCAAAAGCTGCAAACCCGTAGCGATCAAGACACATACGCTACATAGCAAGCCTAGGAACATGAGAAACTGCAGGAACATGGAAACTAGGAGTGGAAAGAGTGCCTCGACTAGTAACAGGAAGAGAAGTACCATCTGCAGTATGAATGGAAACAAGCAGAGCGGAAGAACTCAAAGAGGTGATGTGAGTGAGAGTATGGTGTCATGTGCAAGGAAGCACCAGATTTCAGGATCCAAGGACATGATATACCTGAAGCGGGAGACTGAGTGGCAAGACAAGGTGCAATGAAGGCCACTAGTAGAGGCAATTACAGCAGCCACCGGTGCACCCGCTGGTGCTAGAGTAGTAGTAGAAGCTACCACTACAGAAACTGCAGGAGCAGTGACGTACGAGCAACCAGAATGACAGAAGACGGTTGCTAAGTCATGCTACGAAGACAAGTCTCCTCGGAACAAACAAAAGTGAGTGCCTCCACCAGAGACGAACACAGTGAGCACGCCAGAAGATGAGCATGAACTACCTCGAACTCTGGTCGAAGATGCGTCAAGAAGTCATAGAGACAATGAGTCTCTTGATGAGCCCAGGTCTGCACACAGCAGGAACAAATCCAATAAATATTCGGTCCCAAAGAGTCAAGCTGGTGCCACACTCTAAGTGATCTGCAGATAAAAGTCGTCAACAATGGCGTCAAGCTGTTGGAGAAAGTGTGCCTAGTGTACCACAGAGAGGTAGAGAGCATCACTACTTGGCTAATATTGTGCCAGGACACTCCCACATCAGTTGTGACAATGGGAGCTCCGCAAAGTCCATAGAGATGTCAACGGCCATGCTCCCAATCAGGATGGAGATGACACAAGCTTCATCACCCTACCACCTCTCATAGGCATGAAAGTCAGACTGGTACACCTCCACAGTATCCTCAAATATAGCAACGACATTAGGATTAGCTGAGGCGGCACCTACACCAACAGGTGATCCGGCCGGTGGAGCAGGGAGAGGTGTACAAGGCCGCTCGTCGGTGAGGTGATCCCAAAGGCGCTGGCTATTGAGGCAGATCTGTAGGTGCACAGACCACTCCCGGAAGTTTGTCTCATTGAATACGACCTTGTGGAGTGGCATGGAAACAGAGGAGCTAGTGGTGGCCATTAACTCAGTGCTCACGAGCGGAGTTCGAGGCGAGGCAATGAGCTTGGGCGGCATGGCAAGCTTGGGGCGGCAGGGCGGCGGGAGGCGGGGCGGCGGAGACGACGTAGCACAACTCGTGGTGACGGATCCGCGCGAGGCGGTCGGATCCGAGCGGAGTGAGGCCGGCGGCGGAATCCAGCGGGCGAGGTCGCGTACGGATCCAAGCAGGGCAATTTTAAAGACGGCCATATGCAGGCTGAGCGAGGCCGACAGCAGTGGAATCTAGTTGGGACGAGGCCGGCGGCAACTGGATCTGGGTGGGGCGACATCGGAGCGGCATGGAGATGGCTGGATTCGAGTGGCGGCAGTCGAGCGAGGAGGTGAGGAGGAGAAAGGGGAGGCGGCGGCGCTCGAGGACTACAGGCTAGGGTTAGGGTTAGGGAGAGGAAGAGCCCATGGCTCTGATACCATGTTTTGGAATGAGCTCAATTTCATTCCATGGGCCAAATGTGCCATAAAAAGCATGTACAAGGCATGAACAAAATAGCAGAAAACCCCCTATACCAAGGACTATATACATATACTTCTAACACTTAGAACCCAACACCACAAAATAATACCTTTTGGATCTTCTAAAATGTGAAATGCCAAGGTTGTAATAGTTGGCATGATGTATGGCTGATTCGCGTGTGTTGCTGTAATCAACTATATTTAAAAGGGAGATTTGATGATTTGCCCCATCTTTCTTTGCCACTTGATAAAATGCCCCGTGATGTCTCGTTGACATGCGGAGCCAGGACTCGCATGTCAGTGAGACATCACTTGCCATTTCAATGAAAGATGGGGCAAATCATCAATTCATCCTATTTAAAATGAGAAATATTTCAAATCCTTGGTACTGGTATTTCATGCGATAGTAAACTCATCCTGTGTCCTGCCACAGGTGGACCCTTTAAAATGTGCTAGTTCAGGTATGTTTGTCAATCTTGGTGCTGTGATGCTCCGGCTATGTGAACCTTTTTTGGATAGGATGGAGTCAAAGAAGGACAAGATTGATGTCAAGTACCTCTTCTGCAACAATAGAATCGATTTCAAGTGAGTTTCTTCTCTGAAATTTAGTGTGCAAAGCTGAATAGTATGCATTATTTGCATTATTTCAGTAACTAATACATTGCTTTTGTACTGTAGGAATTTGACAGCAATAAATGCTTCTTCAGAAGATGTGTCATCTTGGATAGAGAGCAGGAGCCTTGAGCATGCTCAAGATAATGCCAGTGGAGAAGCTCGCGTTGTGGAATCACAGGAAGCCACAAGCTCTGGCAAAAATAGCACAGGGCCCCTAGTGAGGTGCTCAAAGAAAGAAAATTTCTCATTTATCTGTGAATGTTTCTTCATGACCGCAAGGGTACTTAATCTGGGGTTGATGAAAGCTCTATCAGACTTCAAACATATTGCTCAGGTTTGGAGATACCCTTTGCACGCTTCACATCTGTTTCTTCTTATGTGATTTGCTTTTCTCTTTGTATTATCTTTCTATTTTAAGTATCATTTTTTGGTATATTGTTGATCCATGCACATGGCTAATCAATCTCTAGCATACCTAGGCCCTGTTCTTTTGGGCTGCAGCTGATTGCTTTTGACTACAGCTCATGACTTTTGTCTGTGCTTTGCGAGACGGCAGCAGATGACGGAGATGCCGATGCGGATGGTGCACACGGTTTTAGGCTTAGAAAGCTGTTTGGAAAATCTGCTTCAAGAAATTGTGCTGTTTGTTTCTACTTTCGAAGAAGTTAAAAGCCAAAAGCCCAAAAGAATAGGGCCCTAGCATTGTTAGGGCACATGCGAACTGAATGCAAACTATGTTGTTAGAGCCAGGCACGAATTCTTCAACTCTTCACTGAACACTTGTCATTTCTTAATCCAACTTAGGATCTTGCAAGATGTCAAGATAATTTGGAATCAAACAAAGCAATGAGAGATCGAGGAGGAGGTTCACCACAGCTTGAACAAGACATAAAACGCTTGGAGAAGATAGTTGAAATTTTATCGCAAGACAAGCTCTGTTATGAAGCTCAGATACTTAGAGTATGCTCACATACCTGTCGGACCTTTTTACTCCATGTGTATTATTCATCTGATTAGCTATTCATACAAGTCTTCTTTGAACAAAATTTGGGAACATGGCGACCTGTTTCTAGTCATATTCCCATTATTTTATAGAATGGATGTTGAACATTTGTAGCTGCAAACCTCTTTGGATCAATCAGCATCACTATTTTCTTTTCTTCGTAATTTTTATTTTAAAACTATGTACACAAGTACATTGTACTTTGTTTTTATTCCCTTAGACACCATAGTTCTGTGTTGTTTTCCCTGTAGTGCTTAGTGTGCACTATCTAGGATGAGGCTGTTGATTTCCCGTTACCTGATTTCGTACATGATTCCACATGAAGGGGCCATACGTACCATGCGGAATATTTTTAAAAAAGATTTTTTTTATGTCAGGAAAAGTCTTGTAAATCTCTTGCTCTGGGTGCTCTGGTTTACATTTAGTGAAGTACCTTTATTTATTTATTTATTGCATTAACTGCTTCTTTCATTCAAAATTATGCAATACTAATAGTTTATATTTAATCAGGATGGTGCATTTCTTCAACGTGCACTATCTTTCTACAGATTAATGATATTGTGGTCAGTAGACCTAGTCGGCGGATTTAACATGCCTTTGCCATCACAATGCCCCAAGGAATTTTCTTGCATTCCGGAGCATTTTCTTGATGATGCAATGGATTTACTTGTTTTATCTTCTAGAATGCCAAAAGCATTGGAAAGCTTTGCATTGGTGAGTATCCTTTCCATCCATTTTGCAATACTAGTGTTGCCCTGATATTGTGATTACCAGACCTGAGTTATCTAGCTGCTTATGGTTTTTGTCCCAATTTTCTTTTTTTTCTCTGACAGGATGACTTTCTTAATTTCATCATTATGTTCATGGCAAGCTCTTCTTACATTAAAAATCCTTACCTAAGAGCAAAGATGGTTGAAGTTTTGAATTGCTGGATGCCACAAAGAAGGTTCATCATTTTGTTAAATTCAATAGTAGTATATGATTTCTGACTATAAGTTGTGTACTAAAAATTCCTTTGTCATTCATGCAGTGGCTTGAATTCCACAGCCTCGTTATTTGAGGGGCACCAACTATGTCTTGATTACCTAGTCAGAAATCTTCTAAAGCTATATGTGGATATCGAATTCACTGGCTCCCATACGCAAGTGAGTGACATGATTAGCTTCTGCTATTTATTTTGTGTTTTTTTGCTAATTACCTCAAATCATGTGAGACTTGTGGTGTAATGACATTCTTTGCCTATTTCTGCAGTTCTTTGACAAGTTTAACATTCGACACAATATTGCTGAGCTTCTTGAGTATTTATGGGATGTTCCCAGTCATCGAAATGCATGGAGACAAGTGAGTAATTCAATCTGATATGCATTTGTGCTGCACTCACTTGTTACTAAAAACATTTCCCACATTTTTATGTGACAGATAGCTAAAGAAGAGGAGAAGGGTGTATACTTAAATTTTCTGAACTTCCTTATCAATGATAGCATCTATCTTCTTGATGAGAGTTTGAACAAAATTCTCGAACTAAAAGAGATAGATGCTGAAATGTCTAACACTGTTGCGTGGAATAGCAGACCCGCTCAAGAAAGAGAGGAGCGGCTGCGCGTATTTCATCAATGGGAGAATGTTAGTCTTGTTGACCAGCAATTACCTTTCCTGTATCACATGATATTTGCTTAATAATTTTGTTAGGGGATGGATTTATGATTTACTATGTATTTTCAGATTGTTCGATTTGACATGAAGCTGGCAAATGAGGATGTTGGGATGCTTGCATTTACGTCAGAACAAATTCCAGCACCTTTCCTTCTTCCAGAAATGGTAATGTCATCAAACCATATCCTTGAATCCATGTATATGGCATCATGCTTTTGTGTATAAACTCAATTGTATTATCATTGAAGCTTCGAACTACTCTATAGAATTATCAGTTAATAATATTGTATTATTTCTTACCTTCACACAATATTGCTTTTCCTGTAATATCCAAAAGGAAGTCAAATTGTTAGACTATCCACTTTATGCCGAGCAATGTAATGATCCTTATTTTATTCAGGTGGAAAGGGTGGCGAGCATGCTAAATTACTTCCTCTTGCAACTTGCTGGTCCACAGAGGAAATCGTTGTCCGTTAAAGATCCTGAGAAGTACGAGTTCAAACCGAAGCAGCTATTGAAACAGGTCCGATGGAGAGATTTAACTTTTCTTTAGTTCAATACATTTTGATCTGTTGTCTAACAGTTCATTTTCATCTTCGCTACTGTCTTTTCACGGAAGATTGCCACCATCTATGTCCATATCGCAAGGGGTGATAAGGAAGGTATCTTCCCAGCTGCAATCTCGAAAGATGGAAGATCATACAATGAGCAGGTAAGCTCTGCTTTGTTTCTCCCATTGTGGCCTTTGTAATGGTAGTCTTGACACTTCTCTATCTGTTGCAGTTGTTTGCTAGCGCAGCTAATATTTTGTGGAAGATTGGGGGAGATCCCCAAATCATACAGGAGTTTATGCAACTCACGGGCAAGGCAAAAGCTGCTGCCTTTGAGGCCATGGATGCTGAGGCTATCCTTGGGGACATACCGGATGAATTTCTTGATCCAATTCAGGTACTATTGCTTTATTTACAAAAATATTGTTGTTCTCTTCTATCCAATTCGAAGGTCTTTCTATGGTGAAAATGAATGGGACATATCTGGTAGTCATTCAGTTTATTGTTTGGGTATGATGATTGCTCCCTCTTAGAAACTGTAAAACTAGCCTCTTTATTCAACGAGATCCAAAAACTTTGCTCTTTTTTCTTTCCTTTTTGCTTGAGATTCAATGGGATCCAAACTTTTTTGGGTTTATCATGAATTTTGCCCCATACCGTGCGCCGTATATCAACTCTAGTATATGCATCTACCTTGTTCTTAGGGTGATCTGGTACCATATTAGATACCCACCAGCCACCTCAAGAATACAGCTTAGTGGCTCAATTATAATGTCCTTTACTCCTTTATCTTAGTAGTTGGTAGAGTTAGGCCTGCCGCTCCGTGCAACCTCAAGCAGTGACAGTGTCAAGAACTTAGAACATCTTCTTGTGTGAACTGTTCTAAGATAGTTCTGGATGGGCCTTTCTGGATGAGTAAGTTGTTCTGGTTGAGTAAGGGACCTAAAGGCTGACATGCTCCTGAAATAAATACGTATGATATCTACAACTCATCTTTTTCCCACTCAATTTAAGCCACATAATGTAAACAATCGTGTGTGGGCAGTCGAACTAACCATTCTATTTTTTATCGTGAACGAGCTGAATCTAAGCATCATACTGCTTGCAATTCTTCGTGAGTATTTCCTACTTTTGTTTATATGATCTGTGGGTTTTTTTGGCAGTATACTCTGATGAAAGATCCTGTGATACTACCATCATCGCGAATCACAATAGATCGACCAGTTATTGTTAGGCATTTGCTTAGTGACAGTGTAAGTACTACTTTCGTGAATCACTGGTCTCCTCCCTCTGCTGCTGATGCAAACTTTCAGTACTATGCGGTGGCACTTACCTGACACACATTCTTTTACAGACCGATCCATTTAACCGCTCTCACCTCACTCAAGACATGTTGATACCGGACACGGAGCTCAGGTTGCGCATCCAAGAATTTGTGAGGACCCAGCAGTCGAGAAAGCGAACAGCTGCAGACTCCCAGATTGGGGAGCCTGATGGCGCAGCTGATATGGCCGAGTGAATTGCCGGGATAAGGGACGAACATTTGTGTGTGGCACAAATATTTTTTATGATATTTATCGGCATGTTGGTTGATACTGCCTCTGCACCCATCTCGATCCTTTGTAAATGGTGTAGCTGCTCTCTGCAAACCCAAGTTTAGCATACAGAATCACAGATCTAGTTATACGGCAAAGTTGGTCGCCAAAACTGTACTTTGTTACGGGTCTCAAAAAAAAAATTCATGTACTTTTCACGCAGTACCTCACGACGTCCTGTTGTATGAACATATCATCATTTGTTTCTACGTGATCCGTGGCAGCGTGTATCAAATTAGTATGGGTACGTTTCTCGTAGATTCCGAAGACGAATAATTTTCATACCCGTGGCACCGCAAGTAGGTTCTTTACTGTTTCTAAAAATGGTTTTTAATTTTTGCTGTAGTATCTAACTTTTAAATAAAGTATTTTCTTAAGATGGGATTTACAAGTTAATTGTAGTACACGTTAAAAGTCTAATATCTGTATCAATCAAAATCATAAGTGAATATTTTTCTCCGTAATCTCTGTCGTAAACAGTTAAAATTCAAAGATTCTAACTAAAAGCTAAAAGTCACAGTAAAAAAGAACAGCTCGTAGTCATCTTAGTGGCGTTCCATCTAGGGATAAGCTGGCTGCCACCGTTGATTGCTATGTAACCAGGTGCTCGTACTGTGTAGGAAGCATCTCAGGAGTGTCAGTACCAGAATATGTGAAGCTTCAACGAGAGCCGTCGTACGATCCATGAGACGAAGATTTCTTCTGTGGGAGAAGTTCGAGGCTTGCTGCGATGTCACCTGCCTCTAGATGCTTTGTGAGTCATGGACCACGTGGACAACATCTTGGTTTTGCATCTGTCTTATAAGTAATGGCAAAAAATATGCTTAAGAACTCGGACGTTAAGAACCTATTTGGAAAAGGAGGATTTAATCTAAATCCTTAGAATTCAGGTTAAATTTGAACGAAGTCCTAGAAGTTCCTAGAGTAATCCTCCTCTTCCGAACAAACCCTAAGTTGATGAGTTTCCATCGGCAGAGAGACGAGAGACAAAACTGCCTCTTACAATTAAATTAAAGAGGCAACAGGTTGGTGTCAGCAGTAGCAGAAGTAAATTAAACACAAGGAAAAGCAGGTAGTCATTTATCCATCACCTTCATCAATAAGGGAATATGATCGTACGAATAAAGCTTGATTCCTGATCAATAACAAACTCCATTATACAAACACTGATAATCTTTATTCCCTTGAAAATTTAAATCTGACTTTGAAGCTTTCCCCAGCCGGCCGTACGGTCGATAGGAACGCTCAAACAAAGCTAATGGCCCTGTTCTTTTAGTCCCATTCTAAGCAACTATAGCTTCTAACTTTCAGAAGCTAAAAGTTGTTTGAAACGCGTAGGCTTCTTAACGCGCTTTTTTTCTTCGCATTATCCATGGAGATATAACAATGTTTTTAATGATTTTTGGCTGCTGCCAATGGCTTTTGGCTGTATTTTTCGAGGCGATGACAGACGACGGAGACGCAGACACAAGACGACACAGGAGCCGGCGGGCTCGAAAAGTTATTTGAAGCAGAAAGCCGCCCTGTTTGTTTCGACTTCTGGAGAAGCCGAAACCAAAAGCCATCCAAAAGCCCAAAAGAACAGGTCCAATTTCAAGCCCTTAAGTAGGCATGTGCATTGGTTACTTTAGAGACACATCTAAGTGTTGGCTAGGTAAACACCCCGTAGTAAGAGGGATAGTTATAAACCCTATGAACCACACCCCTATGGGGGTGGTGAAGGGAAAGCCCCTATTTGTAAAAAAACTCATAACTCCTTGGGGTTATCCTGCCCTTGAAAGAAGAACTAGGAAAAGGAAAACTATAGTGATAGTTTTATTCCTCGTCGTCGTAAGTAAATTGGAATATAAAAAATTGTATATTTAGAATTTGCAATAATGTGATGGGTGAACAACGGGACCAGAGTAGAAGTCATCACCTCATAGCTCACCTAAATTAGCCGGTTAATATCAGTGGTGTACTGCTTCAGGCTGCCACAATTGGCCGCTATAGTGTTGTGTAAGAAGATGGGAAGCAAAATGTAACACCCCGGCTCAACATCTGAGCCCAGAATACTACCACTACACATTAACAAATTAAGTTTGGTGATGATATTACAAAATTTCGGTAGCACCTCCCCTATTTATATGATTACGAACGGGGCAATCAACATATATTGAAAAAATTGCATTAAAGACAACTGATTCTATAACAATGATAAACATAACATAAATAAAACTTAGGACTCCGGGCCCAAGAATGCTCAGGACATCCGCGCTTGAGAAACGCTCATCTCTACTCCTTAAAAACACGAGCTGGTGGTTGTCGGTGCATTCTCCCTTATCTTTCCATAGTCGTTCGATCTAAACAAAGAGATCTTGACCATCTGTCTCGCAACCCTCCGCTCCCCCACTTTCGTGATCTAACTACCGCTCCCCTCCACTTCCAGTGTCAGTTACCATCTCCCACCCCTATTCACCTCCGCCTCCCCATCCACGTCCCCTCCGACGCCTCGCTCCTCCCTCCCATCCCCGCCTCCTACCTTAGTCTCTGACTCCATGAACATCCCTGCGTTGCAATTCGCCCAGTGCTCCTGCAGCGAGATGTCGGAGTGCTGACGTAGGATGGCGGAAAGGAGGAAGCCTTTGATCCTGAGCGCACAGAGGTGGTGGGCACCAAAGGGGTCGCGGCGGAGGCAAGAGGGATACTCGGGCGATACATCGAACATCCAAACGATGCACGGGTTGTTTGACGTCTCCCAGATGCAAAAGCAGCCCATGGATGGAGGCGAGGCACTATCTGGAGGCGTGGTGGATCTAGAAGAGGTCCTGAGCACTGCTGTCAGACCCGGATTTTTCAACCCAGAATCTCCTGTGATTACTGCATTATTCCCTGGATCAGTAGATAATGCGCACAGGTACATTGCTGTATCATTTCATACATCGCTTAAACAGTAGTATTACAGACCATGGTTCTAAATTACACCACGTCGGACGATAGTTTACAAAAGGGGCACTTAGGCCGAATGTCATCATTACATACAAGTAGCGGAAGAGAAAGCGAAAGTAGGACCATAACCTCAGGCAAGCGACTGGGGGGTAATGTGTGCAGTATATAATACCCAGATGTAGATAATATATGTGCACACAATGCCTTAGGTCTAACTTGTCTAAGTTCGGAAAATACGAACGACGACCTAATTCCCATCGTTCTTCCCTCCTTCGTGGTCGGGCATCTTCATATTCATAATGATCCTGCCCCTGCTCTGCTTTTGATAATGCGAGTGTGAGCACACTAACCACCGTGCTCGTGAATCATCACACGTAATGCACGATAAAAGTATCTTTGGTTGATCAAGGGAAGGCTTAGGTTTATTTTATTTTGCCAGAAATTGCCTTTTCAATACGAGACTCGAAAATCCCTATGACCTAGCAGTTTTGAAGGACACAAGTTTAATGGAAATAATTGTGTTAATAGTGCACAGAGCCCATCCACCATTACATGCCCTCTGCACCTTACAGCATCTTCTAGCATTATAGTTGCTTATCTTACCACTGGGACGACACCGTGACAATTCCAAACTAGGGCCTTTCAACGCCCTACATTTTCCCAATTCACCCACAAATTATTTCGAAACAGAACTATATCTAGTTAAGTCCCCATGTCTGCCCATGACCGTGGGCACGGCTATTCGAATAGTTTTGACTCTGCAGAGTTCGTACACATTCCCCACAAGAGACTACCAACCCATTGTCCCACATGATTCCTTAGTCATATGGTTGAGCATACCGTCACAGTGACTTTTCGAAATATCTAGCCTCTTTCGTCATCTCACCCTATGGGCTTATCCCACTTGCGGTGGGTCCCATACGTTGCACGGGATGTTTTCCACAGTCGCTAACGTAGCCGGGCTCCACTTCCCGCAACGCTTAGAACAAATGAAAACTTCACCCTCCCCGGTGTCCTTTGGGCCTTCCTTGCCCTTGCGGATCCACCCTATCCACTACCAGTGAGATGAGTCCGGGTTTCGATAAATTTACTTAGCCAGTTGTAATTTACGACTTGTGGTTGTCTTGTTTACACGGCTAACGTGACAAGATTCGGTCCTTAGGGTTATCTGAGTGGTTCTACCACATCCCATACTCTTTGTGCTTCCCCTGCACCACATACCAGCCCCCAAATCATCCACCCAGATACTAAGCAAGTTTGAGGCTTTTGGGAGCATAAAATAACAGTTTCAAATTTTCTCTAGTCATTCCCACCATGACTGCCCCAAATTATTGTCATAATTGCAAGTGATATATTTTGGGACAGCTAGCGTCCCCGTTTATCTAGCCATACTAAGCAATACGATATATCATAACTCTATTTGTGAAAAACTACATTATGATAGTTTTGCTAAGGCGACAATGTTCACATATCCCAAAAATTTCACAGGTGATACTAACAAGTATGATAATGGTATATATCTAAAATCTATGAAACTTGAACATACTTTAGCACATAAAATAATAGCATGCACTTGGATAGTTTAAAGAAATGTACTTTGCATAAACAAGGGTTCAATATGATCAAAGTGATAACTCGCCTTGGTCACAAAGTTCTGGGGGTTGGGATCTGGGGTCTGCTGCTGCTTCTGCTTTTTCTTCTTGTGCCTCGAACACTAATTTAATCGTGCGCGAAAATTTGCATAAAAAGAAAGGCAACAAATCAATCCAAATAACACCAGAAATTCAAATGAACTCTAAAAATTATGATTTCAGTCCCATTGGATAGATCTTGAATTTAGACGAATTTAGAAATTTGTCTCACCCAATTTGGAGTTGAAATGAAGAAGTTATGGCATTTAAAAGATCTCAGTCCAAATAAATTCCAAAATTTATTAATTTCTGACAGGTGGGGTCCACACATTTTATTTTAATTTTTTCGCTTTATTTTACTGTGCCGCTGACCGGTGGGGTCCATCGGTCGCTGGCTCGGCTCTTGTGGCCGCCGACAGTGGGGCCCGCAGGTCGAGTAATCTTGCCCGGGTGGTCAGCGACATGTGGGTCCCCTCGGTTAGTGGACCCACTTGTCAGTGGCCTGCCTGACAGGTGGGACCCATCCGCGGTGGCCCTTGGTGCAGCGGCCACGACAGTGGGACCCACGTGTCAGTGCGTAAAATCAAAAGAAATGGCTCAACCCAGCGCGCGGAGCGGGGGCTCAAACGCGCGCCGGGGAGCCAAGGGGGAGAGGGAGCTGCGGTAACCAAGTGGGCGGGGAGGCTTTGCCTACCCCTTATGCGCGCTAATACCTCTTAAGGTATGTGGCGCGGGGGCTGGGTAGAGGTGGCCGAGGCCGAAGGTGGGCGGTGGCGGCGCGGGTGGTGTGGGGAGGAGGTGGGCGACAGGTGAAAGCGTTCACGGCGCCAAGGAGAAGCTCGTGGTGGTAGCGGTGGGGTAGAGGGATCTTGGGAGGGTCGGCCATGGCTTCAGCAGTGATCCGAGGGTCTCCGGTCTTGAGGTACTGGCCGGGGAGGTGCGGGAAGGCCGAGGATGGGTTCGGGGTGCTCTGGAGGTGGTGTGGGAGGAGGGAGTTGGCTCGGGTGGGCTGAGTCGGCGGGAAGGCGTCACGGAGTTGGGGAAGGTAAGCGAGGCCGGCGTGGGGCTTTAATATCTAATTTCCTTGGCAAGGGAGGGGCGGGTGTGGGAGCTCGGTGGATGCCTTTGCGGTCTTTATAGGCACGCGAGTGTGCCCGGCAGCAGGCTCCTCATGTTGTCGCATCGGGCGAGCCAGCGAGGTAGGTAGGGTAGGCCGGCCCTCCCGAGGGTGCTTGAGCACTTGTGTGGCTCGAGGCATCTTGGCGCAGGCGGGGAAAGACGAGACCGTCTTGGCGCGGGGGAAGAAAAGAGGCGGCGGCAGGGAGGTGATGGCGCTCGGACGGGGGAGCTGCGTGCGTTCGGACAAGCGGCGGCGCCGCCCGGGTCCGGCGGGGACCAACGGTCCGAACGCCTGTCTTGGCCGGGCAGCAGGAGGCGGCGGTGTGAGGCGCGGCCTGTGGGGGCGCGAGAGAGAGGAGGAGGAAGAAGAACATGAGCGGGCGGGGGTGGGGTGGCGTGGGGATTGGTGGCGTGGGTGGGCGTACTGATCCTGTTCTTATATTTTTTTCTTTTAATTTTTTCTTTTCTATTTCTTTATTTTATTTATACTCAAATATATATATATATATATATATATATATATATATATATATATTCCTTATGTGGGTATGGATAATTATATATTCTTTCCACCTTACTTTCATGAAGATTTTGTTTGTATAATTTCTAAATTTTATTATATATATTTTTATATACAACTAGGCATATTTATGCATATATATTTTTTTGTTTTATTCTCACCTATTATTTTATTGAAATTCCAACATTTGAATCCCCAAACTTTTGGGACCAAACTATATCCTTTTTCACTGGATCATCTTTTCATATTCTCATTTTAAAATTTTGTTTCTTAGTGTTTTACATTTTATCTTTTGGAACCTTAATCAAGATTTAAGAAATGCCTTTAAAATTAACTTCAAATCAAACACAAGGCAAAATAATGCAAAAGTTTTATATTTCTAAATTTAAATTTTCAGGATGTTACAACTGCCATCGGAGCCGACCGCTCGCTTCTAGGGTTAGATATGTTTGAATTGTTGCTTTGTGGTATTGTATCTTATTTGAATTGTGCATCGAGTATATGTTAATAAATTAAGGAAATATTTGGGGATCATGCTACTTTATTGGGACCTCTAACATAGCCCAAATAATCAGCAGAGGAAACTTGATTTCATAGTGATGTAGATTTCTTGGTGATCCTTTGCGATAATTCCATATTTGCCTCCTAACTCTATTTCTTTGATTCTATACGGTTCATTTTGTTTCCTTAATTAGGTGGTTGAGCTGAAGGCTTTCAACAAGTTTGAGAACACATCTGAAGCCCTTTCGGCTGTGATCCTCATTAGTGATAGAAACCCTAGCAAGGGTTTACGGAAGTTCTTGCAGTTGCTGATTCTAAACTTGGAAATGCTATAAAAGAGAAGCTGGTCGGTTAGGTTTCTAAGTTCCTTTGTTTGTACAGAATTATCAACCTTCCTTATAGTTTTGATGTGCTTTTTGCAGAAAATTGACTGTCTTCACAATAGCGTTGTGATGGAGCTGATGAGAGGGCTGCGAAATTAGTTCATCGAGCTTATATATGGGTTGGGTGCACAAGACCTAGGTCCAATGAGCCTTGGATTGTCCCAAAGCTTGTCTAGGTATAAGCTGAAGTTTAGTCCTGAAAAGGTAAGTATGATATTAGTTCTATACTCCTATTGCACCTTTTATTTACCATGTTATTTTGTTCTTTATTCCTGGCTCTTATGTCGTATGGTTCGGCATCATTATCTTCCAGCAATTTTCTATTATATGCATAGCCATGCTTTCATTGTTCTTTTGTGTAGCTATTTATCTAAACATCATTTGCAATATTCATTGAAGTTAACATCTTGTGGGCTGACAAGTCAAGAGATCTTAAGATTTTTATTCGTATAGGACCCTTATTTGACATGGATAAGTGTCTAGAGGTCATGTCCCTGTTCTTCTTAAGAAGCTCCAGCACCTAATACTGCATCCAAACCAAATACCAAGTAAATACGAGCTCATCCCAAAAATGTAAATCAAGCGAAAAAGGGGCTAGAAGCCAAAGACCCATTTGACCTTGCAGAAGTTCTCCAATCTTCGGGGCTCGTGTCCGCCGGCTCGGCAGAAGCCTCGACCACGCCTACGGCTGCATCAGAGGAGCCCGGTGGTTCCGAGTCTACGTCTCCCCCAGGTGCGATGGCACTGTCGGAGACGCCAGGATCGTCCTGCCCAAGGGATGCTGCTATGTGGCGACAGCAGAACGACCAAGCATTGGAAACGGAGGGGAGGAGGAGGCTATGGTGGCAGCGGGGGAGAGAGAAGGGAGAGCTAGGCGTCATCGGGATGGCAAAGAGTAGGGGAGAGGCGAAGCAGTGGCGAAGCAGCGGGAGCAGAGGGGGAAGGGAGGGCGGCAAGAGCAGCACCATTTGGCTCTGGCCAGCAGTGGTGGTAGCTTATCTCTTTTGGGTCGGGACATCTCGGGTCGTGGCCGTACGGTTGGGAGGATGACGACGGTGTTGGTTTCCTTGCAGGCCCCGAGCGGCAGAGTTGAGTGGGGAGGAGGTGGCAGTGGCGGCATGGGGTAAGGAGGCGATCGGTGGGAGGGGCGGAGGAGTAGGGGAGGAGGAGGCGACGTGGAGGAGTGAGAAGGAGGAGGAGGCGGTGTTAAGTGGGGATAAGGGGGTGGAGAGGAGGAGTCAAGCGGGGGTGGGGAGGATGAGGAGGCGATGCAGAGGAGTAGGGGGAGGAGGCGGTGGCTCGGGGTGGGGAGCAGGAGGCGGCGCACAGAGGAGTGTGTGGAGAAGGAGGAGGCGGTGTGGTGTGGGGAGGGTTTGGGGGGCAAGTGTGAGAGCGTAGGACGAGGACGGCTGTGGAGAGCTGAGCAAGATCGAACAATTGTGGAGAGCTGAGGGCGAATCATTTTTTTAGCGGAGAGGGAGGGGAAGAAAGAACGTACGAACCACCAGCTGATTCTTTTAAGTAGTAGAGATTAACGTGAGATTTTATAGCTATTTTTCTTTTTCTTGATAATCTTGGAATTTTTAGTAGTTTATCTTTTAAGATTAATGCAATGGGTTTTAGAAAAGCCTATAATTAGTATAAAGATAGATAGATAGACTCCAAATACATATATATACATATACATATATATAATATAGAAAATAATTCTATATCCTGTGAGTCCGAATGATACCAAATTTTACTAGCGTCAACACGAGTCCGAATATATAAGCTATGGCGGATGTGACCGACGGCATGAGAATTTGGTGGACAACCGTAAGCAGACGCTGTACCGACTGGACTAGTAACGGATCGCACTACACAGTACACTACAAGTTCCAACCGAACTCCTGCTCATCAGCTGTTGCATGCGGTGAAAACACTTGTCCTGTGATCTTTGTCGGCACAAGAACTAGCACGTTTACCATCTGCCAGCCGTACGAAAGGTCTGCCCAAAATCTCAGGCCAGGACATCATAATGCTAGCGGCCAAGATTTGCAGATCATAATCTCTGTTCATGGGGGCCGGCCAACGAGCGATTCCAGCCGCTTTTCGGATCGAAATTTGCTCTTTGCGGAAGAAATGCACGGGCCAGACGGAGGCACGTGGGGATGGGGCCGGACACCTGCACCTGCACCTGCACCTGCACGACGTGCTCCTGTCTCATCACACCTCTCGAGTGGCATTACATTGGGCACATCCCTACATTGGGCCGCTGGGAACGCACTCACGGTAACAACGTGTTTGTTAAGCTCTATGAACCTGTAATAGTGCTTTTTGTTTGTCTTTTGGTCAGAGAAGTTAGAAACTAATATAAATATCTAATTTTTTAAAATAATTTTTATACTCTTCTCACTGCCATATCACTCTAATAATAAGTCAAAGGTCACGAATATATCATATACCATATTCCTCTCGCCCCTGTTTACCATATTCCTCTCGCCCCTGTTTCTTATACACATCTCTCTCTTATTTTTTTACCACTCGCCTCCTCCTTTTAAAAGTAACTTTTTTTGACTGTTACTATTTCCTTTTAATTAAAAACCATCAGCCATAATCAAAAGTTCAATACGAACACTACCTGTGATGGACCGATAGCTAATGGTACCAATGGATTTGTTGGGCTCCATGTGGACTGATAGTGCATAGTGGGGGTGTGCAACAACGATGGTTATTGTAGCGGTTCGGTGGTCAAGACTAGGCTAAGAAAGTGGAGCGGTGATATGGTGGGTTTTTTTAGACTGTGGCTTATGATTTTTAATTAAAACTTTTGAATTCTGGCTGTTTGTAAGAGATGTACAGAGATAGAGATACTTGCGTGCGATTTTGGCCGATATATATGAAGTCATGATAGTGTCTATTACAATTAATTTATAGACCCCTATTTTAAAAAGATATTTTATTTAAAAGTTAATTATTGTAGAAAGCTAAACCATAAATCTAAAAGAAACCACCCATAGTAGGATGTGTCGGTAAGCAATGTGGTGGGCTGGTAGAGATGGTGTGCAGGTGCCCTGCGTTGGACCATCACTACCTCATTCCTCGTAATCAGAGAATGACTAGCAAGACAAAACAAGTGAGTTGCGAAGGTCCACCCAGCTCACTGGGACAACGTACGTTGAAGAGGAAGGCATTCAAAGACGGAAGACATTTCAGTATGTTTGCTTTGATATTTTTCAAAAATTTTGGACCAAAGGTAAGGAAATTTACAAAGTTTTCTCGAAAGAACACCGGAGCACTCTTCATAAAAGTATCTGAATGGACATATAAGAAATAGCTATTACTAGATTCATCGTGAAATACATGAATTAACGGTGATGGCAATACCTTGAGGACTTATGTCCTACATTTGGAATGAGAGAGTTTTGCTTTCGTTTGTTTACAGCTGACTTATTAAATGGTTATGTGACTTGGTATAGGGGTGCAATCGGAGCGGATACGGACGGATATTGCTTATCTTGTATCATATTTCATATTTTTTCCTCGGAGTCAGAGTCGGACACGGATAATGTCGGATATCTATTTTTTCATTCCGTATGCGTTCCATGTTCTTTTGGACGGCCGGTCGAACGAAAGTTATCCGTTTCTTTGCACAGGACATGGGACAGTATGGTACAATCAGAGCGAACATGGAGAGACTAATTACTGAGATGTTGAAGAAAAACACTCAGTACTTCCGCTTGTTTAGATATGATAATCTGTCTATATGTTATTTTATTCCTAAGTGAAGTCACAACAGACTTCCTCATATCATTTGACATGCGGATATATACGGACGGATATCAATTATCTCGTATCATATTCCATATTTTTTCCTCGGAGTCGGAGTCGGACATGGATAGTGCCGGATACCCATCTATCCCTTTCGTATCCGTTCCGTATGCCTTCGGTCGGTCGGACGGACGGAAATTATCCGCTCCGTTTGCACCCCTAACTTGGTGACCGCTTATGCTGTGAAAGTTTTAATATAACTACTTTTAAACAACTTCTCACGTCACATGAATTTCATAGAAATCAATACAATTCCCGTGTGATTTCTTGCAAATTCACACTATAAACCATGTTGAGAATATTCTTGATTCATTTGATTCATTTGTGTCGAGTTAAGATTTAAATTTGAGAAGGTTTGCATGTTTTTACTCTTATTGTCAGGGCTTAGGTAGTAGTACCGGCCTGGCAACGACGGTAGTACCGGACGTGAATACCGGTACTACCATAGGTGCGGTACCATCGGTCTCTAGATGGTAGCAAGTATTTTTCCAGAGAGAGTTGTTTTGGGTGTTTTGGGCTTAGCAAGGTTCGGTAGTATCGGAGTTGGATCCGCGGTACTACCGAAGAACGATATGACCGGGAGTTGTATGGCGATACTATCGGGGTAGTAGTACCGGTCATATGTGAGCAATCATAATGCTCCCCTATTACCAGAATTTGATCGGTTGGACTGGTGCAGTATGACCGGCCAGTCAATGGCGATGGTCTAGCTTTGTTTGAAAATATCCGAATGGATTTGGATATATGTGGGAATTAGTCATGGATTGAGTTTTGATGTCCTAGGTCATTGTATTCATGATGCATAAAGCATGTTTAGACTAACGTGTATCAAGTTGTGAAAAACTTGTTCCTAGAAATAATGTTTTGGTATTTGATGTGCAGGAAGCTTAGAGACAGCCATGATCGACGGTGTGCATCAGGATTAGGCTCGGGGATGAGCTGAGGTACAGTCAAGGAAGCCAGACGGGATGGTTGGGCTCAAGTGAGCCACAAGAGAAGATAAGGGACGTTGAAGGAAATGTTTGAGCAATAATTCATCCAATGGTGAGGTCGGTGCAAATGAGATGTGGTTGGGGCGAACCAACAAGAAGAGACTTGTCGATGTGTAAACTATTGGTGAACCTACACATTGCAAGTATGGAGATTGCTTGCAAAAGAAATGACCATAGACTAGCCTTGGAGAAAAGGTGAGGTCCATGGTCAAAGGGAGGGCATTTTGGTGAGAAAGCCAAAATACCAGAAATAGCGAAGAGACCAAAACCATGACACTTGGAGGGTGTTGGAAGAGCGATTTAGATCAAGGAGGCGCTGAGGAGGCTAAGCGGATGGAAGCTTCCTCCTTAACGGGTTTGGGCTTATACATTTTGAAAAACATGTATAAGTCATATGTGAATATAAAACCCAGTGCTTGTAGGGTTAATGAGTTCTCCGGTTGTGCTAATGGATAGTATCCATTAGAGTTAGATATAGACTAGTTGCTCCATCTATTTGAGTGGGAGAGGTTAGTGGCTAGGGTTAAGGAGGCTAAAGGGAAAGCAACTAACCACTCATTCATCCTATATGGTATGTTCTTGATCTTATTGGTTTTGCACTTGTTTTGGTTGGTATTTTTGTCCTCTCTTCTTATCTCTTGATCTTGCTGGTTTCAAGGACATATAAGTGATGGAGACATCTCATGACGATAATGTTCCATCCATCTAGGGACTAGCTATAGCAAGGTTTGGAGGTTGCCCAATTTTATTTCGATTTGGAGCCTTTCTAGGGATATCTTGATTATAAGATTTTGGCCTCAAATATTTAGATGCTCTTGTTTGCTGTGATATGTGGGAACTCATCTAGAGTCATCTTGGCCATAGCTAACCACGAGCAAGTCATAACTCAAGTTTTTGAGTTTTGCCCGATTTTGGTATAATTTTGTTTATTTTGAGGAAATATTGAAATTTTGGCCAAGATCCATATGATCCTTGAATGGATTAGTTTCTTGAGATCCTCAGTAAGGTGTATGCAAAATTTTACATCATTTGAAGATGTATTTTGAAGATTGTACCTTTTTGGGTTTTGGCTTGGGTTAATTTTTTGTTATGAAATTAAGGGTGCGGTCATACTGCCTAGGCCTATGGTACTACCAGCCTCCCTAGCGGTCAAACCGCTTTGTCCAGTGCTACCACCCTCTCCACAACGGTCATACCTACCCTGACATGTTGAACTTCATTTTGCTTCTGCGCTTATTTGAGTTCTTTGTTGGTGTGATGAACTAATATTTCTAGCTGTTAATAGCTAGTGGAGTGAAAGTTTTAAAATACTTTTAAAAGATTGACTTTAAAGACATCATTTACTCTCTGATGCCATATCAGGTCCAACACACGTTCTAAATGGGGGGCGTAAAGGGTACTATGGTGTATTGATCCTTTTTCGTGGGTAATTTACTGGCACTTTGACCAGTTCTGAAGAATCGTGCATGTATGTCTGATCACACACCTGACGGTTAAGGTCTAACGACTTTGGCCAAGCCTTTTCTTGGCAGAAAGCGACGTTCTGAAATCAATCAGTTTAAATTTTGGTAAGTTCGGTACGTGCAGGTTTTCACGGACATCTCCTTGGGAAGAGAAGCGTCACACCACAACAAAAGAAGCGCATTAAACCGACAAAGATATGGGCGCGAGGTCTGTCATTTCTTGCAGTGCTACATCAAAATGCCCGCCGGAGCAAAGATTCTACGCACTTCGGTGCTTTTGCACCCGCTATACTCCTCTATTGTCGTGGGCAATGTTTTAGAAATTTTGCTATTTTTTTTAAGTTTATAAATTTATACACATATATGATCACGTACATAATAAAAATGACTGTAAAGTTATCTTATATGTACCACAAGAATGCTTAGTGGAAAGCCGGAGGATTGGATGGGGCAAAAGATGGGCATCTCTGAAGGTCACCTCAGGGGGAGAGGACATGTGAAGCACATGAACAATGTGATACACAACGGCGTCGGAGTTGTATGTCGGACATAGGGGGAGGACAACCCTCCTTTTCATTTTGGCTAAACCCTTGTATTACATATAATCTCCTGGTTCGTCTCCTTCTAAACCGTCAATTGTCAAGGAATATAGAGCATAGCCTCTAAATTGTTGATGTTCGCTTTTTTTAATGAAAAAGTGTGGTGCAGTTGGTCAGCGCAAGTATCTTCTAAGCCTAAGCAACCAAGAGGATGGATCAAAGGGGCTGCTCCAAACGACTTTTAAGCCGTGGCTTCTGACTGACTGTTGACTTTTTGGTTGAAAGTGCCCTATAGTATCTGTTAGTTTTTTCTGAGTCATTCAATTAAAAAATAAAAAAAATAAAAAACTGTTATATCATCACGAACAATGTAAGGGAATAAAGGAAAAAAAGGAAAAGCAAAAAAGCTAGAAAAAAAAAGCAAAAAAGCCTAAATTAAAAAGCCGATACGTTACAAGTGGCTTATGATTTTTGAAAGACAGAAGTCAAAACCGTTTTGAGCAGGTTCGATAGCAACCACATCTACGGATTTACCATCATATGGACAAGCAACCAAGAGAACGGATCAAAGTCCATGAGCAACTACATCTACGGATTTATTGTCAGATGGAGTCCATAGAAGAGCAGATAAATGATGTGTTCTTTTAAGCTGTGGTTTGTGACTTTTGAATTCTAACTGTTTGCAAGAGAGAGTAGGAGAGAGACATTCACATGTGATTTTAGCCGATATAAATGAATACAATACAATTCTACTATAATTAATTTGTTAATTTCATCCTAAAAAAATCTACAGTTTAAAAATTAGTTAATTTAGCATAAACCAAGAAACGCGAGCAAGCCGGCCAAGCCAACCCAGCAGCCGACCCACCCTAAAGCCGCTGCAGGAGTGGAGTGGCAATAGCCCACGAGCTCAACCCAAGCGGCCGTACGTTATTACTGGCCATGGAAACAGGACAGTAGTACTGGGAAGCGGTGGTGCTAGCAAGTCAACGTGCCCTCATCCTCTCCCTCCTTTTTAACCCAGCTGAGCTCCTGCGCCTAAAGCCGTGGCCTCGCCGTATCTTTGCTCTCCCACACAAACCCCTCTCCCCCCCAAAGTTCCCCAAAAAAGTCCCTCCCCACTAGTGCTCCGCCTCCCTCCCTCCCCATGGCGGCCCACGAGGCCTCCGCCGGCGCTGGCGAGGGCGGCGCGCGCCCTCCACCGCGCCCCGCGCTCTCCCTGCCCCCGCGCTCCGCCGTCGAATCCTTCTTCGCCGCTGCCGCCGGCGGCGGCTCCGTCTCCTCGGCCGAGACCAGCCCCGGCCCGCTCACCCTTGCCACCGCGCTCTTCCCCGACGCGCCCTCCCCGGCCTTCCACGGCTCCTTCACCCAGCTCCTCGTCGGCGCCATGGGCTCCCCCGCCGCCGGTCCCTCCTCGCCCTCGCCGTTCGCCGTGCCTCCGGGCCTCAGCCCCACCGCGCTCTTCTCCCCAACGGTAACCCCCCAACCCCCGGCAAACAAATTTGGATCCGGATCCTCTGAAGAGCAAAGCCAGAGAGCAACAGTTGTGCACGCACTGCAAACTACTACTATATCGATTTCACTGTTCATGAGCACAGTAGCAAAACTCACCGGAACATCTGTACTGGTGCATTTTATCTGTTCGGTCCATCTTAAGATCGGACGGCTCATAATCACTCAAAGGCACAACCCTTTTCACTCTGACTTCTCAACTTCAGATAATCGTCTTCTTTTTTTCACTTGCTCGTGCGACTGTGCTTGCCATTGCTTAGGTTTTGAGCTGGTGTGTTAAGAGTACAAGTAGTTAGTTAAATTTGCAGGTACTATGCTTCCAGTTATGCAGCCGATTTGTGAGGTTAGTACAATGATGGTGCCTTGGACCAATCTCATCAGAAATCTAGAAATCTACGTACCAATCTAAGAGCGTTGGATTCACATGGGAGCTAAGCAAAATAGTGGGCTAGGTCCGTCCCATAACCAAACTTGTGGTTGCATGATTTGTGTGTAGAAAAGACGAGCACAAAGATTCGGTCCTTAAGCAACTCAAGTGAGACCAACCACAAACCTAGAGTTTGTGCAATCCCTACACAGCTATTTAAGAAAGGACATGTGCAACCTATGCATGGCTCATCCAAAGATGACACGTGCAATCCCTGTACGGTCAATCCAATATATGCAATCCTTGCACCGGACTCTAATCAACCACTCGCCTGAGTCTCTACCATTTTAGAAAACATTTTCCTGTTTCCAGTAGTAATCCATGTTACCATTTCATTATCATATTTTCAAGTTCAGTTGGTATTGTCTGTGTTGTACTTCATTTCAGCACTAAGGTATTTCTAAGCACAACTATAATGAACTAAAGTTTAACCAATGGTGTAGTTATCATTATTTATAAGTATCCTAAGGCGACATAGAAAGGGAATATCAACAATCAAGGAAGGGGAATATTAGGCATCAAGTGCATAGTATAACTGAGAGATAAACATTTAACATATCATTTTAACAATTATTTATAATAAGCATGCATGTATATTTGAATGTAAAATATTGGCATTTGAATACTAGGTTCATCATAATCAATCATAGGGACTTGCCTTGATGATATGTGGCTAGGGTGGGATCATGTTCGTCAGTGACGGTGGCGTCCGAAGCGTCAAAGTCTATACACGCGAAACCATCCATATTCATCAAACATTTAAATAAAATTCAAATGAACTCCAAAAATTATTGTTTTGGTATTATTGGAAAGGTTTTTGAATTTAGATGATTTTAAAAACAAAATCATTGGCTTTGGATCGAAATGCTTTCAAAGTTTGAACCGAAATGAAATTCCAGAAATTCAGAAATCTCTGACAGGTGGGGTCAGCTGGAATTTCCTTTTCTTTTTAAATTATTTTTCTTAAGAAAATTTTTCGTTGGTTGACAAGTGGGGTCAGATGGTTTTTTCTTTTCTTTTCTAATTATCTTTTACTTGTTAAAATGAGAGAGGCTGACATGCGGGGTTGCGGTTCACATAGAGTTGGTCCACGCAGCTTTTTCCGGAGAGTGGGACCCACATGTTAGTGACAGTGGTCGATAGACTTGGCTTACACGATGGTTTAACTGGCGTGGGGTCCACATCTCAGTGAGTTACGGATTTAAATCCTAGGTTAATTAAGATTCCTAATCTTAGGAGGCCCGCATGTCATTCTAAGGTTAAGTGTATACTTAATAGTTAACTTAATCCTGAGTTTAATTAATCAACTGACACCTGGGGTCCACCAGTCAGTGAGACTAAATGGATTTACAGAGAGGCTCATGGCGGAGCTCCTTGGCGAGCTCGTCGGCGGTGAGGGGAAGGTCGGCGTGCTCGGCCATACGCCAAAATGGAATGCTTCGTCAAGAGCTAGCTTTTGGTGGTGACAGCGCTTGGTGAGGGGTACTGCAGTTGCGGCTAGCCGGCGGTGAGCGGTGGTGTCAGGCAGCGGAAAAGTGGCGACGGCACAGAGCTGTGCTTGGGCCAAAATTATGCGCGCATATAGGTTCAGTGAGTTTTCAGGGATGTTTTGGGCGCTGCGTGGGGACCTAGGGTCATCGGAGTGATGTTGGCGACGAGCAAGGCAGCATCGTCATGTCGATGATGGTGAACTTAGGATTTAATACCAAATTTCATCAAATTGGAGGTGGCTCTAGATCTACAAGCTAAGGTGAAGCGATGCTTATGGCTTATTACGCGATGTGCCGTGCTGTCCATGGTGGCCTGCGGCGGTGAGGATAGGTGAATGTGGTTGAGGTGTTATGCCGGTTCTAGGATCCGATGGTTAGCCTGTAAGATTGGCTTTAAGCTGAATTGCAAAGGGGCTGAATGGATTACTGAGATTTCGGTCGAGGCATGCGAATGATGACGGTCAAGAGCTTGGTCGGCGCCGGAGACGATGGGCGTGTCCTGGCAGATCTAGGGCATGGCAAGGCAATCCAAGGGGTGCGCTAGCATAGGGAAGTCAAGGTGAGCAATAAGAACACGATGACAACGATCGAAGCTCACCCGGGCAAGAGAACGGGAGGCGAGGTCGACGGCGGCTCTGCGCACAGCGGCGAGGACGTCGGCTTCGGGCTTCCTGAGGGAAAACGGGCAAGGGAAGGTGAGCACAAGGTAGAAAAGGATGAGGCGAACTCAACGCACACGATAGCGTCGTCAGGGACTCACTGGATGGCGAAGAATCGAGTGGCAAAGCTCGCGGCGAGACTTGGGGAAATTCTTCCTCTCTGAAGGCGCTGGGGTTGTGCGAGCTTGTAGGAAACACTTAGTGAGTGAGCGCGGAGCTTGTGACGCGCTAAGGTTGGCTTAAATAGGGGCGATGAGGGAGAGATGGCACATGTGCCACAATGGCTTTGGTCGCAAGAGATAGAGAGAGAGAGAGCGTGAGAGAGCGAGAGAGGGCCCACTTGTCAGTGGCGGCAAGAGAGTGAGTGGCGCGGTTGGGCTGGCGAGCACGCGGGCGTGGGAATGGGTTGATGAGCGCGTGAAGAGTTGGCCGGCTCGGCTGGGCCACAGCGGGGGAACGGAATGGCGAGTGGGTGGGGCCGGAGGATTTGATTTGGCCCAAAAAGGGAAGGAGGGAAATAATAAGGTTTAAACTTAATTCTAGATTTCCGATTTGAGTTTGAATTTGTAATTTGAATTCGAGGAGGAACTTGCACATGAAAATTTTAGGAAAAATTCCTCAGCATCCAATTATCTTTTAGAAGTTTTGAATTCACATTTTTTAGCCAACTAATTTATTTTAAAAATCTTAAACTCCAACAAGGTTTTGGAATTTTTTTTAAAATGCACCAAAAATTCTAGAAATTCATGGAAAAATTATGCATGTTTATCTGGAGGCAAAATTGGGCTGTTACATGGGTGAGATGGTTCTGTTGTTCATTTAGTTAAGCTTGTTTTATGTTGAAGCATGGGTGGAAATGTCCTGTCGTTCCCTAATAGCCTGAGTTTCTTTGGGTGGGTCGGTGCAAGAAACTTATGTCCTGAGACAATTTGGAATTTGGCCTTGGTTAGCAATTAAACTAGGTCCTTCTGTTTGAACTATTGTATGTTGAAGGAAATCAATAGTACAGTTTTAATACTACAGTATTCCAGCGGAAGAGGGCATCGAGAAATCTTGATAAATTTGTTAGACTTTGATGTAACTCTCTTCTTTTCTCTAATTGCACAATTATCCAGTGAGTTTCTCTTATAGGTTGCAACATTAACACAAGAAGGGTTATTGGACTAGTTAATTAATTATGTTTTATCGTGCTCTGCCATATATGCATACTATTGATGTTTGATTTATCTCAAGGATTGCCTGTGCACAATCAGGTTATTGCATTGTAGTATTCTTATCAGTAAATAGTCGCCAAAAGATAGGATGCCGCAAAGAGAATTTAACATTCAATTATAAAAATTTAATGGGTTTTCACAACAGTGATTCTATTGTGGTTGCCATGATGCGGTCAAAGTTCTAAAAAGCAGTAAGTGGTAAGTGATCAGTCACCTTCCTGCTTAGTATTTAAGCCGAAAATGGGTGCTTATAGGTTGTTGGAAAAGTTTTGAAGACTTTGTGCATTCTGGACATGGAAGTGGAGGTTTCTTCATGCTCTACATGCATTCTTTCCATGCCGCAACCGAATCTTTCTATCGGTGTGTTTTAGTGTTAGGAGAGCAAACATAATGAACGGCTAATAATTTGATTAGTAATCTGAGTGCTAGAAAGGCATGAGCTTGGGCTGGAAAATAAAATATTAGAGTATATGTGTGTTCCAAATTGTGTATGACATTGCAAGCGGGGCGTAAGGTGTTGTTAGAGATGTCAAGTTTGCAAATATCATTTTGCTAACTAACAGTTTAACCAGAGGCACGAAGCAAATTATGATAATGGGTTGTGTGTCATGGATTTTCATGTTTATCCTATCATTAAGTTTAATGAGTTGCTCATTTTGGCCCTGTGAATAGTGAAATGGATATTCTTATTTCCTTATGTGTTGTGAAAATTGTGATGCCTGTTCATGTGCCTTTGCTAAGTATGCGGATATTGATTACACAATGGTCATAGTGGTGTCACGTCAAGTCAGTGTTACCTGGACATGGATGTACCTAAAGATTGTGCACCCATGCATTCTTGCACTTCAATGCATGTCAGGCATGACAGCATGAGTTTACACTGACTGGATACTGCTTGGCTTATCCTTTGGAGCTCTGAGTGGAAGTTCTTATGAAAAGGTTCAAGAAAAGGCATCAAAGGATGGAAAAAGTGATTGGGTGAGTGCAATAATCATGGTATAATTGCTTATGGACTTTTTGGAAGGTGTAGATTACTCAAGCTAATTTTGGCCAGCTTGTCTACATAAACCCTATATGGCACATTACATCCCTACCAGTGCCAGTGCTGCGATGAAGTAGATTGATTATGATTGCAGGCAGTGCATGTGGACCACTGGGACTGCATTGCCCCTTTTGGCCTACTTCTGGGTCTGGTCCTGGTGTTCTTGGAGGCACCACGTAACATCTTTGGCATTGAGCTGATCCATGCCAAGATCCAGCAAATGTATTTCACATTCTGATTGAACCTTTTTAGTAACCAACAAACTCAAGTATCTCTCATCCAACATTAGGTTGAAATAGTCTAATCCTAGCAATTTGATAAATTCTTTTTGGCAGCTTTCCCTATTTGATCATCTAGATAAGATTAGCCCAATCCTAGGAATATGAAATTATGAACAAGCTCTGCTTACCAGGTTTTGCTTGTTAAGGATATGAAAAGGAAATAGATAAGGACTCATGGGCCGAGAGGCCAATGGCCGCACGGGCCGAGAGGCCAACAGGCTGCACGAGCCAGGAGGCCCAAGAGTTTGAAGGATTTTTTTTTCTAATGCAAATTTTTTTTCAGTCTTTAATATTTTTTTTTGAGTCTTCCGTTGCGTCCATCCAAAATCTGTAGTTTCTAATTTTTGTTCGTTCAAGCCGTGCGAGTCCACAAATTTATTGTCAGTCATAGAAGTGTAGGATTTTTATTTTGCTTGACAGCAGCCGCCGCTCTACTATCTGAGCCGCGTGCAGATCGGAGAAGTCGTCATGATGCCGCCGCTTCTTTAGCCGCCGCCCCGAGCTTTAAAGGCCGCCGCGCGTCCTCTATGCACTGCGCCGCCGCCTCTTGGGTTTCGATCTGCGCCGTCATGCATCTATCTATTCCTCTTCGGCTTGATTTGACAATTTATTCCAAGGTTGCACGCAACGACGACACCATCAAGACTCGGACTTTGGATTTATCTTGTTTTAGTGTCAACTCTTTTCCAAATGCAATGCTATTGCATACGCCTTGCATTTGAGAGGGGGTGTTAATGATATGAAAAGGAAATAGATAAAGACTCTTATTTATTTCCTTATATGACTTGTATTCTTTCCATATACCCTCTTGTACTCTTCTATATATATGACTCTTTGGGTCTCATATCAATATATACGATATTCATAACATTGCTATGATCAATCTAAGCTGTTTCTTTTCCCAAAAAACTAAGCTGTTGCTTTTCCCTAAAAATCTAAGCCTGTGCTTACTTGCTCTAACCTTTCTCTTTCCATGCCCAAAGTTCTGAACCAGACCTATGTGTGGGATTTTTTTTGGAGAACCTTTGTTCCTTCAGGCACTGCATTACAAACTATGGTTAACTTTACGGCACAACATTTCCTGGTTGCCAATAACCAGTCAGAACTGATCAAATTGCATCAAACAGGATTGAGTAAACTTGCATCGATAAGAAATAGAGAATAAATTGTGAATATACTAGTCTGTGGATGAGTTTAGCCATTTCTTTTTCCTTTTTGATAGCTTAATATTGTAGTAACTAGCTATAATTACTGAAAACTAAGAGAACATCATGGAAAATCTCTGAAATCAGCAAGCTTCTGGTTGGTCTTCAACAAAAACCGGTGAGTTCTTTAGTGATTCTTGGCCATGTTGTGACTGGTACGCTGTGATTCGGGCAAGTTTCAGCATTTTTTTGGCTGGTTGCCTCTGGTTCCCAGCCTGGAGCCAGTGCCAGCGTGCCAGTACTAATGTGCTAATTTGTTGCGGAGGGTAACCAACCATGTTGCAAACTAATATTCTAAAATTTTCCCGAGTCCTCCCTTATGTTTCATGAGATATGCCTGAAACTTAGTGCTGTGTAAATGAACTGGGTGGGATAAAGTGTACCCATTGAACCAGCAAATGTGTCTTGACATCCTGAATGCCATACTTGATTTTGGTGTTATCTTCCTTTTTGTTGTTGTTTTAAGAACAAATCTTAATGTTTGCTTTTGGTTTGCAAATTCTTGTCATTTTGTTTCTCAAGGCAATATTTCCCACCAAATGCCCCTATTAATTGCTTAATGGTGATGGTGTTAGAGAGATGGTTATATAATTAAGGGCAAACTATGTCAAATACTAAAGCATTAACTCATTCCTTCTATGTGCATGGAGCTAAAATAACAAGTAATTCACACTGGAGGCAATTATATAGCATGAAGCCATGACAATGATGCTTGATTTTGTGTTCTTTGTCTTGAGTTTTCTTGAACATCTGTTTGACATTGTTTGTTTACTTGTGCTGCTTATTAGATATTACATTTGCAAATAAAGATCTGTTCATGTCTTGACTTATATATGCTATTATAATTAATTCTGCAGGGGAACTTTGAAATGTCCCATCAACAAGCCTTAGCACAAGTAACGGCACAAGCAGTCCATTCTCATTACAGTATGGACAATCAAGCAGATTGCTCACTCCCTTTCTCATCGACAACAACATCAGCTTTGACATCACAGCATGTAAACACTTCTGCCAATGTGGCATCAACGCAGGAGATACCAACTCCGCCATCACATACGGGTAATAACAACATTGAATCAAATGAGGTTTTACAAGGATTCCAAACTTCTGCCCTCGCTGTGGATAAACCTGCTGACGATGGCTACAACTGGCGGAAGTATGGCCAGAAGGCAGTTAAGGGTGGGGAGTATCCAAGGAGCTACTACAAATGTACCCATGCAAGCTGTCCAGTTAAGAAGAAAGTGGAGCGCTCAGCAGATGGACAGATCACGCAAATAATTTATAGAGGCCAACATAACCATCAACGCCCAGCAAAAAGGAGGTCCAAAGATGGTGGTGGTTTACTGAATGAATTAGACGATTTCCATGAGAATGAAGATGCTTCAACTAGGTCAGAACCAGGCTCCCAAGATCATTCTGGAAAATTTGAGGCGTCAAATGATGGCATCGCAGGGCCTTCAATGTCTAGGATGGGAGAGGGAGGTGATCAATTGTCAGGCTCAAGTGATAGTGAGGAGGAGAGCAATGATGAAGTAAGGGCCGACAACGGAGATGCTGGTGATGCTATTGCAAACAAAAGGTAGTTGATGTACTGAACAAAATTTTTATTAGTAGGAAATTTTCTAGCTTCAATCAGTAGTTACCAGAACACGGTTTGCTTGAGTCACGGTATGGGGTTCGTGGCACGCGGCACACCACTTTTTCTTCCAAATTCCACTGCAAACACGAACCTTGTACCCTGAACCGGTTTGGGTTTGGCGAATCCGGCATGAGATTCGTGGGTGTATAGCGAATCCATTAATTATGCTTCAATCTATAAATGCTAGTTTTATTGGACAGGCATGTGCCAACTCCAGCTCAAAGGATCATTGTGCAAACAACTAGTGAGGTTGATCTTTTGGATGATGGCTACCGGTGGCGCAAGTATGGACAGAAAGTGGTAAAAGGGAATCCTCACCCAAGGTAACCCCATTGTCATTTTGCACTTACTATCTATCTTCTTTACATCCATTCTTCCATGAGTTCTCACTTGCTTTGAAAATGGCCCATTTAGTTGGACTGTTGGAGCAACTCTGATTAACTCCATGTTATCTTGGACCTGTTCGCAATTGTTTGTTAGTTATTTCTTTGTAACTTACTATTTGTATAGTTGTAGATACATGGTATATGTTGGTGCCCCATTGGTCCTTGGATTATAAACGTTGTAGATGAATGCAAGTATGGTATATGAATGCAATATGCTCCGTAGTATGACATCCATAAACATGTACTATATAGTAACTTAACTGCTCTTGTTGCATTACTAAACCATCAAATCAGGTGCTTTGGAAGTCAGGAACTAACTCCTTGTTGAATGATGTAATCATGTAAATGGATGTGCTGGTGGGCTGCTAAGTAAAAAGGGATATCTAATGTTTTATATAATGGGTTGCAGAAGAACAGTGGTTAAGTATTTCTATAGAGCATAGCGCTGAGCTGGTGATCCAGCGGCCACAGCACAACTCCAGAGATAAAAAAACCAATATGATTATGCAGGAGATCTAAGATTTCTACTGTGGGGACCCGGATTTGATAATCCGAATCTCTTGTGTATTTCGAGCTAGTTCTTGGATAAGGAGCTAGCTCACATGGCAAATATCACAACCATACATACGAGTGAATCAAAGGAGTACTTCGTATTACATAGACAACCACGAATATGTCTTATGACCAAATTTTACATAACAGGCCGTTAGACCAAATGAGATTGTTCATAATAAAGCAGTAGAATAATACGTAAACCAAAAGGGTATCTATATCTTGCCACAGACAATCAACTGGGCTTAAACCTAATTCTGCCTTTCGTCTTCCATGCCATAGCCGAAGGCATGGGGGAACCCATACACCAGGTCACAACTTCCATCATCTAAAACCATATATTAAATAACAATAAGTACAAACATACTCAGCAAGTCCCTATAACAGAATGCAACTACATATATACTTCTACATGCAAGGCTTATCTAAGTTAAAGTCTTATGTCTCTATTTAGCTTAAAGTCTAATTTAGTTAGATTTTGAACCTATGACTTAGCCATTTTTACATTAAAACCAATATCATTTTTTAGTCAAGTTTACCATAAGAGCGAACTCCCTCCACTTTCATGTCAATTATTATGAGAGTGAAATCCCTCCACTTTCATTTCCATTTTCATGAGAGCGAATTCCCTCCACTTTCATTTCCATTTTGAGTTGGTTATCACAACCATTATTAGTTTATTATTTATTTATGAAAACTACACAAGTGTAACATTTCTACACTTTTGCCCATGTTCAATGGCACGGCTATTCGAACATATTTTTAACACTTTATAGAGATCGTACAACTTTATCCACAATATATGATTAACTCATAATGTTGGCCACTACACGCTTCTGTAGACACACGATCAAGAAAATCATAACAAGCCTTTTACATACTTAGGCCTGTTAATATTAGCTTTTGCTGATGGCTTTTGGCTGCGGCTGATGAATAGTAATGGCTGATGAATAATAGTGACTGATGAATAGTAGTGTATTATGTAAAAAAGATGGTGCAACGAAAGGCACTACAACATTCGGACCGCCATGCGACATACATAATTGTGATATAATAAAAATACAAAGTACGTTACAATATGGGAAAGCGAAAAGTAGTGGCTGATGAATAGTAGTAGCTGATAGAAGCGCTTATAGAAGCTGTGGCGTTCGTATTGGCTTCTGCTTCTAGAAGTAGAAGCCAATACGAACATGCCCGTAAACGATGCTTACTGTCACTCCAAGGTTAATCTTCAGCACTAGCAACTGTGGCCGCTCCCTTTCTGAGTTACGCCTCAGCCCTAGAACGTTCCCATCTCAGGTTACGTTTTCAATGATGGGCCCAGTTGTTAGGCAGCCTACGGTCCTTCTCAACTAGATCCACAAGGACAGTGATCGTTACAGGTTATTTCCACCAATCGCATTAGAAATTTAGAAATCCATGTACCAATCTAAGAGCGTAGGATTCACATCGGAGCTAAGCAAATTAGTGGGCCAGGTCTGTTCCATAACTAGATTTGTGGTTGCACAATTTGTATATAGAAAAGATGAGTACAAGAATTCGGTCCTTAAACGAGTAAGGCAAGACCAACCACAAACCCAGAGCTAATGCAATCCTTGCACAACTATTCAAGAAAGAACACGTACAATCCATGTACGACCAGTCCAATATGTGCAATCCCTGCACTGGTCTTCAACCAATCACTCGCCCAAGTCTCCATTATTTTAGAAAATATTTTTCTGTTTCCATTGGTAACCCATGTTACCATTATTATCATGTTTTTGATGGATAAGTCTCTGTGTTACATGGTGCTTGTGGGGCTGCAGCATTTTTTCTTTTTTGCCCTTCAAGGACAGCATCCTTGACTAGCATCTTAGCATCTAGGACAGCATATTAGGACAAGCATCTTAGGACAGCATCTTAGACTAGCATCTTAGCATCTAGGACTAGCATCTTAGCATCTAGGACAACATCTTAGACTAGCATCTTAGCATCTAGGACATCATCTTAGACTAGCATCTTAGCATATGCTTGGCTGGTTAGCAGTCTATAAATTTGTATCCCCAACCCCTCAGGTTGGTATAGCATTGTGTGAGAAATAAAGCTAGAAAATTGCCCCATCTCCAAGTGTTATCCTCTCGATGAGAGTAAGGATCTTGCTATCACCAAGAGCAAGAGTCCAGCGACTAACAAGTGGTATCAGAGCCGTACTATCACATAGCTCGAGCATCTCCTGCTCAATCCCTTCTCCTGCGTCGCTTCGGCCTCGCGGCAACCCCCTGTTCGACGACGGCGGCTCATCGAGGCGCCTCTCTCACGCAGCGGTCCCGGTGGTGCGCCATGTCCGCAGATAGTCTCGGCCTTCTGTCGCCTCGAAACACGCGGCGGCGGCGAAGCCGAACTTCAGCTGGCGCGAGGAACGCGAGCGGCGGCGGCACAGCGGCTAACTGCGGCGGAAAAGCGCGTCAAGGCGGCGATGGCGGGCTGGCGGCGGCAGAGCGGAGGTGGAAGCGGCGGCGGCGGCAGATGCGCGCGGCGGCGGCGGAGGTCGAGGTTCTGCGTGGCGGCAAAGCAGCTCCATCTCTGATGATAGCGGCCAGCGGACCTTGAGCGGCGGAGAAGGAGGCGTATGCGAGCGGCGGCGCGGTGGGCGGCCGACGACAGCGGGCGCACGGCGCTCTTGGAGGACACGACGCGCGGCGGCGTGCAGTCGACGGAGAGCACGACCTTCACAGCGACGCGGCTCTCTCCCGGTTCGATCTGGTGGTCACCACGAGTACCAGTGTCGTCGGGGCGTCGGCCCGGCGGCGTGGCCTACCCTCACCAAAACCATCTACGTCGAGTGGGTGCGGTGATGAGGTAAAGCTCCAGTGCGGCATATGTGAGATGCGGTCCGATGCGGCGACGTCGACTACGACCGGGATCGGCGGCGCCGGATGCTCTCATCGCCGCAGATCTCGCCGAGATGCGCTTCTCGCTTACTAACAAGCGGATCGCCAAAGAAGCTTGGGGCGCCATCATTGCGACGCGCGGCGGCGGCCGCGCGCGCAAGTCCACATTACGCCACTACGCAGGAGTGGGAGAACACGCCTTCAAGCCGGTGAGGACGTTGATGACTTTGCTCTCCGTCTCAACACTCATTGCGAAGATGGTGCGGTTCGGCGGCGACACCTACGGCGAGGAGAGGCGTGGAAAAGCTCTTCCGCCGCGTCCCAGAAGTACAAGCGGATGGCTCGCTCGATCGAGTCTCTGCCGGACCTCTCACGATGACGATCGAGGAGGCATTGGGTCGCCTCAAGGTCGTTGGCGATGATGAGCCACGCGCTCTCGGGACCCGTCACCATTGGCGGAAGCTCCTCCTCGCTCGGGAGCAGTGGGCACGGCCAGGGTGACAGGAAGAAGGGAGCCTTCTTCCACGACAGCGGCCGCAGCGTGGCAAGCGGCAAGCGCGCAAAAGACGCCTGTGCGGCGCGAGGACGTCTTGAGGCGATGACCGTGGGCGCCAGTGGGCGCGGCCGCAAGCAAAGCCGTGCGAGGCGACTCTTGCCACAAGCTGCGGCAAGCACGGTCATTGGGCCAAGGATTGTCGGCGACCACGACGCGGCGAGCCCACGTCGCGCGGCGGAGGAGGAGCGGCGGCTCGTTCATTGCTCATGCGAGCATCGAACTACCTCCGAGGCACCGGCCGCGGCGACTCTCCTCCACCTTGACGAGCCAAAAGCACACGCCTCCTCGGCGGCGGTTAAACAACGACAAGACCGACGGGTGGTGCCTCGACACTGCGCCACCCACCACATGACCGGGCGGCGGAGTTCTTCTCGAGCTCGCCTCAGCGTTCTAAACACCGTCAAGTTCGGCGACGCCTCGCGAAGTGGAGATCAAGGCGTCGGCTCTATCGTCTTCGTCGCCAAGGCGGCGAGCACCGGCTCACGGTGTCTACTACATCCCCGCGTTGAGGAACTCCATCATCAGCTTGGGACAGCTGGATGAGAACGGATCGCGCGTGGAGATCGAGCACGGTCTTTGCGATCGGGATCATCGCCATGGCTCCTCGTCAAGGTCAGCAGAGCAACCGCCTCACGTCCTTCACGCGCAGTGGCGCAACCTCGTGTCTTGCGCCCGCCGCGACGACGGCGCTTGAGGTGGCACGGCGTTTGGGCACCTCAACTTTGAGGCCCTTAGGCGGCTCGGCGGCGGGAGATGGTGCGGGGCATGCCGCGCGTCGACCACGTGGGCGATTCTGCGACACTGCGTCTCACCAAGCTGCGGCGACTCCTTCCTCGCCAGCGAGCTTCGCGCCAAGGAGAAGCTGGAGCTCGTACACGGTGACCTCTGTGGCCCCGTGACACCGGCTACACCTGGAGGCCGGCGCTACTTCCTCGTCGACGACGTGTCCCGCTACATGTGGGTCATCTGCTCGGCGTCAAAGCGGCCGCGGCGGGCGCCATCAAGCGCCTTCAAGGCTGCTGCGGAGGTGGAGTGCGGCGCAAGCTTGGGTCCCACGCACGGACAACGGCGGTGAGTTCACGGCGGCGAGTTTGCGGCGTCTTCGCGGCAAACGAGGATCCATCGTCACTTCTCCGCGCCGTACGGCGTCTTAGCATCTAGGACTAGCATCTTAGCATCTAGGACAGCATCTTAGACTAGCATCTTAGCATCTAGGACAGCATCTTAGACTAGCATCTTAGCATATGCTTGGCTGGTTAGCAGTCTATAAATTTGTATCCCCAACCCCTCAGGTTGGTATAGCATTGTGTGAGAAATAAAGCTAGAAAATTGCCCCATCTCCAAGTGTTATCCTCTCGATGAGAGTAAAGATCTTGCTATCACCAAGAGCAAGAGTCCAGCGACTAACAGTTTTCAACTTCAATTGGCAATGTTTGTATCGTACTTCATTTTACCACTAGGCATTTCTAAGTACAACAATAATTGTCTAGAGTTTAATCAATGGTGGAGTTATCATTACTTGTAAATTTCCTAGGGCAACATGGTAAGAAAATATCAATAATCAAGAAAGGGGATACTAAGTATCAAGTGCATGGTATAACTAGGCAATAAACCTTTAACATAGCATTTTACCAATTACCCATAATAAGCATGCATATATATTTGAAAGAAAAATATTGCATTTGAAAACTAGGTTCGACATGATCAATTATAAGGACTTTCCTTTATCAAATGTGCTGAGGGTGGGATCTTATTCGTCAGCGACGGGGGCGTTCGAAGCGTCAAAGTCTATGCACACGAAACCATCCACGTTCAACCAACCATTCAAATAAATTTCAAATGAACTCCAAAAATTATGATTTTGGTACTGTTGGAAAGGTTTTGAATTTAAATGAATTTAGGAATAAAAATTATTGGATTTGGATTTGAAATGAAGAAGTTATGGCCTTTCAAGTTTTGAACTGATTTGAAATTCCAGAAATTAAGAAATTTCTGACAAGTGGGGCCATCTGAATTTCTTTTTCTTTTTGAATTGTTTTTCGGTAGGAAAAGCCTTGGTGGCTGACAGGTGGGGTTGGTTGGGGGTTTTCTTTTCTTTTCTAATATTTTCCTTAAGAAAATCATTGAGGGATGATAGATGGGGTCCAGGGAGTTTTATTTATGTTTTCTATTTATTTTAATTCAGGGAAAATGGTGAGGCTGACTGGTGGGGTCATGGCTCACATAGACTTGGTTCACACGGCCATTTACCGAGAGGTGGGGCCACTGGTCAGTGATAGTGGTCCATAGGCTTGGTCTACGCAACGAGTTAAAGGATGTGGAGACCATATGTCAGTGAGTTACGGTTTAAATCCTAGGTTAATTAAGAATTCCTAATCCCTAGGGCCCACTTCATATTAGCAGTAACCACATCATTAACGACTAACTAATGTACCGGTTAAGCTAATTACTCTATCGCTCGGGGCCCACTTGGCAGTGACCCAAGTTCGTCTTCTTCCACAGCCGAGTTAGGGGACGACCATGGCGGCTTGGCCGAGCTCGGAGTTGGCGGTGAGGGGCACGACATCCTTGCGTGAGGGGCAAATTGGAATGCGGGGGTCACTACGGTCCCAATGGTGGCGACGGCAAGGCCGGAGATGGCGTGAGGCGACGGCGCGAGGGTGAGGACGGTAGCGGTGCTACGGTGCACATGGCAATGGCAATTGCTAGCACAAAACTCGAAAGTGAGGTGGGCGTAAGCATCTATAGGGTAGCGCAAAGCTAGGGGAGGTCTTGGCGCTACGGGAGCGGCGGTAAGCTAGGTGCTCCATGGCGGCCAGGGACGACGACGCGAGGGAGCTACGGTGAGCTACATGGCTCCTAGGCTGGCCTATTGCGTTTGCCTTACTTTGAATGACACGGGAACGGAATAACTTACTGGAAGACGGAGGGGAAAGGGGAGATTGACGGCGGCAATGTTGGCGGTGGAGCGGCGCACGGTGGCGAGTCACGAATTCGGCTCCCCTATGGCCAAGTAAGCACAAGGTGGCGAGCACAGGATAGGCGGAGGTGAGGCGAACACGGAAACAATGATGGTGTCGGTGGGGACTCACCGGAGCTGGGAAATTTGGCGGTGGAAACCGGCGACCGGAATTAAGGGAAAAGGCTTGATTGGCTCCAACTGGAGGCGAAGAGGGGGGAGAGCTCAGGGGAAGGGAGAGCGAGGGGAGGCACACTTGGTGACGTGGTTGGGCACTGCGTTTATAGAGTGAAGGAGGGAGAACGAGTGGAGGGTGAAGCTCAGTCATGGCATGGCGTCTGAGTGGTGGGCTCGTGATGGCGCTGGCGCACAAAGGTGACTACCTCACGGATGCGCAAGGCTCGAGGGGGTGTGACAAGCCTTCAATGCCGCTGTGCAAGCTTGTTTGAGTGACTCGGAGAGTAACAACGAGAGAGAGAGAGAGAGAGAGAGAGTTCAGCGTGCGAGAGAGGAGGAAGAAGAATGATAAATGGCTAACGGGTGGGACTATGGGACCCAATGGTCAGCGACGAGTGAGGGAGAGGGTGGCGAGTTGGGCTGGCGAGCGTGCGGGCAGGCAGGCTGGCTGGACCACGACGATGGAGGGAAAGAAAGAGTCGGCTGGGCGGCAGGTGGGTTTCGGCCCGGTGGCCTGGAGGGAAAAAAATCTAGAGTTTAAACTTTTAGTTTTGGTTTGAATTTGAGTTTGAATTTCTATTTTGAATTCCCAAAGGAATTTGCATATGAAAATTTTAGGAAAAATTCCTCAGCATCCCATTAACGTTTAGAAATTTTGGTTTCACATTTTTGGGCTAAGGGATTCATTTTAAAAATCTTATACTCCAACAAGGCTTTGGGAATATTTTTAAAAATGCATCAATTTTTTTTTAAAATTATGGAAAATCATTCCTGTTTCTTTAGAAGATAAAATTGGACTATTACATCTACTAACTTCTAGATTGCTATACAATAATTCAGGAGGAACAATTCAAAATGGCTGATGCACACACTAAAGTAGCCACTATGAAGTGTCCACAGCCCCCTCACCTGCTATAGTGCACTATTTAGAACAATGTTATCAATATTAAAACTATATAGGTAACTATATTTCTATTGCATGAAAACTTGGAATGTATGTGCTCTATCGAGGAGGATTATCTCATAATCTAGGCAACATTGGACCTGATCTAAGCTTACAGAATCCTTTCAAATGTTTTCTCTGCTCCAATTCCTTGTGTTGTTGCAAGTGTGGTGCATATTTAAACTTCAAAGAAACATCTCATGGATTCAATTCTAAGAGTTAACCCAATGTTCTTAATGAATAATATTTGGAACTACATGAGAAAAAATGTGGCTATGTACACATGAAAGAGGAAGGAAGAGTTTGTATGCTCACTCTGGAGCTAGTGTCCTTACGTGTGCTTTTAGCCCTTTACAAGGATTGGCTGTCGTGCTATCAGGATTTGTATAATTCACACTTCAGTTGAAAATTAGATCCATTAGCCATTTATTAATTTTTTTAGTGTTATCTGTTAAGAATAGAATAGAAAATAGATTATTTGTTTCCTTATATTCCTCACATTCCATATCTGTACGTGGCATATTCTTCTGTACTCTCTATATATATTGCCCTTTGGGCCTCATGAATAGATGCACAATATTCATAATATGGTATCAGAGCAAGGACTCTGACCTATCTCCGCTGCTCCGACGTCGCCCGGGTCGTCTCTATTCTGTCTTTGCCGCCGCTTCTTTGGGGTCCGTAGCTTCCGTTCTTGGCGCCGCCGCCGCCGCCGATCCAACGCCGCCGCTTCCATTCTTGGCGCCGCCGCCAGCCGCCAGATCCGACGCCGACGCCTTGATCCGTCGTCGCCGGTCGCCGCCTTGTTGTTGCTTGTTGCCGATTGGGATGACGCTGCGTCGCTCGGGTCCGCCGCCTCCGCCGCCCGCTAGCCGCCGTCGTTGGCCGCCAGGATCCGCCGCCGGTCGTCACCGCCGCCCCGCCGCTTCGTTGCCTCGTCGGCCGCTGCTCGGGTCTCGCCGACCCGTTGCCGCCGCCGGGTTCTCGCCGCCGCCGTCCGTCGGCTCCGGCCCGCCGGCCGTGTCTGCCTCTCTGCTCCCCATCGTGTTGGGCGTTTTTTTTTTGTTTTAGTCGGTTTGGTTTGTTCACCAAAGCTTTATTAAATGTAAAAATAAAAACCGTTGCTCTAACCGCCGCGCCATCCAACGCCGCCTGTTAGACTTCGTTGCCTTGGTCGCCGCATGCCCAAAGACCGCCACCGATGGCTTCCGTTCCATCTGCTGCGATCCCATTTTCGGGAACAAAGCTTCATGGAACGAAATACAGGTTATGGTCTTCCCTCATGGATATCACGCTTGATGGTCTCCGTCTTTGGGGACATGTTATCGGTGAACGTCCTTCTCCGTCACCGCCGGTTCAGTGGCCTCCTCGGCAGTCTATTTCTGTACCTCCTGGAGCAGATGAGGCTGCTAAAGAGAAGGCGAGGTCTTCTTGCTACTGCCGATCTTTGCGATGAGGCTTTTCAGTATGCCATTGACGCTTTCGAGTGCTGGTGTGCTGATGAGGCCCGTCTTCGTACCATCCTTGTGGTCAGCGTCGACGACTCCATTCAGCCAGATATCGTTCTACTGCGGTCTACTCGACAGATCTGGGACTACTTGCGCGAGCGATACCAGCAGAGTAGTGATGCTCAGTTCTTTTCGCTTCAGCGTGAGTTGGAGATGCTTCGCCAGGGAAATTCTTCCGTCGACGACTTCTTCCGAGCTCGCTAGTCTCGGCGACGCCTAGATGAGTGGCTTCTCCACCGTGCCGTGATTGCCACGAGTTCGTAAGGCGGATCATGATCGTCTTCGTCTTTATGATTTCGTCTGCCGCCTTCGCCCGTAGTTTGAGCTGTCGAGCTCAATCTGGCGAGTCGCCGCCACGACCGATCGTAATCGAGGCTCTTTCGACACTTCGGGCTGAGGAGCTTCGTCTTGGGTTAGCAGCACAGTCTGTTCCAACTGTGCTTGCTGCTCCTTCGACTACATCGACTTTTCCTGCTACGACTACGGTTCCTTCCCAGGTGCCTATTTCCGCTCCTGCATTTGCACCAACTGGAGTTCAATGTAACTACTGCAAGAACTTCGGGCATGACTACGAGTTGTGCGGTGTGAAAAAGCGGAATAAGGCATGTGGGGTGGACGACCCAGGGGGGGGGGAGGCCCTTCCTTCACAGTGACGACCGGCTCATCTTACGTCGGCGAGGTGACTGCTCACAGCCTCGCCAGCTATACTTGCCAGCTCTCTCACACTCGGGGTTCTACCGCCTAGCTCGATGTCTTCCCAGTACTTCTTGGATTCTAGATTCTGGTGTCTCTTTCCACATGACACCGGATTCCACGTCTCTTAGTTCAGTAGGACTTCCTGCCCTTCCTATCTCTGCTCGCATCGCGGATGGTACTTCCTTGTCTCATTAGTCGTCGAGCACTCTTTTGACCACAAATTTTTTGTTCCAAATTGCTTTCTCATGTTCCCCAACCAACCATGCGGCTTCTTTCGATGGGACACCACCGACCTTGGTTGTAGGGTTGGTTGACTCTCACACTGCTTTTCTCAGATCGACAGACGAGACGATAATTGGGACCGGCCGTGTAGTAGGGATCGTCGAGGTCTCTATATTCTCGACCGGCTTCATCTTCCGTCCACTTCGCTGCTCCTACCACGCCTTGCCTGCCGCTCTACCTCTACCGCCACTGTTGCCACCACTCCTGGAGTTTTTGCGCAGTGGCATCACCGTTTAGGTCACCTATGTGGGTCCCGTCTTCCGTCATTAGTTCGTCAGGTGTCCTTGGACGTGTTCTCGTTGACACGTCCATGTTTTGTCGAGGTTGTAAGCTAGGCAAGCGCCTACAACTTCCTTATCATTCTAGTGAGTCACCGTCTTCTCGTCCTTTTGATTTAGTTCATTCGGATGTATGGGGACTGTGGATTATCTCCAAAGGCGGGCATAAATTCTATGTTATTTTCATTGATGATTATTCCCGTTTTACTTGGCTTTTCTCTATGTCTAATCGTGGTCAGTTTCTTGCGATCTATCGTAGCTTTGGCATGATGGTTCGTACTCAGTTTGAGTCCTCTATTCGCACTTTTCGCTGTGATTCTGCTGGCGAGTATTGTTCTAATGTGTCCAGACAATTTCTTTCCGAGTAGGGAACTCTTTATCAGTCTTCTTGTCCTGGTGCCCATGCTCAGAATGGGGTTGCTGAACGCAAGCATCGTCATTTGATTGAGACTGCTCGCACACTTCTTTCTTCTCACGCCCACCACGCCTGGCCGAGGTCGCTTTCTCTGACCCTTAAGGATGTCAGTCCTATAGAGCGTCTCTACTCTAGAGTCCCCTAGTACAATCATCTTCGTGTTTTTGGCTGCACCTGTTTTGTCCTGTTGCCGCCTCGTGAGCGCACTAAATTGACAGCTCAATCAGTTGAGTGTGTTTTTCTTGGGTACAGTTCTGAGCATAAGGGTTATCGCTGTTATGATCCTTCTACTCGACAGATTAGGATCTCACGAGATGTTGTCTTTGACAAATCTCGACCTTTCTTCTATCGAGATTCGGCTCCTTCCACTGCTTCCACTATCGAGACGATCTCCTGGTTGTCTCTTCCTGACTCCTCACCCATTTCCCCCCTTTCTCAGTCTTCTATACATTCACCTCCGTGTTGCCTCCTCTGAGATCACCTCTTGCTCCTACTGGCACCACCGCCTTGTTTCTCCGGGTGCACTACTCCGAAGTCCTCGTGCTTCACCGGATCCTCTCACGGTCTCTTGCCGACACCGACGTCTGATTCATCTGATGATGCTCCTCGCTACGCTCTTCGTGACCGAGCAACCATTCGTCCTCCCGATCGCCTTGTCTTTGCTTCGACACCATGCTCTCTCGTCATCGAGCCTAGTTCTTATCGTGAGGTTGCTTCTCATTCTGAGTGGCAACTCGCTATGGCAGAGGAGCTTGATGCGCTTCGTCGTACGGAGACTTGGGATATTGTACCGACACCTGTGCATGCTCGTTCTATCACGTGCAAGTGGGTGTACAAGATTAAGACCAGGTCTGACGGTACTATTGAGCGCTACAAGGCTCGTCTTGTGGTCCGTGGTTTTCAGCAGGAGTATGGTCGTGATTACGACGAGACGTTTGCTCTGTTGCTCATATGACCACCGTTCGCACACTTATTGCGGTTGCTTCGTCACGGTGGTCTATCTCTCACCGGATGTTAAGAATGCCTTCCTTAATGGCGTCTTGCATGAGGAGGTTTCCATGCGACCACCCCCGGTATTCTGCTCCGAGATGGTCATGTCTGCTGTCTTCGTCGTGCTCTTTATGGCCTCAAACAGCCCCTCGTGCACGGTTTGCGCGCTTTACCTCGATGATCACCGTTGGTTTCACCGCTGCCCATGATCCTGCTCTATTTATCCATGTCTCACCTCGAGGTAGGATACTGCTCCTTCTATATGTGGATGATGTGCTCATTACTGTGATGATCCCTCATTCATCGCATATGTAAAGAAGCATCTCTGTGAGCAGTTTTTGATGACTGATCTTGGTTTGCTTACGTACTTCCTTGGGATTGAGGTTTCTTTCACGCCTGAGGGTTACTACCTCTCCCGCAGGCATGTCCGGGATCTTCTTGATCGGTGCAGTCGACCGATACCGACTTCTTGAGACTCTTATGGAGCTCTCTCTTGACTTGAGCCACCGATGGTGATCTTCTTGAAGATCCTACTGAGATCGCCATCTTGTTGGGAGTCTGGTATATCTTGTGAGCACTCGTCACGATATTGCTCATGTTGTTCATATCTTGAGTCAGTTCATGGCTTGTCCTACTCATATTCACTACAGTCATCTTTTTCGTGTTCTTCGCTACTTACGTGGGACCATCTCTCGTCGCTTGTTTTTCCCTAGCTCCATCTCCCTCCAGCTTCAGGCGTACTCTGATGTGACCTGGGCTAGTGATCCTTCTTATCGTCGTTCTCTTTCTGTTTATTGTGTTTTTCTTGGCTCCTCCCTAATTGCCTGGAAGACAAAGAAGCATCGCAGCTTCCGCTCGAGTGCAGAGGCTGAGTTGAGAGCTATGGCAGCTGTGACAACAAAGATTACTTGGTTGAGATGGCTACTTGCAGATTTTGGTGTACCTATGGGGGGCTTACAACCCTTCCGTGACGACAAGACAGAGCTATCAAGATGTGCCGTGATCCAGTGAAGCATGAGCTCACCAAGCACATTGGTGTGAATGCTTCATACACTCGCTCCTAGGTGCAGGAGGGTGTACTTGCTCTTCAGTTTGTGTCCTCAGAGTTACAGATTGCTGACTTCTTCACGAAGCCACAGACTAGAGCACAACATTTGTATTTTCTCTCCAAACTCAGTGTGTGTGATGCACCATGAGTTTGAAGGGGGGTGTTAAGAATAGAATAGGAAATAGATTATTTGTTTCCTTATATTACTCATATTCCATATCTGTACATGGCATATTTCTCTGTATATCCTCCCTGTACTCTCTATATATATTGCCCTTTGGGCCTCATGAATAGATGCACAATATTCATAACATTATCAAGGATATAAAGCGTAATTTTCATGCACAAAATTGTGCCTATTATTGATATGAACTTCTGTTATGTTTGATTGTATTACAACGTCATGCTCAATGCTTTGGAGGTTCAAGCCAGTAGCAACAATCTATATTCTCAATTTCAAGGATGTCTTTCAGTATATTTAATTCATATTTTGGATAAAGGGAATGAAATTAGACCAAAATCAATAAGTGAAACTGACTGTTTCAAGGTGCTTGCTTTTGGATGTCTGGATTATTTTTTTTAAATTGTTTATACATCTAGCTCTAAGTCATTTCACATATCGCTTCACTGTATTACAAAAAATTCACAATATGACACCATCTATGAAAAGGTTATTCCTTAAAGTAGTTCATCTACCTAGTACATAATCTTCATAACACATTTTCACCCAAATATCTTACATGTGAAGTAATGAAGATGTAACCATTAGAAATTTATATAAGCATCTCAAGTCATCGATTATGGAGATCTCTAATGAGTGGGTGTTTGCTGCAATCCCCCCTTGAACTCTCTGCTAGGAATGTTTAGAACTTTAAGTGGAAATTGAAAACTTTCAACTAGAAAAACTCCCAACTGAAAAACAGAGATATTTTTGAACTTTCAACTCAAATTAAGAAGCTTTCATTCCCGGCTACATTTTGGATCTCTCCTTACCTCCACTGCCTACGAGGTGTTGGGGAGATCAACTGAGGCGGGCTGGAGCAGGGGTCAGGGAGGTGAGCAACTGTCAGGCTCAAGTGATAGCGAGGGCCATAAGATGATGAAGTCTTACAGATATTTGAACTTATACTATTGTCAGAATTATCATATTGTCAGAATTATCAAACATTCTTGTACCACTCTCCAATTATACCATGGTTTTATTACTAGCTTAAAAGATAGCAAGGTTGATTTGTGGATAATTAAGATTCTCCACTGACGTATGACTTTTCAATAAATTGAAGTCATAATTCAAAAGCATGCAAAGACACAGTCTAAACATACCGACAACCAATAGGATTAATTTTAAGTACACAAAATGATCCAAGAGAACTAGTTACTCTGAATCATCGCCGAGCACAACATCATTGAATACAATACTTAAACACGTTATGCAGCTGAGTAGTTGGAAAGCTGTCGACTAATTGCTCGCAAACCCTAACTTCGCTCCAAATCATGTAATCGTGATGGTTTGCCTATTGACTCAAAACTAGTCAGCCGAATATTCGGTCAAAGTCTGCAATCTTCGACAACACCGCTTTGATCTGCTCTGTTCTAGTTGGTGATTACTTAATTGGTCATTATTATATATGATGTGGAAGATAACTGGATATACGTTCTGCTCTCTATAATTCTGTATACATATTTGTCATGGTATGGTTTGTTCTTTAGCTTGGCTTGTTAAACAATAACAAAGAACGTTTAATTTAGCTACGGCTCTTTTGGACAAGTTTACTGCTGTCAAAATGATATTTAGCTAGCAATTTCAACTATTTGTCTCATTAGGTCCATTTGTTGATACCTCTTTTTGTTGAATCTATTTGAACTGAAGTTACATATCACATATTGATTGCAACGTGTAGGAGTTACTACAAATGCACATACCAAGGATGTGATGTAAAGAAGCATATCGAAAGATCTTCGCAAGACCCTAAGGCTGTGATAACTACATACGAAGGCAAGCACAACCATGACGTGCCAGCGACCAGGAACAGCAGCCATGCTTCTGCTAATGCCAACGTGTCATCTTCCAGCAGCTTACCACATAGGGGGCAGAATACAGCATCCAGTAGCAAACCGTCTTTGCGCAGAGCAGGCTTACATAATGCATCGTCAGCTTCTTCCTTACATCTAAAAGAAGAAAATGAAGTAACATAAATTTTGGAGTGCGTAGCAGGGTAAATTGTTCTGTTCTTTAGTCCAAATTCTGGGTGTGCTGCTTCCACGTACTGCTTGAGCGAATATGCTTTGTAGGTTCTGCATTGGTTTTAACTAAAGAGGAAAATCATGTGTTGTATCCTTCCTTGAGCTTGCACACCCTGTTTTGCAGCATTGTATCTTGCTCGTTGTACTTCCATTGGTTGTAAATGGTATTGGTCCCACCCCACGGAGAAGTATAGGCGACAGAGGTTTGTTTGGCAGGTGTATATGCTCGATTTGTAACTCTTACCTGATAGCCTGATTTGTAGATACACGGTTCCTTCCATACTCTGCAAGTGTTATTCGACAGGATAAATTGAAGTTATAATTGATGAGCATGGCGATGGTTTGCCGTGAACCTCCTCACAGTTAGCTGTGGTCTTCTGAAATGATGATTCCTTGGATGCATGATCCCAAAGTAGCGTCAGACTTAGCAAGTTCATGCGCAACCTTGTTACACAGACTGTTACAATACATCACATTAGTTACATCAAACTGAAGCCATAACAATTCCCTAGCTTCACGAATTATGGACGCGTTTACTCCATTATCCAGATCCTTGCCCTTCAGCGCTTGGCGCAAACTCAGGGCATCGGATTCTAGAGTGATTGGTGTCGTAAATAATGCGGTTTTAGCACAATTTTAGAATTAATTCTAGCATAATTAACAAAGATAAAAGTATGATACCAAAGGAATAAAAATGACTTAATCAACATATATACATAAACTTTTTAAGTCATTCAAGTAGAACCTTATACCCAACATATATATCATGTGAATGCCTAAAATTAGAGTAGTACTAAGTCTTTGAATGTTCTTTATTGCTCTTAGAAGGCTAGTTACACAAGATTTGATCTTAGCCCTTACAGCCATGATAATAATCCAATCTTGATTATATATGACAGCTTATTGATTAGGTCTTGCGCTTAAATCAAACTTTGATATTTAAAAGAAACTAACAGATCATGAAAATGACTTGCTGGACATCACAAATGAACACAATAATCAATCTAACATTCAATTAACATGAACAATATTGATTATAATAGTATGACAGTGTGCGAATATCAACTTAAGTGACTGGAAATGATCACAGAGCACAGATCTGAGCCAATAAGTATGGCCTAGAGTTTAGTGCACGGCATCTCTGATCTTCTAGGATAGATTAACTCTGATGTGAGCCTTTACATGGATATGAGTCTCATTCCCTTAGACGCTGCAATGATGGCCTTTCGCGCCAATCCTGTGGTGAAAGGATGTGCCAAGTTTCTTTCAGACTAGATATATTCTACAGAAATAACACCCGTCTCTTTAGCAATGCCTTATTGACTTAAATCGTCTCTTTATATGTTTTGAGGATTTCATATTGTCCTTCCTACTCTTCGCCTTAACCAGAATAGTTTGGTTATCGTAATAAGTTAATATGCCTGGAATTGGCTTTTCTAGAATAGGTAGGTTAGAAAGGAGTTCCCTAATCCATTTTACCTCTATAGCCACTGAATCAAGTGCTATTAACTCAGCCTCCATGGTGGGTTACGTAAGGATAGTCTGTTTAAAAGACTTCTATGAAACAAACCCACCTGCTAGAGTGAATACAAAGCCACTCGTAGTCTTCATGTCATCCAAGTCACTAATCCAATTAGAATCACTGAATCCTTCTAAAATTGTCAGATGGCCAGAATAGTGTATTCCCAAACTTAAGGTCCCTTTTAAGTATCTGTGTACCCTCTCTAGGCTATCCAATGATCATCTTCTGGATTGGACGTATAACAACTCAATTTGCTTACAGCATATGAGATGTTCGGTCTCATTGCACTAGTTAGATACATTAGGGATACAATTATTTGAGAATATTTAAGCTGGTCTTTTCAATGTCCAGTGTTTTTATGTAGCTTAGCATTTGGATCATAGGGTGTGGCCGCTGGCTTACAGTCCATAAATCCAAATCTGATTAGGACCTTGTTCACATAATAGGATTGTGAAAGAGTAATCACATTCTCACTCTTTATAATCTTAATGTTTAAAATCACATCGGCTTCACCCAGATCTTTCATATCGAAGTTCTGGGAGAGGAAAGATTTTGTTCTATTGATTACATCCATGTTGGTTCCAAAAAGCAATATGTCATCTACGTATAGACAGAGAATGACACCTTCACTCCCACTAAGTCAATAGTAGATATATTTATCGGCTTCGTTTACACAAAAGCCTACTGAGGTCATAGTACTATCAAATTTCTCATGCTATTGCTTGTGAGCTTGGTTTAGACCATACAATGATTTAATTAATCGACATACTTTCTTTTCTTGCCCTTTAATCACAAAACCATCGGGTTATTGCATATAAATCTTCTCATCCAACTCTCCATTTAGGAAAGCGGCCTTTACATCCATTGATGTACTTGGAGTTTGTATGCGGTGGTTAGTGCTAAAAGCACCCGTATTGTGGGTAAACGGGCCACAGGAGAGTATGTATCAAAATAGTCTTCTCCTTCCTTTTGCATGAAACCTTTAGCTACTAAACAAGCCTTGTACTTTTCTATAGTACTATCAGGTCTATACTTCCTTTTAAAGATCCATTTGTAGCCCACTGACTTACATCCAGGTGGAAGATCTGTAATCTCCCATGTTCTGTTAGCTATGATGGAATCCATCTCGCTATGAATTGCCTCCTTCCAAAATACTTGGAGATGCAAGTCCAAGCCTTATGCGGCCAGCCCCTAACCCAAAATAAGAGAAATTCAAATGTTTATACTTTTGTGAACTCATGTTTCCATTTCATGAACTCAGCCCAACATGTAAACGATTGGGCCAAATACACCTTAGACTGTGTGCGTGCGTGTAGGGAAACCCTAGGCCCATGTGTGGGGGCGTAGGGCCCAAGTGTGTGCACGTAAGGGGGGTGCGCACCCCTAAAGGCAGCCACCACCCTCTTGGAAGGGTTAGACCACCTTTTGAGAAATCAATCTATTAAAAGTTCTTGCTTGTGTTCTTCCTTGCTGCCAAAATTCCATAGAGAATTAGGGAGTGTTCCTCAATCAAGATCGTTCAGCTTTTTCACTAGGAATTGGGTGCACGATAGATCTTCGCTTGGTGGTCGGTGAAATCAACACAAGTGTGTTTTGGCGGATTAAAGAGTGTTTGTTCCTTGCACTGGCATTGGAGGATCACTCCGATTCATCAAGACTCCCATGAATATCCAATCCTACGTCGAGAAGATCAGGCAACCCCGTATCACAGTGCTATTTATAGCATATCCTAGAAAGATATAATCAACGGTCTTACGACCAAGCTTTCTTTTCTTTGGTAACGACACATGCACTTTTGTAAGGCATCCCCCATGTCCAAAGAAATAATAAGTTGGGTTTTCTCCTCTTCCATCCTTTATAGGGTGTTTCCTTCTGATTACGAGGTGGAACCCTATTCAGGACATAATTAGCTGTGACAATTACTTCACCCTACCAATAGTCTGGCATACCTGAACTTTAGAGCATGGCGTTAACCAAGTCACAAAGAGTTCGGTTCTTTCTTTCAGCTATTCTATTCGTTGGGGTGAGTATGGTGGAGTAATTTCATGAATTATTCCACTTTCTTTACATAATTGAGAGAATTCATTTTAGATGTATTCACCGCCTCGGTCCGATCTTAACCATTTGATTTTCTTTTCTAGCTGATTTTCAACTTTGGTTTTATAGACTTTAAAGTGTTCTAGTGCTTCATCTTTCGATTTAAGTAAATAAATGTAGCAATACTTAGTCTCATTATCTATGAGAGTCAGAAAGTAACGTTTACCACCTTTAGTTAATATTTCATTTATTTCACAAAGATCAGAATGAATTAGTTCAAGTGGAGAAGTGTTTCGCCCTTCAACGCTATTGAAAGATCAATCTCCGTTTAAGTTGGTTTTGGTGTTAATGACAAATGCCATTATGAGATTTTGATGTTAATGACAAATATCATAATGTGATTTTAATGATAATATCATATACAATTATGTTGCTTCAATAATATTGACAAATGCATATATGAGACTAATATGTTTGTTGAAGTTTATTTATGATTAGTCTCATTTGTTGGAAAGGTGAAATCAAAGAGGTATGCATTCGAAATTATTCTCTCATATATTAGTGCATTCCTTAAATCCAAAATATAGATTGAACTCCACAAATTTGTTCAAAATGAATATGTGCATATGTATTCAATATACACTTTTGTATGCACACATTTAGGGGGAGCTCTCTATATTTGTTTAGAGTTTCATGAGTAATGATCCATGCTTGTCTCAATATGCATATTTGGGATCTTTACTTTGAAATACATTGTTGGGTATATATAACTTGTGTAGTTCACATATACTCAAGTGTAATCGGGTTGTCAACTAACCTCTCCATTATATGTTAATGGTTGAATAGTCAAATGACAACTGGATAAGTAAGCTTTGCGCTTATCTAAAGAGTATACAAATTGTTGTGTACAAGTTGTATACTCACAAATCAATTTTATATCTTATAATATGTTGAGATTGTCATGAATTACCAAAAAGGGAAGATTGTTGAATCTTGTCCCTCCATTATGTGTTAATGGTGAAGTTTGGTAATTGATGGCAATTGTTTTGTGGACTAACGGTTTCCATGAGTTGGATGAATATGTTAGGTTCCACAAATGAGGATGACTTGGGATGACTTCATGTGTTGAAGATCATCAAGTCAAGATGCGAGGAGAAGATAGATTCACGAGTTGAATGCTATCAAGAAGAAGATGACTTCATGTGTTGAAGGCCACCAAGAAGATAGATTCATGAGTTGAATGCTATCAAGAAAAAGCTGGCTTCATGTGTTGAAGGCCACCAAGAAGATGTGTCAAGAGTTGATGCATCAAGGTGATCATGTGTTGATCAAGCAAAGACCATCATGTGTTGATAGAGTTGATGTGAAAGATACATTATGTGTTAATGCATATCAAGATGATGACCCAAGGCAAAGGTATGACTAGCTAGGGCTAAGGATGTGTTCCTAGTCTTTTACCGGTCTTGGTGTTTGGTTGGAAGACCGGATTGCTAGTATAGGTTGCCGTACTATTAAGAGGGGTCATGTCTAGTAGTTTGAGTCTCATCATGTGTTGATGGCTCATCCTCACCTCGCTAGCTCAAATTGACATGAGGCTTGTATTTGCGAATGTGTTTTGCAAATAATTGAAGCTCATGTGTTGAAATTCATTGGGACATGGTAATGGATTGCGCGAAGGCTACGATAGCAGAAAACAAAACTTTTCTACCGCACACAAGAACATCATGCTTAAGGAGGATCATGGATCGTTACCACTAGACGCAGCAGCAATGAAGAAGAGTTGGAGAAGCCGATCCAACCACGCGCGTCGAGGTAGTAGTGGAAGTAGTCGATCGTCCCGAACCGATCGTCTCCTCCACGCGATCAACCGCACCACGAGCAGATCCGATCTGTAGGTTGTTGATGCCGATCAACGCCGCAACCGCAGCGTCTCCACCGGTATCCACACGTCCGGGTGGAACGCCGATCGCGAGTGTACCAAAGACTCGCGAGCGACTAGGGTTTGGCTCGTGAGATGGCGGCTGGGTTTAGCTCGGGATTATCGGATCGCCCCTCACCGCCTCCATATATATAGACCTCCTCACTTGGGCCTCGTGGACCGAGGCCCAATAGGAGTCTATCCGGATCTCTATCCGAATTGAGCCCATATCCGAATCACATTCGAATTAGTGTTCCAACCCGTTAAGTGTGCGACCACAGGTTCACGTATACTTGGTCACGACCCAGAAACACCTTTCCGGTCACCGTGTTAATAGCGGCCTCTAGTAAGACATATTAACCCCAAAGTATACGTAAAGATCATATCACACGAACTCGTAATGTTCTCATGTACTAATCCTTTGCCTCACGATATAGATTAAGCTCAAGGCGAGACCGTGTCATCCTCTTAATAGCTCAATCACTCTCTCGATTCCGTGATGGATTATAAACTCGTGATTGACTCCTCAATCACCTTGGCATGGCCATGCACTTTCATAATCCATTACATCGAGGGGCCCAGATATCTCTCCCATAAGGAGGGCAAATTCTATCTTGATCATTCACATCCCACTACATGTTTCATGGCAAACCCAAAGACTACTTTTATGACTACCCGATTCGGAGTAGTGTTTAGTAGTCCCAAAGTAGCTACTACGCATGCCGGGAACCATGATGATCTCAAGTCTAAGGATTCCACATAAACACTACTTGAGACCAACCGATGACACATGGAATCTCTGCAGTGTCTCATGGTGGGTCTATCCAACATATGTTCACTAACACATGTCCATATTATTGATTTGGTATCTCCATACCATGATCCATGAGACATGATCATCAATCAATACATATGTCGATCTTTGAATCATATTTGTTCCTCATATGAAATATAATCGGGATCATTTAGAAATAGCAACATTTTGGCATTAAGAGTCTCATGAATAAGTCACATACTCATTGATCAATAATGATAATGTCTATTTCAAGGAACAAAGCAATGTATCATAAACATAGTATGTGATATATTCAACATCTCCATGTTGCCTCTAGGGCATATCACCAACAGCCTCCCACTTGCACTAGAGTCAACCATGTAGGTATCTAATACCCATTGCCCTAGTGTGAGCCTCATGCTTTGGTGGGAAGCGGCTTTGTCAACGGATCTGCAATGTTCAAATCCGTGTGTACTTTGCATATCTTAACATCGCCTCTCCACAATCTCGCGGATGAGATGAAATCGCCGAGAATGTGCTTGGACTTACAGTGCGATCTAGGCTCCTTGGCTTGCGAATGGCTCCACCGTTGTCACAAGAGAGGTCCATTGGGTGGAGGCACTAGCCATCACACCAAGCTCGAAACAAATTTCTTGATCCAAACAACCTCTTTAGCGACTTCGAAGCCGCTATGTACTCGGCTTCATTGTAGAATCAAGAACTGCCTCTCGCTTGGAACTCTTCCACCACCGCACCGCCATTCGTGCGTAACACAAATCCCGATTGCGATCTAAAATCATCTTTGTCAGTTTGGAAGCTAGCATCGGTGTAACCATTTACAACGAGCTCTTCCTCACCCCCATAGACGAGGAACACATCTTTAGTTCTTCTCAAGTACTTCAAGATGTTCTTTACGGTAATCCAGTTGACTTTCACCGGATCGATCGGTATCTACCGTAGCACTTAAAGCATACGAGACATCCGGACGTGTACAAAGCATGGCATACATAATGGATCCAATAGTCAAGCATATGGAATCGCATTCATTTTATCCCGCTCATCGGTGTACTAGGACACCGATTCTTGCTAAGATTTATACCATGTGACATAGGTAGGAAGCCTTTCTTGGAATCTGCATGTTGAACCTTTTCAACACCTTGTCAATGTACGTATCTTGGCTTAATCCAATCAGCCTTTTTGATCTATCTCTATAGATCTTGATGCCCAGAATATATGTCGCCTCTCTAAGTCTTTCATAGAGAAACTACTTTTCAATGAAGACTTAATGATTCGACATAGGAATATCATTTCCTATCAATAATATGTCATCCACATATAAGACCGTAAACACGAGTGCGCTCCCACTAGCCTTTTGTAAACACAAGGCTCTTCTTCGTTCTTGATGAAACCAAACCCTTTGATTACTTCATCAAAACGAATGTTCCAACTCCGAGATGCTCGCTTTAATCCATAAATGGATCTTTGCGACTTGCATATCTTTCGGTGATTGCGGATCGACAAAACCTGTGGGCTGTGTCATGTACACATCCTCACTCGATTTCCATTAAGGAAAGCGGTTTGACATCCATTTGCCATATTTCATAGTCGAAATAAGCGAAGAATCGCTAGAATGATCCGAATAGACTTTAGCATTGCGACGGCGAAAAAGTTTCATCATAATCAACACCTTGAATTTGTTTGAAACCTTTGGCCACCAATCGCGCTTTATAGATGTGAACATTTCCATCTATGTCTATCTTTTCTTGAAAACCCATTTGCACTCAATGGTTTTAACACCATCGTGGATCAACCAAGTTCCAAACTTGATTACGTGCATGGATTCAATTTCGGATCTCATGGCTTCAAGCCATTTCTCGAGTCTGGTCCCACCATCGCTTCTTCATAGGTCTTAGGTTCATCGTTGTCTAACAACAATATATCCCGTTGTTGAGTAGTCAAGAACATGTACCTCTCGGTACACGACGTGACCTCTCGACCTACGTGGTGCGGTGTGTCCACAACAGTTCTTCAACAGTTTGTTCATCCTGTTGTGGTTCTAGGAGCTGAAACGTTTTGGTGTTTCTCAATTTCTTCAAGTTGCACCATGCTCCCACTATCCCTTCTTGAGAGAAACTCTTTCTAAGAAGACACCATGCTTAGGCGACAAACACTTTGCCTTCTTCTTGATTATAGAAGTAATATCCTTTTGTTTCCTTAGGATACCGATAAAGAAGCATTTATCGATTTAGGACCGAGCTTATCGATTGTAAACGTTTACATAAGTCTCACATCCCCAAATCTTAAGAAAAGACAAGCTAGGACGTTGTCCCGTCCACATCTCATATGGTGTCTTTTCTATCGATTTTGATGGAACTCTGCTTTAGTGTGAAAGCTACTGTTTCAAGAGCGCACCCCAAAAGACAACGGAAAATCACCGTGGCTCATCATGGGCGCACCATATCTAATAAGGTGCGATTTCTCGCTCGATACCCCATTCCATTGAGGTGTTCCAAGGAGTCAATTGTGGAACAATTCCACAATCCTTCGATGATTACCAAACTCATGGCTCAAATACTCGCCTCCACGATCGATCGTAGAAACTTGATTGTCTTGCCTAAATGATTTTGCACTTCATTTTGGAATTCTTTGAACTTTTCAAAGGATTCGGACTTATGCTTCATCGTAGATATATCCATATCTACTAAAGTCATCGATAAAAGTTATGAAGCATCGAAAACCACCTCTGGTCGTTGAGCTCATTGGTCCACATACATCGAATGTACGAGTGCCAATAAGTCACTTGCCCGCTCACCTTGACCGTGAAAGGTGCTTTTGTCATCTTACCAAGTAAACAAGATTCGCATGTCTCAAATAATTCAAAATCAAATGAGTGCGAATACCATCTCTATGGAGCTTCTCCATGCGTTTCTCATTTATGTGACCTAAGCGACAATGCCAAATAAAAGTGGGATTCAAATCATTTGATCGTTGCCTCTTTGTATTAATGTTATAGACCGATGACTCTTCAAGAGTAAGAACATATAACCCATTCATCAATGGAGTATGACAATAGAACATATCTTTGAAATAAAGAGAACAACCATTGTTCACGGATCTAAAGTCATAACCTTCGCTTGTAAACATGAAGCGAAATAATGTTCTTGGAAAGAGATGGAACACAATAACAATTATTCAATTCCAAAACTAATCCGAAGGTAAAGACAATGGCATGGTGCCAACACCACCATGACAACTTTTGCTCCATTGCCAACGCGAAGATCCACTTCGCTCCTCCTCAAACTTCTACTTCTTCTTAGCCCCGCAACGATTTGCAAATGTGAGCAACCGATCCGGTATCAAATACCCAAGAATCAGTAGATGAAGTAGCAAGATTGATTTCTATAACATTTATACCTGGAGCGGAAGTCGTACTTCCCTTCTTTTTCTCAAGATCCTCCAAGTACTTTGGGCAGTTCCTTTTCCAATGTCCTGATTGCTTCTGATGTAGCAATCGCATCGAGAGCAGTGGTCCTTCTTGACTTGCTTGGCCTTAGAACCGCTCGCGATCTCATCGGAGCTAACTTTCTTTTGACCGCGCCTTTCTTTACATAGGGCTTGCCCTTGCCTTTCTCGCATCATCATCACATGATGGTGCTTTTCTTAATGCTTTCCTCGGTGATTTTAGCATCCCATGCAACTCACCAAGGTCTTGTCCATGTTGTTCATGTGATAGTTCGAAATGAATGGCTCAAAGCTCGAGGGAGCGATCAAGAATCACATCGGTAGCCAACTCTGGCTAAGGGAAAACCAAGCTTTTCCGGACTCTCAATGTAGCCAATCATCTTAATCACATGAGGGTCGACGGATTCCCTTCGCAAGCACGCACGCAAACAAGGACTTTGAAGTGTTGAACCTCTCACCCTTGCTTGGTTCTCAAACATACCACGCAACCCCACAATGATATTGTAGGCATCTGTGTTCTCATATTGCTTCAAGCTCGAGAGGACATTGTGGCAAGCATGAGACACTCACATCAAGGTAATCATTCGCTTGCTTCTCATAAGCTTTCCGTGCAGCCACAGTAGCATTATCAGGCAAGTCATCAGGATAAGGAGACTCAAGGACATGCTCCTTGCGCTCTTGCTTGAGAACAATTCTCAAGTTGCGATACCAATCCAAAAGTTCGCTCCATTGAGTTTTTCTTTCTCAAGAATAGATCGCAAATTAAAAGAACTGGATGCGGCATTAGTTGATATGATCTACAACAAAGAATATGCAAAGTTTAGCACTATGTTCATGTTTGATCTTCCATTAAACAATTTAACAAAGATACTCCCACTATATGTTTTGTAATCGTCTTCCTCTAACGACATATAGTGGTCAAGATCCATGTTCATCTAAGTTCTAGTGAGCTTTGGCATCACTGCTAGAAACCTAGTGACGAGGTAAGCAACACTTGCTAATCACATCTTATGTGACTCTTGTTTGTTGGGTGGCATCCAATGCCCCGGCTCCCAACACCATGCCCCAAGGCCCAAATCTAATTTGATAGCCTTGTCAAGTAAACCAATACTATGCATGTGGATGTCCAACATCCACCCTATTAGATCAAGATAGTTGATGGTACTCGCTTTGGCACCTACCAAACAATGATCATGATTCTTATAGGCGCAACAATTGGAAGGGCATCAAAACAAATTCTTAATTTTTCTTGAGAGAAGCTATTCTATCATGAAAACTAACCCTTAGTTGGTATGGCATGAAAGAATAGTATGACAAGAAATAAACATCACATGCATATAATCACATTATACTGTGAATGGTATGGCATTTTGTATCGTAGTGGTCGCCATGCCATGGTTCCACGGTGATACTCTTCGCCACACTTCTTGTCCTCTTTGTCATCATGCTTGAAGCCTCCATAGCAAAGAACTAAACTATTACAACTAATAGGTAGCAAATGAATTACATGAGGAGCTCAAGCATCACAAGTCGACACGCAGTCGTTATACAATTAAAGAACGACCTCAACCCTACTGTGATTAATACGACACAGAGCCGCAAAACACACATGCATCACATATGCATCTATGCCATACCATTCACATCATTCCTGCAAAAACAAGTTAGCGTAGAACATATTCTACCGCCCTCACGGAATTACATAGATCGCATCTATGAAATCGCTATGAAAATCTCATCGGGCCGATCAAATCAACCCAAATCCGAGCCATTCAAAATGTCTCAATTTTCATTAGATCAATCACATCAATCATCGCGATCGGTATGCTTGAGGAGACCGCAACACAAGACCTCGATCTGTTGTCTCAATCATCGATCGTCTTGCGCAGCTAGCCCCGATGGTGTTACCGGTAGGTAGGGGCAAGTCGCGCGTACATCAAAGAAGGAGCACGAACTAATCTTTTTGGCCACATGATGCTATCAACTCATACATATTCCAACCCCTTATGACCGATTGATCTAGTCCGTAATAGATCCAATCTATTACAACCGCATATCAACATATGCGCCGATCCGGATCGCAAACTAAGCAAGATGGCTCGATACCACTAATGGATTGCGCGAAGGCTACGATAGCGTAAAACAAAACTTTTCTACCGCGCACACAAGAACATCATGCTTAAGGAGGATCATGGATCGTTACCACTAGACGCCAGCAGCAATGAAGAAGAGTTGGAGAAGCCGATCCAACCACGCGCCGAGGTAGTAGTGGAAGTAGTCGATCGTCCCGAACCGATCGTCTCCTCCACGCGATCAACCGCACCACGAGCAGATCCGATCTGTAGGTTGTTGATGCCGATCAACGCCGCAACCAGCAGCGTCTCCACCGGTATCCACACGTCCGGGTCGGAACGCCGATCGCGAGTGTACCAAAGACTCATGAGCGCCTAGGGTTTGGCTCGGGAGATGGCGGCGTGGTTTAGCTCGGGATTATCGGATCGTTCCTCGGCCCTCGCCTCCATATATATAGACCTCCTCACTTGGGCCTCGTGGACCGAGGCCCAATAGGAGTCTATCCGGATCTCTATCCGAATTGAGCCCATATCCGAATCACATTCGAATTAGTGTTCCAACCCGTTAAGTGTGCGACCACAGCAGGTTCACGTATACTTGGTCACGACCCAGAAACACCTTTCCGGTCACCGTGTTAATAGCGGCCTCTAGTAAGACATATTAACCCCAAAGTATACGTAAAGATCATATCTACCGAACTCGTAATGTTCTCATGTACTAATCCCTTTGCCTCACGATATAGATTAAGCTCAAGGCGAGACCGTGTCATCCTCTTAATAGCTCAATCACTCTCTCGATTCCGTGATGGATTATAAACTCGTGATTGACTCCTCAATCACCTTGGCATGGCCATGCACTTTCATAATCCATTACATCGAGGGGCCGAGATATCTCTCCCATAAGGAGGGGCAAATTCTATCTTGATCATTCACATCCCACTACATGTTTCATGGCAAACCCAAAGACTACTTTTATGACTACCCGATTCACGGAGTAGTGTTTAGTAGTCCCAAAGTAGCTACTACGCATCTTGGGAACCATGATGATCTCAAGTCTAAGGATTCCACATAAACACTACTTGAGACCAACTGATGACACATGGAATCTCTGCAGTGTCTCATGGTGGGTCTATCCAACATATGTTCACTAACATATGTCCATATTATTGATTTGGTATCTCCATACCATGATCCATGAGACATGATCATCAATCAATACATATGCTGATCTTTGAATCATATTTGTTCCTCATATGAAATATAATCAGGGATCATTTAGAAATAGCAACATTTTGGCATTAAGAGTCTCATGAATAAGTCACATACTCATTGATCAATAATGATAATGTCTATTTCAAGGAACAAAGCAATGTATCATAAACATAGTATGTGATATATTCAACATCTCCATGTTGCCTCTAGGGCATATCACCAACACATGGGACTATGCATTGCGAATGTATTTTGCAAGTGCTTGAAGTCCATGTTTCTATTCTTTGTAATATGAGGCTTAGATTTGCAAATGTGTTTTGCAAATGGTTGTAGCTCATATTTAATCTTTGTGTCCTGATTTCAAAAGTGTGCAAATGTGTTTTGCAACTTGTTGGAAATCATGTGTGATCCTTGTGTGCATGATATCATAGTTTGCAAATGTGTTTTGCAAAATCTGTTGAGATATCTGCATTACTCAGGAAAATCGGAAGTACCAGCTCTGTATGAGCGGTATTACCGGCGAGCGGAAGTACCGGCATGTGTTGAGCGGTACTACCGGCTCCCGGAAGCTCCAAATCCCGAGCGAAACCTTTTTTCTAGAGAGCGCCGAGTTTGGGCTCGACTCGAGCGGAAGTACCACACGACTTTATGTACTACCCATGAGCGGAAGTACGAAAAATGAACGGTGGTACTACCGCTCGACCGTAACGGCTAGTTCGAGGCTCGACATAGCCGTTCTGTTACGTCGAACTGGAGCGGTACTACCGGTCGTTGGCCAGCGGTACTACCGCTCGTCCTGAAATTTTCAGGACTTTGCTCCAACGGCTAGTTTTTTTGTGTGGGGTATTTATACCCCCTTGAGGCCGGTTGGAGAAGTGGCTGGAGTATTCATTTGTGAACCCTTGAGCTAGTTTGAGGTTCTCTACTCAATTGTGCATGTGTTGCACTTTGTGAGAAGGGAGAAGAGGACTAGAGTGCATGTGTTGCCTCTAGGTGAGGACTTGTGTCCAGCGAGCTTGTGCATCCATTGCACGTGGTGAGAGTCAAGCAAGGGGCTTGGCTTGTTACTCTTGGAGTTTACCGACTCCTAGACGGCGTTGGAGGCGTCGTGCGCGGTGATCTTCTCAACGAAGGTTGTGAGAAGGCCCGGCAAAGTTGTGAAGGTTGGAGCTCACCTATCCGGAGCGGGAAAGAGCTACCACTAGTGGATTGAGGTGTTTCGGTTTAATTTGTGGAGCCGGTCCGATTTGTTCGGGCTAACCTCAACGTGGATTAGGGGAGAGCGGTAACTCTCCGAACACCACGGTAAAAAGAGACCGTGTCAAATTGTGATTTGTTTCCTTGTTTCTTATTTACATTCAAGCAATTTACATTCATAGAATTAAATTGATTGCTTGTATATCTAGAATTGCAAACCTTGACCTAGGCTAGAATTGTTGGTGCACTTAGGCGAATTTATTTGTTGTAGGCGCTATTTGAGCTAAACCAAATTGATTTAAGCTTCCGCATTGTATACTTGGTTTAGGCAAATAGAAAAGGTCTTGAATTGCTAGAATTAATTTGTAGAGAATTTTTAAGACCGCCTATTCACCCCCCTCTAGTCGGCCACCTTGATCTTACAGCTATGAAAAGGGTTTCGAGGTTGTTTTGCTTTCACATACACTTCACACTTTGAACCCTTCTCATAATTATAGCTTGGAATTAAATTCATTTTACTCAACCGGACAATAGCTTCAAAGTTAACATGACATAAATGAGAAAGCCAAATATCATGAGTTTTATTGCAATAGGAAACATTAAAAATGTTTACTTTATTCAAATCAAGAATGGATAAGCGGAACATGCCTCTGCTATCATAGCGTTTGCCCACAAAATTATCAAATTTGGTCAACATGACCTTATTGGACTCAAAACAAGCTTTATTCCTTGCCTACATAGCATCAACCCGCTCAGGAGGTTGTGTCATAGCAGGCATGTATAGTACGTCTTTGAGGATGAGTGTTTTGCCTGAGATAGGCTTTAGACACACCTGTCCAATCTCACGTACTATCACAGCGGCTCCATTCCCTATTTGGACGGATCCACCACCTTCACCCTAAAATAAAGAGAAATAAGATTGATCAGCACATATATGTCTAGTAGCATTGTATCAATCCACCAATCAATTGATGGAATTGCCATAAATGCCAAGGTACATACTTCTGAATTGGAGCTAGCCAATGCAACATTCACTTCAGCCATGCGGCCTTTATGATGACCAGGAGAAGGACCCTTTCCCTTATGATTGTGGCAATGGTTGGCCTTATGACCAACCTCCCCACAAACATAGCAGATGATGTCCTCTTTTTTCTTCTTCATTTTCTTTGATTGGAGCTTGATTTGGGGCTGATTCTTGACCTTTGGTTTCCCAAAGCCTCCATCACTCTTGACCTCCACTTGTTGAGCTAAAACTTGACCCTTTCCTATGTCATCACCAGCTCTGGCATGCTCTTCAACGTTAATAGCAGCTGATAGCTCATAGAGACTCAAGCGCTCCTTTATATGTCTACGAGTAGTCATGAAGTCATGCCATGAGGGTGGCAACTTAGCCAAAATGACATTAACTTGGAACTTCTCTCGTAGGATGCAGTCACACTGACTTAAATCACGCACATGGAGTTGTAGCTCGTGGAGCTGGTCCATCACTGATTGCCCTTCTACTATCTTAAAGTTCAGGTAGGCAGCAATTATGAAAGACTCATGGCCATTATCCCCTTCAGAATACTTCTCATCAAGTTCGTCCTAGAGTTATTTGGCATTAGTGAAGTTAACATAGACGTCGAACAGCTGGTTGTATAAGATGGTTAGCAAATAGGTTAAGACTTAATTATTCACATCCTCCCACCACGATATTTCAGCGGTTTCCAATGGGAACATAGGAGGATTTGAAATCACCCAAAATAATTTGAGATCAGTCAACCAAAGTTTAGTTTTAGTTTGCCAACGCTTAAAGTTGGCACCGTCAAATACTTTCAGCTTAACGACATCAGACGAGGAAGCCATTTCTCTGATGTTTGGTTTTCTGGATTGTTGTAAATAATACGGATTTAGCATGATTATAGAATTAATTTCAGCACAATTAACAAAGACAAAAACATGACACCAAAGGAATAAAAATGACTTAATCAACATGTACACATATAAACTTTTTAAGTCATTCAAGTAGAACCTTATGGCCAACATATATATAATGTGAATGTCTAAAATTAGAGTAGTACTAAGTCTTTGAATGTTCTTTATTGCTCTTAGAAGGCTAGTTGCACAAGATTTGATCTTGGCCCTCACAGCCATGACAAAAATCCAATCTTGATTATATATGACATCTTATAGATTAGATCTTGAGCTTAAATCAAACTTTGTTATTTAAAAGAAACAAACATATCATGAAAATGGCTTGCTGGACATCACAAATGATCACAATAATCAATCTAACATTTAGTTAACATGAACAATATTGATTATAACAGTATGACAGTGTGCAAATATCAACTAAAGTGACCAGAAATGGATCACAAAGCACAGATCTGAGCCAACAAGTAATACACAACAATTTCAATGATCAGAGTATCACTAATAGCAAACTAGCCGAAAGCTCAAGACCAATCTATACTCAAGTTCATATGTAATTTCAATTTCATGTCATTTCATCACCAAGCAATTAACCCACAGAGTCTCTTTTCAATTTCCAATCAGTGACAGACCGTGATAACTCATAGATATCTGAATTATATCAAGCAAAGTACAAAGAGTAAATAGTGAAAATACTCACAACAACGGTGATACTCGAAATCACCGAGAAGAAACCAGACGAGGCAAGGCATGCGCTCGATGATGTCCTAGAAAACCAAACGCCTTACTATGCCGTGCAAGGAGACGAGGTAGAAGGAGATACAATGCCGCACTTCAAACCTCGGGTCACTAAATTAGGAAGTCGAGGGTCGGGGTAGATGCCGCAAAAGACCGACGAGCGCTCTGGCCAAGAGCACCCGTGAACACAAAGAACAAGCCTTGGATTCTCCTTCAACCACTCAACATAAAACGCATCCGAATCAACCTTCTAGAGGTAAATCCCGAAAAATTCCCTCACTGTCAGATATAAAAGAAAAGACACAAGAAAACCGCACGGAAAAACCCAAAGAACTACGATTTGGGCTGCATAGCCACCGGCGCCGAGGAAGAGCTTTACCGACTGCCCTCAAAGCTTAAAACTGAGACACAGCCGAGAGGTATAGGAGATCGTAGGAGGAGGAAGACGACTCACTGCATTCGGTGCGGAAAAGAGGAGAGGGGATGTCCCATTAAATAGGGACGCGAAGAGGTGGCCGACGGGCTGCCGCCAACAGTCGGCACCAAGGCGCTCGGGCCATTGGCGCCTCCGCACCACCACCATCTCTGCTAGACCTGGCCGCCCGAGCGAAGCGGTCAAGCCGATGCCTCTCAACCAGCGCATGTGAGAGGTAAGGCTGAAGGCCTTATCTATTCCTCATCCCACTGACAGGTGGAACCTCCTCTCTCTTTATTTTCAAATTGGGAAATTACCCAATTACCCTTGGAGTCCAACAATTCGCCCCATGCCAAAATGGTTGGCCATCTTCAGAGCTGCCACAGATGCCATCGCTTCTGCCTGTAAAGTGTCCTGAAGATTTGTAAGACTTCCTGCTGCCGCCAATACAGCTCCCCATCCTCCAGACCTTGTATCAGCACAGAAGGAACCATCTGTGTTGATTTTTAACAGTTCACCACTTGGTGACCTCCATTGAGGAAGAGACTTCTACTTCAATGCATTTGTCCGAGTTTAGCACTTCCTTGGACTCATTCACGAGATACTTGATAAACAACTTCATCACAGGTTGGGAAAAAATCCCTAGAGTTAACTTTGTTACTGGTTGACAACCAGCACCACAAAAATGCAATCACCTTCAATCTTACTTCCTCCTGCAAGAGCCATATAAACAGGTAACCCCAAATACTTCTCATTTATTGTCTCACTTCCAATCCCTAGCCTACTTAGGACTTCTTGTCTCACATCTTCTTGAACATTTGGACTACATCACTGCAGATTTTTTCTCTATTTATTACTGTTACAGCCTTTACGACTGCTCCAGGATCTCTACGGCCTCTTTTTGGCTGCTACGACCACCTCCTGTAGCCGTACGATCACGTTGTAGTGTCTATGACCACCTACTGTAGCCGTATGACCACGTTGTAGTGGCTACGACCACCTCCTATGTCGCTACGACTACTCTATTGGTTTACCGACCACGTTGACAGTCGTTACGACCACGTTGTAACCTCTCCGATCACTCCTTGCTGATCCAACCACGTAGTCATAAACTTCAGCTGAAGTTACGACTACGTTCGCTGCACTTCCTTCGACCACGGTCGATCACTGTAGTCGTAGCTCCTTACGACCACACAGTGATTTTGTCAACCGCTGTGGTCGTAATGACTTACGACCACGTCTCCCCACTGTGGTCGTAACGACTTACGACCACGTCTCCTCACTGTGGTCATAACGACTTACGACCACGTCTCGTTGTGGTCGTAACGACTTACGACCATATCTTCTCGTTGTGGTTGTATCGACTTACGACCATGTCTTCAACTCAGTGACTGTGGTCGTAACTCCTTTACGACTACGTCTGTAAATACAATGAACTCAATAAACTTCCAGAGCCAAACTGCTCTTCTCTTCTATTTATTTCTTTCTCTCGATCACACCGATCGCCTTGGCCTCTCTCGCCCTTCTCGCCTCTCTTTTTCTCCATACTCTCTCGGTTACATGGCTTTGCCTTTTATAACCTGCTCTAAATACTCTGACTCGGTTACGACTACGACTACTACTTGAACTCAGCTACGACTGTGAAGCGGACTCGCATACGACCACGACCCGAACTCGTATACGACCACGACCTGGACTCGTATAGGACCACGACCTGGAGTCAAAGTCAGATACGAATACGAATGCGGATATTCTCGGTCATGAATACGGAGCGAATACATACCACTCCGAATACGGTTAGTCCCAGTCACGAATATTTAGTTGGATAATGCGCGGAAGGAAATTTTACATGATGACAGGGACAAATTAAGCAACTAGTAAATTCTAACTAGCAAAGTAGCAACTAGCAAGTAAATTGTAAATTGTAGAAAAATTATAAATTGTAGAGACTAGTTAAACAAATAGTAGGCTAGTAGCTAACTAGCTATATGCAACATGGTTCAAAAGTACGAATTGCTCATAGTCAAGTAGTCTAGTACATCACTCGTTCATTTAAGTTCATTACATTTACTGATTTACATCACATGATAAGTCCACAACGCAGATCTTGTCTAGCAAAAAGCCAACAGTGAGCCAGCGAGCCATCTCTAACCATGTTTCAGTGGAGCTCAGCCTCGGTCATTATCTCGTCCTACAATAAAATATCAATTGGAACCCAAAATTATTGAACGAAGAATAGAAACCCAAAATTAATACTTGTATAGTAGACAGTATAACTAGAGAAGTATATGGTTCGGTTCTACTCACTGTCAGTATGTCATTAGAAGTAAATAACCATCAAACTAGAGAAGCAGTAACAGTGTATATATGACAAGTTTCTGGAGACATAACATCAAGGCCATTAACATGATGCATTATACATGTTAGAGGATATTCAATTTAATCAGTCGACAGTAAATGATAGCCAATTTAATCAGTTCAAAGCAAAGACATAGCAAATGATAGACAATTCAATCATCACTGACCATATAAGTTCGAACAATAAAATAGATAAAATAACTGAAATTTGTTTTTGTATTTTTATTTGTAGAATTATCAAACCTCCTCATTTATGTTTGTGGTAGCACATTCTTTATCATCTAAATCCAAGCCAACTCATCAATAAGTGATGCTATCTTCTCCTTGGAATCTAAAATTTAAAAATACAAAATGGATATTCGTGCATAACCATTATCACAAAGAACTTCATGAGGCTTGCTTTAGCATCATACCTGAATATCTGAACAGTTGCACTATCTTCACCCTTCTCATATTGGAGTTGTTGTTGGCCTTGCTTTACGGAATGCTTTAGCAAATGATTCCACAAGGCCTTCGTGCCTCTTGAGGTCTCACATCGAGCTTTATAAGGACATTTATTGCACTGTGCCCAAAGTTGTTTCTCCTTTCCACCATTTTCTGTGTCAACAGTCATTGTATATTTAATAAAGTGGTCCCAAACCTTCGAGGTACACCTCTTTTGCTTCTTCTCAGCAGGCTCAACTTCTCCGGTGCAAGTCGCTTCATCCACATCAACGGTATGTTTTTCACCTCTCGTGGCTGTGGTTGTCAATGCACGGGCATTCGGTGGCGGTGGTGTTGGTGCCGAGTGGCCCGTACCAACTGCTGTGGGAGTGCCAGCAGGGGATGCTCCTGTGCTTGCACAAATACTCGCACTTCCACTTGCAGCAGCCATCTCCAATTATCAATATTCTACAACCAAATCAGAAGAAGATTAGTTTTTAATTGAATGAAGGTGACTAGGTGAGATGTTCTGCAAATGAATAAATGACCACATGTTGGACATGTAAGCTTGGAATAATTTGGTCACAACATCCATGAAGCTACTTTTTAAACATCCACGCTAAGAACCAGCACAAGACAGAAGAAGCTAAGAAACCACAGACCACACTCCTTAAAAGGGAACCGCTTATTTTGAGAAACCACACAGCTTACTGAACAAAAAATATGCAGTTGGCACAGCCCTTTTATAGACAGCTTTAATAAGACACACAAACATGTTTTGAATGCTGATCACTTGGATGTCTGTTACAAGCATGCGAGGGGAGCACAAAACTAGCAACAATGATATAAATGATCTATGGCGTTGCTAAGTTGCAAATCATCACATATCAGCGATTGTGGTGGAGGTGATCTACATATATATAAATGTTTTGAGGACACCTCAACCAACCTCTTGTGAATGCGGAACTCAAACCGATCCCATGTGTTTGTTCCTGATCAACAAATCACAATGTGGCCATGAAATTTCAGGGCATGGAAAAGTTAACTTCATGAAACCATAATATATCAAACAGGCAGTGGTATAAGCACCCAGAAAAAGGTTTAAGTCCAAAAATTAGACATGGCATGACCACCTCAACTGCTACTTAAAAGATACATTCAAAAGATCCATTTAATGTATTGACATCTTCAAACATTCCATTCAATGTGTTGACATCTTCAAACAGCAATGAACAATCATCTTCAAACATTCCATGACACTAGTTTGCTTTATTAAGATATTGGTGCAGGGACATGTATTGACATTAGTTGAGAATTTATGAAATCTATGGGACTAAGAGAACAGTCTATAGCTATCTCTAGCGGAAGCATTACAGCTCAAACAAGACTTCAGTAAACAGAGCTCGCGCTTGACACGACAAATTGGTTCAGTAAATAGAGCCCACGCTTGACATGATAAACAAGACTTCAGTAAATAGGTTATCTGCTTCTGCTTCTGCTAAGGTTCTCTCCTGCAGGTACACAAGAAATATATGATAAATTGGATTTCTGGTGTAACCTTAACAATGACAATCGTAGAAAACACTAAAATCAGAAACACTGAGATCAGAAACGGGAGTATGGGACATAGTCAGAACCGTTGTTCTGTGCATAAAAAAGTGATTCCATTGCATTGGTTATATTAGATCCATTGAATGAAAACACTAAGATCAGAAACGGGAGTACGGGACATAGTCACACTAGAGAAGGGAGAGGAGGAGACCGGTCTTGGGTGCTCACCATTGTCTCACCGGATGTGGCGCCGCTCTGTAGGGGAGGAGAGACGAGCGGTGACGACACCTCCAGTTTGTGGGGGCGGAGGTACGGCGCTGGTCTGTGGGGCGGAGGCGGTTGGCGGTGGCTTGATGCAGGGGGGGCGGAGAGGCGGCGGCGGCGGTCTCTGAGGTGGAGAGGCGACCGACGCAGATCTGTGGGGAAGGAGAGACGGTCAGACGACGGTGCGGGAGTGGGATTGTGGGAGGACCGAAGTCCGAAGGCGGCAAAGGCGAAGGAGGAGACAAAGACAAAGACGATGACGGAGACGAGACGACGACCTTGATGCGATCTAGATTTTTTGGCCACCACAGCCTTCGTTAGGGTTAGTGAACTGGGCAACGGCGGCTCGACGCGTCGCCACTCGCCACTGATCGGTCGCTATCGGATTGAGCCGGCGATTGTATGGTGGGCGGTGGGTGTTTCCGGATAGTTACCGGATTATTTTCGGTAACTATCTGAAAAATACTCGGATAATTCCGTATCCGTCGGATAATGTCTTTTCCAAATCCGTTTCTGTATCCGATAAAAAATATCCGAATCCGTTTCTGTATCCGATAAAAAAATATCCGAATCCGATCCGTATCCGACAAAACCTTCAGATATCCGAAAATATGCTCTGAATTATATCCGAATTAAAACGGACGGACGGTCAGTCGGGAAATATCTGCTCCGTTTGCACCCCTACTAAGGATCCTCCCTGTCGTCACACCCTGCCACTCCTTATCAGGATGGCAAGGAGACCACCAGTGATGAATCAAGTTAGTTCTTTGATGAGCAAGGGAGAAATCCTAGAATTAATCACACTTCGTTAAGGCGGCCACAACCAGCCTCAGAGATTGAGGATCCCGAGACCGCCTGAAGGAGGCGATTGGTAGCCTAGAGGTCTTTACCTGGACATGCCTAGTATCGATCTGAAGAGGCTCGAGAGCTCCAACACATCATTGACCTACTAAAAAACCTGACTCCAGAGCTCGCTCGAGTGCCAGGCTGCGATCACTTCACAGAGGGGATCACACAAAGACTTCACAACATGATGAACAGATTCTAGCAGCCTCGTCGACATAACTCTGAGAGTTAGATTGGTACGATTGTGTCTAGTCATTCACAGAGCTCACCTTGTGGGGTTCGACATGATGATAGGTCGCGATGGTCTCCAAACCACAAATCTAGCCAAAGGAGAGTTCCTCGAATGACTCCAGATCGGTGAGTTAACCGAGGAAGAGATCGATCACCACTTCGGGCAAGGAATCCGCAACAGCAGATGAAGTATGAGGAGTACTACCCTCGTATGGAAATTGTCGGGTCCGGTCTGTCCACTGTTGGGCATTGTCGAGTACGGTCGCCCGGAGACGCCAATTATCCTTTCCCGCAAAGGAGGCATCAGAAACTTGTTACCGGATGTCGGGCATTCATCCCCGAACTCCGAGCAGTATGCTGGACACCATAGTTTTGTCCGGTAAACATGGAGAAATTTGATAAGTCTCAAAATCCTCTCGAGTTCCTTCAAAATTACATGACCACGGTTTAGACAGTAGGAAGAGACGAGCACGTTATGGCAAACTATCTTTCAACGGTGTTCGAAGGGTCTACTCGGTCTTGGTTGCTCAACCAACCATTCGAGTCAATCTACTCGTGGCAACACCTTTGCAATCTTCTATTGGCCAACTTCTAGGGTACATACAATTGCCCTAGAAAAAAAAGACGACCTGCGTCGGATATGGCAGAGCAACAACGAAACCCTATGACAGTTCATCGAGCACTTTAGCTAGGTTTATAATTCAATTCCAGAGGTCTCTGATGCTTCTATCATTAGGGCATTCAAGCAGGGTGTCTGCAATAGGAGGTTCGTCGAAGACATCGCCTTGCATCCTCCGACCACCATCGCCGAGCTCTTTGAGATGGCTAACCATTACACAACAGCTGTTGAGGTGGTCGAATGGACAAAAACCATCGACCATGTCAACCAAAGTTCCAAAGAGGAAGGCCATGAAGTCCAAGAACAAGGCTAAAGGTCAGAGGCCTCGGACTGAGACCTCAAAGGAAGTCTTAGCTGTAGGCGATAAGGAGCCATAGAACTCCAAGCAATACTCCAATCAGGGCAAAGGCTAAGCACCCGCTAGTAAGGAAAACAAGCCTAGGTGGTGTCTATTTCACAAGAAGGAAGGGCACTACCTACGAAATTGTCGAGTTTTCCAATGAAAACTCGAGGATTACTATTCTGACAGTGGACTGCTTACAACACTTGATGAGGTGGAGTAGTCGAGTGGTCGAAAGCACTTGGATGAGGATGAGGACATGCCTTTCTAGGATCCAAACCATACAATCGAGCATATCTATGGGGGTTCGTTTGTATACGAGTCGAAGCAGTAGTATAAGGTTGTTGAACGAGAGGTAAACTCTATCGACCCATCCCATGTCAATAATTTTCCCAAGTGGTCGGAGGTAACTATCTCTTTTGAGAAGAGTGATTGTCCGATCCCTTCAACTCGACTGGGTCGGTTTCCTATCATGGTTGATCCCACCATAAAAAATTGTCAAGTAAATCACGTGTTGATTGATGGTGGTAGTTCTTTGAATATTTTATTTGCTAGTGCTCTGGACGAGATGCAAGTCCCTCTCGCCAGAATAAAACCAGTACGATATTCGTTTCATGGAATCGTATCAGGATCTTTGGCCACGCCCGTTGGCCAGGTTTCTCTACATGTTACGTTCGGATCTTTGAGCAACTTCAGGACAAAGAAAATCTCCTTTGACATGGTCTACATCAACATGGCATATAACGCCATACTCAGGCGACCAACTCTGGCATATTTTTTATAGTCTCTTACTATGCATATCAATGTCTTAAGTTACCAGGTCCCAAGGGAGTCATCATGGTTTGTCGTGATAAGAAAATGATGCTGACGTGCGACCACAAGTCCCTCAAGATTTTTTGCCAACTCCCTACTCGAGAAGCTACCAAGGCGCCACCTTCGAGCAAGCACTCGAAGCCAAAAGCCACATCGAAGCCAAACGAAGAGGTCAAGGAGGTTCCTCCGGACCCAGCAGAGCCTTCAAAGAATGTTTACATCAGGGTTACTTCCGACCCCATAGAATGATGCCCTCTTCACTTTCCTCCGGGCAAACGCAGATGTGTTTGTGTGGCAGCCATCCAACATGCCCGGGGTCCTTAGGGAGGTGATCAAGCACATGCTAGCTCTACTACCTGATAAGAAACCTGTGCAACAAAAGTTATGGAGATTTACACCAGATCGACGATAAGTTATGATATCAGAACTAGACAAGTTACTCAAAGCAGGCTTTATAAGAGAAGTCGATCACTCAGAATTGTTGGCCAATCCTGTAATGGTTAGGAAGTCTAATGGTAAGTGGCACATGTGTATAGATTATATCGATTTGAATAAAGCTTGTCCAAAAGATCATTTTTTGCTTCCTCGTATCAATCAATTGGTTGGCTCAACTTTTGGTTGTGAAATGTTAAGTTTTCTAGATGCATACTCTGGTTACCACCAAATCAGCATGTCTTCAAAAGATGAAGAGAAGACTGCATTTATCACGCAATTTGGAGTGTTTTGCTATGTCAAAATGCCTTTTGGCCTGAAAAATGCCGGTCTGACTTTTCAACGTTTGATGCAATTGACCTTTATACATCAAATGGGCCAAAATTTGGAAGCCTATGTTGATGATGTTGTCGTCAAAAGCATCAAACAACTTAATCATATTTCAGAAACTGTAAGAAACTTTCGACAACCTCAAAAAGCATCACTTGAAACTCAATCCCGAGAAGTATGTGTTTGGAGTTTCTTCAGGAAAGTTGCTCGGATTCCTTATTTCGGCAAGAGGTATCAAGCAAATCCTGAAAAGATCAAGGCCATCGAGCAGATGCGCCCTCCAACCATGAAGAAAGAAGTTCAAAAACTCACCGGATGCATGGTGGCTCTAAGTTGTTTTATTGCACGCTTGGGAGAGAAGAGACTTCCTTTCTTCAAACTTCTTAGGAAACACGAAGGTTTCGAGTGGTCGAAAGAGGCTAACGATGCCTTTGAGTATGTCAAGAGATATGTTATGAGTGCTCCTGTTTTGGTTTCTTTGAAACTAGGTGAGACGCTCTTAGTATATCTATCTGCCACACCATAGACATTAAGTGCTATACACATTGTGGAGCGCGAAGGCATTCAGCGACCAGTATACTATGTAAGTGAAGTCTTACATGGGCCTAAGAAGCATTACCCTCAGGTCCAAAAACTCTTATATTCCCTCCTCATGTCTTCGAGGAAGATAAGGCATTATTTTTAAGTGCACAAGATTGTTGTGCCATCTGAGTTTTCTTTAGGATAGGTCCTCCAGAACAAGAAAATAGCGGGGCACATGGCCAAATGGTCGGTCGAACTTGGGACGTTTGGCCTCCAATTCGTGTCCTGAACGGCCATTAAATTCCAGATCTTAGTAGACTTTGTCACCGAATGGACAGATCCTGAACTTGTTTAGGATCCCCAACAGTACGATTCCCATGACCAATGGACGATGTACTTTGACAGGTCGCTTACACTAAGTGGCTTGGGGGATTGGGTGGTCCTGGAATCTCCCGCGGGAGAGACCTTACAATATGTCATTCAACTACACTTTCCAGCCACTAATAACGTTGTTGAATACGATGGTTTGTTGGCTGGCATATGAGCCGCTAAAGCGCTCGAGATTCATCGACTACTCGTGAGAGGAGACTCTCAACTAGTGATGAATCAGGTCGGTAAAGAGTATCAATGATCGAGTTCAACCATGTCTCTATACTTGTCAGAAGTCCAAAAGCTTGAGAAGCACTTTTTCGGTTTTGAGTTACAGTACATCCCTCAAAAGGATAACTTTCTCGTAGACCAATTGACTTGAATAGCTTCTTCCCGATCACAAGTACCACTAGGGGCTTTCTTGGAGCAGCTCCAGAAGTCGTCTCTGGTCGATGCACCGGACAAACTCCTAATGAGACAGCATCCCTCGAGTACGAGGATACTTGGATGGCTCCTATCTATGAGTATCTTCAGAAGGGTTCGGTACCCGATGATGATCTCAAAGCAGATTGTCTATCCTGCAAGGCCAAAATATATACTTTGGTCGATGGAGTACTCTATAAATGGAGTATTCAAGGGGTTCTCATGCGATGCGTATTGCAGAAAAAAGGATTACTACCCCTTAATGGCATACATGGGGGTATCTATGGAGCACATGATTCTTACAGAACGCTAGTCACAAAGGACTTTCGACAAGGTTTCTACTGGCCAACAGCCCTTAATAACGCCAAAGAGCTGGTTAAGAAGCGTGTATAATGCCAATTTTATAGCAGGCAAATACACCAACCGGCTTAGGCTCTTCAAACAATCCCTCTCTCATGGCCTTTTGCAACCTGGGGCCTTGACACCTAGGACCGTTCCCACGAGCACCAGTGGGCTTCGAGTTCCTTTTCATAGCTATTAACACATTCACGAAATGGATCGAGGCCGAACCTGTGATGGGGATCACAACGGAAGCCGCAAAAAGGTTCATGATGAGAAGCGTGATTACTCAATTTGGAGTATCAAGTCAAATAATTATAGAAAACGGTGAGCAATTTTCTAGTGCAAAATTCTAAGAATTTTGTGATGAATTGGGTACCAAACTGTGTTATGCCTTGGTCACTCATCTTCAAAGTAATGGAGCAGTCGAGCGTGCAAATGGCCAGATAATATAAGGAATCAAGCCTCGAGTCTTCGACCAACTTGTAAAGTGCTTGGAGGCTTGGGTACAAGAGCTTCCTTCAGTATTATGTTCAATTCACACGACTCCTAACCGGGCGACAGGAGAGACTTCATTTTTCCTAGTTTTTGGGGGATGAGGCCATGCTTCCCCCAGAACTAAAGATATGGTCAACAAGAGTCGAGAACTTCAACGACTCCAACTAAGAGCAACTTCGAGAGAATGATATCAACCTACTCAAAGAGAAGAGGAATCAAGCTTTAATCTAATTTGCAGTCTATCAGTAAGTCATGCATAAGTACTAAGATCGTAAGGTCCAACCTCGTAGTCTTGCTGTAGGTGACTTGGTATTGAAAAAAATTCAATCCCAGTCTAATCGGAACAAGTTTCCCCTAAGTGGGAAGGTCCTTACACCGTGGTCGAAGTCACACGACCAGGCTCTGTACGACCTGCTGTGGAGGATGGCCAGATTCTCTCAAACTCTTGGAACATCGACCAATTATGCAAATTTTATGTGTAAACATTTCTATCATTTCAATAAAGCTTTCATTTTATTCAAATCTTTATTGTTGTATGTTTAGTAGAGGTTCTTTTATATTTGTTCGACCACTTCTTGTACATCCAATTTGTTTAACTGGATGGAGAAGGGAACACCAATAGTCAAAGTCTCTCCTCTCTACATGTGGTCCTGCCTGATAGAAAGAGCTTCCTAATAATGAACCGTTCTTGACTCTTGCTATCAGTATAAAACAATTGTGTTATCTACGAAAATATTGAAAGAGTGTAAGAAGGCTTCTGAGTCTTTATCTTTTCATTGTTTATGTCCTCGATTTGATTAACCTGGTCGAAGGGATGTAACGTCACCTAGTCAAAGCCTTTCCTCTCTGCACATGGTCCTACCAACTAGAAGGAACTTCTTAGTGTCGACTCATTCCTAACTTTTGCTACCAGAACATGACAATCGAATTCGACAACGATGGACGATGACTACTCGGCTCTCTGCATATTTTGCTCTATACTATTTTTTTTGTTTATTCATCTAAACTAAGTAAATAGTCAGGGCCAAGATAGAGTTATTCATATAAATTTATTTCTTAGTCGTAAATTATACCTCTTTCATTTTTTTTAATTTTGTCTTATGAATACTAACTACTCGACAAGATGAATTGCAGGAAAAGGAAGAAAGTCTTTTGTCATCCAAAGGTAAGTCTTTACAAACTTATCATTTACAAACTACTTTGAAGAATGGGAGTCAAGTTGCATCTCCTCTACAACCTTTCGACCAAAGGGCTCAGCTTCCTTAATCAGACATGCTGTCTCTGCTTCAGAACAGCTGAAGTCATGGTCAATTGGTTGAAAGTTGAGGTTCGGATTGCATGTGTTGAGTTTTGCCAAGGTATAGCTTATAGCACCTTTAACCGCTTCCCAAATTGACTCAGCATGTTCGGTCTTTAGAGTGGATAGATGCCTTTCTAAAGTCTTCACTTGTAGTCCAATTATACTTGTATGAGCGGTTATGGTGTCTTCAGAAGGACTTATCTTCTCCAAACCAAACCCACAGAGTAGATTGTTGAGAAGTGAAACGTTGTCATGGAGGTTTGCCTTCATCGACCTTGCTTCCTCTTGACTACGAGTAGAGACTTCTAAGAGATGCTTTATTTCGACCACAACTTCTACAAATAGAATAACAATGGTCAGGAAAATACTTATCCTAAGACTAGTTGTCGAAACTAGTCGAAGGTAAAGCTTTTTCTTACCTACTAGTCAAGCGTCAAGCTTATCGACTTCAGTTTTGTACTCTTCGTCCAATAGCTCCATTCTCTGGATAGCTTCTTCATTGAAACAAGTATGTTCTCTAATCACTTTGGTATTTTCTTCGACCTCGGTTTGGGACTTACTCACTTCAGCCTCTTTTTCTATCAAAAGAAAGGATTAAGAGGAACACTAGAAAGACAACCAAATAAATAGTCTTAAGTTTAGAACTTACTATTTATTTTCTCCTGCAATGTTTTAATGGCAGAATTAGCCTTCATAATGGTTATCGATTGGTCTACGTTTTCTTTCTTTAGCCTCTATGTATCGACCGTCTCGTTTTCAAGCGTAGTAGCTAAAAACTTTGCATCACTCTTAGACCTGCAAAGGTTAAAAGCAAACATGAAAGTCTGGTCAAGTGGTCAAAAGAAAGTTCGACTACATAAGCTAGTGACTTACCATTCTGCTGCCTTCTTGGAGAGTTTGGCATTTTCCTGTCATAGGAGCATGAGTTGTCTGTGGTATTCAGCCACAATTGCCATGTCTTCTAATGCTCTCTAAATGAAGAAGGATGGTGAGAGATCAGAAAAGACCAAGTACGAATGTCTAAGTACTTGATACTTACTTCATGCTCCCATGAGCAAACTTGGCAAGTACCCGCCTGGAGTTTCCAAGTTGATTGAGCTTGTCGACTTTGTTCCATCACACCTTTTCGAGACATTCATCATCAAACATATTCCCCTTGTTGGGAAGATCTTTTGGGGGTGGATCTTGACTCAGAACTCGATCGGTAGAAGATCCCACTACAAATGCAGGGTTAAAAAATGCAGAGAAGAAGTTAGGTTGTTTTTCTTCTTCTCTTTCTCCAGCCAAACCTTCTTGGGAATGAAGAGGGGCATCCTCAATACGTTCCTCTTTAGCATAGCGGTCGGAAAGGTCCCCAGCCTCTTGACCAGGTATTCCTACCATGTCTATTGCCGCTTCAATTTCAGTTGCTATGACCACTTTGGTGGTCATAATCTTTGCAGCTCCGGTAGCAGCCCCTGTTGCTGTGGTAGTCAGTTCTTCGACCACCATCTTCGTCATGTCTACCACCACGGGCTAAGCTACAAGGGGTTTCTCAGCAAAAGTGTCTTGAAGCAGTGGAGAAGCCAAGCTACAATTATGAAAAGTAAGTCGGCATTTAAGAAGACATAGTGGTAAAATACTATGTTCATGCTTATGTATTTTATACCTTGCTTTCGCACTCTTTATCTTGAATTTAGAAGGAACTTTTTCGAAGATTAGTTTCTTTGACTTCTTTTCTTTGACCACATCTATTCGAATGAGAACATCTTCGACCACATCAGGTTGAAGGTCTTGAGCAAGAATTACTGCTTCTTGTCCCTCATGGTGGTCAAAACTCGTTTCGACCACATAAAGGGCAATCACCTTCTCGATCACAGGTTCTGATGCTGCTGCAGTCTCTTTCATAAAGGATACAAAACTTTTCTAGTTTTCCTTTTTGAGTTGCTTGATAAAGCCTTTAGAAGCGCCTACTAAGTGGGGTTTCAGTGTCGTAATAGAAGGGCACCTTGTCTTAGGAGTTGGTTGCTCGAATACCGCAGCCCCTATCTCACAACACGCTTGGAACACTAGGATTTGCCCAACTCCCCCCATGGTCAATTTTGTTTGGCTTCATTGATCCATCTCATGAATTTTCGGAGAGGAATCTTCTCAGCACCCTCCAATGCCCTCAATTTCACAGCATCCATATCCGAAACTGACCAATTGGATGAAGGCTTAGTCATTTTTCCAAGTGGTTGGTTTAGATTTGGAAGAGATTGAAGGAAGAAGATGACTTGGTCGGCAGTGGAAAGCTCGAAACAGATCGGAGTAGAAGGAGAAAGTAAGGAAGCCAAAAGTTACCCTAAAGTAAGATTTATAACCGCGTGAGTTATCCGTCTTGGGAACCAAATGGTAATCTCGGGAACCGATCCAGTGGAAAGATCGGCAAAAATCGATTGGAATTCATTAATTTCTCTATTTGAAGTTTGTCGATCTTTACAACTCAAGCGAATTACCATATTATCCAAGCTCATTACTAGTCGATAAGGGTCGAAAAGGCCTTGCCTTCGACTACTGTTTTGTCTATGACCTTACTTTCTCAAGTAAGTTGAATTCACTTGAAGTTGGGGGTCTAGATGACGAGGATACAATAATCCTATAATTATTACGTCATTATATCCTCCGAGTATACCCCTTAGCGATAAGGGAGAGATTTTCCAAGGTACTGGTTAGTCTTATTATGACTACATCTCGATCGTGTCTTCTTACGACCACTCAGTCATAAGTTTTACTATGACTACCTCTCGATCATAAGTCTTCCTACGACCACTCAGTCTTAAGTCTTACTACGACTACCTCTCGGTCGTAAGTCTTCCTACGACCACTCAGTCGTAAATCTTCCTACGACCACTCAGTCGTAAGTCTTACTACGACTACCTCTTGGTCGTAAGTCTTCCTACGACCATTCAGTCGTAAGTCTTACTACGAGCACCTCTTGGTCTTAAGTCTTACTACGAGCACCTCTTGGTCTTAAGTCTTCCTACGACCATTCAGTCGTAAGTTCTTCTATGATCATATGGTTGTAAGTTTTTCTACGATCGGCATTGGTTATTTGGTTTATCATACAATATGATTACATGCAGCTCATGTATAATGTTCGCTGCCGATAGCAGTGACTTCAGCAATTTACTACCAGTCTACCACAATGTACAAAACACTGCAAGGAACGTCTAAAAAAGCACCGGAAGGAATTACTGTAGCAATTTTATTTAGGCCATTTCTTTCTTACTGTTTGTCCAAAAGAAGGGTCACTTCTTTCAAGTTTTTAAAAGCTATTTTTGGCTTTTCTACAGTAAATAACTTTCAAACAGAGTGTCTTTTTAAGACGGAATCTATAAGTTGAATATAGCACACACTGCAGTGACTTCATTTCTATCAGCCAAAATCGTACGCGAGTTTCTGTTACTCCGTACTCTCTTACGAACATCTCAAAATTCATAAGCCGAAACAAAAAAGAATAGACCCGGAAATCGATTTAGGCCATCAGAAGTCAGATCCATCGTGCGGTGGCAAAGTGCCCAACTGCAAATTGCTGCACTTGCTATAGGCCATGTTCAAAAGTGTTGTGGGTTTTAGATTTTGGTTGATCGTGAGAGATTGAAGAAGTAAAAGATACTTGTGTTGAGGAGCCACTCAATTGAAAACAATTTTGTAGTGACTCACATAAATAACTTATATATAAAAACTATCTTGAGAAGCCACTCTATTCAAAAACTGACTTCTAAAATACAAAAGGCATGTGGAAACCATAGTAGTTTCTCTCTCGACAAAAAAAAAGAAGATTGACTTTAGTTCAAAACTAGAAGAATTCATCGGATGCCTAGTTCAGAACAGGGTTTAAAGTTTCGTTTTGAAAATAATCTTGGAGGGTAGCAAGATGAACGAAAGAACGAAATTTCGTTAATTTCGTTCAAAATTCGGACGAAAAATTCAAAACACTATTTGAATTTTGAACCTTAAATATAAGGGTAAATGGCGAGTAAAGTGAAAATTAGTTGTGCTTTGGTCTGGTGGTGGGGGGTTGTCTTAGTGAATGAGAGGTCGCGGGTTCGATTCCGGAGTTGGCTTCTTTTATTTTCCATGATAGAACTTACGTGCACCCCCAAAATGCAGTGCACCCTCAGTACAAATACAAAAAATGAGAGTAGGATGTTGGGGGTTTGATGATTCGATCCCAGGACCTAAGGGCCAAGCGTGCGGAGCCTTAGCCATTGGGCTAGAAGAAAAGCTATGACCAATAATGGATTTCATGATCCTTTAAACATTCAAAATTTAAACTTAAACGAAAATATTTAGCAAAAATATTTTTTTCCCGTTGGGTAGCGAAATAAACGAAATTTTCGAAATTTCGGTGAGATTTCGCTGAAATTGTGAACCTGCTTCAGAACTTCCGAGGAGTGAGGGAGAGAGGAAATCGAGGGAGGGCTAACATCAGTACGGTCCGCTCCAACGCCTTGCCCGTCTCCGCTCCGCTCCGCTCGGCTCCCTCCCCTCACCCGTCCACCATGTGTTCGACAAAATGCCTCCTCCGAACAGCGGCCTCCTCTTTTTGCACATCTTCACTTGTATCCCTTATCAAACATGGTACGCTGCTATCCTATATGAACAACCTTACGGTTGCATTTCTGGCTAACCTGTATATATGGAGGCAGTCACACAGCTGGGGAGGCTTAAAGTTGGGTCAGGTGAAAAACGTGAGGTCTTCTCCACTGCATACAACCTGGCTCATAAGGTAAGCAGGCGCCTCAAAGAAGAGAGAAATTGGCAGCAAGGTTCGGTTATTTCTAGTTTCTGTCAGCATCTTATTATGTATCTTTCATGTTGATCTAATCATCATTGAGCCTTGTTAGGTTTCAAATGTCCGCAGGTCTCAAATTGACTGTGAAACATCATATGGCAACGGTACAAGTGCATATTGCTACCAACAAGTGAGGTGGAAAAGGTTAGAATTAAGACTAACTCCCGATGGATCATTTCTGACTTATATATTCATTATTATAGTAACAGGAAAATTTCCTGCTTAGAAGCAGGCAAATAGCGAATATTTTAAGCAGAATGAACATGTCGGGTACATAAGTTTCATCAATTTCCAACAGCTTGCACATGCAATCGCTATGATCAAATGTGTCACTTGTCATCAAGTGTGACGATTGTTGGAACTTGCCCATGGTTAATGAAATCAATCCTGTTCAGCCTAACACAGCAGAGGACCTGCTCAGGGAGTTCCTCTTGCTTCTGGGCCTGCAGCACGATAATAAAATGAAGTAAAAAAAATTAACATAGCTCAAGCATAAGAAATCAGAGAATTGTCCCCAGATAACTGCAAAAACAAATTTCTCGAAAACGCAAAAGGCTTGCATTTCATTCAGTAAGAAGAAGAAGACAGCACTGTTCACAATCCTGTTTTCAAGCTCATATCGCGGCGCTAGCGGCGCTCTTCGGTTGGCAGCCTCCTTCACCAGGCGATGCGCCCCGTGAGGTCACTAGTTTTTCAACTGTGGCCATGGGGGATCTGTGATCAGTGGGTGTGCTTGGGAAGTTCGTGGTGGTGCTCAAAATCAATGGTGTCAAAGTTGCTCATTTGGAATGTTAGAGGTCTCAACTGCAAGGCAAAGCGGGACAGTGTCAGAAGTTTGGTTAACTCTATTCGGCCTGATATTGTGTGCCTTCAGGAAACTAAGATGGAGACCCTTTCTGGTTTTTTTGATCATGTCTATGCTGGGAAGTGAGTTTGATCAATCTGTGGTGTTGCCAGCATGCGGCGCTAGAGGGGGAGTGTTGCTAGCTTGGAAAGGAGGTGCCTGCCGCGCCTTAGCATCCCGTGTTGACATTTTTTCAGTGTCAGTGCAGTTTGCTCCTTATGAGGGGCAGCCTTGGTGGTTCACAGGTGTGTATGGTCCCCAATCCGATGGTCAGAAGTTGCAGTTTCTACAGGAACTTCGTATCATTCGGCAAGCCTGTCAAGGACCGTGGGCGATTGGAGGGGACTTGAACCTCATTTATATGGCGGAGGACAAGAATAACACTAATGTGAATAGAGCAATGATGGGGCGTTTTCGCCGGTTCTTGGATGACTTGGAGCTGAAAGAAATCTCTCTTCTTGGTCGTAAATTTACTTGGTCAAATGAGAGGGATATCCCCACTTTGGTCCGGTTGGATAGGGTCTTCATGACATCCAATTGGGATCAATTGTTTCCTGACTGCATCCTTCAGAGCTCTGCTTCTTTGATTTCAGACCACTGCCCTTTAGTCCTTGATTTGAAGGCTAATGTTCAGGGGAAGCGGCGTTTTCACTTTGAGAGCTTCTGGCCAAAGCTTGAAGGCTTCTCGCAGGTGGTGCAAAGCTCCTGGTTCAAACTAGTTGTAGCTTCTTGCCCACTGCATATCCTTTCACTAAAGCTGAAAAGACTTGCAAGGGATCTGCAATCTTGGAGTCAAAAGAGAGTAGGAAATGTTAAGTTGCAGCTTCGGTTGGCCACAGAAATTCTGCACCAGCTAGAAATTGCCCAAGATGTCCGACCGCTGTCCAGCGAGGAGGTTTGGTTGCGGCGACAGCTGAAGCGGCATGCACTTGGTTTAGCTTCACTTGAGCGCACCATTGCTCGTATGCGTTCCAGGCTGGTTTGGTTGAAAGAGGGAGATGCAAATACTTCCTTCTTCCATCAGCATGCTAGGCTCAGAAAGAGAAAGAATTTTTTGGCAAAACTCCGAGTGGGGGATAATCTTGTTACCGGGCATGAAGACAAGCAGCAGGCTACTTATGATTTCTACTCCAATTTGCTCGGCACCGTGGCTCAAAGACAGAACTCCTTAAACCTGCAGTCCTTCTACCAAGAACCTCATGATCTGTCAGCCCTGGAGCAGAGTTTCTCGGAGGAAGAGGTGTGGGCAACAATCAAATCCATTCCGTCGGATAAGGCGCCGGGACCGGATGGATACACTGGACGTTTCTTCAAAACCTGCTGGAGTATAGTGAAGGTTGATCTCATGGCTGCTCTTAACAGGTTGTTGCAGGGTGATGTCAGTAATTTGTTACATCTTAACTCAACGTACATCATTTTGCTTCCAAAGACACCAGAAGCGTTGCAAGTCAAGGATTACAGATCTATCAGCTTGGTTCATAGTTTTGCAAAGCTTGTCACCAAAATCTTGGCCAATAGATTGGCTCCGAAACTCAATGTCTTGGTCTCCCAAATCAGAGTGCTTTCGTCCAAGGGAGGTGTATCCTTGATAACTTTATTCTGGTGCAACAAACAGCTAAAGTCCTCCATAGACAGAGGGATCCAAGAGTTCTCCTCAAACTGGATATTTCGAAAGCCTTCGATTCGGTGTCTTGGGCCTTTTTGCTGCAAGTTCTGAGCCATTTGGGTTTTGGTGCAGTTTGGTGTAACTTACTTTCAAAGCTCCTGAGGTCCTCAACAACTCGGGTTTTGGTAAATGGTGTGCCGGGAGAGCTTATCCACCACAAGCGGGGGCTTCGGTAGGGAGACCCCTTATCCCCGATGCTGTTCATCTTGGTAATGGATGTGCTTAATTCTCTAATTAACAAGGCAAGTGAGAATGGTCTTTTGCAGCCCCTTCTTTCTAGAGGAGCTAGTCAGCGGGTCTCTCTTTTTGCTGATGATGTGGTTCTATTCTTGCGACCCTGTTTGGAAGAGTTTGAGTTGATCAAAGAGATTCTCAGGGTCTTTGGAGAAGCGTCGGGACTGATCACCAACTTAAGCAAGTGCTCGGTGTCCCCAATCCGTTGCCACCAACAGGATTTGGAAGTAGTGCAAGGATCCTTTCCTTGCAAAGTGCAAGAATTCCCTTGCAAGTATCTCGGACTCCCGTTGTCAATCAAGAAGCTCCCCAAATCTAGCTTTTACATGATAATTGACAAGATTGCTGACAAGCTACCTGGATGGAAAGCCGCCATGATGCACCCAGCTGGCCGAGCCACTCTTATTCGGGCGGTGCTCTCAGCAGTTCCTATTTACCCTTTGTTTGCGCTGGAATTTCCCAAATGGGCTCTTAAAGCAATTGACAAGATTCGTAGAGCTTTCCTTTGGAAGGGCCGCAAGAGAATAAATGGAGGGCACTGCCTTGTTTCTTGGGACCGGGTGAAGAGACCTTTTGAGCTTGGAGGATTGTGAATTCTTGATTTGGAAATTCTCGGTTGGGCGTTGCGCATGAGGTGGCTGTGGCTCAAGAAGACCCAACCGGACCGCCCTTGGGCAAGCCTGGACATTCAGGTGCACCCCAATTCGACAGCAATGTTCTTCATCTCGCTCATCTCTATTGTGGGAGATGGCCGCATGACCCTCTTTTGGTGTGATAAGTGGTTGCATGGTAAGTCCTTATTGGATCTTGCCCCCCTTCTTTGTACTCAGGTGCCGAAGAGATTTGTCAGTCGGAGGACAGTCCAAGAAGCTCTAACGGATAATACTTGGGTTCATGATATTAGAGGCAGTCTTTCTACCCCAGTGTTGGAGGAGTTCCTTAGTCTTTGGGATGTCCTCGGCCGATTTAGGCTCACCCCTGGCGTGGTTGATCAGCATGTGTGGAAGCCATCCTCCTCAGGCAGGTTCTCAACTAATTCAGCGTATCGTCGTTTTTTTGTGGGAACGGTGGAGTTTGAACCTTGGAGGGTGATCTGGCGTACCTGGGCTCCTCCCCGTTGCAAATTCTTTCTTTGGCTAGCCTCGCTTAACCGTTGCTGGACCGCTGATCGCTTGGCCCGTCGGGGTCTTGCCCACCCTGAGTGCTGCCCCCTGTGTGATCAAGTGGATGAGACTATTCAGCATCTTCTCACTTCTTGCGTGTTCACAAGAAGTGTTTGGTTCTCAGTCCTCACTCTGGTGGGACTGCAGCGGCTAACTCCGGGCCCCGATGATTTGGTCTTCACATTGTGGTGGCGGCAAGCTTTGCATCACGTCCCTAAGCAGCAGCGCAAGGGATTTAACACTTTGGTCGTGTTGGTGGCTTGGCGGGTCTGGAAGCATAGGAACAGTTGTATTTTTAAAGGTGGCTCGCCTAATGTCCGCATTGTTTTGCAAGACATTAGAGATGAGGCCAAGTTGTGGTGTTTGGGGGGGGCCAAAGGCCTTTGTGCCATTTGGCCTTAGGTGTGGTGTTTTTTGGGTTGTGGGCGTTTCTCTAGTTCTTTTGTGCTATTGTTCTTAGCCCCACCTTTTGGTGAGGGTTGTAAGAGTCTTCTTAGACTCCTTTGTTCTTCTTCTTAATATATGATGCGCAGTTCTCCTGCGCGTTCGAGAAAAAAAAGTCCAGAGACTGAGGTCAGGAGGACCTTGAGGGTGGAAAAAACTGGAAAACGGATATTACGACAGTAGCGACTGGAACAACAACTGCAACCGAGCAAATCACTAAGCGGCTGGAGGAGAACATTGCCCTGGGCCTGTAAGCAGATCGGCCAGCTTGGAATTACGCAGAGCCAACCAAGAGAAGAATTCCCGCTTGGTGCAATTGGTAAACTCCTCCAAGACTAACCTTCCTTAGTTATGCCAGATCCTGTTCCTTTCCTTCCAAATCATCCAAACCAGCAGAATCACTAGGGAGTCTACACCTTTGCGCTTGGATTTGGGTGCCAGTTCCCTAATGGCTAACCATTGGTCCTAAAGAGTTTGCTGAGTGAAAGGGTAGTCGCTGCAGAGTGATAACCAAGAGAAGATGCTGTTCCATAATTGCTTAGCGATTGGACAATTGACAAGGAGGTGGTCAATCGTCCCATCTTGCTGCTCACAAAGGATGCAATGAGAGGGTGCTGGAATATTACATTTTCTCATTCGTGAGAAGGTCCAGACCAGGGAAACAAAATTCGTCCGAAATTTCGCATTTCGTCCGAAATTTCGTTCCTTTCGGAGGGTAGCGAAATATGTTTTATTCGGTTAAAATTTAGCCGAATTTGGTTCTGTTTAAAATTTGTTCAAATTTTATTCAAATTTTGGCTAAATTTCATCAAAAAAATGATTTTTTTTCGTCCGAAATTTCCAACGAAATTGACAAAATTTCGGATTTCGTTTCTTTCGCCGATGACCGAATGTTTTTTGCCTCCGAAAGTTTTAACCCTGGTCCAGACTCGGCATTTCAGGGCCAGCCAAGTGAACATCTTAGCTTTCAAAGGCGAAGTACTTTTCCACAGCTCTTTAGCACACGGGAAAAGGATCGAACCTTGACACAGGCCGGCATATGCTGATTTGGGAGAGTATTTGCCGTCCGCTGTCCAGCGCCAAAGCGTGACATCTCTAACCCCCTCTCGGAGCTGCACCTGGCTTACCAAGGTACACAGCTTGAGGAAGTCACAAATGGCATGAATGGTAAAGGGTCCACGCAGGTCAGAGATCCACCTACAGTTTTGGAGTGCTTCCTTAACCAAGGTTCGTTTCTTGCGAGAACTTTTCACCTTTGCCCAAATGGCCGGAGCTAACTCACACAAACCTTTTCCTTGCAACCATCTGTCGGTCAAAAATAGGGTGGAAGAGCCATCCCCTATCTGGGAGGACATAGATGCATAGAACAGATTGTCGGCTGCAGCATCTTCTGGCACTCGGACATTTTGCCACAGACAGTTTGATTCGGCGCGTGCAAGCCATTCCCAACGAGATCAGAATGCTATGCCGGCTAGCCTGAGATCCATAATGGCCAGTTCTCCAAACATGTAAGGTTTACAAGTTTGTTGCCAACTTACAGGGCACTTTCCTGCCTTGATCAAGCTTTCCCCGGTCCAAAGGAATGCCTGACGTTTCCTGTCAATTTCTTTGATTGCCCAATCTGGAAACACCAAAGTGAGGAGAGGGTAAATCACCATAGATGTTAAGACTGCCTTGACGATGATAAGCCTCCCAGCCTTGGAAAGCAGCCGGGTCTTCCACGTGGGCAGTCTAGCCTGAATTTTGTCAATGTACGGCTCGAACTCTCTTCTTCTCAGCTTGTTGGGTGCAAGAGGCATGCTGAGGTAGTTAATGGGGAAGGAAGCCGTGTGACAGCCGAAAATCCTCGGGATTAGGGAGGATTTTTGCAAGTTTGGCCAGAGGCCCGAGGCTGCTCCGAAAACCGACACAATTTCTCTAGTAGCAATCACATCCATGGGGTTTGGGTGTACGGAAAGCATCACATCATCCTGAATGAGGCGCCCCTTGATGAAAGCACTTTAATTGATGTTGACCCACTTAGTCCATATGCGGCTGCAGTCTCAAAGCAAGTAACTTGGAGATGAGCTTCGCAAAGCTGTGAATTAAGCTAATAGGTCTAAATTCTGATGGTTGGTTGGCTCCATGCTTTTTCGGTAAAAGGAGAATCAAGGCTGAATTGAGCCGGTGGAATCCACGGCGGTCTGTGAAAAAGAATGCCTGTATGCCGGCCATGACGTCGTCTTTTATTATAGACCAGGCTTTCAGATAAAACAGTGCAGTGAACCCGTCTGGCCCCGGGGACTTATCGGCCAGGATTGCCTTGCGAACCTCTTCCTCATGTAAAGGGAATTAGCTCGAGGCGATCAAAGTCTAAGGCTTGAAAGCCTAATTCCTCCAAATGGATGGACCGAGACATTTGATCATCTGATTGCATCAAGGCGTCAAAATGCTGGTGCACACTGTGGGCAACGCCATGAGGGAACAAAAGGGGAACAGGTCGTCCCACTCCGCCGAGGTGAAGGCCCTGTCGAGCCTCACCAGAGTTGGAGACGTACGTTCGTTGATCCAAGTGAAGGCTCTCCCATTAAGGTGGAGATCGTTTAACTGAAGATCAGTGACAAGCCGGCGGAAGCGACGAATGCTTATACGGCGCCGCACATTGTTGTTGCTTTTGTCGGAGTGGCTCAGGATCATATAGAAATCTCCGACAACACACTAGGGCACCGCTCTAGAAGCTCTGATCTGCCGCAGTTCCTCTAGGAAGACTCCTGTTTTGCCGGATCGGATTGGGGGCCGTAAACCGACGTAATCCACCACGGCGCTCGCTTGCCGGCTACGCGAATGCGCAAGCTAACTGAGAACAATTCAACCCAATGTGAGAATCGAGAACCTCGACGTTGGGCGACCTACAAGCAATGAGAACCCCACCGCGAGTGCCTGTGGCCAGGAGATAGCATGAAAAGGTAAATTGGGAGCCCAGCATGGAGAGTACAATTGAAGCTTGGAGCAGCTCCGCCGCCGGATCAAGGGGATCCCTCGACTTGGACCCGAGCTCTTGGCGCACCGGGTTGGTTTCCTCAAAGGTAGCCCAACTGTGGCTATGGCTTGACGAAAAGGGAAAGCCCGGAATGCCTGAAACGGCAAGCTGCTGAGTAGGGGTAGACTGCGCCTACCTACCTCGAGCCAAGCACCGCGGGAATCCTGCACGGCCTCGGAGTGTGGCCTATGGTGGTCCGGCGGACCTTGGGCTGCAACTCCGTTGTGGGTGGGACCGGTCCCTACCGGCGACGTGCTGGCGACCTTCCGAACCGCCGGTATGTTCATGTGTAGTTTTTTTTGGGAAAGTTTGCTATGGAAAAGTCGGTGTCCACTCAGGGGCAACTGTTTCCTTGACAGTATTTGATAAATTTGAAATTTGTCAGTTCGGCCGTGTAAATCATCAGCTTTATATTTTAGAGACTATAAAATACTCATATAAAGAATATTAATAATAATGGAAATAAATAAGATAAGTTCTTGATGTGAGCACCTAGGAACCCAGGTGCCTTATGTAGAAGGTGAAGAAGGGTAAGAACTGCATCTTTGTTGGAGAATTCAAAGGCAAATTTACCTGAATTGTCAAGCCCAAATCGAGGATGCCATTCTTCAGGCGTTCCCGGAATGATTCCAGTCCCTTCCTTGCGATGTAGCTGAACCGGTGTATATCAAGGTCTACCTCAAAGTAGTTCTCTCCCTGGTGATGTAAGTGATGAAATATTAGCATGCTGTAGTATTCTTAGATTATTCTTTACTAGATTTTGAAAAGCAAAATGATCCACCTTTTTTTTTATAGAAAACAGGAAGGATGTAATCTAAGGATGTTATTTCAAGATCCAAGATGTCCTTCAGACTACATTATCCAAGCAATTATTGCTTTGGAGTTTTCTTAATGGCATGGTTGAAAATACCACTATGGTTACACAATGAAAATCATATAATGATTTCAAATGTGTTACTTTCTAATTTAAGCAAGGAACGTCAATTCTGCACCTCGTAGAAATTATGTTGGGGGCGTGAGAGGACTGGCTTCTCATTATATGCTTGGACAAGCTTCCTCTCTGTGGAACTCAACTGGAGATCATCTGGGTTAACCAATCCGGCCATGATTTTCAACCGGTCTCTGTAAGCGATTGTAGATTCTGATGCAAACCCTTTTACCTTCTCACATTCATTCTCAATAAATCTCTGCAGTAAGAAATATCTTATTAGCTAATAGGAAAGAATTCTATTTAGACAGTAGAACAAGATATTGAATTGAGATGGCTAACCATGATAGACTCCTTGAAATGCTCTGAAACCTCCTTGTCAAAGTATTCGGAGATTTTGAAGTACAAGACAAGGCTCAATCCTTCCCCATCACTGTCACCGAGGAACATAGCAGCAGGGTAGGTAGGCATCTGTGATTGAAACAAAAAGGAAGCTTGTAACCAGGGAAAACATTTTCGGGCCAAATTTCACCGAATTTCGGTTTTCTCGGCCCACCCCAAAAAAGACCCAATTCGGCCCAAAATTAATGTACTTGGCAAACTATACCTACTTTGATGTTATTTTGCAGGGGCATACCTGGATGTTAACGATCAAAAGTGACGGGAGCTTGTGGTGTGGTTTGACTTGTGGAAGATCAATGTGCTGAGCAATGTGTTGAACCTTCTTGGGGCAGGCAAACAAGTCCACACCTATCGGATAATACGCAGCATAGTTTGGAGCTGCACATTTCTTCTTGTCTCTGAAAAGATTAAAATCAGAGGTTAGGTATGTACAGCTCGTGTTGCACATATTTGAGCACATTATAAATTGTTTCTTAGTTTCTCATCATGCCTGAGGAAGGTTTCACTCCTTAGCTTGAAGAGAGATGGATCAATCCGTGACCAGCATCCTGGTGTGGGCTTTTCCCCTCCACATGGGATTGTCAACCCTCCCTTCGGACAAACCACATATTTCTTTGATTCACCTACATTGAAACGAAGAACATTAGCTAGATTGAGAGAGACGTCAAGGGCAAACAGACAATTGACTTACTGAATTCACTGCCATCTTCATAGCCATCGCATGATGTTCTCTTGTATGAGAGCCGGATAACTGTTGACTTCCTCTTTGCTGGGCTGCCACAGGTCAATTGCTGCATCTTGTCGTTCAAGCTGATAGAGTGCAACAGCTTGCATATGCGAGATGGGGTGCTGCTCTCCTTGTTCCTGTCATCTGTATCATTTTTCTCCTTCAAGCCCTCAAAGCTAAAGGAGCTTGGTAGGCACTGGCTGGCGCACATTGTCATCCTTTGGCTCCTACGTTCAGGATCATCACCTTTCAATGTAAGAATGTTAGAGAAACTTTAGATGTTGTTGGAATCTTTGTAATGGTATTCCTTTGAGGTGCAGTTGCTCATACCATTATCTCTTTTCAGATACTGTTCAACAGATAATGTCAAGGGCACACCACGACATAAGTCTCCGATTCGAGAGAGTGCGTCCGCAAAACGGGAAGAGATGTCTTGCTTCTTTTGGTTCTCATTTTCATCGGCCGAACTATCTGCAGGAGAGCTCAAGTCTTCAGCATTACAGCTTCCTGGAACATCAATTTGCACAATGACCATTCCTAAATGTTCCAAGTATGTAATTCTCACCTCCATTGACACTCTTAAATTCATCATCCGAATCGTCCTCGAGAATACTGACGGAATCAAACCAGGCGTCTTGTTTGCAGCAACCTGCATTGGTATGAGCAAATTTTATCTGTCCATCGTCCCTTACAGATAAGCATCAAGTGGAGTTTACCATTGTAATCCGTCTGGCTGTGGTGCCACTGCATCTGCGTGAGGTGGAATGTCTTGGAATGCTCTGGTTTGCCGTGGTTTGACGCAGTCTCAACATGGACAATCTCGCTCATTGAGAAGTCGGTCATGCGTCCTCTGGAATCACTCAACCGTGACTTAGGTGCCTCTGGCATGACGGATCGGGAATTGCAACGCCCTCTTCTTCCTCTCCTGGTGTAGTATCTCTCTGGCCTCCTCTGCTCAACGCCAGACTTGGAAGCACAGGAACCCATTGTGATGAATACTTGTGTGTATGTAGTTTCTTCTGGGAATTTTTGTACTTTGAGGCAATTTGCCTTCAATGAGACTACACAGTAGTGAGGTAGGAAACAGAATGTAGGCCTAACCTGCAAGGACAAGAACATACATATGGATATATGTTGTCAGCAAACTTCAAAAGATCTGCATACAGGAGAAAGAAAGAGAGACATATGTCACCAAAGAGCATACACGCAACTAAACAGACAAAAGTGAAGGGAATGTACCAAGAGACTGGATAAGCAGAATGGAATCATGAATTTTGGGTGTATAAATAAACCAACTTATAGTTGTTCAGTCGGTACTGTTAAGGAGATAGAGTTGTATTAGGATATAGAGTTTGGATTCTATTCCATATATGCTTTATCTCTATATAGTATATCCTCTTGTATTCTCCTATATATATATGGTCCTTTGGATCTCATATCAATACACACAATATTCATAACATGGTATCAGAGGCTAGATTCCATACCTAGCCTCCGTTCGTCTTCCGCTGTCGCTGCCCCCGGGAGAATCGATCTCTCCTGGGGGCGGCCATCTTCTCGCCGTCGCCGGCGCTAACCGCTTCCGTCCTCTGGTCGTCGCGGTCGCCGCGGCGTCACGCGAGCCTCCCCTGACTCTGATGGCCGCTTCCCGGCCGACGTCATCCTGGCTTTTCCGGCTTCGCCCGACGCTCTGGGTGAACTCGATCCGGCGAGCTCTCTTCTACCGGCTTGGCTTGCTCTCATGATCTCGCTTGCTGTTCCAGCCTATTACTCGCTGGGCACACAGATTTCTAGTGCCACGAACACGAGGGCGTCTTGCCAATGCGCGTGCGTGCCCGGCCGCCATGGAGTGGAGCAGCCTCAGGGTTTGGAGATTGAGCTGACGGCGGTGGAAGAGGCGCCAGGATTCAGGTGGGATGGGTTCGGGTCCGACCTGTCCGAGTCCCAGAAGCAGGCGATTCGCGGCCTGTCTCCCAAGTTGCCCAATCGCTGCAAGGCCCTGAATCTGATGACGCGCATCGTGTGCCTGTCTCCTCAGGATGAGAATCTTGGTGTGCTTCTTGCGTTTTGCGTGAAAGCCATGAAGCCAAAGAGGGCCGACTGGTTGCTGGTTCTGAAGGAGCCGAAGGATATGGAGAGCCCACTTCTTGCTGAGGTATTGGAGTATGCATTGCTGGAGGATTCTTTTCAAGCTAATGTCCGCGGCTACACCAAATATATCCACATCTATGCCAAGCAAAAGCTGTTGCAGAAAGCTGAGAATGCATTCCATGCCATGAAAGGCAGAGGTTTCCCCTGTGATCAGGTTAGCTGCGTGCGGGCATGAGGGAAGGAGGTGGCGAGAGAGATCCCATTTAGTGGTGGTGTTGCTACTTTAACTGTTAGTCTTTTGAGTCAATGTGAGTTATTTTTCTTTTAGTCTTTTGTTGTGTCCATCTAAGTCCGTGGTTCTTATTTTTAGTTCGTTCAAAGCCGTGCGAGTCCACAAATTTATTATCAGTCATAGAAGTGTAGGAATTTTTATTTTGCATGACAGCAGCCGCCGCTCTATTCTTTAAGCCGCGTGCAGATCGTCGAAGTCGTTATGATGCCGCCGCTTTTCTAGCTACCGCCCCGAGCTTTTAAGGCCGCCGCGCTTCTTCTGCACCGCGCCTCCGTTGCGCTTCTTGTGCACTGCGCCGCCGCCGTCTCGGGTTTCGATCTGTGCCGTCATACTTCTATCTATTCCTCTTCAGCTTGATTTGACAGTTTATTCCAAGGCTGCACGCAACGACGACATCATCAAGACTCGGACTTCGGATTTTTCTTGATTTAGTATTAACTTCTTTTTCAAATGCAATGCTATTGCATACGCCTTGCATTTGATGGGGGTGTTAAGGAGATAGAGTTGTATTAGGATATAGAGTTTGGATTCTATTCCATATATGCCTTATCTCTATATGGCATATCCTCTTGTACTCTCCTATATATATGGTCATTTGGATCTCATATCAATACACACAATATTCATAACAGGTACCATGGTATATCCAAAGAAGGCTTTATTAGGGCAACTGCGGCATATGTATGAACATCTATAAATAAGTTCTTCAACAGTCTGAAATGGAAGAGGTAATTGATTTTTTCGACAATGCGCATGCCATATATTAATAGCTTTTACATGTTGGACTACGAAAAGTGGAGGGCATCAAAGGAAAGAATTGTTGCGGTGATATCAAAGAGCAAAAAATATTCATCACTTCTAGAAGACACTTTTTTTCCTGAAAGATAATCTATTCAAGAAAACATTTAATTACCAGTACCATGAGTTTGACAATTACAGTATATCAGAAATGTTAGTCCTCTAGAGGAGTCCATACACAATAGAGTAGTTGCTAAGCCTGTTGAGGCTAATCTTAAGGACTCGCTAGTGCTCTAACAAATCCAAAGCATCATCTTATTATTTAATTCTTTGTTTTAATGGGTTCAAGATGCTAGATCCAAAGGTGTTTTTTTTATCAGATTATTCAATATAGCAAAGAGCACCACCCGTGGCAATTTATTTACCAAAGAGGAATCACCATTCACTGAAGCACGGCATCAACATGCATAGCCCCCAACAAGTAGGTCGTCCAAGTTGGTCAACTCATTGGCAAACCACACCAAACCGAGCTTGCAATAACCCTAAACAGTGCCAAAAAAATTGAAGAGATCTGAGGAAGGAGAGAAGGGGAAGAACCTTTCAAATCCTGGAAGATTGGGCAATGAAAATATGCATGTCCTTATGTGCGTATATCCCTCCCACACATGAACGACCAAGGAGGGCGACGGTGTGGGGGGTCCCGCGCCTCTCCCTTACGCACGGTCGACGTCAAACCGCCGGCCGCTGAGGTGAGGGGAGGAGAATGGAGCGGCTGGATAAAGAGGCTAGGCAGCAACAGAAGATAACAATGGGGGAGAGCAAGCACACCATCTGTTAATTAGCATTGCCCATATATAGCACTTTTCCTTGTTTGGGTCCCTGCATATCCATGCATGCATGTTTGGGGAGAAAAATAGGGCGGGAAAAGGTGGCAAGAATAACCCCACAGGTCGGTCTCTCATTGTTGCTAGAGAGAGAGAGAGAGAGAGAGTGGTTGATTTGATTCTCCTAATTGACCAAAGTTGTCTTGTTATCTGCCACCAACCTAGCCATGACGAAATGTAGGGGGCGTTTGTAGTGGTGGATTTCATTCTCCTAATTGACCAAAGTTGTCATGTTATATGTCACCAACCTAGCTACGACGAAATGTAGGGGATGTTTGTAGTGCTTCTTGCTGGTCTTTTATCATGGTTTATAGTTTTAGCTAAAAATAAATGGTAGTGACTGAAAGAAATGACTTTTAAAAGAAAGAGACGAGCAATGAAAAAAGTGAGGAATAGATGTGTGCACGTGATGGAAGAGACGAGTGAGGTGTGTGATGCACTCGTGACCCCCGGTCTTATCTCCGAAGCGAGATGGTAGTAAGAGGAACGGAGAAGCCGAGTGTTCGTATTGTTTTTGACTTTTCTAAGCAAAAACTACAAGCAGAAATCAATACAAACAGACCGTAACCAGTTGTTTGCTTCTTAATTTCTTCCGCCTAATTTAAAATTATGTAAATTAGCTACATAAAAATTTATATCATTATATCTGTTGCTAGACATACTTTTATGATTTTTATAATTTTATTAATACATCTTAATCAATTAAAAAAATAGAGGGAGCAGCTTGTCCAACTGCTTCATGCACGCAGACAAGGAGATATAAAATTGAAGTAGCAGTTACTGAAATTGGACAACACTTACCGCTATTAAATGGCATATTTCAACCCCTCAACATCTTTCATATCATTAAAAGCAAGGGTAGAAGATGGGATAATGGCAATAACACTACTACAAACGGTGTTATCATAGACAGCTCAAAACCGTCATCACAGACGATTTCTGAACCATCTATATTTATGTGTCAGTGATAATAGGTGGTTATCACGGACGGTTTCTGAATCGTCTGTGATAAGTTAACAACTGTTTGTAATAGCAGAATATCACAGATGATTTTTGTTATTAACCGTCTGTGATATCGTACATATCACAGACGGTTTTTGTTATTAACAGTCTGTAATATCGTGCATGTTACAGACGATTGTTTTTAAAAATTGTCTGTGATGTTTATATATCACAGACGATTTGGAGCACTAAATTGTCTGTGATAGCTATTCCAAAAACTACGTTATTTTCTGTTTTCGGCTAGCCTTAGGAAATGCTAGCCATGCCATCTAAAAATAAGTAAGAAGATCACATATATATCACAAGACAATCATTGCACAAATCTCATAAATGAATTAAACAACGCAGGCAAGTAGATCACATATATAGCACATGACAATCGTTACACAGATCTCACAAATGAATTAAATAACTAAATAAATTATTTGATTAAGCACAATTGATTGATTACAATTATATCTAATGTTTCAATATCTAATCACTGTTGCTGGGGTGGAACTCTCCAGTGTCGTTTATGACCTCTGCTATCAAGAATTAGGAGATGTTTTCTCAAATTTCGGCAGGTTTATCAAGATCGATTGCACTTTCGTCGAATTCCACACGATGTCACTAGGAGTAGTTAAATTCATTAGCACATATACATACATACGTATGTACGTACATACATACATACATTGATAATCAGAAAATAATTATTGGCAGGTTGACAAACCTTTGGATCATTTGTCTTAGCATCCATGATTTTCTTCATATGGCGACAAACGTAAAATCCACATGCGTTACCCTGTAGCTGCTAGTGACACTGTAAAAAGAGAATTACATACATAGGTATTGTCAATTCTAGAGGCATTATAACGAAGTGTGATATAGGATTGTTGTGTTGTAGCGAGTACCGAAAATCACATCCTGTGTCACAGTGTGGCGCAGAATTTCTTGTGTCTCTCTCTAGGCAACATAAGCGCTGAACGACCTACGTGATTCCAAAAGGTTAGCCTTGGCCATTGCAAACGAAAGGAAGATTACAATAGAGTTATGTATAGAGGAAATGAGTTTACCTGTCAATTGCTTGTTGCACACGGGTAAAGTCGTGGTTACCACTAAGTAAGGAATCAAGGTATATTACCTTGTTCCACTTTGGTACAATTACGATCAGAATCCAATGACCCCTTGTCATATATATCGTTATAGTGATTAATCCTAAGTTTATTTAGTACTATAAATGAAATTTATATGGCAACTAGTGAAGCACTAACCGTTGGTTGAAAGGTTCCATGATGTACTCCTTGTCACTGTGAGCAATCAATCTCCTCGTTTTGCAATCTTGGATGAAGAATGCATTATCGTTAATGGATTGCTCAGAGACCAAATGTGCGTCGAGAAAACCCACCGGTTCTCATCGTCGCCAGACTTGTTGGATCATGGATTTATACATACCAATGAGTTATGATATTTATCGGTATTATATGAATGTAGAACATGATTGTACAGTACACTTATATTGTCCAGCATCATAGAAGTGAGGCGTCAAGGTCGTCGAGGTTGAATAGTAAGAATAAGTCTTCGAGGGTCATGACAAAGTAGCTTGAGTCGCGGAGGAAATGAGCCTCCGAGTATCTCACGGTGAATCCACTATGTCGATTTAGCTTCATGTTAGACCTCTACATGTACCAGGTATGCAAAGTATTAATTTTAGATTAGTGCTCTCAGATGTAGGGTTACATAAAAATTAATCTTGGCCATCCCGCTACTATGGTCTATACTAAATGGGATTCAAACCTTAGGGAGGAGACATGGCGTTGGGAGAAGAGGAGACTTCAAGAGGGAGAGGTAGCCAGTGACGGGAAGGAGAGGCGGCGTCGGAAGGGAGAGGCAGCCGACGTCGCGAGGGAGAGGCGACGTCGGGAGGGAAAGGCCACCGGCGTCGCGAGGGAGATGCGGCATCGCGAGGGAGAGGCAGCTGACGTCGGGAGAGAGAGGCGGCGTCGTGAGGAAGCAAAACCTAGCAGGGGTGGCAGAGAACGGAGTGTGTGAGTGAGGAGTGAGTGCAAAACCTATAGCATGGTATATTTATAGAGGAACTATCACAGACGGTCCCATTACTGAACCGTCTGTGATATATGGCATATCATAGACAGTGCTATAATAAAACTATCTGTGATAGTATTATCATAAACGGTTTTTTCTGCTAAACGGTTTTTTCTGCTAAATCGCCTGTGATAGTTCCCTGTTTTTCAACTAGCCTCAAGAAATGCATGCAAGCCATGCAATATGAAAAACGCAAGCATAATCATAAATGTAGTTATTTCTTAGTTATTGAATCAATTACAATGAAATAGTTCCATAATTATATGTCGAGTTTCTTAATTTTGATTGCATTGCAATAATTTCTAAATAGGTACTCGCTGTGTGTCATCATTGATTACACTTGGCTATTTCCTTTTAAATAAATCCCTTCACGATGATCGACACGCATATAGCTTGCTTCATCGCCTTGTTCTTCGTCGAGCCTGATGCCATCTCTAAATAGAGGCAACTCATCAAATTGATTGTACTCTTCCTCATACACGACATTCTCAATTCCGACAATCATTCCTTTTCCATGAAGAACTACGTGGCGCTTCTTATTTGTCGGGTCGGTTACATAAAAAATTTGAACAACTTGTCTCGTGAGTACGAATGGTTCATCTTTGTATCCTACACATTCGAGGTCTATAGTAGTGACACCGTACTTATCGACCTATACACCCCGTGGGAGTTGAATCCAACGGCATAGAAATAGAGGGATCTTGAAAATTACGTAGTCAAGCTCCCAAATTTCCTCTACAATCCCGTAGTACGAGCTTGGGCTAGCGGTTCTAATGTGCAATGAAAATGCATCTATGCGGACACCTGAGTTCTGCACTATGCTCCTTCTATCCTGATCTATTGTATAAAATGTGTACCCATTAATGTTATATCCTTGCCATGTCATAATTATAAATTTTGACACTTTTTTCAACCATTGTAGTGTTTCACTTGATGACCTCCCAGTCAATTGCACCTTCAACCATCCGTTGAACTGACAGTTGTGTTGTCTCGTGATCCAAACCTCTGACTGGCCTGGATTCTCTTGGCGTATTATGTGCTTGTGCTCTTCAATATATGGGGTCACTTTAGTCATGTGTTGTAAAACTGTGAAATGGGCTTGAACATACGTTCTAGATCCAAGTTATTGCTTTCTTTCCGATGGTCCCGATACCCTCTAGTTTCCCCTCGTGACGAGATAGAGACACACCTATCAGTTTGACCTGAGCCATGTAATTGATGCAGAACTCAATGACCTCTTCAGTTGCATAACCTTCGATGATGCTACCCTCTGGATGAGATCGATTACGTACATAGGATTTAAGAATTCCCATATACCTTTCGAATGTGTACATATGATGTAGAAACACGGGGTCGCATATCTTTATCTCTTTCATAAGGTGGACAAAAAATGATGGAGGGAAATATATCTCAAGATGACATAGAGTCGTCACCACCTCGGTCTATAGAGTATCTAGTCCATCGGAATCAATGACCTTCTGGGCAATTGCGTTAAATAAATAACATAGCCTCATGATTGTCACTCGAACCTTATTCGGCAAAATACTTGTAATTACAATAGGAAGTATTTTGGTCATTAGTACATGATAGTCATGAGACTTCATGCCAATTAATTTCAAATCTTCTATGGAAACAAGTTTCTTCATGTTGGTGGAGTGACTGGACAGAACTTTCACACCATGAAAACACTAGTACAGTTCAGTTCTCTTGGACTTAGACAGAGTGTAGCAAGCTGCGGGAAGGTACGTCTAGCCTTTATCGGTCTCTATCAGTGCTAACTCGGTTCTGATGTTCATAGTGACCAAGTCACGCCTTGTATGTATTCTTTTTACTTCCATTCTCAATGGACAAAGAATATTCTTGCCTTGGTAGGTGGTTCTCGGCAATACATTTCCCTCTGGAATGGTGTTCGCTAGGAGACCTAACAATGCTATGAAACTCTTGTTAGACCAACTATTGCTTGCCTTCAATTTTAACAGTTCTAGAACGGATGACAACCTTGTGTATTGCGGTTTACAGCCTGGGAACAAAGGTTTCTCCGAATCCTCCATCAAGCCCTCGAATTTACCAAACTCTCTCACCATAATTCCATTCTGCATCGTGTAGCATCTGATCCAGATTGTCATCCTGCGATCTATTCTCATCGAAAGCACAGTCTACAAATCGGCATATCGTTGTCTCCCATGACGATGTTATAACTACCTTCCGATGTAATCTTCTCTTCATAGTTACTGGTCCAACATGTATACCCCTTTTTGAAACCCCTTCAAATCAAGTGAGGTTTGATCTGCACTGAGTTGCAGATTATCGGGATCAATACATGGATAGTACATATATTCCATTCCCTTCCTCAACATATCCAGTTCGGCCACTCTTCTAAAAGCAGACACGCCATTAATATACTATTCACTTACATAGTTTTCAATGTACATCCAACTTTGGACTATCATATCTACGCTACACATGTAACAAATGGTGTCAAATTAGATTATTAATGCTATAATAGCTAATCAGTCTAGCTAGTTATAAATTACACACATAATTGTCATTCACCTTATAATAAATTGTCCATATCTAAAATAAGTAGCTAGATAGCCATGTACTCATGAAACAATATCAAGCAAGAATATATTGAAGTAAACTAGGAGTACTGACCCATTCTTAGATTGGAGCAAAATGACCATCTCTCCCTAAACCTAGCTAGCTAGATCTAATTAAAACCCTAGCTATCATCTCTTTCTATTACAAGATATATAAGTTATTAGAAGCACATACTAACCTCTAATCACCAAGAACAAATCGATCTACAAGCTAGATCTATAAGCGATATATTTTCACCGAACTCCCCAAAGCCGGACGCCTCCTTCAATGTAACGCAATGAAGACAAATCTGTGTCAGGTATGCCCGCTATTTAATAGAGTAGAGTATCTCAGATGGTTCCAACCATAAACTGACTGTGATACCAAACTATCATAGATAGTTTTTATTAATAACCGTCTATGATAATTCAGAAATGATTATTCAAACAAACCGTCTGTGATGTCCACCACTATCATAGACGGTTTGTTATATGAACTGTCTGTGATAATACACTATCAAAGACGGTTTGCTATACGAACCATTTGTGATAATGCACATATTACAGATGGTTTGGTATACGAACCATCTATGATAACGCTTAAAAATGCGCGCTCTACTCCCGTCTATTAATATTCTGATGCATGCGCCCTGAGAGACCATGTGGAGGTCATCCCGTTGTGTATGATGAGTAATTGACATCGGTTTAGGAAAAGTCGAGTTTGAATCGGTTGGTTCGGACCTAGACGTTGCGTGGCGTAACGAGCTCGGTCGGACTCGGTCAAACCTAGTCGTATGGGTTTAGGTTGCATATTCTGATGACTCGACAGGTTTGATCTCTATTTACGCTTTCATGTATCGAGCGGTGCTATTTGACGTGTTTCTTGTCTGTGTGACTGCAGGACGTCGAGGCGGAGTCGTGGCGAGACACGAGGTGACCGGACTAGGCGCAGGTGGTGCTGAGGTCAGAACGGTCGTGATGTGTCGAAGACGACGTGGACTCGAGGTGGTTGCGAGGCGTGCGAGGCAAGGAGCGCGGAAGTTTCCCGGAAGGTGCAGGAGGGGCAAAACGGGAATTTCGCAAAAGCTGCACAAGCGGGAGCGGGCGCCGTTGGATTTAGCGGGCGTAACGGGGCGGAGACCCGTTAGCCAAGACTATAAAAGGAGTGGAAGGGCTGCATCTCCACCATGGCTTTGGGAGAGAGTTAGGGTTTGTGAGAGGGGTTAGGAGCTTTGTGAGTTGGTTTTGCTTTTGCTCTTTAGTTGGTGAGGAATGCAGGAGCTTGTTTAGCTTTTGCTTTTGTTTCCTGCGTGAGGGGAGAAGTGTTCTGATGTTGTGTTCCCCCTCTCAAGTGTGTGTTGCTCAGGATATGAGCCTGCTGTGAGATGGCCGTAGAAGGATATCTATGTAATCATTCATCTCCTTAATCATTCTGAAAATCTTTGTGCGTGAGATGTCTTGATTACTTATCTTTTCTTGTTCTGTCTCCACCCTGTTTTGCTCGAGTTCTTTTCTTGCAGTTATCTGTTTTTCGGTTCTGAGATGAAGTACTTTTCTTGGGGAGTTTGAGAGCTCTCCTTTATGCAGGGGCGGACCTACAGGGTATGCCGGGTGGGCCATGGCATACCCTGCTCCGCACCGATCCCAGCCGCCTCCCCAAAATCCCCCATCACAGCCGCCTCCCTCGCCTCCTCCTTGCGGCCTCCGGCGCTGCAGCCTACCATTGCATCCTCCTCGCGGCCTCCTCCTCCGGCTCCGCCTCCTCTCGCGGCCTCCGCCTCCTCCTCGCGCTCATGCCCCGCCGCCGCCCTCGCTCATGCCTCCGCCGCCCTCGCCTCCTCCTCGTGGCCTCCGCCTCCTCCTCGAGACTCCCCCCACCACCCCACCGAAACCCTAGCCGGCGCCCTTCCGCCGCCCGGTCGGGCCGGCCGACATGGGCATCGTCTTCACGCGGCTCTTCTCGTCGGTGTTCGGCAACCGCGAGGCCCGCATCCTCGTCCTCGGCCTTGACAATGCCGGCAAGACCACCATCCTCTGTAAGCGACCCCGACCCTTCCTCCCTTCCTCCACTGATCTCCGTGGTTCCGCCTCGGATCTGCCGTTTTTTTCCACCGTTCTGAATTCTGATCCGTGTGGTGTGCGCAGATCGGCTATAGATGGGGGAGGTCGTCTCCACGATCCCAAGTGGGTTTCGGTTCTAATTCCCAGCTCCTTTGTGCATTTTTTGGTTGGGCTGCAGATGGGATGGTGGATTTGATGTGATGTGATGTTGTGTTTGTGTGTTTTGCTGCAGCGATTGGGTTCAACGTGGAGACGGTGCAGTACAACAACATCAAGTTCCAAGTTTGGGATCTCGGTGAGTGACACAGATCTCATCGCTCTCCATTTAAATGTTTGCGTTTGAATGAACGAATTGCTTTAGACATATCGAAGGTCCAATCCTTGTATAATTCATAACCAGAAGTCCAGAACTAACATTGAGCAAGCCGCTTAAGTTGAGAAGGATTCGCCATGCCAATGTTAGTTGACTTCACGGATGTGGAAAATGATGTCAAATGGCATGTTCTGTTGTCTCGTTGGCAACATGGTCTAACCTTCTGAATATCACCGTGGGGTTGTATCTTATGTTTAACCCAAATAAAACGTGGCTTAGTTTGATAGACGCAATGCTTATATGGGTCCGTGTCTTTATTGTCAGTACACTTCCTTCTGATCTAAAGGCTTTTGAGTTTGAGTGCCAAATGTTTATATGGGATATTTGGATTTGAATAGTTTGGTTTGTTGCCATTTGACTGACACTTTGATGTTTGAAAAAGTGTGATTTCGCTCTAGGCAATACAAAGTCATTCATTGGTATATATTTTGACATTTTGTATACTATGTTTAGTCAAGGTAATTAATTACTTATTTCAATCTGCATGTGATAGCTTTTGTACCATGTTCCAATAGGAATGGTTGAAACCATATGCGGCATTTTGCTTTCTACGGACTTCTTGAGACATCGATCACGACCAATGTGGTCGGTTTTCTCAATTTTCCAAGGAGAAGGTATTGGAGATGATATGCTACATTAATAGTTGGGTGTTTCTTATCACTATTGCCTGCTAAGGACATTTTTATAGTAAATTCTGTCATTTAGTCTAATTCTTTCCAAGTAAGTATTGGCTGTTGTCATTGTCATTCTGACTTGTTCAATTGCTCTTAGTCAGGTTTGCTTCTGTATCCATTAAGCAATGCTATGAGGTAATGCAATCAATTTATTCTCCTTTCATGTTAGTTGTGTTAGAATAGAAATTCCTTTGTATTTCTTTATATGTGTATAGCATATTTTCTTGTAATATCCTCTTGTACTATTAGTATGGTGTTTGAACTATTTATATTGTAATTTGTGCAAGGTTTTAACTTAATTCTTGAATTTAAGACTTATCATATTATTTAGTGTCTGTATACCAAATTACGGTGCAAATTTTACGATTATTTATCGAATTGGCAAATGGTTTTACCGAATTGCATATGAAAATTTTGATGCGGCATACCCTTTGGTAAAATCCTGGGTCCGCCACTGCCTTTATGTGATCTGTTAATCATCTTATGCTCTGTTTCTGGTCTCTTTGTTTTATGCTATTTCCAGTATTTACTGTTTTCCTCTGTAATAGTTTGTGCTTTCGGCAGCAGCTGTAATCTTCACTGCTTCCAGTCTTCAGCGTCTCCTTTCTTCAGTTTCTTTTTCTTTGCTGCAGTTTCAGTCAGCTGCTTTCCAGTTTCCTGTCTGTGGTTGTGTTTCGGCAGCAAACTCAGTTTTTGGCTGGCACTTCACTAAAATCAGTTCTCAGCCAAAATGCTTTTGTAGTTACTATTTGGTCTTTTCAGTGTCCGTTAAATCATTGCAGTAACTCGGCTATGATCAGGTTTCTTGATTGTTCTCTCGGTTGAAAATGGTGATTATTCGTCTCAAATAAATCCCACCACTTTCGGTTGTCTATTGTCAGTCTTTGTTCTTGTTGTTTTTCACGCTGCAGTTACTACTTTCTTTAGTCTGTGATTCATTCGGCAGTAAGATGGTGTGTAGTAAGATAACTGCTTACTCTTTTGTTTTTTTGGTTATGCTTTTGTCATGCTTTTGTCAAAAAGGAGTCTTTAGTATTCTGTTTTCCCTTTTCTTTTTCCAGCGTTTCTTCAGAGTAGTTTGAGCCAGTCTTGGTTTTGTTTTTCCCCACTACTTCGTAGCTTCTCTGCCACGGCTGCTTCAGATATTTTGTTTCTTCGCTTCCTGCTTTCGTAGAGACTGTTGTTGTCAGCGTTCGGCAAAACTGTTTTCGACTTCCGGTAAGCGAATTTCTTCTGTCTTCACAGCTACTATAGCTATCGGAGAAGAAGGAAAGTCGGGTGGATATTTGGGGGCAGTTTTTGAAGGCACCATTCACCCCCCCTCTGTTGCCATTTCGGTCCTACACGCCCCTTAAACTTCCACACGGTTTTGGCTTTATATGCAGCGCGGTGTACAATTCCTTCTAAACTATCCTCTCCCTATAGCATCCTCTTCAATAGATTTCTCAATAATAGCATCTACTATTATTTTGATCACCTTCCGCTCATCTATCCATCATGAGTTGTTCGGCCGCAACCTTACACAGGCAGCTAAAAACTTACGTTTGGAGCAGCTCCTTCGCTCACGCCCTACTCTCCTTCCTCGACTCGCTTCTATCCGTTAGCTGGACCTCATCATTTGCCATTGATAGAGATTTCTCCTTGCCGCTTAGGAAAGGGAAACCGCTCTCAGCCTCGTTCTTCTCTTCAATGTGCGCTTATTGTAAGCATGATTTAAAGAAAGGTCTCATGATTTTAGAGATGAGCAAATCATGATTAATGTTTTGTGTGGCCGAATCTTGTTGGATTAATTAACTTTATTTCCATTAACAGATTTAGATCCAAGGATAAAGATATGATAGATATTATTTAGACCACTCGAGTTTTTGATAGGTCTTGAAATTAGTGTTAGAGTTTGGAGAGTAGGATTTGAGAGCATTGAAATTATCCTTATAATGCTTCAAGTCCCAATTTATGGTAACATGCTTTTTAATTTCTAACAGTAATTATCTTGCTAATCCTCAGTTGGAAATTATTTAGGATTAATTTTATTTGTATTATTAATTTATAAACTCCTTTAATCAGTTTCACATATTAAACTTTCATATTAACATTTATTGAGTCCATGTTAATTACTTGTCATTGGGAAAATAGCAAGGCATGATCTTGCTTTAGTTTTACATGAGGGTTTTCATTTTATTTCATTAATCTTTATTGTTATGAAATTAATTAAAGTTAAGTTTTTCATTGCAAGGGCCCCCATTATACAATTAACTTCTCATTTACATCCTTATTTATAAATCATATTTTATTACCTTGCTCCTTTGAGAAAATTTTAAATATAACTTTCAAGATTTAGAAATGACGTGAGAGGATACCAAGACTCACATGAGCTAGAGGCCATCTTCTAGTTGGGACCACTTGACATAAGGAGAGATGGAGAAAGAAAGGGGAACAGAGGGGTGCTTCGGCCAGAAACAGGGAGGTGCGATCGGCCGAAAGAAACAGAGCAGGGGAAGGCGTAGGGCGGTGTCGGCGCAGGGCGGCGTCGGCGCCTGTCGGCGAAGGGCAGCCGGAGAAGGGGAGGAGGCCAGTAAAATGGGTTTCCCTAGGGGAAGGAGTGCCAAGGGAGGTGGCACCGGTGCTCAGGGCAGAGCATGGTGCCTTAGGCGGCAGTGTGAAGCAGCCGATAGGGAAGTCGAATGAGGTGCCAGCGACCGGAGAAAAGGGGATATCCAAATGGCATGAGCATGAGCAAGAGTGGTGCGAGGGAAACTCACCAGCGTGGTTGCTAGGGCCGAAGGAGAGCCGATGACGGGGGCCAGGGCAGCGCGGGGAGGCTCGTGTGGAGGGAGAAGCTCAGGCAAAGGGAGGTTCAGACGACGTTTGGGGAGGCTTCGTGGCGGCAAGGAGATGCTCTAGGTGCAAGGAATCGAGAGGAAGAGCGTCGGGGAAGCCACGATGGCGAAAATGGCGACGTCGGCCAGTCTTGAGGAGAACGGCCGTTGTGGCAAATTCCGGCGATGAAATTTCAATTAACTAAGGGGAGGTAGAAGGTGTTCAGGGGCATGTCGTGACGTGAGCGGCTCGTGGGGAGCTTCGTCGGCCGCCAGAAGGGTGCCGGTCGGCGAGCGTGGAGGTCGCTGCTACCGGTGTCTCTACTTGGGGGACGAAAAAGAGCAATGGGGAGAAGCAGGGCGAGCTGGGCCTTTATGGCCGGGACAAATAGGTGGTTGGCGCATTGAGGGCGAATTGAAGACACGTGCAGAGGAGTGACGCCGAGCAGTGGTGCTGGCGTGCCGTGTGGCTCGGGTGGCCGTAGGCCAGCACGAGGGCACAGGCAGAGGGGCACATAGGTAGGCCAGTAGTGGTAGGTGCAGCTAGCTTGGAGTGAAGGCGAGCGCAGAGGGCACAGCGCGAGGCGGGCAGTGTTGACCAACTCGTGACATAGGCCTGGTGATGTGACACGGTAGTAATGCCAGGCTGGTGGCATTGAGCGTGTGTAGCAAGGCTAGCAGAGGAGAGGGGCGGAGCTAGGCGTATGGGCGCAGAGGCGAAACCGTTGGCCTTGCATTGTGCGAGGCGGTGGCACACAGCCCACGAGCCGGGCCACCAAATAAATCAATGGCGCGGAGTAGAGTTAGCGGAGAAAGGAAAAGGGGGTGCCCGGCTGGGCTAGAGCCAGGAGGAAAGAGGCCGGCCGAGCTATTGAGAAAAGGTTGAGGCCCAAAGTCGTAAATTTTGCAATTTAGGTTTTAAATTTGAAATCTTGGTTCAAATTTTGGATTCAAAATTCGAATTTCAAGATTTTCGAGTTCCGAGAGGTAATTTTCGAATTTCAGAATTTTAATTTTTGGATGCAATAATTAGATGGAAAATTTTAATATTAATTTTGCTTTCAATTTCTGTTTGGATCAAGATTTTGATTTGAAAATTTTAATTCAAGTTTTTGGCTCAAAATTAATTTCCCAAATAATTGGCTCTTGATGCTAGATTTTTATTTTCCTTATGTGAGTTTGGCTACACTAACTTCAATTCAGGAACTCAAATAAATGCCAACTTTTGAAATATACTAAAAAGTGAAGAAATGATTTTTATTATGTTCGCAATTACACTAGTTCGCATTTTGGGATGTTACAGATCCTACCCCCCTTAAAATGAATCTCGTCCGTGAGATTCGGGTAGAGTAGAAAGAAGAAGGTGGTGGCAAGCTGGCTAGCTATAGGTTCTAGGGCTTTTGCTTGATGAGTTGCTCTTTCCTTGGAGTAGCCGGGAGAGAGGAAATCTGCACAAAAGAAGGTGGGGCAAGCTAGCCAGCAATAGGTTTTAGGGCTTTTGCTTGACGGGTTGCTCTTTCCTTGGAGTAGCAGGGAGAGAGGAAATCTGCACAAAAGAGGGTCAAAACTTAGAGAAGAAGGCAAATAGGAGAAACCTTGTTCCTTCAGATAGATTGTAGTCGTCTTCACTTCATCGTAGATTGCTTGTTCTTCTAGGTGCTCATTGTTCTTTGACGCCGGTTGAAGTCTTTCCTTTATGCTGGAGTGGTAGTAATGGTTCATCTTCATGGAGCTTTGAAGCTTCTTGATTATTCTGGTTACCCCCCTTAAAATGACGAGTGACTAATACTAATTGTCTTTCTGGCTCCAGGCATGATGAGTCTGATGGCACTTGAAGGCTCAGTCATTGTATCTCGGCTACTTTGGTCAACAACAAGTTCATGGAACAGTCCTTGGGGTAGTGATCTTGTCCTTCACAGAGAAAACATGTGACCTTGCTCATTGGACATTCTCTAAGTTGATGGTCTTCCTCACAATTGGGGCAGTTTGTTGTGCATTGATCTATTTGATGTCCTTCCCCACAGCATCTACATGCCACTAGATTCTTAAGGCAGTTTTCGGATCTATGGTGTTTCTTGCATAAGGACAGTAGGGAACTGGACACTCGTAGCAATAGTGTCCTTTTTGCCCACAGGTGAAGTATGATCCTATTTTAACCTGTCGTAGCGGAGGACATGATTGGGCCAGATAGTAAGACTTTGGTATGTGAGTTTGTTTCTTGATGGTGTACTTGAGGCCGATAGGTTCTCCTGTGCTAAAGCTGAGGTTGGTGGTGATGCAATTCTGGGCTGATTCTTCTGGATTCCAGTGGGGACATTCAATTGCACAGTGTACTCTGTCACCGCAAAGGAAACAAGTGCCTTTGTCGTCCTTCTTCTGAGGGCACTTACGAATGCAGTGTCCGTTATTTCCACAATATAAACAGATGACATTCTTTCGGGGTTCGCCTGGTGTGGTGGTATGATTGCCTTTAAGATGACGGCTTCTCTTTAGTAATATTTGCAAAATGATTTTGGGAGAAGGCTTGTACAAGTGATAGGGACCAAAGCGAGTGAGAACTACTGGTTCCTTTTTCTTGCTTCCACTCAGGATAGCTGCCTTGTTTTTGGTCACTGACGATGACTTAATCAGGGGGTCTATTGTGAGATGGGGCCTTAGAGTCTTGATCCTTTTGTGGGCTGAAGCCTCCAAGTTGTTGTCTTTTTTGAAGTTGTTGTTCCTTTCAACTTCAAAGCCTTGATTGTCTTGGCTTAGCTATTTGCCACTTTACGCTTGTAGACCTGATGAGGTTTTCAGCAATAAGGGTGAGGGGGAAACAACATGAGATGTGGAAAGAACCGTGGAGATGAGACAATCTAACACCATTATAGGGACAGCACCCAGAAAGCTAGGGCGGCACACAAACCACACAGAACAACCAAGCTTTTGAAAACAAGCTTTTCCTATGACTGCAAAATACAACAGCCGACGGCAGGAAGGCAGTGTACAGGGTCCAAATAAAACCTTTTTGACAGAGCAACGTGTATTTGTGGAGACACATACAAGAGAGCACAGGGTCCTGAACACTAATTTTGCTGAAAGCAAAGCCACCAAGTCTTCACGAGCATCCTTGACGTCTTTGAGCTTAAGTTTTTGAAGTAAGGAAAAGGAGCAGGGAAAACCAATTTCCTTTTGTAGATAGAAGTAGAGGAAGGAAAGTGTTGAGAAGTTCTTTGGCAGCGAAGCTCATGCTTCTTATTAATATTTTGAAAATAGAGCATTTAGTAAATGGTTTTTTGAAATACCGAGGTTGAAGATATTCGTTTTTCAGAAAGAAGTCTCAACAATAGTTTGTAAAGCAAGTATATGCCCAAGTTTTGGTTTTGAAAGCAGATATTGGGAATTAAGTTTTAAAATTTTCAATTACTTGGGCTGAGTTTCAAGGGTAGCGTTGAAATCAAGCCTTTTTGCAAAGGAGATATACTATATACATTTGATATAGAATTTTATAGTAGGACCGGTTTTTTTCCAAAAGCGGTTTTGAAATACTCTTTTTTTTAAATCACGCCTCTTTGCAAAGGTATCCTAGCATCCTCCAATATTCCAATATCAATCAACAGACTAATTCACTCCCATATTCATCTATTCGTAGGCTTATAATCCATGGCCTTGTTAATTCTGCTTCTATTTGAGGCTAACTAAATCTAGGCTATCTTCCATCATTACATAGTCAAAGCATAACTGTTGTCTAAAACTCCAAACAGTGAGTGTTGTCATTTATTTAATCTACCGATCATATAACTTATATTGTAGTATCCGTATTTTCATTAATCGAATCAAGGTTACCCATTTCTTACATGAATCTCAATCTCCACCATAAATTTATAAATCCAATCTTTGATTCGTTATTTGCCAACCCATCTAACTTTACATATTAGCGATACTCCACTATCTTTACTTTTAAATCCACCAGTACCGTTTGTATCATGGTTTCTTAATAACCCAATCTTTTCCACCATTGATGCATATTCATAATATGTCCATCAAGTAATCAACCTCACTCTTCGCTATTTACCTCCAAATTAATTCATTATTATAATCATCCTCCGAAAAATAATGTTAGTAATCAAGTCCACAATCCAATGGTTATTATCACCACTCCAAATTCTCAAAAGTTCAATTAATCCATCCAGTAATCGACCACATTCGATTATTCCACCATTGTAAACATTCACATGAATTTATATTGTTTATTAAAGTTGTAGACCAATAATTATTATTACACTTCCCATTTCTCAAAAATTTTGTTGGTCTACTTATTTAGCCAATCCAATCATTTAAATTGGTCCACCTATTTTTTTCATCCAGAAATTCACACCATTGTTTTTCCCTAATGATTGGCATGAATCCACCAAAATTTATACATATTTGAGAACCCAAAGCGAATTTTGGAATAAATTTGGTGGGGAGTTAAACTTTCAAAAATTTTCCTCGGAAGATCAGGTTCATCGAAATGAGTTTGAAAATGAGCTTCGCAAATAATTTTGTTAATTCGAACTTTCAAGGATAAACAATTTTTGCAAATAAACTTTCAATTTAAGCTTTGTGATCTTGGCCTAAGGTGGATTTTCAAAAGAGTTTTCAAGAGCAGTATCGGACTCTTGCTAGTTTGAATTCGTAATAAGAGAGTTTTAGAACTAAAATGGCCAGGGCAGCATATAGATGAGAGGGAATCATCTAAGAAAGATGAGAATAAGAAATATTACCTATAGTTTGCAAATAGGTTTTGAAAAACAATTTTAGTCATAAAACTAACGGCCAAGCTAACTAAGGTCACGACCTACAGTCGATATGCTCTGACACTAGCTCTGTCGGACCCTGGGTTAGCAAACCCAGATAACCCAGATCTGTTGTGATTCCACCGCACTATTCCCAGAATCAGTAGATAGTGCTCATAGATAATTACTGTAAACCAAAACATATCATGAGGAAGGATAGATAATACAGTAATAACTTACTCATAGGCCGATCAGGCCGAAATCAATAAAATGCAGTAGCGGAAACTTCACACAGGTGGGACCCACTGGTAGCCAACTAGGGTTTGCGACCTAGTTCTTTGTCTCATCATCTTCCAGCTCTGTCGACTCCTTCACACACAGCAGGACTTGTCCTTCTTTTCCTTCCTGACTGACTGATGGTAATTAAGCAAGAATGAATACAACGGTACTCAACAAGCTACCACACAGAATGTAATAATAATATATGCAAAGTTGTTAAGGGAGGGTTGAGGTTCTTTTAGTTGCTAAAAGCATTATTTTGAAAATACAATAAGTAGAAAAATTCCCAAGACTTAGCAATTTTAACTAAAACGGATTTTGTAAAGTTGATATGAGAATGTTGTATTAATCATAGCGCAGGTAACATCCACCTTTTACAATGTATGGTTACCTCTACCAAATGCTAGTTTTCACCACTGGAGTACATTCTTCTCCAGGAAAAGCCAAAGTCGGGGTTACCTCAGCCTGATGAGTTTTCATCCCACCCATAAAATTTTTTTGAAATAGAACTAACTCGATGAAGTTCCCATGTACGCCCTTGACCATGGGCACGGCTGTTCGAATAGTTTATTCTCTACAGAGTTTGTACACTTTACCCATAAGAGACAATCAGCTTGATGGGCCCACATGATTCCTTGGTCATATAGATCGAGAGATCATCACGAGACCTTTACAATACGTCGCCCTACCGTTATCTCACCCATATGGGCTTATCCCTTACGTAGAAGGTCCCAAAAGTTGTCGGGAAGTTCCACCACAACGTCTAGCACAGCTAAACTCTACACTCCACAACGTCTGGCACAGCTGGCGAACATCACTTTTACTCGGTGTCCTCTTTAAGCCCGATTTTTATTCCTTCTGCACAATTACTCTTTTCTCCTATTTATGAGATGACTTTAAGGGTCTAGTAAATTATTCAGCCAAGCCTATAGTTTGCCAGCTTGTGGTTGTACTATTTTACACGAGGAGGTCAACACAATATTAAGTCCTTAATTTGTCTACATGGTACATACTACAAACCACATATTCTCGTGTTACATCCACACAAACCATTCTTACCATCCTCCTAGACAAGTATAGAAAGTTTGCGGGGAGGGTTTAAAGAAAGATTGAAGTTAAAGGAATGTTTGCGAGAATATTCTGCTTTTAGATCAAAACAAAGCCGATTACCAGATACTAGGTTTTGATCTTTTAATTCATAGCTTCTTTATTTAATTTATATTTATTAAGGAAGTTCTATAAGTCAGGTAAGATCTATGGACAGATGGAAGAGATCAACTGGGATACTAAGTACAATTTATCGATTGATAAAATTTGGTGATTTATGATACAATTTCGCATGTGATATGTTAATTAGTTGAATTAAATAGATAGCCAGAGATGTAATATTATCTGAGATTGTGATTGCTAGATAATTGAGTCATTACATCAAAATCTTATGTAAGGTATGGGGTTGGTTATTTAACCAGTTGTCATTAGGAGCAAAGTTTATTATTTTAATGATTGACAAATTTATTAGAAATGACCAATGATTGCGGTTTACTGGAAAGGCTAGTTATGAATTAATAGGGTCCTCTCGATAAAGTTGCATTTTACATTGTTATTTGCTCTCAATCATTATTATTAAATTTAAATCCGGAGATGATGATGGGATGATTCCCAATTAGGCAAGATTGTGTTTTAGCAAGATTCTTTAATTAAGGCTTTTATTTGCACAAGTTAGAGTTATTTTATGCATCTTTCTACAAGATTTGGGTTTATGATAATTATCAGCGGTCTACAATTATTTCTGAGGGCCATCTTGTTAGTGATTGGGTTTGGGGCAAAGATTAATGGCTCCTTACTCATGCTTAGGAATTCTTAATCATAAACAAGGAAGTTGTTAATTTAAGTCTTAGTATTTTACAGGTAATTATTGGAGACTTTACTAACCATTATTTTAAGCATGATTTAAAGAAAGGTCTCATGATTTTAGAGATGAGCAAATTATGATTAATGTTTTGTGTGGCCGAATCTTGTCCTATTAATTAACTTTATTTGCATTAACAGATTTAGATCTAAGGATAAAGATATGACATATATAATTTAGACCACTCGAGTTTTTGATAGGTTTTGAAATTAGTGTTAGAGTTTGGAGAGTAGCATTTGAGAGCATTGAAATTATCCTTATAAAGCTTCATGTCCCAATTTATGGTAACATGCATTTCTAATTTCTTACACCAATTAATTCCAGAGTAATTATCTTGCTAATCCTCAGTTGGCAATTATTTTGGACTAATTTTATTTATATTATTAATTTATAAACTCCTTTATCAATTTCACATATTAAACTTTAACATTAACATTTATTGAGTCCATGTTAGTTACTTGTCATTGGGAAAATAGCAAGGCATGATCTTGCTTTAGTTTTACATGAGGGTTATCATTTTATTTTATTAATCTTTATTGTTATGAAATTGATTAAAGTTAATTTTTTAATTGCATGGGCCTCCATTATAATTTTACAATTAACTTCTCATTTCCATCCTTATTTATAAATCATATTTTATTACATTACTCGTTTGAGAAAATTTTAAATATAACTTTCAAGATTTAGAAATGAAGTGAGAGGATATAAAGGCTCACATGGGCTAGAGGCCATCTTCTAGTTGGGCCCACTTGACATAAGGAGAGAGGGAGAAAGAAAGGGGAAGGGGGGGGGTGCTTTGACTGGAAATAGGGAGGTGCCCCGGCCAAAAGAAACAGAGCAGGGGGAGGCACAAGGCGGTGGTGACGCCTGTCGACGAAGGGCGGCTGGAGAAGGGGAGGAGTCTATCAAAACGGGTTTCCCCAGGGGAATGGGTGCCAGGGGAGGTGGTGCCGGTGCTCGTGGCAGAGCATGGCGCTCGGGCGGCGGTCTGAAGCAACTGGCGGGGAAGTCAAATGAGGCGCTAGCAGCCGAAGAAAAGAGGAGAGCCAAATGCCATGAGCATGAGCAAGAGTGGGGCGAGGGAAACTCACCAGCGTGACACCGAGTAGTGGTGTTGGCGTGCCATGAGGCTCGGGTGGCCGTAGGCAAGCGCGAGGGCGCAGGCAGAGGGGTGCAGAGGTAGGCCGGTGGTAGGCGCAGCTGGCTTGGAGTGAAGGCGAGCCAGAGGGTAGTGTAGAAACATACTGAAAAGTGAAGAAACTATTTTATTATTTTCGGAATTACACTAGTTCGTATTTTGGGATGTTACAAAAGCTAACGTTACATTGCAGGGGAGATAAACTGGGTGTTGCCTTGCTTCCGAGAGACATAATCAGGATTAAGAATGAAATGGACGTTCTATGCAAATTCAGTTTGATAAACTGCGTGTTGCCTTGCTTCCGAGAGACATAATGAGGATTAAGGATGAAATGGACGTTCTGTGCAAATTTAGTTGCTTTTTACATGACAAAAAAAATGCATATCTACCATACCAGGGGAATTCTATCGTGCCAGTACGGTGGATCATTTAAAAATAAGAAATGCATAACAATCTTTTTTAGACTAAATGCATAACCATCTCCATTTATTTACAATTCAAATATCAGCATAAAAAATTACAAAAATGATGATGCACATAACTATCTGCTCAAATATGAACAGTTCGAAATACAGCTTAAGTATAGGGTATTTGGTATTTTCAGCAGGGAAAACAATGAAGCCCTAATGGCATCAATGCATATCTGTAGATTAACATACTAGAATTGTGAAACTAATATCTGAGGTAGCTGTGAAACAGCAATCTACATAGCAATGGACAAACAAACACAAGAATAGTTTTTGCTCTGCAGCACACGTGAAGATTATTGTTGTCTTGTCGATGAAGCAATACCACTAGGTGAACACAGCAATCAGCACAAGGTGACTTCGTCCACATGTTAACTGTTTAGTACTAACAATAAGTGCCTATTTGATTCCTGATAGAAGTTTCAAGTTTTTTCCTTGTTCATTATCTTTGCTGCCCCCATCTGCGACGAAAAAACAAAGGCTAATAATCTGGGATGGATGCAAAGGTGTACCCTGGTGCTCCTCTCCATGAATAGTAAGCAACCCGAGTCTCATAAAAACCTGTAAAATAATGTCAAATTGTCAATACTTACATGTCAAATATGTAACCGTTTGAAAAATGCAACACAGTTCTATAGGTGTGTTTCCATGACGTAACAAAGCACATAATTTTCCACTGATGCACGCACATTGTATTAATTGAGATGCCAAAGAGTGAGACGAGTTTGTTTTCAGCATAATAGTTGAGATGCCAAAAAGCAGGGCCAGTTTTGTTTTAAGTGATAAGGAACCCTATCGATTCCCTAACAATATCATAAACATCGAATATCAAATAGAACAATCTACTATCAGTAATGGCTACATGCCAACAATGTGGCCTATCTTACATAACTTACTCCAATGATGCATATGGCCATTTACTTCTCTTTACAGGAAGGACATATGACTAAGAAGAGAAAAACAGCACTATAATAAATACTTTTGAAGGTAGCAAGGGTGAATGTTCATGGAATATCCTGGGGAACACAATTTCATTCCTGAAGGTGAAACAATTGCATATATCAATGAAAATGTGAAAACTAAAGCGATTTACATTAACATACCAGGAAGAAAGGCAAGGAAACCCAGGAACAAGAGACCATATGCCTGGGAGCTATCACCCTCCATGTGTCCTGTGAATATAAAATATGAAAGGAAGAAAAGAGAGCTTCCTAGGAGGAGAAGGAACAATGCTAGGGCAATTGACTTCCACGGGATCTTCCTCAAGGATTTTGGAGTGTAAGTGAAACGAAGATCAACATTGTCTTCAGTAAGATTGTTGTCATCCTTGTCCTCTGTAGGAAGAGCAGTATATCGAACATTGCGTCTTGCCGCCATACTGCAGTATCTGCATTGGAAACGGATACTATAAATACAAGTATAAAAATGACCAAAATAACACACAATAAGATGAAAGAACTTGATCAGCTAGTAATATGATATAGCAAAATGAAATCAGCACTAATGGTTGAAGATAACCGAGAAACACCTACTTCGCCAATATATGTTGCATTAAACAGTAATGACATCACATATGACAGTGATGTCGCCGGTTTTGAATAGAAGTTCTCCAGATAGAAGGCTTTCTAAAATATGTTCCCTTAATGCTTGGCAATGGACACTAGGCATTTCATGTGCAATCATCCTCAAAGAAGAGTTCAAATTTCATATCATATGATCAACAAAATTCAATGTAGGTTTTCAGTGAAGCTCTTTAGAAGTTCATTGCTGCATGTAATTTGGAACCAACTGAAAGGACAGGTAGAACAGATAGAAATGGATTGGCATAACACTGATAAATGTTCCAGCTAACAGATTTGGGTTTCTGTGGGTTGGTATTCTGTGTATCAAGTTAACACCTTATGTAACACAAGGTAAATTCCCATAACAAATTTCAACATCTACATGCATTTGCATTCAATTCACTTAATTTTAACTTATAATTTTAGTAAAAAATGTCTTATTGTATACTACCTGTAGTGAAAGAAGAATGCCATTTTTCTTTCAACGTGAACAAGATGCAACTTCGACCATTAAATTGTACTACTATACACTTCAAACAAGTTATAAAAAATATTGTTATGAAAGTATTTATGTCAAACTTACTCATTTCACTTTCATATATTTAATCCAAATACTCAAAATGATATCTTTGGTCAAAGCTACAATGGTTTGACTGCATGGATTCTAGGATGTCAATATTTTGTGACCAGCGGAAGTATAGTGCCAGCAAAAATCAAAACGTCTTGTAGTATGAAAGCATTGGACGTATGATATGATGTGTAAGCATACAAATGAGAATGGTACAAAAAATTCAAGAACAACATGTTTGAAATGCAATTTTCTATTTTGAATTGCCTAGCCATATGAGGTACTTATGTGATGTCTGTCAGCCCTCTACTTTGATAATACTCCATACAGTCCCTTTCATAAGGCATACTTTGACCGGGCATAGTGACTAAGAAAGTTCTAAGATTAAGGAAACCACATAAAAGAATGACTACATTATCCTTCATTAAGTGCTTTAGAAAGATGAGAGATAGCTGTTTGTTTGGGCAGCGACACATAAATGTTTAGGAAGGGGAATGAAATGATTAAATAAATAAGCGCAAAAAAGAGAAACTAATATCAAATCTACTCCAAGTCGTCGACGTCCAATCTCTCTTCAATGGATGACTACCCCCTTGTTGTGCTAGTTCACAGCATCTACATGTGCACCTTATATTTTGGGATAAGATTAAAAAAACTAATATTCCTTATATAAAGGACTGGGTCACTGGGGGTAGTACAACAATAATAGATACAATTTTTGCTTCCAAAGTGTATTATTGCCATACACATTTATCTCTTGCCAGCAAATCACACTCTACTCACAGTAGCTGTAAGCCTTTAATTTGCAATAACCTTGAGCATGCATCTCTGGTTTCGGAAAACCCCACATCATCAAGATATATTGATTTGTGTTACACATAGAGCATTCCAGGCAACTTATGTTCAAGCTTTGTCTGCTGCAAGCCTGACAAAACAGGGAACTACAGCCCAAAGGACAGCCTAATAACATTTTATTATGCATGAGGCCCTGTCCTTGCCCAATAGATCTTGAGCTACAGCAGCAATATAGAATCATTTTTTGCATGGGATGTTTCTTATACAAATACACATAAACAAATGAGGAATAAAAGGAATAAAACAAAACATGATTATGCAATCAATAAGCCAACATTAGTGGTCTAAAAGAAAGGTGGAGATGCCAGGACACACAAACAGAAAAGGTACAAAATGAAACATAACAGTGTACAAATAAATAATGACTAACTTCATCTTCTTCATATATTCCTTTAAACAATTTTCTTTAAAAAGATATGAATTCAACATTAGTACATCTTTACTAAATGCTAATAAGATATGCTCATAGAGACATTGGCTAAGAGAAAGACACACATAAATAACATCTTGATATCTATATTGGGTATCGGCTCCTTCTCAATAGTGGAAAACTTCATATGGAAAATGAAAAATTGTTAACATATGCTATCCAAAAACTTGTGTAGATTTTGTTTATCTCCAGTATCTAATGAAAAGCAGAAATTTGAAACATCATTCTGGAAGAAAAAAAAACTACTTGCTTTGTTACTACATGCTCTATTTTTGGAAGAGGAAAACCCAAACATATCAGTTCATACTTCATAACAATAGTAGTCATATAATAACAATGACCTACACCATCGCTCATTCAAAATATGCATGTCATACTATTTCCTCCACTAATCTTTCACATGACGTTCATTTTATAACAAGACGACTACCTTAATACCTTTCCAAATTTCCAAGTGAAAAGGAAAGTCGAAGTTTGTGCATATCAAACACACTACAGTTAGCAAGGGCAAGCTGAAAATCGTGTTGATGTTTGTTCCAACTGTGTTGAATATTTATGAGATGGCAACCACTGCAACACTAGAAATGTAACATGGGGAAGAGTTTTACAAACATCCGATTAGCTACTCTATAAGCAGTAAAAAAATCTCGAAACACTTGGAAGATGATACGAAACTGTAAACCTGCTTGAAAGAACCATACAGGCAAAGCGTGCCCAATGATGGGCTTGTTTAGGTAAACTAAGAAATTAAATGGAACAAACTAAACTCGGTTAATGGTGATTTCCTTGTTTCACCTGATTCCTCTTTGCGAGAGTTTCATCGGAGTTGGAAGGAAAAGGATTTCCGTATGCTATTGCTACGGTTGGAATACCCACGGAGAAAAAAAAATCAAAATAGCAGCTACATGTAATTCTCCTTGGCCTTCTAATTGAAACATAAAAATGGATAATTCAGTCCAGGTTCTCCAAAGAAACGCAGAAACTGCGAAGATCTGTCTCAAATTTCATTCCTAGTACGACCAGATCAAAAGATGACAAAACCAAGAAAACCCTACGCCCTCCAATTCAGCCCACGATGAGATAGACAATAGAATCACGCAGCGTGGAGGAAAAGGACGACGTACCTGGAGGGTTTGCGACTGGGAGGAGGAGACGAGGAGGGAACGGCCGGGGATGGAGAAGCCGGTGGAGAGGGGAGGGGAACGGAGACACGAGAGAGGACGCCAGGACGGGGTCGCGGGCCGGCCTAGCTGACGAAACTTCTTTGGGTCGAAGGCCCACCAGGCGTCCAGCCAACAGGTTTGTGTCCTTGGGGCCGTCACTGAAATATCAATAGAGTACTAGTAAAGTGCCCGTGCGTTGCAACGAAAAATCAAATAAAAATGATACATACTATCAAATATGATCTCAAACTGAATAATAAACATATGATGCTAATCCATGCAAGATTAGAAAACATGTTTGATGTTTCTTTTGATCAGTTGATACCTTGATTATGATGCTAATTTTTGGCACATATGGTAATTGATGCTATCCTTCCTGGAATTCCGTATTATAGATATCTGTTATCCCGTTATTCTAAAGTAGCATATACACCTAGACCGTAATTTCCAATATTTGATGTATGAATTTTATGCCTTCTGAGATTAAGAACCAGATCCGCATGCTTTTTTCAAAAACTATAGACTCACACATTTACTTTGGGAACTTACCACCTGCACTCCGAAGTTGATACAAGTTAACAACCATACTTTTGATTTTTCACAAGTTTTACACAATACCATGCATTTTTCACAAATTGTTGAAAGTAGCACATGATATTGTACGGATGCGATAAGATAGCTTCCAGCATGCCTTGAGAAGCAACTCACACCAGTACACCTCCAGTAGATATGTTCATATATTACAAAGTCATGTTTCAGAATCACCTCCAACAATAAAGCGAACCTGACAATCCATAAATTTATTTGTTTAGAAAACATAATCCCCTTTACCAAATAAAAACAACGTAGATATTAAAGAGATAGGAAAGTAATGGCGCAAGATGACAACAGCTGAACTCTAATGTCCAATAAAGTCTACATATTGTAGTGGAGAAATTGTTATTGAGGTACCTTCTCCATAATGAGCAGCAAGTACATCCGGAGGAATCCCTTGCATTCCGAAGATCTCAATCTCTGTTGACTCCCTCTCAGGCTTTGCATTAGGAACCCTGTAGTCAGAATAGTTTCATACATCCATAAGTAACAGGGTAGAGATGTTAACTGTGCAAATAGAGCAGTTGCCGTACCATTTATTTCTTGAGAAAATTGCACAGCTGAGGAGAAAACCTGGACAGAGCTAGTTCAAGGGCACCAGAAACGAAACACAACGCATTGATATGTGCATAATGCCGCAATAAGCTAAATAAGGAGGTATCCATCAAAAGCTAGCATCCATTCAACACGAATTAAACATAAATAGTTAAGCAAAACATCATTCAAATAAATTAAAGCCTTGAACTAAAAAGCTTGTGCCCAGAATGATCCAATACTGAAAGCAAGACATGAACTAAACCCAACACAAACGAATAACGGGAGAAACCCCGAACTGAGCTCTCCTTTAACAAATCACAGCCTACAAACGGGACGGCCACCAAGTAATTACAAATTGCAGACGTAACTTGTAAAGCGCAGGTGCAATCGTCTACGCCCTTGTCGCGCGCACGTGCAACAATCGATCGACTACGCCACCAAGGGTCCGCCGTCCGACTCGAGAATCGGTCTAATCAAGCATCAAAAGCATCGGATTTGGAAGCAATCAGCATCGCCTAATCCCAAATCTCATCTATTTCCGCCGGATCGAGGCGGACGCAAATCGAGGAGGAGGGGGGTAGGAGACGTACTTGGTGACGGACTCCTTGTGGACCTGGAGGACGTGGATGGCCATGCCGCCGGCGGTGGAGAGCTTCTTGTGGCAGACGTGGCACTTAAAGTGCTTGGCCTTCTGGTGCTGCACGAGGATCTTCTCGTCGTCGAACTCGTGGTCGCAGTAGTAGCAGAACACCTTCTCCACGCGCTTCTTCTTCTTCCCCATCACCCCCCTCCTCCGACTGCTCCGCCGGGCCGGGCCGAGCCGAGTCGAGTCCTAGGGTTAGGGTTTCGGCGCGGGCGCGGGCGCGGTGGGGAAGAAGGCGACTCGCGACGAGGCTCTTCTCGTGTGGTGCGGAGTTGCGTTGCGGAATTGGGAGGAAGTGGTCGGGCGAGACGGAGGCGGGGGCGGCCATCAGGCGGAGGAGGCGAAGGAGATCGGGGGTAGTGGGCGGTAGTTTCCACACCGAGTTATGCGCAGCGCACATTTTTTCGGTGGGGTAGTGGGGAGGGGAGAAGGAACTGAACGCGGGGTGAAATGGTCGGTCCGTTTTTAATCAGACGGCTGAGACTGGTCTGTGGAGGACGGACCGACTGCCACCAACTCTAATTTTTAAGTAGTAGAGACTAGTTAATAGAGTAGTATTTACGTACATATGCGTCGTAATAAAATTTATTAAATGTATAGAGAATCATGCTATAAAAAAAGAGTTGTTTTGATCGATTGAAAACTGGAGAATGATGAGAAGTTAAGGAAATAGAGTGATTAGAGGAGAATGGACATACAACCAGCAACTCATGCTTTTATAATAGTAAAGAAATACACGACGGATCCTTAAACTTGCACATGTTTTATTTATCTCTTTACTTATGATGCATACTATATAGGAAAGACGCACTATGTGCGTCCGTGCGGTCAACTGCGAGGATCCAAACCATGCAAAAAATCGAAAACAAGGATGTGTTATACCCCAATGGTAGGTTGCGGCTAGAGTGGGACTTGGGCAGTGCTTTTTCGGGCCACCGAAGCACGGCCCAAAGACGGCCCAACACGGCCTACCGACACACGTGGCGGGCCGTCTGGGCACAGCACGAATAGTGGGCCGTCTTGGGCCCGCAACCGGCATGGTGGGCGGCAGCGGCCGGCCCGGCGTGGCGTGTCGTGCTGGGCCGGCGGCTCGGTGTGAGCACGGTCGGCGACGGAGGCACGCCCAAGACGGTGGCACGCCCGGCCGGGCACGGCCACCGGTGGCACCGTGGCGACCACGCCGGCTTCCGTCGGTAGTCGCGCCTGTGTGCGGCGGCCGTCTGCGTCTTGCGGCCGAACGGCCTCTGACCTCCCGTCGGCCGGCGCTTAGCACCGGCAGCCCGGCGTCTTGGCCGAACGACCTCGGCCTCCGTCGCCTCCCACCGCCCCCATTCTCGGTTTCTCAATCCCATTCCCACAAGCACAATTGCATAATCACAAGCAGAGGGAGGGAGAGAGAGGGAAGGACCAAGGTGTACCTCTCGGTGGCCACCGTGGGAGCCCGGACACGTCCCAGAGAAGAACCACTCACGGCCCCGGCGACGCCTTGTGCCGCCTTGCCGCCATGGTGATGTAGTCCAGCGGCGATGGCCGCCAGAGCGAGCCGCGGCCGTGGCCGAGCCCCACCCCACGGCGGGGGTGGCGAGCGCGGGGAGGAGCCGAGGAGTGGGAGGAGCGGCGGCGGGGAAGCGTGGGGAAGAGGTAGGAGGCGGCGGGGGGTAGGAGCTAGGAGGAGCGAGCCGGCACAGGCGTGGGAGAGAGTGAGACCGAGAGAGACCGGGAGCGGGAGGAGAAATCGAGAGGCGCAATGGGCGTGGTGGAGTGGGGAGGAGAAATCGAGAGGCGCGGCCGGCGTCGTGGAATGGGGAGGAGGCGGCGGGGAGGTGGGGGGCGGCGGTGGCGCCGGGAGGAGGCTCGGAGCGGAGGGACCGAGGAAGGACAGGCGCGGTGGGGGCGGGGAGGACCGGAGGAGGAGGAGCGGGCCGAGGCACACAAGGGCGGAGGAGGAGCGCCATGAGGGAGAAAGGCGAGGGAGCGCCAGGCGAGGGAGCGAGGCGAGGAGCATTGGCGGAGACCGAGGCGGCGAGGCGCGGCGCCGACCGCGAGAGGGGCTAGTGGGGGTGGGGGCGTCCCCGTGACCCGTGCCTGTCTGCGTGATTTGACGCGCACGCGCGTGCGGTCGCCGGGTCACGCGGAGGACAGCGACCGACAGAGGAGTGGGTTGACGTGGCGGCGTGGGATTGGTGGGGCGGTGGAAAAAAAGGCTGAAAAAGCTGGAAAAATTTTTGAGCGTAGTGAGTAGATGAAAACGGTCAATTAAGCGGTCATCTAACGTTCGGATAATCATCTCTATAAATCCACAACATGGTTCATTTCTTCACAGAATAACGTTTCACTTCAGGCCTCCAGTGCTCCACTATTTTTCACAGAATCAGAACGCCATTCCTTCCCATTTCTTCACATAGCATTCTCTTTTCCTTCTCATTTCTTCATTTATTATAGCCGTAATCTTTATTTATTTATTTGTTACTTCTTATTTTACAAGCATATTTATTGTATTTGTTATTTCTTATTTTATAAGCACATTTATTGTATTTGTACTTCTTATTTATTAACTAATCATCATGTTACCAAGGTGAGGTAGAATTCAACATATATTATGTTAAAAAAGTTACAAGGTTACGAAAATATCATATCCGTTTTTGACAATGTCAACTCTCAAAATAATGAATTGGTAGTTACTAATACAGATTGGCAGATTGCTAGTCGTTTTCGAGAGTTTTTAAAACATTTTTATAAAGCAACAAAGGTTTTATCTGGTATTTATTATCCTACCTCTTGCTTAGTTATAGAGTTTATTTGGTTAATTGCAGATAGAATTGCTAAATCTAGGGACGATGCTCTTTTAAGCCATGCCGTCATTGCAATGGAAGAAAAATTTATTAAATATTTTGGTTCTCTTTCACACTTATATTGTTTTGCTATTATTTTTGATCCTACAAAAAAGTTGGCAGGTTTACAGATAGGTATGGAGGGGATAGGTGAATGTCTTGGCCTAGATTATTCAGAAGCTTTCGCACATGTGAAAGAGGAGTTTTTTCGTGTTTTCCGTTTGTATCATGATAAGTTTGGTAGCAGCGGAAGATCGGAGGCCTCACAGCAGACGCAACATGGAAAGACAAGCATGGCATCACACTTGTGGAAGAAACTAAAGGGCAAGTCTACTTCTTCGTCCTCTCACCTCAAAGGCCTCAAGTGAAATTGCCTCGGAGTTGAACCACTATTTGGAGCATGATTTTGCAAACATTGATCCTGATCTTACTGATGGAGGCAAGATAGACTTGCTCCAGTGGTGGAAGAACAACAAGCAGATCTTTCCTGCGCTGTCACATTTCGCACGAGATGTTCTCTTGGTGCCAGTGTCCACCGTCTCTTCAGAAGCGACATTCAGTACGGTAGGGAGAATAATAGAAGAGAGAAGATCATCCCTTACGCCCAGGATGGTGGAGATAATCACATGTGGCAAAGACTGAGAATTAGCCAAAGAGCGGGAACAACATCAACTGGAGGATCCCGAAATCGTACAGGTGAATGCTGACCTAGACATTGCCGAGTAGATATTATCTATGCATGTTGTAATAGTTAGTATATACATATGTTGTTAATGTACTCTTTTCCTTACTCGGGAACCCCACTCTAGGGCGTAAGGTTTTTAACGAGGCAGTAACATTGTATTTCTAAAATATCAAAGAAATTTCACTTTTCCCGAAATATTTATGTCATTGCGTGCCCATGTTTTTATGCAATTAATTCAATTATTTCAACTAGTTTTAAACGAGGCGGGTACGAGAGAAAGGAAGATGACGACCGTCGTCACCGCCTTCGCGTATAGTAATTTTGAGTTAGGCTTGGGCTGGCACGGCACGAACGCTGGCACGGTGGGCTTTGGGCCGTGCTTGAGCCTGGTCGGAGACGACGCGGACCGACACAGCACGGCACAATAACATGACTGGGCCGAACCGGCACGGCACGAAGCACGATGGGCTTGGATCCCAGCTCTAGTTGGGGCTCATGGGTCGTCACCTTCAAGAAGAAAAGATCGAAAGAATGCTGTTCTTGATGACAAATTCATCAGCTTTGGAAGGACTGACCGACTGCCATATGATGAAATATGGAAATCAATGTTTTAAGTAATATCATATGTAAATTGAATGAGGTACAGAAACTTTCATTGCCCATCTTCTCCGAGACGCATTGAAGCCTCTCAGGTTCCTTTTTAGCATATTCAGAATCTTTCTCCATAATCTTCTTTGCATAGTTCACATAGATTTTTTCATTACTGGTATAGAAGCAGAAAAGCAGAAGTCACGCACTGTCCATGCCATTACCTACATAAAAAAATCTGAGAACACTACTTATAATCGTAGTGGAGGGAAAGGTGCAAGCTTAGTACTTGGCAGTAGAGCCACAGAGCTTAGCAAGTTAGCAACAACTCTTCCATTTTAGACAGGACTTCCTTTCGTTTGTCATTCGTGGCATTAAGGAACTCCTTCACAAGAGGATCCAAACTTACCACAAGCCCAGCCTACAGAAGCAATAAATAGATTATATCAGATTACGAATTCATCCTACTTAATTCCTTGGTGCATTTGCTTTTATGTGCGACCAAACTCTAAAGTAAATTGACCTTTTGAACCATGGCTAGCCCCACACTTCTCATTAATAAACTTGACAAAGTCGTCCAAGTCCCGACCGCCGTCATAATCTTCACCAGCTTGGTTTCCCTTTGGGAAGAACTTCAATGTGGGAAAACCAGAAACTCCATACCTGAAAGTAAGATATATGATTACAAAGTCTCTTATGTTATGGGGGAAACGACATACATAACCAAAATTACCAGATATTTAGAAAATAAATATGTTACACCTAACTGCTCACCTAAGTACATGAACACCAATGACATGGTTCCCTCAGAAAAACATCATATTATTCCAATATAAGATATGAAATTACATCAAAATAAAGATGGGAACCAATCTACATATGAACCAGTAGAACAAATATTTCAGAGTGCAAACTTTTCAGCCAAGTTAGTGTTCTAGGCAGCATCAAGGTTGACAATCATGACACTCTTGTCTAGCTTAAAAACAGAAGCCAGTTTCTCATATATCCAAAAACAAGCACAAGCTTGAGTTAGAAAGACAGAAAAAAATGAAGATGCATACTCTGTGCTTGCAAAAGGAAACTGGATTATTTTGGAAATTTTTAAGCTAGTAAGATCTACTACGGACCATAGCAAGATGATTGCAGTGACCACACCTATAAAACAAAACCAGCATTGAATGAAATCAAATTCATTGAAGCAGTGTAATGAAAAAGAATTTGGTGGATGACAAGCTGATCATAAAAACCTACCATGGGGCATAGAACTCAACAAGGACATATTTGGTTCCATCAAGGACAACTGAGTCAAAGGTCTCCGGGGTCAGAACCACGATACTTGAAGGAACTGCTGCTATCTTTACATTGGTGGCTGAAAGGCAGAAGGCACAAAGATTTAAAACAATGTTGCCATTACAAAAGTAAAGATGGAAAGTTGGTTTGCTAATTGCCAATTGTTCAACTGGTAGCACTTAATAGGATTTAAATGAAAATGAGAGGTGCCAACTGTTATGAATACCGCTTGTATTCATATGAGGCCAAAGGGCCGGTATATATACACAAGTACAGGATGGTAAATATGAAAAGAATACATATAAGGAAAGAGTACATGTATGGAAAGAATCTAAACTATCCTAATACAATGCAATCTGTATATATCTCTAACACCCCCCTCAAACTCATGGTGGATCAACAACACTGAGTTTGGAGAGGTAGAAGCCGTGTTGTGCTCGGGTCTGGGCCTTCGTGAAGAAATCCGCTATCTGAAGCTCTGAAGGCACATACTGAAGAGCAACCACCTGATCATGCACACAAGACCTCATGAAGGAAGCATCAACACCAATATGCTTGGTGAGCTCATGCTTCACAGGATCACGGGCAATACTGATAGCACCTGTACTGTCTGACAAAAGAGGAGTCGGTGTAGTGACAGAAACACCAAAATCCTCAAGTAACCACCGTAGCCAAGTAATCTCTGCTGTCAAGAGAGCCATAGCTCGCAACTCAGCCTCTGCACTCGAGCGGGACACCGCACTGCTTTTCTTCGTCTTCCAGGCAATGAGAGAACCACCAAGAAAAACACAGTAAGCAGAAATAGACCGACGATCAGAGGGATCGCTAGCCCAAGTAGCATCCGAATAAGCTTGAAGCTGTAACGAGCTGGAGCGTGGAAAGAAGAGACGGCGAGAGATAGTCCCATGAAGGTATCGCAGAACTCAAGAAGGTGGTCAGTGGACCCGAGTGGGAGCAGAAACGAACTGACTCAGAATGTGAACTGGATAAGTGATATCCAGACGAGTAACAGCTAGGTAGACAAGACTCCCAACAAGATGACGATAGCGAGTCGGATCAGAAAGAGGCTCGCAATCAGAGGGTCGGAGGTGAACATTGAGCTCCATGGGAGTCTCAACAGTACGCTGATCAGTGAGAGAAGCGCGATCAAGAAGATCCTGAATATACTTTTCTTGGGACATAAAGAAATCATCTGGAGTGGAAGTAAGCTCAATCCCAAGAAAATAATGAAGAGGACCAAGATCCGACATAAGAAACTGCTCACTAAGACGAGCCTTGACAAAGGCAATATACTCAGAATCATCTCCGGTAATGATCATATCATCAACATATAGAAGGAGAAGAGTCCGACCACGAGACGAAGTGTGGACAAAGAGCGCAGGATCATGATCACTGGCTGAAAAACCAACAGCAGTAACCACAGAGGAAAAGCTCTCAAACCAAGCACGAGGAGCTTGCTTAAGGCCATAGAGAGAGCGACGAAGGCGATAGACCATGCCCTCAGGAACAGAATACCCAGGCGGCGGATGCATGTAGACCTCCTCACGCAACTCGCCATTAAGAAAGGCATTCTTGACATCGAGCTGAGAAACAGACCAGTGGCGTACAGACGCCACTGAAAGGAGAGTGCGAACAGTGGTCATGTGAGCTACAGGAGCAAAAGTCTCGTCATAGTCACGACCATGCTCCTGCTGGAAGCCACGGGCAACAAGACGCGCTTTATAGTGCTCAAGAGAACCATCAGAGCGAGTCTTAACCTTATAGACCCACTTACACGTGATGGGACGAGAGTGAGATGGAAAGGGAACAAGATCCCAAGTACCAGTACGCTCAAGGGCAGCAATATCCTCGGCCATGGCATGCTGCCACTCGGGGTGAGTAGCAGCACCCTGGTAAGAGACAGGCTCACGAGTAGTCTGCGCAAGAAAGGCAAACAGGCGGGGTCAAGCGATCGGCGATCGCGGAGAGCGTGGCGAGAAAGATGACCCATCGGGGAAGATGGTGCATCGAAGATGAATTATCGAAGAAGATGGCTCATCTGAAAGATCCTCAATACGAGGTCGACGAGTGTAGACGAGTGTAGTGGGGGGAGCCTGAGGAGCCGCAGGAGGCGAAGTAGGCAGCGGCAATGGCGGAGAGGCCACAGGAGAAATATGTGGGGACTCAGTGGGACGGGTGGACGAGGGCAAGACAGAGATAGGTGTATCTGGAAAGGTCAAAAAAGACAGAGACTCCACAGAGGAAGCCGAAGGAGAGACAGGACGTGGATAGAAGGGACGAGACTCGTCGAAAGTCACATCCCGAGAAATCCGCATCCGTCGACCAACAGGATCCCAGCACCGATAGCCCTTGTGCTCGGCACTGTATCCCAGAAAAACACACTCAACAGACTAAGCAGTCAGTTTGGTGCGTTCTCGAGGGGCGAGGAGAACGTAGCAAACGCAGCCAAACAGACGAAGGGTAGAGTAGTCAGGAAGGAGACCACAGAGACGCCAATGTATTGCGCTCAAGAGCGGAAGAAGGCCGGATGTTGACGAGGTAGGTGGCGGTGGAAACGACCTCGGCCCAAAGTGAGGTGGAATAGAGCGGCAATCATCGTGGCACGAGCCGACTCAAGAAGGTGACGATGCTTGCGCTCAGTAACACCATTCTGAGCATGAGCACCAGGACAAGAGAACTGAGCGAGAGTGCCCTGCTCAGCAAGGAAGCTGCGCAGGTAACTAGAGAGGTACTCGCCAGCAAAGTCAGCATGAAAGACACGAATAGGAGTGGAGAACTTTGTACGAACCATAGTGGCAAACTGTTTATAGATAGACAAGGCCTCACCACGAGAAGACATGAAATATATCCAAGTGTGGCGAGAAAAATCATCTATAAATATGATATAGTATCGATGACCTCCTTTCGAAACAAAGGGGGCCGGACCCCAAACATCAGAATGAACAAGATCGAAAGGACGCTGAGACACTGACTCACTATGAGGATAAGGAAGCTGAATCTGTTTGCCTAACTTATAGCCCTAACAATCTAAAGACACGTCTTCTGAGACGGACCCAGAAGGCCACGACGAACTAAAGATGACAACCGAGATCCACACAGATGGCCAAGACGATGATGCCATTCTGGAAAGAGCCGGTGAGACGAGTGGCGAGCGGAGAGACCGGCGGCGGCGGTGGCGGCGGAAGGAAGGTGAAGCCATCAAGCTCCCAAAGACGTTGTGAGTCAAGGCGCCGAGGGCCAGAACCAATCAGAGCTCCCATGTGGCGGTCCTGAACACAACAAGAGTCAGAATCGAGAATGACTCGACAACCGAGATCAGTAATCTGCCCAGCAGAAAGAAGCTGCATGGTAAGGCGAGGAACATGAGCAACAGAGGGAACATGAAAGGATGAGTTGCTAAGAGGTCCTCGACCAGAAACAGAAAGAGAGGTACCATCAGCAGTAAGAACACTGACAGGAGAATCAAGAGGTGTAATAAAGGACAGAATGGAAGAATCAGGAGTCATGTGAAAAGATGCTCCAGAATCAAGAATCCACGGGGAGGTGCCCGACTGTGAAGGTGGTGGTTTTGCGGTGCAAGAGTCGATGAGCGTAATCGGCGAGAACACGGCGGCAAGCGCGTCAAGTCGACTATTTCACCGCCGCGAGAGAAACTGCTAAAGGAGTCGATGCAGACGTCGATGTAGAAGCACCAGTGTCGATGCTAGTAGAAGAACGGCGTGAAAGATGCCGCTGCTTCTTACAGCACTGGGACTCAATGTGGCCGACCTTATCGCAGTAGGAGCAGTAAGGACGGCCACTGCCAGATAGAGGACGGCCACCACCTGTGGCAGCCGCTGGAGGAGGTAGTGTGCTGAAGTGTAGAGCAGTCGGTGTAGCAGGTGGACGAGCGGCGAGCACAGAGGGGAGTGGCATCGCACCAGCACCACTCAGCGAATCGGAAGCCATCGGTGGCGGCTACCGACTGCGCCAGGCCGATCGACGGCGTTTTTATTTAGGTTTTGGGCGGCTCACTTTAAAAGGAGCCAAGCACCGCCGCCCAAAGAGCACGGGAACTAGGTTCCCAGCATCTTTGAGCGGCGGCGGCGGCCGCACAGTGGCGGCGGCGGGCAGACTAGCGAGGGCGGCGGCGAGATCCGGAGCAACACGGCGGCGGCCACGAGGAAGAAGCCGGTTGAGACGAGCAATGCCGAAGAAGGAGACCACGGCGCGAGCCCGGGCGACGGCGGAGATCGACACCACGGAGGCGGCGACGAGCGCCACCACGGCCGGGCGAGGGCGGCCGCCGGCCGGCGGCGGGCTCCAGCTCCGCAGCGGATCCGAGACAAAGCCCCAGCGATGGCGGCGGCTCAGCGGGTTGAAGCCGCCGCGACGCCGGCGAGCCGCGAAGGAGATGCCGAGCGTGTTGACTAGACGACACGACGCCGACGACGAGCGAGCCCTGGAGGAGGTGGAGCACCTCGGTGGCGCGCGGGTGGATGTGCGGTGGGTTGATGGCGGCGCGGCACGGCCCGACGAGGGGACGAGGTGACGGCGTCTGGAGAATGGAGGCTGCGAAGATCCGATCGGGAGAGGACGCAGCCGAAGTGGCAGCGTCTGGAGACCGGAGGCAGCGAGGATCCGATCGGGAGAGGCGACGCCGTCAGATCCGAGCGGCGGCGGCGGAGCGACAAACGAAACAAACCCTAGGTTTTCTCTGACACCATGTTATGAATACCGCTTGTATTCATATGAGGCCAAAGGGCCGGTATATATACACAAGTACAAGATGGTAAATATGGAAAGAATACATATAAGGAAAGAGTACATGTATGGAAAGAATCCAACCTATCCTAATACAATGCAATCTGTATATATCTCTAACACCAACATATACATATAATGATGCTACACGTGTAATCACTATGACTTTTAAAAGATATCCAAAGGGTGACCTAAATTTAAAATGATAAATTTCTCAAAAAAAAAATATGAATGATACCAAGCTCAAGAAATTATCCCGGCGGCCAGGGTTTTGATGCCAATTGGGGATTTCAAACTTTTGCAGTTTAGTCCTCCATATTTTCTAGAATTGCAACAAGGTCCTTCCCTATTTGTATTTCTTTTGTTTGGGCCCTCCAAAAATCCTATTTCACCGTGGTTTGATCCTACACGTCTACGGTGATGCATACATCTGTACGGAGCTGTCCCGAAATGCCAAATTTGAAGATTATGCGCCTCGATCATGCCAGCTTGCAGAAAATTACAAAAAATGTAAAAGATCCAAATTGAGCAATAATATAAAAACATGTAAATGATGATAAATGATCCCTAATATGAAAAATATAAAGGATTAATGATAGAAAAATAAATGCAAAAATGATGCATGTCATATATGATGTTGCATAGTAATGATGACAATGATGATGGGTAGGGTGAGCAATGATGCTTACCTGCTAATGATGACAATGATGAGTATTGTTATAACAATGGATATATGCATTTGTATCATGTGCACTCACGTGATGAGAACTGGGATGTGCCAACAAGGACGGGCCCGTGATATGGTGAGCATTGACGGGTGTTCACTCAGGCTATACCGGTATATGCAATGAGATAAGCAAATGAGCATGTAGAGTAGTGCAGCATTGTACTGATGGTATGACAATGTTGAAACATGAGAATGATGATATGAACATGATAATGTATGCGGAGTATAACATGCCTGGTTAATCGCTTACATGTTTGGTAGCGTTTATGTCTTATTATATGTTTGCTGAGTCTTTGGACTCGCTCTTACTTTGTTTGTTTTTTAGGTAATCATTGAAGACGTCATGCACGAGTGGGAGTAGCACATATGTAATTTCACGTCCAAGCAGTACCTCATGCATCACCTTTTGTTAGTATGTTTAGACCCTACTAGTATGCTAGAGTAGCTAGTGATAAGATAGTATAATGTTTATAGAGTCACTACAATATGAATAAAATAGTTGTTGCTTAAAATTGTTAGCAGTTGTTGAAAATGGTAATTTCATGCAATGGTGGTAGCATTTCAGGCTCAGAGGATGGGCGGGGTGTTACAGTTGGTATTAGAGTGGATGTTAGGTCTATGGTAAAGAAAATTGACAACTTAGCTTAATTATTCAACTAAATTTTGACTTAGACCTAAATTAAATTTGACACACTCTGGTGCACAATAGGATGGGGATTGGGTCTTGCATTGCATATATGCTTTTGCTAGCTATGTTGTTGATTTGTACTATTGAGGTAGATGTTTGTGGGTTGGTTGTGTAATTAGCTGTCTATCATGAACAGAAATACCGAGAGGTAGAGAATGCAGTTGTGGCCGAGGCTGTAGAGGCCGTGGTCGTGGCCGTACCCAAGCGTAGCCACCGCTTGAGGTTTAGCAGACGCACCTGACGCAGAGGTTGCTTCCACTGAGTAGTCCGTAGCTAGAGATCCGGCAAGGACTTTGGCCTTACTGCGAGAGTTTGTAGAGGAGGTCCGTGTGCTTCACCGACAAGCACCAACAACCGCTGTTGCAGCCTACCCGTTGCTGCCCCTATTGCCGTTCCGATCATACCAGAGGCAAGAATGTGCCTTCATGAGTGGATAGCTTTGCGATTAGATACTTTTGATGGGATGGGTACACCAGCCCAAACTGCGAATTGGTTGCACTACATAGAAAGGCAATTTGAAGCCCTAGAGATGAGCCCATAGTTCAGGGCTCGCTATGTGGCTTTTCAGTTGAAATGTCAGGTAGACATTTGGTGGAAAAGGGTTCTTTCAGCCAGGAGCCTTACCCAAGGTTCCGCTACCTGGGAAATCTTCATTGAGCAATTTAAGGCGAAGTATTATCCAGATTCTTTTGTGGAGAGCATGGAGGTTGCCTTGTCGACCTTCATTCAAGGAAAGATGACTGTAGCTGAGTACGAGGCAGGGTTCAACAACCTGATACATTTCGTACCATCGATCACGAGCAATGACCTTGAGAAGGCCAAAAGGTTCCACCAAGGGCTCAACTCTGAGTTCCGGCATGTTATGGGAGCTACTGAACCACATGACTTTAGGTCTGTGGTAGAGCAAGCCAGAGGGATGGAGATGGAAATGCAGCTCACGAAAGGGTTGCAACCCTCTGGTGGTCCGAGCGCTTCTAGTGGTAACCGGAAGAGGAGTTTTAGTAAGGGGGGTGGGTCATCTCAACGACCCACCCCTAAGAAGTCCAAGTGGGGCCAGCATCCCTTGCAGTCGTCCAAGTCCAAGTCTTTGATGCCGTCTTCTTCCGCACCTCATTCTTCATCGACGATCACAGCCTATCGTCATATCCCAGGGCAGGGCATGATCTGTTTCAAGTGCAGTAGTACGCACCGTGCTGCTAAATGGTCTTGGATGGGAGAGTGTCGACTCTATGGCCGATCAGGCCACATGGAGCAGGTTTGTCGTCAGAACCCCTCTAGTATCATCAAGTGGGAACCAGCATCTACGTCTTCATCAAACGCTTTGCCTCGGGGGTCATTCCAGATGTTGGCGGCTGCCCCTACACCGTAGCCTCCTCTTTCCTAGGCGCCACCTGCCGGACGTTACTGGCATCCTACACCGACACCTCCATTCCAGCACGCTGCACCGCCTCTGTTTCCGATGCTGCCACAGCAGAGCATTGGGGCTCTCGCCACTCCGGCATCACCCGGAGGCTACTCACCGCCTGCCGCTGAGTCCGCGGGTCTACCTGATGTGGTGACAAGTACCCTGTTAGTGGACTTATGTGAAGCCCTTGTTATTTTTGACTCTGATGCTACTTATTCTTTTGTATCCCGCGAGTTTGTTAGAAAGGCCAAGTTGAGTGTTCAGCAAATTTCCCAGTCGGTTATGGTCAGTTTCCCAGGGAGTATCATTGTTAGCTCCACAGTGTGTCCCGGCTATGTGGTGTTCACTTAGGCTATACAGGTATATGCAATGAGATGAGCACATTAGTATGTAGAGTAATGCTGCATCGCAATGATGGTATGACAATGTTGAAACATGAGAATGATGGTATGAACATGATAATGTATTCGAAGTATGATATGCCTGGTTAATTGCTTACATGTTTGTAGTATTCATCGTTCTATTATGTGCTTGTTGAGTCTCCATATTCACCCTTGTTTTGTTTGTTTTTTAGGTGATCATTGAAGACGTAATGCACGAGCGGGAGTAGCACATATGTAATTTCACGTACAAGTAGTACCTCATGCATCACCTTTTGTTAGTATGTTTAGACCCTACTGGTATACTAGAGTAGCTAGTGATAAGATGGTATGATGTTTATCGAGTCACTACAATATAAATAAAATAGTTATTGCTTAAAACTGTTAGTAGTTGTTGAAAATAGTAATATCATGCAGGCTCAGAGGATGGGTAGGGTGTTATAGCTGGCTCCGGCCTCCCCCTCAGCCGTCCATCCCTGCGTGCCCCCTTCCGGGCTCCCTGCTCTGGCCTTCCCCCTCGGTTGCCTATCCCTGCGTGCCCCTTGTGCCTTACTGGCTTGCCGCCCCACCCGCCTGCCGCCCACTAGGCTCCACCTCGGCCGTCTATCCCTGCGGGATGAACTGGAGTCCACCGTCGGGGAGCCCAGGTAGCCGCCCAGGCTCGCCTCCGCCCCTACTGGAACTCTAGATTCTGACTTATCCCAACAATTTCCACTTTGAATTTATGAACCAGCATGAACAGAAAACCCTTCAAAGCATTCAAGAAACAGCACTGCTAGTAAAATATCAATAATTCACCAAATAGCAAGATTCTGTCATACATCACCCAGTTATAGCACATACCTTGACCTGAAGCTGAAGAAATCTCACTTAATCAATGATTTCATCCAGCATTCATGCATTCCTATCGTAAGTTTACCCAAGAAATAAGGAAGATAGAAGCATCTCAATAAATTCGAAGACATCAACTCGTATAGTGTTCTTCAATGCAGTATATATGTCCATACAGCAAGAATACGGACAAATGTCCAAGAAAACTCAACGCTACTATATTAAACATGTTAGAGATATATTCAGATTGCATCGTATTAGGATAGTTTGGATTCTTTCCATACATGTACTCTTTCTTTATATGTAATCTTTCCATACTTACCACCCTGTACTTGTGTATATATACCGGCTCTTTGGCCTCATATGAATACAAGCGCTATTCATAACATGGTATCAGAGCATACCTAGGCCTCTTTCATTGCGCCGCACGCCGGCCTCCTCTTACGTGCCGCACGCCTCCTCCTCCCGCCGCCGCCCTCCCGGTCCGCCTCGCCCCCGCCGCCTCGGCCGCTCCTGCCGCCGCCAAGGGCCGCCCCCTGCTGCTGCCCCGGCTCCGCCCCTCGCCGAGGCCGCCCGACGCCGCCGCCTCAACGCCGCCTGCCGCCCGCCCGCCGCCCGACCGCCGCCCCGCCGCCGCGGCCGCCCCGCCGCCGCCAAGGGCCGCCTCGCTGCTGCCCCGACGCCGCTTCTCCGTCGCCCGGCTCGCGCGCCGCCCGCCGCCGCCTTGCCGCTCCCGCCGCCGCCAAGGACGCCGCCGCCGTCGCCACCAGGGGAACCCTAGGTTCCCCGCCTCTATTTCTTCTCGGCGCCGCCGCCCGCTTTAAAACAGATCGGATAAAAACGTCGCTCTAACCGTCGCGCCGCCCCGCCGCCGTTAGACTTCGTTCCCTTGGTCGCCGTGTTGCCCAAAGACCGCCACCAATGGGTACCGTTGTTTCCTCGTTGCGGTGATCTTCGATGGTGTTAATTACACCGACTTCGTGTCTCACATGCGCATCCATATGCGTGGTCTTCGCCTCGGGCATCCTCTCGGCGATGTCCTCTCGTCCGCCTTTGCCCTCGCTCCTCCGACGGAACCTCCGCCCCCGACAGCCGACAAGGATACTACTGATGCTGATGATACGGCTGCCTCTGTCTACCAAGAGGCTCTGGATTTATACAGGGATCAACTGGCAGTCTATACTCAGTGGTACGACGACGACGCACGGCCGTCACTGTCCTCATTGCCGTGTCCACCCTCGGTTCTCTTACGAGGTTGTGGGACTCTCCTCGGCTTTCGGATGTGGGCTCACCTTCGCTGGCCACGAGCCCTCCGTGACGCCTTGTACCGTCCGTGGTCCGTCAGAGCATTCTCTTCAGCAGGTGATGCTACTTGTTGACGCTTTTACACTCGTAGCTCTGCTGTCTCGGCGCCGCTTGACTCTCTCCGCACCGCTGGTTGTCGCTCTTGTCCGTCTTTGCCCTAGCCGCACGGGCCGACTGAGTTTCGGCGGTCTCTGAGTTCCTTACTCGCCGTCCCGAGTTCGGCGGGCGTGCCCGCTCCTTGCACGCCACCCTCGTGTCACTCTCCGGAGGCTCTTCTCGAGATACGCGCGGAGGAGACTCGCTGAGTGGTGCTTGGTTCGATGCCACTCCCTCTGTACTCGCCGCCGTCCACCGGCTACATCGCTCGCTCCACGCTTGAGACATCGCCTCCTCCGGCCGCCGCCACAGTGGTGGTGGCCGCCCATCCGGAGGTGGCCGTCCTCACTTGCTCCTCTCGCGACAAGGCCGGTCACATTGAGTCTCGGTGCTATAGAAGAAGCGGCACCTTTCACGCCGTTCTTTTACTAGCACCGTACTTCGCACTAACGCTCGCATCGACTACTCCAGCAGCTCATCGAGGCGGTGAGATAACCGACTTCGACGCTTACTTGCCGCCTCGGGCTCTCCTCGATGTGTTCTGCAGTTCGCTCATCGACTCTTCTGCACCGAGAAACCACCCTCTACACAACAGTACCTCCCATGGATTCTTGATTCGAGCATCTTTTCACATGACGCCCGATGCTTCCACTCATCCTCATTACACCTCTTGATTCTCCTGTTAGTGTTCTCACTGCTGACGGTACCTCTCTTTCTGTCTCTGGCCGAGGATCTCTTAGCAACTCATCTTTTCATGTTCCTTCAGTTGCTCATGTTCCTCGCCTTACCATGCAGCTTCTTTCTGCGGGCGGACATCGATCTTGGTTGTCGGGTCATTCTTGATTCGACTCTTGTTGTGTTCGGGGCGCCACACGGGAGCTCGGTTGGTTCTCGGCCCTCGGCGCCTTGATTCACACTGCGTCTATGGGAGCTTGACTGCTTCACCTTCCTTCCGCTGCCACCGCCGCCGCCAGCCTCTCCGCCTCGCCACTCCGTCTCACCTCTTTCCAAAGGTGGCATCACCGTCTTGGCCATATGTGTGGCTCTCGTCTGTCGTCTTTAGTTCATCGTGGTCTTCTAGGGTCTGTCTCAGGAGACGTGTCTTTAGATTGTCAGGGCTGTAAGTTAGGTAAACAACTTCAGCTTCTTTATTCTCATAGTGAGTCAGTATCTCAGCGTCCATTTGATCTTGTTCATTCAGATGTTTGGGGTCCGGCTCCCTTCGTTTCGAAAGGGGTCATCGATATTATATCATATTTATAGATGATTTTTCTCGCCACACTTGGATATATTTCATGTCTTCTCGTAGTGAGGTCCTGTCTATCTATAAACAATTTGCCACTATGGTTCGCACGCAGTTCTCCACTCCTATTCGTGTCTTTCGTGCTGACTCTGCTGGCGAGTACCTCTCTCATCACCTGCGCAGCTTCCTTGCTGAACAGAGAACTCTTGCTCAGTTCTCTTGTCCGGGTGCTCATGCTCAGAATGGTGTTGCTGAGCGCAAGCATCGTCACCTCCTCGAGTCGGCTCGTGCCCTTATGATTGCTGCCTCTATTCCACCTCACTTTTGGGCCGAGGTTGTTTCCACTGCCACCTATCTCGTTAACATCCAGCCTTCTTCTGCTCTTCAGGGCGAAATCCCTTTTGAGCGTCTCTGTGGTCTCCTTCCTGACTACTCTGTCCTTCGTATGTTTGGCTGTGTTTGCTATGTTCTCCACGCCCCTCGCGAACGCACCAAACTGACTGCTCAGTCTGTTGAGTGTGTTTTTCTGGGATACAGTGCCGAGCACAAGGGCTATCGGTGCTGGGATCCTGTTGGTCAACGATGCGGATTTCTCGGGATGTGACTTTTGACGAGTCTCGTCCCTTCTACCCACGTCCTGTCTCTTCTTCGGCCTCCTCTGTGGAGTCTCTGTCTTTTTTGACCTTTCCAAATACACCTATATCTCTCTTACCCCCGTCCACCTGTCCCACTGAGTCTCCTCATACTCCTTCCGTGGCCTCTCCGCCATTGTCGCCTCCTGCGGCTCCTCGTGCCCCCCACTACATTCGCTCACACTCGCCGACCTCGTATTGAGGATCTTCCGGATGAGCCATCTTCTTCGATGATTCATCTTCGATGCGCCATCTTCCCGATGGGTCATCTTCTCCTCGCCACGCCTCCGCGATCGCCCGATCGCCTGCCCCCTGCCTTTTGCCTTTCTTTGCGCAGCTACTGTGAGCTGCTTCTTCACCGGATGTTTACTCACCCCGAGTGGCGGCATGCCATGGCAGAGGAGATTGCTGCCCTTGAGCGTACTGGTACTTGGGATCTTGTTCCCTTTCCATCTCACTCTCGTCCCATCACGTGTAAGTGGGTCTATAAGGTTAAGACTCGCTTTGATGGTTCTCTTAAGCGCTATAAAGCGCGTCTTGTTGCCCGTGGCTTCCAGCAGGAGCATGGTCGTGACTATGACGAGACTTTTGCTCCTGTGGCTCATATGACCACTGTCCGCACTCTTCTTTCAGTGGCGTGACGCCATCGCCAGTGCTTTCACCGATGTCAAGAATGCATTTCTTAATGGCGAGTTGCGTGAGGAGGTCTACATGCATCCGCCGCCGGGTATTCTGCCACGAGGGCATGGTCATGCCTTCGCCGCCTCTCTATGGCCTTAAGCAAGCTCCTCGTGCTTGGTTTGAGCGCTTCTCCTCTGTGGTTACTGCTGCTGGATTTTTGGCAAGTGGTCATGATCCTGCGCTCTTTGTCCACACTTCATCTCGTGGTCGGACTCTTCTTCTTCTGTATGTTGATGATATGATCATTACCGGAGATGATTCTGAGTACATTGCCTTTGTCAAGGCCCGTCTTAGTGAGCAGTTTCTTATGTCAGATCTTGGACCTCTGCATTACTTTCTTGGGATTGAGGTTACTTCCACTCGGATGGTTTCTTTATGTCGCAAGAAAAGTATATTCGGGATCTTCTTGATCGCGCTTCTCTCATCGATCGTCTCGTTGAGACTCCCATGGAGCTCAATGTTCACCTCCGACCTTCCGATGGCGAGCCTCTTTACGATCCGACTCGTTATCGCCATCTTGTTGGGAGTCTTGTCTACCTTGTCACATACTCGTCCGGATATCACTTATCCGGTTCACATTACGAGTCGATTCGTTTACGCTCCCACTCGTGTCCACTGACCACCTTCTTCGAGTTCTGCGATACCTTCGTGGGACTATCTCTCGCGCCTCTTCTTTCCACGCTCCACTCGTTCGACTTCGAGCTTATTCGGATGCTACTTGGGCGGCGATCCCTCCGATCGTCGGTCTATCTCTGCTTACTGTGTTTTTCTTGGTGGTTCTCTCATTGTCTGGAAGACGAAGAAACAGACTGCAGTATCCCGTTCGAGTGCAGAGGCTGAGTTGCGAGCTATAGCTCTCTTGACAGCAGAGATTACTTGGCTACGGTGGTTACTTGAGGATTTTGGTGTTTCGCCACTACACCGACCTCTTTTGTCGACAAGACAGTGCTATCGGTGATGCCGTGATCCCGTGAAGCATGAGCTCACCAAGCATATTGGTGTTGATGCTTCCTTCATGAGGTCTTGTGTGCATGATCGGTGGTTGCTCAAGATGTGCCTTGAGCTTGGATAGCGGATTTCTTCACGAAGGCCCAGACCCGAGTACACCACGGCTTCTACCTCTCCAAACTCAGTGTTGTTGATCCACCATGAGTTTGAGAGGGGTGTTAGAGATATATTCAGATTGCATTGTATTAAGATAGTTTGGATTTTTTTCATACATGTACTCTTTCCTTATATGTAATCTTTTCATACTTACCACTATGTACTTGTGTATATATACCGGCCCTTTGGCCTCATATGAATACAAGCGCTATTCATAACAAAACATAGTAGTACTACATGTCCACGAAAAAATACTGCACTTTCAGTTTACAAAACATAAAGTGTCTCAAAGATTTCAGTTTGTGTGGGAAAGATTATAGTTGCTTAAGCTGCACTCTTCTGCAAGCTTATCTCATATATATTAGTTCAAGCAATCATAGAATTGTCTACCCCAATGGAAGCTGAGCTAGGCTACTTAGAGATCAAGGCTTGACTTTTGTTATTACTATGAATTACACCCCACAAATATTCTGGAAGAATACTCTGCAGTTGATACAAAATCGCCTCATGGTTGGGGTAAACTAAACTCGTATCGTCTCTTATTTGCCTTCCTAATGTGCTCCTTGGTACTGAGTCGAAGAAGCTAAGAGAGGATGGAGACGCGCACCTGAATGTCGTCGGGGCTAATTGGAGGTGGCGGCGCTGAATAGGAGGACAGCAAGGGGACGGCCGTGAAGGGCAGGGGCGGTGCCCTCGCCCCGACGGCCGGGAGTGTCCAGCAGCCAGTGTGGGACGAGGCCGAGCCGTCGAGGCGGGCCTCGCTCCGGCGCCGGCGAACTGACGGATGAGCCCTCCTCGCGGTGAATAGCCTTCTGAACACCGCCATCTCTCTCCCCTGACAAGGATTAAATAATCCATGAATCAGATTATTAATTATAGCTGTCACGATGAACCCCAGCTAACGTCCTTATAACTGTAGCCATGATGAACTCAAGCTAAGGTCTGCGACCGTAGCTCCGATAGGAAGGTAAGTGTACAGTGCTAAGTTCTAACCAAAGATCATTCAGAAGCATCCACTAAACTAACATGTGGATTCATTTCTTGAGTTGTAGTTAAGCCTTTAGTACTTGCTCCTTGTAATTGGAGGGGAACAATATGTGCGGTTATGCCTCCACTTTAATCATACCTTTTCTCCAAAGACACTAACAAGAAATGCACGACAATTCGTATGAGAAGAATGTCTCTCTGGCAACAACTACTTGACGGTTCTCACTGATAATGACTAACAGTATGTGCAGACTCCATGAATCGACTAAGCGTCTATCGACTGAGTCTTGAAGGCAAGGAGACGTCTCTTAGAGAGCAGTACTGCCACCCCTTTAGAAACTAGGTCAAAGACGACAAACACAATTGATATCTGATTTCATTCTCTTTGTAATCAAGGCTCCTTTAGCATCCTTGTAAACATTCCTTTATTAATAAAGAAGCCCTTGTTTACTTCGTGTTGTTTGTTGCATAATCGTCTTCCCCTTCCTACTTGTAAGATCGACTTTCAAATTATTGATATTCGGCGTTGTCCATCGAGAAGATCACAACAAGCCCCTGAAACCCGAAGTCAAATGTGCTCATGGTAGACTTCTAGGATGAAGAGTACTTGTTCGACCTTGTTGATTACATGAACCTATGCATGCTTGGCAGTGCTCAACCATGATGACTCGTCGTCCGAATCCTCCGGGCTAGACTCATTTACCCCTGAGGTTGACAATGTTGACCTCATGGAGGACACGCTGCTCCCAATGCCAAGCGATCTTGGAGAGACAACAATTCCCCAAGTATCTGAGTGCCCAAACACTTTTTTCAGAGTTCAGTGCGCCCAACAACTCCCATGTTTCTGAGGGTGCAATGTCGCCCCTTGAGAGCAGGAGTACAGTCGCCCCAGAGACAGGCTAGACGTACTCTCCAACTGCTCCCATGTACTCTGGGGCAAGGCATCACCTTGTGATGGTGACCATGTAGCTACCCTAACAAGAGAACTAGTTAAGGATGATAATGTTGACCATCCGATTGGCAATCCATTGTATCAGGTTGGCACCTCCACATTAGCCATCGGAGATGATAATCTCCAATTGCTCCCCCTCCTAGAAGCACCTGACTGAAACGATGGGTGTGTGTTCCTCAGTTTTATTGAGAGCTCATTGAACGATTCCGATTAAGCGAGACATGAGGTTAACACAATCGAGAATTCAGGTAGATCTCCCATGCTCACTCCGTGATCAGAGACCACCCAACCACCCGCTCATCAAGGTGCTCCGAATGCTCTAGAACTCCCCGAGAAGAGCCAGAGATCACATATCTGGTGGAAGTCCAAACCATGGTCTGGCTGTTCACCACCCGACCGGATTCTAGATGGAAGGCAGATACAAGGAGGCGATGCAAGACGCATTTTGGAGCATAACCACCACCCCAAGCTACATCCGAGCAAAGGTTTCTGGCCACTCATACTCATTACAACTCGGTAACCGCTCAAAATTTGCAACTCATTTAACTATATAATCGATAACCCAGATCCCGAACTTGCGAGGACCCTGGGGTATAATGTGCTTACAGGGCGGATGTTCGAAATCCTCTAATTAAGCAACTATAAATCGCTCGGAGAGGTATCAGATGCAGCAGTCTAAAACCCAAACACTCTAACCACGTGAGCAAGATGGCAGGCACCTCCAATTTGGCACCGAAGTAGTTCCTTCTCCAAACCAAGTATACAAATTAACTTGTGCTATTAATGGTGGTTTTAAGCCGGAAAAATGGAAATGGCCAAAATAATTGCTAAGAAACTGGCTAAGGATTGATTTCTAGCGGTGAATGAGGACGTTACCAAGTATACAAATTAATTTTGTTGGAAGGTTTTGATTTTTGGATTGCATGCACATGGCTTTGGAGAGAAAAAGTAGCCATGGCTCTCCTCTGTGCTTCCATCGGCCGTTGAAGAAGATAAACACTAAACAGTACGGAGGGAATATCAGGCCAGTAGTACATGACCCAAACGAAAGAGGAAAGAAGGAAACGTGATGCGAAGCGCCCTGGCCTGATAGCACAAGGAGGATGGGTGACCAATTGGGATTTTTAAATTCTTTTTGAATTCAAGAAACTTGGAAAATAGGAAATAAAGCCCAAAAATTCCAAAAGAATTCATAGAAATTGCTGGAGCTATTTTGAGCTTAGAAAAGTATTTCCAACTTATAGTTGGTCTTTATTATTTTTTTACATAAAATACTTTTTTTAATTTTGAGGTTGAATTTTAAATTCCGAAAATTCACAGAAAAACCAAATAAAAAGGCAAATGCTTCAAATAATTAATTCGAACTAAAATTTTACATTAAAACCAAGTTAATATATTTTCCTTTTACTTAATTTATTTTAAATTTTTTATAAGAAAAGCCTTTTCAAAAGCTAAAAACCATAGCAAATAAATTCAAAAACTCAGGTAGTCAAATAACACTAGTTTTTATTTTAAATTATTTTTACCGTAATTTTTGAAATAAATAGCTGGGCTGTAACACCACAGTTTCAAGGGAAGTTATCAAGCACAAGCTAGCACTAATACAGAGATGGCTATACTGAATGCTTCATCATAGACGGATCCTAGAATGTATCAATGTTGTAATTATCACAAACGATTTTACAAGCGTGACCGTCTATGTTACTAGCGATGACTAGATTTGTTTGTGATACATAATTATCACAGACGGTTTCTTGTTAAGGACAGTTTGTGAATTATTACAGACGGTTTCTTGTTACGGACCGTCTATGAATTATTATAGATGGTTCAGATTAAAAACTATTTATAACCTCTACAATTATCACAGACGATTTTTTAATAAGAACTATCTATGATAATTCACAAACACTTTCAATAAAAAACCATCTATGATAATTACATACGTCATAAATAGTTTTAAACCCTAACTGTCTGTGATAATTCACAGATAACAAGAATCGTCTGTGATATTTGACATATCCCAGACAGTTATTTTTAAAAATCGTATGTGATAATAAACTTCTATATATACAAAGGCAAAAACCTAACTCACTATACTCCTGTGTACACTTGGGTTTTCCAATATACCCGCGCCCTCTCAGCTCCCCCCTTCTCCACCTCTAGCACCGCCGCCTCCTCCTCAGCTCCTCGTCGCGCGGCCCCTCCTCCCGGCTCCCCATCGCCTCCTCCTCTGCTCCCCGTTGCGCGGTAATATGTGTAGTTCGTTGTATGCGTTTAGGATCTGCAAGCTGACACTGATATATTTGCCATCCTTCTTTATTCCTATTGCACTTTCACACTTGAGAATATTGCTACAATTTGGAAGAGTTGATTGGGAATAATATTGCAAAGCAAGGAAACTCAAGTTTCAATTTTGCCAATCAACCAAGCTCAAGGTGTGCATCATGTGGATGTCTACATTGATTTCTAATGCATTTCCATACATATGTGAGTGCCATGACATGTATGAATGGTTGATATGTGCATGAGTGTGGTGCTACATTTTTATACGTGATCCAATTTAATAAACTGCCATATGGTAATTCATTTGGGATTTCTTTGCTAGTAAAAGGCAAATAAAAATAGAATATTTGATATGCATAGATAATACAACTCGAAAATAAAATGCTACATAAATGTTACTACTGTTTATAAACTGGAATCAAAGGATCGGCTCAAACATTAGTATAAATATGGTTTTCTTTATGTCAAGTATATCCTTGAAGTTATGATATTTCTAATATCCACTTGAATATAATCTTAGATGATCTAGATCTAAGGTGGAAATTTGGGTTTCTGGGTGGAAGATGTGGGATTTTCGAAGTCAATAGGTGTGAGGTGGAAAGCAAGTTTAGAGGAGACAAAAGGACTTGGAAACAAAAAGCAGTAAAGGTTAGTACTAAGTTCGTAGATTCAATTTATAAAACTATCTCATCTAGTGGAGTAAACGAGTGGAAAGGTAACCAAAAAGGTGTTTGGAGATGGTGTATAATGGTTCGATTACCCATGACTCTCTGCCTTTCTTCTTCTTTTATTTTTTTTCTTTGGTCGGGTTATTTTTTACAACTCCAAATAAAAAGACTTCTTGACCATGTCTATCCTAGTTAAAAGATAGTCTGGTCATAAAGAACTCCTTCGCCCAATATTTTCCATCCTTCTCAAGTAAGTCACATTTTACGTGAAGTCAGGGTCTAATTGACGAGGATTAAATAATCTAGAATTATTACTTTATTATTAATTATAGCTGTCATAATGACTTCAGCTAAGATCCTTCGAGTATACCCCTAGTCGGAGGGTAAGTGTACTCGATCGGTACCAAAGACTAGTCAAAAGCATCCACTAAACTAGCATGTAGGCCCATTTCCCAAGTTGTAGTTAAGCCTTACTGGTTTGCTTTGCGTAGTTGGAGGGGAACAACGTGTGCGGTTATGCCTCCACCTTAACCCCACGTTTTCTCCAAAGATGCTAACAAAAACTGCATGATAGTTTATATAGGAAGAATGTCTCTCTGACAACAACTGCTTGATGGTTCATACATGGAGGATATCTCACTGATAGCAATTGGTAGCATATGCAGACTCTATGAATCGACCGGACATCTCTCGATTGAGTCTTGGGAGCAAGAAGACGTCTCTTGGCGAGCGACAAATACCACCCCTTGAGATGCTATTTAAGGTGAGGCTAGAGGCAACAAATAGAATTGACATCCGATTTCATTCTCTTTGTACTCAAGGCTCCTTGAGCACCCTTGTAAAAATTCCTTTATCAATAAAAAGCCCTGTCTCCTTCATGTAATTTATTAAGTGATCTATTTCTCCTACATACTCATAAGATCAACTTCTAAATCATCAATACCCTTCTTCTTGCTAGGCCGCTCTCTTGTTTGCCCCCTCACCGCTGCCTCCATTCCCAATGGACAACGACACGTCGTTTCATTGCTGCGACATAGGAGAACGCGGCAATCCCCTCCCCTCCACCGTTGTCTCCATTCTACTCACGGCGACCAATGCGTAGTTCCTTCGTTGGAGGAGAGAGATTGATGCAGGGGAGGGGCGTAGTTGGCCGAATCTGGGCGTAAGCGGTTGGATCTAGGCATAGGTAAACAGATCTAGTCGCAGGCAGCCAGATCAGTGGAGAAGTCGCGGGTGGCGGCGGTGGCAAGGAGGAGCTGCGGGCGGTGGTGGGACGTAGGTGGGGATCCGGAGCTGAGGGAGGTGGCAACTGCTGGGACTTGGGAGGAGATGGGGCAGCAAGAAGCTCCGTATCTGGATGTGGGATTGAGAGGGGTTGAGTACGGGCCTGGGAGTAGAAAATGTCAATGACCTATTATGGGCCCCAGGTTCCCGTCTTACCGATATATTACGTGTGCACAGCCGGAACACACGGGAAAATTGTGCGCCCGGCCGTGTCCTACTTACGACACACGTGAAGATGCACGTATGTTTCGACAAAAGCACACTGGGAAGCTCCATGGCACACGGGGGAGTCAGTAGATTCTGGTAGTGAATCACCTAATTCTCTTCCAATAATTAAATTGGTCAAATTTCTAAACTTTTAATGCAGATCAAGATTTGTGATGCTTTTCCTTCTTTGGCTCCAGTAGCATCTCCAACTCCAGTGAGTTTTTTGGTGCAGTTAGGTTTTATAGTTCATTGTGGCCCAACCAAAGGTTACAATGAGCAACAATTGCCTAATTGTCGATGGTCCTGCGTTGAAACGATGATGGCAATACTGACCTTAATCCGTAGGACCATAAGAGGGCGGTCCACAATAGTTCCATGGGGTCTAAGGAGTCAATGGAGGCTTTTGGGCTGAGAGAAACTCAACTGTGCTGGCAATGGAAGAGGATGGCGGCTGGTGAGGAGAAATACTCACTTAGGTTTTTTGGCGGGAGATCGATTTGGTGGGTCGGAGGAGGTGCTGTGTGTGTTGGAGGTGGGATCGGAGATAGGGGGAGAGACGACAGGGACACATGCCAAGCATCGAGTCCAATGTCTTAAAAGTTTTATTTGACTAGCTGAATGCCCGTGTGTTGCAACAGAAATAAAATATTATACTATGTGAAGCTTATAAAAGAATCAAAACACTACATTATAATATCTTCTTCATAAAAGCAAGATTGCAATGAATGATGCAAATGTTACAGCGAATGAAGTTGAAACTGCACAAGGAAAGAATTCCGTGGTTGACACTATATGGTATTTTTCTTGGATGCAAGCACAAAATTATACTTGAAATAAAATTATTTCTATCAATACTGTGAGAGTTGAACAACTAAAAATCGTATATGCTTCACTTGCCCCACATATGTTGGCACGGAGAGATGGAAAAGGCATCTGAAATGTCGATCTTGGACATGGAGGCATTCCTGCACGGTTTGGTCATGCCTTAGGTCGGTTATATTGCATAAAGTTGCTTATTTATGGGTGTTTGGTCGCCTTGACCATTTCGATCGCTTCTAATAGGAAGTGACAGTCATCTCAATATAATAATATATTAGCTTGCAAGGTTTGCATGTAATCAGAAATGCACGAAAGCAGGATGATACTGAAAAATTGTCTAAACTCTTCAAAAGTATGAGCTATAGGAAACACTGGAGTGTGTTAAATGTTAATCTTAAAATTTGTCAATTGTAAACGTTCCTAGATATGCTAAATGGAATCATACAACTATAGTATAGTATGACAAGATATGCAGTATTTTATCCACTTACAAAGCCAGATAATTGCCATCCATGCTAACAGAAAGTGTGGATAGGTTTTCCCAGAGGTCATTTGTACCCAATTCTAGTCTAATCACTTATGTTCCAAACAACAATTACAACTTTGTTACCTGTTCCAGTGATGAATACATATCTAGTTAAAATGGGCTCATATGCATACATTTATGTCTTGACTTCAATAGAAAGCATACCTTTTGCAACTGTGCAAAATAGGAATGGTTTCATGCCATCCCTAGAAAAGTGGCAACACTCAATCTTCTCATCCTGCATAGAAAAAATAAAGGGACAAAAAGTTAAAGTTTCAGCCATCTCAACAAGGGAACATGAAATGCAGAAGTTTATCATAGCATACCGAAGATCGAGTCAATTTGACAAATGGTAGCCCCTCGTCTATTTCCATATTCTTGTAGAGCCATCAGTGGACGTTGAAACTAAAAACTCTGAGTCTAAGCTACAAGAGAAAAGGCAGTAGCATTATATCAGTCGGTGTTGAATAAAGCACAGGGACAATAGCCAAGAACCATAACACATAACATATAGGTTTGGGATTACTGCTACATTATTAATGTCGTTTGTTCCTTTTGTAAGACAATGCCTAAGCGGCTACATGATTGTGTCCATTTACATCAATACTGTAGTTCATCCAACTATGAAATAATCTGTTATTCTTTTGCAAAACATAAAGGTAACAAATTGCGCTTCCACTTGCCCTAACCTGATATCCATGACTCAGAAGGACTTATGAGCTTTGAGTTCATCTAAGAGCACATTCATGCTTGGCCAATGAAATATTTTGAGATGCCTATCCTATAGTAGTACAAAAAAATTGTATGAATCATAAGCAGTAACAGTGCATCAGAAAGTTTCTCTAGAAGAGTAGTACTATCAGACAAGAAAAACATTGGACATTAGCATTAGACCGCAAAGAGTGAACCAACTGGACGAAATAGTCTAACAGAATGATACAATAGTGGATAAGGTTAAGAAACTCACACGGCCAACAAATGTCCTTACTAAAATGTATAACAGAAAAAACATAACCAGGCAATAGAAATGGGAGAAAAGAAACAGAAAAAATGACCCTTAGAGGTAAAATATAAACATAGTACAATCTGATACCTCACCACCAATGGCAAATTTAGCGCCATCTTTGCTGAAAGCAAGACATTTCTACGGCCTAGCGGATTCAAGCGGTGGAGCACCTCGTGGAATAAGGTGAACAATAAACTCTTCAAAAACCAGTTTGAATAGCCAACAATTTTAGTATATGGTTTAATTATGGAGCCCTAGACTTCATGAAAGCAAACAGAAAAGGAAAAACAAAGTGCAACAATGCAGATAAGATTTAACTAAGAAAGTGAGGAAGAATATGTGTGCTACTCAAATGATCATTTAACCACTGTAGTTAAGCCTACTTTGAGTTAATCGAGTATAGTGGATATGTCAAAATCTATGTATCCCATAATCTGCGTTGTTTGAAGATGTTTAAACCATTTTTTATACATGTTCCGACTTTTCTTTTGCACATGTAACCTTTCTTGTTGGCTTTGTAATTACCAAATATGCTACATAATTATGAACATATAACTAAGAACTTGACTTATCATTAACCAGAAACTCTATTAAATCAACCTTGTAGTGTAGGTCTGAGGGCCAAAAACATATTCACTAGACTCATATAATGAGACCTATAAACAAAGCAACAGAGGTGGTAGTTTGTTAGGTAATACAAATGCAATAGAATCTAGTGGTAATTCAGTTTTGTCATCCCCTTTCCTGGAAGTATCAGAATCTGTGAAAGGTTTAGTCATCGACTAACCTGGCGTTGTCTCTGTTCAAGCCTCAACTTCTCTACATTTGCTGTTTCATATACACCATTCTCTACGGACCTCAGCTGGACATGATGATCTTCTATTGTAGCATCAAGGAATTCAGCCGGCCTGAGGAGGAGATGTAGAAGGGTAGGAGAAGGAGAAGTGGAAGCTTTTGAGAAGGAGAAGTTGTCGAAAATATGAGTTGTACCTCTTTTATGGTAGGAGGAGGAACCGTTTTGTGAGCAGTTTCTTTCACACGATCGTGCTTGTAACTGCAACCTAACCTGGGCCCAATCCACATCCACTCATCGGCGTCAGCTTCCATGAAGCGGAGTTCGTGGATGTACACCGTGGGAGTGGGGAAAGAGGCGGAGAGGGGAGGCGGCGCGGGGTTGGGGCGGGGAGGATGCGGCGACGAGGGGTGGGGGAGTATGAGGCGGCGGTTTGGGGGCGGAGAGGGGAGGCGGCTGTTTGGGGAGGAGGATGCGCGACAAGGGGTGGGGAGTAGGAGGCAGCGGTGGGGGACAGAGGGGAGGCATGCGCGGGGTTTGGGGCGGGAGGATGCGGCGACGAGGAGTGGGGAGTAGGAGGCGGCGGTTTGGGGGCGGATAGGGAAGCGGCTTGGGGTTGGGGAGGAGGATGTGGCGACGAGGGGTGGGGGAGTAGGAGGTAGCAGTCAGGGGGACGGAGAGGGGAGGCGGCGGCGGGGTTGGGGAGTAGGGAGGAGGCAGCACTGGGTTGGGGAGGAGGCGGTTCGGGAGGAGGATGCGAGTGCGGGGTGGCGGCGCGCGGGGTGGGCGGATGGGGTAAGGGCGGGGCGTGGGGGGCGAGGAGGGTGGGGCGCGGAGGAGTGGTGGCGGCACGGGGCGAGGTGGTGATCGAGGCGGAGGGAGGAGGCGAGGCGGTGCGGTGGCGAGGAGGAGGGAGGAGGCGACGGAGAAATGAGGCAAGGCGGAAGAAATGAGGTGGGGAGGCAGCCGCACGGGATTAGGAGGCGCGACAACAGACGATTTTTGGGTGGAAGGGCCCACACGTCAATTAGCATAGCTTTATTTTTGAAAAAGGATGGAGGAGAACGTACCACCACCAACTCCTTCTTTTTAAGTAGTAAAGATTTTGCTCTTTTTAAAGAAGACAGATGATTGATTTATATACAACCCAAAAAATTAATTAGTGTGTGCACGGCAACGCATCCTAACCAACTATTTCACATGTCAAGGCACATATGTAGCACTGCAATACTGTCGCAAGAGAAAATATGGCTCGTTGCCATTCCTCTAGCACGTACATAACCAGCTAGGCAACTTCTGCATGCATTTCCCGCCGGCCAATTGCATCGATCAGCGTATCTCCGCGATCCCGATCCCTCCACGCGACACTACCAAAAGACAGGTTCCCACGCTCCACGAATACTCTCACAATGTCACTTCACAAGCAACGTCAGGCACTATATAAACACAGCTACACATTCATGTTTAAGCAGAAGCAGAACCACATATGTGATACGTATACACACATACATATACATGGCTTTCTCCTCCGGCGCCTCGTCGGCGCTCGCACTAGTTCTGTTCACGTGGGGTCTATTCGCCGCCTTCCCAGCGGCGTCGAGCGGCCCCGTGGACGTCGGCGACGTGCTGATGGTGGACAGGTTCTTACGGTGGCAGGCAGCGTACAGCCGGTCGTACCCGAGCGCCGATGAGAAGCTGCGGCGGTTCGAGGTGTACCGCCGGAACGTGGAGTACATCGACGCCACCAACCGGCAGGGCGGCCTCACGTACCAGCTAGGTGAGAACCAGTTCGCCGACCTCACCCAGGAGGAGTTCCTGGCCATGTACACCATGCCGGAGTACGACGTCGAGGATCACACTGATACGGTCATCACGACGACCGCTGGGCGCGTCGACGGCGGTGGCAACGCCAACCTGTCGTGCTGCGGGGACGACGTCGCCGTGGACGCTCCGCCCAGCGTGGACTGGAGGGCCAGAGGTGCCGTGGTGCCGCCTAAGTCCCAAAGCTCATCATGTGGTAAATAAATTGATCTTGGGCTCCATTTCAGCGTCCCGGTTTCTCACTTTAATTAGTTGGATAATGTGGTTTTAATTTGTCCGGGGATATATCGACATCGACGTGGTTGCATGCATGCAGCCAGCTGCTGGGCTTTTGTGACGGTGGCGACGATCGAGAGCCTCCACAAGATCAAGACGGGGAAGCTCGTCTCCCTCTCAGAGCAGCAGCTCGTGGACTGCGACCAGTACGACGGCGGTTGCCGCCGCGGCTCCTACGGCAGGGCCTACAAGTGGGTGGTCGAGAACGGCGGCATGACCACCGAGGAGGACTACCCGTACACGGCGCAGGAGGACTACTGCAACCGCGCCAAGGCCTCCCACCACGCCGCGAAGATCTCCGGCTACGCCACGGTGCAGCCCTACAGCGAGGCCGGGCTGCAGAGCGCGGTGGCGCAGCAGCCCGTGGCCGTGGCCATCGAGGTCGGCAGCGGCATGCAGTTCTACAGAGGCGGCGTGTACTCGGGGCCGTGCGGGACGCGGCTGAGCCACGCGGTCACCGTCGTCGGGTACGGCGCCGACGCCGAGACGGGGACCAAGTACTGGATCATCAAGAACTCGTGGGGACAGCAGTGGGGCGAGCGCGGCTACCTGCGGATGCGCCGCGACGTCGGCGGCCCGGGGATGTGCGGCATCACGCTCGACATCGCCTACCCGACAATGTGAAATGTGGTGCGCGCATTTCTCAAATCCCGGGCGTGCGTGCATGCATGAGAGACCGCGCGTAAGAACACGTAATTAATTAACCTCGCGTATTGTACGTATGTACGTACGTACTGGCGGCGCATCTACCGTACCGTGTATTACTTGTGACGTACTACATACTGTGGAGTGCACCGTAAAAATAAAACTACATATAACTTGTATTATACGTGAAACCATGATGTTTGTGAGTTGAGATCACTGTGCGAACGATATATGGGAGTTGATCGATTATTGTACTATTGGACCGTGACACAAGAAAAATTATTATTGGATATGTCATTAAAAGTTCCATACTTCTTATTCTTTAGAATTTTCACTAATCTATAACTACAAAAAAGTAGTGTATAAAATTGTGTATTGAGATGTGACAATGTCTGAAACAACATTATTTTAGAAACAAAGGTAATACATGCTCTATATAGGTTTATATGCTAGTTTAGCGAGGTATTTGGCATATTAACTAATAGAGAATTTTAGAGCTACAACAGAAATATTTTGCCAACTAAATTGACAAAGATTGTCCATATATAATTGATTTCATTTATTTTCCTGTAGACTGAACTTTAATTTTTTGGAATAATTGATCAAAACATATTTGTATTGTTATTTTTCAAATGTCCTTCTATTCTTTAAATGTGGCATTTTACCATACATACTCTCAAATTTGCATACATGTGCTTAAATCCATTACACATCTATTATATAATAAAAGTCGATGACATATGTTTTATGACCGTTAAGAGAAAAAATACACTAGAAATTCTCAGGAAAAAAAGAAAAACAATCAGCCCTCAATTTGATGGACCCTAATTAGGATGATAAGTTATAACCATTGGATGTTATTAAGAGACAATATTTGAATCCAAAAGATAAGAAGGAATTTTGGAACATAGAAATAAACTTCAAATATACACAAGAACATAATTATATCAGAGTCAATTGGCTACAGAACGACTTACAGTGGGTCTGATGAAGAGCGCAGACTCAATGTTGTACAAAACGTAGACATAGTAGTGAAGCAAGCGGCCACGTAGGTGTGCAATGCCCAAAAACCTTATTGCCGCCCTGTGCAGATTCTCTCTGCGGCAATGGTTTGGAGATCCGACTCTCCTCCCTTCCCAGTGCATGCCAAGACGAAAGGCCGACGTGGTTGAGCAGCTTGATACTACAGCACAGCTATCCAAAGAGGGGTTGGAAGAATGGAGGAGGAATTCTATATTTTCTCCTAGATGTCTCTAGGTCCTTATAAGGGCATTGCATTCACTCACTAGTAACTACTGCAATTAAACAGAATTAAAACACTAGTAACTGCCTCATCAAACCACATAATGATATGTATGAAGTGTTTATCAGCTCCTGGATAGTTCAAAAGGAGAGAGAACTACATAGTTCGCAAAAGGAAAGGTTGACTTGGTCTACCAAGTGGCGCGCTACATCACGGGGCAATCACAAGTCCCAAGTCACACGAAAATAAGCGAATACGCGCAAGTGTGCGTGCACGTGTATGTGCAGCGGAGGGGGGCTCACTCCAAATACGTCTTCGGCATCAAGTATGCTGACAAAGGCAACGCCACCGGAGGCCGCGATCGTGGCTGGAGAGGCCACGGACGCTGTAGGGGGCGAGGTCATGAAGATGGGTGTCAGCAAGGGCTTTGGTGCAAGGTCCACGACCTCGGAGGCCACCACACCCACAACTGCACCTCCATCGTGGCCCTCCACAAAAGTGTCGCCAGGGAACGAATTCAAGACAACAGCGCACTGGTGAAAGCGCGCGTCCAGCAGCGCCCGGAGGCACCCCAGATTCAGCCCCCTCCCATCGTGCTACAGATCCAAGGCACGGAGACCACTCCACACCGAGTGATTAACGCCATCTTGGGTGGGTCATCCCTGGACTTCTCCTCCGAAAGACAGCGAAGGGCCTAAGTCCCGTCTTCATCGACCCTAAGTCCGAAGTGTGGGTATGGAGCATGTGAACCTATCATCGGCCTAAGTCCCACCTTTGTCGACCCTGAGTCCAAAATGTGGGGACAGAGCGTGCGAACCTATCATCGGCCTAAGTCTCATCTTCATTGACCCTAAGTCCGAAGTTTGAGGACGGAGCGCACAAACCTATTGTCAGCCTAAGTCCTGCCTTCATCAACCCTGAGTCTGAAGTGTGGAGATAGAGCACACAAACCTATCGTCGGCCTAAGTCCCGCCCTCGTCGATCCTGAGTCTGAAGTGTGGGGACGGAGCACGCAAACCTATCATCGGCCTAAGTCCCGTCTTCATCGACCCTAAGTCCGAAGTGTGGGGACGGAGCGTGCGAACCTATCGTTGGCCTAAGTCCCATCTTCGTTGACCCTAAGTTCGAAGTGTGGGGATGGAGCATGCGAACCTATCTTCAGCCTAAGTCCCACCTTCGTCGACCTTGAGTTCGAAGTGTGGGGACGGAGCACGTGAACCTACCCTCCGCCTAAGAGACATCCCCTTCGAGCTTAATTCCGAACACGGCGCAAGTGCACAAGTGCATCAAGGGGAACAACTTTGTCTTCATCACAAGCCAACCCAGACAACTTCGTTCCCTACACCCATCCAAGAGGACATGCCCTCATTCGGTCTAGTCAGTCTCAACCTTTATATAATCATCCGAGCAGACATGCGGCCTAGGCTCGAAGCCCACCTAGAATCGCAACGAATCCTCCACATGCCTCCAGTAGTGGAGCCCTTTACGAAGCAGGCACTCGCTAACAGAACGGTGATCTTTGTCGAGCTCCTGCCCAAGGAAGACATGGACCAAAGTCAACAAATCGAATAGGGCCCAAACAATACGAAGTTTTTTCCATAATAAGCAAGGCGAACCAGTGCAAGCATATTCCAACATTGCAAAAAAATATTACAAAAGTCCTATGCAAAGGGCTTGCTGCGGCAAAAGACTACGAACCAATACAAGGGTGACGTGGCATCACACCTGTTAAGCGGCCTCCGTACCTGACGAATGCTAAAGGACTACTTCACCAAGCCACGTCCCCAACTCGATAGTAGCTCCAAAAGTGTGCCGGAGGGACACCTTTGCCGCTGCAAAACCCAGGTACTCCCACAAGTTTTGCCGAAAGGAGCGAGCAGTGCGTCGGGTGGCATGGATCGCATGAAGCATGGTAGTATTCCACGGCGGAAGGTCCAGAGCCGGGTCCACTAACTGGGCCACATGCTCACCCCCACGAACGTATAGGAGACAGAGAAGTATCTGCGCAGTGGCAAACGAGCAATGGTCCCCATACGCAAGGGTTGCCCTCAAGGAAAGCGGCGAGGCATCCCTCATGCGCCGTATGCTTCCCCAGAGATCCTCTAGGCCATGTAAAATTGGTGAGACTTCGACCGCGAGGTCTATTACCGTCACCTCTATGCTTTGCATGGCCTCCTAGGACGTCACCGAGCATTGATCACAGAGCTTGTGACCCTCCATAACATCAAACTGCAACCGATTCGTTCCCTTTCTAGCGTGGCCACTCGTTGGAGAAAGTTCTCCCTCTCCTCGGCAGCGTGGGCATTGGCCTCGGCTGTAGCAGCCTTTGTGGCCTCCAACGCCTTCACCCCTTCAACCTCGAGGAAGCAGATAAGGCTCTCGTGCTCCTCCAAAGACTAGCGAAGGGCATCGGCTTCTACTCGGTGTGAGCTCAGCTAATCCCATAGGCTCAACACCTCTTGGAGCTTGGCCGCCCGTGCCGATCGTACCAAAGCAATAGCCTGTGAAGTGCAATCTGTTGCGATTATGTGCAAAAGAAAAAGGATGGTAGAAATGGGTCAAACATACCTTCACCTCGGTCACCTCCAACGCTCCAAAAAGCAACTCAGGGCTGCACGATAGCAGGGCGCTTCGGTCAAGGCTGGTGTCTAGATGATCTACGGTGGCGCTGAACGGTTGGAGGATGTTCGATGAAGGGACGAAGTCTCCCAGCAAGAACCTCCTCGGCTCTGCCCCAGTGCTCACAACTAGATCTCCTCGGGACACCACCTCCACACCAGTCACCTCCGTAACCTCCGCGCGCGAGTCGCCTCCCTCCCTGAGGTCCTTCAAATCCCATGAACCTCCTCCTCACCTGGCAGGCGAGGCTTCACTGCCGAAGTAGTGGGAGGCGCTGATGAACGTGATTGGGTGAGGAAACATAGCAGGGATAGCCATGTAAAGTCCCAGAACCAAAAGAGCCCTTACTTATGGTGTACCAACCAGCACATGCATCCACCATCTCGCCTTCAGCACAACCAGTGCTACCCCAATGGGCATTGTCGCTTTGGGCAGCGGGGGGCCAGCTCGGGGGAGGGGGTGGTGTGCCATCCTTTGAGCTCAAATATCAGTCTGGTACTCACAAAGCAAAACGAAAACCCTCCGACCCCGATAGAGGGGACACTTCGTTGGCCCGTGCTCTCAGCTTCTATAGGGCCTACCAGACCGGCCACGCCGGGAGCTAGGCCCTCCTCTAAGTTTGTAAGATGCCCCTCATAGAGGGGCACCTCATGACACTCTGCCATGGCAGAGCTAGACGCGTGAGGATGTGCATGTCATCCTCACCATCATGGTCATCGTTGTTGTCATTACCATCACCGCCATTATCGTCATCACCATCATTGCCGCCCCTTCCACCTCGCCACTCCCCTCCTCCGCCTCAGAGCCATCGGACACATCGAGCCTGCTCGGGTGGGTCTCCAACCCAACGAGATCAGGGGGCCAAGGAGAGAGGTACGACCACGGTGGCCGAGGAAGAGCCCCCACCTCAACCGTACCCGCACGGCCGATAATATCTTTTCCCTCATGGCCACTTATACCACGCCCGTGACCACTGCTCGGGGCCTAGCACGAGGTACTCGGGAACGTCGAGGGTAGGGCATCACACACACGGTTGATACGAGGACCCCCACAGTCACCGCAGCCTGAAGGCCATGTTCCTTTAGATGTACGGCCCTAGGAATGTGCACGCGGCGCGCTCCACCTCCGCTAGCGGAAACACTACAAACACAAATGGATTATCTAGCACAAAAACACGCTTATCTACAAGGCCATCGATTGGGAACACGAGAACTCACCGTGGACCATAGGCCTCTCCAGAGCTGTCAACGAAGGGCGGACACCGTCTGATTGGGGTAAGCCTACACAACCTCCCACCGACGAGCCAGCGGGGGTAGGCGGAGCATGCAGAACTCTTCGGCACAATCTCCGAAGCTGTGCCTCATCATCTCAGTCCAATACCACGTTGGGGATCTGGACGAAGTCCATAAGGCGTCCGGTGAAGCGAAGATTGCTATCGTGATCAACCTGGTGGTAAAACTAGCGCTCCATCTAGTGGGAGTCCCACTTTGTGTGAGTTGAGTTAGCTGGGAAGTCCCACGAGGAGTGGTTCTGAAGCTATAGACTCACACTACCCAGATTCAAAATCTAGCTAGCACCGATGTGCTTCGGTTGGCATCGGCGTCATGCAGCAACGCGAAGTCCACTGTGCAGGGCTGGCCACCCTCTGAGCGGGCCACCCAAGAATACACAGCCAACCGAACGATGGTGTTTGGATTAAGCTGTGGGAGCTCTAGCTCATACAGTCGTAACAAGTCTCCAACGAATCCTGTGGTTGGGATGCGAAGCCCGACATCGAAGTACACTGCAAATACGATGGTCTCGTCCTCCTACGGGTGTGGCTTGACCTCACTGCTGCCAGGAAGGCACATGACATCATAGGACATGATCTTACCATCACACACCAACGAGTCCACCTGCTCGGATGCAATCGATGATCCTAGGGTGTTCACATACACCCTTCTGGCCTTCCCCACCACCTTCCACTGTTTGCTAGCAGCCACCTCTATGCGGTTGTCCCGATCAACCTGACTGTGGAGGGGGCTGACGTCAACCTGCGACTGCGATGGTCACTGGCACGAACCATCTCAGTGATGGGATATGCAACAATGGGTGAAGAAGGAAAAGAGAATGGCAGCATGAGGGCGATGATAGCAAAGCAACGCGGGGAAGGGCGCAAGAACAAGAAGTAATCAAGATGCAAATAGAGCAAACCAGGCATCACGTGTGGGCTTAAAAAGAGAAGCGACAATGGCACTTAATGCCCGGGCAGGGCACATGACTCGAGGAGACATGCATATGGCCGGGACAAGCATGATGCCTCGTTACACACAAACCAAGAAACCAACCACTTCCACGTGTGCACCCACACTTGCTGCCACGACCAAACGAACCTCGGTGGTCTGGCGTGCCGCCCCGGTCAGCTCCACTAAGGTGGACACAGGAGTCAAGGAGGAGTATGCTACCCCATGACCAACACGACACCTTATCTCCCAAAAGCTAGCCAACCACCGACATGTGCATCTAATAGCCGTCGCCACGCTTGTTCATGCCTCACATTTTCACGCAATGGTTCACATGGAGCGTAGTTGGCGGGAATTCATATCGACGCTTTCTGGTAGGCCGAATTGACAGAAGGGAATACGAGGCGTCAAGCATAGTCTCGGCCCACAAAAAGCTAGTCCCCTCAACCATAAGAGGCTACTATTGGGGGAGTGGCCCCTACCTTGGCCCAAACGGCTCACGGTGCTAGTAGGGCAGTTCAACAGCTTCATGGAAGCCCACAAGGCTAGGAAAATAGCATATATGCTCTTCGAAGAATAGGTTTAGATAGGGGTATTTATGTAACTTCAATAGGAGAAATGACATATGTACCGCTATAAAAGTAGGAACTGGTAGGGATACTTGTGTAAATAAGTCCCCATAGCTATAAGTACGCGCCTGAATGCGCCATGGGAAAAGGCAGAGCACTCTTTTTAGCATATAGTCAGACATTACCAACTTCCAAGACGCTAGCACCGACTTCTATTGCTATCTCCAGGGTATGTAAGGTTATGGGCAGTCCTTCCACGACCTTCCTGTAACCCTTTTCCTTTACTATTTGGTGCATAACCATAACACCTAGGTTTAGTAGGATCAGATGGTGCTTGGCGCACTTCTATCATTATTAACAGAAGATATCCTGTCACAAGTTATCTTCTCCACGTCTGCAACACGCGAATCTGAAGAAGAAGGACATGACAGTCACCGATTAATTTCATAAGATGAAAGGATTGGCAAACACGCTGGCCTCCACTAGTCATCCACTACATGATAAGTGCTGGACTCCTGAGGGCAAATTGGTAATTTCCCAATTTAATAAAAGGAAAAAAAAAGAAAAGAGAGGAGGTCCCACCTGTCGGTTGGATGAGAGAGAGATAAGGCCAAAGCTATCTCGTGCGTGCGTAGAGGGGAAGGGTTCGGCTGTCCAGTTCCTGCGGCAGTCGAATCAAGGGGCAGCAGTGGCAACAGAGGCGCCATCGGTGTGGGTGATTCGACGCCAGCCGTGGCCGCAGCCCGTCGACCTCCACTCCTCTCCCCTCTTCTTGAGATGACCGAAAAAAGCAGTGAGTTCTTCCCCTCTGATCTCTGATCTCCCTCGGCAGTTCTCCAATCTTGAGGTTTGAGAGCAGCCGGCCAGGTTACCCATCACTATCGGTTGAGCAGCTCGAATCACTGTTCTAGGGTTCTTCCCCATGCAGTTTCCTTGTGCCTTTTCCCTGGATCTGGCCGTGAGGAAAGGTTTGGGGATGCACCTCTAGAGGTGATTCATCTCAGTTTTGTGCTGAGTGTTTTGACGGAGAGTTTGTGACTTGTTCTTGGTGTTCACGAGTGCTCTCGGCCAGAGCTCTTGTCGGTCTTGTGCAGCGTCCACCTGACCCTCGGCTTCTACTTCAGCTTCTCTAGGTGGAAGTGTGGCATTGTATCTCCGATTGCCATTGTCTCCTTGCTCGGCAAAGCGAGGCACATGGTTTTCTGGGACATCATAGTCTGCGTGCCTTGCCTTCTCCGTGTGATACTAGGTGATTTTGAGTATTACCGGTGTTGTGAGTATATCGACTATTAGCTCTTTGCAATTTGTGATCTGTTTCATATATTTGTGATTTGTCACTGGTTGATTATTGCAAAGAGATGCATGTGGGTTCAGTTGTTAGCTCAATGAGGATAATGGTCATATACTGAAAATTGAATTGATAAATTATTCAGATTTGAGCTCTAATGTGTTGCTTATTGCTGTCACTTTGATCTTCAGTCTTGCAATCTGTTACTTTCAGTTGTGATTAGTTGAATTGAACCTTAAGATTCTGTAATCTCTTGTAGTTCAGATTACATGCTCTTCTGTTAGCCAATTGGCCTTATTGCTGAACTTGTTAATATGTGGTTTTTACACTATGAGTTAATCAAGTTTGTTGGCTGACTTGGAGTGTTGTTTGGTGATCAGTTTACCTTGATCTCTAGTTCGCCGAACGTTTAAACTATTGTCTTTTGTCTAAGATTAATCTTGACAAATTAGCTAAGCATGATTTAGAGCTCAAAGTTTGAATTTGTATTATCATATTCAATTAGCGAAGAGTATAAGATCATAGTAGCGGGATAGCCAATATTAAATCGTGTGTAACCCTACATCTGAGAGCAATATTCAAACTCTTATTAACATGCTGAATTTGGTCATACATGTTATGCTTTTGTTGAGATGAGCATTCAGGTGCAATGACTTAAATTGTTTACATGTGCTGTTTTTAGACTGTTACATGGTATATTTGATGGGCCTATGTTTCAATGACTTAAATAGTTCACATGATTATATGTTGATTAAGTCATCTATATGCTTTTTATATCATGCTTGTGTCTTAATTAAATTTGCTGGAATTAAATACATGCTTATACCGCAATATTTACAATGAGGAGGTCATCTCGTACATCCTCACCGGCTTGGGACAGGACTACGAATCCTTCATTGCATCCATCTCCACTCATTCAGAATCGATTGGCTTGAATGAGTTTTATGCTTAGCTTGTCATAATGTATCGCGCGTAGGCTACGAGAGCAGAAAACAAAACTTTTCTACCGCGCACGCAAGGACATCATGCTTAAGGAGGGATCATGGATCGTTACCACTAGACGCCAGCAGCAATGAAGAAGAGTTGGAGAAGCCGATCCAACCACGCTGTCGAGGTAGTAGTGGAAGTAGTCGATCGTCCCGAACCGATCGTCTCCTCCACGCGATCAACCGCACCACGAGCAGATCCAATCTGTAGGTTGTTGATGCCGATCAACACCGCAACCAGCAGCGTCTCCACCGGTATCCACACATCCGGAATGGGCACGCCGATCGCGAGTGTACCAAAGACTCGCGAGCGGCTAGGGTTTGGCTCGGAGGTGGCGGCTACGGATTAGCTCGGGATTATCGGATCGTTCCCTCACCCTCGCCTCCATATATAGACCTCCTCACTTGGGCCTCGTGGACCGAGGCCCAATAGGAGTCTATCCGGATCTCTATCCGAATTGAGCCCATATCCGAATCACATTCGAATTAGTGTTCCAACCCGTTAAGTGTGCGACCACAGGGTTCACGTATACTTGGTCGCGACCCAGAAACACCTTTCCGGTCACCGTGTTAATAGCGGCCTCTAGTAAGACATATTAACCCCAAAGTATACGTAAAGATCATATCGGTGAACTCAGAATGTTCTCATGTACTAATCCTTTGCCTCACGATATAGATTAAGCTCAAGGCGAGACCTGTGTCATCCTCTTAATAGCTCAATCACTCTCTCGATTCCGTGATGGATTATAAACTCGTGATTGACTCCTCAATCATCTTGGCATGGCCATGCACTTTCATAATCCATTACATCGAGGGGCCCGAGATATCTCTCCCATAAGGAGGGCAAATTCTATCTTGATCATTCACATCCCACTACATGTTTTATGGCAAACCCAAAGACTACTTTTATGACTACCCAGTTACGGAGTAGTGTTTAGTAGTCCCAAAGTAAGCTACTACGCATGCTGGGAACCATGATGATCTCAAGTCTAAGGATTCCACATAAACACTACTTGAGACCAACTGATGACACATGGAATCTCTGCAGTGTCTCATGGCGGGTCTATCCAACATATGTTCACTAACACATGTCCATATTATTGATTTGGTATCTCCATACCATGATCCATGAGACATGATCATCAATCAATACATATGCTGATCTTTGAATCATATTTGTTCCTCATATGAAATATAATCAGGGATCATTTAGAAATAGCAACATTTTGACATTAAGAGTCTCATGAATAAGTCACATACTCATTGATCAATAATGATAATGTCTATTTCAAGGAACAAAGCAATGTATCATAAACATAGTATGTGATATATTCAGCATCTCCATGTTGCCTCTAGGGCATATCACCAACATGTCAGTCATAAGCTTCACATTGATCAGTTCCATGAAGCTGCACCACAAATGTCATCATCAGCAAACAATGTGCTGCGTGGCAATGACAATCGAGGCAGGCACTTTGGAGGACCGAAGAGAGGATTCTGCCATGGTCACGATCAAAGGCGAAATTCTGGCTCATCTAGTAGCAGATTGTCCTGTCAGATTTGTGCTAAGTATGGCCATGATGCTTCACGGTGCTATCACAAGTTTGATCATGTGTATCAGTCTGAGGAACCATGGGCTACTAGTCCTGCTTCTGTGAACTCCTACAAGATTGACCAGAATTGGTATGCCGACATTGGAGCCATAGACCATCTCACAAGCGATCTAGATTGTCTCACTGTCAATGAGCTCTACAAGGGAGGAGATCAAGTCCAAGTTGTCAATGGTACAGGTTTGCACATCTCTCATATTGATCATTCCACAATTACTGAAAATTCTGGGTCGACATTACATCTAAGTAATGTTCTTCATGTCCCATCTATTAGCAAGAATCTTTTGTCAATCCACAAGTTTACCTCTGAAAATAACACATTCTTTGAATTCCATCCTACCTATTTTCTTGTTAAGGATCGGGCCACGATGAGAGTTCTTTTACATGGAAACTGTGAAGGAGGCCTGTACCCTCTTCCCGCTGCTCGGCATCTACGTTCAGCCTTTCTTGCACACAAGCCATCCAGGGAACATGGCATAGAAGACTTGGTCATCCATCGTCCTCAGTTATCCATACTATATTTCAGTCTAGCAGTTTAGGATTCTCAAATAAAGATTGTCCAGTATGTCATGCTTGTCAACAAGCAAAGCTCCATCAATTATCATTTGTCTAGTTGTGTAACCACTACACTTGAACTTTTTCACTCCAATGTGTGGAGTCCTGCTCTCACCTCTGTTAATGGTTACAAATATTATGTTAGCTTCATTAATGACTTCAGTAGATTTACTTGGGTCTATCTTTTGAAACAAAAATCTGGTGTTGAGTATGCTTTCCTTCAATTCCAGCAGCATGTTGAGAGAACCCTAAAACATAAAATACTAGCCAAACCAATTGGAGAGGAGAGTATAAAAAATTCCATAAGTTCTTTCGCAACACAAGTGTGTCTCACTGAGTGTCTTGTCCCCACACGCATCAGCAAAATGGCATAGCTAAAAGGAAGCATTGGTATATTGTTGAAACCGGTCTTGCCTTGTTGGCTCAGTCTAGTATGCTTGTGCGATTTTGGGACGAAGCCTTTCTCACATCATGCTATCTCATCAATCGCTTACCGAGTATAGTTATAGAGAATTCTACTCCTCTTTAGCAGTTATTCAAAGTCTCTCATGATTACTCCCTTCTCAGGACGTTTGGCTGCACGTGCTAGCCGAACTTGAGACCGTATAACATGCGCAAACTTGTATTCCGGTCTAAACAATGCATCTTTGTTGCATATAGTCCCTTGCATAAGGGCTATAAATGTCTTGACAAGTCAACAAGCCGTGTTTACATATCATGAGATGATGTCTTTGATGAAAACCTGTTTTCCTTCCTTGGCACATTTTCTGAAAACTCTTCTCAGAACAGTGTTCCTAGACCTACAATGGCGTTAAGCCCTCAGTGTTCCTAAACCGACAATGGCGTTAAGCCTTCTCGAGTCTAGTCCTACACCTCCGTCTTCTAATAATCCAGTACTTGGGGATGATCAATTGAGTGATAATACTCCTGCTACTAACCCTGAAAATACAGCATTAGATTCTCTAGGTGTTGACCTCTTGTCAGGTTCTGCCGGTACTGAACAGAGTTTTTCAGGTGGTGCTGGTTCTGCTGAAGGTGAACAGAGTCTTCAACCTGTTGTTGCTGTGCAGCGTCATCCTATGTAGACGCGGTGAGAGAGCATGCACAAGCCAAAGCAATACACAGATGGTACAATAAAATACCCACTTAATAGCTGAGACTTTCTTACTGAGCCTATGTCACACGTTCAAGCTCAGAAAGAACCGTGTTGGAAGAATGCCATGGAAATTGAGTTCAAAGCATTTCAAAAGAATTCAACATGGCGCCTTGTACTGTATCAGCTAGGTCAGAATATTGTGGATTGTAAATGGATATTTAAGGTGAAACAAAAACCAGATGGTTCCATTGATCACTACAAAGCGCATCTTGTGGCTAAGGGCTTCAGTCGACGGCATGGCATCGATTACCTCGACACATTTAGCCCAGTTGTCAAACCGACAGCAGTGTGAACTGTGCTCTCCATTGCCTTTGCCAGGGGGTGGAGTTTGAGGCAAATAGATGTTGAGAATGCTTTCTTACATGAAAACTTGGAAGAGGAGGTATGTGCACTCTGCATGCTATTGACCTAGCGTGTGTGTGTGTTTTTTGTTTTGAGAAAACCTTAGCTCCATTCAACCTAATTGTTCAACACCAGTACAATCTACTTGTAAAGACCGTAAAGCAAAAGACGGAGGAACATTTAACCAAGAAGAAACTAACTTCAACTGGTAGCTAGCTTTAGTAAACGTGTGAGCAGCTTCATTAACCGCCTGCTTGATCCACACCACCCTGTGACCTTGCAACTGTAACAAGCTCCGCTTGATCTCTTCTACCGCAGGACCATAGACCGAGCGATCCAGGCTCTCGTCTTGGAGTTTCTGACAAACCAACAAATAGTCCATTTCTAAAACCACTCGATGGAGTCCCAATTCCCGTGCAAACTCCGCCAATTCTGGATGAGCTACAGTGGGCAAAAAATGAGCTGCTCCCACAAGGAATAACCTATGGTGATCACGAATAACCACGCCCACACCACCACAACTCACAGCTTGACTGAACGCCCCATCCACATTGATTTTAACCCAACCTGCTTCGGGTGTCTTCCACTTCTCTGACAGCCTTGAACTTGATGGTGAATTGTGAAGTCTAAGACTCACCCATTCCTCAACCAGAAAGCCAATGCGTCTAACAATGGACTCCGGGTCATCCAGCCTTCTAGACTCTCTTGCCTCATTCCTTAATCGCCAAATCTCATAGATTGTGGTGAAAGCCATTTGAAGAACCTCACGGTTTGATTTGGCAATCCAATCTAGCATCCAATTGCCCAAAAGACGATCACCGACCGTGCCATCTTGCGGCAAATGCACCTTAAACCCTCCTGAAGCTGAGATTAAATGCCAAACCTCCTTGGATTAGGGACAATTCCAGAAGCGATGTAGGGAAGTCTCCTCCTGTCCACAAGCCACACACTAGACCCTGGATTTAATGCGTCGACGCTGCAATTCAGTCCCCACCGCAATGCCATTCCTCATAATCCGCCAAATGCGAACTTTAAACTTACTAGGGACATCCACCTCCCACAAAGCCAACCAACCTTGATACTCTTGATAGGAAGAAGATGAAGCCAAAACTAATTGGGAAGTCCTCTTACACCTAACGTGTGTTTGAAATGGATGGATTTGATGGAATTGCATTTTTCATTCAAAATTGCTTCAAGACATCATTTGGAACGCATGAAGTTCATAGGATTTTTTACAGGTAACAATTCAATTTCATTGAGATTCATGTACCCACCAATCTTCAATACACTCTCTTCACGTTTAGGCTCCTCCAAGGCTCTGACATGGGTTCAAAGTGGGCTGCAATTATTTTTCTTAAAATTGTGCCAGCCAGATATTGAGATTAGGCTCCTCCAGTCGATCGCGTGGCTTGGATCAAAAATTGGCATTACGCTCCATTTAACGAAAAACTATCAGATCCTCGCTAACAACTCGGACGCTAGTCTTTCACCAAGCCTTGATCCTGAGCTTTAAACTCTCGATCAGACTTCTGAAGAGCCAAAATGATTTCCCCTTATTTTCTTAAGTAAACTTCAGGCTACAATCAAATAAAACTGGTAAAAAGGGGTTAAAGCAGTCAAATGGGAGCACTGATCTAATCAGGCCTTGCCTTCAGGTTCTCGCACTCACATTTTCCAATCCTTTCCTCTCGTGGCACTTCTTTGCCTCATCGTAGGCATACAACCATGAAAGTAGGAAGCCTGTCAATACATATATATATATATATATATATATATATATATATATATATATATATATATATATATATATATATATATATATATATATAGGAAGCCTCTTTTCTACACCGGGTGTAGTTACACCCTATATCGTATCTCGCAATGTAAGGAGTATCTCGCGTAACGGAGGGTATGTACGTGTAGTATACAACTATTTAAGACCATCTAGGTGGTATGAATAATTTTTCAGAAGTGGTATGTATATTTTTTCGACATACTCCTTTTTATACGTGTATATAAGGGTATTTACAAAATACGCTAAAAACTATGAACTCCTTTACAAGTTTTTTGTGTGGTTCACATTGGAGTATCTTATAATTAGTATACAAATGTACCTAAAGTGATAAAGGAGTATTTCAAGTTTGTTTAGGTGGTATATTAGTGGTGGGTGTAACTACACCGGGTGTAGAATGTATTTTTCCTATATATATATATATATATATATATATATATATATATATATATATATATATATATATATATATATATATGTATACGTATATATATATATATATATGTATACGTATATATATATACGTATATATATATATATATATATACGTATATATATATATACTCCTGAGAGTATGTACTCCCACTTCTTATATACTACTTTAATGGTGTTGTTATACTATACCTCTTTATCTAGTTGAGCATTCTCTAATAATGATTATAATATACTCTAAGGTGAATTCCATGAAAAACTTCATAAAAATCTACTTTTTATAACATAATTTGCATATATACTCCTTTTATGTATAAAAAAGATATATAGCAAAAATTAAAGGGTTCCGATGAAAAATTTTCAACCAAGTCAACCAAGTCGCATTAGAGTATATTAAAATTAGTATTTAAGTATATCAAAAATGATAAAGATGTATAAAATATTCGATTAAGTGATATATTAAAGTGGGAGTATGTACTTCCAAGAGTACGGAATAAGCTTCCTATTTCTCATTACTTGTCTGGGCCAGATAACAAATACAACATGAGCTAGCAACCAGCTGAGCCACATCTACGTTGCAGGTTAATGAGTTCGAGAACATAACACAGTAGAATTACTAGGAAGAGAAGACGGCAAACATTTCAACCAAAAAAGATGCAAAAGCTGGACTTGTATCACACATGGTACCAAATTATTACCAAACATGCTGCAACAGAGTACAGGTTATGCTGAACAAACACTAACAAAGAGATTTTTGAAGTGCACAGCATCGCAGAATTCCAAACTAAAGCAACATTTTCACCCTGGCCTTCCTCTCCAGAAAAGTGCGAACTATTTACACAAATGGTACTGTAACTATTTTTTTTAAAAAAATTTAGCCTTAGATATCTTTTTTTGCAAATCTTGCTCCTACGTGGACCTACCGAGCTCAGTAGATACCTACTAAGCTAGAGGAGCTCAGCAGGTACTGAGCTACAGTAGCTCGATAGGCACCCTAGCTACTCGTCAGGTCGCCTGCCAAGCTCCCCAGTGCAACATGTTGCCAATGACCACTCTGTATATTTAATTAGTGTTAATTATATTTATTAGTACTAATAGCAATTAACTAGCGCTAATCATTAGACATTGATTGTTGCTGCACTAGGGGTTCAGCAGGTGCCTACCGAACTCTCATAGCTCAGTAGATACCTGACGAGCTCAATAAGTCCACATAGGAGACTAGATTTGAAAAAAAACGAACGTTCAAAAACCAAATTTGAAGAAAATGTGACTACAGTACCATTTACGTAAATAGTTCAAAAAGCGTAGAGGCAGAACCTGTCATCTCCCTAGCGATGATGTAGCCACTATTTGCTTACAGTAATGTTACTGTCCATTCCTGTAAGCAAGGTTCCAAAACCGACGATTAGCAGCCAGTAACTGCCGGTATCTGAAAATTGACAACTAGGATGAAAAACTGGCTAAAAATCCCGGTGGTTATAAATTCACTTTCTAGGTTGATTTAGGTTTTTTTTTGTGCTACATTACCTATTGCATGAACTAAATATGCATAAATATACTACATGAACTAAATATGCATAAATATACTAGTCCCAACATTTTGTGCTATATTTTCTCTAGCTATTTCTGGTTTTTAGCGGATTTAATGGTTTTTTTCCAGTAACCAGTCTAGTTACCTGTTTTAAACCGTTCAGATTCCAAATTTGAAATATAAAATCTATTTGAGTTTTTCCTGGAATTTTCGATAGCCGGTCGGTACTGTTACCGATCGCCAGCCAGAAAATCCCCCGGTTCCAAGATTTAAAACCTTGCCTATAATGCAGACTCTATGCATTGTTTCTGACCGGAAATCCTTTCAGGCGGGTATATGTGCGCGTGTATGTGGAATGACTGCACGTGTGAGTCCATTTCTGCCGGAGGTGATCCTAAGTCCTAACTCAAGGCATGCTTAACAGCCCAAGCAAAAATACCAACAAATAGTTGTTGAGATAAGACTGCTAGATCCAAGCAAACATAAGATTGTATCAGAAATTCTTAAGAACATAAGAACTATCCAGTGTCAACTAGCCGAATGTCCACTAGAGAAATGATGTCCTGCAAGCATTGAATATACATTACAACCCTAACAGCCTCCAGCCCTCAATCCCCACAAGAACACAACATTATTGTGCCGAATCTCAAATAGCTCCATGACAAAAGGTACAATTACAAAAATAATGTACTTGATTTCATATAAAATTAAAAAAAAACATTGTACAAAAGTTTCAATAGAATCAGATAAATGAATATGACAACTCTACAGTTACTCAATGTACATAGGTGCTGCTTAATATATACCACCCCTTGATGAATAAATTGACTCGTGACCTATAATGCTTGTGCAACAAATATAGTCTGTTATTTTACTTGATGAATAAATTGATTTGTGACCTATAATGTTTGCAACAAATATAGTCTGTTATTGTACACGGCAACCTTGTTCTACATCACCCAGCAATCTAAGGCTACGAGAAATTCTCTGCAGGGAACAGAATAGTACAAGGTTAAAACCTGATCTATTAGGTAAAAGATAAGTTCACCCTACGAGCTTACCTCTCGAGTATCACAGAGACGTAATAGATCTAACTTGTCTGATGGCCTCAAATTTATCAAGTTGACAAGCTGCGAAAAATAAAATAAGATGTATAATGTAGCAACATGATGACATCCTTGTAACCTAAGCAACCGCAGAAATGAAGCATACCCAAAAACTAAAATTTTCAGGATCCTGTGGTCCAGGCATGCTTTCAAGATCCAAATGTCTTGTTCGCCTCACTACATTCAGTAAAACAAGTTAAAGTAGAATGCCATGGGCATCTGTTGAGCACCAAATAACATAGCATCCCTGATCAGTCATTTAATCAAGGCCAGATACTGGGGAAAGGATGAGATTTTCAAACAATATTAATGTGTAATTTGAACTTTGTATTTCTTTGTTACTCTACAATCAATAGATGGAGCAGGACATTTATATAATATATAGATGATATGCATATTGGGGGTGATCTATAGAGCCACCACAGCTTTTCTAAAAAAAACAAAACCCAGAAATATAGCGGAGTCTACCTAAAAAATTGTTTGCCAATAGGAAATGTTTAAGCAAATAGACCCCCATAGATATTTGTATTCATATATTAGAGCCCTACAGGTTCCAAATCCTGGCTCTGCCACTGCATACTGGGTCTTATGGTTTCTCTAGCATGCCTGAAATGTATCCTACCCAGTTCTCAAGTATTTGTTCTTCACTCCACAGACTAATTCACTATATCGAGCAGGATATTCATCTAAAGTATCAAAAAATATGCATACCAGGCCTTATGGATTCTCTAGCACGCCTAATGTATGTCCTGGCCAGTTCTGAAGCATCATTGGCCCGTTCGATTAGCTGCCAAGAATTAAATCAATATACCCACTCAACACAATTGATAGAGACGGCATCACCATTACATTGTGATAGAAGATGATGCTATTTCTTTTCCATTTACTATGGAACTAGAATCACAAGCAAGGACAGAATAAATAGACCATAAACAAGATATTAACTTTGTCAGTAATGAAAGAATAACCAGCTGCCACACTGATGTACAAAAATAAGAATTTGGATGCCAACCATGGGCTGTCTGACTGTTTTACTGAAAAAATACGCCTATTTTCACAGAACTTGTTATTTGCTGCAGTAATTATGCATCAGAAAGAAAGAACTTGGCTAAGACGAGTTATGAGATCTCATGTAATTATGTACGGTCTAGGACTCTACAAGGCCATGATATGCCCATAAAATTAGTGTGCTGGAAAACAAAATGTCTCTGTATTTTTTCCTTTTATCCTTTTTGGTTTCACCAAAGGCTGTCTGTCTCATTCCCATTCCAACTGAAACTTTTCATCTTTAGGAGGTGCATTGGTGGGGCGAAAGAATTAGTATTAGTGCACCAAATTATAATTCTTCAGGGAAATTTTAAAAAATAGTTCTCAAACTTTCACAGAATATTAAATTTGGTTGCTGACTTTGGTTTTGTTGGTTTTGGGCCTAAATCCTGAAGTTTGTTTAGTTTGTTCATTTCATTGTAGATGCTAACTTCAGAGATAAAAATGCAATGCATCGAAAGTATATTTGCTTAACTATTTTGTAGGGTTTGCCTTCACTAATCACCAACAACAAGAATTTTAGCAGCAGATATGATACTTGCACTAGTGATTTTTGTTAGCAGGAGATTTTAGTAGAATTTGTGATAAGAGGGTGAGAATTAAAAAAAAAACAAATGAGCGAGAGGACCAAAACCAACATCTTATAAAAGTTTAGGGGCTAACAAGTGTTATGAATATTGTGTATGTATTGAAGAGCCCCAATGGGCAATATATATAGGGAGTACAAAGGGATATTACAGGAGAATATGCCACATGGAATAAGAAAAGAGAGGCATATAAGGAAAGGAATAATACAATTCCTATTCTATCTCTAATACCCTTAACACCCCCCTCAAATGCAAGGTGTATGCAATATCATTACATTTGAAAAAGGGTTAACACAAACAAGATAAATCCGAAGTCCGAGTCAGGATAATGTCGTCGTTGCGTGCAGTTTTTGAATAAACTGTCAAATCCAGCCGAAGAGGAATAGATAGATGCATGATGGCGCAGACCGAAGCCCAAGAGGCGGTGGCGCAGTGCACAGAGGACGCGCGGCGGCCTTAGAAGCTCGAGGCGGCGGCTAGAGAAGCAGCGGCGTTAGGGGTGCAAACGGATCGGATTCGGACGGATATTTTTATTACCATATCCTAACCCATATTTTTTCTCCGGATTCGGAACCAATCGGATTCGGTATCAATCGGATTCGGTGCCAGATCGGTCGGGATTAACCCGAGCCGTTTGCACCCCTACTTGTTTGTAAGAAATGCATGCAGTACAATAAATGGAGTAGTAGGACGTACTGTCAAGAACTTGATGTTACTACTTAATAGCTGATGTGTAAGATTTTATTTTACCTTTGCAAAAGAAAATGAAACGTCAAATAGTAGCACTAACCTGAAATCAAACTTGAAGACGTATTGGATTCGGAACGGATATTGCTGTTACCATATCCTAACCCATATTTTTTCTCCGGATTCGGTACCAATCGGATTCGGTGTCAGATCGCTCGGGATTAACCCGACCCGTTTGCACCCCTAAGCGGCGTCATAACGACTTCTACGATCTGCACGCGGCTCAGAGAGTAGAGCGGCGACTGCTGCCATGCAAAATAAAATTCCTACACTTCTATGATTAACAATAAATTTATGGACTCGCACGGCTTGGACGAACTAAAAAATCAGAGACTACGGATTTAGATGAACGCAACGAAAGACTCACGAGAAAAATAACTCAAATACTGACTCAAAAGAACAGCAGGAAAAAATAAAAAAAATAGCGTAACTTCTTCACTAACCAAACCATCGCCTCTCTCTCTTCACCAACTAAAAAACATCGCCTCTCTCTCTTCACCCCCGATCTTTCCTCCCCTCTCGCACGCGAGCGCGAGACGCGAGCATGATCCCTTCTCGCGCCGTCTCTCTCCCCCTCCCGCACGCGAGCGCAAGAGAACCGGCGAGGCGGGCGACACCGATCGAGCGGCGGTGGCGGCGGGCGGCTTCAGGCGGATGACGGCTCGGCGGCCTCGGCGGCGGCTCGGCGACCTCGGGCGCCAGAGATCCGGATCCGCTCGGAAGAAGGTCGGATCCAGCGGTGGATTCGCGGCGACTGGCGGTGGAGATGGCGCGGCGGTGGCGGTGAAAGTGGCGGGCGAGGAGAGCGGCGAATCCAACCAGGGCGGGCGGATCCGGCGAGGAGCAGCGGATCTAAGCGGGCGGCGCGGGCGACGATGGCGGAGGCACGTGGCGGCCGATCAGCGGATCCGACGAGGAGGGAGAATCCGGCGGCGCCGCGCGGTGGCGACGGTCGGGCCTTGCCCGGATCCGGCGTGGGCGGCGGATCCGCGGATCCGGCGAGGCGGGACGGATCCGGGCGGAGACGGCGACCACGGCCGCAAGGCGATGGCGTCGGATCTGGCGGCGGTTGGGCGAGACGACCCGAGCGGGCGGCTCGAGACGACGACGAGCGGCGGCGGCTCAGACACGATGGCCGTCTGGCGGCGGATCCGGCGTGGAGGTGGCGGATCGGACGGAACCGCCACGGCGGCGGCGAGAGGAGAGGCGGCGGCGGTCGCAGCCTCAACAAGGTGGCCGCCCCCGGAGAGTAGATCGATCCTCCTAGGGGCAGCAACAGCGGAAGTAGATGAGGTTAGGGTTTTAACCTAAGCTCTGGTACCATATTATGAATATTGTGTATGTATTGAAGAGCCCCAATGGGCAATATATATAGGGAGTACAAAGGGATATTACAGGGGAATATGCCACATGGGATAAAGAAAGAGAGGCATATAAGGAAAGGAATAATACAACTCCTATTCTATCTGTAATACCCTTAACAACAAGATGCAATTTTGCCAATGCATATTAACCTAACTACATTCAATAGTATTAGCCAAAGTATATGACAGATGTGATAGGACAAAACCAGGCATGCAAAGCTAAAGGCCCAACGAATCCGACGACATTCAAGCATACCATTCTGAAGTGTTAGATGGAAAACAAACAACAAATGACTTTCCAGATTTAAAAAAAGGATATATATGGATTAAAACAAGAAAATGTAGTTCTATGGTAAAACATGCACTCCTTCTGAGGTGAAGTGTGGCCTTGGTTACTGGTCAATTTTATGTAAGGAAAGTTTTGCTTTCATAACAGCATGTAATACTTACGTTGTTAATTTTTCTTCTTAACATTTTCATCAAAGAGTAAGCTACTTTTACAATGTCTCACAATTAGAACTTCTGGTAAAGAAAGAACAGAAGCATGCAAAGGTAACAAGCTTTTACATCTTTTTTCTCTTGTGATCCTTCTGGCAGCGGAATATCTTGAAACCACTCAATTTCAGCAACTCGATACCTGCAATAAGAAACAACAAAAGTAAGAAAACTTACAAAGGGTTGATCCAACATGCTTTTCCAGATAAATTCCTTATCAGATAAACTCTACTGTAGATTATGCAAAACTCACCCATCTTGGTCCCATGATCGCAAGATACGAAACCGCCGTAAACCTTCCACCTATGACCAATATTATTTTTATTTTTCCTCTGATAATAGCTTCAAAATTTAAATTATAATTATAAGTCAATATGAAAAGTATCAAACCCCCACTGATGGAGATCACTCTCCTTTGCCAACAGACATTCACACAATTCACGACAACAACAGTGGCCATAGAGAAGAAACTTTTAAAAAATTAGGTAGATGGGAGAATGAGACTACACAAGACAAGGTTATCTTTATACAGCCAAGCAAAAAACTAAATATGTACTTTTTCCCTTCTTCACAGGAAGATTCTTCTGAAATCTGAAGTAGCAAAGTTAAGGCTCTGTTTGGAAAACATACAAAATTCAAAAATAATAAAATCCCATAGAATGTTGTGGTAACAGCCAATACAAAGGGATTAGGGGAAAAAGACCTTACTCTTTTTTTCAAGCCTCCTGGTTATACTCAGGGAAGTTTAGGATTCTGATAAATTTATTAGATAAATTTAATTTTACTCTTGCATAAACCAGTCGATTCCATAAAAATCAGCTGTCTAGAGTCACCAGTTCCTAGAGGTAAGCAGCTTGTTACCAGGCATATGTCCATACTTTACCTCAACATGGACTGGAAAAACGTATGAATGATCTAGGTCTTACTAAAAGGAGCACAAAAATGTTAGTGGGTCAATGTTTGTATAGGTTTGATTTGGCCACCCACAAATATCTATAAAAAAAGGCCTTCAGGCTTCCAACAATAATAACACAGTCACACTGGTTTATTGGCCTCCCACAAATATCTATAAAAAAATGCTTTCAGGCTTCCAACAATAATAACACAGTCACTCTGGTTTCCATTGTAATAACCTACCCTGTGACTTACAACAAGATTAGGGCTCCAAGGAATAAACACTAGACATGCATCTCAAAAGAGAAAAGCAAGGAAACAGCTGAGTCTCTCCAATAATCTGAAAGATGGATAATCTGCTCATACACTCACTCATATCTAGGCTCCAATAGACTTATGACATGGATTCAACATGGACTGGGACCTTGTCAACCTTTGGGACCCTCTGGTCTCACTACCAGACAATTCAACTACCATGACTTTTTTTCCTCTAAATTACAGCAGCTAGGTTCTGAACTTAGAGCATCTTGCTCTAATACCATGTTAAGCTCCATGCACCACCCAAAAGCTTAGGCTGTTAGGAAAAAGGTGAGCAATCTACTTATACTTCAACAGGTCTCAGCACTACTCCTAAAACACTGCTTGACCTGCTGACAGTCACTGTCGGCTGTGATACAATGTTGGAGTTAAAAGTGGATACCAGATTCATACCGATTAATACGAGGAAAAAGAAAATAAGATTTTCAATTTTAAGGCACACATTATTTTTGGAGCAAACTGAACTGCACCTCATGTAGTAATCAGTTTTTTTTGCAATCTGTCACACTGTGTTGCAGCATTTACCCCCATACTTCCCATATTATGCATAACAAGTATAATTTGCTAAGATCTAGGAGCAAGGTAGCGGATTTTAGTTCATGTAATATCACAATTTAAAAAGTGGTAAATGTTAGGAATATTGTGCATATATTCATGAAGCCCAAAGGGCAATATATATAGAGAGTACAGGGGGATATACAGTGGAATATGCCATGTACAGATATGGAAAGTGAGGCATATAAGGAAACAAATAATCTATTTCCTATTCTATTGTTAACACCCCCCCTCAAACTCATGGTGGATCACACACACTGAGTTTGGAGAGAAAATACAAATGTTGTGCCCTAGTCTGTGGCTTCATGAAGAAGTCAGCAATCTGTAACTCTGATGACACAAATTGAAGAGCAAGTACACCCTCCTGCACCTGGGAGCGAGTGTATGAAGCATCCACACCAATGTGCTTGGTGAGCTCATGCCTCACTAGATCACGGGCAATGCTGATAGCTCCTGTACTGTCAGTCAGAAGAGTTGTAGGTCCCCTCATAAGTACACCAAAATCTGCAAATAGCCATCTCAACCAAGTAATCTCTGTTGTCACAGCTGCCATAGCTCTCAACTCACCTCTGCACTCGAGCGGAAGCTGCGATGCGCTTTGTCTTCCGTGCAATCGGGGAGGAGCCAAGAAAAACAAGATGGCGAAAGAGAACGACGATCAGAAGGATCACTAGCCCAGGTCGCATTAGAGTACGCCTGAAGCTGGAGGGAGGTGGAGCTAGGGAAAAACAAGCGACGAGAGATAGTCCCACGCAAGTAGCGAAGAACACGAAAAAGATGACTGTAGTGAATATGAGTAGGACAAGCCATGAACTGACTCAAGATATGAACAGCATGAGCAATATCAGGACGGGTGCTCACAAGATATATCAGACTCCCAACAAGATGGCGATACCGAGTAGGATCCTCAAGAAGATCACCATCAAGAGCTCGAAGTCAAGAGAGCTCCATAGGAGTCTCGGCGGTCAGAGTATCGGTCGGACTGACCGATCAAGAAGATCCTGGACATACTTCTGCTGGGAGAGGTAGTAACCCTCAGGCGTGAAAGAAACCTCAATCCCAAGTATATAAGCAAGCCAAGATCAATCATCAAAAACTGCTCACTAAGATGCTTCTTCACATATGCGATGAATGAGGGATCGTCACCAGTAATGAGCATATCATCCACATATAGAAGAAGCAGTGTCCTACCTCGAGGTGAGACATGGATAAATAGAGCGGGATCATGGGCAGCGACAAAGAAACCAACAGGTGATCATCGAGGTAAACGCAAAACCGAGCACGAGGGCCTGTTTGAGGCCATAAAGAGCACGCAGAAGACGACGGACATGACCATCGGAGCAGAATACCGGGTGGTGGTGCATGTAAACCTCCTCATCCAAGACGCCATTAAGGAAGGCATTCTTAACATCCAGCTGAGAGATAGACCACCAGTGACGAAGCAACCGCAATAAGTGTGCGAACAAGGTCATATGAGCAACAGAGCAAACGTCTCGTCGTAATCACGACCATACTCCTGCTGAAAACCACGAGCCACAAGACGAGCCTTGTAACGCTCAATAGTACCATCAGACCTGGTCTTAATCTTGTACACCCACTTGCACGAGATAGGACGAGCATGCACAGCTGTCGGTGCAATATCTCAAGTCTCCGTACGACGAAGCGCATCAAGCTCCTCTGCCATAGCGAGTTGCCACTCAGAATGAAAAGCAGCCTCACGATAAGAACTAGGCTCAGTGACAGAGAGAGCATGAGCTGTCGAAGCAAAGACAAGACGATCAGGAGGCCGAATGGTTGCTCGGTGACGAAGGGCATAACGAGGAGCATCATCAGATGAATCAGACGTCGGTGTCGGCAAGAGACCAGGAGAGGGATGCAGTGCGATGACGAGGACGTGCGGAGTAGTGCACCCGGAGAAACGAGGCGGTGGCGTCGTAGGAGCAAGAGGTGGTGCTGTAGGAGGCAACACAGGAGGTGAAGGTATAGAAGGCTGGGAAAGGGGGGAAATGGGTGAGGAGTCAGGAAAAGACAACGAGGAGATCGTCTCGATGGTGGAAGCAGTGGAAGGAGCCGAATCTCGATAGAAGAAAGGTCGGGATTCGTCAAAGACAACATCTCGTGAGATCCTGATCCGTCGAGTAGAAGGATCATAACAGCGATAACCCTTATGCTCAGAACTGTACCCAAGAAACACACACTCAACTGACTGGGCTATCAGTTTAATGCGCTCACGAGGCGGCAACAGAACAAAACAGGTGCAGCCAAAAACACGAAGATGACTGTACTGGGGGACTCTAGAGTAGAGACACTCTATAGGACTGACATCCTTAAGAGCGGTGGAGGGCTGCATATTTTTTTTTTTTCTCGAACAACGCAGGAGAGCTGCGTGTCATTTCAATAAGAAGAAATAAAAGTTCGGAGAGACAAGAGTCTACTCCTACAACAAGGGAGAGAAACTCCCAAACCCACACTCACACCTTAAAACACTAAAACCCCACTCCTATCTCGTGCTTAGTCAAGAAGCATCGCTTTAGAGCGAGGCTCACGCCATGCACCAAAGAACACCCTCATTTGCTACGACTTGAAGCACCAATCGGACATCCGGAAGAGCTCCTTCAAACACACAAACATTGCGATGCTTCCATAATTCCCAAGCGACCAAGATAATTAAAGAATTCAGCCCTTTCCTCATCTTTTATCAAACCCTTGATTGCTTGGCACCACCATCCGGAAAAACTAGTCACATCGGTAGAGGAGCAATGGACGGAGGCCTAGCCTATTCAAGACCGGACTCGGACACTGCCTAGTGAATACAGGACACCGGATATGTTGAATTGACTCCTCCTCTTGATCACAAAAGGGCAAGCCGACAGCGAGGTAAACCGCGTTTGGCAGACGGTCCATTGTCCAACACCGGTTGATGATGGCTAGCCAAATGAAAATTTTGCATTTAGAGGAGCCCAACTCTTCCAAATTCTTTGCCGGGAGAGAATTTGATGGTTCCCGAAAAAAGCGACATATCTTGACTTCTTTGGAGTAGGAACCGGATTGAGTGAACTTCAATGAAATTGATCGGGGTATCTTGTTGCGTAATCACCCATCCACCAAATCCCAAACACCGCAAATAATCAACCAGACTTGGGCAGATAGAGCACCTCTTATGTCGCAACCCAACCATGATTGACAAGGGCACGTGCAACCTGTCCTAGTCTTTACTACCCTCTTTGGAACCGAATTATACTGGGTTGGGTGCAAACTCGGCCGGTCCTTCCTTGTAGCCAACGATCTTTCCGAACTTTATAGATTCTCCGCTGCCCAAAATACAATCAACACTACGTCAAAAGGGCTCGGCATTTTGCGGCACTTGAATAGATAATCACGCCCAAGGTCGCGACGATCGGTTTTTTCGCCCACAACCATCTAATTCAAGAGCCCACTCAAAGACTCAAGGTTATGAATGCCTGAGCCACCATCTTGCAAAGGACATTGGACTTTCTTCCAAGAAACCGGACAATTACCACCGTTGGCTGCTCGACCTTTCCAAAGAAACCCTCTTCGCCTCTTGTCAATTGCTTTAATCACCCATTTTGGCAAGTCTAAAGCAATCAAATGATGAATAGTAGTGGCCGTCAAAACAACCTGTACCATGATAAGTCTTCCACCTTGTTCATGAGAGAAGCCTTCCAACCCTAAGATGATCACTACCTTATCAACCAACGGCAAAAGGTCGACTTTGTAGGCTTGCGGATTGTGAGCGGCAGACCGAGATAAGTACAAGGGAAATCTTTCACCGCACAAGCCAAAATATTGGAAGTGCGAGCTAAATCCTCCTCCGAACATTGGATGGGTGCAACCGAACTTTTGCCATGTTAGTCCCGAGGCCGAGGCATGTCCAAAAATCTGCAGCACAAGCTTGATAGTATGGAGATCAATACTTGAAGGCCGAAGGAACACTACCGCATCATCTGCGTAGAAAGAAACTCTATGCTTGGCTTGTTGGACAGCAAGTGGTTGCAACATATTTAATTCAGCAGCATGGTTCACCAGGGAGTTGAGAACATCCATCACAAGTATAAATAACAATGGGGACAGAGGGTCTCCTTGACGAAGTCCTCGAAGGTGAGCAAAAGAATCCCCAGACTCGCCATTCAAAAGAATCTGTGTCGAAGAAGTGGATAAAAGAAGACATATCAGATTCCTCCAACGCCATCCAAATCCCATATGCTGCAGGACTTCCAACAAGAAGGACCAAGACACCGAGTCGAAAGCCTTAGAAATGTCCAACTTTAGGAGGATGTGTGACTCTTTCTTTTTGTGCAGAGTTCTTGCCATTTGCTGTACAAAAAGAAAATTATCATGGATATTCCTTCCTCTCACAAAAGCACTTTGATTTGTAGATACCAAGCTGGGCAACAAAGGGGCTAAGCGGTTGGCCATGATTTTTGTCACCAACTTCGCAAAGCTGTGAACAAGACTAATTGGCCTATAGTCCTTTACTTGCATGGCGTCCACCTTCTTGGGTAATAAAGTTATGAAAGCCGTGTTGAGGAGTTTAAATTTGAACACATGACCACGCTCAATAGCTGAAAGGGCCTGCAACACATCACCTTTTATAATATCCCAACAGGACCTATAAAAGCGGCCTGTGAACCCATCCGGCCCTGGGGCTTTGTCCAGCGGCATGTCTTTGATAGTCGCCCAAACCTCCTCCTCCGAAAAAAGCTCATCAAGGGATGCAAGATCATGCTGCTGCAAATGGAAGGCAGCAAGGTCTAAGGTATAATCCCTGTCTTGAGCTGAACCTAGCAGGTTGACGTAGAAATCCAGGACAGCTTCTTGTTTATCATCTTGAGAAGTGACAACCCGATCACCAACTTGAAGCTTAGCAATGAAATTTTTCTTTTTCCGGTATCGAGCTTGCTGATGGAAGAAAGATGTATTAGCATCTCCTTCACTTAGGTACAGCACTCTTGATCGCAGGTGGGCAATGGTGCGTTCAAGTGAAGCCAGGCCAAGGCAAAGGAGTTTGAGTTTTTTTCGAAGCCACTCCTCTCCATGAGAGAGCAGCCGGTTATCCCTTGCAATTTCAAAACGATGGAGAATCTCTTTGGCCATGCTCAGTTGCATTTTTATATTACCAACTTTCTGCGGACTCCATTTTTGCAGCCCCTTACTAAGTCTCTGGAGCTTGAGGAAGAAGCGCTCAACCGCACAAAGTGAGTTCACGGGAGCATTCCAACACTGCTGGACTGCATCTCTGAAGCCGGGTAGCTTAGTCCAAAAGCTCTCAAAATGAAAGCGTCTCTTGCCACTGGTACTAACTTTCAATCCCAGGATAAGCGGACAATGATCAGAGATCACAGAGGCAGTACTTTGCAGTACAGAATCAGGAAAGATCTCCTCCCAGCCAAGAGAACAGAAAGCACGATCCAACCTTACAAGAGTAGGAGAGGACCTCTCATTAGACCAAGTATACTTGCGGCCTAGCAAAGGAATTTCTTTGCATTCAGTATCATCTAGGAATCGTCTAAATCTCCCCATCATTGCTCTATCAAGATTGGTATTATTTTTATCAGAGGCTTGATAAATCATGTTAAAATCTCCAGCACAAAGCCATGGACCAGCGCAAATGCTGCGGATGTCTCGGAGCTCTTGCAAGAAGAGGAGTTTGTCTTCATCCTCTTGCGGTCCATAGACGCTCGTAAACCACCAGTTACGACCCTCTTGCTCAAAGAACTGGACAGAAATAGAATAGTTGTCAACTCGCGAGGAAATTGCTTGACAAAAAGCACTCTTCCAAGCGATCAGCACCCCTCCACGCGTGCCGACAGCAGGCAAGGTTACAAATTTGTCATAAACTGAACTAAAAACTGAGAGAAAAAGACGTTGGCTCATAACAGCAATTTTGGTCTCTTGAAGGCAAACAATCTCTGCATTTGAGGAAAGGATCACATCTCTAATAGAATTCCGCCGATCCTTCCTGTTCAGGCCACGTGCATTCCAGATTAGGATGGACGATGGATTCATCGGAAAAATGCAGGGACGACTCAAACAGGCAGATCAGCAGCCCGCCAGCACTTCTGAATGGAGAGCCTGATCATCGAAATCTACAGTCCAACCAAAGATGGCAGCTAGCGCTGACAAATGAGTATCAGACAGAGTCTTCTCAAAGAGCTGGAAATAATCATCCTGTGCCTTAGGACTAATCCTCTTACTGACTGAAAAACCAAGACTACGAATCACGCGCTTTTGTGATTCCGAGACCACCAGCCCTGGGGAGCAAGGGGTGACACCCGCGATGCGTCTACTTCGTCGAGGGACAGAGCCGGATGGAGGCGCCTTCTTTCTTCTCTTATGACAAACAGGTCGTGGTAGTAACTTGACTACCGGCCTGGTGACCTGGTCTCGTAAAATGACTGATGGGGTAGTAGAGGCAACAGCAACATCAGGCGATGTCGAGGAAGGAGCTCTACCGCGGCGACGTTGCCGGGAATACACACGTAGAGGGCGAGGTTCTCCGTGTGACTCGACCAGAACATCACCAGGCGTGGAAGGCTCCACCTCAGGAGGCGCAAGAGCAAACGAAGGCTCCAAAGCTGGATCGGACTCAAGAGCTGGGGCAACTGAAGGCTCTACAGCAGCTGGAGCGGGCTCAAGGGAAAGGACTTGATCATGTAACACAGGGGCAGGGCTCACCCCAGCCTGCTTCTGGGGGCCTTCAGGCCCAAGAGGTGGCCCAGCAGGATCCTCCACAGCAACCGATTGACATGCATTGGCAGGCCCTTCCCCAGGCACAGTGAGGCCTGAAGATGCCTGGTCTGCCCCGCAGCCTGTGTGAGATGGAGGCGCCTCGGTATCAGGAGCGGCCGCCGCGTGATCAATGCGTGCCTCAACACCCGAACCGTTCGAAAAAAGGTTGGAGGTGGAAGCCGTGTGATCAGCGGGCGCAGCACCCGAGTGGGGAGACCCAACCGTAGCATCAATGGCGCCACAGGTCCCAAACGCTGTCAAGGCGGCCGGGAAGCCGAACTCGTCCCAGATTCGACCGACGCGGCGGGCATCGGAAGGTGGGCCGCCCCGTAGGCGTGCACCGAAGCAGCGGGGCCGCTGCTTCGCGTCGGCCCCGCGTCGCCGAGGGTCGGCGCGAAGAGACACGCCGCCCGCCGATCAAGCCGTCCCTGTTTGTCGTCATCTGGAAACGAAGGAGGAGGCGGAGGGCGAGCTTCCATCGACGGTTGATCAGCAATGGCCACCGAAATCTCAATTGGATACGACAGCGATCGTCGCTCCGAACGCAAGCCTCCAATAGCCGGCGGAGGCTCGACGACGTGAAGGTCCATGGCGGCAGGGATGTGGTCCGGCCGCACGCACCAAGCCGCAAGGCGGAAAACATCCCGCTGATTAGCCGTGTCCGGATGGGGTTCGTCCACCAAACAGCAACCATCAAGAAGCTGCACAGCCGTCGCCAACTCCCATGCATGAGCAGGAATGCCGCGCACTTTGACATCGACGGCAAAGGGCAAGGACGATGCCGTCGAATGGAGAACGCGTGTCCACTTCATGAGGTGCAGCCGCAGGGACGAGGTGATGATTGGGCGTCCCTCATTGTAGACCCTCGCCACTGTGTTTTCATCTGGCAAGAACAACAGGAAGCTCGCTGGAGACGAACGTTGGAGTAGTAAAGAGTCCTCGCCAAGTCCAAAACGGCGGGCAATCACCTCCTTGACAGAATCCTTAGATACTCCCAGAACGTCCCCAATGATGGTGACCACAATTGCATTGCGAAGTTCACCCTCCCTCTGCGCGAAACTGGCCGACCAATTGATAAAACGTTGGGGCTTCCGGCGACCGACAGGGTCAGGGACAGCGCGCTTCTCATCTCGGAAGTCAGCAGGGGGAGGGACGTCCGAAACATCTCCCGAGCCCTCCCCAGAGCGGACCGGCGGAGGATGATGAGCACCACGGCCCGAAGCACGCCGACGCCGCCGTCGCCTCCTCTTCTGCCCATTGCCTCCGGTCTCCCCGACTTGACGTGCCGTGCCTGAGATACCTCCGGCCAGCCCAGAAACAGCCGGACCAGGAGCCGCTTCATGGGAAACCGGACGCCATACCAACATCTGCTGCGTCCGAGGAGCTGGACGCGAGGCAGGAGGTCGGCGGGGGCACTCCGCCACACGATGTCCGGAAGCCAAGCAGCGGAAGCACCGGGTCTGGCGGCGACAGACGGCGGCACGATGAGAGGAAGCGAGACAATTGAAACACTTGCCCCGGAGATCAGCAGGGACAGGAGCACGGGGACGTCTCGGCGGCCGGAGACGTCGACGGCGATTCTTCCTGCTCAGGAAAGTCTCCCAACCATCCAGACCATCAACATCCTTCGTCGGGTAAGGGGCTACAGGTTCCAGGCGGGGCTTCACAACGTCAGAGGAAGAAGACGCAACAGGTAGCCCTCCGGAAAGAAGTGCCTCCCGATAAGACGTCGAGCCACTGGAGGATAGAGGGCTAGAGTCACTCCAGCGAAGTGCTTTAGAGCGCCCAGCCTGCGACGCTAGGACAGGGGATGAGGAAGGCGGCGCCTGAGGCGCGGCCTTGGGGGTGGCCGCCGGCTCCGGGATGGACGCCGGCGTGAGGCTTTGGTGGGTGCAGGTGGCCGGCCGGGAAGGATCTTGCGGGGGTTTCGGTGGGTGGGCGCCCAAGGGAAGGGGCGGGAGGGGGAGCTTGAACGACGCACCCTTCATCTCAGGATTGGAAAAACTTTCATCTTCTGTTCATTCTACCGGGCTGCATATTAATGAGATATGCGGTAGTAAAACTGACCTCGACCAGGCGTGGTGGAACGTGAGAAGCAAGAAGAAGTGTGCGGCGGTCTCAATCGATGATGATGATGCTTCGTTCGGAACCCCATTCGAGCATGGGCACCGGACACAAGGCGATAAAGAGTTCCTGTTCGGAAGAAATTGTGCGAGCGCATTAGAACAATACTCGCCAGCAGAATCACAGCGAAAAGTGCGAATAGAGGACTCAAACTGAGTACGAACCATCATGACAAAGCTACGATAGATCGCAAGAAAATGACCACGGTTGGACATAGGAAAAAGCCAAGTAAAACGGGAATAATCATCAATGAAAATAATATAGAATTCATGCCCACCTTTGGAGAGAATCGGCGCAGGTCCCAATACATCGAATGAACTAAATCAAAGGGCGAAGACAATGACTCACTAGAATGATAAGGGAGTTGTAGGCGCTGCCTAGCTTACAACCTCGATAAAACATGGACGTGTCAACAGTAAAACGTCCAAGGACACCCTGACGAACTAATGACAAAAGACAGAACCCACATAGGTGACCTAAACAGTGATGCCACTGCGCAAAAACTCTAGGAGTGGTGATAACAGTGGCGGTAGAGGTAGACGGAGCAGCTAAGGTAGGAGTAGCCGAAGGCGTGGTAGGAGCAACTGAAGTGGACGGAAGATGAAGCCGGTCGAGAATGTAGAGACCGTGACGATCCCTACGGTGCCGACCAGTCCCAAGTATCGTCACATGCTGCCGATCTGAGCAAGCAGTGTGAGTCAAAACCAACCCTACAACCAAGGTCGGTGAGTCGTCCCATCGAAAGAAGTCGCATGGTTAGTTGGGGAACATGAGAAACAGCTGGAACAGAAAAATTTGTGGTCAAAAGAGTGCCTTGACAGCTAACAGACAAGGAAGTACCATCCGCGGTCTATCTGAGAGATAGGAAGGCGGGAAGTCCTCTTGAATCGAGAGATGTGGAATCGGTGTCATGTGAAAGAGGCACGAATGTAGAACCCAAGAGGTACACGAAAAGACGCGTCGAGCTAGGCGGTAGAACCCGTTGAGCCGTGTGAGAGCTGTTGAAGTAGAGCTGGCGGAGGCTGCCGAGCAGTCACCTCGCCGAGATCTGATGAGCGATCATCCTCCTGTGAAGGAAGGGCCTCCACCTTATTCCGCTTTTTGCACCGCACAACTCTGGTAGTCATGCCCAAAGTTCTTGCAGTAGTTGCATTGAACTCCAGTTGGTGCAAAAGCAGGAGCGAAAACAGGCACCTAGGAAGGAACCGTAGTCGTAGCAGGAACCGTCGGTGTAGTCGAAGGAGCAGTAAGAACAATTGGAACAGAGTGTACTGCTAACCCAAGACGAAGCTCCTCAGCTCGAAGTGTCGAAGAGCCTCGGTGACGATCGGTCGTGGCGGCGACTCGGCGATTGAGCTCGATAGGCTCAAACTCGGGCAAAGGCGGCAGACGAAATCATAAAGGCGAAGGCGATCATGATCCGCCTTCTGAACTCTGTGGCAATCCTAGCACAGTGGAGAAGCCAGCTCATCTAGCTGTCGCTAGAGACTAGCCAGAGCTCGGAAAAAGTCATCGACGGAAGAATCTCCCTGGCGAAGCATCTCCAACTCACACCGAAAAAGAGCGAGCATCATCGCTCTGCGGTATCGCTCACGCAGTAGTCCCGGATCGTCGAGTAGACCGCGGACCAACGATATCGGCTAAATGGAGTCGTCGACGGCGACCACAAGGATGGCACGAACACGGGCCTCATCAAGACACCGGCCGAAAGCGTCAATGGCATCTTGAAAAGCCTCATCGGCAACATCGGCGATGGCGGCGACCTCGCTTCTCTTTAGCGACCTCATCCGCTCCGGGAGGTGCAGTAGGCTGACCGCCGAGGAGGCCGAACCGTGATGACAGAGAAGGACGTGCACAGGTAACATGTCCCCAAAGACGGAGACTATCAAGCGTGATCTCTATGAGGGAAGACTATAACCTGTAGTTCGTTCCATGAAGCTTTGTTCCCGACAATGGGATCGTAGCAGATGGAACGGAAGCCATCGGCAGGCAGCGCTGGACGGCGCGGCGACCAAGGCAACAAAGACTAACGAGCGACGATTTGGGCCACTGCGGCGGTTAAACAACGTTTTTGCTTTTTTCTTTTGCTTTTCTTTTTACAAAAGATCAGAGCGAAGTACCAAGAAAATGCAGTAGCCAGTGATAGATCAGCAATCAATAGGATTACTCGCCCAAGTGGAGTCAAAATAAGCGTGGACCTGGAGCTAACTTCAACTGGCATTGAACAAACGTCTGGACACAGTCCCCTCAGCTATCTCAGTACACGGAGGTGTCCATAGTGAACTGAGGTGGGAGCACTGACAAACTAGCTAAGCACATGTACAACATGAGCAATGTCTGACCTGGTCACCGTGAGATAAAGACTCCTAACAAGCTAAAGATAGCGGAAAGGATCTGTTAGTGGTACACCATTTGAGAGAGATAGTAGCCATACCACCCAAATGAACCTTAATCCCCAGGAAGTAGCTGAGTGGTCCCAAATCATACATCATAAATTGTCCACTCAATTTTTTCTTGACAAATGTCACAGTCCATATCATCTCCTGTGATCAACATATCATCCACATACAGCAGAAGCAAAGTACGACCCAACTGAGAAGTGTGAATGAACAAGGTAGGATCATGCTCACTCAGAGAAAAACTAGCAGCTCTAATTATAGAACTGAAATACTCAAGCCAAGCATGAGACTGCTTGAGACCATATAGAGCACACCCAAGGTTGTTACGGCACTCCGGCAAGTCGCGGCGAGACCAAAGCGACTGGACGCCTAGTCAACTAGGCACCTGCCATGGCAACGGTTAGACGATAGTAATAAATACAAGTAGTATCTTATATGACCGAAAATTAAATAACCATGCAACATAATAGCACTATCCAAATAACCATGCAACGGAGCTCAGGGGTCCAAATCAGAATATATACATTAAGGGAGGGGTCTATTTGTAATTTTTAGGAGCTCTAAATCAAAAGAAATCCATTGAGGGAGAGGTCTGTTGTAATTTTCAAGAACTCCGGGGCTAGATCACAAAAGACCAAAAAGTTACCCCCATCCTTTTACCCTAGCCGCATTTGCTTCTCAGTTTGCCTGGCCCGCATCTGCTCTCCGCTGTTAAGGATAAAATATGATTGTGTTATTTGTTTCCTTATATGCCTCAATTTCCTTTTCTGTATATGGCATATTCCTTTATATATCCCCTTGTATTCCCTATATATATTACCCTTTGAACCTCATGAATATATACACAATATTCATAACATGGTATCAAAATAAGGGCTCTGACCTTGTTCCTTCCGCTACCAACGTCGCCGCCATTGCTCAAGCCGCAGCCGCCGTCTTTCTTGCCAGTAAATCGCTTGTCATTCTTGCTTCCATCCATCGGCCGCCTTGGATTGCTGCTTGCCCCATTGTCACTCTTGACTGCTGGCCGCCGTTCATTGTCGCCTCCACCTGACCGCCGCTCATCATCGCCTCCACCCGACTGCCACCGCATCTCGGTGACGACAACCGCTGCGTTCGCACGGCGACCAACACCAAGCCCGCTCTGGCGGCCACCTGGTCACCTGCCTACCACTTACCGGCCGTGCGCCTGCCGTCCGGTCACCTAGTGTGTGGCCGCCCGCCCACTTGACTCGAACAGATCTGATCTGTTTGGTCTGATCCAATTGTTATTTTGTTTTGTTATAATTTCCAAACAAAGGAAGAAAAAAAAGAAAAAAGCGTTGGTCTAACCACCGCGCCGCCTATTAGACTTCGTTGTGTTGGTCTCCACGCCGTCCAGCGCTGCCTATCGATGGCTTCCATTCCATCAGCTGCGATCCCATTCTCCGGAACAAAGCTCCATGGGATGAACTACAGGATGTGGTCTTCATTCATGGAGATCACACTCGATAGTCTCTGCCTCTGGGGACATGTCACCGGTGCAAGATCTTCTCCGCCACCACTCGTTCAGCCTCCCAGATAGTCTACTTCTACACCAACAGCAGATGAGGCTGCCAAGGAGGCAGAGGCTGCTGCTGACGCTGCTGATGAGGCTTTTCAGTATACCATTGACGCTTTCGAGCGCTGGTGTGCTGATAAGGCCCGTGTTCGTGCCATCCTGGTGGTCAGCGTCGACGACTCCATCCAGCTAAACATTGTTGGTCTGCGGTCTACTCGACAGACCCAGGAGTACTTGCGTGAACGATACCAATAGAGTAGTATTGCTCAGTTCTTTTTGCTTCAACGTGAGTTGGTGACGCTTCACTAGGGAGATTCTTCCGTCGACGACTTCATCCAGGCCCTGGCCAGTCTCTAGCACCAGCTGGATGAGATGTTCTCTCCACTTTGCAAGGAATGTCATAAAGTGCAGAAGGCGGATCATGCCCAGAGTTGGAGCCTGTCAAGGCTCAACTGTTGAGATGTTCTTCGCGGCCGACTGTTACAGAGGCCCTTTTAACGCTTCAGGCTGAGGAGCTTCGCCTCGGGTTAGCAGCACAGTCCGTTCCGACTGTGCTTGCCTCTCTTTCTTCGACTACACCGCCGGTTTCTGCTTCGACTATAGTCCCTCCCTAGGTGATGTTACCGTTCCTGTTTTTGCACCAACTGGAGTTCAGTGCAACTATTGCAAAAACTTCAGGCACGACTACCAGAGTTGTGCAATGCGGAAAATGCAGAACAAGGCACGTGAGGGGTGGATGATCCAAGGGGGGTAGGGAGGCTCTTCCTTCACTGGAGGACAGACCAGCTCGTTAAGTTCTCAGCGAAGTGACTCTGTTCAGCAGCTCTACTAGGCTTTACTTCAACTCTCACAACTCAGCGGGTTCTGCCAGTCTAGCTCAGATATTTCCTCCAGGTACCTCTTGAGTTCTAGATTCAGGTGCCTCTTTCCACATGACGCCGGACTCCACATCTCTCACTTCAATAGGACCTCCTGTTTTTCCTATCTCTACTCAGACAGCTGATGGTACTCTTTTGTCCAGTGACTTTTCTGTTTCAGCTGTTTCCCATGTTCCCCAGCTTACCATGCAACTTCTTTCGGTGGGACAGCTTACTGATCTTGGTTGTAGGGTTGGTTTAGACTCTCACACTTGTTTTGTCCAGGATCGACAGACATCGACGGTACTTGGGACTGGTCGGCGCAGTAGAGATCGTCAGGGTCTCTACATTCTCGACCATCTCCATGTTCCGTCCACTTCAGTTGCTCCTACCACATCTACCTCCACCGCCACTGCTGCCACCACCTCTGCAGCTTTTGCGCGGTGGCATCATCATTGAAGTCACCTGTGTGGGTCCCGTCTTTCTTCATTAGTTCGTCAAGGTGTTCTTGGACGTGTTACTATTGACACGTCCATGTTTTGTCAGGGTTGTAAGCTGGGCAAGTAGCTACAACTTCCTTATCATTCTAGTGAGTCCTGGTCATCTCGTCTTTTTTATTTAGTTCATTCAGATGTATAGGACCTACGCCTATTATCTCAAAAGGCGGGCATAAATTCTATGTAATTTTCATTGATGATTATTCTCGTTTTACTTGGCTTTTCACTATGTCTAATCGTGGTCAGTTTATTGCAATCTATCGTAGCTTTGCCACGATGATTCGTTCTCAGTTTGAGTCCTCCATTCGTACTTTTCGCTGTGATTTTGCTGGCGAGTACTGTTCTGGCGCTTTCAAACAATTTCTTTATGAATAGGGCACTCTTTACCAGTCTTCTTGTCCTTGTGCCCATGCTCAGAATGGGGTTGTTGAACGCAAGCACCGTCATATGATTGAGACTGCCCTCACTCTTCTCCTTGCCTCTCACGTTCCACTATAGTTCTGGACTGAGACTGTTTGTACGGCTGCATATCTCATCAATATGCAGCCTTCCACTGCTCTTAAAGATGTCAGTCCTATAGAGCGTCTCTACTCTAGAGCCCCCCGTACACTTACTTTCGTGTTTTTGGCTGTACCTGTTATCCTGTTGTAGCCTCGTGAGATGAGGACGGTGCTAGGGATGCACATAGGCCGGATCTGGACAAGAGAGACGACAGTCGGATCTGACCGAGGGGAGGTGGCGACTAGATCTGGCTGTCACAAGGATGGTGGCACTGGGTGGATGACGAAGATGGTGCTGGGGACGCATGGTGACCGGATCCAGCTGACTTAAGGACGGTAGAGACAAGGGAGAGGATCATTGGAGCACGCCAACGGCGAGACCAACGGTGGTTGTAGAAGAGGTGCAAACCCTAACCATGCTCTAATACCATGTCAATTTTAGAGAGGAGAGATATTTTTGTTATTCACAATTGTACATCTTATTCATTATGAGAAGTCATATATATACACACACACACACATACATACATACATACATATATAATTAGTTGGGTCTCATAGGCTACATGGGCTGAGAGAGAGACTAATATATACAAGACTATTAACAATGGCCATGTCTAACTAATTCTGGCTGCTTTTTACAGAATTAGGCAGTTTCTGGTAAAAATCTAGAGAGTGCTGGTTCTAGGAAACAAGACAAGTTCCAATTTTTGTGAACCATGGTTGTGCTAGTTGTGAACTTATGACTCAAGATGTTGGAAAGGATAGTGTTAGTTCATTTTCTGAAACAACTTGGAGAGTTTAATTATATCAATGAAGTTGGATGACTTCACAAATTGGCAAACTATGACTTGCCCCAATGGTATGAAAACCAATAACCTGGCATGGGTCCAAGGTTCTAAGGCCTTCAACCATGGCATTATCCATCAAAATTAAACACCTCAGTTAGTGGTATTGGGTCAAAGATCCATTAAGATATGAATTACAAATGATTATATGTAATATGTCTTTACAGCAAGCAAAAAATTCACCATGATTTCTTTCCTAGGCAGTAGATTATATATAATATATTTTTATGGCAGCGAAACTCAAGGTTGTGAGGTAATAGCACACGTGTGTGTACAAAGCAGTCTAAAAACCAACCTAGAACAAAAGGCATAAGCACAAAATGATTATAAAATCTTGCAAACAGAATATAGATTTTACCTCTAGATAAAAACGTCCATCTGGAAGTGGCTCGCACCTACAAAATTTATGATAAGAGATAAGACTGAAAGTATTACTAGAAACCTCATAGATAAATAAGGAGCAATTAAACTTACTCTAGAATTTCCACCTCACAGCCACAGTCAGCTACAGTACCTGTCGCTGAATCAATAGCAACCTGCAATATTCAAGTAAAAAATTAATGAATGGCCCTTGAAAACAAACAGATGATTTAAGATTAGTTACTAACCATTCCCATTCGATGATTCCCTTCCATTATCCTCCTTACCTGTTTCAAAAGGGATAACAAAGCTTAAAAGATATTGCAGAAACACAAGCTACCAATGTTTTGAAGACATCAAAAATAACCTACAATAAGCTGCATGTATTTCTTCCTCAAAAAAAAAAGGATTACATTTATTTCCCAAGTTAATTACAGCTTAATGAAAATGGATGGATAATAATACGAGTCAGGTACGCAGATAAGAAATGATAATTTTTCTACCCAACTGGCTGCACAATGAGATTTCAAAAGGTGAAAGATACAAAGATCTTATCAGTTATCACACCTTTTTTTCTTTGCACTACAACCAGGACTTAGGGTAAAGATCAGGTTCTAATTATTTAACCCTGGAACTTTGTGCACAAAGCTTTCTCAGAAAATATGATGAACCTTGCTTAGTTATACCTGCAAGCTAGATATCAATATGCAAATATGTACTTGATTTTTTCGGATAACATGAAAAAATGCATTGTTGTCAACAAATGCATCTGATAGAAAACACAACTAAATTTTATGAAAGTTGTACCATCAATCTGTAGCGAGGTTCAAATATGTTCAGTGCCATCTTTTGGCAGGGAAGTACAACATCCATAACAAACAGAGGCATCAAATCAACGCCTGCATATGTCATAGTCTCATGTTCTAACTTCCTCTCAGCATATTCTTCAGGGAAATTTTTCTGAATTATGTTGCTCAACGTTACACTGAAGCATTTAACCATAACTGCCATCAGAGACACATGGATGCATGGAAGAAACGAATTTTTGGAGAAAATGAATCAATTTAACTTTATAAGACAACTTAGGATACCTTATAGGATAGGTTCTTGGACCAATAAATAGAACTGTCCGACACATGGGGCACTTATTGCCTATTGGAAATAGCACATAGTGTGAAACTCAGAATTAAACAAAATCAGCTAATCAGGTATGTGCATATTTGCTAAGCTCACCATGATCCATTGACTGATGTAGACAAGAGCGACAAAACGAGTGCCCACATGGAGTGGTGACTGGTTCAAACAATAGCTTTAAACATAATGTGCACTCGAAATCATCAGTCCTATCTAACCTTGGCCGCCTTGCTCCAGCTGCAATATTTGTATTTCTATCCAGATCACTGAGACAGGTTTGCAGGGTATGGCTGTACATGGAGCAAACGAATGTTATACAATGTGCCAGAGGATCATTATCTTTTTTATAAAAAAAATAGCAGGAGAGCTGCTAATTTCATTAAATTCGAGGAGGGATTTACAGGGAAGAAAAAAGGAAAAGGAAGTCGAAAAAACAGAGAAGCAACAAAGCAGAAAGCAGGGGAGGGGGATGATCATTATTGACTTAACAGATGTATGCTAGCTATGCAGTGAAATATTGATATCTTTTTGCATCAACAACCATACCTGAGGGGATCAACTTGAAGACCAGCAAGAAGGGCCTCGCGTGCATTGTGATATCGCTCCAGCTACATATCAAGGTGTTTTCAGATTAGAAAAGCAAGTCTGCGAGGAAAAATATCTCCAATATAACATGTACACAATATGCAACACTGATTAGCAATAGATGATAGTACAAGAGGACCTGAGATGATATGAAATTTATGTAGACCTAATCTAAGATCAGCTAATGGTTCTCGTAATGGTGTTCTGTGCATAATCAAAGGATAAAGCAACATGACAGTGAAACAAGTTTAATGCTGAGAAGAGTACTAGAAATTACATATTTTTTATAAAACTAGAAATTACACGTCAGAAAGTTGAAACTAGGCAAAAAAAAGTTTACGGCAAAACATCCAATGTAAAAAAATTAGAACAAAATACCATGGTAAGTTGATAACAGCAAATATTTAAGAGACAAATGCACCAACTGGCCTGTACATGTACTTTTTCCCTTTTTACAGATTACCAACAGTACTTTGAAACTCAGCAGTTTGCCACATGTACTTGAAATTTTTGGCATATTATGTATATTTTGCCACCTGAGATTTTGGGATCAGGTGGTAAATTTCAAGTCATGAGAAACAGAATGTAAATACAGGTGGAAAAACATATCATTTTTTAAGTTGGTGTGGGAATTTGCAAAACTGCAAAAAAGTAGATGTACAACATTAGCACATGCAATTTTCTCAATACTTAAATGAGAGGAGACAGCATCAGGCTAAATGACGAAAACGTTTAACGAAGTGAAGTACTTGCATATTGCAATACTCAATCCTAGTTAGTACTCAGTAGAAATTTGCTAGTTAAATTGAATTCTTTTATCCAGGAATAAATGTTAAGAGCCTTGTCCCTAACAAAAAAAAAATTTGAAGGCAAGATCTATCTAAAGTGCACAAGTCAACTTACAAAGCCTTACCAGAATAAGCGCATATGCCTTGAGAAGATATGGTCTAGGAGAATTACTGCAGATAGAAATTACCTTCTCCGCATCCTTCAGCGCTAACTGTAATAAAGAACAAACTATAAAGAACATTTTACTTAAAAAATAAGAACTAGTGTGTTGTTTATTCACTTAAATTTCACATCAGGTGCTAAAAAATTATTTCACCTACTCATACCTCTGCATGTGTTGTAGGATCAAGGCCATTCAATGGCTGATACTCTGAGTCTGCTGCTGATCTCTCCCTCAACAGTTGACTTATCCTGTCAAGAAGGTAGCCACAATACCACAATATGGGCATGAATCCAGGCCAGCTAACATATCCATATAGAATTGCAACGCAAAAGTGTTAAAAAAAAGCACGTAGTTGGTTAACCGTGTTGTATATGGATGGCATCAATAAAGAGTTAAATGATGCAAAAACATTGTCAAGGAACTCACATACAGAAGGCAGAACTTCGATTGCTAAGTATAATGGGATCTCCTGATCTTAAATTTTGAGCTTTAGAGTAAAAGGAAATTGCCTGAAAGAAAACCATATCAAGAATCATAAACAATGAAGTCACCAGAATACAAAAATCAAGTTTGTACAAGTGAAGACCACATGACAAGCAAAACAAGTACTGCAGAATGACATAAATGAGCACCAATGCTACCTATCTCAAGAACAGGAAAAATATAGACTCTCTCTGCAAAAAGTTACAGGAAAATGACCCGATAAAAATACTGGTATAGCCAAGAAGAAATTCAGGATCAAGAAATATTTCTGTTAACTCAATATGGCGATGAGATGCACTTTCACTACAGGTTTCTTTTGTTACTAATGTCCCATAGTCACTCAATATGGTGGGAACTTTATCTTTCAAAACATATTCAATTAGGAAACATCCAAAACCTCTATGTTGAACAATTAAACAAACAGTTTTTTATGCACTTACAGTTAATCAGTTATTAGTGATACGACAAAAATAACAAGTCCAAATAAAAATGATTTAAAGTAGAAAATACAAGGAAATAAATTTTAAATTTGAAGGATCCATAAATTAAATAGCTTCAAAACAATTAAATACACAACCAACATTACCTAATAAATGGATCAAACATTACAAAATAAACCCAAAAAAGAATTCAGAGAGACTATAGAAAATATCAATTGAAGAAAACAGTTCTGAAATATACAGAATAAAAATGCACCTAAGAAACTGGAAAGAAAGTTCATAAAAGAAATAAATCAATCAAGTATACAACATAGATAAATCACAAAATAAAAAAATTAGGAATGTTGAAACGAAGAACAAAAAAATTCCATCGCTATAAAACAAAATAAAAATGTCTTTACTTTAACTACATATCGTGTCTATCACATAGCTCAAGGAGCCTTCGACAGCATGAGAAAAATAAATACATCTCATTTAATATTAGAAAAAGATGTTTCAATAAGTTTACGGTATCTAGTCTACAACTTCTGATAAACAAAACTGAGAAAAGAGGCTCAAGTATGAGAAGTTGGAAACAAAAGTGGGGCTAGTGGGGAACATTATTCAAATATTCTTGATATTCTTGTAGCGGTGCAGAAACAACCAGGACATTTCTACCACTGTTTTGAGGTGCTACTTCCTTTTAGCACTCCCTGGTTCAGGAAAAACAGAAAGCTACCAATGTCAAACACGGCATCACGTTACCAACTACATGACTAGAAGAATGCCCAAATTGCAGAACTATACCATTTTGGGCACAAACAATCGAATTTTCAAAATATACAAGCTTCAATGGTTACTGCTCAGTCATCCTTCTGATTAAGGAATGTCGGGCATTATACCAACAAACATCATCTGGAGGGTGAAACTAATGCATACATATTACATTTCCTTTCCAATGCTGGTACAGAAAAATATCTCAGCCACATTAACTGTATGTGCTGGTATGAAAATTTTCTCAGCTGCCACATTAACTTGTTGTATGTGCTAGTTACTTCGACCATACTGTCGTGGGCAGGACCATGGAAGGCAATGACACACCAGTTGATACAATGTGTAGCTCCTCTCTGCTGAAACCTGTATGCAAAATTGAAGTTGCTGGCACCGATCCAGCCTCCCGATACTGGAAAATCACTTCGGATGCACCCATTCCCATCAACGAAGGAACCAATTCAGCACCAAGGGTACTCGCCACGCCCATCAGCACACATCGCTAACCCACCCTAGCTCTGTTGCACGCACTAGCCCCAGCCAGCCCCAACCCAGTTCCCATCCTGTGCGATTACTGAAGCATCCGCCATCAAACAAACGATCAGACACATTCCGGTTCATGACCTACACCGGAATGTCCACTCCGTGGGCTACAGTCGCAGCACGAACAGAGTGGGGGCGAAGGGAGGGAGCTTAGTTAATGATTACCCCGTCGAAGCGGCGCTCGCGGAAGGCGCGGGCGCCGCTCTGCGCGAGCTCGAACACCTCGCGGTACTTGTCTGGGGCCATCCCCATCTCCTCCTCCCTCTCCACCTGCGCAGCCATAATGAGAAGGGAAATCCAATTCAGCACGCGAAGGCGCGCAGCTCAAGTAAATAAGCAGGCAAAACCTCCGCCCGTTTCGAGGGAGGAGAAGAAGCGAAGCGAATTGGACGCACCCATGGGAAGTCCTCGGCGACGAGCGCGGCGGAGAAGGAGGCGCCCGGCGAGGCCATTGGGGGAGAAGCGAGGTGGGTGGGAGAGTAGGGTTTGGATTGGGGGGGTGGGATGGAGATGGGGAGCAGGGGATTTGGACTTTGAAGGAGGGGGAGAGGGGAGCATGCGGCGTTCGTGCGCCGATGCCCATTAGTTTTTGCGCGGCTGCGGCCGTGCAGACGTGTCCCACGAGTGCGATGTTCCATCTCGATCCCTATTTTTGGCTCAGGAATTTAACTAGGTCCTCTTTTACATTTACGATATTTCCATTTGGTCTATCTAATCTACTTGCATGCTGTTATGGTAAAAAAAGGTAGTTTTTTATTGTTGTCGTGGAGTCTACGTTGGTGCGTTTGGTATGCATTGAAGGAAATTTTACCGGTTACTCTCAAAAGAAAAGAGAAAATTTTACTCGTTGAAGTGATACTTGGCCGCTATTGTCCACAAAATGATGTTTTCAAGCAACAATCATTTCATAGTGTCCAAAAATAGAGAAACAAAGTTCTTCTAGAAAATCATTATAAAACATAATGGAGCCACGAGCCTTAGTGGCACGACACCATACAATGGTGTGGTGTGTGACAAGGTAGTTGCCATCAAAAACGGATTCTTCAACAAGACAGGGCATTACATCACAAGCTCCCCTTGTACGGATATATTCGGAGAGATCAAAACAGAGTAAATATTGTCTTAGCTCAACATGCTAAAAGAGATCGGCATGTATGTTGTTTACATTGCGTAATCCCACGGTTCTCCCTAATGTACTGTCATGTGATTGTATGACGTAAATTAAACTCATATTTAGATGATTAATGAAAAACGATCTCCTTCCCTCGCAAAAAGAAGTACTTATATGTCATGACAAATCATCATTACGGATCTTAGACAATGTTGGCCTGTTCATTTTGGCTGCGGCTTGTGATTTTTGGGCTGTTTATACGAGAGATTACAGAGTAATAAAAATTCACGTGCGGTTTTTGTCGATATAAATGAAGTCAATAAAATATGTACTACAATTACCTAGTAGGCCCTATCTTGAAAAAAATACTCTATTTAGAAGCTAGTTACTGTAGAAAAGCCGAAAAACAGCTTTTAGAAGCTGAAAAGAACAGGGCAATATAGGTTCTAGACTTTTGTGAAGTGTTCTCACTCCTCTATTCTCGTCACCTTCGCACATATTAGGTGGATTCTTTAAAGCTATGGTTTATAAATTATAGTTTAAAATTTTGAATTCTGATTGTTTCGAGAGACAATACGTAGAGAAAAATAGTTACATATGATTTTAGCTGGTACAGCTGAACTCAGTACATTTTTTATTACAATCTTCTTATTGATCTCACTTTAAAAAACACACAATTGAAAGATTAGTTTCTATAATATAAATCATAAGTTATAAATCATAACTAAAAAAACTTAGCCATTGTTTCCTACCTGGTTAGCTCGCCTACTCCATCACCGCCGCGTTGTTGCCGCCGCATCCTATGAGGCCTTGACAACTCCATTACCTATTTCTACGCTCCGTTCAATGCTATGACCAAATCTTGGTAAACCCCCCGTGAATTGGAGCACAAATCTTAGATAAAGTTGATTTTAAGGGAAAGTCGGCACACACTATTTAGGAAAGAAAATAAAAAAAGATTTGCGGACCCGGCTAAACTTTATGTGGAGCACAAGGACCTCTACTGAAGTTTACTCATTTATGATTTGTATCTATCCTAATACAGTTCTTTTTGTTTTTATGGCTTTTAGCTTTGGATTCTTCAAAAGCCGTAACAAATGGAGCGGCTTTTTTAACCGGTTTTCGAAACCGCTTTTTCAAACAGCTTTCAAAGTCTAAAACCGTGTGTCATTCGTGTCGGTATTCCACTGTTTACTACCATATTAAAAAGCATAGACAAAAAGATATCAGCCATATCCAAAAGAACATGGCCTACACGTCTCGATTACTTAGGTGCTATGTTTATGACTTGTGTTGCTAAGATCGTGGGGCTCACAGGCGGTGTCCCTACGTACCAACACCATCAGCGATGCCATGGTGACTTTCTTGCCCTAGTGGTGACCGCGGACGGAGCAGTGTCTAAGATGTTTGGCTCTAAGAGTGGAAAATTTTTATTATGTCCCAACTACACAAATACGTTTGTGCAATGACCAAACGAGGGATTGACACGTGGTGCATAGTACTATAGCAACATTGTCGAGCGCTGTAGCAACACTGCAGCAACAAGGAAACTACAGCGGAATCTGCAAAAAAAAATCCACAGTTTTTATGCTACAGAATTTGTTGCAGTACTTATACGCTACATGTCAGCCTCTCATTGAGTTGGTACACAGCCGTAGCCGTGTAGCGCGACACAATAAAATTTTCCCAGGGGTGGCACCGCGCGTGGGTGCGCTCCTGCAGCAGCCAGCCCACAAGTGACAAGCGTCCACTTCCAACCGAAATCCAGCTCTCCGCAACGAGCTCAACTAAATACGTCCTTTCCTCTTTTTACCGCGTGTCCAGCGGAACGCCAGCTGTGGCATTTAGCTGCCTGTGCTCATGTTTGGCTTCTTGCTCCTCGGCTGCATTGCACACCAAGAATGGCCAAGTGGTGTCTTCATTTTGCATGTACCTGGTTGGTGAGGTCTTGTGCGTGTCTTTGGTGCTGACACTTGTCGCAACTAGCAAACTTGCAGAGCTCATTTTTTTTGCTTCTGCTTTTGTCTTTTTTTACGATAAACAGAGTGTTTTTTAAAATAAGATCATAAATTAATATATATCTGCCAAAATTATATATGAGTATCTTTCTCCGTACTTTTATACACAAATAAGAAAAAATCATAAGCCGCAGTTATAAATTATAAGCCGTAACGCAAAAGAAAGTTCCATAATCATGGGTAGCGACTAAAATTACTTCCCGGGAGCATACATGCCAAGACAATAATTTCTCTACAGAGTATCGGCTAAAGGCAGGATAACCTCATGTTGTGCTTTGTACAGAGTATCGGCTAATGGACTTCATGTTGTGCTTTGTACACTTTCCCATTTTCAGTATCTTGATCTCCTCTATGTATACTGCTTTAGGACAGACCGGTCATCTTGGCACCTCTTGATCTCTGCCACGTACCATTAATACGCTGCGGATCAGTCGTTACTCAATTTTCTCCCAAGTGCATCAATTCTGTCTTTAAAATACCGTGTGGTACTTTTAATAATTATGGTCTATTTGGATGTTACAGCTAGGTTTGGCTATTGACTTTAACAAGTTTGCTGACTCCTAGACGGCGTTAGAGGCGTCGTGCGCGGTGATATTCTCAAAAAAGTTTATGAGAAGACCCGGCAAAGTTGTGAAGGTTGGAGCTCATCTACCCAGAGCGGGCAAGAGCAACCATTAGTGGATTTGTGGTGGAAGGCTTAATTCATGAAGCCGGTCCAATTCGTTCGGCCTAACCTCAACGTGGACTAGGGGAGACCGGTAAGTCTCCGATCAGCATGTTAAAAAGAGACCGTGTCATTTGTGGTTTTTCTTGTGCTCAATTTATATTCAAGCAATTTACATACATAGAATTAAATTGATTGTTTGTTATCCTAGGAGTGAAAACCTTGACCTAGCCTAGAATTGTTGGTGCACTTAGGTGAAATTAATTGACATAGGCGTTGTTTGTGCTAAACCAAATTGAATTAAGCTTCCAAAATTGTTTACATGGTTTAGACAAATAGAAAAGATAATGAATTGTCAATAATAATTAGAAGAATTTTTAGACCGCTTATTCACCCCCTCTAGTCGGCCTCCTCGGTCTCACACTCTCCCACCGCCACTCCCCTAATCCTTCTCCGGCTCTGACTCCCATTGATGCCTGTCAACTCTCCCCAAGCATGGGAAACTACGCATGGAGGACCATCATATGGACGGTACAGAGGGCTACGAGAAGTACCTAGGTAGTTTGAAGCTGATGGAGACACCAGACTTCTTTCTCCCATCCACATATAGCGATGTTGGTGGGTCTAGGTCCGGCACTAGCACCCTAGACAAAGGGCGTCGTGCTGAAAGCACATAACCTGGAGCCAAGAAATCTAAGATGACTAAATATAGAGATCGCAATTTGTAATTATTGTAAAACTCAACTAACTTCTTGTATAGGTGAAGGGACGTGCACTTGAATCGGTACTACAAAGCATGCTTAAACAAGATTGGGGGTGCACAGGTGAGGGGAGGGAGTCCAGACATAGCTGAACTTCAAGCCTAATGCCTGTCGAATCCTGGATCGACAACTCTGAAAACCTCTGTGTAAATCGCACTAGTGTAGGATCAGCTAGTTCACACAGTGTATAGCTAGGATCAGATAGATATCAACCATAATGACATTCATTAACTAAATATGGGCATGATTGCCAGAGTTTATAGCAACGGCACATAAGCCAAACTTAAATAATAAGCAGCGGAAGGAAAAACCGAAGCGGAAGAAGCCCAACAAGCCTGCCCACAGGCAAACGACAGTAAGACGTAGCCTATTCGTCCAGGTCATCACCTTAGTCGAAGTCATCTTCCTCTATATGGGGATAGTAAGGTGAGTACAAACTTGTACTCCGCAAGTAAAACGGAGAATGCAACATAATGATAAAGGCAACAAAGGAAGGCTTATAGGGTTAGTTTGAGCATAAAACAACATTTAAAGAAATACAGTAAATAGATTGAAATTGTTGAATTTTAATACAGTAAGTAAAAACAATTATTGTTGATGAAATTAATACTGTTAGTGCAGGCTCCGACCAAACACTAACCTAACCACGGGCATCCCACCCGGACCATCTTTTCCAAAAACATTTCGTATGGATTCCATCCATTCACACTCTTCCAATCACTCATGGATTTCATCCATCCACAAGCTTTCAATCTCTCATGAATTCCATCCATCCATAAGGTTTTCAAAAACAAAGTCTAATCCATGAAAAACTTTTACTCAACATACCCATGACCGTGGGCATGGCTATCCAGGATAGATTATACATTATGTAGAGGTTGTACAGTTTTACCCACAAGATATGATTATCTCATAATGTCGACCATTACGCGCATCCGAAGGCGTGCAACTGAGTAACTATAACAAGGCCTATACAATGCGAAGCCTTCAACCTGGACAAGCCAGCTCTAAGGTTTCACCCCAGGAATCCACCAGACCGGGACCCCCTCTTGAGCCGAGTGAGACGTCTCATGGCACCGACCACGCTCACTTCAACCTACAACTTAACTCGGGTTGGGACTCCACAAATTATTCAGCTAGGGCTGTCCCATACCAGCTTGTGCTAGTACGATAGGGCTTTGCAACAGTAGCTCATAGACCGGTCCTTAATTGACTTAGGCTCAACCACATACCCCCTGTGCCCGACAATCAACACTGTGTCTACGAACGACAGTGCAAGCCTGCACCCGCCACCTAACCATTCGCCTAAGTCTAAACCAGATTTTATATTTTATTTCAAAATATTTCATAGTCCTTCTCGACTCATCGAAGTCAAGAATATATTTCAAAAGCTTATCATTTTATGTGAAAAAGGTATCCCAAAACAAATATTATGTCTAACCGGGTCTAAGTATTTGATATAAAATTCTCTAGCCAATACTAGTGTACTAACTAGAGTTTGATTCTAGGGTGACAAGATATCGGGGAAATTCAATGTCAATGGAGGAATTAACAAGTAGGCAATAACTAAATTTAAAACTGAATTGAAATACGTTGAATAAAAATATGCATGCAAAATAATTTAAAACAACATAATTTTATTTCGCAATCTGGGTCAACATGATCAAGGAGTGTGACTTGCCTTGCTCCATGAATTGGGGTGATCTATCGTCGGGGAAATCTTCGGAATCGTTGTAGTCTACACATGAAAATAACCCACCAAATTCAAATAAATTAAAAATAAATTCAAATGAACTTCAAATATTTAAATTGAGGGTATAAATGGGTAGAGGGAAATTTTGATGAATTTAGAAATTTGAATGGGCTCAATCGGAGTTAGGATGAAGAAGAACGGGCTCTCGGAAGTTTAAAATCAGAGAAAATGAATAAACTAGATTTTTGGAATTATATTTCTAAAGGAAAATAGGAATTATGACGCCAGCAGGAATTTCTTTTTTGGCTGATTTATTTTATATTGAAAATTGGATTTATTACATCATCTTGGCGTCGCCACAGGGTGAAACAGATCGACAAGTCTGCAGTGCCGGACAGATAGTGACCTAGCAGTGCGATTGGCGGCGAGCGGCGAGGAGCGGGAAAGGGAGAGGAAGGTACGGGGATTCGATTTTACCCTTTCCCGAGGCTCAGTGGCGAACGACGCTGGCTGGCGATGGTAAAGGACATTGGCGGCACTCGGTCGACGGTGGGGATGGTGCTTTGGTGGCGCTCGGGCTTGGGGAAGAGGCGGAGAGTGTGCGCACGGAGGTGAGGGCGCTCGGGGTGTCCTCGGTGGAGCTCAGGGAGTCCTGCTTCGCCGTCGATTGCTCACGGGAGGGCGGCGCTCGAGGCGGCGGCGCCTGACGAGAGCTCTTGGGAACTCGGGTGTGGAATCAGGAGGTGGGGCGAGGTGGAGCGAGGAGTAGCGGTGCTGCGGGGGTTACTTATAGGGTCGGGGAGGGGGTGGCTCTGCGGGATTGCTCGCTAGAGAAATTGGGAGGTGGGCAGTGGTTGCGGCGGATAAGGCCAAGCGGGGCGTGGAGAAGGTGGACGTCGTGCGCGGAAAGAAAGGGAAGTGGGTGCATGCTGGATTGCGGCGCACGAAGGAGGAGGTGGCGGCTAGGAAGGGCAAAGAAGACAGAGGAGGTTGGGGATGACAGGTGGAGCGGGGCGTCAGGGAGAGAGAAGAGAGGGGAGTGGGCAGGATCGCGCCACGCGGCCGAGACAAAAGGATCGGACGGCTGGGCGCGGAAGAGAGGAGAGAGAGAGAAAAGAGGGGCGGATGGCGGGAGAGGAGTGCGGGGGTGGAGCGGGCGGTCAGATGGTGGCGATGTGTGTGCATCTAGGCCGTCCACGCGTCGGCCGGAGGGAAGGGGCGAGAATTTAAATTTTTATTTTTAGTTTTGATTTTCAGAAAACAGCAGAAAAGCCAATAAAGCTCAGACAAATACGAAATAAATTCCAAAAAATCCAGACAAATTCACAGAAGTTCTTGGAAATATTTTCAACTTAACAAAATATTTCCAACTTAATGTTGTATTATATTTTTATACTTAAAATACTTTTTATTTTCAAAATAGATTTTAAACTCCAGAAAAACTCAGAAAATCTAAATAAATGCCAAATGACTCCAAATAATTACTTTAAAATATTATTCTTATATAAAATCAAAATATTATTTTTAATAATATTATTTTTTAAGTTTTTACTTAAATTAGTTTTCAAAACCAACCTTTTTAAAACAGAAATTTAGGGCAAAACAAAAACAAAAATTTAGGCAAAAAATACTTATTTTTAATTCAAATTTTATTTTAATATTCTTTATTTATTTACTTATGTATTTTTTATTTTAATAAAAACTGGGTTGTTACAATGCCTCTGTGACTAGTTGGGTATACGACGCTCTTTTTGCCCCTGAGAAAATTGGTAAATATTTTATTTCTAATGATCAACCGATTAAGATAGGTGAAAGTCGTGCATTTGAATGAATGATCTAATGTAGCTTTTGCCCACAATGTTAGTAGGAGAATATGATAGCCCAAACAAATTCCAAAAATACATAATTTTTTTTCACAAAATCTCTTAAATTGTTTATTGTGTTTTTGCTGAGTTTCTTGTATTTTTCGTGGGCTGGAAATGCTCTCTTTCTCTAGAAATAAAAAAAATCATCTTTTCCTTAAGTATTTTGTTTTTCTCTCTTGGGCTGATTTTGGTTTGGCCCATGACCTTTTTCCCTTTCTTTCTACTGCGGCCCATCTCCCCTCGGCACAGCGCCGTGCCAACCCGCTCACCCGACCTTCCGCGCCTTGGCCCAGCCCCAGCATCGACCACTCACCCGATCAAAAGCCAACACCAAAGCTTCACCGCTCGGCTACCTCGCCAACCACGTGTCATCGTTGTCACACTCTCGCTCCAGCGCCAGCGCCACATTAAATTTTACACCGTCACTCACTAGCTCACCCGTGAGATGCGCTCACTCACCCACGTCAATGATCATGTGCCGCCTCTACCACTTGCTGCTTCCTATGCACCACCGCCTTAGAGATTCGATAAAGCTGAAATACAATGATAGCTAGCTTCTTCCTTCCTCTTCATTCCCCGAAGCCAGCCACACCTCTTCTAAGCTACACCGTCGTCCATAAGTCCGGCGAGAGCACCACCCCTCTTTTTGGTCCCCCAAGTAATTTACCTGAATTCTTCTTCCCAAATTAGTTGTGCCATCATCTTCCTCATCTCTTTGCGATTCTAATGGCACCTTTCCCAAGCCAAGACATTGTCGAAGCCACCGTCGTCGTTTATCGTGCTGCCGACCACGTCACCACTACCATCGATCCATAGCCACCATCGTAGTGTCATGAGGTGCACCTCAACATGCCGTTGCAAAATCCCACCTCCGTCGACCACCGTATCCACCGTGCATGACCATCGATGCACTTTGCCTTGTCGCCGTAGCCAGCACTACCACCAGCCTTCCACGCCACGCCCCAAGTCAATCCATCCTCACCGAAAGACTTCCTACGGCCACGCTATACTCATGCGCCTGCTATTTGCACCAGAGATGCCAGCGCTTACCATCGGCAAGTTTTCTCGTTTTCCATAATTGCCACCTTTACTCTACCTCTCTAACCACTACAGTCCACACCATCCTCCCAAATCAGCAAAAATGGGTTCATGATGCTGGGGAACGCTTAGTACGCACATTGTTGTCATTGTTTAGTCATTGCATTGCTACCGCTGTCATCTTTTGTTTCTCTATTTTGCTCTATACGGTTGAGAGAAAGAACAGTGTCAGTCGATATAGTGCTCATGTGGTTCGATCTAGCCATCTCAAATGCTTGACCTGAGCAACACGCATCGAACTCAAGTCCGACCGAGCCGTGCGTAGCACTGTGGGCACGCGGTTGAAACAGACCGCCTCGCATCGAGCCAAACTGGTTTCAGATCATGTCCAACCTAAGTCAGACCTATTTAGTCTGAGTACAAACCTTTTCCATAGGTTCAGCCTAATTTAACCCGGTTTAGAACCAATTCATGACCAGTTCTTTTCGCTCTAGACCGCTTCTGACCGAGTTAGCATTGGTTCTGTACAGTAAGGGACCCACTGCTGAGAGGGATCTTCTCTGTACTGGGTAGTACTAATGTTGTTAATCAGTGATGAATTATGTTATCCCATCTTTGACCAAGTCATGGATATCATGCAGGTATGATGTGGCAAGCAGTGCCAAAATGTGGGCGTGCTAGGCATTCTCTGAAGAGATTAAACAAAATCATTCGAATGTACTGTACTTCTGGATAATTGAGCTGTGCGAAAAGGGGTGATTCGTAGATCAAGGCATAAGTGACTTATCAGTTAATGTTATGGTAACTCGAAAGTGAGATAATCTATCGACATACAACCCCCTTATGAAACTTTCTTTATGAACTTGTTTTGATTTAAGTCAAAATATTTACAAATAAAATTATATAGGTACCAGTGATTATAGGTCTAAAACAAACCCTCCTTGCTAGATATTTCCCTCTAAAATTCTTGATTGCATTGTAAAATTTTACCGCTGTAGCTTGTTGAGTACGAATGTACTCATTTTTGCATATTTTGGTTCAGACAATGAACAATATGAAGATGACATACTAGCAGATAACGAATACTATGATGGTGAAGATCATATATTTTAGGTTAATCTTACACTCAAGCATTGCCTATAGTGTGGCCACCTTTTATCGTCATTTATTTGTAATATATGTAAGTTTAGCTTGGAAACCTTATAACTCTGTAATGGACTATCATGTCATACTTATGTAAGAACTCTGTTATGGTATTGTAATCATAAGCAAACTATTTATCAATCGTGTGTAATTGAAATCCTGGGTGGTTGCGTGATTATGAAGATACCTGGTGAAGCTGGGGTCCCCGAGAGAACTAACACATATGATGTTTTACAAATCTATCATAGGGAGATAGGAACAATAAAAGAATTATTCCTAAAAGTTCACTTCTGTTTTGCTTTAACTTTAGTAATTTGGACATCATCGCACCAGAGAAGTGGCTACTTTAGTATCATACTTTATTATTTAGATGATAATTATAAGCTAAACAGTAGAGTCATAGGGTTAAGTTAATTGATGAATCACACATAGAATAGGCTATTGCCTAGCACATACTATACGTAATTGATGAATTTAATATAAATAATAAGATTATTTCTGTAGCTCTTAATAATGTATCGGCAAATATGACAGCTATGAACATCCTCACCCTAAGGTTGCAGCCATATATTGATGGATATATTCTCTACCAAAGATGTGTATGTCATAACTTAAACTTTGTTGCGCAAGATGGTATGCAAGTGATTGACGGATATTTGAATAATATTCGCGATGCCCTGTGTTACCTCATAAGTTCACCACAAGAGGTAGCCAGGTTCGTGGAGTACTACATAGCCAATAGCAAGGACCTTAGAAAATTTGGTCTTGACATAAAGGTGAGGTGGAACTCAACATACACCATGCTGAAGAAGATACAAGGGTATGAGTATATAATATATTTGTCTTTATCAATACTTATTCTCAAAATAATGAATTGGTAGTTACTAATTCAGATGGGTAAATTGCTAATCATTTTTAGGGTTTTAAAGATATTTTTATAAAGCAACTAAGATTCTATCCAGTGTTTACTACCCTAACCCTTAGTTATATATTATATTTGACTAATTACATATAAGTTTGCTAAATCTAAGGGATCGCCTTTTGGGCCATGCTGTTGCAGCAATTGAGGAAGAAATTGTTAAATATTTTGGATCCATTTCGCACCCATATTACTTTGCTATCATTGTTTTATCCTACAAAAAAGTTAGCAGATTTGCAAATTGGTATTGAAGGAATAGGTGAATACCTCAGTTTTGATTTCTCTGAAACTTTTGACCATGTTAAAAAGAAGTTTTTTTCTTGTTTTCCACTTGTATCATGACAAGTTAGGAAGCTATGTGAGATCAGAGGCCTCACAGCAGGCGCAACGAGGTAAGACAAGCTTGACAGCCCCACTTATGAAAGAAACTAAAGAGCAAGCCTACTTTTTCATCCTCTTAGTCTCTAGCATCCCCAAGTAGAATTCTGTTTCAAAGCTGAACCACTACCTCAAGCGTGATTTTGCAAACACGGATTCTGATCTTGTTGGCGGAGAAAAGATAGACTTGCTCGAGTGCTGGAAGAACAACAAGCAAATATTTCCTATGCTATACCATTTCGCATAGGATGTTCTACTAGTTCTGGTGTAGAATGTCTCTTTGGAAGTGATATTCAAGATGGTAGGGAGAATAATTGAAGAAATAAGGTCATCTCTCATACCCAAAATGGTGGAGACAATCACCTACGGTAAGGAGTGGGAATCGGCAAAAGAGCGACAATAATATCAACTAGAGGATCCTATGATCGTGCAGGAGTATATTGATTTGGAATGCATGAAAGACCTTGATATTGGAGAGTAGTTAGTGTGTGCGTGTATGTATGTATGTATATATATATGTGTGTGTATGTATATAGATATATGTGTATGTATGTACATACATACATACATATATATATATATATATATATATATATATATATATACACACTAGTTATATGCTCGTGCGTTGCAACGGATAAAAAAAATCCTACTATTCTAACATATCGAGCCACTGTAATCAGACTTAGCCAACACCATACCCTCGGCTTCCCCACAGCGCCCAACAAACACCCTTACTTTAGTACCACATCTGGCTGAGCTCCGCTGCGACCCATGTTGCACCTCTGTTGTTGTGGTCGGTCCACCACCACACTCAAATTTGCACCATTCTAATTCAAATCTTTTTTTTTTTGTTTCAGATTGTCCATTCTGAGTTTTGACAGCTTGTATAATTGCCATTGTATTTTGCAATAAGTTAGGGATGAAATAGAACAACTAATGGATGATGATGGAGATATGGCCGAGATGTAAAAAGATGAGGGTGGAGTCATCTTTCTTTGGTGATCAGTCTTTGTTGGACTTAGCAGGCTCTAGGACATCGGTTTTAGCTCCTGTATCTCCAGTCTCGTCACCCACAGAATCACAGAAGTTGGACAAAGCCTTCAGCTTGTGCAGAAGTAGGCATGGCAGTGTGAAGAACTCAGATAACACAATGACAGAACATATTCATGAGCTAGAAATGTTACTGGAAGCATATTTTGTTGTCATTGACAGAACTCTTAACAAGCTGACATCAGTAATGAGTCACCTGTCTTCCAAATTCCAATATATCTGGTTGTTTTTCTATTACTGGGAGTTGAGGGTGGCTAAAGGAGTATATTGATGAGACTGAAGATTTATCAACATACAGCTGGTACATCAACATATTTCTTACTCTGCTCATTCAAGTTATTAGCACATCAGATTTATGCATTTCACATACTGCAAGTCTATAGTAATTGATTTGGCATGAATTTCCTGTCCTTCCAGGACAATGTTCGGAATCAGCTGATCCAGTTTGTGCCTCTGCTAACAACTGCAACATTTATTGTGAGTGGCTGCGGGAATATTCAGGATGAACTTTGAGACTCCAATCTTCAACATAAAGAATGCATTCCAGTGGGTCCAGATCATTACTGGATTGATTGGCGCTTTCATCTTCTGCTGCTTCCTTTGGTTCTTCAAGTATAAGAGACTAATGCCCCTATAGAGTATAGCTCCTCCCCATAGAACCAACAAATCAACTGATCATCCCTCAACCTCCTACTATGTTGAGGTACTTGATCAGAAGCCTTGAATTTATGCCAATGTAAATTACCATTCTTTTAGAGCTCTACAACATACCTATCAAAGAAATCAAATGAAAAAAAATGTAATTTTCATAAGATGATTCCTGTGCTGTAAATGGGGGATATTATAGGAAACAAGATTAATCAGTTCTTCCAAGAAAGCTCCTGCACTATTGTTCCTTTGTGATCTAGTGCAATTCTTGTGTTATAAGGTAAGAGTGATGGGTACCATGACATCAATCAATTTCGAGAAGAGCTAGGACTCAGTGCCATCTGGAAATAAGTTCTTACAAAATGTTCATTTTTTTGTCCAAATAAAACCTGATTCCAGATAAAATGAAGAGTGCTATGTTTGTATAACTGGAATCAATGAACTAAATGCAAACTGTGTGCATGGATTACACAGAGGATGCATAAGCATGTTCATGAACTGGACCAAAAATAAAGTTATTAGTCAATAGAATACAACATTCAAATTCTTTGGAATAAAGAATAGCAGAACACAGTTCAGAATAGTTTTAAGTTGCTAAGCACTGCATTTTGCAGAGTTTCTACAGTTTGCAAAATACCTGAATATTGTGCTGCCATTTTGTATTGTTTTCTATTTCAAGAAAGCTGCAACCACTGGAAATTGGGATAAATGAATAGATACGCTGTATCACTTATAAAAGACCATGTTTTGTTCTGTTTAGCTACTGAACATTCATTTAAGCTAAGGCCTTGTATAGAAGGACTGAAGCTTGTGTATAAGCCTATAAGCACATAAGTTGGGGGGAAACAATCTGAAAATGAGGGTTAAGCTTATCTACAAATTCACTATTATCAACAGCTCTGCATTTAGGAGGGCTTAAGCTTCCATGATTCTCAAGAGACATCCATAGAAGAATAATGCGGTAAACATCATCCAACCAAATTTAGTTAATCAATCACACGCATAACAAGAGCCTACGTGAGAGAGCCTACGTGAGAGAAGGTTGCACAACACTAAAATGCAATCACACAAAATACATGTGCTGAAGCTAAAAGTTCGCGCGTACCAGTCCTGGTAACATCTGAGGCACATAGCATGGGTGCAGTTGGGCAACACAACTTTGCTGTTCATCTCCATGCAAATCCTGCACTCTTCTTCCCTTTCAGCATCAATATCAGATAAGCTGTTTATTTCATCTTCATCTCTCCTCCTGTACCTCTCCATCTACACGGCCATCTGCTACTTGTCCTCCAAGTCAGTGATCCCACTTTGCAGTTGCAGCAAAGAAGGAAATATCACAGCTGCTCGTGCCAACCATATAACAATTCCGATCAATAAAACAGTACATAAATGAGAAAAGCAACATAAGCAGACCCTCATCTAAAGTAACATGGAGCACATCACATACCATATAACTCTTTGATGTTGGCTTTCCTCTCATTAGTCGATATGGTCGTCATCACATTAACATAAACCTGTACAATACGCTAAAATTTCAGTAACACAACTCCAAAATGTGAGCACCAAACCAACAACTATGCAGCAGAACATGCCACATGTTAGACACTAATCTTGATTAGTATTTATTTGCATGTGTTTTGTTAAAGTTTGTAGAGCCGTGCATGCACGTTTGTGTCTAGTTTGTTGGGTCTTGCATGCCTACGTGCATGTAGTAGTACTTGAGTCATTAGTTGATCAGGTCTTGCATGTGAAAGGAATAAGTGATTGCATGTAGCTGCATGGTAAAGGAAGAGTGGCGAGATATCAGGAGGCGTGGAGCTAACTGATTGACTGGGCGTGTGTGGTTGCATGCAGGATTGAGTTGGTGTGCACGTTTAGATGTGGCACAAATAGTGGATCAGGAAGTTAGGTACCTGCACACCACTGCATGTCTATTTATGTAGTTTGCTAGTTTGTGAGATGGTTGAGCGAGTCAATACAGAGAAAAAGAAGAAAACGACGCTAGAAAGTTTGCAGCGTCACAAACTCTGTGTATTCTCTTTGTTGTTCATCGTCTCCCACCTTTGATAGTGTGTGTCCACAAAGTGTTGTGTGATCTCTGGGCTAACAATTGGTATCAGAGCTTGTGTTTGTGTACACCTTCATCCATGTCGTCTTCGAGCTCGTCGAGAAACGTCACCGCCGATGGGGGCGTTCAGAAGATCGGCGATGGGAGCGTGCGGGCGTCGCACGCCGAGGGCAGCATTTCCTCCGTATCCCATGCTCACGAGGAGCAACTACACGACTTGGGCCGTGAAGATGAAGGTGTTCATGCGCGCTCAAGGCGTGTGGAACGCAATCGTGGATGAAGAGGTGAATGAGCGGCAAGATCAAATGGCGCTCGCGGCAATCTTCCTCGCGGTGCCGGAAGACGTGTTGCTGCTCCTAGCTGAGAAGGAGACCGCAAAGGAGGCCTGGAACACCCTGAAGGTGATGCATCTCGGTGCCGATCGCGTCAAGGAGGCGCGTGTACAAAACCTCAAAAGCGAGTTTGAGAACTTGCGCATGAGGGACACTGAACAGATCGATGACTTCGCAATGAGGTTGACGACAATCGTCAGCAAGATACGAGGTCTAGGCGAAAAGATGGAAGAGGTCTACATAGTGCGGAAGTTTCTTCGTGTAGTGCCTAAGAAGTTCTCTCCCGTCGTCACCACGATTGGGCAATTCGGTGACATAAAAAATATGTCGATCGAAGAGCTAATCGGGCGCTTGAAGACGCAGGAAGAGGGAGAACGTCGCTACGGCAACAACGACGGAGACGAGGAGCACTTGCTCCTGACGCGCGCAGAATGGGAGGCCCGATCGTCGAAGCGTGAAGGTGAAGGCTCCTCAGGTGGTTTTGGTGGCGGCGGTGGGCGTCGATACCGACGAATTGATAAGGCAAAAGTAAGGTGTTTCAATTGTAACAATTATGGACACTTTGCTTCAGAATGCCAGAAGGCCAACAAGAGGGAGAAAGCACAGGCATATCTCATCGAGGCGGATGCCGACGAAGAACCAGCGCTACTTTGAGGCTTGGCGAGAAGATACTCAAATAAACGAAAATCAAGATTAGGGGGGAAAATGTTAGACACTAATCTTGATTAGTATTTATTTGCATGTGTTTTGTTAAAGTTTGTAGAGCCGTGCATGCACGTTTGTGTCTAGTTTGTTGGGTCTTGCATGCCTACGTGCATGTAGTAGTACTTGAGTCATTAGTTGATCAGGTCTTGCATGTGAAAGGAATAAGTGATTGCATGTAGCTGCATGGTAAAGGAAGAGTGGCGAGATATCAGGAGGCGTGGAGCTAACTGGTTGACTGGGCGTGTGTGGTTGCATGCAGGATTGAGTTGGTGTGCATGTTTAGATGTGGCACAAATAGTGGATCAGGAAGTTAGGTACCTGCACACCACTGCATGTCTATTTATGTAGTTTGCTAGTTTGTGAGATGGTTGAGCAAGTCAATACAGAGAAAAAGAAGAAAACGACGCTAGAAAGTTTGCAGCGTCACAAACTCTGTGTATTCTCTTTGTTGTTCATCGTCTCCCACCTTTGATAGTGTGTGTCCACAAAGTGTTGTGTGATCTCTGGGCTAACACCACAGAACCTTGTATACGAGGATCCTCAGTAGGCCAAGAGCCCCGGCGAGGCTGCAGTCCGTCCACTGCACCAAGAAGAGGAATATATGGGCGGCGGGGCTGTAGGACAGCCATATCTGGAGGCATGCACCATCGTACTCCCGGGGAAATTCAGAGGCCCTGCTCATCAAGCACATAGAAAGAAACAGTACATAAAGGAGAAAAGCAACATAATCAGACCCTCATATGAAGTAACATGGAGCACATCACATACCATACGTCCACTTCTCCACTCATGCGTGCTCACGAATAATAATGTAGGTGGTGATCGGTTCGGCTGAAAGCTGAAAGCTTATGGCTGAAAACACTTGTGGTGGTTGAAAAAACAACATGGTGAGAGGCTTATTTAACATAATTAAATTTAAAAAATTGAAAAATATAAAAATATGTTAGCCCATCACAGACAACGCAAACGAATACGACAAAAAAAGAACCGACAAAAAAGCTCAAAAAAGTCAAAAATTCAGAAAAAGACGAAATTATGAATAGTGCAAAAATAAGCTTAAGCTATAAGCTTTAAGCCATATTGAACGCTGTCGTAATCAAACAACCGGACCAACCCCCACGCGGAATACCACCACACAAACTGGATGCACTGACGCTGACACACGGTGAATCGATAGATTGACCGACTTCCCAGGCTGCATTGCACAGCCTCGGTAGTGACCACGCCAGCTGGAGGCGTCCTCCCAGCCCCGTCAGGACCCAAGAACCACTCCCTCTGACTTGACCAAGGAGGAGAACAGGAGTGAGTTGGAGCGAAATCGAGAGCGGAGGCATCGAAATTGGGGAGAGGAGGAGGCTTACAGGTTGTTGGCGTGCTAGATGTCAGCTTCGAGCACCTTGAGGGAGTCCTTGTACGCCTTCTGCATCCTCTGCCATCGCCCTTCTCATCCAACCCAGAGAACCCCACCTCACCACCACAGTGGCGAACCTCCTGGACCCGCAAGGCTCTCCTCGGCTGCGCTCTCGCTCAAAGCTGGCTACATGGAGTGGGGAGGAGGAGGCGGCGACAGCGCGGGGTGGGGAGGAGGAGGCGGTGGCGAAGTGGTAGAGTGGGGGAGGAGGCGGCGGCGGCAGTGCGGGGTGGGGAGAAGGAGGCGAGGCGGAGCGGAGATGCAGCCGAGGGCGGAGCGGTTTGTGCGGAGAAGGCGAGGGCGGAGCGGTTTTTGCAGAGGCGTCGTGGAGACTCTGGCCCAACACGTCAGCGCAACAACAATTGAGGAAAAGGCCTGTGGAGAATGAAGGTACTACCACCAACTCATATTTATATAATAGTGTATATATATATATATATATATATATATATATATATATATATATATATATATATAGGAAGCCTCTTTTCTACACCGGTGTAGTTGCACCCTATATCGTATCTCGTAATGTAGGGAGTATCTCGCGTAACGGAGGGTATGTATGTGTAGTATACAAGTATTTAAGACCATCTAGGTGGTATGAACAATTTTTCAGAAGTGGTATGTATATTTTTTCGACATAGTCCTTTTTATGCGCGTATATAAGGGTATTTACAAAATACGCTAAAAACTATGAACTATTTTACAAGTTTTTCATGTGGTTCACATTGGAGTATCTTATAATTAGTATACAAATGTACCTAAAGTGATAAAGGAGTATTTCAAGTTTGTTTAGGTGGTATATTAGAGGTGGGTGTAACTACACCCGGGTGTAGAATGTATTTTCCTATATATATATATATATATATATATATTACATTCTACACCGGTGTAGTTACACCCACCCTAATATACCACCTAAACAAACTTGAAATACCCTTTATCACTTTAGGTATATTTGTATACTAATTATAAGATACTCCAATGTGAACCACACGAAAACTTGTAAATGAGTTCATAGTTTTAGCGTATTTTGTAAATACCCTTATATACGCCGCATAAAAAGGAGTATGTCGAAAAATGTACATACCACTTCAAAAATTGTTCATACCACCTAGATGGTCTTAAATACTTGTATACTACACGCACATACCCTCCGCTACGCGAGATACCCATACATGCGAGATACGATATAAGTGTACTACACCGGTGTGAAAGAGGCTTCCTATATATATATATATACACACACACAGCACTCTTTTCTTTGCCCGGTAAACTCTCTAGAACATAGATTTTTGCGTGGGCGGTGCGCGCGGCCGCCGCACCGGAGCTGTGCGGCACGTACGATCTCATCTCCCGCGCGCGCCTGCGCCTCGCTAGGAAGGAACCCGCCTGCCCGCCTGCCCGCAGCAGTTGCCGGTGATTGAAAAACGCCTAAAACTCCTGCATGTTGCAATAAGTACGCAAGCCAGGCCAGCCGGTGATTCGAAGCTTCCTCCTCTGCTCGAATCGAATCTCTAGCTATTCCCTGACCTCTCTGTCTCCCATGAATCCTGCAATGGAGCTAGCATGGGTACAATTATGCCGCCGACCGTGCATGTTTACTACAATTTGGGCACATGCAGATCGATCGACGGGATATGTACGAGCAAGTTTCAATTACGCCTGGGTAGCTTCCACATGGCCAGCCAGCCCAGCCTGCATACATAACCTAAGCTTAAACTTATGTAATCGACCACTTATTTACAGATTCTAATCTACATCGACCAACTAATGACCCCCAATTGGGTCGTCCGTTCGTAGGTCCTAAACTAAAACACCGGTCATTATACCACATTGGTACTTATGTTCCATGCATGCGTATGATAGAGCCAGCGACGCCACGCCCTGTGACACGACGCGGCCGGCCACGGCGGCATGCTTGCAATCTATACATGTGTCGTGTACTGTGTGTACTTAAACCGTGATTAATTAACTAAGGCGATGTAAAACGCTCAATCTCAGCCGTGTACGCCCCCGGCACGTTAGAGTGAGGCTGAGATGGAGGGGAGAGAGTGCGAGAGACTGCTTGTGTCGTTTATCGTACAGACGACGACTGCTCGTGCGAACCAAGATCAGTATACCCACGGTGGTGAAGAGAGTCGTTGATCCCAGATGCGTTTTGTGGGGCCGACGGAAAGGAACGCGAGCACGCGACCTGGGACACGGCGACGACACAGCGCAGACGACGGCGCAGCAGCCACGGTGGAGCTCCACAGCCCAGATCCAACAATCGGTGGACCTCCACGGCTTAGACCCGGCTGTCGATGTACTTCCGCAACTCAGGATCCGGCGCGGCTGAGGATATGCCAGCAAGATCCGTCATTACGAGCGGCTATGGAAATGAAGACGACGTCGGCGACTTGCCGGCGCCGGCCAGCTTGCCGTGTGTGCGTAGGGGTGGAAAACGGTAACGAATAATTCGTTTTATCCGATATTCGTACCTGAAAAAACACAAATATGGTAAGCAAAATTCGTATTCGAAAATGTTCATATTCGTATTCGAGAATATTCGTATCCGTATTTGTATTCGAGACTATTCGATTCGTATTCGATCCGTTTCTAGAACCCATGAAAAATCCGTACAAATTTTGTGATTCAAAATTTGAATTTAGGCGGTTTAAAACCGGTAACGGATAATTCGTTTTATCCGATATTCGTATCCGAAAAAACACGAATATGGTAAGCAAAATCCGTATTCGAAAATGTTCGTATTCGTATTCGAGAATATTCGTATCCGTATTTGTATTCGAGACTATTCGATTCGTATTCGATCCGTTTCTAGAACCCATGAAAAATCCGTACGAATTTTGTGATTCAAAATTTGAATTTAGGCGGTTTAAAACCGGTAACCGGTCAAAAATCGGTGAAAAATCGGCAAAACCGCTAGGAATCCGTTTTATCCGATATTCGTATTCGAGAAAATCCGTATTCGTATTCGAGAATATTCGCATCCGTATTTGAGAATATTCGAATTCATATTCGTATTTAAGACTATTCGATCATATCCGATCCGGGCCGGGCCACCAAGACATAACGATGTGAGCATGCTCCATGCCACCGTGCACACTGCGCACGTGCTTGGCCGCAATGATACCTCCTCACGCGAGGTTGCGCCGCCCAGTCGCCCAAATGTCTAAACCGTCCACCTCATCCTGCTGCTAGCTCCTCTCCAACAAACATGGAAACCTTCATGCATGCCAATGATACTAGTATTGTCAGTGTTCTAATACCGATCTTACATATGATTATTTAGTTCGAGGATCTCTCAAGCACTTGACTACATAGGGAAAGACACATGAATTTTATACAGATCCGGGCCTTATCCCGAGAGAATAATAACCCTACTCCTGTGTGGCTATATTGCGTATACTAATTACAATTAAGAGAAAGACTAATGCTGGGTGTCTAGCGCTCCTTTCTCCTGTAGTTTGCGTTTTCATTGTCCCCCTTCTTCCTGATGTCAACCTTTATATAGTGTACGAAGATGTGGCAATTAATGGGAACAAGGCGTCGGCTAGTGAAGACTGCCGACAAGCAAGGCGATAGTTCGAGTGCTGCTTCTCACTTGTCTAACCCCATTAAGAAATTCTTTGCAGTCGTGATTGCTTCAGAGGAAAGGGGGCTAGTTGAATTGAAGCAGAAAGCCCCTAAGATCAAGGTACCTTACTATTATGATGATAAAATCTTTTCAGTTTGCGTTTCTCATGGCTTTGTTAATCAACTCAAAATGAAGAACTGGAAAAGCTTTGTATCTTTTGTGAAGGATACTGCTGTGTCAGTGGAACCTATGATCGAAAGGCATGTTGCTTCTCAGATGGTCAAAACTAGTTTTGATCATCAAGAGGTGAAGGAAGCACAAGGAGTAGTAGCACATGCTCAGGACCTATGGCCAGATGTGGTTGCAAAAGGCCCCACTCCTCAGTGACCAGACGTGGTGCTTGTCTAGTTCTACATGTCTATCTTTAATCGTTATAGGTCCAAGATTGATGAAAAGTCCTTGGCTGATGCACTCGATGACGAGAAGGTCGAGACATAAAAGCTAAGGAATGAAAATGAAGACATATTAAAAATTCGAAATGCAAATGTTGTAACCAACGAGTTGCCCAATGAAATAAATAGTAAGTTCTGAACTTGAGACTGTTTATATGAATGACTTTGTTTTCTTTCTCTAACTCTTTTCTTTTATAGAAAAGAGGTCGAAATGGGTAAGCTCTGTACTGAGGTCGAACAAAAGAACGTAGTGGTTGGCGATCTCTCCCATCTCGGCAAAGAAAAATTGCAAAATATCAGGTTGTGGGAAGAGCAGTGTAAAAACAATGTTGCTTCTCATGACAATGAAGTCAAGAAGCTTGAGTCTCGACTAGCAGGTAAGGAAATCTTTACCTACGACCAATTTTGTTAACTAGCTTTTGGGAAGTATTTTTCTGACTAGCTTTACTCTTTTTGCAGATCAAGCAATTGAAATAAAGCGACTCCAAGAAGCTTCAACTCATTGTCAGGAGGAGACGAAGTCGATCAAGATCAATCTTTAAGACAACATCTCACTTTTGAACAATTTACTCGGTGGGCTTGGTGCTAAGGAGGTCACTCCTCTTGAAGACACCATGATGGCCTAGATGACTACAATTGGACAATAGTTGAAGCCTTAGAGAAGCTAATAACTACTCTGAAGACCAACTAGGCTAACTCACTAATAGAAGTGGTCAATGGTGCAGTGAGCTATGCCTTGGTAAACTCAAAGAATGTGACCAAACTCTGAACCTTTGACCAATCGAGGACGACTTCAACTGCTCTGGAGCAGTTGAAGCACATCTGATCGAAGAAGTGGAGCCGATTAGCCGAAAGGTTCCGGAGGAGATGCTGATTGGATCTCCTTCGTCAGAGTAGTTTGTAATAAAAAAACTTGTAGAGATAAGTCTTTTGTTAATGAAATTTTAATCTTCCTTTTCCTGCAAATTATCTTGTCAAGTAGTTAGTAACTCATAAGACAATAAAGAAATGAAAGAAACTAAAATTTAGACTAAGAATGGAAGTTATATTAATAATTTTATCCTAGCCCCTGACTATTTACTTAGCTTATACGAATAAACTAGGCAAATAGTGTAAAATAGGGTTTGTGGAAAACAGAGCAATTTGTCCAACTATTGTCGTTGACTTCAATTGTCATGTTCTGGTAGCAAAGGTTAGGAATGAGTCGACATAAGAAAGTTCCTTCTAGTGGGTACGACTACGTGCATAAAGAAAATGCTTCGACTAGGTGACGTTACCTTTCTTCGACTAGGTTAATCAAATCGAGAGCGTAAATGAGAAAAAGATAAACACTTAGTGATCCAATTTAAATCTGTTCGACTTTTCTTAGTAAACTCAATTGTTTTGTACTGGTAGCAAGAGTTGGAAACAAAGTAATGCTAGAAAGTTTCTTCCAGTGGGCAGGACCACATGTAGAGAGAAAAGACATTGACTAGGGATGTGTTCTTCTCCGATCAGTTTAAACGAATTAGGTTTACCAAAAGTGGTTGAACAAACATAAACAAAGCCCTACCTAACGTATGACAATAAAGATTGAATAAAAACTGAAAACGTTATTGAAAGAATAGAAGTACTATACATAGAATTTACATAGTTGGTCGATATTCCAAGAGTTTGAGAGGATTTCGCCGTCTTCCATGGTAGGTCATACCGAACATAGTTGTGTAACTTCGACCACTATGTAAGGACCTTCCCACTTAGGGGAAACTTTGTTCCGATTATACTCGGACTGAATTTTTTTCAACACCATGTCACTTACAGCAAGGTTGAGAGGTTAGACCTTACGATCGTACTTAAGGCTTGTTGGTAGACTGCCGAATGGACTAAGGCTTGATTCCTCTTCTCTTCGAGTAGGTTAATGTCATCTGCTCAAAGTTGCTCTTGGTTGGAATCATTGAAAATTTTGACCTTTGTTGATCGAAACTTTAGTTCTGGAGGAAGCATAGCTTTAGTCCCAAAAACTAGAAAAAATAGTGTTTCACCTATTTCCTGACTAGGAGTTGTGCGAACTGCCCATAAAACCAAGTGTAATTTTTGTACTGAAGCCCCCGAGCGCTTTACAAGCTGATCGAATACCCAAGTTTTAATCTCTTGCATTATTTGGCTATTCGCTCTTTCAACTGCCCAATTGCTTTGGGGATGAACGACAGAGACATAACACAACTTGGTACCCAATTTTTTTGTAAAATTCTTGAAACTTTGCACTCGAGAATTCTTACCATTGTCTATAATTATTCGACTTGGCACTTCAAATCGAGTAATTACGCCTCTCATCATAAACCTTTTAGTGGCTTATGTTGTTATCCCAGTCACAGGTTCAGTTTCAATCCATTTTGTGAATATGTCAATAGCCACAAAAAGGAATTCAAAGCCCCTAGTGCTTTTGGAACGAACCTAGGATATCATGACCCCATATCGCAAAAGGCCAAGAGAGAGGTATAGTATGTAAATCTTGAGCCGATTGGTGTATTTGACTGCAATAAAACTGGCATTGTACATATTTTTTAACCAACTCTTTAGCATTATGGAGGACTATTGGCCAATAAAAACCTTGTCGGAAGGCTTTTCCGATGAGTGTTCCGTAAGAAGAATGTGCTCCAGAGATGCCCCTATGTATGTCGTGAAGGAGATGTAGTCCTTCTTTCTGTGATATGCATCTTATGGGAACCTCTTGAGTACTTCATTTATAGAGTACTCATTCGACCAAAGTATACATTTTGGCCTTTTGGAATAAATGATCTGTCTCGAGATTGTCATCAGGTACTATACCCTTCTAAGATACTCATAGATAGGTCCCATCTAGGTATCCTTGTATTCTAGAGAGCATGTCGAATTAGGAGGTGTTTCGACCAGAGACGGCTTTTGGAGCTATTCCAAGAAGATTCCTTTCGATACTTGTGATCGGGAAGAAGCCATTCGAGCCAACTAGTCAGCGAGAAAATTATCCTTTCGAGGAATATATTGTATCTCAAAACTAAAAAATGCTTATTAAGATTTCTGACTTCTGATAAGTACTGAGAAATGGTCGAATTAGAGCACTGGTACTTTTTCCACCCAATTCATGACCAGTTGAGAGTCTCCTCTCACGAGTAGTCATCGAATTCTGAGCACTTTCACTGGTCGTATGCCAACCGACAAACCTTCGTATTCAGCCATGTTATTAGTGGCTGAAAAGTTTAATTAAACGATATACTTTGAGGTCTCTTACATAGGAGATTCCAGGACCACCCTAGCCTCCGAGCCACTAAGTATAAATGACCCATCAAAGTATATCATTCACTAGTTGTAGGAATTGTACTAGGGATCTTGAACAAGTTTAGGATTTGTCCATTCAATGATAAAGTCTACCAAGATCTGTGATTTAATTATCGTTCGGGACACAAAATGGAGGTCGAATTCTCCAAGTTTGACTGACTATTTTTCCATGTGTCCCGCTGCTTCCCTGTACTCGAGAACCTCTCCTAAGGGAAACTTAGATGGCACAATAATTTTGTACACCTAAAAATAATGTCTGTCTCAGTTTCCTCGAAGACATGAGAAGGGCATACAAAAGTTTTTGAACCTAAGAGTATCGCTCCTTAGGCCTGTGTAAAACTTCGCTTACGTCGTAAACTAGTCGTTGGATGCCTTCGCGTTCTGCAACTAGTGTTGCGCTAACTGCCTATGGTGTGGTAGCTAGATATATTAAGATTATATTTTCTAGTTTCAGACATACCAGAATAGGCGCACTCATAAGATACCTCTTGACATCCTCAAAGGTATCGTTAGCCTCCTTTGACTACTTGAAACCCTCATGCTTCCTTAGAATAAGAGTCCTTTTTCTCCCAATTGTGTGATGAAATGATTTAAAGCCGCCATGCACCCTGTGAGCATCTGGACTTCTTTCTTAGAGGTTGGAGGATGCATTTGCTTTGATACCTCTTATAGAAATATAGGAATTCGAGCAATTTTCCTGAAGAAACTCCAAACTCACATTTCTCAGGATTGAGTTTCAAACAATGTTTTTGGAGGTTGTCAAATGTTTCTTGCATGTCAAAAATATGATCAAGTTCTTTAATTCTTCTTACGATTAGATCGTCAATATAGACTTCCAAATTTTTGGTCTAGTTCAGGTGAAAAAGTCAATTGCATCATTCGTTGAAATGTAGGACCAACATGTTTCAGACCGAATGGTATTTTGACATAACAAAATATCCCAAATGGCATAATAAATGCGGTCTTCTCTTCATCTTCTAGACACATACTAATCTGATGATAACCAGACTATGCATCCAAAAAACTTAATAGTTCACAACCAGCAGTAGAATCATCCAACTAATAGATACGAAGAAGAGGGAAATTATTTTTTTGACAAGCTTTATTAAGATCATTATAGTCTATGCATATACGCCACCTACTATTAAACTTTTTAACCATTAGAGGGTTAGCAAACAACTCCTAGTGGTTGACTTATTTTATAAATCCCGCTTTCAATAACTTGTCCAATGCTGATCTAATGGCATCCTATTGATCAAGTGCAAATCTTTGTAGCTTTTATTGTACATGTTTCTTGTCTGGCCATAAAGCTAGCTTGTGCTTGATCACCTCCCTGGGGACTCTGAGCATGTCGGGTGACTGCCATGCGAAGACATCTACGTTAGCCCAAAGGAAGGTGATGAGGGCGTCTTCCTATGCGGGATCAGAAGTGATTCTGAAGTGAACGGTCTTCAAGGATTCCTCTGGATCCATCATAACTTCTTTGACTTGTTCGTTCGGCTTTGGTGCAGCTTTAGGCTTTGAATGCTTGGTCAAAGGCTGTGCCTTACATGCTTCTCGAGTTAGTAACTGACCAACCATCCCGAGCGATTTGTGATCGCATGTAAGCGCCATGTTTTTGTCACAGCGGACTGTGATTACTCCTTTGGGACCTAGCATCTTAAGACATTCATACCCATAATAAGCAACAATTAAAAATTGTGCCAAAGTTGGTTGCCCGGGTATAGCATTATAAGTCGTGTCAAAATCGACCACATTAAAAGAAATTTTTTCTGTCCTAAAATTGCCTAGAGAACCAACTGTTATAGGAAGAGAAACTTCACCAACTTGCTTGCCCAAAGATCCCGGTTCGATCCCACAGAATGAATATCGTACAGGTTTTATTCTGATCCAAGGAACTTGCATCTCATCCAAGGCACTAATAAATAAAATATTTAATGAACTATCACCATCAATCAACAGTCGATTTACTCGATAATTATTGATGGTGGGCTCGATCATAATCGAAAATCGACCTGGTCGAGTTGAAGGAATCAGACAGTCATTTTCTCAAAGGAGATGGTAATTTTCAACCACTTCAGAAAATTATTGACAAGAGAAGGGTCAATGGAGTTTACCTCTCGTTCGACAGCTTTAAACTATCATTTTGACTCGTCTGTAAAAAATCCTCTGTTGATTTGCTCGATGGTGTGCTTCAGATCTTAGAATGGCATATTCTCGTCATCGTCCGACTGCTTCCGACCATTTGTCTATCCTAACTACTCGAATGTAGGAAGTAGTCCTTTGCCAGAGTAGTAGTCTTTGAGTCTTTGTTGAAAAAAAAAAACGACAGTTGCGAAGGTCGTGTCCTTACTTTTTTATGGAGAGGACACCACCTAGGCTTGTTATCCTTCTGTATAGAGAATATGCCATTGCCCTATCAAAGTACTGTTTGCTCCTTATCGCTTATGGCTAAGACCTCCTTAGAACTGTTGGCTTGAGGCTTTTGGCCTTTTGTATTGTTTTTGGATTTCTCGGCCTTCTTTTCCTTCTTTTTGCTACTTTTGTCTACCTCTTTAGGACTCTTATATGCTCGATCGATGGTTTTACTACACTCAACTACTTCAGCAATAGTCGCATATTGGTAACCTTCTTGAGGAGTTCAACGATAGTAGTAGGAAGATTCAAAGTGATATCTTCAGTGAACCTTCTATTGCAGACTCCTTGCTTGAATGCTCTGATAACAAAAGCGTTAGAAACCTCAGGTATGGAATTATGAACCTGACTAAAACATCTAATGAATTGACGTAAGGTCTCATAGCTGTTTTGTCTCATCCTGTGTAGGTCATTCTCCTTCCCAGGGTGATTGTAGGTGCCCTGAAAATTGGCTAGTAGAAGGTCACAATGGTGTTCCCACGAATAGATTGACTGTAGTGGTTGATTAAATAACTACGATCGAGCAGATCCCTCGAGCATAGCCAGAAGGTAATTCGCCACGACATGTTCTCCTCCTCCTACTGCTCAAATGGTGGTCGTGTAAATTTGAAGAAATTCGATGGGATTTTGAGATCCATCGAACTTCTCTATGTTTACCGGCGAAATAGCGATGGCCAGCGAACTACTCAGAGATCAGGTGTAAAAACCCAACATTCGGTAACAAGATCATGATGCCTCCTTTACGAAAAAGGATGATTGACGTCTCCAGACAATCATATTCGACAATGCCCAACAGTTGTTAGCCTCGACCTATGATAGGTCTTGGCCCTACGAGGGTAATATTCTTCATATTCCATCTGCAGTTATAGATTTCTAGCTCGAAGTGGTGATGACCACCTCCTCTAGAAGTTTGCCGATCTCGAGATGTTCGAAAAACTCTTCTCCGACTGAAGTTATGGTTGGGAGAACGATGTGACCTATCGCCATGTCAATTTTCACGAGGTGAGTTATTCAAGCGACTAGTGTTTATCGTAGTCGTACCTATTTGACTCCCAGAATTGTACCGACAAGATTGCTCGAGTCTGGCCATCGTGCTCCGTAGTCTTCGTGTGATCTGCTCAGCAAAATGGTCATAACCTGGCACTCGTCCAAGTTCTTGAGTTGGGTTTTTGAGCAAGTCATTTATACCCTGAAGCTCTTGAGCCTCCTCGGATTGATACAGGGTGCGCCTAGGCAAAGCCCTCTAGGCTACCAAACTTCTCCTCTGGATGGTTTCAAGATCTTCTCCGGATAGAGAGTGATTATTTGGAGGATTTATCCTATGCTTATCAGAATATTGACCTCGTCTATCACCGGAGGCGTCCTCGCCATCACTACGAGAGGTCACAATGTGCGAGTAGCTAAGAGCATCCTCAGTCCATCGATGATTTAGTTGCTCTTTCCTCCATAGAAGTTGAATACATTGCCGCATCTGAAACAACAAAGAAAGGTGTATGGCTGAGGAAATATCTTGCATCACTTAAGGTTGTGGAAAGTGCATCACAACCAATCACAACTTTCTATGATAATCAGGTACTGATCAAGGTCTCAAAGGATCCTAAATTTCATAGTAAAAGTAAACATATTGAAGGAAGGCTTCACTGTACTGTTCGTTTAGTTTATTTGCCTAGCATTGATATGGTTGCAGATCCACCGACTAGACTAGTTAGTCAGAAATTATTTTCTAAGCATGTTAAAGACATGGGATTTCAATTTATTGATTAAAATGTTTCAGCCAAGTGGGAGATTGTGGATTTTTATGTGGCTTTCAATATTTATTATGGTTATTATATGTTTAACTTAATATGGAATTATTCATATTATTGATACAAGTCTAGGGAAAAATTTGATGCGAAATTTAACTCGAGGAATTAATACTCGAGGTGCCAGGAACGACTGTGCTGGAATATGGTATACATATTTATTGAGATAGAGTCTACAGAAATTTAAAATGCATGTATATGTTTAACGCAGATACAACATAGGGCAGGATAGCTGAGTTTGTTTAGTGGGATCGACTCTGCAGGCTGTTGACCCACATGATCAGATTGGAATTGATCTCGTAAATAATATGACCATGGTAAATGACTCGCATATGTGTACCAGTGACCAATATATTTTAGACTCACAAAATTGGTCGATCTAATCGTGGTTGATGATATGTGTAACATCCTGAAAATTTTAAATTTGCAAATACGAAACTATTGGATTATTTTGCAATATATTTTATTGGAATTTGGATTTTAATGGTGTTTCTTTAAATTTTGGTTGAGATTCCAATAGTTGCAAACTATGAAAAAAAACACATTAATAAGCCATAAAGAAACTATGGAACTAAAGGAAACCTCTAATTATGAATTCGAATATGAAAAGATGGTCCATCATAAGGAGGGAGAGGTTTAAATTAAAATCTAAAATTTCATTTTGAAAATAGTATTAAAAGAAGAAGAAGAAGGTAATAAAAATAAAGAAATTTATGCAAAGAAATTCTTCATACAAAAGTATGTGTAAAAAAATAGGCTTTGAAATATATATGTGAATAAAAATAATAATAATAGTAAAACATATCTCTAAAAGGTTGAAGCTAGAAATTCTTCCTTTTAAATTTAATTAGCATTCGAAACCCAAATGTGGACATTCAAAAATTTATATATAGTTTATAGCAAAAATAAATAAATAAATAAATAAAATCAAAATATAGTTTATGGTGAGAACATTTATAATAACAATAACTACATGCCTTAGATTCAACATTGGTTAAAATTAAAACATACAGTTATTTACACATTAAATCTATATCACCGTTGGGCAGAAATAGAGATAAAGCATAAAACTCATCAATTAAAATTATAATACTGTTATTATCAACGTTGGTCAGAAAATAACAATATCATAATTCACAACAATTCTCAAAAAATTAAATTCTCCCGTTGGTTCGAATTTAATTGAAAGAGTAATCAACATTAATTTTTGCAGCGGAAAAACATTAAAAACAATTAAATTCTTACTCAGAAGAATTTTATTACTGTACTCAGCTAATCTCTGGAAAAATAACACGTTGATGCAAAAATTTACAGAGATTCTATTCAAATTTCTATCAAAATTCATTCACAAAAGCTTCTGAAAATAAATAAAACTCAAAATCGAGTTCTTGTTTAAAACCGCCATTCGCCCGGTCCACACCATGCCCATGGCCCGCCTCGCCTCCGGAGCCCATGGCGGCCTCGCGCACCATGCCCATTGTGGCCTCGCGCCCGCGCAAGCGGCCTGCCTCGCACTCGCGCCCACTCGCTCCGCTCGGCGCGATCTCAGCCGTCGGATACCATCCAACGGCTCGGCGGCGAACTCGGCGGAACAAAACCGCACACGGCGGACACCCCCGAAAACCCTAGCTCATTTCCTCCTCTCCCCTCTCTCACTTAACACTCGAGCGGCGGCGGCGGAAGAGAAAGAAGAACTGGCGCCACCGCGGGCCCTCTCGCCGGCGTGCGCGCTCCCCTCGGGTGAGAACGCCGCCGTCGGCGGCTCCGGTGGCGGCCCTTTGCACGCGCCCGGCGAGCTCGGATCCGTCCCGCGCGATCGGCGGCGGCCCTACACGTGGAGCGCCGGCGCGCACGCTTCGGCCGGTCTCGCACGCCACGACGACGACGGCGGCGGCGGCGGCGGCGTAAGTCCCGGCCTTTTCGGATCTAGGGTTAGGGTTTTTTCTTTTCTTTTCTTTTCCTCGCTATGATACCATTGTTAGATCTTTTCTCTTTTCTTTTGGTGTTCTTGATCGGGTTTGAGTGAGAAGAAGAGAGGGAGAGGGGATTAGGGTTAGGGTACCGACCGTCCGAAGTAGAGGAGGTAGGGTTGGCCATTGCGGTTCGTCGGTGAGGTCTGCGCACGGGCAGCGACGGTCGGTGAAGAAGGAGAGTGGTCGCGGCGGCGTAGTACGGTGACGATGGTCCTTCCCGTCGCTCTGCTGCGCGTCCCTCTAGATCGGTCTAGGGTTTGTTGGGTGGGGATTGCGGCTCAGGTCAACCTCGTTCCATGTGCCGTCGGTCCCCACCCATCTATTTATAGCGCAGCGCGACAGGGGGCCCATCAGCCAAGGTTAGGCTGTGCGCCCGATCAGGGCGCGGATCAAGGCCCCGATTAGCCGTTGGGCTAATCGGGAGAGAGATCAACTAACATAGTGTGCTCACACTCGCTCTCACAACAAATCCAGATTCACGAATCAGATCACTGCGCCTCAGCAACACTATTGTTCATGATGGCGAAGAATATGAAGATGTCAAGGGCTAGGTCGCGAACCTCCAGTTGGCTGTCTGTGGGCATGTCCTGAGGGTTCACCCGATGTGCTTCATTTTTCCGCTGCTGTAATTCAATGATTTCGGCCTATGAGTAAGTTTACTATTTTATTTATACTTCCGCATGGTATGTATTTGATATTCATTTTCTGTAACTGTGGGCACTATCTACTGATCCAGGGAATAATGCATTAAATCACAGAGAATTCCAGATAGTAAAATCTGGGTCCCTACAATATGGTTCAGAAATCTTATGGTATACCGGAAACAGGTAGTTCGCTTTGTAACATTTGAAAGTGGAGTCTATAAATAGGTTTCTACTCTTCAACCTCGTATGTAATTATGAGCGGTACTATAAAAAGACAAAGGAATGAAGAATAGTCTGAAAAACCTCTAAAACCTCTAAAAAATCAATCTAGGTTTAAGAAAACCCAACAGTGCATAATCTCTAACCAATCCGTCGGCGTAAAGGAACGAGGAGGAAAGCTTATGGTCTGTGTCTTTCACACGATACGCCCACTAATTCACAAGGACGATGATTACGCTTTTTCGCAAAAAAAAAGCATAATTATTGTGTCTAGATTGTTAAAGCGGCATGAACGTCCATGTGAGATCTTTACCAAAAAAATACTTGAACCGTTGCTTCGATTTTATTAGGAAATTTGAAAGAGGCCTTCTTTTGGACGCTAGATCTAGACACTAGCATCAGACGCGTTGCTACATTTGTTGTCCATATGTGTAACATTTGTCCACCATCTGTATAGCAAAAGAAAAAAAGATGGCTGTTTTTATTGCAACATTTTTTGTTACGTGCATGTAGCAATCAACAAGAATAGAGTAACATTGACATTTTTATCAAACATTTTTGTTGTATATATAGCTAAGAAATATTGTATACATACCTGAAAAAAGATACATCAGAGCGTACAATGAGAGTACTATCATAGTTCTTTGTTTTTTTATTATATACATAGCCAAGAAATGTTGGGTGAGAAATGTTGCATCAGAGCGTACGATGAAAGTACTCTTATTGTTCGTTGTTTTTTTGTTGTATACATATCTGAGAAATGCTATATACATAGTCAAGAAATATTGCAACTGTCTAATTTTTACCTGTTTCTCCGTATGTATAAACAGTAGCATTTTCCTTTCTTTTTAGATCGGGAGAACAGGGTACCATTACGGGTGCAAATGGAGCAGATATTTTTCGACCGTCCGTCCGTCCGTTTTAATTCAGATACAATTTGGAGCAAATTTTCGGATATCCAAAGGTTTTGTCGGATACGGAAACGGAGTTGGATATTTTTTGTCGGATACGGAAACGGATTCGGAAAAAGCATTATCCGACGGATACGGAACTATCTGGGTATTTTTCCGGATAGTTACCGAATAGTTACTGGATATGGAAACAGATAGTTACCAAATAGTTTCTCCTTTACACTCTACGCTTGTTCAGTAAGAAATAAAATGTTTTCTGATTGAAGATCTATGTTAAGAAATTAAGCATACATTTATTACTGGGACTGTGACATGCACCGGACAAATTGAGCTTGTTGAGAAGAAGTATAAGAAGTGTATCTCGAAGGTTTGGGACCACTATATTAAATATACGGTGACTGTTGACACAAAAAATAGTGGAAAGGAAGAAAGGAGAAACAACTTTAGGTGCAGTGCAATAAATATCCTCACAAAGCTCGATGTGAGATCTTAAGGGGTACGAAGGTTTTGTGGAATTATTCGCTAAATGTAATGAAGTTAAATGAAGTAGTGATGTACTTGACTATTTGGTTATGGGCAATTCGTACTTTTGAACTATGTAGTATGTAGCTAGTAGCTACTAATTGTTTAGCTAGTCTCTATCATTTACTTGCTACTTTGCTAGGTAGAATTTACTAGTTGTTTAACTTGTCCCTGTCACCATGTGAAATTTGCTTTCGCGTATTATCCGATCAAATATTCGTGACCGAAACTAACCGTATTCGAAGTGGTATGTATTCGCTCCGTATTAATGACCGAGAATATCCGCATTCGTATTTGTATCCGGCACTATTCATGTCTGACTCCGACTCCGATAAAAAATATGAAAAAAGATATGAAATAAGCAATATCCATTCGTATTCTTTCCGTTTGCACCCCTAACTACCATAACAGGAAGCGTTACGGGAACAGGGCAGTCTTGTCAGAACAGTGGACCGGTTGGTCTTGTCTTCACTAGCAATCTACGTATACAGTTTTCCAGTCAATTTCTTTGTGATATTCGGAAATCTTCGTTCTAAAATCCCGTCAAAAATCTAAGCGATAATGTGATGCTAAAATCTAAATAGCCATGAAATTGCCCGTTCCTTTCAATTTTTCAACTTTTAGCTTCAATTTTTTAAAATAATTTATTATTTATTAGAATAATAAGTTGTGGTTTAAAGAAACAGAAAACAGGCCCAGTGTCTTCACTGGGTCACATAAGGCAGTAAGAGCACGTACAATATAAACGTTTAGAGAGATGCTTAGTAATTAAAAATTAATTTTCTTACCACATGGGATAAATAAGACTCTTATTTTGAAACATCGATGCTTAAATAAGCATTGATACTTAGTAAGTGTTTATGTGTATAACTATATCTAATTAAAAGATAATATAACATCTAATAACTTATGGAAGAGATGTTTATATTGGAGAAAGTAACTTTTACTTAGGTGCATGATGATATAGCTATATTATCTTCCTTTAAGCATTTATATATAAATAAGTTGTAACTCAAGCTGTGGCCAGAGCTACGAGCAAGACTCCAATCCTCCCCTGAAGAAAAATCCCGTCACCAGTTGTGTTGTTTGACTTGCTTCTTCCTTTCTGGAAGGGCAAGCCTACACTGCCGGCCGATCAAGCAGAGCTGTACGCTACTACTGGCCTACTACTACCACACCGTCTCCCACCTGATCCGGCCCGAGATAAACACCGCGACAGTACAGGACAGGAGGGAGGGAGCACAAGCCCCTCTTGCCCTCCGCCACCGAGCGCGCGCGAGAAGGGGAAGGGTAGGCGATGACATGTCCGGGTCCGACGTGGCCGATCCTGCCGGGCGGCTGCCCACCTCCCGACGAGACACCGGTCCTCACCCTGCCGCCCCCCCGGTCCCTCGACGTCACCCACGTGCCCTACCCCTCCCTCCTGCCCTATATATACCCTCCTTCCCATCCATCCACCACCACACAGCACGCACAACCGGAGGCATTGTTCCATTGCCACCGCCGATCCATCACAACTCACAGGCATCTAATCGTCCTCTGCTTCCTTTCCGGTTCTTCTACTCTAGTAGTAGCTAGCTAGCTCTGCTCCTCTGTTTGAACCACACTGAATGTCCGTGATGACGGAAGTGCTGGCGGCGACGGCGCTGCGTTCGCCGGCGGCGGGGTGCGACAAGGACGCGGAGAAGCTGAGGTTCATCGAGGGGATGACCTCCAACGTCGACGCCGTGCAGCAGCGCGTCCTGGCGGAGATCCTCAACCGTAATGCCGAGGCCGAGTACCTGGCCCGCTACGGCCTCGCCGGCGCCACTGACTGCGCCGCCTTCCGCGCCAGGGTGCCCGTCGTCACCTACGAGGACCTGCAGCCCGACATCCAGCGCATCGCCAACGGCGACCGCTCCCCCATCCTCTCCGCCCATCCCATCTCCGAGTTCCTCACCAGGTATACGAGACATGTCCATAAGGTTCAAAATGGAATCTTTAATTTGGCTGCGCTAATTTCCGCTATGCTCCGGTGCTGAAAATTCTTGTCTTTCCTGAAGCTCCGGGACCTCGGCCGGCGAGCGCAAGCTGATGCCCACCATCAAGGAGGAGCTCGACCGGCGGCAGCTACTCTATAGCCTCCTTATGCCGGTCATGAACCTGTAAGCTAGCTCAGTTCATGTTCATCCCCTAATTGATTTGACATACAGCCGACAAGTCATAGTCATACATAGCCAGTACAGCAAAAGCATGTCATGATGATTACTCGTGAGATGGACGGTTCGAAGTAATAATACGCCGATTAAATCTTGATTAGGTATGTGCCGGGGCTGGACAAGGGCAAGGGGCTCTACTTCGTCTTCGTCAAGTCGGAGACCACGACGCCGGGCGGGCTCACGGCGCGCCCCGTCCTGACGAGCTACTACAAGAGCGAGCACTTCAAGAACCGCCCGTACGACCCGTACCACGACTACACGAGCCCCACGGCCGCCATCCTCTGCGCGGACGCGTTCCAGAGCATGTACACGCAGATGGTCTGCGGCCTGTGCCAGCGCCACGATGTGCTCCGCGTCGGCGCCGTCTTCGCCTCCGGCCCCCTCCGCGCCATCAGCTTCCTCCAGCTCCACTGGGAGCAGCTCGCCGCTGACATCGAGGCGGGATACCTCACGCCGCGGGTGACCGACCCGTCCGTCCGCGAGGCTGTCGCTGGCATCCTCCGGCCGGACCCCGAGCTCGCCCGCTTCGTCCGCGCCGAGTGCTCCACGGGCGACTGGGCCGGCATCATCACCCGCATCTGGCCGAACACCAAGTACCTGGACGTCATCGTCACTGGCTCGATGAAGCAGTACATCCCCACCCTCGAGTACTATAGCGGCGGCCTGCCTGTGGCGTGCACCATGTATGCCTCGTCGGAGTGCTACTTCGGCCTCAACCTCCGCCCGATGTGCCACCCGTCGGAGGTGTCCTACACCATCATGCCCAACATGGGCTACTTCGAGTTCCTCCCTGTCGACGAGGCGAGCGGTGTGGCGTCCGGCGACGCGGCGCAGCCGGTGGACCTGGCCGGCGTGGAGGCCGACCGCGAGTACGAGCTCGTGGTCACCACCTACGCCGGGCTGTACCGGTACCGCGTCTTCGACATCCTCCGTGTGACCGGGTTCCACAATGCGGCGCCGCAGTTCCGGTTCGAGCGCCGCAAGAACGTGCTGCTGTCAATCGAGTCCGACAAGACCGACGAGGCGGAGCTGCAGCGCGCCGTGGTACACGAGCCACGCGTGCACCAATAGCATGCCCGGGCACTACGTCATCTACTGGGAGCTGCTGACCAAGGGGTCCCAGAGCGGAGGCGCGGCCGCGGCGGTGGGCGGCGACGTGCTGGACCGGTGCTGCCTGGAGATGGAGGAGGCCCTGAACGCGGTGTACCGCCAGAGCCGGGTCGCCGACGGGTCGATCGGGCCGCTGGAGATCCGCATGGTCCGCGGCGGCACGTTCGAGGAGCTCATGGACTACGCCATCTCTCGCGGCGCATCCATCAACCAGTACAAGGTGCCCCGCTGCGTCTCCTTCCCGCCCATCGTCGAACTGCTCGACTCCCGCGTCGTGTCGCGTCACTTCAGCCCCGCCCCGCCGCACTGGACGCCGGCCCGGCAGTCGAACTAGACCGTGATCGATGCCGATGGTCGAGAACAGCTAAAGCTTATACCGAGCGGGCCGTGAAGCACGGCGCTGCATCACGTTCAGTGTCACCGTAGTAGAATGATATATACTCGTGTTGGAAAACATGGACAGGCCTCCAAGCTCAGTCCATTAATAGGTACTCTTTACTTAGTCTATAAATAAAAAATACTAATTATTATTACTTATACCTTTGAAAAGAACCGGCAATAAAGAAGAAGAGCCTCTTATCTCCCTATATTCAATCTTAATGTTGGAAAACATGGACGGGCCTCCAAGCTCAGTCCATTAGTAAGCACTCTCTACTTAGTCTATAAATAGGAGTTCCCAATTGTTATTGCTTGTACCTTTGAAAAGAACAGGCAATAAAGAAGAAGAGCCTCTTATCTCCCTATATTCAATCTTTTATTATTTTCGCATTATTTATGCTTGATCCACTCTATCACATAAGAGGAATCGTACGGACTGGACTCGCTAGCGACGGTTCCTCAACATGTTATCAACATGAATTGCTCAGGTGGATCGCAAGGTAATCATTCACAGATTACATTACCTATCTAGATCACTTTAATTCCATAAATTTCGCTTTTTAGAATATTTTGTACGGTGTAAATCTGCTCTAATCTACCGCGAGTAGACTTGAAGTCACCGGCCATGCCGATCGGTAGATTTGCACAAAGAGTAGATGTTGATTACACTGTAGATTAAAAAAATAACGTACAGCCGCGCCGTATGCACGCTGTTGCACCACACCACCAGCATGAGGCCGCGCCGTTGTGCCGCCCACACATGGCCACACCGCTGGGCCGCCGCACCTCGCCACCCGCATGCGGCCGAGGCACATCATGCCGCCTGCATGCAGGCATGACCACCGCGCTGTGTCGTCGCACCTCCCGCACGAGGCTGCGCCGTTGAGCCACGGTGACCCTTGCTGCCTGAACATGGCCAAACTTCGTGTTGCGCACCGGCCGAAGCCGTGCAGCTTGCATGCGACCGCGATCGTGCACGCTGCCCATACACGCCGTTGTGCCACACCACCACCATGAGGCTGCGCCGCCGACACGTGCCGCGCCACTCGCACATGGCTGTTCCGCCACCGCTGCTGCATGGCTCCTAGGCGATGCGCCGTGCGTTCGCCTCCCGTACAAGGTGCCGACTTCGCGTTGCACATCGTCACCGGCACGGACCCGCGCCGCAGCTTGGCCGTCGCCCGCCTCCGCAGAGGCGCCGTTACCCGATCGTCGTCTTGCCGTGCCATCGCGTCATACGCATACGGCTACGCGCCCGTAGCCGCATCGGCCTTCCGCCGCGCTAGCCCGCAGCTACGTCGGCTTGCCACCGCGCCAGCTTGCAGCCCTACAAGACCACCGCTACGTCGGCCATGCGGCCGTCGCCGCCACCATCGCCATCCCGCGTGAGCGCCGCCGCTGGCCTCGCATGGCGGCTGCCGCCGCTCGGCCCTACCCGAGCCGCTTGGTCGCGAGCTCGCTCGCCGCCACCGCACGCCGCCACCACCGCTGGACCGAACGCCGCGTCCATCGCAGGCTCAAACGTGCCGCCGCCGTGTGCGTAAATGGGGTAGGTAAACCCCGCCCCCCCCTTTGTCGGTGGCCGTGGGCTGGCCTGATTCGCCAAAAAGAAAAAAAAGGGGCCCGGTCGGACAGAGGAAAGAAACAAAAGAAAAAAGGGGAAGGAGGGCCAGCGGCCAAATTTGCAATGTGAAAAATTTTCTCAGAATTGAAAATTTGTGGATAAGCCCATGAAAATTGTAGAATTCTCTAAAAATTTGTATTCCAACATAAAACGGTCTCAGAAATTTAAATTTTGAATTGTTTTTAACATTTGAAGCATGTTTAGCACTGTTATTATTACTTTCTATGCTTTCCTGTATTTAATTATGGTTTTGATTAATTGTAATTATTTAAATTGCCTTAATCATAGAAATTAACAGTAAAATTATAAAAATGCACATAAAATTCTGAAAAATTACGAGAACCTTTTGTACCATTATCCTGTAGTAAACTTATATATTCCTTTTATGCACATGTAGAAGGCAGTCATCACGAACCGGGAGTTCGAGGAGCTAACCTAGCATAGCTAAAACCACTTGAATTGGGCTTCTGATGTCGAGATTGTACTCGGTGCCAAGAAGCTCCGCGTTGCCATTAGGATTGGTGCATCAAAAGATGCCAAACCTACACCTGAGGAAAATGATCAAGAACTTCACTTCCTCAGGCACCACCTCTGTCTCATTCTTAAGAATGAGTACATGACAGAGAAGAGAGTTAGCATTATGGATTGTACTAAAGAAGCGGTTCAAGAAGCTAAAGTATACCATTCTTCCTCACGTAGAGTAAGAATGGATCTGATTGAGATTTGCTGATTTCAAGATGGTTGGGGAGTATATTTCTGCTCTACACAAAATTTGCACCAGTCTTCAACTCTGTGGCAGGCAGATCACATATGAGCAGAAGATTGAGAAGACCCTCTCTACCTTTTACCCTAGTGCAGTGCAATCTGTGCGCAACTATCATCAAGATGACTACAAGGAGTATGTTGAATTGATTGATATTATGCATGTTGCAGATGCTTACGATGAAATTCTCTACAAGAACTTTGTCGCACAGCCACCTGGGAGCTCCGCTGGCCGTAAGGCCAATGTTGGGAGCTACAATATGCGGAAGCCTATAATGAAGAAAATGGGAAGGAAGGGCAAAGCCGCAGCCTAGAAAGGCGAGTCACTTGCTCCACAAGAGGGTAAGGCTAGCAAACCAAAGCGGGACGACAAGTCCTATTGTTAGCAAGACCAAACCTGTTACAGGTGTGGCAAATGGGGGCACTGGTCGCGGATCTGTATAGAGACGCAATACATTGTCGATGCCTTTTAGGCCAAGAAGAAGGAGGGCGGCAAGGGAAAACATGAAACCCACTTTACCTCCGTTGAGTTAGAGAATTCTAAGCAGCTGCCTGCACCAATAGAGGCCGATTCCACTCCTGCAGCAGCACCCTCCCTTAACATTGTAGCCGTTGCCGCCATGATCTCCCAGGAAGAGCATCTCACCCATGAGAAGATAGCCGCTGAAGTCTCTGGTTTCGTAGCAGATTCAATCTAATGCACAGAATGCATTTAAACATTAATTGTCATTTATTTTAATGTGTGGAAGGAATAAGTTAGACTTTGCATTGATGGTTCTCAAACAATTTTACCGTGATGGTTGGATGATATTAATTATTTCATTCATTTATTCAATCAAGAATAGCATGATATGTTCTTGTATTTGAATTATTTTATTTATGTGTTGATTGTCTCCTACCACAGATTAATAAAGTACTTTATATTAGAACACGTGTGGCGCCCAATAGAGGAAGTGTGCTTAGCTGATAGTGGCACAACGAATATCATCTTGAGAGAGACGTAATTCTTTTAGTCAATTAGCAAGAATGCTGGCAGTCTTACAACAATCGCCGGTAGCGATGCTTGCATAATAGGCACAGGAAGAGCCATAATTATACTCCCAATTGGCACAACTTTGGTCATTCAAAAAGCCTTGTTGTACCCAGAATCGACTAAAACAAGTGGAAAGAGAGTATTAGAAAGACTTCCTTCATTCGAATCCAGCTATACTACACTAATATTAAGGCACCCACAACCTATACTGTCCTGAAAACCATATTTAGAAGCTCTGAACTTTTCTGCCTTTAGCATGATAGATTAGGCCACCCAGGTCTTAGGATGATGAGAAATATAATTAACAATTCATAGGGACATAATATCAATGTAAACAATTTCTAGAGATAGGAAGATATTGTGTGCCCCGCATGTGCCACCGGGAAATTAATCACTATACCTTCTGCTCTGAAAGTGAACAATGAAATCCCTCCATTCCTGGAACGCATCCAAGGAGATATTTGCGGTCCTATACACCAACTGTCAGGGCCATTAAATATTTATAGTGCTCATTGATGCTTCCTCGAAATGGTTACATGTATGTTTATTATTCCTGAGAAACCACGCCTTTGCAAAGTTGATCTTGCAGATAATTCAAATTAAAAAAATTCCCTGATCATCATATAAACTCCATCAGAATGAAGAATGCTGAAGACTTTACTTCAAAGGTGTTTGATGATTATTGCATTGCAATGAGAATTAAAGTTGAGTATTCCGTACCACACGTCATCACCGGTGCGTTGCTGCTCCGAGGGTCCTTCACAGGCTGCTTCAGTTGTCCTCGCCGGACCGAGCTCGGAGGTTGCGCTTCTCTTCCACTTGGTGGTCGACGCCGCCGCCTTCTTCAGGGTTGACGCATTCTTTGGTGTCAATGTCTCTGCTTTTTTCAGCGCCATCGGCTCCGACCACTCCCACCTTAACTCATAGCTTCTATGATATCCTCACGAATGGCGTCAACTGTTGTGGTTACACACCAAACAATAAAAGGGAGTTTACGAGGGGACCATGAGGAGGCTGCCCATAGCCTTGCACACCCTGGAGATGGCAATAGAAGTTTGTGCTAGTATATGGAAGTTTGTGATGTCTGGCTTTTGGCTAAAAAAGCGAGTTCTTGCCTTCCTCATGGCACACTCAGGCAAGTATTTATAGCAGCGGCCGATCTGGTGGTCGCGTTGGTTGGGAACTACGGCAGCGGCAGATGATGATGACGGTGGTGACAACATAGACGGCGGCTGATCCGGTGCGTCGTGGCGGCTGATGGCGATGACAGAGACAGCAGCCGGTGACGACGACGATAGTGGTGGAAACGAAAGGAGCTAGGTTACCATCCTATCTCTGATACTATGTTATGAATATTATGTGTATATTCATAAGACCCAAAGGGCAATATATATAGATAGTACAAAAGGAATATGCCTAATCTAACGGAAGGATCATTTCATCTGCCTAGAACACTGAGGGCACGATAAAGAGAGGACATAAAGGCCTCTGTCTATAGTAGTTCTTCTCAAGAGAGCACGCGAAACACTATGTACTTATTACATGAGGTAGAATTCAGGAATTTCTTCTCAATCAACAATAATAGGAAGCAATTCAAATGATCATTCAACTGTAATAAGTATCTTTGTCAGGTGATGGACGTTCCGAATAGAGGCAATAGGAGAGAATTTGACTAGCAGGATGCGGATTGCGCCCAGGAGCCGTGAGGAAGCTGTAGCTAGGGAGAACCTAGCTCTAATCTGATGATCTATTTTTAACAATCAAATCTATTTTAAAGGAAAGGGTCTTAAGGATCCATCTAATCTGATCTTAAGGATCTTATCTTTACTAACTATATTTTGCAAGCAAGTAGAGCGCTGGCTGCTCATGCCCTAGCCAGATTTGTGGCCTTGCGGCGCCGGCCATAAACCTAACCCCACATGACATCTCTCCCTTCCTCGACGAATAGCTCATCCTCGAGCTGGAAGGAGGGATAAGACTCTTTAAAAGTAACAACATCTTCCCATGAGGCATCAGCATCTGGAAGTCCCTCCCATTGGACAAGAATCTGCCACCGGTCCCTAGCCGGCGCACACGAAGCACCGTCGCTGGAGATGGGATGACACGGCCGTGAAGAAGGGGTGGCAATGGCGGGGTAACTGCTGGAGGAAGGCCCTCATACTTCTTAAGGAGATTGACATGGAAAACGTCATGTATGCTCGCTGCTTTGGCAATTTCAGCCGGTAAGCAGTGTCATTTATCTTGGAGATAATGCGGTAAGGTCCAAAATATTTAGGACCAAGCTTCCCTCTTTTTGCACCCGACAAAATAGCGGCCACCCTATGATGAAGGCACAACCACACAAAGTCTCCTTCAACAAACTAGATGGCATGATGCTTTCGGTCATAAACTTTTTGTAGAATTCTTGGGCATGCTATAGGCGACTGCGAACATCAGTCAAAAACAGGTCGTGGTCCTGCAGTTCTTGATCCACTGTCGTGGTATGTGCCGTAGCTGGCTCATAGTCACGAAAAGAAGGTGGATCTCGCCCATACACCACGCGGAACAGAGTTGTACACAGTGTCGAATGGTAGGACGTATTGTAGATAAATTCAGCCCATGGTAACCAACGTATCCACTACCCAAGATGATCCCCTGTCGTACAACAACGACAAAGATACATAGTAATGACCTTATTGACCACCTTTGACTGCCATCTAATTTAGGATGGAAAGTCGTGCTCATATTGATCTTGGTGCCGTATGGGAAAAAGGACCTTGCCAAAAATGTGAGGTGAACACTGGATCCCGGTTAGACACAATACACAGTACACCATACAAACGAATAATCTCGGCAAAGAAAGCCCGGGCGACAGAAGAAGCCGAATACGGGTGAGCCAACGAAATGAAGTGAGCATACTTCAAGAAACAGTCCACCACAGTTAAGATGACGGACTTCCCGCCGACCTTTGGCAATCCTTCAATAAAGTCCATTGACATGTGAGACCAAATGCTGGACGGTACCTCCAAGGAAATAACGACCAGTAGGTCAGAATCGCCTGTCTTGTTGTTCTTGGCACACTGCACAAGCATGCACAAATTCCAGCACCGCCACCCTAGCCTGAAGGATATGGAAATTCTGATGCATGCGGTGTAAGGTCTTCTGAATAACCTCATGTGGACCATCATGTACTCTAGCCAGAAACGTCAAGAGGACCGGCGATGTGGACGGGATGTGAGCACGCCGGTCAAAGCACACAACGCCATCCAACAGCAACCAAGGGGCCGAGAGCTCGCCAGCCTCAATGCGGGCGCATAAGCTCGAGAGGTCAGGCTCCATGCACGCTGCTTGTCGGAGCTCATCAAATAACTCAAACTGGGAGCATCAGCCACGACATTAAGACACCCAGGTTTAAACTCAACAGCAAAGTCAAAACCAAATAATTTGCTCACACATTGATGTTGAGGAATCGTAGATGGTCGTTGGTCGAGGATAAACTTGAGGGCGTAACGATCCGTTCGGACTGTGAAAGGTCACCCCCATAGATAGGGCCGCCTAAGCCGAACGGCCTGAATGAGACCAATAACTCACGCTCATACGCTACTAATTTGCTATGTAGGGCAGCAATGGCGGCTGAAGAAGGCAATGGCGCTGACGCCTTGATGAAGCACCGCCCCAAACCCCGTCCCAGAGGTGTCGCACTCGACGATGAAGGGCGTGTCAAAGTTGGGCAATTGGAGAACGAGGGCAGATGTGAGCGCCTCCTTGAGTACTGTAAATGCCACGTTGGCCTCCGACCATGCAAAGCTTTCTTTGCGAAGGAGGCGAGTCAGCGGTGTCACGATTGTGCCATTGTCCTTGATAAAATGCTGGTAGTATCCGGCCAACCCTAGGAAACCGCGAAACATGCACACCGAATGAGGCATGGCCAGTCCACCACACCAGCCACTTTAGACGGGTCCATGCCGATGCCCTCGGCCCGGATGATATGGCCAAGGTATGGCATTGTTTTCTCCCCAAAAAGGCACTTAGACTTCTTTAGGAAAAGCTGATGTTGGTGGAGAAGATGAAACACGGCCCGAACATGCCTTAGATGATCCACCCATGACGAACTGTAAATCAAAATATCATCAAAGAAGACCGGTAAAAAACGGCGCAGGTATGGCCACAACACCTCGTTCATGAGGGCTTAAAAAGTCACTAGAGCATTGGTTAAGCCAAATGGCATCACCAAAAACTCAGAGCCCTTCATGAGTGCGAAAGGTGGTCTTCTCCACATCTTCCGGAGCCATCTGAACTTGGTGATAACCCAAGCGAAGGTCAAGTTTGGTGAAAAACTTTGCCCCTGGTATCGAGGAGCTCCTCGACCACTCCCGACGCGGTTGTGCGGGGAAGCATCGGCCTGGACTGTGCTGTTTTGGAGGAAGTGACGGGGTCGATGGAGCCTATGGATGCAGTAGTATGCGTTCGTAGGCCCTGGCCAGGTCCATTGCGACCTCCAATCCCGTGGTTGCTGGAGCTCGACGTGTCTTCAGGGGCTCGCCCAGCCCGACTGTGAAGAGCATCACTTGTTGCTCCCCATGAAGGTGGCCACAACGAGCTAGTAGGGTCAAAAAAAATTTGGTGAACTCTTCCATCGACGCCGTGCGCCGAAGCCCCATCAATTCACATAGTGGATTGTGGCGCATAGGAGTTTCGAACCTTCTATTGATGAGGTCCGTGAAGTGTTGCCAATTAGGCATGCTATCCATGCGTTAATTCACATGTACAACAGCTGTGCCAGGCCGGACATGTGGTATGTGGTGAGCCAGACCTTATCCTCCAGTGGTGTTTGTTCAGCCTAGAGATGGCAACGGGCACAAACCCGCTGGGTTTTGCTATCCCGAACCCGTGCCCATGAAAGTTGGGCGTGCCCGCTAAAAAACCCATGCCCGTGATGGGTACAGATTTTTGCCCAGACCCATGCCCACTCGGGCAACGGGTACCACGGTCGCCTGTGCCGACAACAACGTGTCAGATTGCGAGCAGGTGCGGTGCTTAGCAAGTCAACAATAAGTTCAATTTATATGCTACTATGCATGAAACAAGCAACGACAAATCCACAATGCACATCACTAGTTCACTCCATCAATTCTCAGTTAATAGTTCACTGGTATAGCATATCATTACAAGTTCACAGTTCACAACTCAGTTAAAACCAAAAGGAGAGACATCAACTGCTCATTGTACTTGACTAATGGGCTATGGGCTGGGCTGGTTAGCTTGGGAGGCTGGGAGCCTGGGTTTATAACTCCTATGGATCGGGTTTATATTACCCATGGGTTTACGGGTTTGGGTACTATAAGAACGCACTCGAACCCGGCAGACCCGATGGGTTGGGCTTTTGCCCATTAAGAGACCCATGGGTTAGAAAATTGACTCAGACCCATGCCCTAATAGAGTAAAAACCCATCGGGTATCGGGTTTCGGGTACCCATTGCCATCTCTAGTTCAGCCCGAAAAAATTGGTCGCAGCGGTTGATCAATGGCAACGGGTCTTCTCTGCGATCAAAGGTCGGGAAGTTCAACTTGATATAGCGAGGCGAGGCCCGTTGATGTCCCACTCCCGGTGCCGTAAAGGGCACTAGCGGCAAACGGGGAAAAGCATTATGGAGGTGGCGGCCAAGCCCTCGCCGGGATGGTTCTAGCTTGGTACTAGCTCCCCATTGCTTCCCCTCCGTGCAGCTGCCTCCTCTTCTTCTCCTTCCTCGCTGGAGGGCTATCCTTCCATGCGTGCTAAGCGCCGATCATGCCAGGTTAGCCGGCTATTGTTAGCTTCGATCAACCCAGCATGCTGAGTCAGCTGATTGCTGATGTTGGCGAGGACTTTTGTTGTATCTTTGGCAAACTTACGCATCACCTGTTGAAAGTTGGCGTCACCGTTGTTGCTTAACATGACGGCCATAGCAACAGATGGCTCCGATACCAATATGTCCGGTGATGGTCGTTCCGAACGGAGGCGGTAGGACAGAATTTGACTAGCGGCATGTGGATTGCGCCCAGGTGTTGTGAGGAAGCTACGGCTAGGGAACCCTAGCAGCACTGAAGAGGATGAGAGGAGGAGGTTAGGAGGAGCAGGAGATCAAGTATGATCACCTAACCCTTGCTAGCTTTATTCAAACAATCTTTTCTCCCTTACATAGAAGCCTAACAATCAAATCTATTTTAAAGGAAAGGATCTTAAGGATCCATCTAATCTGATCTTAAGGATCTTATCTTTACTAACTATATTTTGCAAGCAAATAGAGAGTCCCCATCCTCATGCCTGGGCCGGATTTGTGGTCTTGTGGCGCCGGCCATAGACCTGACCCCACATGACAATCTTGCTATTTCATTTCTACAGAAAGAGTTCCTAGATGTAACATCTACAGCTGATGCTATAATCAATGCAACTAACAAAATCATATGCCTCAGCAAGCAACAATAAATAGGACCACAAACTATATGCAACAGCTTTTCAGTAAAAACACAAACCAAAAGGCAATAATACCCTGGTGATCATATGCCTCAACAAACAACAGAAATATTAAAAACCAAATACCTTATTCCTAAGATTTTATGTAAAAAGGTAGATCAAAAACAAAGAAAAAGGGTTAGAAGATGAATAAACAACTTAAGCAGAAAGATGTAAAAACTCATCACCACCTATTATATGAGGTACTACAAAATCATGAGTCTCAACTTTGGAGTAAGTAAATAAATCGAAGGAGAGAACATCCTCAAGGTTAGCTGAGAGAACGGAGAGTGAGAAAACAAGAGAAGAGAAATGAAACCAAAGTAGGTAGCGGCTATGGTAGAATAGGAGAAATTTAGGAAAAGAAAGAAAGAAAGAACAACAGTCCCCTCCATCCAATTTGTTGTCAGTGAGAAGGGCCCAACTTTTAAGCATTCATTTCACTGAGAAGGGGCCCAACTGGTCAGTGATACAATTGCATAAAAGATGACAGCAAATTAGATGGAGGGTACTGATGTTTTTTCTTTTCTTTCTTTTCCTTCATCTCTCTTATTAATAGAAGGTACATTGTGTCTACAAGGAGGCACATCCTGAGAAGATTATCAACAAAACAATTGAGTGAAGGTTAGAATGAGGATGAAGATGAAAGGAGCGAGATTCCACCCACTAAATTTTAGTGTAACACAGTTGTACTGCAAAATAAGATGTTGGCATAGGAGAGTACTAGACTAAAGAAGGACAAGGATGTTTTGGAGTCTGAAAATCCAACTGAGAACAGGCGGGATTGACCTGACATGGCTAGGCACACATTACGAATATTGTTTCTAAATGATGTCTATCCTAATCAGAGTTCTAAGTACGAAAAAGAGGGGGAATGATATCTAACAGTGCAACTAACAACAACAATCATGTCACCAAGTTCCAAAAGAGGTGGAATGATATATAAACACTGCAATCAGCAACAACAATCATGTCACCATTCATGGTAACTAAGCAATTTTTTTTAGCAAACGAGAAAAATGTACCTTTTTATATATGCAGTGGCACCAACAAACTAATAACAATAAGCTCCTCCATGTTCATTCCAAGGTGTGCTGATCCAGCTAATAGGAAGATCCATCCTTCTCCCGTGCTCATAAGTGTCAATCTATGATTCGCCAGAATTGCAAGATAAGCAATTACCAATTTGATTCCCCTAAAAAAAGTTACTAATTTGATGCAAAGAAAGAGAGACAGGAATAATGGTATGAACCCAATATAGGCATCTGTAAGTCAAGAAGTTTCAGTTAATGATTACAAGATCCTGACAAGAAATGTAGGTAGATTAACCTAAGCATGACATAAAAGAGCACCTAGCAGACAACAAAATACAAGGGAAAAGAACACCACTTCTGTATTTCTTAGCAATTTGCACATCGGTGCCAAGAAAAAAGTGCCAAACTATGATGAGTATAAAATAACTAACTGATCAGCAACAAGCAAAGCAATATAGATTTGTAGACACTGAACATATAAAAGAACATATTTTATTGTGAGAAATAAGGCTGATCTATCTAAACATGGAAATGGTATTCAAATGCGCAGATTCCTCTAATGATGAGATATGTATTAGCATGGATGTTTATACACCTAAAACTAAATTGAAAATCTACAGTGTTGACTCCATGAAGTTACATTCAATAGAAGATGAGCAATTAACATTATGCTGCCAGACACTACAAAGAACCAGAGCATGTTCCATTTCTAATGGATAATGATGTACAAAGACAGAAGAGCGGTCTGGGTGATCTTGTAAGATTTCAGCTCAAAAATAATCATACACTCCAGGACCTTCTCGGCTCCGTTAGGGTTGTGCAAACACACCCCAACGGCTCCAACCCACCAACCCATCTGAAATTTCAATGCACAAACAAGTGATATGAAGAAGTTTAGTTGTGCACAATTTTTTCCGAAAGCAGGGCACCAATATGTTATTTAACACCAAAAAATAAATAATTTTCCAGGCATAAATAAAAAAGGAGGTAAGCGTTATCACCAAAATATCAAAGTTGAATCTGCAATCTCCCAATTTTCACTACCAAAAGCTGTGTATCTGTATGAATATCCATTAGGATCAGAACATATATGGAAGAAATAAGGCAAATGGAGTAAGAGTAGCATCATGTAAAGCCTTGAAATAAAAAGAAGGAAAACTAAGGAAAAGCAACACATAAATTGATCAAAAGATGTATCAGAAAGCATGTGCTTCACAAACATCCCCCTACTGCAACCAAAGCAGGTGCCAACAAAAGTTCAATATTTCTTAGCTTGTATTCAATAAAGATGGAGATACATGACAAACGAATGGACTTGGAAGGTTAGAATTTCGCTGCCTTTGCGATAAACTGGAAGTGGAGCAGGAGAAGGCACTTGTGCAGCTCATCTCTCTCAATGAGCTTCAATTCTTAGAGTGTGATGAGGACTTCTCCATACCAGCAGAACTGCAGCAGCTTACATCCCTCAAGAAGTTAGAGATAATGAATTGTTCGACTATTTACTCACTTTTGGAGAGAAGCCTGCCACCTGCCCTGGAACATTTGGCGATAGTTGACTGCAAATATCTCGAGTCATTACCTGCAGGGATGCATAGCCTCTCCTTTCTGAAGAAATTGGAGATCAAGTCCTGTTCACTAATTCGGTCACTGCCAAAAGGGGGCCTGCCAGCTTCTCTTCAAGAGCTGAGGATTGAAAAATGCAGTAATGAGCTGCAGGAGCAACTCCAAAAAATGAACAAAGCTAACATGGTATTATATTGGTCATGAGAAGATCTCTGTTTGCAGAGCAGATATTGGAGTTTTCAGAGAGCTGCCGCCTGCCACCTTTAAGCCAGGTTTGCTTTAATAACACCATCATTTGTATGTTTGATGATCATGTAAATTATGAACTCTAAATTTCCTTAACCAAAGAAAAAATGTGACTGTAAGTGCACCGTGGGTATTCCATATGTGTAGAAGTATAATCACTATATTCGTGTTCTTTAAATTGAAGGACCTCTATTTTTAATAAAATTTTCTTTCTCAGCATTGCGGAGTTGTGTGGCTGCAACAACATTCTGAAGTACAGTGAAATTGAAATTCTGGCAATAAATCTATGAAGACCTGAACTGTCATTGTGAATACCTGTACACTGCAATTCTGGTGGCCATTGCTCAGAGTACGTTATACAACATGCGCATCAATTCTTGTTTATTTCCCCACGAGATGAAATCCTTGGTCTCTTGGTGCATCATCTTATTTATGCAACACACTGGTTCTTCCTTCCAAAGATAAAGAAGCAAATTTCAGACATTATACAAGCGAAGTATTTCAAAACTCTTGTATATAGATGAAATCCAGCCCTGAAAAGACAACCTGAAAATATGAGAAAGGATAGCTTCAGTGTCACAAAGAAAAATTGAATCATCTCGTTTTGGTCGTAAATGCTGGTACTTGATCTTTTGTCCTCTGATCTGATACTTAGTATGTGTCCAATGGCAAAATTGACAGTGTGCCGCTGCGAAATCATGCAGTTCTGAAGCCACGCTCTCAAATTCAACCTTGGAGATGGGGCTTCCACTGCCGCACGGCAAACCATTGGCCAATGGCGTCTTGTTGGCGGTAGGTGGTGGGCGGAGAGGCACCAACGGCGGGTGGAGAGCGGATGCTGGCAACCAGCGGAAGCCGAGACAAGCGATTCACGACGGGTGGACGGACGCTGACGAGATTGATGGCAACCGCCAACCGGGCGTGGGCAATGGGCAGAAGAAGAAATTGGACGGCCCGCCTACCACGCGGGCTGTAGTGACACTCAGGGTCGGCAAGTAACGGCACAACAAAATACAAGGGGAAAGAACACTTCTTTATTTTTCTTAGCAATTTGCACATCGGTGCCAAGAAAAAAATGTGCCAAACTATGATGAGTATAAAACAACTAGCTGATGAGGAACAAGCAAAGCAATATAGATTTGTAGACACAAAACATATAAAAGAACATATTTTATTGTGAGAAATAACCCGTGGCCGAGCTTCGTACCATGATCAATTCACTCTCTCTCGAATCTTCTGTTTCCATGGCGCTTCTAGATTGTTCTTTCTTGTGTTGACCGTCTCTGAAAAGAGGCTGATCTATCTAAACATGGAAATGGTATTCAAATGCGCAGATTCCTCTAACGATGAGATATGTATTAGCATGGATGTTTATACACCTAAAACTAAATTGAAAATCTACAGTGTTGACTCCATGAAGTTACATTCAATAGAAGATGAGCAATTAACATTATGCTGCCAGACACTACAAAGAACCAGAGCATGTTCCATTTCTAATGGATAATGATGTACAAAGACAGAAGAGCGGTCTGGGTGATCTTGTAAGATTTCAGCTCAAAAATAATCATACACTCCAGGACCTTCTAGGCTCCGTTAGGGTTGTGCAAACACACCTCAACGGCTCCAACCCACCAACCTATCTGAAATTTCAATGCACAAACAAGTGATATGAAGAAGTTTAGTTGTGCACAATTTTTTCCGAAAGCAGGGCACCAATATGTTATTTAACACCAAAAAATAAATAATTTTCCAGGCATTAAATAAAAAAAGGAGGTAAGCGTTATCACCAAAATAGCAAAGTTGAATCTGCAATCTCCCAATTTTCACTACCAAAAGCTGTGTATCTGTATGAATATCCATTAGGATCAGAACATATATGGAAATAAGGCAAATGGAGTAAGAATAGCATCATGTAAAGCCTTGAAATAAAAAGAAGGAAAACTAAAGAAAGGCAACACATAAATTGATCAAAAGATGTATCAGAAAGCATGTGCTTCACAAACACCCCCTACTGCAACCAAAGCAGGTGCCAACAAAAGTTCAATATTTCTTAGCATGTATCTTTACTATTATAAAAATGTGAGTTGGTGGTCGTCGGTCCATTCTCCCTCATCTCTTCTCAGCCATCCGATCAAAGATCAGCCGTCCAGATCTGCATATAAGTAGTTCTTTCGCTCCTTGTAGAAAAGGTCGGACCGACGCGTGGGCCATACTCCTCTTCTCTCTCCCCGCATCCTCCACCTCCGACTTACTTGACAGATTTAAAAATGTTTAGAACATGTTTGTATAATAAATTTTAAAAATTCGTAGCAACGCACGGGATTCTGCTAGTATTCAATAAAGATGGAGATACATGACAAAGTTCAATATCTGCATGTTCTATTGTACTATTGCTACGTGTTATGCTAACAATGGCATATAGCTTTATATGACCCATTATCCAACTGGTTTTTATTGAGAGAATTATTATTCATTTAACATATTAGAAGTACCACGGATGAAGCATTAAGATTGAAGTGACAATTCCCAAAAGTAAATAGAGGGCACAATGAGCACAGGAAGAAGAGTAAGAGAGAAATTGATGCTAAAGCGTCAATATTAGAGATCCACGGCAATAGACTGCAAAACATGGAACATAGATTAACGAAAACTTACTGACTGATAAAGTTTGCAAACTATTTAGGTAAAACCAACAACAAGCTTCCAGGCTCAGTTGGAGCTGTAAATCCTGCACATGAGAAACCAGTATGCAAATAAGGATTAATTGGTGCATTGTAAGTTTGAAGTTAGATTAGTAAATTATTTGTCAGCCAACAAACATGCAAAAAAACACATGCCTATCTAATATGACTGCTCCTACCTTATTATGACAACCAGATGACAATAGAACCATAAACCTACAAGCATAGAAGCCAAGAAATCATGTAGGTCCTCACATAGTTCATCCAAAACAAAAAAAAAAACCCGCAGAAATGTCCAATCTTTCACCAATACGCTGAACCTATATAATTCTTACAGGACACAGAGAACACAACCATATAAAAGTGCAAGAATTGATCAAAGAAAACAACAGCCCTCAACCAAGTCATATAAAACCAAATAACTACAAGAAATGTCCAATCTTTTACCGTTTAAAACAGTATGCCTGCTTTTATGTAATTTTGACATGCTACAAAGAATAGCACCATAAAACTACCGGAATTGTGTCAAGAAACAAAACTAAGTACTCTTTTTAGTCTTTTAAAACTAATTAATCACAACAATTATCGAACCATTCACTGTTGAATACAATATGTTGGCTACTGTGTAATCTTGGTAAGCTACAGAGCATTGAACCATAAAACTACCAGAATTGGGCCAAGAAACTAATTAGATCCTCATCCAAGTTATCCAGAAGCAAACCACCACAAGAAATGTCCAATCTTCCATTATTCTAAAGAAAAACTTGGCGAATAGAGGAACGGGGAGACGTACACATGGCCACGGAACACATGGCAGCCACCGTCCACGACGCAGCACCGCTCCCCACCTCTCACCGCCCTCTTTTCCGCCCTCCCCCTCCTTTTACTGGCCATGGCGAGACGGCCACGTGAGAAAGGGTAACCAGGGAGAGACGAGGCGCCAGCGCCTCCCGCTTCCGCTCGTTGTCGTCGGCAATGTCGTTGACGTCTTCGCTGCCGAGGAAGACGGAGGGCTTGCGGCGGACAGCTCGCGTGCTCCGCCGCAGCCAACTCCACCACGGTTGCTACGTGCGCCCCTCCCCCTACACCGTCGATGCCTCCTCGACCCACTGGCTCACGGCCACGGGGAGACAGGCGATGCCGGCGGAAGCCGAAGAGGGAAACATGGGGGCATACGAGGCGCAGCCGCCTCGGCGCCTCCTCCCCACCTCCTCGTTGCTGTCCATGCCCAGCGGAGTACTTGCGCCCAATGCGGAGGGGAAGGGAGGCCTGCGCCGCCGTTTACCCCCGTCCCCATCCGTCAACGCGCACGGGAAATTTGGGGAAGCTGAGAGGCGCCGCCACCTCGCTCTCGTCCGCCGCAGCGAAGGAGGAGGGGATTTGGGGAAGAGAGACGAGACGACACCACCTCGAATCCCTCCTGCTTCCCCTTGCCTCCTCGTCGGCACGATGAAGGGCGCCTGTGCTCCGCCGCTGCCTTCTCGTCTCGTCGGCGAGCCTACGACTACGAGGAAGAGGAAAAAACAAGGGAGGGATTGAGGAGAAGAAGGGGCTCTTGGCTATTTGGCTGGTTCCTTTTGACCGTTGGATGCGAAGGCACCGCCTCTCTCTAGGAGTATGACCGTTCGGCGAGCCTTCGTAGGGGTTACGTTTGAATTGTTGCTCGCTGGAGGGACAGGGAATGGAAAGTCCAAAGGTATCTTCGATCAATCAACCGCTCGGATCCAACCTGGATGAACGATCCAGATCAACCTACCGAACGTCGGAAAACATGGACTTTTACATAATTTGCTCGTTGGCATTTCAAAGGTCATTCTAGGTTACACAAGGTTCCATTTTTTCAATTTTTCAACTATTTTTTAGTTTTAATTTCTGTCGATAGATATTATTCATCATATCTATCAATTGTAGTCAAAAATCATGGGCTATAGCCAAAAGAACTACTCTAAAACCATCTTTAAAGCAACCGTGAGAATCCATTCGAAGTATGATCTAGTCTTCAATTCTTTTTTACGTGTCTGCACTGACTGTTCAATAAATTAAATTTTAAAACCATTTGAATTTCTGTGTATTGTTCTTCTTCAGTATGTTTTTGTTACTAATTACCTATGCACGCCATGACGCCAAGACCTTCTCTGGCTACAATAAGAACAACTTGAACAAATTAAGTCAAAAGATCGAAGAACATATATCTTTGGTCGTCTTCTCCCAACATGTGCTCTCAAAGGAGATATTACTTTTGCCGCAGGCCTCGCTCCTTTTGCAGGTTCTCTTGTGTCTTTCTTACCCTTTGGCTTTCTACTCTTTCAAATCTACTTCTAACGATTTTAGCTTTCTGATTCCTAAAATTCAGCTTTTTTGGTTTTTGTATTTTTTTGTATTCCATTTTTTTCTTTATTTCTTTATATTATCCCAAAAGATTTAGCGGCTTTCAGCCCTTTAGAGCAGACCCTCAATTTTTTTTATATATGTCCAAGTGATATTTCAATTGCTGCTTTTTTTAGAATTCTATCTCAATTATCAGCAGGTTTCAGCGTATTAGTTCAGTGTTGCATAAATTAACAAACTAAAGGATAAAAGACGTGGCAACCTTTTATGGGACGTTTGTTCCTGTGATTAAGTGAAAAAATATAATTATAAATCAAGGAGGAAGATGGCAACAACTACAGGCGAGGTACTCTTTCTAGTCACAAAAGAGTGGCGTTTTTAGGATACGTGTTGCAAATTTTTCTAAACTTCGGCTATCGATAACTTTTTTGGATATTTTGATTGGATAAATAAAAATAATATGTATAGATTTGTCTTGAAAATATTTAATAATATTATTATTTCATTAGGTTTTATGAATATATTACAATAGATATTTGTTGTCAAATTTTCATTTTGAGATCATTGTAGATGTCCAATCAGTCACTCTATTGTGGTCGGGGGAAGTATGCCTTTTTATGTCTACGTATTAAGGAATCATGTCTGCATTTTGTCTTCCAAGGCAACGCCTACAAGGAGGGTGGTGAAGTCCCACGATAGATCCGAAGCCGCCACGTCGAGGTTGTGCCTCAGATGCAGGCGGGGCGTGAAGGTAGAGCCGGAGTAGGGCCGACCCTCCGATGCAACACCTACAAAGGAGGGCAGCAAAGTACCCTAACACAGTCAGAGCCGTCGTGTCGAGGTCGTGCCTCCAATGCAAGCGAGGTGTGCGACTAGGTCGATCATGACGTGGTCGTGCAATCCACCAACAGAGCTAGAGCCGCCACATCGAGGTCGTGCCTCAAATGCAGGTGGCGCATATGACTATATCGATCATGATGTGGTCGTGGCGTCCTCCGACAGATCCAAGGTGCCCCGTCGAGGTCGAGCCTCAATGAGATAAGTTCTCTTCAAATTCAGAATATGATGAACATCCGACAAAGTTCTGATAGTGTCGTCAAACATCTTTATTTGGATAGAACCAATGCCTGCAATCTTACATGGTGAATTATCACTCATCAACACAGATCTATATGGTGTAGCTTTATAGGTAACGAACCACTTACGGTTCAGGCTCATATGGAAAGTACATGTTGAATCAAGAATCTATTCATCACTGGTTTTGGAATTACCGGCAAAGGCAACAAGAACATCTCCATCAAAACCTTCAAGGGGTAACAACAGTGGCTCTAAGTTCATCCTCTTGTTGATCCTTCTTAAAATTATTATTCCTCTTCTACTTGTCCTGCAACCTCCAGCGCACGGATATGTCATGACCATATTTCTTGTAATACTTACATGACTTCCTATTCCTGAATTTAGATCTGCCTCTGGAATTGCCGTTTGAACCCTTCTCATATTGCTATACGGACAGGCAAGCCTGCTACTTATGTATTTGAACTTTCACTAGAAACCATAGGTTTTATCTTTTCTTTTATCATACAGTGCTTCATAAGCTTTACTAAGAGTAAGAGTATCTCGGTTATATATAATAGTATCTTTGAAAATAGAGTATGAACTGGGCAGAGAATATAGCAGAATAAGATCCAAATCTTCATCATCGCACTTTACCTCTATAGACTCGAGGTCAGCAATAACTTCCTTAAAAGCTGCTAGGTGGTTTAACAATAAGGCTCTCTCATCATCTTGTGGGAATAAAGCTTTTACTTCAGACGCATCTTACTGGTCAAATGCTTGGTCATGCAAATCTGCTTCAGCTTCAACCATAATGCGGCGGTGGATGTCTCCTTCAAAACCTTCTATAGAATATTATTCTATAGATGATGAATTTGAAATTAAACCTTACGATCTTTACATTGCTTCTCATGGACAATGTCATCAACATCTTATCGTTCCTTTAAACTGTATCATTCAAATCAAATTGTGATAAAATAGCTCGCATCTTAACTTGCCATAGAGAAAATCTTGTGCCGCGATCCAACAGCAGAAGATCGTACTTCAAAGTTGCCATGCAGAAGAAATCTAAAATTTGTTGGTACGAATTTGAGTGTACCTAGCAAAAACTCACAATCGGAAACTCTAGGTACACCTTCTCGGGTGCACGTAGCAATTTCGCTAGAAAAAGAATTGCTGCCAGGTGGGGTTTTTCTTGCTCTCTCGGGCTTCATGCCCGTTTCTTTTCTTGTCGCTAGCTGTTGTGTCACTGCGATGTGATTCAGCAACCTTGTTCGCTAGAACCGAATCAACAACCTTGTTCGTTGGAACTGAAGGAACACGAAATGCTTTTTTCTTCTCTTGCATTGGGACCAAAGAAAAGAAAGCCTTGCCCTCAGTTCTAGCGTTCCGCTCTCTCCTTTGCCGAAAAAAAACTCTAGAATCGCTTGGACCGAGGGACAAATCCGCTCTTGATGCCTGTTGTGCTGCGCTTGGACTTTTTATGCAACATATAGACGGCTCTGTGTCCGACTCAAATGACGAAGCCTGCCTCACTTCGGATTCGACAAAGCGACGAAACTGTCTCGAGGGATTGCAACTCATTAAAGTTAAAATAGAAACAGGAGACCCGAGTTTTTACGTGGAAAACCCTTACGAGAAAAAACCACGGGTGCACGAAGAAAAATCACTATAACAAAAAGATGTTTACAATGGAGCTCTTGCTCTTCCTATAAACTACTAGGGTACATATATAGGGCGAGAGAAACGAGTCCCATACGAAGAGGAAACCAAAATCAGAGTCGGTTGCTACAGGTTGATACTACGTCTGATACAGCCTGCGCATGGCCCTGGCACCGGTCATGTTACGTCTGGTATGAGGCGATGCAGTGTCCTACATGGACACGGTACGAATTCTGATTAACTTCAATAGAAGACATTTATGAGTTATTGTTCAAGATATCTGCTTCTCTAGCCCTTTTCTTGAAATGTGCTTGTCAAAGAGATTTTGTTTAATACCACAGTCCTGCTTATATGTCCTTGTCACTTATGATGTTCATTTTCAGTTGCAATTGTGTGTCACTCTGGAGTTACGTCAATTACCTTGGAGAATAGAAATATAATCTGAACTTGATCCGTGCGTAGTCTGCTATTGCCACTGTTGTGTGTTTCTTCTGTTGGTTGATCTCCAGGGCTAACCGACACCGAGTTTTCAGGGAGACCATGTCTCCACTTTGCGCAATGATCGGAAGCGCAACCAACTCTTGGTTTCGATCCCGGTCACCTAGCGCCAAATAAAAAGGTCTAGGGTTTCGGCAGGGAGTAGCGCGTGCGTTGTGCTAATCCCTAAAAAAAAATCCTAACAAGCCCGATCGCTAAGAGGCGCTGTGGTGAACGAAGATCTGACGCCACGCCAGCCGCCGGTCATCCTCGTCCCCGTCGACGGCCATCTTCTTCTTCATCACCTCCGGCCGAACGCCTCACCACTGCCGCAACTCCTCCTTCACCGCATCATGGCTTCAACCTCCGGCTCAGGTATGTATTCACGCTTCGACACTATGGTTTATTAGGTGTTCATGTTGTCGATCTAGAATTAAAACTTAGATTAAACATAACATTTCTTCTTGTATCAATGCAAAGATGCACAGGTCTCCTGCACATTCTCGAAAAAAGAGAATACAATTGTACCAAGTAGGAAAATATGAACACCATGTTGGAACACCCATTGAAAATCAAAATATCAAATGAACAATTATGTAAAATTAATGTAATTTAGGTTCGAGCAGACTACACCAGACCATTCATCTCACATACTCACATCAAATTATCAGTTGCGGCATTTTTAGATCGTCACCAGAATAGAGAACAATGACATAGTTTCTATGATGCATATGATTTTATTCCTTCATTGGATGAGTTTCTCAACCATGGTTATATTATTCTGCCAACTGATATCTGTTGTACTTTCTATATTGCAGTTCAGAGGGACTAGAAATTGGGGACCCTGTTAGCAATGTGATCGACTCCAACCCATGTAATCAACTGCCAGAAACAAGCCTGTGGGACAGGCTTGGGAGGGTTTCTCTGATGGACATTGAGTCAAGTAACTTCAGCTGGAGCTCCCTCTCTTCACTGCACCATACAAAACATACTACTACCAGTACAGAGCCCTCTGAGGATGACACGAGCAGAAGTTTTGAGGTTTGTATTTGTTCCACTTCCACCTGTCCATACCTTTCTGTAAATTACCTTTCCTATAGTTGGTGAAATATTGGAAATAGCAGGTGGACTTCATCATTTCCCTACATATTTTAGTCTTCTCCATGCTCGAATTTTGTCTCAGGATTGATTACATGATGTGCATCTTTTCCTTTTGCTTACTGGAATGTTAGTGATCCAATAAGTATCAATTAGCATACAGCTCACAAGGCCTCTGCAAAAACCTAGTAGAAATATCTTTCACGAGTATTTTTTTTACATATCAGATGATTTCAAAATAAAAAATGAGTTTATTAGCCATGTCTCTAATTCCCTTCTAACAACCTGAATTGTTCTGCATAGGTGACGGTAAATTCTGGCGGAGTTGTTTTCATTGCGTTATTCAGAACGTCTGAAAGTGACGAACTTCCGTCCAAGGAAGCTGCTGCAGTCATTAAGATAGCACCTTCAAGGATGGCCACACAGTCAGAACGCTTTGGGTACGAACTTGCTAAATGGCTTGGAGTGAGGACCCCTCAAGTAAGTACCCACTTTGCTAGCAGGCATTCAGGCTAACTATATAAATATTACATTGACAGCTCTCTTGACCAATGCAGGGCAGAGTGATTCACAGCTCCTTATTTGAATGGCAACAAATCAAGGATGCAGTTGAGAATGCTCGACATGCAGCAATAGCTGTTGGTGATGAACTCGAGGAGATGATTTGCAGTGAGATGCTAGAAGCCCTCGAACTGAGCCGATGCCTATTCCTGATGAAGTATAAACTTCAAGTTATCAGTAATGTACCCGACAAAATAGTGCCTTCTTAACATATAAGAATTTTAAATGCTGTTTTGCAGTTATGTACATGGCTCCCCTCTATTAGAGAACACAATGCCATTTGATTCACGGGAGTCTGCTGAAAAAACTGCTGAAGCTTTAGGTAGGGTCTTGATACTGGACCTTGTACTGAGAAATGAGGATAGGCTGCGGTGTCGTCCCCTTGGTTGGCGTGGAAACTATGCAAATTTACCTGTAGCTGACAAGGAAGCTTATGCAAACCTTGATTCATTGAATGATGTTTATGATTCTGCCATCATGCGTTACAAGCCAGAGATAATCAGTTTCAATAAGTGGCAGTATTGGCTCAGATGTCTCAGAGCTCATGTTGGAGGACTCTTATGATCCTAGTGAGCCTGAGATTTCCAGCTTTCGTTTGGTAGCCATTGATTCAGGCGTACCACGCAGACCGCCGCCTGCTGTAAACGGGCAAAAGATCAAGATAGCTACCCTAGGCTGGTGGAACTTGTTAAGGAAATAGAGATAGAGTTGTATTAGGAGATAGAGTTTGGATTCTAATCCATATATGCCTTATCTCTATATGGCATATCCTCATGTACTCTCCTATATATATGACCCTTTGGGTCTCATACCAATACACACACAATATTCATAACACCTCATGTACTCTCCTATATATATGACCCTTTGGGTCTCATACCAATACACACACAATATTCATAACAGAACTAACACTAAACAACTGGGACTATTCTTCCAACCTCTTGTTTGAGGTGTCATTTGGAAAACTTGGTATCCCAGGACCTGAAGAATTTGACGTGTCATCTGATTATAGTCATTCTCTGTCCGAGAGTGATATGGTAGCAACAGTGAATTCCTTCCGAGGAGGCTTTCGTAGTGCTCTGAGGGACCTTCAACGGTTCCACATTTTCCTCCTCACACTCTTTCAGAAGCTGGATAGTCTGTTGAAAATTTTCTTCAATAGTATGTATAAAGGTTTGAATGAATCTGAGAAGGAAGATGCTGGTCCTTCTGATTCACCATTGTGTTCAGTAGAGGCACAAACAGATTTATATGATGCCGAAGTTCCAAGGCATATGCGTAGGCCTTCCCGTACCTTATCCCGTGATAGTTTTGACCCATCATCTCCTGCCTGTCGAGAGAGCTTTATGACTAAGAATTTCAAAGGAAATGGTGATGCCTCCCGTAGGATCAGAAACGGCAACAGATGGGGGTGAATGGTGCCTTCAATAATTCGCCCCGAAGAATTCACGATTTTCTTCTTCTCCGTTAGCTGTAAGAGCTAAGAAGCAAGAAACTTGAAGAGCTCACTGGTAATCAAATTGGACCGAAGGAAACTTCACTGCCGAAACTGAACACAGCTGCTGGAAATTAATTGACAGAAAACTGCACAACCGAATCAACAGGAACTGAAATATTCAGCCGAAGAGGATGAGCTGAATTGATCAACAGGCTTTGCCAAGAAAACAGTCAAGAAAGCAAAAGCACAAAGGTCTGTTCCAACCGAAAGTAAACTGCAGGAAATGAAATAGCTAAAACTGAACTTCTGAGGATTGAGCAGGAGACCCAAAAGATAGACAAAAAGGTCACCAACAGAATTACTACAGGGGAGAGACAGCAAACCGAAAAGAGGCAGCAGACAGAGATCAAAACACATTCGGTTGACAAAAGAACACCCACAGCTTTGCCAAGAACTGAAACACTACAGTCTGTACTGAAAATAGAAGCAATTTGAGGCTACAAATCTGAACTGCAAAGGAGAAAAGCATGCTTAAAAGAAGAGCAACCAGCCAGACTGAAAAAGGGAAAGATAACTGAAAAAGAGACTAAAAAGAGCCAACTGAAAACTTGTTCCAAAAGGTAGCAGCCGAACTGATCAATGGTTGTTCTTCTCAGGGAAAGGAAAACATAACTGAACCAACTCAAGAAGTAAACCAAGGATGAAGGAGCAGTTCAGCAGACAAACTCTCGGCTGAACAGGAGCAGATAATGCTGAAACCAATAGCCGGCAACACTGATGCAGTGCTTCTGAAAAACTGAAATCTGCTGCTGAAAAGAGACTCAAAATGCAGTCCAGAAGATGCAGAAAATACACCAGACAGAGGTCCCAACTGCCGACAACAGAAGATTCTGAAAAGGCTACCGAGAACAACCAACAGGACTGAAAATACCGAGTCAGGCTGAAATTAAAAAGGACTTGTGAACTACTGCCATTTTCTTTGGCCAAAAACAAAAGAACTACAACCTGAAAACCAAAGAGACCTCAGAAAACAAAGAACCAGATCAAAAGACAGTGAATATGAAGTTTCAACTTAACCCTGAAAATATTCACGAAATGTGACTGGTTTCTTCATTTCTTGCCAACCTTGTAACCTTTCTCTAAGAAACTTGGAAACCATCAAAGCCATGATCTCACACAACTGTAGCACACCTCTAGAGTAAACATTTCTCAAAGAAACCACAAAACCAACCATCCCCCGACATCAAACCCTAAAAAGGGGAAAACAGAGGAATCAGTTCATGACAGAGAGAAGTGGAAAAATTCGATGAATCAGTCTTAGCTCTAGGAAATGGGATGGCCAAATGGCCTTGAATCTTTACTACCACAGAGCAATCCATTTTACACCTTCTTAGCAAAAGTCACCTCCAAATCACATGAACTGAGAAATCAAACAGAGTAAAACACAAAGAAGAAAAACAGGAGGCAGAAGCATCTCAAATAAACTTCATTCGACCCGATGAAAGCCTACAGAGGAATGATTACATGACTCTCAAATCATCCTCTCCCTCTCAATCCTCAAGAACACCAAGAGCCTCACATGCTTCTTGGGAGGAACACAACACACACAAAGGGATAAAATGAGCTCTCAAATACATGAAGGGGTATGCAGCCCCTAACACCTATTTATAGCCCTTGGCTAACGGATCTCCAACCCGTTACGCCGGCTAAACCCGAACGGAGCCGTCTCCCGCTTGTGCAGCCTCGCGAAATTACTGATTCGCCCCTCCTGCACCTTCCGGGAAGCTTCCGCGCTCCTTGCCGTCCACGACTCGCAACCACATCGAATCTCCGCCGTCTTCGACACATCCGACCGTTCTGACCTCGACACCGCCTGTGTCTAGTCCGGTCACCCCGTGTCTCGCCACGACTCCGCCTCGACGTCCTGCAGTTGCACAGACAAGAAACACATCAAATAGCACCGCTCTACACATGAAAGCATAAATAGTATCAGTGACACAATATTAAGCCCAAACCTGTCAAATTATCAGAATAATCATCATAATTCTATTGACCAGGTTTGACCAAGTCCGATCAAGCCCGTTGCACCCCGCAACGACATGGTCCGAACCAACCAACTCAAACTCGACTTCCCTAAGCCGATGTCAATTACTCATCATACACATGGGATGACCTCACATGGTCTCTCAAGAGCAAACTGCGCTATACGTCTATACCTAAATTTTGATCTATGTAGCACATTTCTGGAACATGATGTTAATTTATATACTCAATGTGAAAAGTTAAGAGCCTGCTATTACAGTGTGACTATAACATCCCGCCCCTCCTCTGCGCCCGGAATGCTACCACTATTGCAAACTCTTACCATTCCTTCAATTACTAGAAGGATTTAAGCCAACACTAAAATATTTAGGTAGAAGCGAACAGATACACTATAGTTTTTTTCTTTCAGCTCCTACTCTAGCATACTAGTAGAGACGAAAATAAACTGACAAAAGGTGGTACAAGGAGTGCTGCTGGGTTTACGAATCAGTCCAGAACACTCAGCTTGGCTTCCTCAACAGTCACCTAAAAACAAATAAGCAAGGGTGAGTCCACAGACTAAGCAAGCACAAAGCAGAACAGTAAATAACAGGTTTACGAATCAGTCCAGAACACTCAGCTTGGCCTTCCTAGCAAACTCCCAGGACACAAAAGAATAGGTAGCACTGGAGTAAAAAAGAACAAGGGCTTCACATGAGTCCACTAACAAGATACCTGTCACCACGTCAGGTCGACCCGCGGACTCAGCAGCAGGCAGTGAGTAGGCTCCGGGTGGTGTCGGGGCGGCGAGAGCCCCGACGCTCTGCTGTGGCGGCAACGGGATTGGAGGCGGAGTAGCATGCTGAAATGGAGGAGTCGGTGCATGATGCCAGTAATACTCGACCGGTGGAGCCCAAGATAGAGGAGGCTGCAGCACAGGGGCAGCCGTCATCATCTGGACTGATCCCCGAGGTGTAGTATTTGATGAAGATGAAGATACTGGCTCCCACTTGATGATACTAGCGGGATTCTGACGACAAACCAACATTTTGTGGCCCGCTTGGCCAAGGCTTAAGCGATCCCTCGTCCAGAACACTCGATGAGCGGTTTCCATCACCGCACTTGAAACAGATCATGCCTTGCCCTGGGACAGGACGCAAGGTTGAGGTCGCCGATGAAGAACGAGGCGCTGAAGAAAACGGCCTTGAAGTCTTGGACTTGGATGATTGTGGGGGACGCTGGCCCCACTTGGACTTCTTAGGAGCGAGCCGCTGCGACGACCCACCCCCTACAGTGAAGCTCCTCTTCGGGTCACCACCAGAAGCACTTGGACCACCAGAGGGTTGTAGCCCTTTAGTGAGCTGCATCTCCATCTCCATCCCTCTGGCCTGCTCCACCACGGACCTAAAGTTGTGCGGTGCAGTAGCTCCCATGATATGCCGGAACTCAGAGTTGAGCCCTCGGCGGAACCTCTTGGCCTTCTCAAGGTCGTTACTTGCGACCGGTGGCACGAAGCGGATCAGGAACATCTATACCTAAATTTTAATCTATGTAGCACATTTCCGCAACATGATGTTAATTTATATACTCAATGTGAAAAGTTAAGAGCCTGCTATTACAGTGTGACTATAACATCCCGCCCCTCCTCTGGGCCCGAAATGCTACCACTATTGCAAACTCTTACCATTCCTTCAATTACTAGAAGGATTTAAGCCAACACTAAAATATTTAGGTAGCAGCGAACAGATACACCATAGTTTTTTTTTTCTTTCAGCTCCTACTCTAGCATACTAGTAGAGATGAAAATAAACTGACAAAAGGTGGTACAAGGAGTGCTGCTGGGTTGTGAAGATTATTCATGTGCTACTCCCGCCCGTGCATGTCTTCCTCAACAGTCACCTAAAAACAAATAAGCAAGGGTGAGTCCACAGACTCAGCAAGCACAAAGCAGAACAGTAAATAATAGGTTTACGAATCAGTCCAGAACCATCACAGTTTCATTTACCACCCGCTTCCATCAAATCTCAAATTCTTATCAACCAACCATGATGCATATGCACATGCACTTCTTTCTTTTCTCTTTAGTCTATACCGGTATAGCAGAGCGAGCACCCGTCGATGCTCACCCAGGCCCGCCATGTTTCCATGCGGGGATCTTAAGCCCGTCCTTTTTCATACGGGGACCACATTAGCCCGTTATTTTCATACGGGGACCTCAATCTCCACTCCCGTGGAGCGTCCACACAAAGCGGACCAACACTATCTCTTTTCATGACATGCATGCAATGCAGTTTCTCCATTTATGCATATCAACATGTCAAGTCTCAGCATTCATCGTTCATCATTTCTCATCATGCATCCAAAAATAATTAACTTACCATGACATGATAAGCAATGCACCATCATTCATCTAACAGAAACCACTACCCAAATTTACCGCTTTACCGTGCACTTGCCTGTTAACCAAATGGAGCGAAGCGACGTGCAGACGACGTCGACTCAGGACCTTCACCTGTACAAACGTCAACCCGACTCAATGCATCGAATCAAAAACCAGGACTTAAGCAGATAACGACGATTCTACGTGCCTGACCCGACTCGGGCAAAATACCCGGGATTAAGGACCCGACGCGTAAGAACCAACTATATTTTTCTGTTCTTTTATTTTTCTCCTCTTTTCTTTTCTTTCATTTTTTTCTTTTCTCCTCTCTTTCCCTTTTCTTTTCTTTCTTTTTCACCTTCTGCGGCCGAACCGGCCTCCTCATCTTTTTCCTCCCTCTCCTCTCTCTCTCTCTCTCGGGTGCTCCTCCAGGCGATTTGGGGGCGCACGGCCGAGCTTGGGCTCGCCGGCCCCGAGCTTGCCGCCGACGGCTCCGCCACCCCCCGCATGGCTCACCCCCACTCCCTCTCATTCTCCTGGTGTTTCGCAGCGCGGACGGGACCTCGGCGCGTTAGCCTGGGGTGCACTGCCAGCGATGCCCTCCCAGTCCGGCCGACCGAGTCCAGATCTGGCCGTCGCCCTGCCGTCGGTTGCCTCCCCTCCAGCCGGCCAAGACTGGATCCGTCGCCTCCTCTTGCGCACGCGCGGCGGTGGGGGGCTGGAGCCATCGCCCGGTCGACACGGCCGGTGACCGCCCTCGGCCGGCCATGGCCTCTATGCCTCGACCTCGGCCTCCGCCCGCGCCGCCCTCAAGGCTTGGTCGCTGTGCCATCTTCGTCGTGCCGCCCGGCCCGACTCATCGGCCCTAGGCCGCGGCCCCACGTGGCGCAGTCGGCACTCGGCCTCGGCTCCAATGGTTCGAGCTCATGGCCACGGCTCTTGGCCGGCCACCACTCCTATCGAAGTCCCCTCTCCTTCTATTCTCACTTTGTTTTAGCTTCTACTTGCGTGTGCAAAGGGTGCTCGGTCTTTGCTCTATGGGGTTGTGGAGGGGTGGTGGGCGTACTCAAGAGTTGGCTTGATGAGGGTTTGGCGGTCATGGCGTCCTCTCTTCTTGTCGATGCCGTCCTCTCGCTTGCCCTTCCGGGTTCCTTCGGGTCTCCTCTCTTCTTGCCCTCCTCATCCTTGCTCTTGCTTGCTCTCTTCCTCTCGGCTCCCTCTTCCTTAGTCACTTTGTGCGGTGCGATTGCCTTGGGATATTTGTCTTGGGTGGTGCTTGGCTACAGGGCAGGGGTGGCAGGCATGCAGGCTGTGGCAAGCATGCAGCTTGCCACGGCTCTTGAATAGCTGGCAGATGCAAAAAGGCAGGGTGTCTTGCTGGCTGGCCATTGCTCTCTCTGTGCATTGCCCTTTATGCCCTTCCCCTTTAGCCTTGGCTGGTTATGGCACTAAGGGCTTTTTGGTCCAACAGCCCCTACACTGCAATACTACTCTTTTGCAATTCAGTGGTATTACATTCTACCCCCCTTAACAGAATTCGACCCCGAATTCTGGCGCTCAACAATCACACAGAAAAACAGAATAAAACAAACTACACATAACATAACATCAACTCATACCCATGGAGAACAAGTCCGGGTACTTCTTGCGCATACGAGATTCCAACTCCCATGTCGCTTCTCGCTCAGACTGATGTGCCCAAAGCACTTTAACATACTTTATCGTTTTATGCCTAGATGCCACGTCCGGACACGAGGAAGCCTAAGAGCTTCCCTGCCTGCATGCCGAAGACGCACTTGTCCGGATTGAGCTTGATGCCCGCTCTTCTAAGGTTGTCGAAGGTCTCTTGAAGATCCTGAGTGTGGGAGCCGAGGTGCTTATTTTTGACGACCACATCGTCGACGTAGGCCTCCACGTTCCTCCCGAGCTGGGAGGCCAGCGCCACCGCGACGAGGCGGGTGAAGGTTGCCCCGCATTCTTCAGGCCGAAGGGCATCCTGACGAAACAGTATGTCCCTACCGGCGTGATGAAGCTGGTCTTGTGCTCGTCATCCTTGGCCATGTAGATCTGATGGTAGCCGAAGTATGCGTCCAGGAAGCTCATAAGCTCGCACCTCACCGTTGCGTCCACCAGCTGGTTGATGCGTGGTAAGGGGTAGTTGTCCTTTGGGCATGCCTTATTGAGGGCGGTGAAGTCGATGTACATGCGCAGGCGTCGCTAGCCTTTTTGACCAGCACCGGGTTGGCTATCTAGTCCGGGTGCTAGACTTCATGGATGAATCTGGCCTGGAGGAGCTTCGCCACCTCTGCCTTGGCCACTTGCTTCCGCTCGATTGACAGTCGCCAGAGCCTCTGCTTAACCGGCTTGGCGTCGGGCGGACCACTAGAGTGTGCTCAATGAGGTCATGGTCCACGCCCTTGATGTCATTTGGGACCATGCGAAGACGTCCGCATTGTCCCGAAGCACCCGGAGTAGACCTTGCTCGACTTTCGGGGGAGGCCTTCGCCGATGGACACGCATTGTCCGTCATCACGCAGGGCCACCCTCTTGACTTCGCCGTCCGGCCTGGGCTTCGGCGTCCACCCCGAAGTGGAGAGTGTGTCTGCCTTCGGATTGTCGGTGAGGACGAGCACCTTGTGGTGCGGGCCCCAGGCACCAAGCTCTATGCACCGAGCGAGGTCCTAGTCACCGAAGATGGTGATGATACATTGCGGGCCGGAGAGCTTCATGCATAGGAAGCTTGGTGCGGGATTGCCCCGAAGGAGTTGAGGGTTGGGCGCCCCAATATGGCATTGTACGGGTACGGGATGTCGAGACGTCGAAGGTGACGTCTTCGCCCCTCGCATTATTGCCTTGGCGAAAGGAGACTTGCAAGCGTATTTGTCCCAACGCCTTCAGCGGCTGACCCCCGAAGCCTTGCAGTGGGATTCCGGAAGGGCCCAAGCGACTTCGGGGGATCCCCATCTGGTCGAAGGTCACCGCGAACAGAATGTCCGCGAAGCTGCCTCCGTCGACCAGGACGCGCTTGACCTCGCAACTCGCGATGGAGGCCTGGATGACCAGGGGAGCATGGTGGGGGAATTCCACGCCCTCAGTGTGGCAGGTGTGAAGGTGATTTCGTGTTGTGCCCACGCCAGCGGCGCTTGTGCCGGATACGCCGCCACATGGTGTAGCCTCCGTGCGTAGGCCTTCTACTGCCGCACCAAGGAGAACTCCAGTGAAGAGCCCCCGGAGATAACGTTTATGACCGGTCTTTGCGCTCCTCCGGGCTTGAATCAGAGGGGGCCTCAAGGGTTCTTTGCCGTGGGCCACCACCGGAGGCCCTGCTTCTAGGGCTCTATCCTTGGTGGTGCTCTGACAGAGTGCCGCGATGGTGGCGTGTGCCCGCGTGTGGTGATCACCTTGGCCATGCACCTCGCACCACATACCGTAGCGCTATTCTTGCTCTGCACGGGGCCTATCATCACGACCCCGGCCGCGCCCTCGCCCCCGGCCTCAGTGACCTCGTCCGCGACTGGCGGGGGCACTGTCCTCGGAGTCACCCTCGATGTCGAAGACATAGCAGGCCCTCTGGGATCTACGTTGGTTGCGCTTGGGCTTGGGCGGCTCGGAGGCGTCCTGCGGGGGCTCTTGCTCACTCTTGGAGGCGCCCTACGAGGTGTCCTTCTTCGAGGAGTCTTCATTCTTCAACAAGTCATGCGCTTGATTGGTGTCAGAGTCATTGTCTTTGCGTCGTCACGCGTCCTCCTCCGCCCTTGCATACTCTTCCATCTTGTCGAAGAGCTTTGCGACCATCTTGACTGGCTTGCGCACATTGTACTCGGCCAGCGGCCCCGGGCGGAGGCCTTGTATCGCTGCGTTGATGATGGTTGTCTCATTGACGTCCTTGACCTGGCGGTGGACTTTAGCGAAGTGCTTGAAGTATTCCCGGAGCCTCTCCGAGGGTTTTTGCTTGATGGCGAAGAGCTGATCCGCATCGATGTGCTCGACGTAACTCCCCTGGAAGTTGTTGTAGAGGTAGTCGCGGATCTACTCCCATGCGTAGATGGAGTTTGGCTCTATGGTGAAGAACCAAGAGAGCGCCACCCCCTGCAGCGCGAGGGGAAGTACCTTCGCTTTGGTGGAGTCGTCCCTGCCTGCGGCTTCGATGGTGGTCTCGTACACGCACATGAACTACCGGGGGTCCGTGTCGCCTTTGTACGGCTCGACGATGTTGGGGAAATTGAAGTCCTCCAGCCATGCCGATTGCTGCAGGCCCGCGGAGAGGGGGACTCTGGATCCACACGCCGAAGTGGGACGCGACTAGATGTAGGGGCGTCGTAGTTGTCCGCCCATTCTGGCAGGGTCTACTGGCTGCGAGCCTCTTGTATTTCCCGCACGGCTCCGCGGAGGTCCGCCAGCTCTTGTTGCATCATGCCGAGGGCCGTCAGCAGAGCGCCCTCCACCATCGGCGTGGTTGCGATGGCCGGAGCGCCGGGTTGCACTGTCGGGTTGGCAGCGACCAGGACTTGCGCTCCGGAGCTGCCTGGCGTGCCAGTGTGCTGGAGTCCAGCGTCGGTGATGAGACTGTCGTTGCCACCGGAGCCGCTTGTCGCTTCCACACCGGGTGCGGGGGCAGTGGCCGTGCCTACGTGGGCATCGGCGGGGCCGCTCCCGGTGACCCGATCGGCACTACCCATGCTGACCGCCGCGCCAACCTGTTGTGCTCCTCTTCTTCCTTGCCCCCCGATGATGAAGCTTTCTTGGGTGCCATCCTTCTTCAAACCTCGAGGCTTGGTCAGTCGTCACCAAGGTCGGCGCCAACTGTTGTGGTTACAAACCAAACAGTGCAGAGTGGTAGTGGGGATGTTAGGTGAACAATGCCCCTTGGGATCCTCCCCAAGGCCAGGACAGCTATATATATATATATATATTCACATGGGGAGTATTTTACAATCATGTCCCTACACCTAAGTATCCCTCTCAAGGGCATTTATGTCATTATACATGTTCCATTTTGGGCTTTACAACCTTCTAATAGGTCGGCTGTGCTTAGGTGGAGGCCACCCCTACAACAACCTCAATCTTGACATTCTTCACAACTCTCACAACCTTATGTGCTTTTTGGAATGATCTAGGAAGTTGAACCCTAGACTTTATTCTTTACACTTGCCTTAGAATGGTCAAGAATCATATTGAGGTTTTTCTTCACGCTAGAATATATTTCAAGGGTCGTTAGGTCAGCACATGTTGTACACTCAAGATTCTTGGTTGTCCTAACATCTCTCTTTATGGACAACAACCTAGTCGGGACCCGGAGCAGCAACTCCGAAACCCTCTGTGTTAATCGCACTATCCCAGGAAAGCTTAGTGCACACAGTAGAAACAAAGACAAATATCATTTGCAATGATAACTTTATTTAACTAAATATGAGCCTAATGGCCAAAGTTTACAATAGCAGCGGAAGATAACAGCGGAAGAAAAACAATAAGCAGCAGCCCATCCAGCCTTCCCACAAGGCGAATGACTGTAAGACGTGGCCTAGTCGTAATCCTCACCGAAGTCGTCGAAGGATTCCTCCGAAAGAGTTAAATTTAGCAACATGAGTACAAAAAGTACTCCACAAGTTACACCAGGAGGTTTAACAGAGTTAATGCATGCATATGGAATATCAAAGGAAGGCATAATATGGTTAGTTTGCATAAAAGGCAACATTGAAGTAAATATCATAAAGTAAGTGTGAAAGCTGAATTTGATACAGTAAGTAAAACAACATTGTAATCAAATTAAGTAACGTTAGTGCAGGTCCATCCCCTACACCAACCTAACCACGGGCATCCCACCCGGACCAACTTTTCCAAAACAAACTCGTACGGATTCCATCCATCCATACGGTTTTCCAAAATCTCTCATGGATTCCATCCATCCACAAGGTTTCATAAAACATTTTCAAAAGCAAAATCTAATCCGTGAAAAACTTTACTCAGCTTACCCATGACCGTGGGCATGGCTATCAAGGATAGGTTATACACTCTACAGAGGTTGTACAACTTTACCCACAAGATATGATAATCTCATATTGTCGGCCACTACACGCTTCCTTAGGCGTGCGAGAGAAAATCATAACAAAGCCTTTACAATGATCCATTGCCAACATAATCACACCGCCACTAAGGTTTCACTACAGCATGAATCCACATGCTAGAGCCCCCTCTTGTGCCATGTGAGACTTCTGACGGACTACGCCGCGCTCACATTCAGCCTATAGCGAGATTATGTTGGAACTTCACAAATTATTCGGCCAGGTCTGTCCCATACCAGACTTGTGGTAGTACAAAAGGGCTTTGCAATAGTAGCTCACAGACCGGTCCTTTACTGACTTAGGGACTAACCGCATACCCCTTTGTGCCTGGCAATCAACATCGACTCAACAAACTACGATGCATGCCAGGAAGCACCCACCATCTTACCAATTGCCTAAGTCTAAACCAAGTTTATACTTTGTTTGGAAATAGTTTTATAAACATTTCTGACTCACCAAAGTCAAGAATTCAAGATAAAAGTTTATCATTTTATGTGAAAGATTGTCCCAAATCATAATAGTTTAAGCATGGCTAAGCATTTCTTCTAAATTTCTAGTTAATACTAATGTACTAACTAGGTTTTATCTAGGGTTGACAAGGTATAATGATATTCGATATCAAATTGGGCTATACAAAGGATTCAGGAATAACTACGATTCAAACTGAATTTAAACTAGACTTGATTAAAAATAAGCATGCATAATAATTTAAAATCAACATAAATAATTTTAGATATTGGGGTCAACATGATCAAAGGTGTAACTTGCCTTGATTGAAGACTGGGTTCGGATCGCCGAAGTCGTTCTCTCCGAGATCGCCAAAATCTATACGCGAAGAATCAAACAAATAAAATTCAAAAAAAACTTAAATAAAATTCAACAATTGAAAAAGAGTATATATTTGAATAGTTTAATATTTTACAAGAATTTAGAAATTTGAACAGCTCAAATCGGAGTTAAACTGAACAAGTTATGGCTTCCGAAAGTTTTAAAAGAGAGAAAAAGAAAACGACTGATTTTTCGAGAATTATTTTTATACTGAAAAATACCATTATGACGTCAGCAGGTTTTTCGGGAATTATTTTTATAAAGAAAAAGAGAATTATGACGCAATGCTGACGTCAGCATATTTTGGAATTTTCGGGCCGGAATTATTTTAAATCCGAAAATGCTGACGTGGCCGGGGAATGGCGTGGCACGCCACGTGGCGTCCACGCCACTGCCACGCCGACCGCCACGCGGCGCGAGGCGATGGCGTGGCGGTTGACGCGGCGACGACGGGCTGCACGCCGGGAGCGCAGGTGCTCGCCGGCCGCGGCGAGGAGCCAGCAGTAGAGGCGGCGGCGGGAACGCGGTCCCAACGGCGGGGGCTCGGGGTGGCCGGGCGGCGGAGGAGAGAGAGGTGGTGGCGGCGGGGTGCTCGGTGGTGGCGGGGCTCGGGCGGGAGGAGAGAGCCGAGGGGGAGGAGGCGGCGGGGAGGCGGTGCGATGGGCGTCCGGGCGGCTTTTATAGGGAGGAGGGGCGGCTCGCCGTTTCTGAGGGCAAACCGGCTCGGCCGAGTGTGAAAGCGAGCGGGCGGCGCATTTATGGGGCGCGGGGTGCGGCGGCGGAGGAAGCCGATGGGGCATTTTCGGAAGGAGGCGGCTTTGAGCTTGTGCGACATTAATGGCGTACGGCGGCGGCTGCTTGGGAAGGCGCGCGGGGAAGCGGGACGGCGCCAAAATGGCCGACGAGGGCGGCTACGGCGAGGCGGGCGGCCGGGGTGTCTTTGGGGCGGGATGGCGGAAGACGAGCTCGAGCGGGCGGCCATGGTGGCGCGCGGGTAGAGGAGAGAGAGGGTGGCAGGTAGAAGAAGAGGGAGGAGGAAGAAGAAGGTGACAGGCGGGTCCCACACGTAAGTGAGAGAAGAGAGGGGTGAAGGGGTGAGTGGTTAGATGGTTGACACGTGGCAAGGGTGGATCTCGGCCGCCGATCGGTTAAGTGGCAACAGACGGCCACGATTAATCAAGAAAAAAAATAGATTTAATCTCAGCGCGACAAGTGTCGGCACGAGATTAAACCGGATTTTTAAATTCGGATTTAAATTTCAGAAAATAGGAGGAATATTTATAAATACTTGGAAAATAGCAAATAATGTTTAAAAATTCTAGAAAAATTACAGAAAATCCCAGGAGATATTTTATACTTTAGGAAAAATATTTTTAATTCATTTTGGCCTTTTAAAATTTTATAAAACATCTTTTTAACTTCAAAAATTGATTTTTAATTCCAGAAAATTCCCAAAAATTCTATAAAATGTTTTGGACTTTCTAAAAATATTTTTAACTCAAAATTGTTCTTTTAGCTTTTACAAAAATACCCTTTTAGCTTTAAAATTGATTTTAAAAACTTTAGAAAATCTTAGAAATTACTATAAAATTTTGGGAAGCTTAGGAAAGGCTAAATAAATTCTTTTTAGCTTTAATAAAATATTTGAAATATATTTTCTTGCTTAGGCTTTGGAAATAAAATCCAGATAACTCCAAATAAATCCCAAAAAAGCACAAAAAATCCAAATAAAAGCCAAATGCTTTTAAATACTTAATTTGACAATAGTTTTATGTTTTTAGTAAAATTACTTTTACAAAAGCCTTTTCAAAAGCTGAAAACAAGCTAATGAAATTTCTAGAATTTAGGCAACAAGAACACTTGATTTTATTTTAAATTAAGTTAATATTTTTTTACTGAAAGTTTGAAATAACAGCTGGGACGTTACAAACCTCTACCATCAGAGCCTCACAAAACACACACGAGACATCTTTATTTCTGTCCAACTACTTCTCAAACTTGACTCTAAAAGCCTCATACATATCATCTAAGCCATTTTCAAACTTAGCACAAAAAACACAAGGATTCTTAGATATAGCATTTAGTAGATTCATTTACAAGATCCTTAGAAGCACTAGACTAAACCAATCTCTCCTTTTTGCAAAATCATTTAGTTATCTAGTTAATGCTTCTATTTCAGTGTTAAGCTTAGAGCAATTAGAGCAAGAATGAGTTTCATGGTAAAACATCTGTTGAATAGACTCCTGAGATAAATTAAATCTAGCTTGTAGCAACTCACACTTAGAACATGTAGAACATGCTTTAGAAGAGTTAGACATAAGCTTTTCAATTTCGTCATTAGCAAGTTTTAACTTATCATCACAAGATTCATGTGCCAATTTTAATTCATCAAATTTATTCATATAACTTGTATGAATAGATCTAACATTACCAAGCTCAATTAACAAGCTAGTGCATGAAGAATATGAATCATCATCTAGAACCAAAGCTCTTAGCCTTGCAATTTCTGAATTAATATTTTCAACAAGATTATTTTCTTTCAATTTCTTGTCGGTCTTTTTTAATTCAATAGCAAATTTAACTAAACCATCTTCAAACTGATCATATGACGATCTTACCTCATCAGGATCGTTGTAGTCATCATCGTTGTTGCCGTTTGCCATGATCACATGCCCATAAAATCATCGATGTTCTTCTTCTTGCCATTGACATCATTATTGTCATGGTCGTCGTCATCGCAGCTCTTAGTGGCTAAAACCTTGCGACGGAAGGATCGTCCCTTGGTGTTAATCTTGGATGGTCAACGACGATCAGTCCTATCTTCTTTGACCGCTTTTCCTTTGAGTTGAGGCAATCCATCTTGATGTAGCCTGGTTTGCCACACTCGAAGCATCTGATCAGACCTGGAGCTCCACCTCACTTTCTCATCCTCATGTTGTTGAGTACCTTATATGCCCGTGAGGATATCAGCACCAGGTCTTCTTCAGGTAGCTGCTCGAACTGTTACTCTAAAAAGGAAGTCAACGCAGACACGGAAATATAAGACATTTGTACTTGACAAAGCAGCCTGTATGGGTTAGTCACAAGTGCTAAAGATAAAGATTTATCAGTCTTAGATGGCAAAGTTTCCATCTTATAGGTTTTTAATCTAGAGTACAGATCATCCATGGTTTGAGTATCTAGATCGATAGTTTGATTAATAGTCGTGACAATCATCAACCACTCGGAACCTAAAGATCTCAAAATTTTAGTTACGTTATCTCCATCAGCAGGAACAACACCAACTCCTCGCAGGTTACTCAAAATCTTTTTAAAATGAGCAAAAAGATCATCTATAGATTCACCAGGTTTCATATCAAGATCCGAGTACTCTTTTTGATAAAGATTCTTACGCATTTTCTTAATCTTAGTCATTCCTTCATGATAATCGCAAAGAGTTCCATATTAAATGAGCAGAAGCAATATGAGCTACATGATCAAATTCTTTGCAAGAAATGCCTTGAAACAACAAGTTACGAGCTTGAGCATTCAAATCAACATCAGTTTTATTTTAAGTCGTAACCATAACAGGAACATCATACAAACTAGAAACCTTATTCCAAACATCACTACCTTGAGCCTCAATATATGATTGCATACGATACTTCCAAAAAGCAAAATTGGTACCATCTAGAATGGGGGATGATTCACATACCTCTTTAATGCCATCACAATTTTTCCTCTAGGTAATTTTTTCTCATCCCAAATCCTCTGTTTTAGGGATTAATTAGGGTTCTTGGCACGGAATTTTATGCTAGATAATAGATCAATTGCCTGATTAGAGTTTAGTCACGGGCTGCTTTTAGATCTATTTGCGCAGCGCGGCTTGTCTCGCAGTTTTGATCTAGAAAACGAATTTTTCTTCGGGTATTCCCAAAAGGAAAGTTGTAGAGGACATCCAGATGTATCTCCAGTATTTGTTTCAAATTTTTCTACCGTGGGATCTGGGAGATACGGAGTCGGCAATACCACTGTCCGGCAGGCGGACAGATTGGTACAGTCCGAAGGTAATCCGGTGTTTAAAAATAGTAAACGAATTTTATTGCCTTGGCCGTAGTTGAGAAAGTTGTAGATAATTTAGAGATATAGCTACTTTATAAATTTAAGAATTTTTAGACCTCTGTGTTGTTGTAGACACGCGTTTGAACGCGGCTGTCCAATCTGCCAGAGCAGAGTTCTTCCTCTGTTTTAGACATTAAATTTCATCTAGTTGTGATCCGAATAAAAATAGGAGTTCTACATGAAAATTGTAGGTTTTTAAGTCATGAATCTAGAGAGGTATCATTTGCTATTTTTATATTTATATTTTTAAAGATACGAAATTGTGAAGCAGCGCTGCTGCAGAGGGTATTATGTTGGTTTGTTGGGCGGAGTAGAGATTGTGCGGGTTCGAGTTTCTAGCGATTATTTATGTTTATGTCGTGCTTGTATGCTGTGGTGGTGTGCTGAGAGTTGTCTTATGGACATGTGGTTTTGTCCCTGAGCGCTCTTGACTTTGTTGATCTTCGCTTCGTCGGTTTGAGGCAAGTAAACGTAGCGGTGGTTGCTACCGTTTAACCTGTTGTTCCTACTACTTTCAGTTTTACATTATTATCGTAATTTGATACAATTGCCATGATTGCATGATATTTTAATTGTGGAATTCTTGCTTAATGTTATAATGTGGATCATGAGATTAGTATGTGGTGGATGTAATTATGTTGAGAGCAGGATAATGCTCCTTGCGGATGAATTAATGTGGTTAATGAATTTTCATATCATTCAATCATTCATGTCATATCATGTCTTTTGTGTATGTGGATGTCGCCGCTTATAGCAGCGACCGTGCACTCTGACGTCGTATATTGCCGTGTCTGACGCACCTCTTCGCCGCGGAAGCATCGTATATTGTCGAAATACGATGCATTACACTTCCCGCCTACAGCAAGAGTAATGTGGAGCATAGCATTCATATGCATTCATATGCATTGCATTGTGGAATGATCATTTGCATTCATATGCAATATAATGTGGTGAAGTTATGTTGTGGAATGTACAACTTCATAATAGTAATGTGGAATTGGCTCTTGTGAGCTATGGACGGAATGAAGGTTGTGGTTGTGATCTTGGAATGTGGTTCGTCCCTTGTATGATTGTGATGGTGACACAAAACTCTTTTCTCTTGTTTTAATTGTTTATAGTAATTGTGGATATGAGAAGTAATATAGTATTGAAGTAAGACGTACATATGTTTTATTGCCTTTGGTAGTGGTAGTGGTTGATGATTTAAAGTAGTCAATCATGAATTAATTTGTTAATGTTTTACCATCATTGATAGTGAATTGAGGTCGAGAATATATACGTTGTTAATTGTGGAAGATTAAATGTTGTTGATTAATCTATTGTGGTTTGTGGAGGAATAAATGTTTCTTTTGCATTTAATACGGGATAAAATGATTGCATTCATATGCTAATTAAATCTGAAAATTAAGAGGTATGATTCATGAAAGTTTATGGTGGTTTAATATTTATGAACATACATTGTAATTGTGGATGTATGACATTATAATGATGATGTTTAAATTGCTTGTAGTTTGAATAACTTGTTAAACAGTTTGCTTGCTGAGATTTTTATCTCACGCTTGCTTCCCCCTCCCTACAGGTGGACTTTGAGCATGCATTGGGAAGGGTAGAGCGGCACCGCACAGATGCACTTGTATTTTAATCTTAATGCTGAAATAAAGTTGAAAGAAATCTAGTCTTTGTTTAGCTATCTTATTGACAAATGTTTCTTCTTAGTAATATTAAATTTGTGTACCGTTCTTATAGATATTTTGTTATAGTTAATTATGATTATTGAATTGTTATTATTCTATTTTTTCCTTAGGTGTTTACGCTTCCGCTTATACTATCTTGCTTAGTATTGTTGCTAGTTTTAGTTTATTTTTTTATAAATTGGCTAGTTGTAGAGCAGTTTTAGTAGCATCCTAGGGTATTGTGATTCCTGGGGTGTTACATACTCAAAGTACTCGAAGATCGCGAGAATGAAGTACTCGAACTGACCATGAAGTCTACGAGTACCGACCATGAAGCCAATGCCAACCAATCTCAAAGCCTTCGATTACAGATTGTGAGTCTACAACAACCGACCAAAAAACCGAAGACAACAACAGCAGATCGCGAAGTCTACGACTATGACAACAGTCCACGAAGTCTACGACCATCAAAAGTACTATAGCTATAACCATGGAAAAGTATTGTAGCTATGACCATGAAAAAGTAATGTAGCTACAACCAGTTTATTGTAACTTACTATCATCAACTAGGTAAGGTCGTTCTGTCGTGGTCGATGCATCTGTGCCACTCGAACATCGTCCGATGCTTCGGTTCTACTCGAACGCCGTTCGATGCTCCAATGCCACTCGGAAGCCGTCCGATCTTCCGATGGCACTCGAATGCCGTCCGATGCTCCGATTCCACTCGAACGTTGTCCGATACTCTATTACTACTCGAAAACCGTCTGATGCCACTTAGACCCGATCGGACTTGTCCGAAACTACTTGAAGGAGACCAAAACCACTCAGAGCAAATGAAAACCACTCGTACGCGGCCGAAACAATTTGGAGAAGGCCAAAACCACTCGGAGCCACTCTGAACTGACCGAAAATCCCTCAGATTCAAAACCTTTGACTGCAATCGACCAAAACTTTCGCAAAAACAAATTCCAAAGCAATCTAAATATCAATTATTCATCATCACTTTAATTATGACCATCCATATGGTCTAACACAATCCAAACAATCTTGCCATTGTTCATTGTCTTCATGTCCCTCGCATTGTGCGATAAGAAGAATGGACTTTCAGCGATAATTTTCAGTATTTTTTCTCTGATCTCTCCACTACTCAGCGTTGTGCCATTAGTATATACCGGCAACGTGCAAGACAATGAAAACAATCGGTTTTATCTTGAAGTGTCTATCCGTCGCGGCGTTCCTCTCTTACATCTCAGTGACCATAGCAGCAAGCAATTAGCCTTGCGGCATTCCTCAGCACCACCTACATCGCTCTAGCAAGCCCAGCATTGGTGCTGGAGTTTCTGCTCATGCTTTTCCTCATTTACAGCGCTCACTCGGATGAATTTGGGGAGGGCAACAGGCTGTATTACACTCACGCCATCATCCTTCGACATCTCATTGGAAGTTACACAAGCCACGTTGTTCGGGTTGTCGACGGCACTCTTTGGCTACTTCAAGAGCGGTTGGTACTGCCAGCAGCAAGGGAAGCACTGTCAGCGGCTAGGAGCAACAAGCCCCGGAGTAGCTGAAGCCGTCACCATGTATGCCACTCATGATGCTTGTCTGCTTGACAGCGTTCCTCATATTTGCTGCGATCGTCGGCAACCTTGCTCGGATGGTCATCCTATGGGAGGGTGGACAATGGAGAGAGGTCTTAATGATGGTACAACCAAAAGGTGGCTTCTGAGAAGCCGCTGTAAAAGCGGGGATGTTCAAGTCAGCTTCCGGCTTTCTGGAGACATGGGTTTGAAGGGCCCCAAAGTAAACCGGAAGATAAATTTTACAATATATCCATCCAAGTTGTTCTAAGCTGTAATGCACTACAGCTGTGTAGCTCCAGGGTATGAACTACAGACTACCGATGCTCTCAGACTCATTAAACCAGTCCTATATGCAGGACTGTTGCCAAGACATCCTACTTTCTGCAGTGCCGGACCAATGTTTCTTCTCTTCCACTTAGCCTACACTTTGTGCCAGGCTAATAAAATAAGATACTGCCCAATTTGTTAAATTTGAAGCTGAAGCTCACAAATAAAGAGCAAATTCATATGGTCGAAACATGATAGTATCCACGATTACTAGCATGGAGAGTAATTCCTCCAATAAATGTTTGTGCGCAACATAGTATTTCCCTCTCGTGCCGTTAATTCAGTACCAAAGCGGTGGTAAAGCCAGAAAATAAGAACTATCAACATTTTGGTTAGCAATTGATATCTGATTATAGAACCACTGAGCTGATTGATGCGATCGCAAAATAACAGAGTATCTGTATAACATCTTATCATAACCTGAACACCCAAAGAGATGATCTCATATGGAGGGTATTCTTGCATGCAACTAAGGGGACAATCTGTTCTCCAGGAACATACTTCATAGAAATGATGAAACAGTTTTCGCCAGTAGCTTGGCATCCACAGGTCCGTTCAGATTTGCCCTCCTTTATGGAGGATGAGTACTCTCAAATCTCAATGACTTCCCAAAAGAACTCAAAACTGGTAACAAAATGATTTATAAAAGAAGCTGAATACTTTTAATGCTACCAGTTGAATTACTATATGGGAGATCAGAACCATACTAAAAGAACTGCAAGCCTTAAATGGTAAAACGCAGGTTGCTTGGGTTGCAGATGATTTGACCAGTACTAGCTCTTAAAGCTTAATCAGACAGTTATCCACACAATAGCTAACCCATCATAAGGCACATATCTACAGATTCACTTTTGTTCCACTGCTATGATCAAACCATGCAAAACAATCTCAGAATCTATTGGCCAAGCAAGATAAATAATGATTAAAAATATTAGTAATCATCAGCAATAAAGCTTCTATAAATGGCTTGCAACAGTGGTTGCTTACAAATACATGCCATCAATGCTTTGAGAATCAAAGCACAGAACTGAAGAAAAAGCCCTCAGTAATGGTACTTCATCGGGTAAAGTATGAAATTAAGTTACAAGTGCACAGATGCTACCAGACCAGACTTTGTGAAATGATTGGCATAACAAAAGAAGCTGTCATTTAACTGTTCGTGTTCAAGCACCGCCACAAGATGAATGCGCAGGATCACATCTAGTTAAATTTAAAATCATGATAGCAGAATGTTATAGATGTGCTTTCAGATAGTAGGTAGGAAGTCCACCACGACACCATGAACACTTGAACGAATTTCTTTTGGTAGATATGCACTGATCTGTAACAGCTGAGCTACAGCTATTTAGCCTCCCTTTGCTTTTCCCTTAATTTCTCATTGCATCTGCGAACACTTAGCTGGACACCTTTGTCTCATATGCACCTGATAACTTTTATGTGATATATCCACGATATTCTAAAGGATCTGCCAAATACTGTATATGTGGAGCACAGAATAAAGTCATATTGTGCCTAAAATTGATTTCAGTATTTTGTAAAATTAAAAATCGTAATCAAATTCTACAGCAAAACTGGGACATTAATTGTACAATTTCGCTTTATTCTATACAACAATGCTGTAATGCAGAACTCTAAAGGGAGCATAACCGAATCTATGCCAAGCCTAAAAGAATACTTGGACAATTTACAGATTTGTGAGTATTTCTATACCTAATGTATGATTAGCAAACGCTATAGCAATAATGAATCTGATATGCACCCACATTTTTTATATATGTGCCCACACTATTTCTTATGTAACTTTGTGAATTCCTCTTTTCTTTCACACTCTTCGGCACTAGGTTATACCCCTGCTCACCCCAATTCCCAATCCTTTGTCCCTGCAAGTTGAGCACTTCCCTTTCCGTGTCTTGCTTGAGCTTTCTGAGTATTACACTTTTGCTAAAACTCTATTCAGAAGACATCACTTTTCAATGTCTGCTGAACTGTACGAACATAGGGGAGCACTTTACACATGAGTAAAGTAAACTCCATGATTTAATTAACATATTAATATTGCTGAAGAATTAGGTACCAACAAAGGGAAGCACTTATACACAAGACTGGAGTTCGCTCATGCAGACTGTGGTTGTGCTCAAAAAATATTTCCATTTTTAGAATAGCTTACAAGAAATGATGCCGTTCATAGAAAAAGGTGAAAATGAAGGTAAGCGCAACTGAGTGAAAAAAATCAAGAAGTATTAGGTAAAGACAAGAGTTTGCTGATTTGATCATGCAGAGCGTTCTCTGCATTGTGTCAATTGGGCTGCCAATGAAAAAAGTTCATGTTAAGAAATAGCTTAGAAGAAACACAGTACTTTGTAGAAAAGGCGGGCCTTAGGACGAAGAGAGCTTCACGCGCTCCGTCCCCATCCTTCGGACGGAGGGTCGACGAAGGAAGGCCTTAGGATGATTAGAGCTTCGCGCGCTCCATCCCTGCCATTTGGACTAAGGGTCAAGGAAGGCGGGCCTTAGGACGACGAGAGCTTCGCGTACTCTGTCCTCACCCTTCGGACTCTGGGTTGACAAAGGCGATCCTTAGTGTAAGGAGGGTTTCGCGCGCGAGGGTCCTAGGGCTTTGCACTCTCTTGAGTTTTTGGCGGAGTTCAAGGAGCTCCATGGTTTATGCTTTGTAGAGTTCAGTGCGGAGCCCAGGAGGCAGCTTGTAGCCTTGCACACCCTAGAGATGGCAATAGAAGTTTGTGCTAGTATATGGAAGTTTATGATGTCTGGCTTTTGGCTAAAAAAGAGAGTTCTTGCCTTCCCCATAGCACACGTAGGCAAGTATTTATAGTCATGGGGGCTTAATTACACAAATACCCCTATCTATCCCTATCTTTATAGGGGCACACGTATTTTCTCCTACTTGGAATTACATAAACACCCTTAGCTAAATCTACCCTTATAGGGGTACATATGCCATTTTCTTGGCCTGCAAGCTTCTGTGAAGCTACCGATTGCCTTGCGGGGGCCACTCCCCCAACAAGAACACTTTTGGGTGAGAAAGATTTAATTCATTCTTGCTTGTCAAAACTCATACAATACTTATCCTTTTATGGATGAAGGACTTAAATATCTTTAAAAACTAATATGCCAGTTTGGAAACTAATGTGATTCAATCCCATTGGAAACTAATCTGAATTTGTACAGAAGAATTTAACTAGATTAGCAAGATAGGAACATTACAACTAGGGCTGACCTTCTAGCTATGTGCCCTCCTGATCAGTGGGCCCACACCCATGACATTACACACCTGCTCGACAAACAGCTTGTCCTTTAGTAGGGTGGTGGCCACGGTTGGAGTCCTTGATGACCCCGCAACAACAATAGGGCACAATGCTAGCATCATATCAGATCAACAAGACTTCGACAAAGGTTGTTAGCGATAGTGGCGAGCCTTAAGCGTGTCCTGACATAGCCAAAGCTATCGATGACTCGAGGTTGTCACACGTGGTGCGGTAGGATTCCTCGGATCAAGTTGAAATGATGCCATGTGTAGCACAACAGCATAGCACGGCACTGCAAGAGGTGGTAAAGGCTACCCTGTTCTAGTTTCCCAAGCCAATAGGAGCTTCATGATGTTGGGACTTGCTAAGGGCTACCCACTATCACCATCAATTGTCGTCAGAGGCTTGCTAATTTCTAGTGTGACACGAGCAGGCGTGCCCACCTGCTGTTGTGGGGCCACAAAGGACATCAATTGTGGCCACCAACCTACAGCTTGAGGACAAGCTATTTGTCCAGGAGGGGTGTAATGCCATGGGTAGGACGCGCCCCTAGTGGTGGAAGCTAGGGCTAGTTATAAGATTTTTTGTCTTGCCAATCAAGATAGTTGCTTTCCTCCAAAGTCGGATTACTTTCCAAAGAGATAGGATTAACTATTGGGTTCCCAAAATATCATATTAGTTTCCTAAGATACGTTGAGTCCATCCTCTATAAAAAGGGTGACTGTTGTATGAGTTTTGGCAAGAAAAGGATGAATTATTCTTTCCCTTCTAAAATCTTTCCCCTTGAAAGTCACCTTCTCCCATATCACTCTAGATCTAACCCTATCCCCAATTCTTGTTACACCAATGATCGAAGGTGTCATGAATATTGTGTGTATATTTATGAGACCCAAAAGGCAATATATATAGAGAGTACAGAAGGAATACGCCTACTCTACCAAAGGAATACAAAAGGAATATGCCTACTCTAACACCCCCCGCAAACTCATGGTGGATCACACACACTGAGTTGGAGAGAAAATACAAATGTTGCACCCTAGTCTGTAGTTTCTTGAAGAAGTCAGCAATCTGTAAGTTTGAGGACACAAACCATAGAGCAAGCACTCCTTTCAGCACCTGTGAGCGAATGTATGAAACATTCACACCAAAGTACTTGGTGAGCTCATGCTTCACTGGATCCGGGCAATACTGACAGCATCTACACTTTCAGACAAAAGAGTTGTAAGTCCCATCACAGGCACTCTAAAATTTATAAGTAGCCACCTCAACCAAGTAACCTCTGTTGTCACTGCTGCCAAAGCTCTTAACTCAGCCTCAGCACTCGAACAAGAAACTATAGTCTACTTCTTTGTCTTCTAGGTAATCAGGGAGGAGCCAAGAAAACACAGTAAGCAAAAAAAGAACGACAATCAAAGGGATCACTAGCTCAGGTCACATCGGAGTACGTCTGAAGCTGTAGTGAGTTGAAGCTAGGGAGAAAAACGACAAGAGATAGTCCTACGCAAATAGCGAGGAACACGAAGAAGGTGATTGTAGTGAAGGTGGGTAGGACAAGCCATAAACTAACTCAAAATATGAACATGAGCAATACCAGGACAAGTGCTTACGGGATACACCAAACTCCCAACAAGATGGCATTAATGAATACAATCCTCGAGAAGATCACCATCAGTGGCAAGGGATAGCTCCATGGAAGTCTCACAAGTGCGAGTGTCAGTCAGACCAGAACGATCAAGAAGATCCTAGACATACTTCTGCTAGGAGATAGTAGCCTTCAAGCGTGGAAGTGACCATAATCCCAAGGAAGTACGTAAGAGAACCAAAATTAGTCATCAGAAACAGCTCACTGAGATGTTTCTTCACATACGAGATGAATAAGGAATTATTACTAGTGATGAGCATATCATCCATATACAGAAGAAGCAGTGTCCTACCCTAAGGTGAAACATGGACAAAAAGGCCAGGATCGTGGGAATAACAATGAAATTGATAGCGGTAATCACTGAGGTAAAATGCGCAAACCAAGCACAAGGAGCCTGTTTGAGGCCATAACAAGCACGACGAAGACGACAGACGTGCCCATCTAGAACAAAATACCGAGGTGGTGGCTGCATGTATACCTCCTCATGCAAAACACTATTAAGAAAAGCATTCTTATCATCCAGCTGAGACAGAGACCACCAACGAACAGAAGTAACCGCAACAAGAGTGCGAACAGTGGTCATATAGGCAACAGGGGCAAAAGTCTCCTCATAGTCACGACTGTACTCCTGCTGGAAGCCGCGAGCCATAAGACGAGCCTTGCAGTGCTTGATAGTACCATCAAACCGGGTTAAGTTGTACAACCACTTGTACGTGATAGGACGAGCATGTACAAGGGTCGGTACAATATCCCAAGTCTCCGTACGCCGAAGAACATCGAACTCCTCTGCCATAGCGGGTTGCCACTCAGAATGAGGAGCAGCCTCACAATAAGAACTAGGCTTAGTGACAGAGTATGAGTTGTCGAAGGAAAACCAAGACGATCAAGAGGCCGAAAGGATGTCCGATCATGAAGGGTTTAACGAGAAGCATCATCAGGGAAATTAGATGAAGGTGCAGGCAAGATACCAGGAGAGGCTAGCGAAGGATGAGGACGCCTGGAGCAGTGAACACCAGAGAAACAAGTCAATGGTACAGCAGGAACAAGAGACGATGCTGCAGGAGGCAGCATAAGAGGGGGTACAGAAGGAATCACTGGAGATAGACCAAGGGAAGATTGTGATAGTAGAGAAATGGGTAAAGAGTCAGAAAGAGACAACCATGAGATCGTCTCAACAGTCTAGAACCTAAGAGGTAACTAGAGGAGACGTCTGAGCTAGACTGGCAGAACCTGCTAAACTGTGAGATATTGAAGAAGAGCCTACCAGAGCTGCTGAACAGAGTCATCTCGCTGAGAACCTGACGTTCTGATCTATCCTCCTGTAGAGTAAGGGCCTCGATGTCGTCCCTTGGATCATCCACCCCCACACGCTTGTTACTTCTTTCCACACCACACAACTCTAGTAGTCGTGCCCAAAGTTATTATAATAGTTGCAGTGAACCCGGTTGGTGCAGCAGGCACCTAAGCGGCGTAGTCGAAGAAGGAGGCGACAAGCACGGTGGAGCAGGCGTGTTGCTAACCCGAGGCAAAGCTCCTCAGCACGAAGTGTTGAAAGGGCCTCGGTGACGGTCGGTCAGCGAGCAGCTCAGCAGTTATGCCCTGATAGGCTCAAACTTTGGGCAAAGACAGCAAACAAAATCATAAAGGCGAAGGCAATCACAGTCCGCCTTCTATACTGTATGACACTCCTGGCAAAGCGGAGATGCCAGCTCGCCCAGCTGGCGCCAGAGACTGGCAAGGGCTCCATAGAAGCCGTCGATGGAGTCCTCCTGACGAAGTGTCTCCAACTCATCCTGAAGTGAAAGAGCTAAGCATCACTGCTCTGCGAGTATCACTCACGCAAGTACTCCCAAATCTAAGTGGAACGCAAACTAACAATATCTGGCTGGATGGAGTCATCGATGCTAACCACCACGATGGCTCGAACACAGGCATTATCAGCACACCAACGCTCGAAAGTGTCCATAGCATACTGAAAGGCCTCATCAGCAGCGTCAGCAGCCTCTGGCTCCTTGGCGGCCTCATCTTCTGCAGGAGGTGTAGAAGTAGGCTACCAAGCAGGAGGCTGAACCGACGATGGCAGACAAGGTCACGCACTAGTGACATGTCCTAAAAGACAGAGACCATCGAGCGTAATCTCCATGAGTGAAGACCACAACATGTAGTTCATCCTATGGAGCTTTGTTTCCAAGAATGAGATCGCAACTGATAGAACGGAAGCCGGTAGGCAGCACTAGACGACACGGTGCAATGAAGTCTAATAGGCGGCGCTAGACGGCACGGTAGTTATATCGACATGAAGATTTTTTTAAAATTTTTATATTTTTGGAAATCAGTACCTTTTATAGAAACCGGATCCGGTTTCTAAAATAGAAGGCAGCCAAACCTACCCGATCGATCCAATCGCAGAGGCATAGTCGGTGAAGGCGTGTAGGGGATGGTGGCGTGGTGAGGCACTGAGAGAGGACGTAAATTCCTCTGTCTATAGTAGTTCTTCTCATGAACCCACAAGAAACACTGTTACATGATGTACTTAATGTTGTGTAGGTTCTAAGGTAGAATTCAGGAATTTCTTTTCTCATTCAACAATAATAGAAGCAATTCAGATGCTCTCATTCAATTGTAATTTGTATCTTTGTTAGGTGATCGATGCTATAGTGGGATGGTGAGATTGATGAAGACGTGAGCCACAGGATAAGAGCGGGGTGGGTGAAATGACACGAAGCATCTGGTGTCCTGTGTGACAAAAGAGTCTCAAAAGTTAAAGAGTAAGCTCTATAGGACAGCAATTAGACCTGTGATGCTACATGGAGCAGAATGTTGGGCGATTAAAAGACAACATATACAGAAGATGAGTGTAGTGGAGATGAGGATGCTGCGGTGGATCTGTGGTCACACAAGGCGGGATCGCATCCGCAATGATGATATATGTGACAGGGTGGGGGTAACACCAATTGAAGAGAAGGTTGTCCAACATCGCTTGAGATGGATTGGAAGGTATCTAAAGAATTAGATTTGGATAGGAGCGCATGTGAGTTAGCAATCCACGTACCAGAACCATAAGAATGTTTAGGGATAGTGTTTTAGGCTCTCGGCTCAGTTTGCATGTTGTACGGCTTAGGGTTTTAGCATTATAGGTCTTCAAGGCTCTCGTCGCTTTGACCTTGAGGTTTCATTCCTAAGTTACCCCAACTTGGTTGGGACAAATGGCTTTGTTGTTGTTGTATCTTTGTCAGGTGATGGACGTTCCGAACGGAGGCGGTAGGAGAGAATTTGACTAGCGGGATGCGGATTGCGCCCAGGCGCCATGAGGGAGTTGCAACTAGGAAGAGGAGGTTAGGAGGAGCAGGAGATCAGGTATGATCACCTAATCCTTGCTTGCTTTAGTCAAACAAACTCTTCTCCCTTAAATAGAGAAGGCCTAACAATCAAATCTATTTTAAAGGAAAGGATCTTAAGGATCCATCTAATCCGATCTTACGGATCTTATCTTTTTGCAAGCAAGTAGAGCACTGGCTGCTCATGCCCCAGCCGAATTTGTGGCCTTGCGGCGTCGGCCATAGACCTGACCCCACATGACATCTCTCCCTCCCTCAATGAACAGCTCATCCTCAAGTTGGAAGGAGGGATAAGACTCTTTAAAATTAACAACATCTTCCCATGGGGCAGCATCAGCATTTGGAAGTCCCTCCCATTGGACAAGAATTTGCCACCGATCCTTAGCTTGGCACGCACGAAGCACCTTCACTGGAGATGGGATGACGTGACCGTGAAGAACGGGTGGCAATGGCGGGGTAACTGCTGGAGGAAGGCCCACATACTTCTTAAGGAGTTTGACATGGAAAACGTCATGTATGCATGCTGATTTTGGAAATTCTAGTCGGTAAGCTGCATCATTTATCTTGGAGATAATGCAGTAAGGTCCAAAATATTTAGGGCCAAGCTTCCCTCTTTTCGCACCCAGCAAAGTAGTTGCGCCCTATGATGAAGGCGCAGCCACACAAAGTCTCCTTCGGCAAACTAGACGGTGCGATGCTTTTGGTCCTAAAACTTTTTTGTAGAATTCCTGGGCATGCTGTAGGCAACCGCGAACATTAGCCAAAAACAAGTCACGGTCGTGCAGTGCTTGATCCACTGCCGTGGTATTTGCCATAGCTGGCTCGTAGTCACGGAAAGAAGGTGGATCTCGCCCATACACCACGCCGAATGGTAGGTCGTATTGTAGATAAATTCAGCCCATGGTAACCAATGTATCCACTGCCCAGGACGATCCCCTGTCATGCAACGAAGATACATAGTAATGATCTTATTGACAACCTCTGACTGCTCATCTAATTGGGGATGAAAAGTCATGCTCATATTGATCTTGGTGCCGCATTGGAAAAAACGATCTTGCCAAAAATGTGAGGTCAACACTGGATCTCGGTGAGACACGATAGACACTTGTACACCATGTAAATGAACAATCTCGGCGAAGAAAGCCCAGGCGATAGAAGAAGCCGAATACGGGTGAGCCAATGGAATGAAGTGAGCATACTTCGAGAAACAGTCCACCACAGTTAAGATGATGGACTTCCCGCCGACCTTTCGCAATCCTTCGATAAAGTCCATCGAAATGTGACACCAAATGTTGGATGGTACCTCCAAGGGAAACAACAGCCCAACTGGCTATAACTGCACCATCTTGTTGCACTGGCACACTGCACAAACACGCACAAATTCCTGAAGGATATGGAAATTCTGGCACAAGCGGTGTAAGGTCTTCTGAATACCCTCATGTAGACCATCACGTACTACAGCCAGAACCGTTGAGAGCGGCGATGTGGACGGGATGTGGGCACGCCGGTCAAAGCACACAACGCCATCCACCAGTGACCAAGGGGTCGCGAGCTCGCCGGCCTCAATGCGGGCGTGTAAGCTCGAGAGGTCGGGCTCCGTGTGCGCTGCTTGTCGGAGTTCATCAAATAACTCGAACTAGGGGGCAATAATGGCGAAGGCAACCCCTGATTCCGCGTCTTTCCTCACCCAAATAATTTGCTCACCCATTGATGTTGAGGAATCGTAGATAGCCGTTGGTCGAGGAGAAACTTGTCGATGTAATGATCTGTTAGGACTATGAAAGGATGCCCCCATAGATAAGGCCACCAATGTCGAATGACCTGAACGAGACCAATTAACTCACGCTCATACGCTGCTAATTTGGTATGTCGGGTGGCAATCGGCCGACTGAATAAGGCAATGGCACCGGTGCCTTGATGAAGCACTGCCCCGAACCTAGTCCTAGAGGCATGGCACTTGACGATGAAGGGCGCAACAAAGTTGGGCAATTGGAGCACAGGGGAGGGGGATGTGAGCGCCTCCAAGTGCTGCAAATGCCACATTGGCCTCCTTTGACCATGTAAAGCTCTCTTTGTGGAGGAGGCGAGTCAGCGATGTCGCGATTGTGCCATAGTCCTTGATAAAATGGAGGTAGTACCTAGCCAACCCCAGGAAACCGCAAAGCGCACACACAGAACGGGGGCATGGCCAGTCCACCATGCCGGCCACTTTGGATGAGTCCATGGTGACGCCCTCGGCCCGGATGATATGGCCAAGGTATGACACTAATGTCTCCCCAAAAAGGCACTTAGACTTCTTCAGGAAAAGCTGGAGAAGATGGAACACGGCTCGAACGTGCCTCAGATGATCTACCCATGACGAATTGTAAATCAAAATATCGTCAAAGAAGACCAGTAAAAACCGACGCAGGTACGGCCGTAGAACCTCGTTCATGAGGGCTTGAAAAGTTGCCGGAGCATTGGTTAAGCCAAATAGCATCACCAAAAACTCAAAGAGCCCTTCATGAGTGCGAAAGGTGGTCTTCTCCACATCTTTCAGAGCCATACGAACTTGGTGATAACCCGAGCAAAGGTCAAGTTTGGTGAAAAACTTTGCCCCTTGGAGTTCATCGAGGAAAAACTTTGCCCCCTGGAGTTCATCGAGGAGCTCCTCGACTACTGGTATTGGGAATTTATCCTTGATGGTTTTATCATTCAAGGCTCAATAATCGATGAAGAAACGCCTCAAACCCTCCAGCTTCTTGACAAGCAGGACAGGCGCAGAGAAAGCCGAGTTGTTGCGCCTAATAATCCCTTGCTTCAACATGGCCATGCATTGCCGTTCCAATTCATCCTTTTGATTTGTTGTATACCGGTAGGGCCGAACAACCACCACGCCCATGCCCGGAAGGAGATGGATGTGGTGGTCGTGACCCCGAGGCAGAAGTCCTTGCGGTTCGGCGAAGAGTGTTGTGAACTCGGAGAGGAGCTCCCCCATGGCTAATGTCGAGTGGAGGTGTGGCTCAGCCGGGGAAGGTGTCATGTCGCGCCAAGTGATCTGCCGGCCTTGACGTTGACAGCACATCGTTAGACTGCCGAAGTCCCATACAATTGGTCCTAGTGAGCGAAGCCACTGAACCCCAAGGACGACGTCGAAGCCGCCTAGCGATATAGTGAGGAGTCGAGGACGAACTCTTCATTGTCGATGGAGATTGGTGTCGCGCGACACACCCTGCCGCTCGCGACTCGGTCTCCATTGGACACGGCAACAGAGAGACTCATGTGCGATGTGAGGTGCAATCCCACCCAGTCGACAAGCTCGACAACGAGAAAGTTATGGGTGGAGTCCGAGTTGACAAGACCATCAAGTGTATGCCATTAATCATCACCGATAGTTGCATTGTTTGGTTCTTGCGGATGCCAATGAGCGAGGAGTGAGATTGTCGCATCCTTGACCCCACCTCAACCCCGTCCCTATCTAGTTCAACCTGCAATAGGAAGACACGTTTGCAAAAACGTTGGTGCCCCGTCACAAACTTCTCATCGCAGTTGTAGCACAATCCCTTGCCCCTCCGGTCCTCCATCTCAGCAGGTGTTAGCCATTTAAACAGCTTGGCCAGGACGGATGCGCCTATCGTTGCCACTGACGATGTCGCCGGGCTGGAAGCCACCACTCCCGACGCGGTTGTGCGGGGAAGCGTCGACCTAGAGTGTGCTGTTTTGGAGGAAGTGACGAGGGTCGATGGAGCCTATGGATGCAGAAGTATGTGTTCATAGGCCCTGGCTAGGTCCATTGCGACCTCCAAGTTTGGTGGTCGTTGGAGCTCAACGTGTCTTCAGGGGCTCACCCAGCCCGACTGTGAAGAGCATCACTTCTTGCTCCTCATGAAGGTGGCCACAATGAGCCAGTAGGGTCAAACAAAATTTCGATGAACTCTTCCACCGACGCCGTGCGCTAGAGCCCCGTCAATTCACCTAGTAGATTGTGGCATGTAGGAGTTTTGAACTTTCTATTGATGAGGTCGATGAAGTGTCACCAATTAGGCATGCCGTCCATGCGTTCAATTTGCATGTACCACAGCTGTGCCAGGCTCGACATGTGGTATATGGCGAGCCAGATCTTATCCTCCAGTGGTGTTTGTTGAGCCTAAAAAAATTGCTCACAACGGTTGATCCATGGCAACGGGTCTTCTCTGCCGTCAACTTGATGTAGCATGGTAGGGCCTGTTGATGTCCCATTCCCGATGCCGTAAAGGGCACTGGCGGCAAACGAGGAGAAAGCGCTACGAAGGCGACGGCCGAGCCCTCGCTAGGATGGTCCTGGCTTGGCGCCAGCTCCCCATTCCTTCCCTTCTGTGCAGCTGCCTCCTCATCTTCTCCTTCCTCGCTGGTGGGTTGTCCTTCCATACGTGCCAAGCGCCGATCATGCCGGGTTAGTTGGCTGTTGTTAGCTTCAATCAATCCGGCATGTTGAGTCAGCTGATTATTGATGTTGGCGAGGACTTTTGCTATATCTTCAGAAAACTTGCGCATCACCAATTGAAAGTTAGCGTCACCACTATTGCTTGACATGACGATTGTAGCAACGGATGGCTCTGATACCAATATATCAAGTGATGGACGTTCCAACGGAGGCAATAGGAGAGAATTTGTCTGGCGGGATGTGGATTGCGCCCAGGCGCCGTGAGGGAGCTGCGGCTAGGGAGAACCCTAGCCGCACCGAAGAGGATGAGAGGAGGATGCTAGGAGGAGCAGGAGATCAGGTATGATCACCTAATCCTTGCTTGCTTTATTCAAACAATCTCTTCTCCCTTAAATAGAGAAGGCCTAACAATCAAATCTATTTAAAAGGAAAGGATCTTAAGGATCCATCTAATCTGATCTTAACTAACTATATTTTGCAAGCAAGTATAGCATTGGCTGCTCATGCCTTGGCCGGATTTCTGGCCTTGTGGCGCCGGCCATAGACCAGACCCCACATGACAATCTTGTTATTTGATTTCTACAGAAACAGTCCCTAGATGTAACATCTACAGCTGATGCTATAATCAATGCAACTAACAAAATCATATGTCTTAGCAACCAACAATAAATAGGAACACAAACTATATGCAACAACTTTTCAGTAAAAACTCAAACCAAAAGGCAATAATACCATGGTGATCATATGCCTCAACAAACAACAGAAATATTAAAAACTAAATACCTTATTCCTAAGATTTTATGTAAAAAGGTAGATCAAAACAAAGAAAAAGGGTTAGAAGATGAATAAACAACTTCAGCAGAAAGATATAAAAACTCATTCCCACCTAAGCAAACAACAGAAATATGAGGTACTAAAAATCATGAGTCTCAACTTCGGAGTAAGTAAATAAATCGAAGGAGAGAAACATCCTCAAGGTCAGCTGAGAGAACAGAGAGTGAGAAAACAAGAGAAGAGAAATGAAACCAAAGTAGGAAGCGGCTATGGTAGAATAGGAGAAATTTAGGAAATGAAAGAAAGAAAGAACAGCAGTCCCCTCCATCCAATTTGTTGTCAGTGAGAAGGGCCCAACTTTTAAGCATTCATTTCACTGAGAAGGGGCCCAACTGGTCAGTGACACAATTGCATAAGAGAGATGAGAGCAAATTAGATGGAGGGTACTGCTGTTTTTTCTTTTCTTTCTTTTCCTTCATCTCTCTTATTCATAGAAGGTACATTGTGTCTACAAGGAGGCACATCTTGGGAAGATTATCAACAAAACAATTGAGTGAAGGTTAGAATGAGGATGAAGATGAAAGGAGTTAGATTCTACCCACTAAATTTTAGTGTAACGCAGTTGTACTGCAAAACAAGATGTTGGCATAGGAGAGTAGTAGACTAAAGAAGGACAAGGATGTTTTGGAGTCTGAAAATTCAACTGAGAACAGGCAGGATTGACCTGACATGGCTAGGCACACATTACGAATATTGTTTCTAAATGGTGTCTATCCTAATCAGAGTTCTAAGTACGAAAAAGAGGTGGAATGATATCTAACAGTGCAACTAACAACAATAATCATGTCACCAAGTTCCAAAAGAGGTGGGATGATATATAAACACTGCAAGCAGTAACAACAATCATGTCACCATTCATAGTAACTAAGCAATTTTTTTTAGCAAAGGAGAAAATTGTTTGGTGGCGTTCATATGGTGGCCGAGCCATTGAACTACAAAGGTTTGCTAAACGTGTTGTTAATCTTTGTGCTTCATCATCCGGTTGTGAGCGAAATTGGAGTACCTTTGAATTTGTAAGTTAATTTGTAGCTTATATGTGCTTATTAAATATTAATTTCAGCAAGTTATTTATTCATTTCATTTGCTTTGTTTCTCATTTGTGCTTTTGTAGCTCCATACAAAGAAAAGGAACCGGTTACTACACAAGAGATTAAATGATTTGGTCTTTGTTGCCTACAACCGGAAGATGAAAGCTAGGTTTCAAATGAGGCGGGAGAAGGCAAAAACTATGACCCTTTGGTCATTGAGGAATTTGATTGGGACAATGAATGGACTGACTCATTGGCGGAACCACCTCAAGGTGCTCGTGGGTGTGACCTTACATGGGATGATGTTGATGAAGCCATTGGCGCATCTCGCTCGCTTCAAGGTCGCAACCTTCCAAGGCAAGCTAATAGGCATAGTCATGGTGAGACTATGACCTACCAAAGGCGTGCAAAATCTACATCAATAGTGGTTGAAGAAGATAGCTTAGATGAGCAAGAGCAACACTCGGATTCAGGCAATGAAGAAGATGAGGAAGAAGATCCATATGATGATGCGGATGTGAGCGATTGTGACGAAGCTCCCAATGCTACCGAAGATGGTGGACAAAACATGGATTCTACTAGCAATCCCAGTGAGTTCGATGATGGATATTGAGAGATAAGAGAGTTGGATCATAAACTATGCTACTTTTGGGTTGTGGAGTGTGGACTACTATTATTCCATTAGATTACTCTAAGCTTGTTGACTTGTCACCTATATTATTTGTGTGGACTCATGTCGGTTATGTCGTGCTTGCTAATTTGTTATGTCGCTCATATTTAATCTCGGATTCACTTAATTGTTATTGTGAACTTATGTTACTCATTATTCATATGGCTTGTTGTATTGGAGAATAGAAGAGGAGGGATTGTCAATAAGGTATGTCACTCAATCCGTATTTACTCAATTAATTAGAATACAATTTGACAATTTGTATCTATTACATTTGTAACAATCTATATGTTGAAACTTGCAAGGGGACAAGGAGAATGGATGCTACATGGGAGAAGAACAATTGGAATGAGGGATAGGTGCAACATGGGCTCAAGAATTGGCAACAATAAGGTACACACATACTTGCTAAAATGCTCATTTTATTTGCTGCCCTTTAGCGCCTTATGATGTGTAAGACGTCGCCTCGCCTCACGCCTTACCGCTTAAAAGGTGTGAGGGGGTGGGTCGCCTCGCCTCGCCTTATCGCCTTAATAACCATGGTTGATGCGAGATATGATAGGAAGCCAGAAGAAGTTGGTCGTGAATACCTGAATGATTTGGTGAGTTTAGGCTTCTTTCAGAAGGTGGTCAATCCAGCATACCGCCAAACTTGGTACCTTATGCATGATTTAATTCATGACTTGGCAATAGATGTCTCTTCAAATTATTGCTTAACCATCGATCGCATTTCCAAGATACGCCCGGCAGCAGCCATTTGTCATCTGTCCATAATTACAGAGTGTATATATCATGAGGACATGACAATAATATAGCACGCAATGAGGACATTGAAAAAGTAGTAGCCAATATAGCCAGTTCGCTGGAGATGAGATACCTGAGATCCTTAATGCTGTTTGGTAAATATGATGCTAATTTCGCACATGTTTTGAGAAGGGCTTTCAAAGGAGCAACAAATATACGCTCAGTAATACTGTGCATGATCCCTTATCATGAAGGTTCTCTGTTGTGCGACCTAGGTCAATTTGCTCATCTTCGCTACATAAGAATCATTGCTGGTCATCATGTGCATTTCGCAGAAGCTGTGCGTAGACTCCACCATTTGCAAGTGCTGGATGTAGGAAGAAGCACTGCTGATTTGCCAAGAATTGTCTCTAATGGATACAGCGGGGCATTAACTCCAATATGGTTGGCAAACGATATTGTCCTCACTTCTCTGCTTTGTCTCTATCTAGATAACTGCAAGGGGTGCAAAGTTTTGCCAGCATTTTGGAAGTTTCCAGCACTTAAGAAACTGCATTTGATTGGCATGCCTGATATAACAGAATTGCAAACCTCTTCTTTAGAGGAGGTGATATTATCTGATATGCCAGAACTACAGACATGGACTGTCACAGAAAAGCACCAACTAAGTGATGATCTACAGGTACTCGAAATCTGCAATTGCCCCAAACTGGGAGACTTGCCTTTACTACCTTCATGTAGTTCTGATGTGGTGAAGTACCGCCAACTCCAAAGTGTGGTGATTAAGAATTGCTCTTGCCTGATGCCACTACCTCCACTTCCTCTTGGTCCTAAAATTAAGCTGTTGATTGAGAATGTACAATCATTTCCATGTAGACGCATGTCCTATAATGCAGAGATACCAGTCCATGCTTGCTCTTAATGGGGATAAATGAACTGAGAGTTCTTGACGGAAGTGTCATGTCATTTCGAAATCTACTCTCTTTGCAAGAGCTCTCCATTGATAGATGTCCAAGCCTCCGTAGCTTCTCATGGGAAGGATTCCACCAATTCAGCTTCTTGAAGGATCTGACCATATATCGCTGCCCGAACCTGCTCTCAATGCCGATGACACAAGAAGAGAAAGAGCATGCTAAAGGACTTCTCCCATCACTTGAAAAACTGGAAATCTGGTCCTGTGGTATCTCCGGGAAGAATCTATCTTGTTTGCTGTCACATCTTCCACATCTCTCCTTCCTGAAGCTCAAAGAGTGTCCACAAATCACAAGGCTGGCTGTGGACCAACAAGCAGATAAAGGGAGCTCAGTTTTACTACCTGATAGCCCAGCAGTTGATGGGTTGCTGCACATCAACCTCACTCCTTGCCATCACTCAAAGAGTTGTGCTTTGACAGCTGCCCAACAATTTGTGAAAATGGGGAGGGTCTCAGAGGGCTTGTTACACTTGAAAAACTGGAGATAGATGAGTGTCCAATGTTCCTTTCCTATTTAGTGTTTGAAAATGAAGATATGTATCATGTTGAAGGTACATGTCTTATTCCATCATCACTGCAAGAGCTCAAGATATCCAGAACCGAGTGGAAGGCAATGTCCCTCCATGGACTCACTGCCATGAGGAAGTTACCCATCTGCTACAGTGAACTAGAAGCTCTTGACTTGGAATCCTGCACGGGATTGATGTACGTTGAGGTCCACTGCTGTCCAGCATGGTCCTCCCTACAAGGTTTGCGATCTTGTGTTCAGCTCAGAACATTGGTGGTATTTTAACTCCTGGGTTTTGGAGAGCATGGGATCTCACGTTGCAAGGAGAGGGAGCAGGTGATGAATTATCAATCCCAGTGGAACTTGTCCTCACTAATGACAGCTCAATTCTTACCATGTCAATATGCAAGCACCTAAACCACCTTCGAAGGTTAGAATTTCGCTGCCTTTGCGATAAACTGGAAGTGGAGCAGGAGAAGGCACTTGTGCAGCTCATCTCTCAATGAGCTTCAATTCTTAGAGTGTGATGAGGACTTCTCCATACCAGCAGAACTGCAGCAGCTTACATCCCTCAAGAAGTTAGAGATAATGAATTGTTCGACTATTTACTCACTTTTGGAGAGAAGCCTGCCACCTGCCCTGGAACATTTGGCGATAGTTGACTGCAAATATCTCGAGTCATTACCTGCAGGGATGCATAGCCTCTCCTTTCTGAAGAAATTGGAGATCAAGTCCTGTTCACTAATTCGGTCACTGCCAAAAGGGGGCCTGCCAGCTTCTCTTCAAGAGCTGAGGATTGAAAAATGCAGTAATGAGCTGCAGGAGCAACTCCAAAGGATGAACAAAGCTAACATGGTATTATATTGGTCATGAGAAGATCTCTGTTTGCAGAGCAGATATTGGAATTTTCAGAGAGCTGCCGCTGCCACCTTTAAGCCAGGTTTGCTTTAATAACACCATCATTTGTATGTTTGATGATCATGTAAATTATGAACTCTAAATTTCCTTAACCAAAGAAAAAATGTGACTGTAAGTGCACCGTGGGTATTCCATATGTGTAGAAGTATAATCACTATATTCGTGTTCTTTAAATTGAAGGACCTCTATTTTTAATAAAATTTTCTTTCTCAGCATTGCGGAGTTGTGTGGCTGCAACAACATTCTGAAGTACAGTGAAATTGAAATTCTGGCAATAAATCTATGAAGACCTGAACTGTCATTGTGAATACCTGTACACTGCAATTCTGGTGGCCATTGCTCAGAGTACGTTATACAACATGCGCAACAATTCTTGTTTATTTCCCCACGAGATGAAATCCTTGGTCTCTTGGTGAATCATCTCATTTATGCAACACACTGGTTCTGCCTTCCAAAGAGAAAGAAGCAAATTTCAGACATTATACAAGCGAAGTATTTCAAAACTCTTGTATATAGATGAAATCCAGCCCTGAAAAGACAACCTGAAAATATGAGAAAGGGTAGCTTCAATGTCACAAAGAAAAATTGAATCATCTCGTTTTCGTCGTAAATGCTGGTACTTGATCTTTTGTCCTCTGATCTGATACTTAGTATGTGTCCAATGGCAAAATTGACAGTGTGCCGCTGCGAAATCATGCAGTTCTGAAGCCACGCTCTCAAATTCAACCATGGAGATGGGGCTTCCACTGCCGCACGGGCAAACCATTGGCCAATGGCGATGCGCTGGCGGTAGGTGGTGGGCGGAGAGGCACCAACGGCAGGTGGAGAGCGGATGCTGGCAACCAGCGGAAGCCAGAGACAAGCGATTCACAGACGGGTGGACGGACGCCTGACGAGATTGATGGCAACCGCCAACCGGGCGTGGGCAATGGGCAGGAGAAGAAATTGGACGGCCCGCCTACCACGCGGGCTGTAGTGACACTCAGGGTCGGCAAGTAACGGCACAACAAAATACAAGGGGAAAGAACACTTCTTTATTTTTCTTAGCAATTTGCACATCTGTGCCAAACTATGATGAGTATAAAACAACTAGCTGATGAGGAACAAGCAAAGTAATATAGATTTGTAGACACAAAACATATAAAAGAACATATTTTATTGTGAGAAATAACCCGTGGCCGAGCTTCGTACCATGATCAATTCACTCTCTCTCGAATCTTCTGCTTCCATGGCGCTTCTAGATTGTTCTTTCTAGTGTTGACCGTCTCTGAAAAGAGGCTGATCTATCTAAACATGGAAATGGTATTCAAATGTGCAGATTCCTCTAACAATAAGATATGTATTAGTGTAACGCAGTTGTACTGCAAAAAAACTACAGCTGATGCTATAATCAATGCAACTAACAAAATCATATGCCTCAGCAAGCAACAATAAATAGGACCACAAACTATATGCAACAGCTTTTCAGTAAAAACACAAACCAAAAGGCAATAATACCCTGGTGATCATATGCCTCAACAAACAACAGAAATATTAAAAACCAAATACCTTATTCCTAAGATTTTATGTAAAAAGGTAGATCAAAAACAAAGAAAAAGGGTTAGAAGATGAATAAACAACTTAAGCAGAAAGATGTAAAAACTCATCGCCACCTATTATATGAGGTACTACAAAATCATGAGTCTCAACTTTGGAGTAAATAAATCGAAGGAGAGAACATCCTCAAGGTTAGCTGAGAGAACGGAGAGTGAGAAAACAAGAGAAGAGAAATGAAACCAAAGTAGGTAGCGGCTATGGTAGAATAGGAGAAATTTAGGAAAAGAAAGAAAGAAAGAACAACAGTCCCCTCCATCCAATTTGTTGTCAGTGAGAAGGGCCCAACTTTTAAGCATTCATTTCACTGAGAAGGGGCCCAACTGGTCAGTGATACAATTGCATAAAAGATGGCAGCAAATTAGATGGAGGGTACTGATGTTTTTTCTTTTCTTTCTTTTCCTTCATCTCTCTTATTAATAGAAGGTACATTGTGTCTACAAGGAGGCACATCCTGAGAAGATTATCAACAAAACAATTGAGTGAAGGTTAGAATGAGGATGAAGATGAAAGGAGCGAGATTCCACCCACTAAATTTTAGTGTAACGCAGTTGTACTGCAAAATAAGATGTTGGCATAGGAGAGTACTAGACTAAAGAAGGACAAGGATGTTTTGGAGTCTGAAAATCCAACTGAGAACAGGCGGGATTGACCTGACATGGCTAGGCACACATTACGAATATTGTTTCTAAATGATGTCTATCCTAATCAGAGTTCTAAGTACGAAAAAGAGGGGGGATGATATCTAACAGTGCAACTAACAACAACAATCATGTCACCAAGTTCCAAAAGAGGTGGAATGATATATAAACACTGCAATCAGCAACAACAATCATGTCACCATTCATAGTAACTAAGCAATTTTTTTTAGCAAACGAGAAAATGTACCTTTTTATATATGCAGTGGCACCAACAAACTAATAACAATAAGCTCCTCCATGTTCATTCCAAGGTGTGCTGATCCAGCTAATAGGAAGATCCATCCTTCTCCCATGCTCATAAGTGTCAATCTATGATTCGCCAGAATTGCAAGATAAGCAATTACCAATTTGATTCCCCTAAAAAAAGTTACTAATTTGATGCAAAGAAAGAGAGACAGGAATAATGGTATGAACCCAATATAGGCATCTGTAAGTCAAGAAGTTTCAGTTAATGATTACAAGATCCTAACAAGAAATGTAGGTAGATTAACCTAAGCATGACATAAAAGAGCACCTAGCAGACAACAAAATACAAGGGAAAAGAACACCACTTCTGTATTTCTTAGCAATTTGCACATCGGTGCCAAGAAAAAAGTGCCAAACTATGATGAGTATAAAATAACTAACTGATCAGAAACAAGCAAAGCAATATAGATTTGTAGACACTGAACATATAAAAGAACATATTTTATTGTGAGAAATAAGGCTGATCTATCTAAACATGGAAATGGTATTCAAATGCAGATTCCTCTAATGATGAGATATGTATTAGCATGGATGTTTATACACCTAAAACTAAATTGAAAATCTACAGTGTTGACTCCATGAAGTTACATTCAATAGAAGATGAGCAATTAACATTATGCTGCCAGACACTACAAAGAACCAGAGCATGTTCCATTTCTAATGGATAATGATGTACAAAGACAGAAGAGCGGTCTGGGTGATCTTGTAAGATTTTAGCTCAAAAATAATCATACACTCCAGGACCTTCTCGGCTCCGTTAGGGTTGTGCAAACACACCCCAACGGCTCCAACCCACCAACCCATCTGAAATTTCAATGCACAAACAAGTGATATGAAGAAGTTTAGTTGTGCACAATTTTTTCCGAAAGCAGGGCACCAATATGTTATTTAACACCAAAAAATAAATAATTTTCCAGGCATAAATAAAAAAGGAGGTAAGCGTTATCACCAAAATAGCAAAGTTGAATCTGCAATCTCCCAATTTTCACTACCAAAAGCTGTGTATCTGTATGAATATCCATTAGGATCAGAACATATATGGAAGAAATAAGGCAAATGGAGTAAGAGTAGCATCATGTAAAGCCTTGAAGTAAAAAGAAGGAAAACTAAGGAAAAGCAACACATAAATTGATCAAAAGATGTATCAGAAAGCATGTGCTTCACAAACACCCCCCCTACTGCAACCAAAGCAGGTGCCAACAAAAGTTCAATATTTCTTAGCTTGTATTCAATAAAGATGGAGATACATGACAAACGAATGGACTTGGAAAATGCATATAAGGGTTATCTGTATGTTCTATTGTACTATTGCTACGTGTTATGCTAACAATGGCATATAGCTTTATATGATCCACTATTCAACTGGTTTTTATTGAGAGAATTATTATTCATTTAACATATTAGAAGTACCACGGATGAAGCATTAAGATTGAAGTGACAATAGAGGGCAAAATGAGCACAGGAAGAAGAGTAAGAGAGAAATTGATTAACGAAAACTTAATATTAGAGATCCACGGCAATAGACTGCAAAACATGGAACATAGATTAATGAAAACTTACTGGCTGATAAAGTTTGCAAACTATTCAGGTAAAACCAGCAACAAGCTTCCAGGCTCAGTTGGAGTTGTAAATCCTGCACATGAGAAACCAGTATGCAAAGAAGGATTAATTTGTGCATTGTAAGTTTTAAGTTAGATTAGTAGATTATTCATCAGCCAACAAACATGCAAAAACCACATGCCTATCTAATATGACTGACCCTACCTTATTATGACAACCAGATGACAATAGAACCATAAACCTACAAGCATAGAAGCCAAGAAATCATGTAGGTCCTCACATAGTTCATCCAAAACAAAAAAAAAAAACCACAAGAAATGTCCAATCTTTCACCAATACGCTGAACCTATATAATTCTTACAGGACACAGAGAACACAGCCATATAAAAGTGAAAGAATTAAGCAGAGAAAACAACAGCCCTCAACCAAATCATATAAAACCAAATAACTACAAGAAATGTCGAACCTTTTACCGTTTAAAACAGTGTGCCAGCTTCTATGTAATTTTGATATGCTACAAAGAATAGCTAGCACCATAAAACTACCGGAATTGTGTCAAGAAACAAAACTAAGTACTCTTTTTAGTCTTTTAAAACTAATTAACCACAACAATTATCGAACCATTCAACGTTGAATACAATATGTTGGCTACTGTGTAATCTTGGCAAGCTACAGAGCATTGGAACCATAAAACTACCAGAATTGGGCCAAGAAACTAATTAGATCATCATCCAAGCTATCCAGAAGCAAACAACCACAAGAAATATCCAATCTTCCACTATTCTAAAGAAAAACTTTGCGAATTGGGGAACAGGGAGACTTACACATGGCCACGGAACATGGAGATCGAGAGTTCCAACTCTGCTCCGAACACATGGCAGCCACCGTCCACGACGCAGCACCGCTCACATCCTCTCACCGGCCTCTTCTCCTCTTCCGCCCTCCCCCGCCGCAACCACCACCTCGCCCCCTCATTTTACTGACCATGGCGAGACGGCCAGGCGAGAAAGGGTAACCGGGGAGAGACGAGGCGCCAGCGCCTCCCGCTTCCTCTCGTTGTCATCGGCAATGTCGTTGACGTCTTCGCTGCCGAGGAAGACGGAGGGCTTGCTGCGGACTGCTCGCGTGCTCCGCCGCAGCGAACTCCACCGCGGTTGCATTGGGCGGCCACTTGCGCCCCTCCACCTACACCGTCGCTGCCTCCTCGACCCACCGGCTCACGGCCACGGGGAGGCAGGCGATGCCGGCGGAAGCCGAAGAGGGAAACATGGAGACATACGAGGCACAACCGCCTCGGTGACTCCTCCCCACCTCCCCGTTGCCGTCGATGCCCAGCGGAGGACTTGCGCCCAATGCGGAGGGAAAGGGAGGCCTGCGCCGCCGTTTCCCCCAGCCCCCATCCGCAAAGGAGGAGGGGATTTGGGGAAGAGAGACGAGAAGTCACGGCCTCGAATCCCTCCCGCTTCCCCTCGCCTCCTCGTCGCCACGATGAAGGGTGCCTGTGCTCCGCCGCTGCCTTCTCGTCTCGCCGGCGAGCCTACGACTACGAGGAAGGGGCAGATTGAGGAGAAGTGGGGGTTTCGATGGAAATGGGAGAAGGAGAAGGGGCTCTTGGCTATTTGGCTGGTTCCTTGTGACCGTTGGATGCGAAGGCACCGCCTCTCTCCAGGATATGACCGTTGGACGATGCTTCGTAGGGGCTACGTTTGCAATTTTGCTCTCTGGAGGGACAGGGAATGGAAAGTCCAAAGGTATCTTCGATCAATCAACCGCTCGGATCCAACCTGGATGGACGGTCCAGATCGACCTACCGAACGTCGGAAACATGGACTTTTACATTATTTGCTCGTTAGCATTTCAAAGGTCATTCTAGGTTACTTTAGCTATTTTTTTACTTTAATTTCTGTCAGTCGGTACTATTTATCATATCTATCAATCATAATTAAAAGTCATCGACTATAACCTAAAAGAACTAACCTAAAACTATCTTGAACGCAACCGTGAGAATCCGTTAGGGTTTGATCCAGTCTTACAATTCTTTTCACGCGTCTGCACGAACTGCTCAATACGTTAAAATTTAAAACCATTTGAATTTATTCTTCAATATGTTTTGGAGAGTGTATCCTATGACACAGTAAGCTCAGTGCACTCATGCACTTAACGTATGTCGACTGTTCGATCTTCATCAAATGGCCTGGATGGACTGAGGGTTTCTTTGCAAAAAAACGTCTACCACTAAAGTTTTCGTCACAAATCAGCCCCAGCCATCTCGTTCCCCTCCTTTCTCCGGACTCGGACCGCCCGCCTCTTCCTCTACTCGCCCACCTTGCCCTCGTCACCCGCCCCCACCCATCTCCTCCTGAGCCGCCTCGCCCCCCCTCTCTCCCGAGCACCGCCCCCCCCCTCTTGTCCCCGAGCCACCGCCCACCCCGAGTAGTCGCCCGCCCACCTCTCCTACCCGAGCCTTGTTGCCTACCCTTTCCGTCCCAGAGGCTGCCCCGCCCGCCCCCAACCATTCCTAACCGCCTCCCTCCCCCCCCTCTCCTCCCTAGGTTTCTACTCTTTAGGCCTTGCTCCAAACGGCTTCACCTTTTGGTTTTTTGGCCTTTTGTTTTTCTTTTTTTCTTTATTCCTTTTCATCGTCCAAAAGATTTAGCCATGTTTTCTAATTTTTCTAATTTTTTTTACTTTTTTTCTTATTTTTTGACTTACAGAAAGTTAACAGCCATTACAGTAAAAAAACTACTGATATTTCAATTGCTGCTTAATTTGTCTATATATGTCCAAGTGATATTTCAATTGCTGCTTTTTTAAAAAAATTTCTATCACAATTATTCAGCAGGTTTGAGCGTATTAGTTCAGTGTTGCGGAAGTTAACAAGCTAAAGGATAAAAGGCGTGGCAATCTTTTGTGGGACGTTTGTTCCTGTGATTAAGTGAAAATATAATTATAAATCAAGGAGGAAAATGGCAGCAACTACAGGCGAGGTACTCTTTGTCACAAAAGAGTGGCGTTTTGGGATATGTGTTGTAAAACTTTCTAAATTTTTGCTATCAATATCATTTTAGATATTTTGATTGGATAAATAAAAAATCATATGCATAGATTTGTCTCGAAAATATTTAATAATGTTGTCATTTCATTAGATTTTATAAATATATTATAATAGATATTAGTTGTCAAATTTGCATTTTGAGATCATTGTAGATGTCCAAAGCGTCACTCTATTATGATCGGGGAAGTATGTCTTTTTATGTCTTCGTATTAAGGAATCATGACTGCTTTTTGTAATAACAAAGTAAACTGTAAAAGAAACACGCCAGAGTTTATTACTCAGGGCAGTAACAAAACTATATCAGTACTACCTCAAAAACAATCAAGTGTTAAAGATCTAATTCTGCATTCTGAGAAGTTTGATAGCGCCGTTTCACTACATTTTTTAGAATATTTTTCATTAACCCTCCCGAGTATGTAGCACAAGACAAACGACTCTCGCAATACTTCAGGAAGACAATCCAAACAAGCTTTGCCCTTGTGGCCTTGTCCATTGTCTTCATGTCCCTCGCATTGTGCGACAAGAAGAAGAATGGACATTCGGCGATAATTTTCAGTATTTTTTTTCTCTGATCTCTCCACTACTCAGCGTTGTGCCATTACTATATACCAGGAACGTGCAAGACAGTGAAAACAATCGCTTTATCTTGAAGTGTCTATCTGGAACAACCTTAAAATTCAAAATTTTCATTTCTTTTTGAGTTTTTGTTTGAATTCTCAAACATTTCCCAATTTGACAATCTTCTTTGAAAACCAGCTTTCCTCTTTAGGCCATCCACCTTCCCTCCCTGTTGGCGCCTCTGACCAGACCCACTCTCCACCGCCGCTGTGTTGCCCCTCTCCACGTGCCTGGCCATCGTCGCTTGAAATTGCCACCCCTTCCGTTCACACCCGCCCCTGCTCTGTGTTGACACCAAGGCTCCACCAGTCAGTCACCCTGTTGTCTACCCCTCTCCCTCGCTTCGTGTGCCGTCTGACCCGTCCCTTCTCTCTCGTTGCAGCTCGCCATTTCCCGACCGACGCATGCACTTGAGCCATACTAGTTGCGTCATGCCTTGCCAACTCTTGCAGATGTTGTACGCTACCTCGCCTGCACGCTCGTCCTTCCAGCAAAGCCCCCGTCACCTCTCCTCATCCACGCGTAGGGACGCTCGGATCGTCTCCCTGTGTCCACCGCCTCACCTCGCCTTTAAGGCTCAATTGCCTCCACAAAGAGCTCCGCGCCATTCCCAGGTGAAAGCATCTAGGCCCCTAAAAATGATTTTGGTAATTAATGAGTTTATATAAATATGGGACTAACTATTTAATGAGTGTTTAAAGGTTAAGTCCAGATTATGATTGACAAATGCAAGCCAAAGGACAAGGTTGAAGATCAAACATGGCTCAAGATAAAGGTATATGTAGAATAGGATCATTTTTTTCATTTTACCGGTCTTAGGAGAATGGTGGAAGACCGGATTATAGGTTAAATAATCGTACCATAAAGAGGGATCATGGCAAGTAGCTTGATAGCATTTTTAAGTGTCCACGGATCAACTAGGATCATGCATTCTGAAAATCTGTTTAAAAGCCAAAGCGTACTGCTCGGACATGCGGTAGTTCCGCAGTTTTTAACGTCGGTACTACCGTCGAGCGATAGTACCGCTGAAAAAATCGGAACTACCGGCGATCGGAAGTACCGAACCTCAAGCGGACCCATTTTTCTAGAGAGCACCCTCCGGACGCATTTCCAAAATCTGAGGAAGCGGTAGTTCCGCTGTCAGAGCGGTACTACCGGCCACAGGTAGTTCCGGAGGGGGATCGGACCCTTTTCTCCGAGAGAACACCTCCGGATGCCCTTTGAGTTTTTAAGAGGCGGTAGTTCACTGTCGAGCGGTACTACCGGCTACGTGTAGTTCCGGAGGGAACCGAGCCTTTTTCCAGAGTGACTTTTGGAGCTCGGCTCAAGCGGTAGTACTGCGCCGACTTTCTTGATACTACGGTGAGCGGTAGTACCGACTTTACAACGTCGGTAGTACCGCGAAGACGGTCCAACGATCATCTGCAGAGGCTCGACATAGCCGCTCTGCTGCGTCGAGATAGGGGCGGTACTACTGGCCTCGGGCCGTGGTAGTTCCGCTCGCCGATTTTTCGGAATTTGTTCCAAACGGCTAGTTTTGGTAGGTGGAAGGTATAAATACCCGTACCACTGCTCATAGACAGATGCTAGAGACTCTATTGACCATCCTTGAGCATTGGGCATTCACTCCACACCTACTTTCACTCTTGAGCATTCATTTGAGGTGTTTGAGCAAAAAGTGCATAACATTTACTAGTTTGATCCTTGGCACTAGTTTGCAATCAAGCGAAGCTCATGATTTGTTACTCTTGGTGCTTGCCGGCACCTGGACGATTGGGAGAAGCTTGATCGGTGATCTTCTCAAAGGAGCTTGTGAGAAGACCGGTTTTCTTGTGAAGGTTGGAGCTCGCCTACCGGGCGGGGAAGAGCTACCTCTAGTGATCGAGGTGTTTCGGCTTAATTTGTGGAGCCGGTTCGATTGCTCGAGCTAACCTCAACGTGGACTAGTGGGGCAAGCAAGTTTCGATACCACGGTAAAAACATCAAGTGTGCACATCTCTTTTGCTTTCTAATAGCTCTAAGTTTACTTGCTTAGTACTTTGTTTTGCCCTTGTTAGAGCTAGTATTGTTATTTGCTTGACTAGTATTGTGTAGGCTTAAATTGTCTTTCATTCTTGTTCTTAGAATTAAAGAAATTTAATCTAGTTGAAAAGAAAATTTAAAACCGCTTATTCACCCCCTCTAGTCGATATATATATATATATATATATATATATATATATATATATATATATATATATATATATATATATATATATATATACGTATATATACATAATCAACAAGTAATTAATTGTATAAATACATATATATACTTATATATGTAAAGAATGAAACAGGATATAGAGAAATTTATGCAAGGAAATTATTCATACAATTATATATGTAAGCATATAAATTAAACAGTAAATTAAAAATTTAAATTTAAACCCCCAAATTTTAAATTATGCCTAGCACTTCCATCCTTTCTCACTTTTTCTCCTTTCCCAATCTCTTCCATGTGGGCCCCACCTCTTCTCCCTCTCTTTCTCCCTCCTCGCCTGGGCCCGAGCCTCCGCCTCCTCTCTTTCTCCCCTTCCTCTCCTCCTTCTTTCTCTTCTTTCCTTTTCCCCACCCGCGCTTGCCGCTCCTCCTCTCTCCTTCTCCTCTCCTTTCTCATGGTCGAGCTCAAGCGCCGCCTTCTTTCTCCCTCCTCCTCGTCGCTCTCTCTCTGCTCGTCTTACGCTCTGCTGAGCCACCCATGCGCCGCCGAACGTCGCCTTCACGCGTCGAGCCCAACGCCTCCGGTCCTTGCCCGTAGTTCCTTCCCCGCCCGGTACTCCACGCCTCCCGCTCCTCTGCGGCCATAAGGCGCCCTAGCCCCCATGGTCCCTGCGCTTCCTTCCTCTTCTCCGTTTCTCTCATCTCCTTTTTCCCAAGCCGCCGCCACCGCCATCCCCACCGCCGCTTCTCGGCGAGTCCCTCCGATTCATCGCCGGGTGGAGCATCCTCACCGCCCGGACCTCTTCCGATCACGGCCGAGGCCCTCGCCGCTTTGCACGTCGCCGGCGCAGTGCGCCGCCACCGCCGCCGCGCCTCACGCCGCCACCCCGCCTCGGCTCCCCTCCGCCACGCTAGCCACCTAGGTAAGTTCTCTGGCCTCCTCCCGCTAACGCCCCACCAATTGCCCCTTCCTCCACGCCGCCGCGCCTGCTCCACCTCCGCCTCCGGCCGCCAAGCCTCGCTGCCGGTTCATCTTGAGGCCTCTCGGCTCACGCCGGCGCTCACCTCGAGTCCCCTGTGTTCCCAGGACTCCATTTCACCGGTCGCCGCCTCCCTCCAGTCATCCCCTCGCCGGCGACGTCGCCTTCTGCCCGGCGCCGCCGCTTCCCCTGTTTCGGGCGGTGGCTCCTCTATTTAGTCCCCAACCCCTGCTCTCTTCTTTAGAATTGCCCCTATAAGTCACGAAAGACCGGAGACCCAGCTGGCTAGCAGCGCTAGCGCTCGCCTCGGCCGCCGCTTCGATCCCCGTGTCGCAATATTAGTCGATAGGTTTTTAACATTTTGCTAGCAGCATGCAGTGGAGAAAAGAAGGGCAAATAAAAATCTAAAAATAATTTATAAAAGATGCAAAATTTATTAGGATATAAATGAGATTATTTAAGATTTAAATTTTGACTCGTTCATATATGAGTAATTAATATAGTTCGAGCAATTATCTAAAAGGTTAATTGTTAAGTTCAAAGCATAATAAATAGATATGACTTTGGTTAAATATTCAAACTTAATAAAGATCACCCTTAATTATAAAATATGCACTAGTATGCATCATGACGCCATTAAATAAATCGCCATGGTAGGTTTAAATAAATAGCGATATTGAATTAAGAATCTGTACGAGAAGCCTTGCTAGATAAATAATATTTAAATTAAAAATAAAGCTAAGCCTAATAATAACCAAAGCGTAGATAAAATAATAATGGTGTAATTAATTAAATCTTAACATTGGATTTAATAATGTTGAGCATAGATATATATATATATATATATATATATATATATATATATATATATATATATATATATATATATATATATATATATATATATATATATATATATATATATATATATATATATATATATATATACAAGTCAAAACCTATATAAATGAATCCTAATTCAAAGTAAGTTATGCCTAGTAATAAGTAAGTGTACATAAAATATCGCACCATAAAATGCTTTCAACTTGCGTTCAAAAAAATTAACTTGGTAAGCTAAAAAATTGTATGTATCACTTATATATAGCATATGCTCTAAAAATTAGTGCTCGACAAATTGATGCTCCGCTAAACTTGCACACTAAGTCATAGGTTTAACTAACTCATGGAACTTCCTTGATAAATACAAAAATGATAAAAGAAAGTTATTAATAAAAGACCGAGTCATCGATACTACCACCGACCTTGTCTCAACCCACCGAACCGCCCATTAACTTATAATAAAAACTAAATCAAGTTTAATTGGATTTATTTGGATCTTTTGAGTTATTTGCTTTTATTTGGATTCAGTCATCTAGCGTGTAATTAGAAATTGGAAGTCGAGAAGATTCAGTGGATCAAACGAGGCCAAGCTCGAAGAGAAGATAGAGACCATAAGCTCAAGAGAAAGCATTGTGAGAGCTCAAGACCGCGGTAACCCGCGCCAGGCGAGTCAATACTTTGATCATGTTGAACCTACATTTTCTGCAAATTACTTTTGTTTAAATTATCAAATTGCATGCTATTATTTTATATGCAACTACATGTTTAATTCGAGATTCTAGTTATATGCCTATTGTTTGCCTTGATTAATATTATACCCCCTTTTGAATATTGATTACCCGAACCTTGTCGCCCTAGCAAAAATTATAGTAGTAACCTTTCGAAAATAAGTCCGTAATTATATGACATGCTTAGTCTTGATAGATATTCATGGGCGTGAGAACGCCCAAGCATCATTTTCAATCATGAGAAACTGGTTTGGGCAGTCATGGTGATAATGACTGGTATTTGTGTTGGATATGATTATTTTATGCTCCCAAAAACCTCAACTTGCTTGAATATCTAGGCGGATGATTTGGGGGCTGGTATGTGGTGCGGTGGGAGCACAAATATGGAGTGTGGTAGAACCGCCCAGGTAATACTAAGGACTGAATCTTGTCATGTAGCCCGTGTAAAACAGTACAACCACATGTCTGTAAATTACAACTAGGCTAAGTAGCGGTATCGAAACTCCCCGACTCATCTCACCGGTAGTGGATAGACGTGGATATGCAAGGGCAAAGGAGGCCTAAAGGGACACCGAGTGGAGGGTGACGCTCACCAGTCGTACTAGCATTGAGGGGAGAGGAGCTCGAATAATGCTGGTAGCCGTGGTGAACATCCCGTGCAACGTATGGGACCCACCGCAAGTGGACAGTTTCCCATAGGGTGAGATGACTAGTGGAACTAGATATTCTGAACAGTCATGTGATAATATGTTTGACCACCTGACCAAGGAATCAGGTGGGGCAATGGGTGGATTATCGCTTGTGGTGAAAATGTACACACTCTGCAGAGTCAAAACTATTCGAATAGCCGTGCCCGCGGTCATGGGCAGACATGGGGACTTAACTAGATATAGTTCTATTTAAAAAAAAACTTTGTGGGTGGGAATGGAAAAAGTGGAAGGGCGCGGAAGGCCCTGATTTGTGTTGCCCTGGGTGTCGCCCCAGTGATAAGTTAAGCGGCTATAACGCTGAAAGATTAAGCATATGGCGCAGATGCCATGTAACGGTGGATGGAATCTGAATCACTACTGTTATTGCATTCTCGTACACATTATGTTTTATGCAAACTGCTAAGTCTCAGGGAATTTCTATGTATTGTATTTCAAAAGCAAAACAATGATAATACTTCTCATAAAATAATATGTCAGGAAGAATAAATAGAGTTGTAAGAACAGAAAATTGTTGTGTTGTGGTAAACGCAAAAGATGTCGGTGGATCCATGTCGATCATAAAAAGAGAATGACAGTGAAGATTCTAGGAGGAATAAATTGGCGGAGCTTAAATGGATTGATAGGCCAGATAGAAGTTTTCAATGATTTTTGGAGAATTAGGAAGTGCAAGGGAAATTGCGGGATTACGGTACGGATAAATAATATGAATTCTTAGGAGAGAATGTGAACAATGAGACTCACAGGATTTGATCATATACTGGAAAGAGGAATTGAATTTTTGGGAATATTGGAGGAATGATAACAATTATTGGAATATAATCTTGATCAATGATAACATTGGTGGATGTATACTAGTGAGTCGTAGACTTGATCTAATGGGATTAAAAGGATTTGATCTTGATGGATGACTTGAATTAGTGGAAATTGGGAGATATGATAATTGGTGTATAAACTCGATTAATAATATTCTTAGTGGAAAAATATTGATGAAATGGTTGGAGATAGATAATGGTATATAAGGTTGATTATGGAAAGAGCAAATTATGGATTTGGATTATTAACAAAAAGGATAGAATTGATAGAGTATTCTAATACAAATGAGTTCGGTGGTTTAAAAAGTAATCATGTGAGAGAATCATTAGAATTTAGAAGTGAAAAGTTGGTGATTAGTGATTGCAAGATTGGATTATTAGGAATCTGAAATACAAATGTATTGATGGATTCGAATAGATATATGTATATAAAGAATATATGATCGGTGGACCCTGCTGTTTGGACTCTTAGACAGTAATCAGTAAAGAAAATATGTCTTTGGTGGATTAAGTCAATTATGGCAATCGCTGTGTGAGTCCTAGGTTACGCTATAACACTAGGGTTCAATAATGATATTGCTACCAAAAGCGATTTCTGGCAAATAAAACAACCCGAGCCTTTCCTTTGATAAGCCATGCATACTATATATTTGCATTCTGTGTATTGGCTCGCGGAGCACGGTGGTTAGTGTGCTCACACTCGCTCTCATAACAAAATCCAGAATCAGGAATTGGATCACTACACCTCAGCAATACTTGGGTCTTGAAGGCAAAGAAGATGAAGACGTCAAGGGCTAGGTCGCGAACCTCCAGCTTGGTCGCTGTGGGCATGTCCTCAAGGTCCCACATGTGTGCTTCGTTCTTCCGCTGCGCAATTTTTTCGATTTCGCCTAATCGCCCATGAGTAAGTTTACTATTTTATTTATGCTTCGCATGGTATGTATTTGATATTCATTTTACGAATCGTGAGCACTATCTACTGATCCAGGGAATAGTGCATTAAATCACAGAGGATTCCAGATGGTAAAATCTGGGGCCCTACAGGGATGGTATCAGAGCATATCGACTGCAGGTCGTGACCTAGTTAGCCTGGCCGTTAGTTTCATGATTAGATATTATTTTCTCAATACCTAATTTCAAGAATATAAGTCATATTGCTCAAATCTCCTCTCTCTTAAATGATTCCCTCTCATCTATATGCTGCCTTAACCATTTCTACTTCTCGTGCTCTCTTACCCTGAACTCAAAAGGATGAAAATTCAGTGCTCCTCTTGTAAACTCTCCTTGAAAACCTATATCGGGCCAATAGTCATGACGCTTGAATTTAAAGCTTTATTTCAAAAAAATATCCTTGGAGGACTGATTATTAAATTGTTTACGAAATTCATTTTCAAACTCATTTTGACAAACCTGGACCTTCCGAGGAAATTTTCATAGGTTAAACTACTTACCAAAAACTTATTCAAAACTTTACCTTGGTTTCTCAAATAGTTCAAAACAAAGTTATTTCTTGAAAATTTTCCCTAACAAGGACTTTGTGTTTCAAAAATAGATCCTAAGGGTTAACCTTGGGGTGTTACCTTTGAAAGAGTTATGTTGGTGAAAACCTATTTCCCCTATTTGGTTTTATCACCCCTAGTTAAAAGAAAAATCTTCATTTTGTTACAAAGTTTCATTGAAATAATAATATTAATAATGATAATACTGGAATAAGAAATGATATCAAGCCAATCACCTCCAAATACTTTCCTCTTCTTTCTATCGATTTGGGAAGAAAATTTTTGATCCTCATCTCGTACCCTTACTCCAAAAATTTAAGGTTAGGAACGTTGAAGATCGTCATGAAGATAAAGTGGTTCCGTTTCAAACAAACTATGCAGATGAACCCTGTGCCCCCTTATGTGTGCTCCCAGAATAGGCGTTGTATTGTCGCAAGATTTCACTTTGGCCCTGCACCGCCTCCTTGCCCTCGGGCCCTATTTCGCGATCACGGAAAAGCTTGCTTTCAAAAATTTGTGTGGTTCGGTATCACCCCAGCTTCTGGGGTATACTCTCTTAGAGTTTTAATGGGTTTAGAGTATCTTATCTCTACGATGTGACACTCGTCTCATGCTGTTCCCTCTCACCTTTTCTGGAAAATCCTATCAGGCCCAATGGATAGAAGCAAGACCACTGCCACAGTCAGGAGTAAGGAGGGAAGAATAATAATTGATGCTCGCAATAGCCCCAACCATGTGTACCAGCCATCCCAAGAATTCACTCTATGAGAAAAGTCAAAGAGAGGCCATCATCATGGAAATAACAGCAACCCTACACTAAGTAAAGGCACTCAGAAGCAGAAAGACAAGTGTTTCAGATGCGGCGACCAGGGGCATTATGTGAAGAATTGCCCCATCAAGAGGAAAGACAAGCGAATAACGGATGCCGTCACCATCAGCCTCAACTCCGACGAAGAAGAACAAGTTGCAAAAGTTTTGTCACTAGACCAGGAGGCTACACTGCATAGTATATGCAGTGAGTGTGGCAAAGAAGGACATGTCGCCCAACACTGCCCTCCACTACGACCAATTGGACAAGGAGCCTGTTTCACTTGCGGGCAAACCGGACATATTTGCTACAATTGCCCAGTCTCCTACTGCTTATACTGCAAGAAACATCATTACCCCGACGACTGCCTCATCAATCTAGTAGCATGTAGGCGTTGTGGGGAGAAGGGACATGAGAAAAGTCAATGTACAGCTAGCTGCCCCAACTGCGAAGGAGACCACCCGCCAGGAGCATGCCCATCAAGAAAGATCACATGTTTTCTCTGCGAAGGGCAAGACCACTGCCCCAAGGACTGCTCCATGAGCCTGTTGCTGGCCAAGACAGCTGAGATACAACGGACGAGTCTCCAAGTCGCTATAGGACTTGTCAAGCCTGAAGCCAGAAAAGATAGCTAATGCTAGTAATCATTTATTTTAAGGGGGGTAGCAAGAGAAGACCAAATGTCGGAAAAATTACCATGATGTATAACTACTTTTGGAAGTACTAATATGATGTATGATTACCTACGAGGTGTAACAATTTGTATTAGACCTAATCAGACCAGTACACGGAGATCCGCAAGGCCAAAAATCTTCTGAAGATGAGGAGTACGAGATGTACCCTTAGCTAAAATCATCAGCTTGTCAAAACCCTAGAGTAAGGGCAAGACCCTAGCAAAAGTGAAAGACCACCCTATAAAAATACCCATCGTCACCTCTGCATTCCTAAGGCCCTCTACCCCCTAAGACACAGACCATTGCTACCCACCTATCAGTGTAAAGCTCTACAACCGTATGTCCACCAAACAATGCGACTACTTCATTCGACGACGAAGTGAAGACAACAATGTCGAAGAACAAGTATTTGAAAGTCTACGACCTATCCAGGAGAACAAGGTTTCTCTCTTCCCTTTTGACTTCTCCAAGTTCTAACCCTATTGTGCAGATTATCACCTCCCTGTGAAGCCAAAGAACTATACGTCGAGCAACAACCAGGAACCCATTGCTAGTCAATATAGCCCCATCTCCTTTCTTTCTTTTCTACCGGAATCTCGGGGTCGAGATTCATTTAAGGGGGGTAGATTTGTAACATCCTGAAAAATTTTAAATTGAAAATACGAAGCTCTTGAATTATTTTGCAATATATTTTTATTGAAATTTGGATTTTAATGATGTTTCCCCTAAATTTTGGTTGAGTTTCCAATAGTAAGAAGGCAATAAAAATAAAAATAAATAAAACACAGACAGATATATATACATATGCATATATGTATACAAAGGGCTTAGAGCAACACATAAAATGTATACACCAGGATATACATGCAGGAAATATATATAAATAAATAAAAAAATATATATATATATACATAATCAACAAGTAATTAATTGATAAATACATATATATACTTATATATGTAAAGAATGAAACAGGATATAGAGAAATTTATGCAAGGAAATTACTCATACAATTATATATGTAAGCATATAAATTAAACAGTAAATTAAAAATTTAAATTTAAACCCCCAAATTTTAAATTATGCCTAGCACTTCCATCCTTTCTCACTTTTTCTCCCTTTCCCCACTCTCTTCCATGTGGGCCCCACCTCTTCTCCCCTCTCTTTCTCCCTCCACCTCGGTGGGCCCGAGCGCTTGCCTCCTCTCTTCTCCCCTTCCTCTCCTCCTTCTTTCTCTTCTTTCCTTTTTCCCCACCCGCGCTGCCGCTCCTCCTCCTCTCCTTCTCCTCTCCTTTCTGCGGCCGAGCTCGCGCCTCCGCCTTCTTTCTCCCTCCTCCTCGCTCGCTCTGCCTCTGCGCCGTCTTACGCTCTGCGCCGAGCCACTCGCGCCGCTCGAACGCCGCCTTCACGCGCCGAGCCCAACGCCTCGGGTCCTTGCCCGTAGTTCCTTCCCCGCCCGGTCCTCCACGCCTCCCGCCTCCTCTGCGCCATAAGAGGCCTCCTAGCCCCATGGTCCCTGCGCTTCCTTCCTCTTCTCCGCTTCTCTCCATCTCCTTTTTCCCCGAAGCCGGCCGCCACCGCCATCCCCACCGCCGCCGCTTCCTCGGCGAGTCCCCTCCGATTCATCGCCGGTGGAGCATCCTCACCGCCTTGACCTCTTCCAGGTCCACGGCCGAGGCCCTCGCCAGCCGTCGCCCGGCACCGCGCGCCACCGCCGCCCGACGCCTCCACGCCGCCACCGCCTCGGCTCCCCTCCGCCACGCTAGCCACCTAGGTAAGTTCTACCGGCCTCCCTCCCGCTAACGCCCCCACCAATTGCCCCCTTCCTCCACGCCGGCGCCGCCGCCCCATTCCACCTCCGCCTCCGGCCGCCAAGCCTCGCTGCCGGTTCATCTTGAGGCCTCTCGGCTCACGCCGGCCACCTCGAGTCCCTGTGTTCCTAGGACTCCATTTCACCGGCCGCCGCCTCCGGTCATCCTCACCGGACGCCGCCTTTCCGCCGCCTTGCTCTTCCCTGTTGGCGGTGGCTCCTCTATTTAGTCCCCAACCCCTGCTCTCTTCTTTAGAATTGCCCCCCCTGTAAGTCACGAAAGACCGGAGACCCAGCTGGCTAGTAGCGCTAGCGCTCGCCTCGGCCGCCCGCGTTCGATGCCCCTGTGCCGCAATATTAGTCGATAGGTTTTTAACATTTTGCTAGCAGCATGCAGTGGAGAAAAGAAGGGCAAATAAAAATCTAAAAATAATTTATAAAAGATGCAAAATTTATTAGGATATAAATGAGATTATTTAAGATTTAAATTTTGACTCGTTCATATATGAGTAATTAATATAGTTCGAGCAATTATCTAAAAGGTTAATTGTTAAGTTCAAAGCATAATAAATAGATATGACTTTGGTTAAATATTCAAACTTAATAAAGATCACCCTTAATTATAAAATATGCACTAGTATGCATCATGACGCCATTAAATAAATCGCCATGGTAGGTTTAAATAAATAGCGATATTGAATTAAGAATCTGTACGAGAAGCCTTGCTAGATAAATAATATTTAAATTAAAAATAAAGCTAAGCCTAATAATAACCGAAGCGTAGATAAAATAATAATGGTGTAATTAATTAAATCTTAACATTGGATTTAATAATGTTGAGCATAGATATATATATATATATATATATATATATATATATATATATATATATATATATATATATAACAAGTCAAAACCTATATAAATGAATCCTAATTCAAAGTAAGTTATGCCTAGTAATAAGTAAGTGTACATAAAATATCGCACCATAAAATGCTTTCAACTTATGCTCAAAAAATTAACTTGGTAAGCTAAAAAATTGTATGTATCACTTATATATAGCATATGCTCTAAAAATTAGTGCTCGACAAATTGATGCTCCGCTAAACTTGCACACTAAGTCATAGGTTTAACTAACTCATGGAACTTCCTTGATAAATACAAAAATGATAAAAGAAAGTTATTAATAAAAAGACCGAGTCATCGTATACTACCACCGACCTTGTCTCAACCCACCCGAACCGCCCATTAACTTATAATAAAAACTAAATCAAGTTTAATTGGATTTATTTGGATCTTTTGAGTTATTTGCTTTTATTTGGATTCAGTCATCTAGCGTGTAATTAGAAATTGGAAGTCGAGAAGATTCAGTGGATCAAACGAGGCCAAGCTCGAAGAGAAGATAGAGACCATAAGCTCAAGAGAAAGCATTGTGAGAGCTCAAGACCGCGGTAACCCGCGCCAGGTGAGTCAATACTTTGATCATGTTGAACCTACATTTTCTGCAAATTACTTTTGTTTAAATTATCAAATTGCATGCTATTATTTTATATGCAACTACATGTTTAATTCGAGATTCTAGTTATATGCCTATTGTTTGCCTTGATTAATATTATACCCCCTTTTGAATATTGATTACCCGAACCTTGTCGCCCTAGCAAAAATTATAGTAGTAACCTTTCGAAAATAAGTCCGTAATTATATGACATGCTTAGTACTGCATAGATATTCATGGGCGTGAGAACGCCCAAGCATCATTTTCAATCATGAGAAACTGGTTTGGGCAGTCATGGTGATAATGACCGTATTTGTGTTGGATATGATTATTTTATGCTCCCAAAACCTCAACTTGCTTGAATATCCGGGCGGATGATTTGGGGTGGTATGTGGTGCGGTGGGAGCACAAATATGGAGTGTGGTAGAACCGCCTGTAATACTAAGGACTCGATCTTGTCATGTAGCCCGTGTAAAACAAGACAACCACATGTCTCAGAATTACAACTTGGCTAAGTAGCGGTATCGAAACTCCCCGACTCATCTCACCGGTAGTGGATAGACGTGGATATGCAAGGGCAAAGGAGGCCTAAAGGGACACCGAGTGGAGGGTGACGCTCACCAGTCGTACTAGCATTGAGGGAGAGGAGCCCAATAATCCGGTAGCCGTGGTGAACATCCCGTGCAACGATGGGACCCACCGCAGTGGGCGCTTTCCCATAGGGTGAGATGACTAGTGGAACTAGATATTACGAGCAGTCATGTGATAATCTGTTTGACCACCGACCAAGGAATCGGGTGGGGCAATGGGTGGATTATCGCCAGGTGAAAGTGTACACACTCTGCAAAGTCAAAACTATTCGAATAGCCGTGCCCGCGGTCATGGGCAGACATGGTGATGGGAACGGGGTCCCGATCTTCCAACAGGTTCTGGGTATGTTCGATTTGGTGGAGGCGCGACACAAATCGATCCGGCTTCGAACGACACGCCCAAACCCCGCAATCGCAGCACCACGTCTCCTCGGGTTATCAACCGTGCGCTGCCGGTTGACCTTGCCGAGAAGGCTAATCCTTGCTCGCGAATCAAGAACACAAGTAAGAACAAGGAAGAACACAACCAAATTGCAGATATATTGATGAAGCACTCGAAAATTGGGGTTTCACAAACCGATGACGGCGAAACTGTTCAAAGACAGAATTAATCTAAGCAATACCCAACCCTAATGGTGAGGGTGGCGGCTGTATATAAAGGAGTAAGGGGCGTGCAAAACCCCTGGACGCGTCCTTAATGGACTCCAACACGATACAAAGCCGAACGGCCCAAAAGACGGTGTCGCAGCACCCTGACAGATTCTGGACGTCCACTTGTTTCGACGATTCCCATTGACTCAAAAGGAATTTTGATATGAGACCAGAGCCATTGGAAAGCTTATCTTCTCAGCTTTCCATACATATGTGGAACGTACAAAACGGAGTCCGGATGCGATCTGGGCGTCCGTTTAGTGCGGCCTGGTCCTGACTCGAATTGGATTCGAAGTGGGCTTGAGTTGGACATCCAACATGATTCGACCACCCTTGCTGGACTCGTGCGCCTCGTAACCCTTCTCCAAGTACTTCTTGATCCTCTCCATGGTTCCTAATCATAATTAAATCATTAGGTAGTAATCGATTCTCAAATGAACAAAAAGAAGTACTTAGGAACGAGCTCATATGTAAATTCAATTGTCGGCGCGAGCTCTAGTGATTGGTCCTTGAATATCAAGTGGAGGAGTGTTGTGTATATCCGAAGAAGTGATGTCCTCATCATCCTCCCCCTCTTGAAGCGGAGTTGTCCTCAACTCGCCTCATCTTCTTCTCCCAAGCATGGCTTCAAATCTGAAATGTTAAAGGTGGGACTAACCCCAAACTCGGGAGGCAACTCAAGTTTATATGCATTATCATTTATCTTCTCAACTATCTTAAAAGGACCAGCAGCTCTAGGCATCAATTTTGACTTTCTTAACTCAGGAAATCTATCCTTTCGCAAGTGCAACCAAACAAAATCACCGGTTCAAGTTTAACTTCCTTTCTACCTTTACTACCAAGAATCCTATATTTTCATTCATCTTTTCAATGTTTGCCTTAGTAGTCTCATGCATTTTGAGAATAAAATCAGCACGCTCCTTAGCATCATTATGAACTCTCTCACTAGTAGGCAAAGGTAGAATATCAATAGGGCACGGGATTGAATCCATACACTACCCGAAAAGGACTTACCTTGGTGGTGGAGTGTTCCGCCGATTATATGCGAACTCAACATGCGGCAAACACTCTTCCCATAGCTTCAAATTGTTCTTCAAAATAGCTCTCAACATGGTAGACAATGTGCGGTTCACCACCTCGGTTTGGCCATCGGTTTGTGGGTGACATGTGGTAGAGAACAACAACTTTGTACCCAACTTGTTCCATAGAGTACGCCAAAAGTGACTCAAGAACTTGGCATCACGATCCGAAACAATAGTAGAAGGCATACCATGCAAACGAACTATCTCTTTGAAAAATAGGTCGACAATATGAGCGGCATCATCGGTTTTATGACATGGGATAAAGTGAGCCATCTTAGAAAAACGATCCACAACAACAAAATGCTATCTCTCCCTCTTAGTCCTGGGCAACCCTAAAACAAAGTCCATAGAAATATCCGCCTACGGAATAGAAGGAACAGAAGTGGCATATATAAACCATGTGGATTCAAGCGAGACTTAGCTTTTTGACATGTAGTGCAATGAGCCACAAACCGCTCAACATCTCGCCTCATCTTTGGCCAAAAGAAGTGTGTGGTCGAACGTCCTCCGCCTTCTTAGCACCAAATGTCCCATCAAACCGCCTCCATGCGCCTCCTGCAACAACAAAAGACGAACGGATCCAAGCGGAATGCATAGGCGGTTAGCTCTAAACAAAAACCATCATTGATCACGAATTTATTCCATGTTTGACCCTCTTTACAATGCAACAACACATCCTTAAAATCATCATCAAAAGCATATTGTTCTTTAATAGTTTCAAGACCAAAAATGCGACAATCAAGTTGAGACAACATGGTATAGCGTCGAGACAAAGCATCAGCAATCACATTATCCTTCCCTTTCTTGTGTTTAATGACATAAGGAAAAGATTCAATAAATTCAACCCACTTAGCATGTCTACGATTCAAATTGGTTTGACTACGAATATGCTTAAGTGATTCATGATCGGAATGAATGACAAATTCTTTAGGCCATAAATAGTGTTGCCACGCCTCTAAAGAACGAACAAGAGCATACAATTCTTTATCATACGTGGAATAATTAAGAACAGGACCATTCAATTTTTCGCTAAAGTAGGCAACAGGTTTGCCTTCTTGCATCAAAACACCACCAATACCAATTCCGCTAGCATCACATTCGAGTTCAAAAGTCTTACCAAAATTCGGAAGTTGGAGCAATGGTGCGTGCGTAAGCTTGTCCTTCAAAAGAATAAAGGACTCCTCTTGTGATGGCCCCCAATGGAACACAACTCCCTTCTTTGTCAACTCAATCAACGGTGTCGCAATGGTGCTGAATTCTTTGACAAAGCGGCGATAAAATCCTGCAAGGCCAAGAAAACTCCGCGACTTGGGAGACCTGGTGGGCATGGGCCAACTCCATATCGCCTCCACCTTGGCTCTATCAACCTCAATTCCCTGTGGAGTCACAACATAGCCAAGAAAAGAGACTCGATCCGTGCAAAAGGTGCACTTCTCAAGGTTACCAAACAAACGTGCATCTCTCAAAGCATTAAAAACAACACGTAAGTGAGTCGAATGTTCATCCATGGACTTGCTATAAATCAAGATATCATCAAAGTAAACGACCACAAATTTGCCAATGAAAGGACGTAAAACCTCGTTCATTAATCTCATGAAAGTGCTAGGTGCATTAGTTAAACCAAAAGGCATGACTAACCACCATACAAGCCGAACTTAGTTTTAAAAGCGCTTTTCCATTCATCGCCAAGTTTCATTCTTATTTGGTGGTATCCACTACGCAAGTCAATCTTTGTGAAAATTATAGCACCACACAACTCATCAAGCATGTCGTCTAGCCTAGGAATAGGATGACGATACCGTATAGTAATGTTGTTAATGGCTCTACAATCTACACACATACGCCAAGAACCATCTTTTTTGGGAACCAAAAGAACAGAACAAAGACAAGGACTAAGGCTCTCACGTGCGTACCCACGGTCCAAAAGGTCTTGGACTTGTCGCTGAATCTCCTTAGTCTCTTCTGGATTGGTCCCAGATGCCGCACGGTTTGGCAAACTTGCTCCGTGGATTAAGTCAACTGTGCTCAATACCTCGAATGGGTGGAAGTCCGGAGGTATCTCATCGGAAAAACATCGCTAAACTCCCGCAAAGGTTAGTGACGGGAGCAGCAAAGTGCAAGGCATACTATCAAGAGAAAATAAAGCATCTTTGCACACAAAAGCATAGCATGTATCATTAACATCATCAATTGCAGCAAGGTCTGATTTTGTGGCAAGCATAACGAGTTTTTCAAATGGAGTACTTGTTGTTTTCAGTTTTATCATGCTCCTTTGGATCATTAGCACCAGAGCTCTCGCCCTATCGGCCTCTATAATCTCGGATGGGGTCAAAGGCGAAAGTAACTTTCTTTCCTTATGCATAAAAGTGTATGTGTTACTACTACCATGGTGTAAAGCATCATTATCAAATTCCCAAGGTCGACCCAATAAAAGAGAGCATGCTTGCATGGGAACCATATCACAATCAACATGATCAACATAAGCACCAATGGAAAATGGACTCGGCATGTTTGCGTTACCATAGCTTTTCCAGTCATTTAACCATTGAATATGGTATGGATGTGGATGCGGTCGCGTGGTCAAGCCAAGCTTCTTGACCAAATCGAACTCACCAAGTTGTTGCAACTTCCTCCATCAATGATGACACGTGCACGCCGGTTCTTGATTGCAAAGAAGGTTTGAAACAAATTATAGCGTTGAAGTTTATCGGGTTGTTGTACCCGCTTTCGAGGACTCGCGCACAATGATGCTCCGTAGCGTCGTGTGGATGCCCCACCAAGGACGAGGTCGTCATCACCACCGCCATTGTCGTCTGTGGCGCAAAGAACATCATCATCCTCCTCGATATCCGGCGTCGATGTAGCCTCCATCTTACGTGGCGATGTATGCCCGTTGGCTAGGGCAATTCTTCCGCACATGACCAAGTCCATGACGGTGGTGGCATCAATGCCGGAGGAGCGCCCGTTGAAGCCACGGAAGAAGAACTCTTGTCCGGACCCCGCAAAGAATTTTTGAAGAATCTACAAGGCGTGTCGTGGAAAGTGGCTTGGTGGCGCCGCCATCTTGTTCACGGTGGTGGAGGAGAACGAAACTCAAGAAGACTTGGGCAGTCCGTCGATGTAGTCGTCATGGGTGTAGAAGGGTCGTCCGGTGCGTGCCTTAGTTGATTCTGTAGTCCCCGCAATTCTTTCTCTCGCAAGCATAGCAAGGTGGAACAACCGGTTGATGATAGTAAATTCTTTATAATCAACAATGTCCTCGAATTTCACGTAACCCCCGTAGAAACGACAAATCTTATCCTCCGTGTCCTCAACAACCCCACAACGCACCATACCCTTTTGAAGCTCAAAGATAATAGTCTTGAATGTAGAACTATCACCTTGTTCTAAGCGCTGCAATTTTTTCTCAATTCAAGTTTATATGAGGGAGGAACAAAACGACACGCATAGCTTCTTTTAAGCGCTCCCATGTATCGTGTTGTAGCGCATGGTACTTAGTTCATTCCACCGGATAATAGCAAAGTACTTAAACTCACTAGTAGCTTGTCTAACTCTATGTTGCTCAGAACTAAGTGAGAGTTAAACTTCGCTTCACCGTCATCTCCCAATCAAGATATATTTCAGCATCATAAAGACCGAGAAAAAGATGGAATGGTAAACTTCACTTTAGCAAAAGGGTCGTCGTTACCATGACGGTTCGTTATTACCTCCCATACCATGTCGGTTCGGTTATTACCTCCCATACCATGTCGGTTTTGTTTGAAGACGCACGACGTAGTCGTGCATCTTGTGTCGCCCGACCGATCAATGTTGCCATCCGCATCATACTACGTGGCGTCATCATGATGATGGCCATCATTGACGGTGGTAGACGTGCCTCCAATGTGTCCATCCGACCGGTGAGGTCGCCCATCCGCCGCTCCACCCGCTCAATGCCTTCCGTGGTGTTCAATCGGGTAATGGCGGCGACGATGGTGTCCAATCTCGCCGAGATCGGTGAGTGAAGCGTTTTGTTTGTCGAGCGCAGCTTGTAGCGGGCCGCGACTAACACACTCGTTGAAATCGACCTGTCCCGTCCTCTTCGCTTCCTACCATGGTTAGTGGAAATACAGGAAAACAAAAGGATTATCCCTATCAACTACAAAGGAAGGGCGTGGGAACCCGCAAGGAAGTGACTTACCAAGCTCTTACAAGTGTTCTTACCAAAGCAAGGCAAAGGATACCGGAGAGTGTGATCCGCGATTGCAAGGGTCGAACTGTGCTATCCTAAGTAGGTATATGGAGCTTGGCGCCAATTATGTGAGTGGAACACGGATCAATAACAGATAGTAATGCTGAATAAATGTCCAAAGTATGGTCCTAGTTGCTGGCCTAAATGTGTCCTATGACAAGTATGAGATGATGAACAAGGAGTCAAGAACAGAATATGTAAGCAAAGACAGCAACAAAGATGGCCACGCACTGAGAAGCTCAATTCAGCACAAACACAACACAAATGAGGCTCATCACCTAAAACCGTGCTCATCACGTTTTTTTTTTTTTTTTTTGGCCACGGATGGCACTCGCAAAGACTATCGTAGGTGCCAAATTTTTTTTTTTATTTTTTTGTATTTTTTCGCAGCGAGCACAGTGAATAGAAACCACACAAAGTTTCACGTCAATCGATATAAGGTGTGGCCTACGAAAAATAATGAATGTGCTAAAAAGTCGGTGATGAAATTTCGGAGCTCGAGTACTACACTTTCCAGGCCGAATTTGGGCAAGATAAATTCGGATGTAAAATTTAATTTCACCCAATTTCAAAAAAAAAAGCAACTGATTTCGAGTTCAGATCACGAAAGTTATGGCTGTTGAAGATGGACCTCCAAGTTATGGTTCTTGTGGAGGTCAAAACGAAGATCGGTGGAAGGAATTTGTGGAATCTGGTGGCGGAAGCTCGGGAAAGGTGGGGATGATGCGGTGTGATCACGAGACGTGATGGATGACGAAACAGAGGGTTAACAGAGGGTGGATATGGGTGGGAAAACAAAAAGCAGAGGGTGGAGGAAACGCAAGCGTGACGGCTAGGGTTTGAAGGGTGGTAGCGGGTGGGAAAACAACTCGAACAAAACACGATCTAAACCAGCAACACAACTCGACTAAGGACACAAACTCAACACTACGGACTCGGAATCAACTTGTGCAAAGGCTAAACGAGATCTAGGACAGAAACAACCTATGACTACAATTTTTTTGTAGGGCTTTTTCATGGACTCTAGGACGAAACCGAAAATAACAAAGGAGGGGTAACTCGAACCTGGATTTGTGTTGGATATGATTATTTTATGCTCCCAAAAACCTCAACTTGCTTGAATATCTGGGCGGATGATTTGGGGCGGGTATGTGGTGCGGTGGGAGCACAAATATGGAGTGTGGTAGAACCGCCTGTAATACTAAGGACTGAATCTTGTCATGTAGCCCGTAAAACAAGACAACCACATGTCTCAGAATTACAACTTGGCTAAGTAGCGGTATCGAAACTCCCCGACTCATCTCACCGGTAGTGGATAGACGTGGATATGCAAGGGCAAAGGAGGCCTAAAGGGACACCGAGTGGAGGTGACGCCACCACCGTACTAGCATTGAGGGAGAGGAGCCCAATAATGCCGGTAGCCGTGGTGAACATCCGTGCAACGTATGGGACCCACCGCAGTGGGCGCTTTCCCATAGGGTGAGATGACTAGTGGAACTAGATATTCGAGCAGTCATGTGATAATCTGCTTGACCACCGACCAAGGAATCAGGTGGGGCAATGGGTGGATTATCGCTTGTGGTGAAAGTGTACACACTCTGCAGAGTCAAAACTATTCGAATAGCCGTGCCCGCGGTCATGGGCAGACATGGTGATGGGAACGGGGTCCCGATCTTCCAACAGGTTCTGGGTATGTTCGATTTGGTGGAGGCGCGACACAAATCGATCCGGCTTCCGAACGACACGTTCCAAACCCCGCAATCGCAGCACCACGTCTCCTCAGGTTATCAACCGTGCGCTGCCCGGTTGACCTTGCCAAGAAGGCTAATCCTCGCTGCGAATCAAGAACACAAGCAAGAACAAGGAAGAACACAACCAAATTGCAGATATATTGATGAAGCACTCGAAAATTGGGGTTTCACAAACCGATGACGGCGAAACTGTTCAAAGACAGAATTAATCTAAGCAAAACCCAACCCTAATAGTGGGGGTGGCGGCTGTATATAAAGGAGTAAGGGGCGTGCAAAACCCCTGGACGCGTCCTTAATGGACTCCAACACGATACAAAGCCGAACGGCCCAAAAGACGGTGTCGCAGCACCCTGACAGATTCTGGATGTCCACTTGTTTCGACGATTCCCGTTGACTCAGAAGGAATTTTGATATGAGACCAGAGCCATTGGAAAGCTTATCTTCTCAGCTTTCCATACATATGGAACGTCCAAAACGGAGTCCGGATGCGATCTGGGCGTCCGTTTTAGTGCGGCCTGGTCCTGGACTCGAATTGGATTCGAAGTGGGCTTGAGTTGGACATCCAACATGATTCGACCACCCTTGCTGGACTCGTGCGCCTCGTAACCCTTCTCCAAGTACTTCTTGATCCTCTCCATGGTTCCTAATCATAATTAAATCATTAGGTAGTAATCGATTCTCAAATGAACAAAAAGAAGTACTTAGGAACGAGCTCACATGTAAATTCAATTGTCGGGCGCGAGCTCTAGTGATTGGTCCTTGAATATCAAGTGGAGGAGTGTTGTGTATATCCGAAGAAGTGATGTCCTCATCACATGGGGACTTAACTAGATATAGTTCTATTTAAAAAAAAACTTTGTGGGTGGGAATGGAAAAAGTGGAAGGGCGCGGAAGGCCCTGATTTGTGTTGCCCTGGGTGTCGCCCCAGTGATAAGTTAAGCGGCTATAACGCTGAAAGATTAAGCATATGGCGCAGATGCCATGTAACGGTGGATGGAATCTGAATCACTACTGTTATTGCATTCTCGTACACATTATGTTTTGTGCAAACTGCTAAGTCTCAGGGAATTTCTATGTATTGTATTTCAAAAGCAAAACAATGATAATACTTCTCATAAAATAATATGTCAGGAAGAATAAATAGAGTTGTAAGAACAGAAAATTGTTGTGTTGTGGTAAACGCAAAAGATGTCGGTGGATCCATGTCGATCATAAAAAGAGAATGACAGTGAAGATTCTAGGAGGAATAAATTGGCGGAGCTTAAATGGATTGATAGGCGGATAGAAGTTTTCAATGATTTTGGAGAATTAGGAAGTGCAAGGAAATTATGGATTACTGTGCGGATAAATAATATGAATTCTTAGGAGAGAATGTGAACAATGAGACTCACGGATTTGATCGACATCGAAAGAGGAATTGAATTTTGGGAATATTGGAGGAATGATAACAATTATTGGAATATAATCTTGATCAATGATAACATTGGTGGATGTATACTAGTGAGTCGTAGACTTGATCTAATGGGATTAAAAGGATTTGATCTTGATGGATGACTTGAATTAGTGGAAATTGGGAGATATGATAATTGGTGTATAAACTCGATTAATAATATTCTTAGTGGAAAAATATTGATGAAATGGTTGGAGATAGATAATGGTATATAAGGTTGATTATGGAAAGAGCAAATTATGGATTTGGATTATTAACAAAAAGGATAGAATTGATAGAGTATTCTAATACAAATGAGTTCGGTGGTTTAAAAAGTAATCATGTCGAGAATCATTAGAATTTAGAAGTGAAAAGTTGGTGATTAGTGATTGCAAGATTGGATTATTAGAAATCTGAAATACAAATGTATTGATGGATTCGAATAGATATATGTATATAAAGAATATATGATCGGTGGACCCTGCTGTTTGGACTCTTAGACAGTAATCAGTAAAGAAAATATATCTTTGGTGGATTAAGTCAATTATGGCAATCGCCGTGTGGAGTCCTAGGTTACAGCTATAACACTAGGGTTCAATAATGATATTGCTACCAAAAGCGATTTCTGGCAAATAAAACAACCCGAGCCTTTCCTTTCATAAGCCATGCATACTATATATTTGCATTCTGTGTATTGGCTCGCGGAGCACGGTGGTTAGTGTGCTCACACTCGCCTCATAACAAAATCCGTAATCGAAATTGGATCACTACACCTCAGCAATACTTGGGTCTTGAAGGCAAAGAAGATGAAGACGTCAAGGGCTAGGTCGCGAACCTCCAATTGGCTGCCTGTGGGCATGTCCTGAAGGTCCCACATGTGTGCTTCGTTCTTCCGCCATCGCAATTTTTCGATTTCGCCTAATCGCCCATGAGTAAGTTTACTATTTTATTTATGCTTCTGCATGGTATGTATTTGATATTCATTTTCTGTAACTGTGAGCACTATCTACTGATCCAGGGAATAGTGCATTAAATCACAGAGGATTCCAGATGGTAAAATCTGGGGCCCTACACCGATGGACAGCTCAGATGAGAATTCTTCGACCCAAACTAGTGCCTCCACCATGAACCCTATGAACCAAAGATGGTCAAACTGCTCCCCATCTCATCGGAGAACCACCGAGAAACCTTAATGTCACCGTGAAACTTCAAACCTTCTCTCTTGCCTCCGCCACCACCATTCGCCTCCACACCTCCCAAAGCCCAAAATTGGAACCCCCTATCTTAAGATGAACATGACCATGTAGCCCACTTCCACCGGAAAGACTTGCCGATGCCGCTCCGCTTGAACCACCACCCCTTTGTTTCGTGCCAGAGAGAACATGCTAGAGGTAGACGATGAGCATCGTGGCCGCATCGTGGTCACACGCGTGTCGACCATCGGGCGCTGAAGGACACGAGCGCTTGGTCGTTCGGCCGCACGCAGCTTGGGCCGAATCGGCCAGCCCATTTGGCCAAGCCAGTTTAATTCCATGCGAGCCGTACACTGTTTATCTCGGGTAGGCCCGTCACTGTTCATCACTGTGTAAAACACTATTCATCTGAAAACCTAAAAATCCAAAAAAACCCCATTTCGATCGTGGTTTCCTGTTGTGGTTACAGTTAGAATTTGGGGTCGAATTCTGTTTAAGGGGGTAGAATGTAATACCCCAGAATGTTTTATTAATTGTTATTCAATTGTTTGATTGATTATTAAATAGAGAGAGGGACCTAGAAGGAAAAGATTGAAAATTAAAAGAGTTTTGGGGGGTTTTCTGAAAAGTTAATTAAACACAGGCCTAGGCCTTGGCCTGTGGGTTTTTCTTGGCCCAAGAGGGAGGAGGCCACCCTTTAACCTGTGCACCGCCCCCCCTAGCCGCCGCCTCCCCGCCTGCAGCCGCCCCTCGCCTTGCCGCGCCGCTGCTGCACCGCTGCTGCCGCGCCCCGCCGCCCCGGCAGCCCTGCCACGCCTGCCGCGCCAGCCATTACCGCCCCGACGTCTCCTCCTTCCCGGTGCGCCGTCGTCGTCATCCGTCGCTGCACTGTTTGGATCCGGAGGAAGGAGAAGAGGAGTTCGCGGAAGAGATCCCGGGCGTGTACCTCCTCCTCGTCGTGTTCTTCATCGTCATGTCTTCAAGGGTAATCCCGTTGCCCCCGTATTAGATTGATTTGAGTTAGTTTAGCGACGTTGGTTTTTGGATCTATTAGGACAGTTTCTGTTGGTCGGCTGTTTTGATCTAGTTCCGTCGGGATTCAGGTCTGGACTCCTTCTAGAGAATTGTAGAGGACATAATTATCTTTCCAGGGAGTGCTAGAACGCGTTATTCCGATATGTGTAGCGAAAGTTATGATTTTCTAGTGTGGCTGTTCGGCAGATAGGGGAAGTTCTGGACAGTTTTCGGTAGATCACTTTGGGCGACGGGAAATCGGGCGAATCAGAAATTCTTCATGTTAGGAAAGTTTTAGATAATTTTCTTAGCTTTCCAGAAAGGTCAAGAAGTCCGGATTCCGATGATCTGGGCGAAAGTTATGGCTGTTTTAGTGCGCTGTCCAGAGAGGTCGTCGTGACTATTGATGTTTTAGAAAAGGGATTGGATCGGGTAGAAAATGGCATAATCAGAGAGGCTTCCCAACTAAGTTTATTTAGATAATTTAATTATCTTTCCAGAAAGTCTGAGAATGCTTAATTTTGATTTACGTACTGGAAGTTATGGATTTTTGAAGTCGGCTGTCTGTGGTTGGGCAGATTTGGCCGAGGGGAGTTGGGGAGTTTAATTGAGATAAATTGTTGGGGTATTTGGGGTTGCTGTTATTTTGTATCTAGAAATCCGTTACTATTATGTTAGTAATTATTAATTAATTATTCAGGAGGAGAGCGGATTTCGGGGGTTTCGCCTTCTGCTCGTTCTTCGTTGTCTCGCGGTTGAGGCAAGTATAACTTTGCTAAGATTAATCTGTGTGATTTGATGATTTGGATGTTATGAGTGATGATTGAGTTATGAATGCTTTACTTGTGAATTTTAGTAAAGTTAAGAGTTGATAATGCTATTTATGTTCTGTTTACATTATAGCATTTTTTTGAGATTAAATTGATGCATAGTATGTTGAATGCCTGTTTATCTTGTTGATACATTCACATATATGCATCATGCTGAGAATTGTTGAAGTCTTGGTCACGTGGTGATTAAGCGTCAAGGTCCCCACACTTGTGGAGTGTGGGCAATTGGTCCCTGCACTGAGGGTGCAGCATGGTGTGCATTGACGGATGCACACCAGACACGGTAAAATGCTAAGAGATGAGAAAGGACTTTTGATCATATTGCATAGCATGAAATTCATATGAAACATGTTTAACTTGACAGTTAATGTTCATGCTTACTTTTGTTACAGTTTATACTTGCTGAGTCGTTGGACTCACCCTTGTTGTTGTTTGTTTATTTTAGGTACCAATATGAGATCAACATATACTGGGACATGAATGACTAGTTCAGATGCACGTGCACTATTCCTTCAATAAGAAATAAAAACAGTCATTATAATCTTAATGGCTGGTTAGTTTAATTGGTTCATTTTATTATTCGTCATATTAAATGTAATAATGAATTAGAACTATTTGATATCGCTTCCGTTCTTTATTATGGAAATAGAACTGTTTCTGTTTATCTAGATTTGCTATTAATGATTGAATAGATAAGACTTTGTCGAATCTTTCGGAATAATTATTAGAAGTTTTAATTTTGGCTAGAAGTTGGTAACATTTTAGGCCATTGTTTGGCCGGATGTTACAGCTTGGTATCGAGCGGTCAGAGGTCCGTGGTAGTGAAAATATTAAATTTGACACATCGTGCACGATAGATGGGGATGGGTTTTGCATCACATCTGCATTATGGTTGCTGATTCTGATTATTAATTGTGTGTTATGTGTGACTATATTTATTTACGTTATATAGAGATGGCAAGGGTAGAGGCCGTGGTCGTGGTCGTGGCCGCAGAGCCGGACGAAGCCGTGTGTGCCCCTCGCGCTGAATGTAACTCACGCCAGAGAGGCCGCCTGTGGGATCAAAGGAAGAGGTTGCTTCACGGTTCAGGAAACCGCCCACCCCTGCACCTGAGCCGCGCTGCGCCATCCCTGCGACCTTGCCGCAATGGGTGTGATGGGTTTGCATCGATGGGATGCGTTGAGGTTGGACACCTTCGATGGACTAGGGACGCCATTGATGCCGCTAACCGGTTGCGCCACATAGAGAGGCATCTGAGGTGTTGGGGCTGACCTCGAGCGGCGAGCTCGGTTTGTAGCTTTTCATTTGAAGGGCGGCGGATCTCGGTGGGAAGGAGTCCTGTCACCAGATCTCCGCCTTGGGCCGCGACTTGGGAGGTGTTCTCGAGCGGTTCGAAAGAGATACTACCGCTTCATTCGTGGAGAGGATGGAGGTGTCGTTGAACAACTTCAAGCGGGGCAAGATGTCGGTGTCCGAGTATGAAGTGGATTTCACAACATAATCCGCCTTGCACTTTGTGGCTACCAATGATGTGGAGAAAGCCAAGAGGTTTCGCAGAGGGCTTAGGCGGGAGTTTCGCCAGTGTTGGGAGCTTTGAGCTTCGTGACTTTAGCTCCTTGGTGGAGCGAAGCTAGAGGCATGGAGTTAGAGATGCGGCTTGGGAAGGACCGCAGGGACTGTGGTAATGCAACTCCGAGGGTTCGAGAGCGATTAGAAGAAGAGCTTTGGCGGTGGTGGATCGGCGCCAAACCGGTTCACAAGAAGTTCAAAGGGTCGCAGAATTTTTTCAAGTCTAAGTTCAACAAGTCCCAGGCGTCTTCCACTTTTCGTCCTTCAGCTGGTGCTCCGATGGTACGTCCGGTCCCGGGTCAGGGGATGAAATGCTTCAAGTGTGGAGATGGGCATCGGGCGTGAGTGTGCTTGGTCGGGAGCTTGCCGCCATTGTGGTCGGGAGGGCCACAAAGCTTGATCTGTAAGCGTAACCCCGCCAGTATCATCAAGTGGGAACCAGCTCAGCAAGACCTTCGGCCCAGCAGCTTCTTCTCGGGGGTCTATGCAGATGCTAGCAGCTGCCCCTACTCAGACTTGGACGCCACCCCAGTCTCACTACCCTTCGCCTGGAGGGATGCCTCCAGGGTACTTTTGTTGGTGATATGCCCTAGAGGCAACATGGAGATGTTGAATATATCACATACTATGTTTATGATACATTGCTTTGTTCCTTGAAATAGACATTATCATTATTGATCAATGAGTATGTGACTTGTTCATGAGACTCTTAATGCCAAAATGTTGCTATTTCTAAATGATCCCTGATTATATTTCATATGAGGAACAAATATGATTCAAAGATCAGCATATGTATTGATTGATGATCATGTTGTTGGTGATATGCCCTAGAGGCAACATGGAGATGTTGAATATATCACATACTATGTTTATGATACATTGCTTTGTTCCTTGAAATAGACATTATCATTATTGATCAATGAGTATGTGACTTATTCATGAGACTCTTAATGCCAAAATGTTGCTATTTCTAAATGATCCCTGATTATATTTCATATGAGGAACAAATATGATTCAAAGATCAAGATATGTATTGATTGATGATCATGTCTCATGGATCATGGTATGGAGATACCAAATCAATAATATGGACATGTGTTAGTGAACATATGTTGATAGACCCGCCATGAGACACCGCAGAGATTCCATGTGTCATCGCTGGTCTCAAGTAGTGTTTATGTGGAATCCTTAGACTTGAGATCATCATGGTTCCCAAGATGCGTAGTAGCTACTTTGGGACTACTAAACACTACTCCGTGAATCGGGTAGTCATAAAAGTAGTTTTGGGTTTGCCATGAAACATATAGTGGGATGTGAATGATCAAGATAGAATTTGCCCTCCTTATGGGAGAGATATCTCGGCCCCTCGATGTAATGGATTATGAAAGTGCATGGCCATGCCAAGGTGATTGAGGAGTCAATCACGAGTTTATAATCCATCACGGAATCGAGAGAGTGATTGAGCTATTAAGAGGATGACACGGTGTCTCGCCGTGAGCTTAATCTATATCGTGAGGCAAAGGGATTAGTACATGAGAACATTACAGTTCACCGATATGATCTTTACGTATACTTTGGGGTTAATATGTCTTACTAGAGGCCGCTATTAATACGGTGACCGGAAGGTGTTTCGGTCGCGACCAAGTATACGTGAACCTACAGGGTCGCACACTTAATGGGTTGGAACACTAATTCGAATGTGATTCGGATATGGGCTCAATTCGGATAGAGATCCGGATTGACTCCTATTGGGCCTCGGTCCACGAGGCCCAAGTGAGGAGGTCTATATATATGGAGGCGGGGGCCGAGGAACGATCCGATAATCCCGAGCTAAACCCTGGCCGCCACCTCCAGAGCCAAACCCTAGCCGCTCGCGAGTGCTGGTACACTCGCGATCGGCGCCCATCCCCGGACGTGTGGATACCGTGGAGGCGCCGCCGTTGCGGCGTTGATCGGCATCAACAACCTCTGATTGGATCCGCTCGTGGTGTGGTTGATCGCGTGGAGGAGACGATCGGTTCGGGACGATCGACTACTTCCACTACTACCTCGACGCGCGTGGTTGGATCGGCTTCTCCAACTCTTCTTCCGTTGCGCTGCGCTTCTAGTGGTAACGATCCATGATCCCTCCTTAAGCATGATGTTCTTGTGTGCACGGTAGAAAAGTTTTGTTTTCTGCTATCGTAGCCTTCGCGCAATCCATTAGTGGTATCAGAGCCATCTTGCTTAGTTTGCGATCTGGATCAGCGCATATGTTGATATGCGGTTGTAATAGATTGGATCTATTACGGACTAGATCAATCGGTCATAAGGGGTTGGAATACGTATGAGTTGATAGCATCATGTGGCCAAAAGATTAGTTCGTGCTTCTTCTTTGATGTACGCGACTTGCCCCTACCTACCGGTAACACCATCGGGCTAATCGCACGCACGACAGAGATTGAGCCAACGATCGAGGTCTTGTGTTGCGGTCTCCTCAAGCATACCGATCGCGATGATTGATGTGATTGATCTAATGAAAATTGAGACATTTTGAATGGCTCGGATTTGGGTTGATTTGATCGGCCCGATGAGATTTTCATAGCAATTTCATAGATGCGATCTATGTAATTCATAGCGAGACCGCCATTGCGTACACGCATAGATTGTTATAGAAACACATTCATGTCAGGGCGGTAGAATACGTTCTACGCTTAACTTGTTTTTGCAGGGAATGATGTGAATGGTATGACATAGATGCATATGTGATGCATGTGTGTTTTGGCGGCTGTGTGTCGTATTAATCACAAAGGGTTGAGGTCGTTTTTTAATTGTATGACGACTGCGTGTTGACTTGTGATGCTTGAGCTCATCATGTAATTCATTTGCTACCTATTAGTTGTAATAGTTTAGTTCTTTGCTATGGAGGCTTCAAGCATGATGACAAAGAGGACAAGAAGTGTGGCGAAGAATATCACCGTGGAACCATGGCGATGGCGACCACTACGATACAAAATGCCATACCATTCACAGTATAATGTGATTATATGCATGTGATGTTTATTTCTTGTCATACTATTCTTTCATGCCATACCAACTAAGGGTTAGTTTTTCATGATAGAATAGCTTCTCTCAAGAAAAATTAAGAATTTGTTTTGATGCCCTTCCAATTGTACCATCAACTATCTTGATCTAATAGGGTGGATGTCGGACATCCACATGCATAGTATTGGTTTACTTAACAAGGTTGTCAAAACAGTTTTGGACCTTGGAGCATAGGTTGGGGCCGGGACATATTGATGTCACCCAACAAGCAAGAGTCACATAGGGATGTGATTAGCAAGGTGTTGCTTACCCATGTCACTAGTCTTCTAGCCGTGATGCCAAAGCTCACTAGGAACTAATGAAATGAGGATCTTGACCCACTATGTAACTTAGAGGGAGTTTTGTTGCAAAACACATAGTGGGAGTCTTTTGTTAAATAGTTTAATAAAAGATGAACATAAACATAGTGCTAAACTTTGTGTATTCTTTGTTGTAGATCATGTCAACTAATGCCGCATCCAGTTCTTTTAATTTGCGATCTATTCTTGAGAAAGAAAACTCAATGGAACGAACTTTTGGATTGGTATCGCAACTTGAGAATTGTTCTCAAGCAAGAGCGCAAGGAGTATGTCCTTGAGTCTCCTTATCCCGATGACTTGCTCGATAATGCTACCGTGGTCGCACGTAAAGCTTATGAGAAGCAAACGAATGATTACCTTGATGTGAGTCGCCTCATGCTTGCCACAATGTCCTCTCGAGCTTGTAAGCAATATGAGAACACGATGCCTACAATATCATTGTGGGGTTGCGTGGTATGTTTGAGAACCAAGCAAGGGCTGAGAGGTTCAACACTTCAAAGTCCTTGTTTGCGTGCAGAGCTTGCGTAAGGGAATCCGTCACCCTCATGTGATTAAGATGATTGGCTACATTGAGAGTCCGAAAGCTTGGTTTTCCCTTAGCCAAGAGTTGGCTATCGATGTGATTCTTCACCGCCCCCTCGAGCTTTGAGCCATTCATTCGAACTATCACATGAACAACATGGACAAGACCTTGGTCGAGTTGCATGGGATGCTAAAATCACCGAGGAAAGCATTAAGAAAAGCAGCCATCATGTGATGATGATGCAAAGGCAAGGGCAAGCCCTATGTAAAGAAAGGCGCGGTAAAAGAAAGTTAGCTCCCGATGAGATCGCGAGCGCTTCTAAGGCCAAGCAAGTCAAGAAAGGCCCTGCTCGATGCGATTGCTACTATCAGAAGCAATCGTGACATTGGAAAAGGAACCGCCCAAAGTACTTGGAGGATCTTGAGAAAAGAAGGAAGTACGACTTCCGCTCCGTATAAATGTTATAGAAATCAATCTTGCTACTTCATCTATCGATTCTTGGGTATTTGATACCGGATCGGTTGCTCACATTTGCAAATCGCTGCGGGGCTAAGAAGAAGTAGAAGTTTGAGGAGGAGCGGTGGATCTTCGCTGGCAATGGAGCAAAAGTTGTCATGGTGGTGTTGGCACCATGCCATTGTCTTTACCTTCGTGATTAGTTTTGGAATTGAATAATTGTTATTGTGTTCCATCTCTTTCCAAGAACATTATTTCGCTTCATGTTTACAAGCGAAGGTTATGACTTTAGATCCGTGAACAATGGTTGTTCTCTTTATTTCAAAGATATGTTCTATTGTCATACTCCATTGGTGAATGGGTTATATGTTCTTACTCTTGAAGAGTCATCGGTCTATAACATTAATACAAAGAGGCAACGATCTAATGATTTGAATCCCACGCTTATTTGGCACCGCCGCTAGGTCACATAAATGAGAAACGCATGGAGAAGCTCCATAGAGATGGTATTCGCACTCATTTGATTTTGAATCATTTGAGACATGCGAATCTTGTTTACTTGGCAAGATGACAAAAGCACCTTTCACCGGTCAAGGTGAACGGCAAGTGACTTATTGGCACTCGTGACATTCGATGTATGTGGACCAATGAGCTCAACAACCAGAGGTGGTTTTCAAGATTTCATAACTTTTATCGATGACTTTAGTAGATATGGATATATCTACCGATGAAGATAAGTCCGAATCCTTTGAAAAGTTCAAAGAATTCCAAAATGAAGTACAAAATCATTTAGGCAAGACAATCAAGTTTCTACGATCCGATCGTGGAGGCGAGTATTTGAGCCATGAGTTTGGTAATCATCTCAAGGATTGTGGAATTGTTCCACAATTGACTCCGCCCGAACACCTCAATGGAATGGGGTATCTCGAACGAGAAATCGCACCTTATTAGATATGGTGCGCCCATGATGAGCCACAGTGATCTTCCGTTGTCTTTTGGGGTACGCTCTGAAACAACCGCTTTCACACTAAATGTAGTTCCATCAAAATCGAGAAAAGACACCATATGAGATGTGGACAGACAACCTCCTAGCTTGTCTTTTCTTAAGATTTGGGGATGTGAGACTTATGTGAAACGCTTATAACCGATAAGCTCACCCCAACCGATAAATGCTTCTTTATCGGGTATCCTAAGGAAACGAAGGATATTACTTCTATAATCAAGAAGAAGGCAAAGTGTTTGTCGCCTAAGATGGTGTCTTCTTAGAGAAAGAGTTTCTCTCAAGAAGGGATAGTGGGAGCATGGTGCAACTTGAAGAAATTCGAGAAACACCGAAAACGTTTCAGCTTCCTGAGTAACCACAACAGATGAACAAACTGTTGAAGAACCTGCTAGGGACACACCGCACCACGTGGTCGAGAGGTCACGTCGTGCACCGAGAGGTACATGTTCTTGACTACTCAACAACGGACATATTGTTGTTAGATAACGATGAGCCTAAGACCTATGAAGAAGCGATGGTGGGACCAGACTCGAGAAATGGCTTGAAGCCATGAGATCCAAATTGAAACCATGCACAAGAATCAAGTTTGGAACTTGGTTGATCCACCGATGGTGTTAAAACCATTGAGTGCAAATGGGTTTTCAAGAAAAGATAGACATAGATGGAAATGTTCACATCTATAAAGCGCGATTAGTGGTCAAAGGTTTCAAACAAATTCAAGGTGTTGATTATGATGAAACTTTTTCACCGTCGCAATGCTAAAGTCTATTCGGATCATTCTAGCGATTGTCGCTTATTTCGACTATGAAATATGGCAATGGATGTCAAAACAGCTTTCCTTAAGGAAATCGAGTGAGGATGTGTACATGACACACCCCACGGGTTTTGTCGATCCGCAATCACCGAAAGATATGCAAGTCGCAAAGATCCATTTATGGATTAAAGCAGCATCTCGGAGTTGGAACATTCGCTTTGATGAAGTAATCAAAGGGTTTGGTTTCATCAAGAACGAAGAAGAGCCTTGTGTTTACAAAAGGCTAGTGGGAGCGCACTCGTGTTTCTCGGTCTTATATGTGGATGACATATTATTGATCGAAATGACATTCCTATGCTCGAATCATTAAATCTTCATTGAAAAATAGTTTCTATGAAAGACTTAGGAGAGGCGATATATTCTCGGGCATCAAGATCTATAGAGATAGATCAAAAGGTCGATTGGCTTAAGCCAAGATACGTACATTGACAAGGTGTTGAAAAGGTTCAACATGCGATTCCAAGAAAGGCTTCCTACCTATGTCACATGGTATAAATCTTAGCAAGAATCGGTGTCCTAGTACACCGATGAGCGGATAAAATGAATGCGATTCCATATGCTTCACTATTGGATCCATTATGTATGCCATGCTTTGTACACGCCCGGATGTCTCAGATGCTTTAAGTGCTACGAGTAGATACCACGATCTAGGTGAAAGTCATCGATTACCGTAAAGAACATCTTGAAGTACTTGAGAAGAACTAAAGATGTGTTCCTCGTCTATGGGGTGAGGAAGAGCTCGTTGTAAATGGTTACACCGATGCTAGCTTCCAAACCGACAAAGATGATTTTAGATCGCAACTGGATTTGTGTTCGCCCGAATGGCGGTGCGGTGAGTGGAAGAGTTCCAAGCAGAGACAGCTTCTCGATTCTACAATGAAGCCGAGTACATAGCGGCTTCAAGTCGCTAAAGAGGTCGCTTGGATCAAGAAATTTGTTTCGAGCTTGGTGTGATGGCTAGTGCCTCCACCCAATGGACCTCATCGTGACAACAAGTGGAGCCATTACGCAAGCCAAGGAGCCTAGATCGCACTGTAAGTCCAAGCACATTCTACGGCGATTTCATCTCATCCGCGAGATTGTGGAGAGAGCGATGTTAAGATATGCAAAGTACAAACGGATTTGAACATTGCGATCCGTTAACAAAGCCACTTCCCGACCAAAGCATGAGGCTCACACTAGGGCAATGGGTATTAGATACCTACATGGTTGACTCTAGTGCAAGTGGGAGATCACAGTGATATGCCCTAGAGGCAACATGGAGATGTTGAATATATCACATACTATGTTTATGATACATTGCTTTGTTCCTTGAAATAGATATTATCATTATTGATCAATGAGTATGTGACTTGTTCATGAGACTCTTAATGCCAAAATGTTGCTATTTCTAAATGATCCCCGATTATATTTCATATGAGGAACAAATATGATTCAAAGATCAAGATATGTATTGATTGATGATCATGTCTCATGGATCATGGTATGGAGATACCAAATCAATAATATGGACATGTGTTAGTGAACATATGTTGGATATACCCGCCATGAGACACCGCAGAGATTCCATGTGTCATCAGCTGGTCTCAAGTAGTGTTTATGTGGAATCCTTAGACTTGAGATTATCATGGTTCCCAAGATGCGTAGTAGCTTATTTTGGGACTACTAAACACTACTCCGTGAATCGGGTAGTCATAAAAGTAGTCTTTGGGTTTGCCATGAAACATGTAGTGGGATGTGAATGATCAAGATAGAATTTGCCCTCCTTATGGGAGAGATATCTCTAGGCCCCTCGATGTAATGGATTATTAAAGTGCATGGCCATACCAAGGTGATTGAGGAGTCAATCACGAGTTTATAATCCATCACGGAATTGAGAGAGTGATTGAGCTATTAAGAGGATGACACAGGTCTCGCCTTGAGCTTAATCTATATCGTGAGGCAAAGGGATTAGTACATGAGAACATTACGGTGTTCACCGATATGATCTTTACGTATACTTTGGGGTTAATATGTCTTACTAGAGGCCGCTATTAATACGGTGACCGGAAGGTGTTTCGGTCGCGACCAAGTATACGTGAACCTGCTGTGGTCGCACACTTAACGGGTTGGAACACTAATTCGAATGTGATTCGGATATGGGCTCAATTCGGATAGAGATCCAGATAGACTCCTATTGGGCCTCGGTCCACGAGGCCCAAGTGAGGAGGTCTATATATATGGAGGTGAGGGGCTGAGGGGAGACATTAGATAATCCCAAGCTAATCCCTAGCCGCCACCTCCAGAGCCAAACCCTAGCCGTCATGAGTCCGGTACACTCGCGATTGGCGCCCAAACCGGGCGTGTGGATACCGGTGGAGGCGCTGCTCGTTGTGGCGTTGATCGGCATCAACGACCTCTGATTGATCCGCCGTGGTGTGGTTGATCGCGTGAGGAGACGATCGGTTCGGGACGATCGACTACTTCCACTACTACCTCGCGCGTGGTTGGATCGGCTTCCCAACTCTTCTTCCGCCGCGATGCGCGTCTAGTGGTAACGATCCATGATCCCTCCTAAGCATGATGTCCTTGTGTGCGCGGTAGAAAAGTTTCGTTTTCTGCTTGCGTAGCCTTCGCGCGATCCATTAACTTTTGGCCGCCTCCTCCTGCGGCGTTGTTTCCAGCAGTGGCGCCTTCAGCTCCTCCTCACGGCGGCGGCTCGCCGTATCCAGTGTGTGTGGCGCCCAACTCAGCGTCGATCCTCCTCGCCTTGCCGACTACCGAGTCGGCAGTCGTCCCGATGTGGTGACAGTACGCTTTTGGTGGACTCAGTGGAGGATTTTGTTCTGTTTGATTCTGGAGCTACTTTTTCCTTTGCTTCCGTAGAGTTTGCTAGTTAGGCCAGGTTGAGTTTGCGCCTATAGCTCACTGCTTTTGGTTCATTCACCGGTGGAATTCTTTCCGCCCACACCGTCCGGGTTGCATGATTACCATAGATGGAGAACATTTTGTTGCTAATCTGATGGTTATGAGGATGGAGCCGTTTGATGTTATTTTGGGAATGGATTGGTTGCATAGTTACCGTCTTGTCATATCCTGCTTCGGAGGACAAGAACTGCGATCGCCGTCGAGCCAAGAGATAGTGTTTGTGGTTGTGCACCCTCCCGCACACCCGCTTTGTTGGCTAGTCTTTTTCCGGTAGTAGAGCGGTAAAGAGTGGATTTCTTTTATCCCTTGTGGAAAAGCCAAACTCCTCTTTGATTGCAGAGCGATTCCGTGGTCCGGAATTGTGGATGTTTTTCCAGCAGAGTTGCGTGGATGCCACCTCCGTGTCCGATGGAGTTCGACTGACTTGGTGCCGGAGCACGACCGGTTCAGAACTCCGCATCGATTGGCTCGACTGCCCAAGAAGAACTAAAGAAGCGCTTGGATGATCCAAAGCAAAGGATCTTATTCGCCGAGCGTGTCTCCGTGGGGAGCACCAAGGTCTTTGTTTGTCAAGAAGAAAGATGGGAGTTGGCGCATGTGTATTGACTACCGTGCTCTCAACCAACTGACCATCAAGAATAAGTATCCTTTACCCCGTATCGAGGATTTGTTTGATCAGTTGAGGGGAGCTAAGGTATTTTCAAAGATTGATCTCCAGTCGGGATACAATCAAATTCCTGTCCGAGAGGAGGACATTGAGAAAACGACATTCTCCACGAGGTATGGGCATTTTGAATTTAAAGTTAGGTCTTTTGGACTAACAAATGCCCCTGCCGCTTTCATGGAGACAATGAACAGGATGTTGCATGAATATTTGGACGACTTTGTGGTCGTATTCATTGATGATATCTTGATTTATTCCAAGAGTGAAGCGGATCATGAGCTGATCGAGACAAGTGTTGGCAACACTAAGAGAGCATAAGTTTTATGCGAAGCTCAAGAAGTGTGAGTTCTGGGTGACTCAAGTGGGGTTCTTGGGTCACATCATCGTGATAAGGGAGTATCGCTTGATCCAAGTAAAGTCTCTTCTGGGTAGATCGGGAGGCCGACCAATGTCAAGGAGGTGAGGAGCTTCCTCGGGTTGGTAGGTTATTATCGGCGCTTTGTGCAAGATTTCTCCATCATCGGCAAGCCCTTGTCGAGGCTTACTCAGAAGGACATGAGGTTTCAGTGGGACGATGATTGTGAGCGCAGCTGATTTTGATGGAAAAGTCGGTGACCGCTCTGCTCTCTCCGCTCCGAGCCGTGGAAGCGATTCACGCTTTCTCTCGATGCATCAAGAGTTGGGTGGGTTGTGTGCTTATGCAAGATGTTAAGGTCTTGGCTTACGATCGAGGCAATGAAAAAGCACGAATGTAATTACCCTACCCATGATTTAGAGTCGGCTGCAGCTTGTGTTAGCATTGAAGCTTTGAGGCACTATCAGACGGTGAGACTTGTGACGTGTTTACCGATCACAAGAGTCTCAAGTACATCTTTACCCAGAAGGATCTGAATTTGAGGCAGCGCAGATGGTTAGAGTTGATCAAGGATTATGATCTAAACATTCAGTATCATCCTGGCAAGGCCAATGTGGTGGCCGATGCTCTGAGTCGCAAGGTGACGCCTGCTACCCTGGATTGTTTGATTGCTGATTTTGATCGTATGGGGATATCTTCGCTATGCGGTACGGCCCGAGTGGAGACCCAGCTGATCCTAGAGTCACTATACCGAGTGAGTGGGAGGCACAACATCGATCGCTTGTTTCGAGGGTTATGAAACGGTTGGAGATGGGAAAAGAAGGATTTCAGCTTGGATATGTCGGTCATTGCGCTTTAAAGGGCGTTTATGCGTCTTGCAGTAAAGCGGAGGTTAAGGATGACATTTTGAGAGAAGCTCATCGCTCCGTGTACTGATTCATCCGGAGAGACCAAGATGTATCGTGATTTGAAACATAATTTCGTGGAAAAGGATGAAGGTGGATATAGCCAATTTTGTGGCCTCGTGGTATTTATCGCAAGTGAAAGTGAACATAAGAGGCCACCGGATTATTGCACCATTGGAGGTTCCTCAATGGCCATGGGATGATATTTCTATTGATTTTGTGGTCGCGTTGCCTCGGTCCGAGAGGCAAGGACGCAGATTTGGGTTGTTGTGGATCGGTTCAAGAAGTCACAGACTTCATTCCTATCCGCACAACCAACTCAATGAGTGATCCGCTCCTATTTATGTTCGGAAATTGTGAGGCTCCATGGTGTGCCTAAGACCATAATTTCCGGCAGAGATGCCAAGTTTGTTTTCAAGTTTTGGGAGAGTTTGCAGAGTGCTTTGGGCACTCGGCTGCTTGAGCACTGCCACCCGAGACGATGGATCGGAGCGGACCATTCGACTTTCGAGGACATGTTGAGATCTTGTGTCTTTGTCTTGGAAGGGTAGTTGGGAGGATCAATTATCACCGCGAGTTTGCCTATAATAACAGCTACCACTCAAGCATCAAAGCATCTCCATTTGAAGTCTTGTATGGTCAGAGTGCAGTCGCCTTTGCTGGGAAGCGGTGGGCGAAAGCGCCTTAGGACCGGATTGGGTCCAAGACCGTTGAGAGAGTGGCTTTGGTAAGACAGATTTGTTGGTGCCTGCAGTAGGCGTAAGAGTTATGCCGATGTGAGAAGGAGGGACTTGAGTTTGCAAGTGGGAGATCGTGCTCTTGAGAGTATCTCCTACCAAGGGTGTGGTGAGGTTCGGTACCAAAGGGAAGCTTAGCCCGAGGTACGTTGGACCTTTCACCATACTAGTGCGGATTGGGAAGTTGGCCTACCGTTTGGATCTTCCTGAGGCTATGCGCGGAGTGCATAACGTGTTTCACGTGTCCATGTTGAGAAAATACTTGCGAGACCCGAAGTTCACATCGCTCTAGAACCTTTGGTTATTGAGCAAGATTTGTCCTTTGAGTCCAAGCCGTCGGATTCGGAAAGGTCGAAAAAGTGTTGAGGAATAAGACTTTGCAAGATGTCAGTGCTTTGGTCGCAGCAGATCGAGAGGGAGGCAACTTGGGAGTTGGAGTCTCGTGCGCGAGCAATACCCGCTACTGCTCACGCCAAAAGCGTGTTTTGCTAGTTGGTTGTTTGTTTCTGCTAGGAGTTCTGATTAGAATTGGGTCGACTGCTTAAGGGGTAGAATGTAATACCGAGCAGCCCAAGAGGGAGGAGGCCACCCTTTTTAACCCAGCACCGCCCCCTAGCCGCCGCCTCCCCCCTGCCAGCCGCCTCTCCTCGCCTTGCCACTGCAGGCTGCCAGCCTGCTGCCGCCGCGCCCGGCAACCCCCGCCACTGTCAGTGTCATCACACACACATGACCATTGCCGCCCCGCCATTGACAGTTAATGTTCATGCTTACTTTTGTTACAGTTTATACTTGCTGAGTCGTTGGACTCACCCTTGTTGTTGTTTGTTTATTTTAGGTACCAATGTGAGATCAAAATATACGGGGACATGAATGACTAGTCTAGATGCACGTGCACTATTCCTTCAATAAGAAATAAAGACAGTCATTATAATCTTAGTGGCTGGTTAGTTTAATTTGTTCATTTTATTATTCGTCAGATTAAATGTAATAATGAATTAGAACTATTTGATATCGCCTGCTCTTTATTATGGAAATAGAACTGCTTTCGCTTATCTAGATTTGCTATTAATGATTGAATAGATAAGACTTTGTCGAATCTTTCGGAATAATTATTAGAAGTTTTAATTTTGGCTAGAAGTTGGTAACATTTTAGGCCGTTGTTTGGCTGGGATGTTACAATCATGGCAAGCGATGAAGCGAGAAATGAGAGCCTGTTTTGTTCCTCGTCATTAGAAGCGTGATCTATTTGATAAATTGCGAATATGAAGCGTGAGAAGAGACTTTGGAGAAGCATACAACACGCTTCTATCCAAGTCCATCCTTCGCCTTATGTCATTGTGTGTCATATGAGAAGATGACCGAGCATGGGACTTTCCCTTCGTTCAAGGAGACATATAGTGCCCCATTGCTACAAACAACACTCGAGATGTATCAAAACCCATGTAAGGATGAGTGCCACATAGCCAAATTAAGTGAGAGTGGTAAAAACAGTCAGTTGTGTTATTCCACCAAACATGAGGTTGAGAGCATCCAAATTGAGAGTGAGTGAAATACACAAAAAGAAAAGAGGAAAAGAGATGATAGGAAAAGTGATATTACTTTTTATATTAACAACTTACTCTCTACTTCTAGTGTTGCTTCTCATGTTATGCAGGTTGACATTAAAGCTGAGGAGTCGAATGTTCCACAACCGGTACCATTGGAAGTCAAAGGAGAAGATAACCATAGTTGAAGATGAAGTACTTGCTACCCCGTTGTTACATCAAGATGATTTAATACATACAACACCTACATCAACTAAGGAGAACAATAAAGGTAACAATATTGGTGCTGAAATTAATTGTGAAACAGTGAGTACTTGTGAGAACTCATATATACGAATGAAAATTCCATGTTTTGAAATTTCTTTGCTCAATTTACATAATGTGAAATTGATTACTCATAAAGAAGTTCTTACGAGAATATTTCCTGATGATTCTTTATATTATATTATGTTTGATGATTCTAAAGAGCTATCTAGTGTGATTGGGAATGTTGCTTCATGTTTAAAATCATTATTTAGTACCTATGCATATACATATAAGTTCAATTTGATTGGAAATTATGGTATAGATGACAAGTTTTATGTTTACCGAATATGCATTACATGTGATACGCTTGCTGAATTGAAATTGCATATTTTGGATAAACAATCTTTTGTGCCATATCATGATCACAATAAGATGAGTTTCAACAATAGTGCTGCATTTTTCAAAAGATTTCTTAAGTCTACTTATTCATCCTTTAATGTACAATCATGTACAGATAATCAGAGTAGCGCAGTTGAAGCATGGAAGGAACTAAAAATTTTCTCCCCCATATTTGAACAACTTAATTTGGTTTGGCCCATTAATGACTTGTCCATGTGCCTAGCAAAGTCGAGGACGACTTTTTCTCATGGGAGGGAGAATGATATGAAATACAATGTTGCAATGTATACATCTTATGGTTGCTGTTATATTAATTTTGTTTGTGTGGAACAACGAGAATGACACGATAATTGATTCATAAATATACCATGCATATGTGTTGTTCTTTTTATCTACTACGCCTTCAGATGTTCTTGATATGCTAAGCAAAAGAAGTGTTGATGGCAAATATATATACCATGCATATACGTTGTATTCTTTGCTTAGTACAATTTTAGGCTACCAAAAGCCGAGGACGGCTTTTCTTGAAGAAGGGGAGGATGATGCGGATACGCACATGCTTAGCACTTTTCAGGCGAATACATTATTTCATTGGAAAGAAGTATTGAACCGCATTAAATATTGTCAGGTGAATTTGTTTCTTAAGAAGTTTCTTTTAATTGATGATAAACTTGGAATACTACCTCATGCTATTATTTTATGTATTCTTAGGTATGATTCATGTGAAGACTTAGGAGAGCAAAAGTGAGGAGCACAAGGACTTAAACTACAAGTTTTGGATAAGATTTGCAAGCCAAATTCGGATCTCCCACGTGCTCAATCCAATTCAAACTCGGATTCAACTCAGAATTCAATTCGGATTCGGTTTAGGACAGCATGACAGGCAGTTACTAAAAAGGTCATAACTTTCACAAACGGAGTCCGATTTAGGTGTTCTTCTACTCGTTGGAAAGATAATTTCAATGGCTACGCAATGGATCCAGCCCCACCTTCAAATTCGTCACAGATTAAAAGTTATGACCGAAACATTATGATGGCTTAATTTTAGGTTTTTCTTTTTGTGTGAGTTTGTTTCCAAATACATGTAGGGATGAGTTGGAGTTGGTTTAGGACCTCTTGGCCAGCCATGAGGTGGACAGGGAACTATATATTAAGGGTTAGACCCCCATTGTAAGGGAGACCACGTTTGAGAATAATGAATCTACTAAAGTTTGTTCGAGTTTAGCATTGCTACCGAAGTTCCATAGGGAATTAGGAGTGATTTTCTTCAATCAAGATCGTTCAACCTTTTCATTGGGAATTGGGAGCGCGATGGAACTTCATCGGTGGTCGTGAAGTTCAAAGACGGTGGTTGGGCGAATTATAGAGTGCTAACTCTTGCATTGGCAACGGGAGATCACTACGGTTCATCAAATCCTCGTGAGTATCTTGATCCTACGTCGAGAAGATCGGGCGACCCCGTATCAGTCTCCCTGTTTCCACCACCTTACCTCGCCTTTAAAGCTCAATTGCCTCCACAGAGAGCTCAATGCCATTCCAAGGCTCCCACCAGAACCACTCAATTAAATTCTTGCTCACTGTAGCACCACCGTCGACCTCCCGTGAGACCGGTGAGCCCTAAATCCAATCTTCTTTGTCTCTCAGCTAAAACTCAATTGCATTCTCTTCCGCCGCAGCGAAGGAGGAGGGGATTTGGGGAAGAGAGACGAGACAACATGGCCTCGAATCCCTCCTGCTTCCCCTTGCCTCCTCATCGCCATGATGAAGGGCACCTGTGTTCCGCCACTGCCTTATCGTCTGGTCGGTGAGCCTACGACTACGAGGAAGGGGCAAAACGGGGGATTGTGGAGAAGTGGGGTTTCATGGAAATGGGAGAAGGAGAAGGGGCTCTTGGCTATTTGGCTGGTTCCTTGTGACCATTGAATGCGAAGGCACCGCCTCTCTGCAGGATATGACCGTTGGACGACGTCAGAGGGGCTACGCTTGCAATTTTGCTCTCTGAGGGACAGGAATGGAAAGTCCAAAGGTATCTTCGATCAACCAACCGCCGGATCCAACTCGGATGGACGGTCCAGATCGACCTACCGAACGTCGGAAACATGGACTTTTACATTATTCACTCGTTAGCATTTCAAAGGTCATTCTAGGTTATACAGGGTTCATTCTATTCGGTTTTTCAGCTATTTTTTTAGTTTTAATTTCTGTCAATAGATGGTATTATCATATCTATCATCATAGCCAAAAGTCATGGACTATAGTAAAAAAACTAGCTAAAACCATCTTAAATGCAACCGTGAGAATCCGTTCGAAGTTTGATCCAGTCTTATAATTCTTTTCGTGCGTCTACACTGACTGTTCAATAAATTAAAATTTAAAACCATTTAAATTTCTATGTATTGTCCTTCTTTAGCATATTTTTGTTACCAGCCTATGCACGCCATGACGCCTACAATAAAAACAACTTGAACGATGGAAGAACATATATCTATGGTCATCTTCTCCCAACACGTGCTCTCAAAGGAGATATTACTTTTGCTGCAGGCCTCGCTGTTCTCAGGTTCTCGTGTGTCTTTCTTTCCCTTTGGCTTTCTACTCTTTTAAACCCGCTTCCACCGATTTTAGCTTTCTAATTTCTAAAATTCAGCTTTTTTGGTTTTTTGTATTTTTTCTTTTCTACTTTTTTCCTTTATTCCTTTGTATTATCATAAAAGATTTGGCGGTATTTTTCAATTTTTCTACATTTTTTACTATTTTTCTTTTTTTTACTCACAAAAAGTCAATAGACACTATAGTAAAAAACCTACATAAAAAAACCAAAAGTCAAAGCTTTCAGCCCTTTAGAGTAGGCCCTTAATTTTTCCATATATGTGCAAGTGATATTTCAATTGCTGCTTTTTTAAATTCTATCTCAATTATTCAGCAGGTTACAGCGTATTAGTTCAGCGTATTAGTTTGTTCCTATGATTAAGTGAAAAATATAATTATAAATCAAGGAGGAAAATGGCAACAACTACAGGCGAGGTACTCTTTCTAGTCACAAAAGAGTGGCGTTTTAGGATATGTGTTGCAAAATTTTCTATACTTTGGCTATCGATAACTTTTTTGGATATTTTGATTGGATAAATAAAAATAATATGTATAGATTTATCTTGAAAATATTTAATAGTATTATTATTTCATTAGGTTTTATGACTATATTACAATAGATATTAGTTGTCAAATTTTCATTTTGAGATCATTGTAGATGTCCACAGTGTCACTATATTGTGGTCGGGGGAAGTACGTCTTTTTATGTCTACGTATTAAGGAATCATGCATGTCTTTTTATGTCTATGTATTAAGGAATCATGCCTGCTTTTTGTCTTCCATGGCAACACCTAGGAGGAAGGTGGCGAAGTCCCACAATAGATCCGAAGCCGCCACATCGAGATCGTGTCTCAGATGCGGGCGGGCGGGAGGCAAGTGGGCGGGGACAGCAAAGTCCCCTAACACAGCCAGAGCCACCGTGTCAAGATCGTGCCTCTGATGCGAGGATCGGCCCTCCGAGGTGATGCCTATGAGGAGGGCGGCGAAGTCCCCCGACGACGAAGTCACGACAATGAGACAGTCAGATGGGCGTCGACGAAGTTACGACCACGAGGCAGTCGGGCGGACGTCGACGAAGTTACAACCAAGAGGCGGTCCGATGGGCGTCGATGAAGTCACGACCACGAGGCGGTCCGACGGGCATCGATGAAGTCACGACCACGAGGCGGTCGAATGGGCGTCGACAAAGTTACGAACACGAGGCGATCGGACAGGCATCTTGACCACAAGACGATCAGATGGGCGTCAATGAAGTCAAGCCTAATAGGTGGTCATAGAATGCCTCATGACCACGTCGATCATGACAAGGTCATGGGCGTTTGACCATGAAGTGATCATGGGTATCGACGAAGTCGGCAGTGGGATGAAAACTTGAAGCGCCACGCGCTCCATCCCACACCCTTCGGAGGGCGTCGACGAAGTCAGAGTGGGATGAAGTCTTGAAGATCATGGTTGGACAGTGTCGATGAAGTCATGACCATGAGGTGGTCGTAGAATGCCTCACAACCACGTTGATCATGACGCGATCATGCGCTCTATCCCCCACCCTTCGAACGAGCATCGATGAAGTCGGCAGCGAGATGAAGTCTTGAAGCATGCTCCATCCCTCTCGCTCAGATGGGCATCGACAATGTCACAACCATGAGGTGATCAGATGGGCGTCAATGAAGTCATGACCACGAGGCAGTCGGACGAGCATCGATGAAGTCATGACCACGAGGTAGTTGGATAGACATCGACGAAGTCACGACCATGAGGTGGTCATAGAATACCTCACGACCACATCAATCATGACGCGGTTGTGGGCGTTCGATCATGGCACGGTCATGGGCGTTGACAAAGTCGCGGTGGGATGAAGACTTAGGAAGCGCGCTCCGTCCCCCACCCTTCAGACGGGCATTGATGAAGTTACGACCACGAGGAGGTCGGACGGGCATCGACAGAGTCACAACCACAAGGTGATCGTAGAATGCCTCACAAGCACGTCGATCGTGATGCAGTCATGGGCCTTTAATCATGACGTGGTCCTGGATGTCGACAAAGTCGACAGTGGGATGAAGACTTGAAGCGCACATGCTCTGTCCCCACCCTTCGGACAAGAGTCGACGAAGTCGACGATGAGATGAAGTCTTGAAGCGCCCTCCATCCCCCATTGCTCATACAAGCATCGATGAAATTGCGACCACGAGGTGGTCATAGAATGCACGCGTAGGCCAAGAAGTGCGATAGTACACGGCTAGACGCAATTCTCACTTAGGGGCAAAACTATCATCCGATGTTGTTGGCGCGGTAAACTCCCTGGTGGGACACGTGAAGCGCACGAGGCTTACCGGGGTTATCGCTAGTGCAGGGGACTCCCTTCCTTGCATAGCTTCTTGCACGGTCCCCATCGACGGCGCCAATGTTGTAGCATGAATACAATAGTGGGTACAGGGCACCCTTTCTCCATGGGAGGAGGTAGAACTAAGAGAGCTAGAGAGCCAAGAGAGAGAGAAAGCTAGTGAGTAAAATGAGTGGACCAAGCCCTCTCGTGCCCTTCTTGGGGGGTTTATATATATAAATGGGATAGGATGAAAAATTTTCATCCTACCCTTAATAATTACAAAATGGGAGGGGCACGATCTTCTTTGGTTTTTTCTTAGGGTTTCTTTGGGGAGGCGAACCTGTAAGAAAAAACCAGTAGAAATCATGCATCGATCGCCATGAAACGATTTAAGTAATGCCACATGAAACACATTATGAATCTTTGCTTGAAAAGGCAAGTAAAGATGATACGCCACCGAACCATTTCATTCAATTATCTGAAAGGGCCCATAGAATCTAGAAGCTAGTTTTGGTATAACACGACCAGTGAGGGACAAAGCTGAACGATGATGCAACCGCAACCAAACCCAGTGCCCAACTTCAAACTGCACATCCCGATGAGAGCGATCATTCTGTTGCTTCATGACGGCTTTTGCTTGCAGCAACCACTCTCGTATCTTTAGTAAAAACTCATCACGATTGGCCATTTGTTGTTCAACAGCGGCCACAACAGTCGTGCCTGGTTCACTAACCAATAAGGGCGGTGGGTCACAACAATAAACCACATGAAAAGGTGTTGTGCAAAGAGTGGTTTGATACGATGAATTATAACAATATTCTGCTCATGGAAGCCATTGTAACCATTATTTCGGATGATCACCAAATAGACACCGCAAATACATGATAATAGTAAGATTCACTACCTCAGAATGGCCGTCTGAGACATCATGTGGAGATGATCCCATGTTTGTGATGAGTATTTGACTCTTGGTTGAAAGAAAATTGAGTTTGTTTTGGGCTTTTTATGCAAAGTCTTAATTCTGGATGCAGTACAACTCGTGTACGACTTTGTTTGAAGTCCCTACGACCATGCCATAGTCGTACGACCACGTTTTGTAGTGATCAGAAGTGGTTACGACCGAATTGACGGTGATCGGAAGCCAGCCGGAAAGTTTACGACCGATTTGAGCATGGTCGGAGGTCGGCCGGGAGGTCTACGACCACGTTGTCGAGTATTGGGTTGCGGTCGAGCGGCGTACGAGTGATTGAAAGCACATACGACCACGTTGCGGAGCCCTCAGAAGATTTGGTCGTGGTCGGAAGGTGTTACGACCACGTTGGTGCAATTCGGGAACCGATCGGACAGCGTTCGACCACTTTGGCCATGGTCGGTGGGCGTCACGACCACGTTGTGGGCGCCGAGCTCGACCACGCCAGGGGAGCTCGAGGCTTCACCACGCTGGGCGGTCGGGCGTTCGACCGCCAGCGCCGGAGAGCTACGACCACGTTAGCGCGAAATGAACGTGGTCGAAACGCGCTCGACCACGTTATCTACCGGATGACCGTGGTCGTGCGGGTTCACTAAAATCGGTCGTGAGGGTGCATTTCATGTCCGATTACGGTGAGGTTTGGTCGGTTGGGTTCCTGGTGATGTTGTGGACCTTTTAGACTTGTTCGTTCATGATTTTGACAAGGTTTGACAAAGTCTAAAATCTGGAAAGAGACTTGCTCACTGAAAAAGCAGAGTGTCAATTTGTGTTGTGATCAGTGCTATGTGATGTGTTTGTTGTCTGTGATGGTTGCAGGTACTGGGAGACATGTCTTGGTGAGGCTTAGAGAGGTCGGGACTAGACATGGGAGATGTTGAGGTCCAGAACGACGTGGAAGCCGAAGAGGACGTGGTCTTGCCGAGTGGTGTAACCAGAGGACAGCAAGGCACGGTGGAGGAAGCTTCCTGGTGGCTGTTGGAGGGCATTTTGGAGAAATATCAAAGCCTGCAAAGGAAGCTGTGTCCTCTGGGAAAGCACTGGAGAGTTGGTGGTGCTATTGGGCAAAGTATTTGTGCTGCTGCGGATGTAACGGTAAAGCAATCGTTGCTCGAGAAAGCACTGGGACTCTCTGTAACGGGTGGTCTGTGGAGACCCGTTAGCGTGTGAGTATAAATAGAGGAGGAGACTCTAGAGCTGGGTGAGGTTGTCCCCCGAGCTGCTCTGAGTGTTTCTTTCTACTTGTGTGAGTTGTCTCTGGGTAGAGCATGGATGCTCATGTACCTCCGATGGAGTGGCTGTAGAAACCTCCATGATCAATCAATCATCTCTTTGTATCATTCTAAGTTTGTTTTTGCTTGAGGTGTTTTGACTGGATCTTTTGCGCTCTCTATTCTTTCGCTTATCTCGTTTTCTTTGAGAGTTGGCTTGTACTTCTCTGCTCTAAACTGGGATTCATTTTCTAAGACCTTTTGGTCAGTTTATTCCTGAGAGCAAGAATCAAAACATAGAAACTTCTGTGTTTTTCGATCTACGATCTATTTACTTTGATCTGTGTTCGACCACAACGTTCTCTCCTTCCTTAGCAAAGACTTTTGATATTCTTGGTAATTTCACTTTTAAATATCTTGCTCTTGCTAAGATTCAAGTTTCATGCGGTTTCGACTTGCGTGCAAAAAGTTATCTCATTTTTCCGTCTTTGCGATGTCGCATACCGAAAACAGTAGTAACCATCGTCATCCGATTTTTAGTTCTTACGACCACGGCTATTAAATCGAGTCTTTCGGTTGTGTGGTCGAGTTTGACAACAGGATTCGACTGCAGAAATCTCCTTGGCTTCGGTTATTGACCACAAGTTGGCGATCGAGCACGGCTAAGACCTCACGACCAGATTCTGTTGTCGACAGCTTCTCTCGGTAGACAGGTCCGACCGTGTTCTCTATTTTCTTCTTCCGCTCTCGGTCTGATGACCACGGTGTTTTCTCTGAATCGGTTTCGCCACTGCTTCGATCACGGTTTTCGCCATGCGATCTTTTCCGATTTTCACCGCCACCGCCGATCACGGCTGTCAATTGCTTGATTTTGACCACGGCTCACGACCACATCAAACAGCCGGTGCTTACTGTTTTCTTGGTTTCGATCACGTTCATTCTGTTTTGCCGGTTACGACCACATCTTACGACTTCCTGTTTATTATTTTGGCTGTGGTATTCGGTTGTCTTTTGTTGAGGCTTGTTTCTTTGACTTCATATCTCTCTAGCTATAGGAGAAAAAGAATAGGTTGAATATTTGGGGAGAATTTTTTAAGGCATCATTCACCCCCCTCTGTTGCCATTTCGGTCCTTCAATTGGTATCAGAGCCGGTTAGCTCTTCTTCATAGATCATAACCGGTCTCAAATAGCCATGGCAACGGATAAGTATTCCACCAAGCCGCCCATCTTTGATGGCCTAGATTACCCCTTCTGGAAGAGCCGAATGGAAACATACATCCAGGCTCAGGGGTATGCCATCTGGCGGAAGGTGAAAATACAGTTTGTTGTTCCTACCGATGAGAACATCAATGCCGGGAATATGGCTGATGTTGAGGCAAACGCAAAGGCGAGGAACATCATCATACAGGGACTGAGCAGAAGCGAGTTTGATCGCATCTCTCACCTGTCGTCCGCTCACGACATCTGGGTGACCCTCGATGCATACCATGAGGGCACCTCTAAAGGACCGAAATGGCAACAGAGGGGGGGGGGGGGGAATGATGCCTTAAAAAATTCTCCCCAAATATTCAACCTATTCTTTTTCTCCTATAGCTAGAGAGATATGAAGTCAAAGAAACAAGCCTCAACAAAAGACAACCGAATACCACAGCCAAAATAATAAACAGGAAGTCGTAAGATGTGGTCGTAACCGGCAAAACAGAATGAACGTGATCGAAACCAAGAAAACAGTAAGCACCGGCTATTTGATGTGGTCGTGAGGTCTTAGCCGTGGTCGATCGCCAACTCGTGGTCGATACCCGAAGCCAAGGAGATTTCTGCAGTCGAATCCTGTTGTCGAACTCGACCACACAACCGAAAGACTCGATTTAATAGCCGTGGTCGTAAGAACCGAAAATCGGATAACGAACAGTAGTTACTCTGTTTTCGGCGCACGACCGCAGCGCGGAAAAATGAGATAACTTTTTGCACGCAAGTCGAAACCGCATGAAACTTGAATCTTAGCAAGAGCAAGATATTTAAAAGTGAAATTACCAAGAATATCAAAAGTCTTTGCTAAGGAAGGAGAGAACGTTGTGGTCGAACACGATCAAAGTAAATAGATGCGCAGATCAAAAACACGTGTTTCTATGTTTTGATTCTTGCTCTCAGGAATAAACTAACCAAAAGGTCTTAGAAAATGAATCCCAGTTTAGAGCAGAGAAGTACAAGCCAACTCTCAAAGAAAACATAGATAAGCGAAAGAACAGAGAGAGCGCAAAAGATCCAGTCAAAACACCTCAAGCAAAAACAAACTTAGAATGATACAAAGAGATGATTGATTGATCATGGAGGTTTCTACAGCCACTCCATCGGAGGTACATGAGCATCCATGCTCTACCCAGAGACAACTCACACAAGATAGAGAGGAACACTCAGAGCACTCAGGGGACAACCTCATTTAGCTCCTAAGACCTAACCTCTCTATTTATAGTCTCACGCTAACGGGTCTCCACAACCAAAAGAGAAAATCAAGAAGTGTCATACCTAACTCACTTTCCACCTCCCACACACCTGAGGCAAGAAAGTCAACACAACCTTTTGGAGGGAAAAACCAGCCCCTCCACTCATGCTTGAGTCAATTCTCCAAATTGCCCCACAAGCACTTTCCCGGAAGCTTCCCGCAACCGGCGCCTTGACCATCTTGACCTTGACTCCTCCCTGAGTCTAGTCCGGTCCACCACGCTGTACACGACCGCACCCGGCATCCTGATCGTCTGGACCTCAACTCCTTCTTGAGCCTAGTCCCGATCCTCTCGTCGCTGCCCGTCGTGTCCGTCACCGGTAGCTTCAGCTCTGGTTCCTTGTCTCCCGACTCGCAACCACCTCAGCAGCCTCGATCATCTCTGGCATCATCGACCGTCTGGCCCTCAACACCTCCTGTGCCTAGTCCCGGTCCTCCTCGCCTCACCATGACCTAGCTCCGAAGTCCTGCAGTCACACAAACAACAAAACCATCACATAGCACTGATCACAACACAAATTGACACTCTACTCAGCTCAGCAGAGCTCAAGTCTCTTTTCCACAGAAATTAGACTTTACCAAACCTTGTCAAGATGTAGAACAAACCAGTCCACAAGGTCCATGACTTCACAAGGAACCCAACCGACCGATTCCCACCATAATCGGACACCACATGTGCCAACACGACCGGTTTGAATGGACTCAACCGACCACGGTCATTCTGCCGACAACGTGGTCGAATCCGATCGTCACAACGTGGTCGTAGCACACCTAGTCGCCAAAGTGGTCGAACGCCAGGCGATACAACGTGGTCGTAGACCCAAGCCACGACTGCCGACCACGTTCAAACCCGCGCTAACGTGGTCGATGCACTGACCACACAACGTGGTCAAAGACCCTAGCGCCCAACGTGGTCGATACTCCGACGGGTACAACGTGGTCGACCGCCCGACCGCCCAACGTGGTCGAAGCTCGAGCGCCCACAACGTGGTCATGACGCCCACCGACCATGGCCAAAGTGGTCGAACGCCGTCCGATCGGTTCCCGAATTGTACCAACGTGGTCGTATAAGCTTCCGATCACTCGTACGCCGCTCGGCCGCAAGTCGATACCCATCAACGTGGTCGTACGCTACCTGATAGACTTCCGATCACGTTCAAATTCGCCGGAGATGCCACAGCGTGGTCGTACGTCGTCCGGCTGACTTCCGATCACGCCCAAATTTGCCGAGAGAGCCGCAGAGTGGTCGTAAACTTTCCGGCTGGCTTCCGATCACCGTCAACATGGTCGTATGGCATCCGACCACGGTCAATTCAGTCGTAACGACTTCCGATCACTACAAAACGTGGTCGTACGGCTATGGCATGGTCGTAGGGACTTCAAACAAAGTCGTACACGAGTTGTACTGCATCTAGACTTAAGACTTTGCATAAAAAGCCCAAAACAAACTCAATTTTCTTTCAACCAAGAGTCAAATACTCATCACAAACATGGGATCATCTCCACATGATCTCTCAATCTCCCCCTTGATGAGTATATTGACAAACCCCCAGTAAATATGAAGTTGAGTTTGTAGAAGCCAACATGGTCCAAAGATAAAAAAGAAATAATGACCATGTCGACAGAAGGAACACTAGAGCAATAAGATAAAGAGCAAGTTGATCTCCAAAGCTCTAGTAAGATCCCAGAAATTGAAAAATTTTCTTTTTCTCCAATCTATTCTCCCCCTTTTGGCAATAAACACATCAAGTAGGCAAGAGAGAGAATAAGTCATAATGATGGATGAAATGACTGATTTGATTATTCAAAGTATGCAGAGCCGTGAGAATTATCCAAAATGACCAAAATGTATTACACCAAGCCATAACATATAAGTATGCTATCAAGATCATGACTATATATGTAAAGAGAAGCTAAGCCAAATAAGGTATAATCTGAATTTTAGTTGAAGTGCTTAGCAAGTCAAGTCAAACATGATTTTAGTCTAGCTAAAGGTATCCACAAATGATGCAGGCCATGTCAATAAGCTAAATGGAACCGAGAAGCTAGTGTTGAGTCAATTAGAGTGCTACTAGTTCAAGAATGATACATTTATTTAAGTACACTTGAAATTTTAGCAATCGAGCACAATTGACATAATTTTTCTTTAGAAATCACATGATTGTTTCCAACCATATTTTTGTTTGATCATGTGCTAGACCTCAAGCCTTATGCGACCACTTCAAGCAAAGAGCTTAAGAAGATGATCTTGGTCATCCAAAAACTCCCTTGAGTTCATGCCTTGTGCAATGGCAAGCCGTCTCATGAGAGAGAATTGGTGAGATCAGTTTTTTCGCACAAAAGATGTCTTTTTGCTTCTTAACAGATTGCACTTATTTATGTGTCATCAAGAAGCTAATATAGCTCAATCTATCGCTCAACAAGGATTCAAGACCCAACTCAGCCTATTTGACATGGCAAGTATCATAAGAAGATCACTAAAAGCTGACTAGTCTCAAATATTAACATGACATGAATTAGGTTAAAAGTGAGCATTTTAATCAACCTATCATGGCAAAGACTTGACTACACATATAATGTCATGATCAAATTAGCAATGAAGCAAAAATCATGGCAAGATATAAATCATTGTAAACATGTCATGATTGGATAATAATCAGGGCTCCATGTAGCTAAATTACAATGAAAATGCAGAAAATCCAGCTCCCCCTCAACATGTGATGCAGCTTTCAGTTCAAGTTGAGTTATGTCAATATTAAGATCTAGAAGTTCCCAAATGAACTCCTCCTGAATCAAGGCAATAAAAGAAAGAGCTGGCAAGTAAATCAAGAAAGACAGTCCTTAAAGCATAGATAAGATAGAGAAAACTAATGACTCAGACTAACTCTTATCTACCCCATATGACTCGTGACAACAAATGTCGAGTAAAACACACACTAGAGAGCAAACACGCACCTGCTCTGCCCGAGGGTGGCCCAACCCTCGCTAGAACCTAGAAGAAGTGAGTGAGCTCAACCTAGTGAGATAAGAAACAGCTATCCTGAAAGCACAAGATAAGAGCAAGAAGTCTAAGCACTCAGCAAGAGACACACTCTAACCTATGCTAGAAGGACTAAGCCCAAAGCACCCGAAAATGCGATACAACAGTAAGGATAAATAAGTATACAGAATATGATAAAGCAGTAAAGCCCAAAGCTCCCCTCACAACAGTCCATAAGGACAAACCACCCCAAGCTCTCCCCTCAGAGCTGAAAACCTCGTGCTATCCAAAGGCTTGATGAAGATATCAGCCATCTGGTGGTCACTCTCCACAAACCAAGCACGATGTCACCCTTCTCTACATGGTCTCAAGAAAATGATATCGATATCGATGTGCTTGGTTCGAGAGTGTTTGCACTGGGTTCTTAGCAATGCTAATCGCAGACGTGTTATCGCAAAAGAGCGGAACACGGTCGATAGCTAACCCAAAGTCCCGCAGAGTCGAGACCATCCAAAGGACCTGACTACAAAGAATCGGCAGCAGCAACATACTCGGCCTCTGCGGTGGACTGTGCAACACCGGACTGCTTCCTCGAAGACCAAGAAACGAGAGAAGTGCCAATGAACTGGCGGTGCCGAGTGCTCTTCCTATCTATCCTCTGACCAAGAAAGTCGCATCCGAAAAGGCTCTAAGGGATAGAGCGGGAGGAGGAAGAGTACCGATACCATAGTCAATGGTAGCTCAAGGTACCGAAGATGCGTTTCACCGCTGGCGGTGAGATACGCGAGGAGAAGCTCAAACCGAGCACAAAGACACACGGAAAAGTGTATGTCCGGTCTCGAGGCGTGAGGTACAAGAGAGCCAATCATGCTTCAATTCCTTTTGATCGATGGCTCACCGTCCTCATCTGGGTCTAGAACGGCTGTAGAAGCCATCGGAGTCGACACCGGCTTTCCATCACTCATGTTAAATCGTCTCGGAGGTCTCGAGTGTACTTGCCTTGATGCAAGAAGGTACCTCCCGAGTCTCGCTTGATCTCGAAGCCAAGGAAGAATGTCAACTCACCCATCATGCTCATCTCAAACTCGGTGCTCATGACATCCGAGAACTGTGAAATTAGAGCATGGGAAGAGCCGCCAAAGATGATGTCATCGACATAAATTTGGACGAGCAGAAGGTCATTGCCAAGCCGGCGAATAAACAAGGTCTTGTCAACTTTACCCATTTCAAAATCATGTCTCAATAGATAGGACTTAAGCCTCTCATACCAAGCTCTAGGGGCTTACTTAAGTCCATACAACGCTTTGGAAAGCTTGAAGACATGACTAGGGTATTTGGGGTTCTCGAAACACGGAGGTCGTCGACATAGACTTCTTCCTCAATGAAGCCATTGAGAAAGGCACTCTTGACGTCCATCTGGTAAAGCTTGAAACCCTTAGAAGCTGCAAAGGCAAGCAGAATTCTAATGGCCTCAAGACGAGCTACAGGGGCAAAAGTCTCCTCGAAATCCAGACCCTCAACACAGGAGTACCCATGCAACCAGCCTAGCCTTGTTTCAATGACTACCCCATCCTCGCTCGCTTGTTCTTGAACACCCACTTGATTCCAATGATATTGTGACCTCGAGGGGGCACAACAAGCGTCCGCACCTTGTTTCTTCGAAACTTCGAGCTCCTCATGCATGGCATTGACCCAAGACTCATCGATAAAGCATGACAAATGTCCTTGGGCTCAAAAGAAGCTACAAGGCGAGTGGAGATGAAAAGCGACACGCCGACTTGGGCGTGTGACTGCTCAAAGAGATCTCCAATCATCTGCTCAGAAGGATAAGATTTTTGAATATGTCTTGGAGGTCCTATATGAGATGAAGAAGTGGCCTCTACCTCGTTACAGACGGGTAGGAACAGAGCCACTAGCTCCGTAATAGCGCAAGGTGGGGTCGATCACCTCGAGTGCGGTGGAAGAAGGCACCTCAAGGGGTGGATGAGGGACCGGATCGGGTGACAACCCGCATCTCCATCATCCTCATCATCCACGAAGATGGTCTCGGACCGCTCTAGTGAACTCGAGATATTGGGCCTAGTCCTCGGGTGGCCTCATCGAAGGTTACCTCACGTGTTTCTACCATTTTGCTAGACTCGCAGCCTCCGCACCCTATAGGCCCGCCAAGAAGTCGAGTAGCCTAGAAAGAGTCCATCACACTAACGTGACTCGAACTTATCTAGGTTCCCGGACTTGAAATAAAACACTTGCAACCAAACACACGAAAATGAGAAACACTAGGCTTTCGCCGTATCTCAACTCATAAGAAGTGCGGTGCAAATGTGCTCAAGAAAACTCGCTCAAACATGGCATGCGGTGGCTATAGCTTCACCCAAAACTTCCGCGGTGTAGAGTACTCATCAAGCATCGCCCGGCCATCTCGACCAAGGTACGGTTCTTCCTCTCCGCAACGCCATTCTGCCGAGGGACGATGGAGAAGAGAACGGTGCTCTACACTGTCTCACCACGAAACTCTCAAAGTAGGAATTCTTGAACTCCGTGCCATTGTCATCGCGGATCGCTCGTAAGGCACCGGAAGCTCAACGAAAGCCTCTTGAAAGACCTCGAAATGTGTAAACGTCTCATCCTTCGAGGCTAAGAAAACACCCAAGAGTACCTCGAGAAGTCATCGACCACGACAAGAACATACCACTTCCCTCCGCAGATCGCACTCAGCCGGTCCGACCGTGTCCATGTGGAGCAATGTCCTGCATCGGTCATAGTCATTTGTGACCGGAGGGTGAGAAGCGGTAACCATCTTGCCGTGCCGGCATAGAGCGCAAACAAGATCTTTGACCATCTTGAATTTCGGCAGACCACAAATGAGATTGTGACCGCTAACTCGGGTCAAATGATCAAAGCCTGAGTCAACAAGAGAGCAATGTCTCAGTACTGGGATAAATCAAAATAGATTTTGGAACCCAATACTGCGTCATGCGTTGAGCAGAAGAAGTAGTCACACACGATCGACCTCTAACTACCCTCGCCTCAGTCGCTCAAAGAAGCGTAAGGTGCGTGAATAGACCCAAACCGCGTTTGGATCCGACGCTATGGGAGAGCGAGTCAAGCACCAAGAACACGCCGATCTTGCCGCGGGTAGCCATCTCGACGAGGAAAGCGAGATCTACCCTGAGAACGGCGGAAGTCACGACTCGAGGGAGCATGAGGACGAAAAACAAAAGACTCAGAAAAACCAAGTCCTCGATGCTGCCCAAAGCTACCAACAGTAGCAAGCCTAGACCTCATGTTGGTCTTAGGTGCACTCAAGGTCTGGGGCTGACCCTGAATACGCCTAAGAAACACAACATGGTCTCTTCGCGCGATCTTGGCGCGCTTGAAGCACCGGTCAATCAAATGCCCATCCTTCGGCGAAGGTGCAATGATACCGCCTCGAGGACCGTAGCATGAGATGGCTTCGCCGAGAGGCGTGTCTGCGGTGAAGTCACCTTGTCGTCGAAAATCCTTTGAACAAAGCCCACCGATTTAAATTGAACATTCTTGTTCTTGGGCTTGACCTCAATCACACCTGCGACTACAGTCCGAGCACGACGGTGGATGCTTCCTCACATCCTCACGGAGATCATATCCTAGACCCTGTTTGAACTTGCAAATCTTTGATTGGTCTAGAATAAGATTGAGTTTCTTCTTGCCTCCTACAAATTTCTCGAGAGTGTTCATAAGGTACTGACACTCCCGAAAAAGAGAGGTGCAAGAAGAGCAAGGAGAAGAAGAAGAGACAGTAGGAGGACAGGAAGGAGAAGAACCAATAGCAGAAGAGCGAATAGCACGTGCGTATTTTTCCTTATGCACGGCCACCTCAACCTTGAGGGCTTCACAGGACACACAGGGGGCAGCCTAATCCTAGCCATTTGGTTCTCGTAACTCTTCCTAAACGTCTCTACCATGTCCTTATCCTTTTCCAACACTTCACCTGACGTAGCACAAGAAGGATGTGATTTTTCTAGAAGGTCCTTAGTTAGCTTCACACATTTTTCATCCAATGCAATCAATTCAGATTTTAGTTTATCACAATCTCTGCATGGTGAGCTAACAGGAGCCTTAGAAGCATACTGAGCCATTTTCTTATTGTAGTCAATCATTTCTTGAAACTGTTTTGAGACATATTCAAGTTCAGCAGTTAACTTAGGACAGTTTGTGCAAGAAACAATAGGCTCAAGTAAAGAAGCATGCAACTCAGCAATTTTATGATCTGCCCGTTTTAGGTTCAATTTCAAGTTATTGCAATTTTCACAAGTCTCGGGCAGATCGAGCAACATGGTATAAAAACCTCTAAAAGCATTGTCCTTATCCTCACATGAGGTGCAAGGAATACTCTCAACAGTAGAAGATGAAACAGGAACTACCCTACTCATCTCAAGCTCAGCAAGAAGACTAATGTTCTCCACCTTAACAATGTCAAGTTCCGAGGACAGACTATCATGCGAGGTCCTTCGTTTCTCCATATCTCCAAGCAAGGCACATCATGTATCACAGTCGTCACGGGAGGGAGCAGATATAAGTAAAGTAAGCTCCTGTGACAATCTATGTACTTCCTTCTCTAACTCAGTACACCTAGCCTTAGCTCTAGCATGAAAACCACCTAGCTTAAGAAAAGCATGATTGAGCTGGTCGTAGGTGGGGCATACCTCGTACGAGTCGGAGTACAGCTCGCTGTCGCTCAGTTCGCCCTCGAGGGCCATGAAGCACATGCCGAAGAAGTCGTTGCCGCCATTCTTGGGCTCTTGGTCTCCCGTCCCGTCGTCGTCGCTCCATCCCTCTACCTCACTGAGGTCGAGGTCGTCGAAGGTGGTGAGGACGCGGTGGAAGAGCTTCTTCGCCTTTCCGAAGTTGCGGAACATCAAACAACCGGTGCTTACTGTTTTCTTGGTTTCGATCACGTTCATTCTGTTTTGCCGGTTACGACCACATCTTACGACTTCCTGTTTATTATTGTGGCTGTGGTATTCGGTTGTCTTTTGTTGAGGCTTGTTTCTTTGACTTCATATCTCTCTAGCTATAGGAGAAAAAGAATAGGTTGAATATTTGGGGAGAATTTTTTAAGGCATTATTCACCCCCTCTCTGTTGCCATTTCGGTCCTTCACCGTCAGAATAGAGGTGAAAAGCAAAACTAAGATGTAACTTGACTCATATACAAGGATACCTTCCTTAATCCGAAACTAGCTAATAGACCGAACTGATTACATTCGCTGTTGTAGCGCAACACTCGGCCGTTGTAGCACATTACGCTTTGTCGGTTGCCGCTGCTTCAACTGGAAGCTCCCGATTCCCAGATGGTGTAGGTTGCCGCTATCGAGATCTTCGAACATAATGTTTACCCCAATCTTCGAACATAATGTTTACCCCAATACGAGTCCACAACAGTGCTACTTCTATTCTGCAATCATTTTTCTTTTACATTGCCCATGTTAACAACATTCACTACTATGCCAAAACAGGGGTGCAAAAATGGGTCGAATACAAGTGGAGCGTATATTGCTTTCGTATCCCTGGATTCAGATGCATAATGAATATGGATAAAAATGAAATGTAGTTACAAATAAGGTACAGATAATGTTATGAACAATAATACATTTATTGCTGCATGGTATTCCAAATGTGGAGCACTTTCATTCTTCTGCTTTCTTCTACTTTTAAGTTACTACTGAATAGAGATGAAATACCTATGCATCACATTTTAGTGTTGAACAATACGGCAATAACTGTATATTTATTGTTTTGGTGCGAATAAAAAATATCAACAAACTTGAACATGATTATTTCATTCAATATCTATCAACCAGGATTCCAGGAAAAAAATACATCATACACACCACAAAAAATTACACCACCATTCGAAAGTTAAAAAAAGTATATTAAACATTTACCAAAAGAGTAAAAGGGAACAATGTGGACTTTTTGCACATAAACCAAAGGCCCGAGAACCAAAACATATATCCATTTTGACATTTTCTTAGATATTGGTCCTATGGCCATCGAATTTGAATACAAGAGAGAATGCCTCAGTTCAAGAATCCTACAAAAATATAAGATGCTAGAAACAAAAGCCCAAAGGAACTTTTCAGATACAACACCAAATCCAGGTGACGCACCAAATGGTAAGAACTAGAACTGATGTTAATAGATTTGGTATTGACAACAAGACCTAAACAGTTCATAGAGGAATTGTAAATGCATTCAGGTGGCTCCATTCAATGTTCAAGCCTATCTTCTCTAATCCAAGTAAAATAACATATTCTGTAGCAGGTTAGCTTTGCGAACACTGGCTAAACACAATTTCTGACCTTAATGGTATGAATCTTGTATGAACTCAAGATCTGTATCACACTGTTGGCAAAGGATATCAACATGATATGGTAGTTTACATCTAGATAAATGAATGATCTTACCCCATCATCACTATACATCTAGATAAATGAATGATCTTATCCCATCATCACTACCTATCTCCAAAATTAATAAGCTATTATTTCAACAGTCAAAAGAATATCACAAGATAAAGAAAACCTGAATTACCTGTTTTTTTCCTTTCCTATAATCACTACTAAATGTCTCCACCAATGAGCACTATTGCTCCACCGAGGAGTTAACCCGTCAATTATAATTTTTCCTTCCAGGATCTTCTATTGATATGTTCCATACAAGGGATGACTCTTGCTCTATAGAAGTATAACACTACAACCTAAGTGCCAGTGCCCAGTTATAATCTCACTGGAACCTCATAAGAAAACTATAACCCAAACAGTAATATCATCCTACGTGGGTTTTGCAAATTGGCAACAAAAGGCGAGTCTACTGGCAGTCACAGACTCACAGTAAGAAGCATTTGTGGAAGTCACAATAGAAGAGTCATTATCCACCTAGATCACGCCCAAATAGCTGTAGTAAGAATGAAGATTGTAGCAAACTAATTTATACAAGCATTAGATTCCACCACACTACTTTGTAATATAATTTGTATTCAGCAAGCAATGCTGAGTCCATCAAACAAAAATAAAAGGTCTTGTTCATTTCATTTCAATTCGAGAAATTTGTTATTGTTCCGTGGATCGCCAAAAGCAACCACGGATTACTATCGACGCCGGAGAAGGAGTCGCCTGCGTCGGAAGGGGGCTTGGAGTGGCGGGTGCGGGGGCATGTACGTGCGCAGCGACGGATGGTGGCAGTCGTGTGCCTACTTGAATTTGGTTATAATTTACGTTTGCATACCACCTCATTCCAATGTGCGTGTGTTCTCAGATTTGAACGATATAAAGCTTTTGGAATTGGAGCCATGGAGGAGAAGCCAATGGAGAAGAAATACTTGGAGTCAAGCAAGGGAAGATATGTTCAAGTCATCATTGCCACGTTGGATTGACCATAAGAATAATCAAACTCACAAAGGACTAGCCGATCCACATCGGGCACTTGCAATACCTTCAGCACGTTCGGACCAGTCTGAATGGTTTTGACTATCCGAGCCGTCTGATCAGTGTTGGACGCTCAGATGCTTCGGAGACGTTCGGACCGCTCCGAACGATCATACCGTCTGATCTTCAACAGACCGCCCGATCACCTTGGTAATGTTCGGACCGCTCGGAACGATCGCGCCATCTAATCTTCAACAGATCACCCGATTGCTTGGAGACGTTCGGACCGCTCCGAACGATCGCGTCGTCTGATCTTCAACGGACCGGCCGATCGCCTTGGAGACATTCAGACCGCTCTGAACGATCACACCATCCGATCTTCAACGAATCGGCCGATCGCCTTGGAGACATTCGGACCGCTCTGAATGTTCATTCATTCTACGACGTTCGATCGGTTTTGGATAGTCGATAGCGATGGTGACATTTGGACTGCTCTGAACGTTCGGCCTTCTACGATGTTCGATCAACCGTCGGCGGTCAATAGAGCCTTCAACGTGGTCGTAAGTCACAGCATGGTCATAATCAAGTTACGACTATGGTGATCAAGCCTACTACGTGGTCGAAGGAGTGCAGCCACAACATGGTTGTATCCATACTCAGAGTGGTCGTAAATTGACTCCGCGTGATTGTAGCGACTACAGCAGGAGATGCACATCCACAACGGTTCAACTTGTTTCAAACACAAGTCAAGGTAAACAACAAGGTAATCAAACTTATTATTGATGGTGGCAGTTGTCATAACATAGCTAATATTGAATTATGTGAGAAACTTGGTTTAAAGATGATGAAACATCCACGTCCATATCATGTGCAATGGTTTAGCAAATATGGGGATGTGAAGGTTTAGTTTGTGGTGCATGTTACCTTCAAGATTAGTGATTATGAGGACATCGTTGAGTATGATGTAGTGCCTATGACAGTATGTCATTTGCTGTTAGTAAGGCCATGACAATATGATAGAAGTGTGCAACATGATGGCTATTCTAATCGATATGCTTTTAAGTGTAAAGGAAAGATAAAAGAGTTTAATCCAATGACTCCTAGTGAGATACATGCTGAATTACAGCAAAAGAAGCTTGCTGGAAATGAGGGTAAATAGAAAGAAAAGAGAGACTACCACATATCGGTGAGTGAGAGCCACAAGCCAAATATGAGAGGGAAAAGTAAAAGTAAGGGACAGAAGGTTATGTTAGCCACAAAATTAGAATTGAGAGATGTGAGCAATGACCCATCAAAAATGCATTTTGCGCTTGTGTACAAATATGCAACCGTGCTACTTTCTACTAATGACTTCACCTCTCTTCCTAGTAGTGTTTTCTCTCTTTTGCGGGCCTTTGAAGACGTATTTCCGGAGGAAATTCCAGCGGGACGTCCACCATTGCGTGGAATTGGTGGTGTACTAATGCAAGAAGGAAAACCAGAAGCATATTCCAGTGAGAAACTAGGCGGAGCTCAATTGAACTACCCTGTGTATGATAAAGAATTATATGCTTTATTGCGTGTACTTGAAACTTGGCAACATTATCTTTAGCATAAAGAATTTGTTATCCACTCTGACCATGAAGCTTTGAAATATTTAAAGAACCAAGCTAAACTGAACCGTAGACATGCTAAGTTGGTAGAATTCATTGAAACTTTTCCATATGTCGTTAGGTACAAGAAAGGAAAAGAGAATGTGGTAGCTGATGGTTTATCTAGAAAAATGTGCTCTTAACTCAATTGGAAGTAAAAGTTCCCGGTTTAATGAGCTGAAAGATTTATATGCTTCTGACCATGAATTCTTAGAACCATATTCTAAATGCAAAGATGGAAAAAGATGGGACAAATTTCATGTTCACGATGGGTTCTTATTTCATGCTAACAAATTATGTGTTCCAGTTTCGTCTATGTGTTTGCTTTTATTGCAGGAATCTCATGCGAGTGAATTGATGGGACACTTTGGAAGAGAAAAGACCTTCATGATACTAAGCAATCACTTTTATTAGCCTAAAATGAGGTAAGACGTCGAAAGGTTTGTACAGCGATGTGTGACATACCACAAAGCAAAATCTAAACTTAATCCACATGGTTTATACATTCCACTTCCAGTTCTTAGTGCTCCTTGGGAAGATATTAGTATGGACTTTGTTTTAGGATTGCCTAGGACTAAGAGGGGAGGGGATTCAGTTTTTGTAGTGGTGGATAGATTCTCTAAAATGGCACATTTCATTCCCTGTTACAAAAGTGACGATGTGTCGTATGTAGTTGACTTATTTTTTAGGAAAATTGTGAGATTGCATGGCATGCCATGGACAATTATTTTAGATTGAGATGTTAAATTTATGAGCTAGTTTTGGAAGACTTTGTGGGCCAAACTTAGGATAAAGTTGCTCTTTTCGACAACTTGTCACCTACAAATGGATGGGCAAACGGAGGTGGTGAACCGTACACTCTCAATGCTGTTGCGGACAATGATAAAAAAGAATTTGAAAGAATGTGAAGATTGTCTACCGCATGTTGAATTTGCATATAATAAGGCGGTACATTCTACTACTCAAATGTGTCCATTTGAGGTGGTGTATGATTTCAGGCCAATCATGCCACTTGATTTGCTACCACTGACGTCCGATCAGTGTTGGACGCTCTGATGCTTCAGAGACGTTTGGTCCACTCTGAATGATCGTGCCATCCGATCTTCAACAGGCCACTCGATTGCTTGGATACGTTCAGACTGCTCCGAACGATCGCACCGTCCGATCTTCAATGGACCACTCGATTGCCTTGGAAACGTTCAGACTGCTCCGAAGGATCACGCCGTTCGATCTTCAATGGACCGGCCGATCACCTTGGAGACATTTGGACCGCTCCGAATGTTCATTCATTCTGCGATGTTCGATCGGTTTTGGACGGTCGATAGCGATGGTGACGTTCGTACTGCTCCGAACATTCGACCTTTTGCGATGTTCAATCAACTCTCAACGGTCGATAGATCCTTCAATATGGTCGTAAGTCATAGCGTGGTCGTAATCGAGTTACGACTACGGTGAATTAGCCTACTACGTGGTCGTAGCCAGACTCAGAGTGGTCGTAAATCAACTCCACATGATCATAGCGACTACAGCAATAACTTTCACATACGAGGTCCGATTGAGGTGATCTTGGATTCATTGGAAAGCTTATCTCAAGGGTTCGTAATGGAGAAGGATTTATCTTCAAAAACACTATGGATTTTTATGTTTATTTCCTTTTTGTGAGAGTCCGAGTCTAAAACACTTAGGAGTTGAGTAGGAGATCTTGCGGCCTCCCAAGGGTTATATAAGCCTTGTAATATGTAAATTTTTGGCAAACCACGATTGAATCTATTATTTTCAAGAGAGAGCTACATGTTTGTTCTTCCTAGAGTTTGCCATCTGATTGCAACCTAGAGGGGAATTGGGCATTTCTCTACATCATTGTTCTTGTGATTGGGCGTCTGCTTTGTGGTCGGGTAGACGGGGTCACGAGCGTGCAGTTGGGCGAATTCTTTTGTTGTGGGTTGCTGTTCTGACAATGGTTGGTGCCATAGGTTCGTCAGGTTGCAGGGATCAAAGTTATCATTATCGATCCTATGTCGTGAAGACCAGGCATCCCGTATCAGGAGGCGGTGGTGGCCATGGCGGCAGAGATCTCCATGGTTGGTGGGTGGGTTAGGGTTGTGTGTGGAGGGAAGCAAGGGAGGGAGACATGGGTTTGTGCATGAGTGGAGGAGGCTACGCGTGGTAGTGGGGAGGGGACACGTGGGGCGGGCGCAGATCTGTGTGGGCCAGAGCGCACGGACGGTCAGTATTTGGATTTTGTCCTCGGGATCTTTGTTAATTTCATGATTCGTGTTTGCTCACAGTGGCTGAGGCTTGAGCTTCGAGGGAGGGCGAACGGAAGCCTCTAGTAGTCACTATCCGTACATGAGTTTATCGAGGTGTTTAAATTGGCTTATGACTGTTTCAGCTTACGACTTCTATTTCAAGAAAACATAAGTCAATTTGAACATATCGACTTCTGTAAGCGGTTTCTCCAAGCTGTTTCTAAAAAACAGCTTCTCCAAGCCGTTTCAAATGTCGTTGGCCGGCCACCATCACCTCCTCCATGTCCGCATCTTCCAAAAGCCATTTTCCAAATTTTGTTCTAATAGCTACTTCTTTGAGCTGTTACTCTTCTATTTAACCCAAAAGCAAAAAAATTCAGCCGATTAAAATACCCACTATGACTCGTAAGATTAACTGGCAACAAATTAAATAAGAAATAACTATTGTAAATAAAACAATTTAGCATTAACTTAGCCATAATTAAGAATTCATACTTATACAAAATATATGATTTCGAACAAATAATAATAACAACAAGTGTATAAAAAATCATCGTATGACAATAATCTAATCTCAAGTCATCTATAATCAAAATCATATCAACTAGAGCAAGTGATTGACAATAGTCAAATAACATGTTGCTGAAATTGAGGTTTGAATTTTTTATTGCTCTTAGATGTCAGCTGCACTCGTATTAGAACTAGGCCATCTCGATATAAAGGCTTTAATTTACAAATAGTGTGACAGCAACACTACAAATGAACTATATATGGAACTGTTCTACTTACTAGACAATTAATTAACAAGATATCTAAAAGATACTTGATAAGCAGCTAACAGGAGATAACAAGTATGTATGAAAATAAACAACAGAAGTTAAGAGATAGCAAGCTAATTATCAAAATTCAATTAATTGTTCTACAACAGTGGTAATGAATCAAAAACTACCAACCGAACCTAGGAAGACCACTAACACTAGTATTTCAATGCCTAGAACAACTCAATTACCATCACACTATTTGAACATTGCCTAATCCTCATCGAGCAATCATAAGCTCACCATTAATCTTGTCAATTCCACAAATACGCTTAATCAACTGAAAAGAACATATATGAATTTACATTTTAGTATGGCACAATGTGAGAGATTATTATTTTGAGAAGGCAATTAATCAAAATTAATCTGGTGGAAGGAGAAGGACAAGCCTGAGTATAATTTTGGATTTAATCAAAATTAAGTTTTCAATAAGCGGGCTTTTGGAACATCATCTCTATTATTTTGAGAAGGTGATTAAATTTTGGAATAATTCTTGGATAAAATTTTTGTCAATTATTCTTAATGAAAATTTTGAAGATAGAAGGGGTAAGAAGTAGATTGAAGGACCGGAAATGGCAACAGAGGGGGGGTGAATGGTGCCTTCAAATATTCGCCCCTAAGTATCCATGCAATTTTCTTCTTCTCCGATAGCTATAACAGCTATGAAGGCAAAAGAACTATGTTTACGAAAGTCAGACCGACAAAATAGAAGAACCCGACCTAGCTCAAAAAGTGACTTGATGGTTTAAGCAATGAACTAGCCAAAAGTCTTTAAATGATCATACTGCTGCTCCCTAAATCAGCCGAAAACAGCACACAGTGCATACTCACAGAGCTGCAGACTACAGCTGAAAACAGGGTCAAAAACCAGGAAATCTAAACTGCATGTTACCCAGTCAAACTCAGTTTAGATCCATAAGTACACAGTAAAAAATTCAGCCAAAGCGGAGATCATTTGCACTGCATGCAGCTGGGTCAAAAAACAGCACAAAAATTGAAAAACCTGAAGAACACTACACTGCTCAACTGGGATCTTTACTGCTACCGAAAGAAGACTTTGCTACCAAAATTCTGTAGAGTAAATCAGCCAAGAGCTTTGTTCGGCAAGGACAGAAGACTGAGTAGTATTGAAGGAAATGAAATGCCGAACAGAATGTTAAAGATAAAAAGATTAGTAACAGAGAGTCATATCTCTGGCCAAGAAAACAGACTAAAGCAAAGAGGAACTCAGAAAAGGGAGTCATGAACCTGAGGAAAAGAAAAGGATCAAAAGAAACTGAAAGACTGCAAACTGCATAAGGTCTGTGCTTCTTGTCCGAACAGCAAGAGACAAAGTCAGAAAATAAAGCTGCATTTTAGGCGAACTGAAGTAGTACATCCAGTTTAATCTGAGGCTAAGCAAAACTCAATCGGCAAGCAAAGAGAAAAGATGCTGCAGTAAACTGAAAACAAAAAGAACTGCACCGGCTGAAAAACAGGCTGCACAGGCAGCAGAAGAGATTGACAAGGAGACCAAGACCAAAACTGATTTAGCTGCACTAATAAAAGACCTTTGCTGCTGAAATAAAAGTGAAAAGAACCGATGGTTTTACTGCTAGCAAGGAGAAGATTGCAAGCTGCAAACCGAACATGATTGATTGATAGGATTGCTAATAAAGGAAGATGCAGAGAAGCATTCGGTTGCAGCTCTTCCTAAAGAGGGATGAATCAACTGCAAGAACTCAAAATACTAGCACAGCTAATAACAAGAACTAGCAGAGAACAAGAACGAACAACTTCGAGTACATTCTAACCAAAAGAGGTCCTCACGCAGGAGACAAGAAGGATTACAAGATTTTCAATCCATCCTCTCCCTCTCAATCCTCAAAACACCAAGAGCCTCACATGCATCTTGGGAGGAACACAACCCACACAAAGGGATGAATGAGCTCACAAAACCCTAACTCACTCTCAAGTGTCCTAAGGGGTATGCAGCCCCTCACCTCTATTTATAGCCCTTGGCTAACGGGTCTCCAACCCGTTACGCCGGCTAAACCCTAACGGAGCCGTCTCCCGCTTGTGCAGCCTTGTGAAATTCCCGTTTCACCCCTTCTGCACCTTCCGGGAAGCTTCCACGCTCCTTGTCTCGCACGCCTCGCAACCACCTCGAGTCCACGCCGTCTTCGACACATCCCGACCGTTCTGACCTTAGCGCCACCTGCGCCTAGTCCGGTCCACCGTGTCTCGCCACGACTCCGCCTCGACGTCCTGCAGCCACACAGACAAGAAACACGTCAAATAGCACCGCTCGATACATGAAAGCGTAATTAGCATTAGCAAGATCAAACCTGTCGCAATATTAGAATATACATCCTAACCCATACGACTAAGATTGACCAAAGTTCGTCCGAGCCCGTTGCACCATGCAACGTCTGGGTCCGAACCAACCGACTCAAACTCGACTTTCCTAAAACGCTGTCAACTACTCATCATACACACAGAATGACCTCCACATGGTCTCTCAATCTCCCCCTTGATGAGTATATTGACAAACCCAGAAAAAGCATGAAGTAGAGTTTGAAGAGTCCAACATGGCCCATAGAAGAAAAAATGAAACTAATGCCCATGTCGACAGAAGGAGCAAAAGAAAGAACAAGTTTTCCTCAAAGCTCCCAAAACTATTCTCCCCCTTTTGGCAATAAACACATCAAGGATGCAAAGGAGAGAATATATCATGATTTGGATGAAATGGCTGAAGTTTATTTATTCTAAGTATTTAGAGCCATGATAATTATCCAAAATGACCAGAACAGATTACATCAAGCCATAACAACATAGAAAGCTATCGAGATCATGACGATGTATGAATAGACAAGTTAAGCCAAAGAAGTCATAATCTGAAAATTAGTCGAATTTCTTAGCATGTCAAGTTATCCAAGATCATAGTCTAGCTAAAGGTATTCAAGGATGATGCAAGCCATGTCAATAATCTAAGTGGAACCGAGAAGCTAGAATTGAGCCAACTTAGAGTGCTATAAGTCCTAAAATGAATCATTTGTTCAAGCACTTTGATCATGTTGTAATTAAGCAAATTTTGCACAATTGACAAGTTTTTCCTTTTGAAACTCATGGTCGTTTCCAACCAAAATTTTAGTCATGTGCTAGATCTCAAGCCTTATGCGACCACTCCAAGCAAGAAACTTAAGGAAATGATCTTGGTCATCCAAAACTCCCCCTGAGTTCATGCCGAGTGCAATGGCAAGCGCCTCATGAGAAAGAATTGGTGAGATCGGTTTTCGCACAAAGAGATCTTTTGCTTATGCTGAATGTAGTTCGAGAACAGAGTTAAAACTAACTCATGCTTCATAAAAGAACTAGCATAGCACAATCTAAGGCTCAATAGAAGATTCAAGACTCAACTCAGCCTATTTGACATGGTATGAATCATAAAAGGATAACTAAATACAGACTAGTCTCATGAGCTATCATGACATGAATTAATTCAAGTTGTGCTTTTTTAAACAACTTAGCATGGCAAAGACTAGTCTACATATATAAAGTCATGATAAATCTAGCAAGTACGCACATATCATGGCAAGATGTAATGCATTGTAAACATGTCATAACAGGATAATAATCAAGGCTCCATGTAGTTATCTTACAATGCAAAATGCTAAAATGTAATAAAATCCAGCTCCCCCTTAACATGTGATGCAACTTTTAGTTCAAGTTGAATTATGTCAATATTAAGCTCCAGAAGCTCCCAAATGAACTCCCCTTGAACCAAAGCAATAGAAACGAGAAGCTGGCAAAGAAACCAAAGAAGACAGTCCTTAAAGCATAGATAAGATAGAGAAAACTAATGACTCAGACTAACTCTTATCTACCCCATATGACTCCAGAACAACAGCTGTCGAGAAAAACACACACTAGAGAGCAAACACGCACTGCTCACCCGAGGGTGGCCCAACCCTCGTTAGAACCTAAAAGAAGTGAGTGAGCTCAACCTAGTGAGATAAGAAATAGCTATCCTGAAAGCATAAGATAAGAGCAAGAAGTCTAAGCAACTCAGCAAGTGATACACTCTAACCTATGCTAGAAGGACTAAAACCCAATGCACCCGCAGATGCGATGCAATAGTAAGGGAGACAGAAGCATAAATAATATGATAAAGCAGTAAAACCCAAAGCTTCCCCTCACAACAGTCCGTAAGGACAAACCACCCTAAGCTCTCCCCGCAGAGCTGAAAATCTCGTGCTATCCAAAGGCTTGGTGAAGATATTAGCCAACTGGTGGTCACTCTCCACAAACTGGAGCACGATGTCACCCCTCTCCACATGGTCTCGAAGAAAGTGATATCTGATATCGATGTGCTTGGTCCGAGAGTGCTGCACTGGGTTCTTAGCAATGCTAATCGCAGACGTGTTATCGCAGAAGAGCGGAACACGATCGATGGCTAACCCAAAGTCCCGCAGAGTCGAGACCATCCAAAGCACTTGGCTACAAAGAATCGGGCGCAACAACGTACTCGACCTCGGTGGTGGATCGTGCAACTCGGATCGCTTCCTCGAAGACCAAGAAACGAGAGAAGTGCCAATGAACGGCGGTGCCGGTGCTCTTTCTATCTATCCTACTGACCAAAGAAAGTCTCGCATCCGAAAAGGCTTTAAGGGATAGACAGGAGGAGGAAGAGTACCAAATACCATAGTCAATGGTAGCTCGAAGGTACCGAAAGATGCGCTTCACCGCCTGGCGGTGAGACACGCGAGGAGAAGTCTGAAACTGAGCACAAAGACACACAGAAAAATGTATGTCCGGTCTCGAGGCAGTGAGGTACAAGAGAGAGCCAATCATACTTCTGAATTCCTTTTGATTGACTGGCTCGCCGTCCTCATCTGGGTCTAAAACGGCTGTAGAAGCCATTGGAGTTAACACTGGCTTGCCATCACTCATGTCGAAGCGTCTTAGGAGGTCTCGAGTGTACTTGCCTTGATGCAGAAATGTACCCTCCCGAGTCTGTTTGATTTGGAAGCCAAGGAAGAAAGTCAACTCACCCATCATGCTCATTTCAAAATCGGTGTTCATGACATCCGAAAACTGAGAGACTAGAGCATGGGAAAAGCCGCCAAAGATAATGTCATCGACATAAATTTGGACGAGCAGGAGGTCACTGCTATGCCGGCGAGTGAACAAGGTCTTGTCAACTTTACCCATCTTGAAATCATGTCTTAGAAGGTAGGACTTAAGCCTCTCATACCAAGCTCTAGGGGCTTGCTTGAGTCCATACAAAGCTTTGGAAAGCTTGAAGACATGACTAGGGTATTTGGGGTTCTCGAAGCCTGGAGGCTGTCTGACATAGACTTCTTCCTCAATGAAGCCATTGAGAAAGGCGCTCTTGACGTCCATCTGGTAAAGCTTGAAACCCTTAGAAGCTGCAAAGGCAAGCAGAATTCTAATGGCCTCAAGACGAGCTACAGGGGCAAAGGTCTCCTCGAAATCTAGACCCTCAACCTGGGAGTACCCCTGAGCAACCAGTCTAGCCTTGTTTCGGATTACTACCCCATCCTCGCTCTGCTTGTTCTTGAACACCCACTTGGTTCCAATGATATTGTGACCTCGAGGGGCTCAACAGCGCCGAGACCTTGTTTCTTCGAAACTCTCGAGCTCCTCATGCATGGCATTGACCCAAGACTCGTCGATAAAGCATGACAAACGTCTTTGGGCTCAAAGGAAGCTACGAAGGCAGAGTGGAGACAGAAAAGTGACACACCAGACTTGGAGCGTGTGACTCGTTCAAAGAGATCTCCAATCATCTGCTCAGAAGGATGAGATTTTTGGATATGTCTTGGAGGTCCTGGATGAGATGAAGAAGTGGCCTCTACCTCGTTACCTGACAGGGTAGGAACAGAGCCACTAGCTCCAGAAGAAGCAGAAGGTAAGGGCTGATCACCTCGAGGTGCGGTGGAAGAAGGCACCTCAAGGGGTGGAAGAGGGACTGGATCGGGTAGACAACCCTCATCTCCATCGTCCTTATCATCCACAAAGATGGTCTCGGACTGCTCTAGAGAACTCGAGATATCGGGCCTAGTCCCTGACCGGCCTCATCGAAAGTCACCTCACGTGTTTCTACCATTTTACTAGACTCAGCCTGCACCACAGTAAACCCGCGAAGAAGACGAGTAGCCTAGAAAGATCCCATCACAAGAACGTGACTCGAACTTATCTAGGTTCCCGGACTTTAGAATAAAGCACTTGCAACCAAATACACGAAAATGAGAAACACTGAGCTTTCGCCCATATCTCAGCTCGTAAGAGGTGCGGTGCAAGTGTGCCCTGAGAAAAACTCTGTTCGAAACATGGCACGCGGTGGCTATAGCCTCAGCCCAAAACTTCCTAGGTGTGGAGTACTCATTGAGCATCGTCCTGGCCATCTCGACCAAGGTGCGGTTCTTCCTCTCCACAACGCCATTCTGCTGGGGGACGTATGGAGAAGAGAACTGGTGCTCTACACCTGTCTCACCACATAAACTCTCAAAGTAGGAATTCTTGAACTCCGTGCCATTGTCACTGCGGATCGCTCGCAAGGCACCTGGAAGCTCAACAGAAAGCCTACTGAAAAGACCTCGGAAATATGTAAATGTCTCATCCTTCGAGGCTAAGAAAAATACCCAAGAATACCTCGAGAAGTCATCAACCACGACAAGAACATACCACTTCCCTCCTGCAGACTGCACTCGAGCTGGTCCAACGGTGTCCATATGGAGCACCGTCCCGTGCATCGATCATAGTCACTTGTGACCGAGGGTGAGAAGCGGCAACCATCTTGCCGCGTGCGGCATGGAGCGCAAACAAGATCTTTGACCATCTTGAGTTTCGGCAGACCACGAATGAGATCGTGGCCGCTAACTCGGGTCAAATGGTCAAATCCAATATGACCAAGTCTCCTATGCCAGAAGGTAAGATCGCGGGACTCAGAAGCAACCAAACACCGGAGAGGATCACCAGAAGACTCAATAAAATCAGCACGAAAGATCATCCCATAACGAGAAATCCCGCAAACCAGACTACCCGAAGAATCAACAATTTTGCAGACGTTTTTCTTAAAGCTTACCTCGAAACCGTCATCGGTGGTCGAGAAACCAAAGCAAATTGTAATGCACTACTCACCAAGGCAACATCTTTTAAAACAAATGAGTCATTAACGCGACGTCCCTTTGGCGATGGCGTCGTCCAGACGAAGAGTCTCCGAAGGTGATAGTCTCATCACCTGAAGCTCGGGCTAGGGAAGAAAACCAACGGGAATCTCCGGTCATGTGTCGTGAACACCCGGAGTCTACGAGCTAAACCTTTCCCTTCCCTGCCCGGCGAACCTGAGTCAAACAGAGAGTAAAGTCTTAGTACTGGGGTAAATCAAGAGTGATTTTGGCACCCAATACTGAGTAACACGTCGAGCGATGAAGTAGTCAAGCACAACCGACCTCTATCTACCCTCGCCTCGTCACCCAAAGAAGCGTAAGGTCCGTGTGCAGACTGAAGTCGTTGGTTGGGTCCGACCGCCATGTAAGAGCGAGTGAGCACCGCAACATCTCGATCACGCCGGGTAGGCATCTCGATGGGAAAACGAGATCTACCCTCGTGACGGCGGAAGTCACGACCGAGGGAGCACGAGGACGAAAAATGTAAGACTCGGAAAACCAAGTCCTCGGTCTTGCCCAAAGGTACCAACAAGAGCAAGCCTAGACCTCGTGTTGGTCTTAGGTGCACTCAAGGTGCGGGCGACCACGAATACGCCTAAGAGACTCAACACGGTCTCTTCGCGCGATCTTGGCGCGCTTGAAGCAATGGTCAAACAAATGCCCATCCTTCTGACAGAAGGTGCAATGATACTTTGCCTTCTGAGAGGCTAAAGTAGCATGAAATGGCTTCGACTTCTGAGAGGCCGAAGCTGCAGGTGAATTCACCTTACTGTCAGAAATCCCTTGGATAAAGCCCGCTGATTTAAATTGAACTTTCTTGTTCTTGGGCTTGACCTCGATCACACCTGCGGCTACGGATTTGAGCACGACAGGTGGATGCTTCCTCACATCCTCATGAAAATCATATCCTAGACCTTTATGGAATCTGGAAATCTTAGATTAGTCTAGAATAAGGTTGAGCTTCTTCTTGCCTCCCACAAATTTCTCGAGAGTGTTCATAAGATACTGATACTCCCGAAAAATAGAAGTGCAAGAAGAGCAGGTAGAAGAAGAAGGAATAGCAGGAGGAGAGGAAGAAGAACCAACAGAAGAAGAGCGAATAGCACGTGCGTATTTTTTCTTATGCACGGCCACCTCAACCTTGAGGGCTTCACAGGACACACAGGGGGCAGCCCTAATCCTAGCCATTTGGTTCTCGTAACTCTTCCTAAACGTCTCTACCATGTCCTTATCATTTTCCAACACTTCAGCACAGAAAGCACAGGAAGGATGTGATTTTTTTAGAAGGTCCTTAGTTAGCTTCACACACTTTTCATCTAAGACAATCAAATCAGATTTTAGTTTATTACAACTTTTGCATGGTGAGCTAACAGATCCTTCAAGCATCTTGAGCCATTTTCTTATTATCATCAACAAATTCTTGAAACCTGTTGGAGACGATTCAAGTTCAGATAAGTTTGGGACAATTTGCACATGAAGTAATAGGCTCAAGTAAAAGGCTTGTAACTCAGAAATTTTGTGATCGCCCTTTTAAGTTCATTTTAAATTATTGCAACTTTCACAAGTCTCGAGCGATCAAGCAACATGGTATAAAGACCTCTAAAAGCGTTGTCCTTATCCTCACATGAGGTGCAAGAAGTAGTCTCAACAGTAGTAGATGAAACAGAAACTATCCTACTCATCTCAAGTTCAGCAAGAAGACTAACATTCTCCACCTTAAGTATATCAAGCTCAGAGGTCACACTATCATGAGAAGTCCTTAACTTCTCCATATCTCCAAGCAAGGCAATGCATGTATCACATTCGTCACGGGAGGGAGCAGATATAAGTGAAGTAAGCTCCCGTGACAGTCTATCTACTTCCTTCTCTAAGTCGGTACACCTAGACTTAGCTCTAGCATGAAAACCACCTAGCTTAAGAAAAGCATGATTGAGCTGATCGTAGGTGGGACATACCTCGTCCGAGTCGGAGTAGAGCTCATTGTCACGATCTCGCCTCAAGGGCCATGAAGCACATGCCGGAGAAGTCGTTGCCGCCATCCTTGGGCTCTTGGTCCCCCGTCCCGTCGTCGTCGCTCCATCCCTCTACCTCACTGAGGTCGAGGTCGTCGAAGGCGGTGAGGACGCGGTGGAAGAGCTTCTTCGTCTTTCGGTTGCGAACTTCTTCTTGCCTTGCGTCTGGGCTGGAGGCTTCTTGTTGCGGTTCTTGTCGGTGTAGTCGATCTTTCCTAAACTGCCGTAATCGTTCATGCCCTTCTCCAGCTTGGGGCAGTTTGCCCGAATGTGGTTGGGGCCACCACACTCAAAGCAAATCACTGGTCCTCTTCTTTTTCCGTCCCTCCTTCTCTTGTAAGCATGGGAGAACTTCCGAGCTAGGAGAGCCAGTTGTTCATCCTCTAGCTGCTCTAACGATCATCGCCGTCACGAGAGCAGCTAGGGAGAATCCACAAAGAGAATCGGCAGAAGAACCGAAGTCGGGTGGGATCGGTGACTAGTGCCATCGATCGAGACTTGACCGACGAGAGACTATGTCAATCTCGTGAGTCTTGAGGCGCGAGTAAAGTGCGTCAAGAGTCAGGTCGAGAGGTCCGTGGTGTCCTTGATGGTAGTCACCTTCATCTCCCAAACCCAAGATCGAGTGCGAGAAAGAATTTGTCGGCGTTATCCGAGTCGAGATACGTGAGACCGACGGCTCGGAGGTTGCTCAAAATCTTGTGAAAGCGAGAAAAGCACTCGTCAAGAGACTCACCAGCAAGCATCTCGAATTTCTCAGATTCGCTTGAACTGGTCTTGTCGCACCGTCTTTATTTGGGTGGTGCCCTCATGGTAAGCATTGAGGGTCACCCAAATATCGAAGGCCGACGTCAGGTGAGAGATGCGATCAAATTAAACTCGCTCAAACCACGAATGATGATGTTCCTCGCCCTCGCGTTTGCCTCAACATCAGCCATATTCCCGGCATTGATGTTCTCATCGGCGGGAACAACAAACTGGACCTTGACCTTACGCCAGATGGCGTAGCCCTGAGCCTGGATGTAGGTCTTCATCCGACTCTTCCAAAATGGAAAATCCATCCCATCGAAGATCGGGGGCTTGGTCGAGTACTTGTCCGTCGCCATGGCTCTTGAGACCGGTTAAAGATCTATCAAGAAGAGCTAACCGGCTCTGATACCAATTGAAGGATCGGAAATGGCAACAGAGGGGGGGTGAATGGTGCCTTCAAATATTCGCCCCTAAGTATCCATGCAATTTTCTTCTTCTCCGATAGCTATAACAGCTATGAAGGCAAAAGAACTATGTTTACGAAAGTCAGACCGACAAAATAGAAGAACCCGACCTAGCTCAAAAAGTGACTTGACGGTTTAAGCAATGAACTAGCCAAAAGTCTTTAAATGATCATACTGCTGCTCCCTAAATCAGCCGAAAACAGCACACAGTGCATACTCACAGAGCTGCAGACTACAGCTGAAAACAGGGTCAAAAACCAGGAAATCTAAACTGCATGTTACCCAGTCAAACTCAGTTTAGATCCATAAGTACACAGTAAAAATTTCAGCCAAAGCGGAGATCATTTGCACTGCATGCAGCTGGGTCAAAAAACAGCACAAAAATTGAAAAACCTGAAGAACACTACACTGCTCAACTGGGATCTTTACTGCTACCGAAAGAAGACTTTGCTACCAAAATTCTGTAGAGTAAATCAGCCAAGAGCTTTGTTCGGCAAGGACAGAAGACTGAGTAGTATTGAAGGAAATGAAATGCCGAACAGAATGTTAAAGATAAAAAGATTAGTAACAGAGAGTCATATCTCTGGCCAAGAAAACAGACTAAAGCAAAGAGGAACTCAGAAAAGGGAGTCATGAACCTGAGGAAAAGAAAAGGATCAAAAGAAACTGAAAGACTGCAAACTGCATAAGGTCTGTGCTTCTTGTCCGAACAGCAAGAGACAAAGTCAGAAAATAAAGCTGCATTTTAGGCGAACTGAAGTAGTACATCCAGTTTAATCTGAGGCTAAGCAAAAACTCAATCGGCAAGCAAAGAGAAAAGATGCTGCAGTAAACTGAAAAACAAAAAGAACTGCACCCGGCTGAAAAACAGGCTGCACAGGCAGCAGAAGAGATTGACAAGGAGACCAAGACCAAAAACTGATTTAGCTGCACTAATAAAAAGACCTTTGCTGCTGAAATAAAAAGTGAAAAGAACCGATGGTTTTTACTGCTAGCAAGGAGAAGATTGCAAGCTGCAAACCGAACATGATTGATTGATAGGATTGCTAATAAAGGAAGATGCAGAGAAGCATTCGGTTGCAGCTCTTCCTAAAGAGGGATGAATCAACTGCAAGAACTCAAAATACTAGCACAGCTAATAACAAGAACTAGCAGAGAACAAGAACAGAACAACTTCAGAGTACATTCTAACCAAAAGAAGTCCTCACGCAGGAGACAAGAAGGATTACAAGATTTTCAATCCATCCTCTCCCTCTCAATCCTCAAAACACCAAGAGCCTCACATGCATCTTGGGAGGAACACAACCCACACAAAGGGATGAATGAGCTCACAAAACCCTAACTCACTCTCAAGTGTCCTAAGGGGTATGCAGCCTCTCACCTCTATTTATAGCCCTTGGCTAACGGGTCTCCAACCCGTTACGCCGGCTAAACCCTAACGGAGCCGTCTCCCGCTTGTGCAGCCTTGCGAAATTCCCGTTTCGCCCCTTCTGCACCTTCCGGGAAGCTTCCACGCTCCTTGTCTCGCATGCCTCGCAACCACCTCGAGTCCACGCCGTCTTCGACACATCCCGACCGTTCTGACCTTAGCGCCACCTGCGCCTAGTCCGGTCAACCGTGTCTCGCCACGACTCCGCCTCGACGTCCTGCAGCCACACAGACAAGAAACACGTCAAATAGCATCGCTCGATACATGAAAGCGTAATTAGCATTAGCAAGATCAAACATGTCGCAATATTAGAATATACATCCTAACTCATACGACTAAGATTGACCAAAGTTCGTCCGAGCCCGTTGCACCATGCAACGTCTGGGTCCGAACCAACCGACTCAAACTCGACTTTCCTAAAACGCTGTCAATTACTCATCATACACACAGGATGACCTCCACATGGTCTCTCATAGATCAGCGGACACTTGCTTCAAAATATAATCAAGGGTAATACAAGAGAGATTGAGATAAGTGAGAATAAGAGGGGAAATATCAGCAATATATTTTTCAAAAGGATTTTTATTTATAAAAATATATTTTCCAAAATAAGGTCCTTAGTTCAATGGCCATTCTAACATAGTCATGACCTACAGATGATAGAGCTCTGATACCACCTTTGTTGGGACCCAGATTTGACTATCTGAATCTCTTGTGTATTCTAATATAGTCCATGGATCAATAGGTAGCTCACACAATAAAATCAGCAAGTATCATATCCATACATACGTATAACTAAAAAGGTATAGTAGTAAATAAGCAAAAACGGGCCAGATGACGAAGGTCTTACATCATAGGACGGGGAGGCCAAATACAATTAAAGTCTTACAACAAAAAAGACATTTAGCAATGGAGTCCCTCAAGATATGCCTACAGGCAATCGACTGGGGTACGCGATTAGGGGTGGATATCGAGCCAACTTCTCGTCTTATTGAGCTTTTCCTAAAATTAGCATAGTTTGATTTAATATCATTTTACGTATAATTTAAAAGTATTTTTAGAAACGAGATAACAAGCCGAGCCGAGTTAGAGCAAAATTCAAATTCATTTGAAATCAACTCATTTTAATGTTTAACCAATTAAAAAGTATAATTGAAGCAATTTTGAACCGAGCCAACGAGCCCCACTAATGAGATTTTTTCCCATCCCTATACGCGATCTAATATTCAGCATCATCTCCAACCTTTGATTGATGGTGACCAATATTCACCAACAGATCACTCCTTAAGCACTGAATTCATATAGTTGAGCAAAAATGAGTACAAAAATACTCAGTAAGTCCCTATATCATAATACAAGTATATATCTACGAGCCCCACTAACGAGATTTTTTTCCACCCCTATATGTTTCTTTTAGCATAAAGCCAACTTGTCAAATATCATAGTATAGCTAATTTTCAAACCTATGACCTAGCTATTTTTTAACTAAAACTAAATGTCCAGTTTTAGTCAAGTTTATCATGAGGGAGAGATCCATTTGCTTCTTCAATCAATGTCCATACCCAAATTAATAGAAGTCCATACCAAGATACCAAATTTCCAAGATCACCAAATGAATTCCAATTTTAAACCAGAATACCATATCCATAATCACCATTAACCATTTTGTGAAAACCATGCAAGTGTGACCTTCTACACTTTGCCCATGTCTGGAGGCATGGCTATTCGAATAGGTTTTTAACACTCTGCAGATATTGTACAACTTTACCCATAAGATATGATAACATATAATATTGGCCACTATATGCTTTCGTAGGTGTGAGACTGAGAAAATTATAACAAAGCTTTTACAATACTTAGCTTTGATGCCTACTCCCACCTAAGGTAGAGTCCTCCACATTGGCGATAGTGATCGTTCCCATCTCGGGTTATGCCACACCCTAGAATATTCCCATCATAGGCTATATTTTCAATGCGGGACCCTAATATTAGGGAGTGTACGACCCTTCTTGACAAAATCCACAAGGGTAATAGTAGTTATGAGTCACTCCCACCAATCACATCAGAATTCCAGAAATCCACAAACCAATATGTTTGCACAGGATTCACACCACAGCTAAGAAAATTAGTAGACCAGGACTTTCCCATAACCAGACTTGTTGTTGCATAATTGTTGGACCCAGAAACAACACCTCTTGATTCTCTGTGTCAATTACACTGGTCCAGGAAAAGCCAGAGCATATAGTGATAACAGGAATACATATCCTATATAATGACAAGTTCTATTAAATAAAAGAGTATGTGCCTTATGGGTAAGTTTTATATCTCCATGTCCCATTGGCCAAATATAAAGTAAATAATAGTAGAAGATAGTAAATAAAGTGAAGCTGATCAAAAGGCCCACCCGTAGGCAAATGACAGTAAGACGCACCCTACTCGTCCTGATCCTTACTATAGTCGAAATCATCCTCCTCTGAGCAACATAGTTAAGCAAGGGTGAGCACAAAAATATACTCCACAAGTTATACCAGAAAATGCATTATTAATGAAAGGGCAACAAGTGAAGACATATAGGGTTTATTTGTTGAATGTAAATAAATACAGTAAATAGAAGTGAAACTACTGAATTTAATACAATAAGTAAAAATAGTAATTTAAGAAAATTAATATCCTTAGTACATATCCAACCTAGCACTAACCTAACTACGAGTATCCCACCCGAACCATCTTTCTCCAAAAAATTCCAAGGGTTCATTTAAACCAGTTTTCGAAAAATAAGGCATAATCCATGAAAAACTTTACTCGACATGCCCATGACCATAGGCACGGCTATCCAGGATATGTTATACACTCTGTGGAGGTGGTACAACTTTATCCATGAGATATGATTAACTCATAATGTCGGCCACTACACGCTTCCGAAGGCGTGTGACTGAGAAAATCATAACAATGTCTTTCTAATGCAAGGCCATCAACCTGGGCATGCCTCCGCTAACGTTTCACCACAACATAGAATCTACTAAGTTGGGGCCCCTCTTATGCCGTGTGAGACTTCTTACGACCTACGTCACACTCACATTCAACCTATAGTGAGACTCAGGTTGAAACCCGCAAATTAGATAGCCAAGACTATTATATACTAGTTTTGTGGTAGTACGATAGGGTTTTGTATTAGTAGTTCACATACTAGTCATTAATTGACTTAGGCAGACTTTCCACATACCACTTGTGCCAAGCACCCACATTGAGCAACCGAGCAACAACGCATGCCAACAAGCACCCACCACCTAATCATTTTCCTAAGTCTAAACCAAGTTTCATATTTTACTTTATCAAATATTTCACAGTCTTTCTTGACTCATCAACATCAAGAATATATTTGTAAACTCACAATTTCATGTGAAAAAGTTATCCCAAGCTTAGGATTATTTCTAAGCATATCTAAGTTGTTGCTACAAAAATTTACCAGTCAATATTGTATTAATGTACCAACTAGTGTGTTTTATCTAAGGTGTTCAAGGTGTAAAGATTTGCAATATCAAAGGTGTCAAAACAAGTAGGTATTAACTAAGTATTTAAAATTGGAATTGAAATACATTGCATAAACATAAGCAAGCACAAAAAATTCAAACAACGTAATTTTATTTGCAAACTAGGATCAACATGGTTAAGGTGTATAACTTGTCTTGCTTCGTGGATTGGTGGCAGTGTCGAAGTAGTACTCCTCGGAAACATCGTAGTCTACACGTGAAAATAACCAAATAAACTAAATAAAATTCTAATGAAATCCAAAATTCAAAATAAAGGCATAAATGGGTAGGTTGAGATTTTAGATGAATTTAGAAAAAAAGAATGGGTTCATTTGGAGTTAGCATTAAGGAGAACAGGCTCTTGGAAATTTTAAAACTAAGAAAATGAGAAAGAAATGATTAAATGGAATTTTTGGATTTACTTTCCTAAAGAAAAGCTAATTATGACATCAGCATGGATTTTGATTTTTGGCTGAATTATTTTTCTAAGGAAAAATGGAGATTACTACGTTATGACGACGTCAATAAGGGTTTTTGAATTTTGGCCGAATAATTTTTCTTAAGAAAAGTAAGACCAAGAAGCTAACAAGTGGGCCTGAGTCTATGGACCGAGTCCATGGACGACGCTTGGTCCACGGTGGACTACGACGCTAATGAGGCAGCTGTGCACTATGTTTATGTGAAATCTTCTATTAAACAATTTAACAAAAGATTGTCCTATTATATGTTTAAAAACAATGTACCCTCTAATAACATATAGTGAGTTAAGATCTATATTTCACAAAGTCCTAATGATCTTTGGCATCACTGTTAGAAATCTAACGATGTAGATAAGCAACTCCTTACTAATTACATCACATGTAACTCTTGTTTGTTGAGTGGCATCCATATGTCTCAGCCTCAATACTATGCCCCTAGGCCCAAAACTATTTTGATAGCATTGTCAAGTTAAATCAATATTACGCATGAAGTGTCTAACACTTACCTTGTCTTATTGAGATAATTAATGGCACCATATTTTGATAGACCTACCAGTTAATGATCAAAATCTTGATAGGTGCAACAATTGGAAGGACATCAAGTTTTACTTAATTTTCCTAGAGAGATATTATTCTATCATGTTAAAAAAATCCAAGATAATAACATGAATAATAGGGACATAAAAACATTCACAGTTAAATCATATTAAACTGTGAGATAGTATGACTCATAGCATGGCAACCCCATCACCATGCTTCCTGTTCATCGAGCCATTAATGCTTAAGGTCACCACAATCATCTACTTAGCTATTACTCATAACAGCTAACAATAAATTACGTAGGAAAATATCAAGCATCATAAGTCGACACGTAGGCCGTTATACAATAATATGTAGCCCCTGGCTATAAATCAGCATGACACCTAGGCCATGAAAAACTATACATGCATCACATACACAATGGGCCACATTATTCACACAACCCTGCAAAAATGAGTTATGTACATAATCCAATTCTATCGTGCGGTATGAACAATAACACCCATAATGTGTGGTACGATTGTAGGAGAACGGGTAGGCTATGCTAGCTACAACAATTGATTTTCTACCGCGTTCAACCAGAAAACATGGTGCAAGGGAGTCACGGATAGTTACCACTAGATGCGCTGCGCAGCGGAAGAAGAGTTGGAGCAGCCCGGTCCAATGTAGATGCGCGTTGATGAAGAAGAAGTAGTCGATCTGTTCACTCCTCGCGTCCTACGTAATAGCCTTGCGCTTCGCCAATCAAGACAAGAAGAACAAGCAGCAGCGCCTCCACGGAGTTCACACGTTCAGGATGGAACGCCGTGCGCTGGTGTGCTAGCACCGTGCGCCCAGCTAGGGTTTCGGGATACGGCCGAGGAGAGGTGGCGGCCAGGGTTTTAGAGTGTATTCCACCTGCAACCCCGCCTCCACATATTTATAGAGGATGCTAATGCGCTTCCGCGTTGTAGGCCCATTAGAACCCTAATCCCATATGGATCAACATCCCTTTTAGCCTATAAAACCGAATTGTTAATGATTGCCTCTTGGGCACATCACTAACAATCTCCCACTTGCACTAGAGACAATCATATATGCAAGATTTCCAATTCCAACCCCTTAAGTGTGTGACCCGTTAGGTTCATGTGTAGACATCTATGACCCGAAAACCTTTTTCAAGCCATAAGTCAATAGTGGCACCTAGCAGGGCATATTGACTCCCGAATACACATAAAGATCATATCGGTTAAACCTTGATATACACATACTTGGATCCCTTTGCCACACGATACCAGTCGAACTTAAGGCGAGATTCGTGCCACCCTTGTGATAACTCAACCATTCACTCGATCTTGTGGTGGATTACAACTCATGACTAACCCTTTAGTCACATTGTGATTAACTCTTTAATCACCTTGGTATGGTCATGCACTTCCTTAATCCAACCACATTGAGGGGCCCAGAGATATCTCTCCTGTTATGTAGGAGGGGCAAATTCCATCTTAATCTGCTCACATCTCATTCCATGTTTCATGATACACCTGAAGACCACTTTTATAGCTACCCAGTTACGGAGTAGTGTTTGGCAGCCCCAAAGCGCACCACTACACATAGTGAGAAACAATGGCGATTTCAGGTCGAAGAATCCAGTAGGTATACCACTCGAGATCGCTTGATGGCACATATTAACATAACAATCCTAGCAATGTCTCGGAGTGGGTCAATCCAACACCATATTCTCTAACATGTGTCTACATTATTGATTTGATATTCCTATATCCATGATCCGTGAAACATGATCATCAATCAAAACATGTGCTAGTCCATAAATCATTGTTGTCCCACGTAATGACATAAGACTAGGGATATTTAGAATAACATTAAATAAAACAAAGAGTTTCACGAACAAGTCACATACTTGCCAATCAATGCATACAATCATTATTCAAGGAACCAAATAATACCTTATTCAAAATTTCATAAACATAGACTTGTTATAATTATCTCCCACTCACACTAGAGTCAATCATGTAAGTATCTATACCCATTGCACTCGTGTGTGCCTCATGCTTTGGTTGTGGGAGAGGCTTAGTCAATGGATCAACAACATTCAAATCCGTGTGCACCTTGCAAATCTTCACTTCACCCATATCAATGATCTCACGGATAAGGTGATAGTGCCGAAGTATATGTTTGGACTTTTGGTGTAACCTAGGCTCCTTTGCTTGCGCAATGGCTCCACTATTATCACAATAGAGATCCACCGGACTACACACTAGGGATCACACACAACTCAAAAACAAATTTTCTGATCCAAACAGCTTCCTTTGCAGTTTCAGAAGCTGCAATATACTCGGCCTCAGTTGTCGAATCAGCTACCGTCTCTTGCTTGGAACTTTTCCAGCTCACTGCCCCTCCATTGAGGCAGAACACAAAACCAGACTGCGATCTACTATCATCTTTATCAGTTTGGAAACTAGCATCGGTGTAACCTTTTACAACGAGCTCTTCTTCACCTCCAAAGATAAGGAACATATCCTTAGTCCTTCTAAAGTACTTAAGAATATTCTTTACAGCCACCCAGTGAGCTAGACCGGAGGTAGATTGATACCTGCTCGTAACACTTAGAGCATATGAAACATCTGGGAGCGTACAAAGCATAGCATACATGATGGATCCGATGGCTGAGGCATACGGAATCACACTCATATTCTTTTGCTCATCAAGTGTTGAAGCACACTGAGTCTTGCTAAGACTAATGCCATGTGATATAGGCAAGCAACCTTTCTTGGAATCTTGCATATTGAATCGTTTCAATACCTTGTCAATGTATGTACGTTGGCTTAATCCAATTAGCCTCTTCGATCTATCTCTATAGATCTTTATGCCCAAAATGTAAGCTGCCTCTCCGAGATCTTTCATTGAGAAACTTTTTCTCAAGGAAGACTTCACAGCTTCTAGCATTGGAATATCATTTTTGATCAATAATATGTCATCTACATCAAGACCAGAAAAACAAGTGTGCTCCCACTAGCCTTCTTGTAAACATAAGGCTCTTCTTCATTCTTGATGAAGCCAAACCCTTTGACTACTTTATCAAAACGAAGATTCCAACTCCGAGATGCTTGCTTCAATCCATAAATGGACTTCTGAAGCTTACATATTCTCCCAGCATTTTTCGGATCAACAAAACCCTCAGGCTGTGTCATGTACACATCCTCGCTTAGGTTTCCATTTAGGAAAGCCGTTTTGACATCCATCTGCCAAATCTCGTAGTCGAAATAGGCAGCAATCGCTAGGAGGATCCGAATAGACTTTAGAATAGCGACGGGCGAAAACGTTTCATCATAATCAACACCTTGACTTTGCTTGAAACCTTTTGCCACCAATCGTGCTTTATAGATGTGAACATTTCCATCCATGTCTATCTTTTTCTTAAAAACCCATTTACACTCAATAGTTTTTACACCATCAGGTGGATCCACCAAGTTCAAAACTTGATTATCATGCATGGATTCTATTTCGAACCTCATGGCTCCAAGCCATTTTTCAGAGTCTGGTCCCATCATTGCTTCCGTGTAGCTCTTGGGCTCATCATTGTCCAACAACAATATGTCGCGTTGTCCCGTGGTTAGGAGCGTGAACTTTTCAGTTGCGCGATGTGCCCTTGTAGACCTACGTGGGGGCGGTGCCTCCATAACCGGTTGTACAACATCTTGTACATCCTGTTGAGGTTCAATAGGAGCTAAAACATTTTCAGGTGTTTCAGGAATTTTTTCAAGCTGCACCTTGTTCCCACTAACACCCTTTGAAAGAAACTCTTTTTCCAAAAAGACACCGTTCCGAGCGACAAACACTTTGTCTTCTTCCCGATTGTAAAAATAATATCCTTTGGTTTCCCTAGGATACCCAACAAAGAAGCATTTATAATATTTAGGATGGAGCTTATCAGACGTCAAATGTTTCACATAAGTCTCATAACCCCATATCTTAAGGAAAGACAATCCAGGACGTTTCCCGGTCCATTTCTCGTATGGTGTCTTTTTCACTAATTTAGATGGAACTCTGTTTAGTGTAAATGCAGTAGTTTCTAGAGCATATCCCCAGAAGGACAATGGAAGATCAGATTGGCTCATCATTGACCGAACCATGTCTAACAAGGTCTGGTTCCTCCGTTCAGATACCCCGTTCCACAAAGGCGTGCCAGGCGGAGTCAGTTGTGGAACAATTCCACACTGTTTTAAATGTTCACCAAATTCATGGCTCAAATATTCACCTCCACGATCAGATCGCAGAATTTTAATTGTCTTGCCTAGCTGATTTTGTACTTCATTCTGAAATTCTTTGAACTTTTCGAACGATTCAGACTGGTGCCTCATTAAGTAGATGTATCCATATCTACGAAAGTCATGGTAAAAGTAATGAAATATTGGAAACCACCTCTGGCTACTGAGCTCATTGGTCCACATACATCGGTATGTACAAGTCCCAACAAGTCACTTGCCCTCTCACTATGACCAATGAAAGGCGCCTTTGTCATCTTGCCAAGTAAACAAGACTCGCATGTCTCAAATGATTCAAAATCAAATGAGTTGAGTAGACCATCTTTATGGAGCTTCTCTATGCGTTTCTCATTTATATGACCTAGCGACAATGCCAAATAAAAGCAGATTCAAATCATCGGGCATGACCTCTTTGCATTAATATTATAGACATACTTATCCTCAAGATCAAGAACATATAACACATTCATCAGTGGACAATGTGCATAGAGTATATCATTCAAATAAATAGAACAACATTTGTTCTTTATTACGAATTCATAACCAACATCTTCCTCCAAACATGAAGAAGAGAAGATGTTCTTACTCAATGCTGGAATGTAATAACAATTATTTAATTTCAAAACTAATCCTGAAGGTAATGACAAGTGATAAGTGCCGACAGCCAGTACTGCAACCTTTGCTCCATTGCCGACACGCACGTCCAACTCGTCTCTCGCAAAACTTCTAGTCCTTCTTAGACCCTGCAACGATTTGCAAGTATGAATCATCGATCCGGTATCAAATACCCAAGATTCACCAGAAGAAATTGCAAGATTAATTTCTATAACATTTATACCTGAAGCAGAAGTCTCGCTTCCCTTCTTCTTTTTCAGATCATCCAAGTATTTCTTACAATTCCTAGACCAATGTCCCTTGACATGGCAGTGGTAGCATTCATCATCAGGAGAAGGGCCAGATTTGACCTTCCCATTTGGCTTTGGCTTGAAGCTAGGGTGCTCATTAGGAACCTTTCCTTTGCCTTTGCCTTGGGACGTCCAACGCTTCCTCTTTTTATTCTCCTTCTGAACCATCATCACATGATTGGTGTTTTTCTTAATGCTTTCCTCTGCTATCTTAAGCATCCCATGCAATTCAGTCAATGATTTCTCCATGCTATTCATATGAAAGTTCATAATGAACTGCTCAAAGCTCGGAGGGAGAGATTGGAGAACAACATCCGTAGCCAGATCAGGATTAAGGGGAGAACCAAGTTTCTCCAAGCTCTCAATGTAACCAATCATCTTGATCACATGAGGACTGACTGGACTACCTTCCGCCAGCTTGCACGCAAACAAGGACTTTGAAATATTAAACCTCTCAGTCCTAGCTTGGTTCTCAAACATGTCATGTAGTCCTTCAATCATATTGTGAGCATCTGCATTCTCATAATGCTTCTGAAGCTCAGAGGACATGGTAGCAAGCATGAGACAGCTAACGTCGAGTGAATCATTGTAGTGCTTCTCATAAGCTTTGCGGGTGGCAACGTTTGCACTCTCAGGGAGTTCATCAGGGTAGGGTTGCTCAAGAACGTATTCTTTTTTTCTTGTTTGAGAACAATTCTCAGGTTGCAGTACCAATCAATAAAATTCGTTCCATTAAGTTTTTCTTTCTCAAGAACAGATCGCAGGTTAAAACTAGAATTGCTACTAGAGGCAGCCATGATCTACAATAGAAAATAAACAAGCAAAGTTCAGCACTATGTTCATGTTTGATTTTCCATTAAACAATTTAACAAAAGACACTCCCACTATATGTTTTGTTATTGTCTTCCCTCTAACGACATATAGTGGTTAAGATCCATGTTCATCTAAGTTCTAGTGAGCTTTGGTATCACGGCTAGAAACCTAGGGATATAGGTAAGCAACGCTTGCTAATCACATCTTATGTGACTCTTGTTCGTTGGGTGGCACCTAATGCCCCGGCTCCCAACACCATGCCTCAAGGCCTAAATCCAATTTGATAGCATTGTCAAGTAAACCAACACTATGCATGTGGAAGGGCATCAAAATAAATTCTTAATTTTTCTGAGAGAAGCTATTCTGTCATGAAAAATACATCCTCTATAGGTATGGCATGAAAGAATAGAATGACAGGAAATAAACTTCACATGCATATAATCACATTATACTGTGAATGGTATGGCATTTTGAATCGTAGTGGTCGCCATCGCCATGGTTCCACGGTGATGTCCTTCGCCACACTTCCTGTCCTCTTTGTCATCATGCTTGAAGCATCCATGGTAAAGAACTAAACTATTACAACTAATAGCTAGCAAATGAATTACATGAGGAGCTTAAGCATCACAAGTCGACACGCAGGTCGTTATACAATTAAAGAACAGCCTCAACCCAGCTGTGATTAATACGACACACAGGCCGCCAAAACACACATGCATCACATATACATCTATGCCATACCATTCACATCATTCCCTGCAACAACAAGTTAAGCATAGAACGTATTCTACCGCTCTGACATGAATGTGTTTGTATAGCAATCTATGCGTGTACGCAACGGTGGTCAAATCGCTATGAAAATATCATCGGGCCGACCAAATCAACCCAAGTCCGAGCCATTCAAAATGTCTCAATTTTCATTAGATCAATCACATTGATCATCGCGATCGGTATACCTGAGGAGACCGCAACACAAGACCTCGATCTGTTGGCTCAATCTCTTCGATGTAAGCGCATTAGCCCGATGGTGATTCCAGCCGGTAGGGGCAAATCGCACGTACATCAAAGAAGAAGCACGAACTAATCTTTTTGGCCACATGATGCTATCAACTCATACATATTTCAACCCCTTATGACCGATTGATCTAATCAACCCGTGCACCGAAAGATCCATCACATGAACCTAGCATAAGAACAGTAATAGATTGCATCTACTACAAACAATATATCATCTACAAGCGCATGATTCAGACCACATACTACGCAGTTTCGCTCTGATACCACTGTAGGAGAACGGGCAGGCTACGCTAGCTATAACAATTGATTTTCTACCGCGTTCAACCAGAAAACATCCGTGTAAGGGAGTCATGGATAGTTACCACTAGATGCACTGCGCAGCGGAAGAAGAGTTGGAGCAGCCCGGTCCAACGTAGATACGCGTTGATGAAGAAGAAGCAGTCGATCTGTTCACGCCTCGCGTCCTACGCAATAGCCTTGTGCTTCTCGCCAATCAAAGACAAAGAAGAACAACAAAGGCGCCTCCATGGAGTCCACACGTTCGGGATGGAACGCCGTGCGCTGGTATGCTAGCACCGCGCGCCCAGCTAGGGTTTCGGGATACGGCCGAGGAGAGGTGGCGGCTAGGGTTTTAGAGTGTATTCCACCTACAGCCCTGCCTCCACATATTTATAGAGCATGCTAATGGGCTTCCGCGTTGTAGGCCCATTAGAACCCTAATCACATATGGATCAACATCCCTTTTAGCCTATAAAATTGAATTATTTATGATTGCCTCTTGGGCATATCACTAACAACGATTACCTATCATGGTGGTCCTATTCACGAAATCGCCCTTGAAAATTTCTTGGGACATGAATTCTATTCACAAAATCACCCATGAAAATTTCATCGGATTAATCACATTAACCAAATTTCAAACCAATCTGATTGGTCTGATTTTCCATTGATTAATCACATTGATCAGCATGGGAGGTTTTCAAAAAAAATAACAACTCTGAGCTATCAATTCATACACCTTCGAGCCCATCTACTATCGTTGAAACCGATTGATCTTATCAGCCAGTGCCTAAACTAATCCATTAACATGAACCGATCTAAGCTATCATATCAGACTAGTAGATCCAATCTACTACCATCACATATCAACAATATACTACCAATCTAGATTAAATACTACATAGGATGGCCCTAATACCATTGTTGGAATACGGTAGGCTACACTAGCGCAGATTAAAATTTCCTGCCACGTAAACCAGGAAGCCATGCAAGTAAGAGATCATAGATTGTTACCACTAGACGCATAATGCAACGGAAGTAGAGTTGAAGTAGCTGGTTCAACGAAGCGCACATCGGTGTAGTGGAAGTAGTCAATCGTCCTCTGGCCAACCGTCTACTCCTCACGATCATCCTCATCAGCACCACAGTCGCAACAGTGCCTCTACCGAGGTCTACACATCTAGGAATGGAACATTGTTTGTCAGTGTGTTAGCACCAGCGTCCATGGAATGGGTTATGAGAGGCGGCGGCTAGGGTTTCAATGGGTGTGCCTTATGACCCCTCTCTCAACCATCGCACCTCCCTTTATATAGCCTCCAATTGGATCCTTATCCGATGCGATTAGATATCGTATCCAACTTAGAAAGCGTCAGACTGGATTTTTATCCAATACGAGTAGAGATTGTATCCCACTCGGAGAACCTCCAGCCAGATCCAATATGAGTAGAGATTGTGTCCCACTTGGAGTCTATCATCTGAACCCTTATCATTCTAACCCGTTAAGTGTGCGACCCTTTAAATTCATGTATATTTGGCCATGGATCGAAAACTCAATTTCGGTCTATAAGTCAGTATCAGTCCCTAGCATGATATAACGACTACCAAATATATATAAAGATCATATCGGCCGAACTTATGTAGCGCTTATGTACCGATCCCTTTGCTTCATGATACCATATCGAACTCAAGGCGAGAAGCGTGCCATCTTGATAGTTTGATCTTTCAGTCGAACCTGTAGTGGATTACTTAGTTGTAATTGACTCCTCAATCACATTTGGCATGGTCATATACTTCCTTAATCCAATCACATCAAGAGGCCTAGAGATATTTCTCCTGTTATATTAAATGGGTAAATTCCATCTTGAACATGCACATTCCTCCGCATGTTTTATAGTAAACACGAAAGTTATCTTTATGACTACCTAGTTATAGAGTAATGTTTGACAGTCTCTAAGTAAACTATTATACATGTCGGAAACCATGATGATCTTAGGTTTAAAGATCCTACATACACTATGTATGAGACTAACTGATAACACTTAAAAATATAACAAGTCCTGCAATATCTCATGGTAGGTCAATCTAACACCATATTCTCTAATATATGTCCACATTATTGATTTAATATCCCTATATCTATGGTCTTTGAAATATGATTATCAATCAATACATGTGCTGATTTGTAAATCATAATTATCCCACATAATGACATAAGATCAGATATGATTGGAATAACAACAAAACATAAATAAAGAGTTTCACGAATCAATCACATACATGTTGATTAATATGAAAGATATTTATTCAAGAAATAAAATAATATATTATTCAAAAGATCGTAAATATAAAAATGATATAATCACCTTTATGATTATCTCTAGAACATATCATTAACTGTCACCTTATGGGTCAAGGTCCTGCTTTCCTTTCCCTTACACCCGGTCTAGAGTTCAGATACACTGAACTGACAGTTGAGAGTTCAGACACACTTAACTAACAGTAATCTTCTTGGTTTAGGTCCGGTGATTACAACTTACAAATGGTCTTCCCTTGCATTGGTTCATTGTCAATGCCGCAACTGGACTCTCGAGTGACAAGGAATCTTGACATACAAATGGTCTAATCAATATCATTGGAGCCACCAAATTGACAGCATCTTTGGTATTTTATTCCATGGCGCAGAATGTGGAGATATTTAGAATTAGAGTTATGACAGGTAGTATATCCTCTTAATACTTGTAGCTTCTAACGTTGATAGAACTGAACCTGATCAAGCATTGATAGATTGGCACTCGATGACTGACAGAGTTGAGAAATTTGATGGTGGTCATACTAACACTGTTGTTTTCTTGAAGGAAAAGATGCGAAGATCCAAGATTTGGTAACTACTGGACGGGTAAAGTTTGGTTGGCGTTCCATGAAGCAGATTGTATCATATATTTTCCACAACGTTCTTTGTTATCCTTTTAGTGAAGATCTTGTTAGAAATAGGCTCATATGTGTGAGACCAATTTCCTTTAATTTCAAAGCATGTATAATTTAGTATCATATTGCTAACGCAAAGTAGAGATGATCAATTTATAAAGTGGAGCCATTGCCACTCCTTGAATCATGTCATATATGGATGGAGATAATATGAGAATGGCTTTGACTGAACACACACGTTCGTGTGTATCCGCATATTTTCACGTGAAAATTACGACCGTGTCATGGCATGGTGCGCCACTTGATAGACTAAATCCACCTTATTTTTTGCTGAACCATGTATCATCTCTCTTCTTTAACTGGTCTACTTAATTACCATTATTTGGTTTGAATATTATCAGTTACCAATGAATAAATTAGCAGTTACCAGTGAATTGTTTCAGTTCAATAGAGGCAGTTACTAGAGATTAATTTGCATGTCTATAAAAGATCTAGAGACGTTCAGGCTTGGTAGACAGAGCTCTTCCATTTTTCTTCTCACATTGTCTTCTTCCTCTCTGGTGATTTCGTACTGAGTGTTGAGTAACCAAACCTCGTCACCCCTTTCATCCTAGCGTGCACCGGGAAGAAAGGAGAGCGACTATCTCTGAGCCATTGCTACAGAGAGTACATGCATAGGGTGGCAATAAGGTTTTTGGGCAGTGCATTTATGTGATTGCTCCTGCTCTGCTATTTCTATATTTCCGCACTACATCGAGTCTACGTTGCTTCCTGTTCTTCATCAAGGCCAACAGTAAGTCGTTCGTATGACCGACCGACTGGTTCTAATTCTGTTTCAGTTTATATTTCTGAAGTATAATAAGTAGCATGTTGTTAGATTTGTTTGTTGCATCACTAGAATTTTACTGTATTTGCCTCCTAGTAAAATTTAGAATTAAAATATTTAAAATATTGCCAACATTTCCAACAGATCTAATAGATTGCTGAACTGAATTGAATTGTATGTCCTTTTCGATATGAAACGCTTATCTACATTAAAACAAGAGCAAGTCATTCTGGTTGTTTATCATTACAAAAATAAATATTTTTTATTGCTAACTAAGCTCCAGTCATGGTTGACAGCTTTAGCTGCTTAAATTTTTGTCGTTACAGACTTACAGTAAGTTGCAACTAAGGTTATGAACCTTTATTTTGAATCCAGTGGTTACATACGCTATAAAGGAATTATAATTGAGCTATAAATCAAGGTAACTACTGAGATTTTATAATTATGCAGAGAATTTGCAAACGAAGTAATCCAAACAAAAGTGCTCTAAACAACAGAATATGACAATCCATTTTAATCAGCTCTGCAGGACATCATTGCTCTTTGCTTCACCAAAGGAAACTTGCACGTATAAACTAAACTGTAGAAAGAGTAAATACGTAACAGAGCCTGCAAAAGAGGCTAAGATAAATAATATTACATTGCGAACGTTTGACTTGAATTATCCAAATTATCCCAAATTCCTAGTACTAATGAGTAAGGACAAGGTATAACAAAGAACCACAACACACTTAAAAGCAAAAGCACAGTATACAAACATAGCAAGAAGGAAGCTAACTAGCACACTTAAACATCAGTGGCAGTACTTGGTCTACTGATGATCCCAGCATGAGTGAGAAAGCCCAGAGGATTGTTATCAGTTCACCTCCCCTGGCAATGGCCTTTCCGTGTGCCTTGATATTGTCAGAAGGAGCAATGTACAGTATCATCTCTGACCAAAACCCAGAAAGAACTCTCCATCCCATCTCCTCATCCTCGATTCCATCAACCAGCTGCTTTCCAAGCGTTACTCCTCTATCCAGCACCTTGCTGTCCTTAGATTTTTCACCCAGCAACAATATTATGGGCTCATATTCCAAAGGCCTCTCAGCAACAATATTATGCGCTCATACAGATTTGTATGATTTCTTCGACCATGCCTTGTCATCTGGAAGTAGTTCAGAGGCAGATACTAGCAAATATGCACAATAATGTGACAAGTGAGTGGCAGTGATCTGGGGGCTGATCTCGGAGATACAAGTTGCAATGTGCCATACAATAATAGCATCAGATAAACCTTCATAGCAAGCCTGTAAAAAATTGTTGCCGATCTGGCAATGTTGTAGGGATGCAATGCCATTGCTTAGTCTCCAATTGCTTGTTTTGAGCGTGTCGAAGATGGCAACCTTCACCTGTGTTGGCATCTTCACATGCCTCATTTGGTCGGGCAATCGGAGCAGACGCCTAAGACTGACAACCAGGCCAATCTTCAGGTTGGCGTCCAATATGGAGGTTAGAGATTGCATCTACACCGCAGCATAAAACAAATCAATCTCCACACGAGAGGAGATTGCTGCCACTGGGTTTTAGTTATGTAGTAGCAAATCAAGGTAACTTTGGTCCAATTGGAGCACATGTAGGAGATAATCTCCCATGCCTCAGCAAGCAGCACTGCTATCACAAGAAAGAATGTCAGCACCACTGGAAACAAAATATTTCCGAAGCCGATGATATGATCACCATCTTCATCGCACTTCAACTGGCAGTATATCTGAGAGGAGTATCCATGTGATGACCGGGACGCGTATCGTACTAGCATTATCCCAGCACCTAAGCAGTATGCTATGCCGAAGATTGAGAATATAGTGTTTAAGATGGGTAACCACAAGCTGGGAGGCATGAATAATAAAAATCACAAGCAAAAGATAGCTCATCTGCAACCATCAAGTAAATTAAGCACAAAGTTGGGGACAACCCCGCCCGCCTCAACAACTGGGCACCTAGCAAATCTTCGTCGCAGCAGCTTGAACAATGAGAATGACGAGCATAGATCTTTGAGTGGTGGCCTTGAGCTCAAAACGTCATCTGTTGATGCCATATTTCTAACTCTGTTGATGGTGACCAAGCTGTCATTTCCCCTCGTCTCTAAAGCGATAGCCATGAGGACCTTCCTCTACCTGTTGCAATAACTACTAGTGGAATTACTAGCTCACCTCCCGGTACACACGGGCTCTCGTCTTGCAACTGGTCCATGTATCCAGCGATAAGACGAGGGTTGCGTCCAAGTGCAAACGAGCGTCGTGCCTTCTCAAAGGCATATAACTTGTGCAAGATTTTGACAAGACTAAGGACACATGGTATCGAAACGAGGCAATAAACAAAAGTACGATCAGAGTACTCGTACTCTTTGAAATCGTAGACTGTAAGGTACGAGATCCAGATTACACCAACAAGAAGCTGCTTGGTAGGACCAATATGTCGACCTTCATCATCATCGGCCACAATTTTTGTGCAGCTATTGGCCCCGACGAGTTGGACAAGGCTTGCCCACGCATTCAGAGAATGTGCTGTCATCCGAGCATTCAGAGACTTCCTCAGGCAAGCTGCAGTTTTCCTTGCCGATGCCAGAGGCAACGTAGGAAACTGTCGGTAGGAACAACGCTGAGGCTCCAAGAGAAAGGAGGCGGATCGAAGCATGACACCGATAGCGACGACTGTAGGAACCTACTCCGACAAGGATTGCCACCAAGGCAAAGCTGATGACCAATGCGCCATATATGCCTTCTTATGCGCTTATCGAAGTCTTCATCATCAAAGTAGCATGCACCTTCAGACCTGACGACATTGATTGTTTCTTTTATCTGGTTTACATATTGGAATACATTGCTTAGACAGAGTTGATAAAGGTTAAGGTCACTCGAAAAATGCCTCTTCTGAAATAATTTGCAGAGGAATCAAATGAGAACTAGTGTTAAAGTAGGAGAATGAGAACTACCTATAGCTATTGGACTGAATAATGATGGCTCAGTCAACCACTAAAATCTAGCTACATTTTTCAAATAACCCATTAACTTATTCTATTATATATTTATGTTCTTTTCACCATTTAGATATACGAATAATTTGATCTGCACTATTAAAAGCTAATCTAAGTACAAATATTGGACATGTCATTCAGAACGTCAAATATACACATAGGTGCATTTGCATCAGTTGTCGATACGAGATCGGGTAGAAAACTTGTAAGCGCTCCTGATGAGATTTGTAGACCGCCGAGTATGCAAAGGGGGACTAAACAAGAACACACACAAGTAACTGTACAAATGTATGGCATATGAGTGTGATTATTACCAGTGGCCTCCACCCCATTTACAAGGGGTGCTATTTATAGAGTTGGAAGGGGAGATGCGTGAAGTTACAAGACTGCCCTCAGGACTTAACTTACTCCTAAGGGTAGTTACGTCCATTGCATCAGGTGGGCACCTAGGCCCAGGTTGAACCCCCGACGGGCTTCCACTTGACGAAAGCCGGGGTTGTGGTGGTGCACCTTGGCTCACCTTGTCTGGCCGAAGTTATCCGTGACCTGAGTTAGCGCGGGGACCCTCAGCGTGGACTTTCCGGTGCAAGCCCCGTGCGCCAACTTCAATTTGTCGCGCAAGGTCTTGATCGCCCATGACCGTGATGATTCCTTCAGGACTCGAAAGCTTCATGCAAAGGTAGTTGTGGTGCAGGGTTGCACCAAATGTGTTGAGGGTGGCCCTTCCCACAATAGCATTGTATGGGTACTGCAGATCGACTACGTCTAACATGATGACTTCGCGCCTGCTCCGCGCTCCTGCATGAAAAGCACTTCGAGCGTTGTCTGCCCTATGGTGTTGACCGGTCGCCCACCAAAACCTTGAAGGGGTATGTGGGCCAGCGCTAGTCTGCTTCGAGGGAGGCCCATCCGGTCGAAGGCATCTGCGAACAGGAGTTCCGCGGAGCTTCCACCATCGACCAAAACCCACCACACCTTGCAGCCAGCAATGTTGGCCATGATTACCAAGGGATCCTAGCGGGGAAGTCTATCCTTGTGGCATCCTCCGCTCTGAATGTGGTGTCCGCGCGAGCCCACTCTAGAGGCACCTACGTTGTGTATGCTGCAACATGATGGATCCGACGGTCATAAGCCCTTCACTATCTTTCGGAGGGAAGTCCACCCGCCCGATATGGTGTTGATCACTTGGCGTGGGGTGGTCTCCGGGCCCTGAATCCACAGTAGGGTGACAGAGGGTTGAATCTGGGGTGCCTCTAGACACTATTGTACGTGCGCTATTACCGATGTGCTGGTGTCTTGCGCTCGCTCCCTGGTTACAATTGCACGAAGGGCCACGGTGGAAGAGCAGTCACGGGTGAGGTGGCCCTCGCGGCCATGTACCTCGCACCAAAGCCCTTGTTGACACCCATCCTCACGACCTCGCCCCCTTCCACGCCTGTGGCCCCTCCGGCCCGACCCCCGACGGTGCTACCTTCGTCGACTATTTCGATGCTGAAGACATAGGGCCTGTTCTTTTGTGGCTGTGGCTTATGGCTTTTGGCTGCGGCTTGTGGCTTTTAGCTATTCATGTGAGAGATTACAAAGTAACTGAAATTCATGTGCAGCTTTTGCCGATAGAAATGAAGTCGGTACAGTATGTACTACAATTAACTAAGAGACCCTATCTTGAAAAGACACTCCGTTTAAAAGCTAGTTAATGTAGAAAAGCCAAAAGCCATAAAAGAACAGGCCCATATTTGGAACGAGCCCCCCACTGTCTTGCTTGTGACTTGGTTCTTCCTTGGGGGCCCTGGGGCGGCCTTCACCTTGGGGGATGTCGGCTTTGTCTCGACCTCCCACCGTGTTGCGTCTTCCTCCGCTCTAGTGTATTCTTCCATCTTATCAAAGAGCTTGGCCACCAAATTTATGGGCTTTCGCGCATTGTACTCAGTGAGCGAACCCTTTTGGAGGCCTCGAATGACCGTGTTGATTATGGTGGTGTCATTGACATCTCTAGCCTGGCAGCGGACCTTTGTGAAGCGCTTGAAGTAGGTCCACAGCATCTCTTGGCTCCTGCCTCACTGCGAAGAGCTGGTTGACGTCAACGCACTCCGCGTAATTGCCTTGAAAATTATTCTGCTCCCATGCGTAATGGAACCAAGGGCGGTGGTGAAAAACCAAGAGAGTGCCACTCCTTGGAGAGCGAGGGGAAGCCCCTTAGCCTTCATCGTGTCGTCACCTCCCACTACTTCAATCACCCTTTCGTAGACGCCCAAAAATTCGTAGGGGTCCGACTCGCCCTTATACGGCTCCATGGTAGGCATTTTCAAGTCCGGCTAGGCACTCTGGTGTAGCCCTGCGGAGAAAGGCAACCCTGGATCCATGCGGCGAGAGGATCCCACACAGGCACATCGATCCTCTGCTCCGGCCATAGTTACCTGCACTACTGCCAAGGCAGGTGCTACCCAAGCTCAGCTCTGCTGCATCTAGTGCACGGCTCGCCACAGGTCTGCCAGCTCCTGTTGTAGCGTCACGTGAATTGCTTCAAGGGTGTCTCTGCTTGTACCTGCAATGGGAGGACCCTCTCCACTTTGCTCAGTTACGGCGACGGCACCGACGCCGGCGTCGACTCCAGGGTTTGTACTGGCTACTGCCTCCATTCGCTGCTCTTCCGACCCTGCTATCGGGGTAGTCGAAGGGCCTCCCCTGTCCATCGTCGCTGCCTTTGTTGCTGGCAGAAACATTAATTAAGAGAATTAAATATATTGCCTAACCGCTTTTGCATAATTGTAATTTACCAAGTACATGTTGGGGACACACAGTCCTGCATGTAGCAACACTCATCAACTTTAGACCATCGGCATATAACATCCATTCACTAATGCAACTAGCGCAAGGGTCAACACCAAAAATTTCTCATTTCTGGAGGTTTGGGTGTAAGGTTTATGTACCTATACCCCTCCACAGCGTACGGCAATGGGCCATCTCCGAAAGTCTAGGATATACATTGGATGTGAGATAGCATCCATAATCAGATATTTGGACCCCCATGACAGGAGATTTGCGTATTGCCCATTTTGCTCATAGTATATTTGATGAGGATAGTTTACCAACATTAGGGGGAGGAAATCAACCCCTCGATGAAAAATATCGAGAAATTACGTGGCAAGTCATGTGAATCTATGCACATGACCCGTGCACTAGTGAAGCAAATAGAGAAGTCCAAAAGATCATTGACCTGTAAGTATTAGTAAACCAACTATCGGACCACTTTAGTGATTTAAAGAGCGGGACCAAGTCGCTTGTGCCTGCACGCAATACACCAAAGAGGGTTGAAATACTAAAGAAAGTCGAAGGTATGCCTAATCCCATCCAGAGGCCTCAGAACAAAAGGATGAGAACTCCATCCCCTCGAACCCTATGTAACTGGGACATTTGGTGAAAAAGAATAAGAATGACTTAACACAACTAATCACTGGAGTTCCCTAGAACCAGAAGGAGAGCCAGTTGAGACCTGGCACCAGTATGGCACCTTAAAAAAAGGCATATCGGATCTGAACATTCCCAGAGAGGGACAAATCAGTATGGATATGTGCGCACACATCAGAACTGAACAACTAAAGGGACTTCCCCTGCAACTGAAAGGAGTGGTGAGCAAGTAGAAGCACTAGAAGAATTACCCATGATGAAATAACTATAAACTATGTGCACACGGGAGAATCCATGAATATGATAATAGCCAATGTTGATATTTATTTTGCAAAAAAAATTACCACAATCATAGATCTTAATCTAGAGCCTGCATCGCTCACTGAATGTAAGAAAAGTTCAGATTGGGAGGATTGGAAGAATGCAATAGAAGCTGAATTATTATCTCTGAATAAAAGAGAGGTGTTTGGGCCTGTAAGCCATACGCCTCCACATGTGCACCCCGTAGGGCATAAGTGGATATTTGTTCGGAAGAGAAATAAGAAAATTGAAGTTGTACGATATAAAGTAAGGCTTGTTGCACAAGGTTTCACTCAACGTCCAGAAGTTGATTATGAAGAAACATATTCTCTAGTTATGGGTGGCGTTACCTTTAGATATTTAATCTCAATGATAGTGAACTTGAATTTAGAAATAAAATTGATGGTTGTGGTAACTGCATACCTTTATAGAAACCTAGATTTAGATATTTATATAAAGGTGTCTGAAGGTATCCCTATCCCAAATCAAGATAGAGCAAATAGAAATCTGTATAATATGAAACTCAGAAAATCACTGTACGGACTTAAGCAATCAGGTAGGATGTGGTATAATCGCTTAAGTGACTTGTCCCTATGTATTTATAAGACAATCCCAGAATGAATTTTGTATAATCTCAGTATATGTAGATGATCTGAATATCATCGGAACCTTAGAAGATATAAAGGAGGCGAGTTTTTACCTGGAGTTAGAATTCGAAATGAAAGATTTGGGTAAAACCAAATATTGTCTAGGCTTACAGCTTGAGCATGTCTCTGAAGGAATATTAGTACACCAGCTTGAGCATGTCTTTGAAAAGGTGTACCAATCAAAAGTACTGATGATCGGGAGATCTTTACAACAAGATAATGATCTGTACCGACTTAGAGAAGAGGGGGAGGAAGTCATGGGACCGGAATTCCCATACTTAAGTGCAATAGGAACACTTATGCATTTAACAAACTGCACTAGACTGGACATTGTATTTTTCATAAACCTATTAGTAAGGTATAGTGAAGAACCTACCAAAAGGCACTTGCAGGGAATAAATGACATATTTTGATACCTCCAAGGAATCAAAGATCTTAGACGATTCTATAGAAAGAACCAAGACCTAAATATAACTGACTATGCAGATACCGGATACCTGTCAGACCCGCAAACAGCTAGGTCACAAATAGACTACGTATTCCTATGTGGTAGAACAATAATTTTATGAAAATCGTCTAAGCAAAGTCTTATATCAACTTTGATGAACCACTCGAAAATCATAGCACCGTATGAAGCTGCAAGAGAATGTGCTTAGCGTCAACAAATGATTCACCACATCCAGCAGTCATGTAGACTAAATATCGTGCAAGCTCCCACAATTATCAATGAAGATAATACAGCTTATGTTGCATAAGCACAAATGGGTTATGTGAAGAGTCATCTTACAAAATATATCAACCCCAAGTTCTTCTATGCCTATGAATTGCAGAGGATGGACGAAATTAAGATACTGCATATTAAATCGTGTGAAAATCTTACAGATTTATTCACTAAGTCACTTTCAGCATATAATTTTGAAAAGTGTATACGTGGCATTAGAATGACGAGACTTAGAGAAGTGCATAACTCAGGGGAAGATTCTTCTCAATCTCACTATTAAAGCTTGATTATGAAGATCGAGTACCCAAAGAATAAATAGCATAGATTAAATGTAATTGTATGAATTGTACTCTTTTTTCCTTGACGAGTTTTCCTGTAGTTTCTCGACCAAGGTTTATAATGAAGAAATTCATACAACACAACATAACATGTATCATGTATTCTTTCTCTAAATTTTTTCCGCTGGGTTTTATGGAGTTTCGATGAGGTATGAACGTGTCGGATGAGTGCTCAAGGGGGAGTATTGGGAAACCTGGACCTAGGCCTGTAAATCCAGCTCATTGGTGGACACCCTCCACTTAGTCTATAAATAGGGGGTTCTAATTGTCATCACTTGTACCTTTGGAAAGAAAAAAGCAATAAAGAAGGAGCCCAGCCCTTTATCTCTCTGTGTTCAATCTTTTATTATTTTCGTATTACCTGTGTTTAATTCGTCCCTATTGCGTAGAAGAAGTTGATCAGACTGAACTTGTCAGCGACCGTTCCTCAACAACTCACACTTGTCCTAACAGTAGCTAGCTAGTAGTAGTTTTGCAAGTTTTGGTCGTGTCCAGAGACATGTACGTAGTACGTGTCTTAGGCCAGTCGTGTTTAGTAGTTCTCTACGTGCCAGTACAGCAAAGGCAGTGTTGAGTGAGTGCTATGTAATGTACTAATGTGGGTGGGTGAGACGCAGCAGCAGCTGGCTTAGCTAGCTAGCTGCTGCGGGGTTTTTTGTTGTTGTTACTGATAGTAGTTACTATGCCAGGAATGGAATGTGATTAATTAACGTGCTACAAATTAACGGCGTGTCCCCATGTTTCTACAGTGACAGCCTAGCTTGCTCGTCACGATCTTGCTGCGGTGAATTGGTGATGGAATTTGGAAGTCCAACCTTTCCATATTTAGGGCGTGTCGTTCCATTAAATCTAAATAGATGGTAAACAACTCAGTGGTGATAATTGGCGTCGTTATTAGCCATTAACTAACCAGAAAGAAAGCAAGAGCCAGTGTGGAGGGTAGGCGATTTTTTTAAAATAATCTATTTTTTATTTCGAATTATAGTAATATACCTACGTTTTATTTTTTGCAGTATTAACCATCTGTCGCTCCACGGTTAGATAACTTGCCCATGTGTCACCCAATGGTTGAGTGACTAGCCCAAGTCGCCCAACCATGGAGCGACTAGGCCCTAATCGCTCAACCATTGCTTCACGAATTAGTGAGAATTGTTGTCAAAGAAATCCTCATAATCATCGCAGTCTACATGTGAAAATAACCCTCCAAACTCAAATAAAATTCAAATAAATTTACATAACCTACAAAAATTCAAAAACAAGGAAGATTTTGATATATCTCGAATTCAGATGAATTTAGAAATTTTAACAGGTCAAATCAGAGTAAGGATGAAGAAATACATGCTTCTGGAGGTTTGAAACTAAAGAAAAGGAAAATTAGGAATTTCACTGTGGTTGAAAGCTACTGTGTCGGTGCTACATTGTTTGGTCAGTAGCTCTATGTGGTAGAAGCTACAATGATTGGTTGAAGTTATGTGAGGTCAAAAACTACATTGTTCGGTCGATAGCTCTATGTGGTCGAAAGCTACAGTGATCGGTCGAAGTTATGTATGGTCGAAAGCTACATTGATCGGTTGAAGTTTATGTGTGGTCAAAAGCTACAGTGGTTGGAAGCTACAGTGGTCAGAGGCTTATAGTGGTTGGAAGCTATATGTGTTTGAAAGCTGTGTGTGGTCGGGACGCCGAGAGTGGTCGGGACGTCGAGAGTGGTCGGAACGCTGAGAGTGGTCGGGACACCGAGAGTGGTTAGGATTTGGGTCAAATAAATGGTTAGAGGGATGAGTCATGTGGAGCCCGCTTATACCTCATGGGTTGCTTGAAAAGAAGTAGAGACTGCTGGGGATGATGAAGGCAGCGGAGACGGCTCGGTCGTCGACAACGGCGGTGCTTCGGTGGCGGAGGAGCTCGGCGGAGTGGTTGGCGAGGTCGAAGTCAGGGCGAAGAAGGTGTTGGTGCTGACTTCGAAGCCCGAAAGGGGTCCTTCGCTGGCAATTGCTCGCCGGAGAATCTTGTCGACCTACAAACGAAGAGGGGACAGTGCAGGAAGTCTCCAGCGCACAAGAGAAAGAAATGACAAGCGAGGAAGAAGTGGCATGAGTACGAGATGCTCGGGATGGTATTTGTAGGGCTCGATGGAGAGGTGCGATGCTCGGGAGCTTATCATAGTTATGGCCGGTTGTGGTGGCGAGTTAAGAGGTGAGGAAATAGGGTTTAACAGGGGATGGCGGCGGAGTGCTTAGTGGAGAGGTTAAGGTCACTAATGGCATCAAATGCCAGGGCCAACGGGAAGAAACAGTCGCTTTTAAGAGCTTGGGAGGTGACATTAATGGCAACTGGTGGTGGTAGAAGAAAGAGGGGAGGAAGAAGATGATGGTGGTCGGCAAGATCCGGTCGTTGGCATGGAGAGAGAGGGAGTTAAGTGGAAACGAATGGTCAAGATTCAACCAACCGGGGATGTAGATAGTCTGGGCCAGACACGTGTTAGCACGAGGGAGAGTTAGGTTTTAAATTTCATTTTTAATTTTCAGAGGAGCTAGGAAAATTTTCAAACGTTTAGAAAATATCAAATAAAGTCCAAAAATTCCAACACATATTTTGGTCTTAGGAAAAATATTTCCAACTTGAAGTTGGTGTTTAAATTTTTACAAAAATACTTTTTAGCTTTGAAACTGATTTTTTTAATTCTCAAAAATTCACATAAAATATAGATAAAAGCCAAAAATTTTAAAATAATTAATTTTAAATAGTGTTTTTACATAAATTCAAAATCACCTTTATTTAAAATATTTTCATGTTTTTAATTAAATTACTTTTAGGAAAAATCCTTTTTAAAAGGTGAAAAATAGGGAAATAAAATCTTCAAAAATTCAAACAACCAAATAACACTTGCTTCCACCAGGGATGGTTGCCTTGTTTTTGGCCATTGGTTATGTTGGATGATGACTTGATCGGTGATTTACTACGAGGTGAGGCAAGGACTCAAGTCTTGATCCTTGTGAGGGTGGCGGCTCCCATGTCATTGTCCTTTTCATAGATGTTGTTTCTTTCAAAATTTAGAGCCTTGATTTGTCTTAACTTGGCTATCTGTCACTTTACACCTGATGAGGGTTTTTAGCAAAAAGGAGAGGGGGAAATAGCATGAGATACAGAAAGAATCGTGGGGATGAGATATTCTAAACCCACTCTAAAAGAGCACACCCAGAAAACTGAGGTGGCGCACAAACCACACAGAATGACCAAGCTTTTGAAAGCAAGCTTTTCCTATGTCTGCGAAATACAACGCCTGAGGGCAAGAAGGCAGTGCACAGGGCTAAATAAAATCTTTTTGACCAACCAACGCTTATGCGTGGAGACACACACAAGAGGGCGTAGGGTTTTGAACACTAAGCTTGCTGAAGCAAGGCCACCAAATCGTCACGAGCATCCTTGACGTCTTTGAGCTTAAACCTTTGAAGTAAGCGAAAGGGAAGGGAAAAACTAAATTTCTTTTTGTAGATAGGAGTAGAGGAAGGAGAGTGTTGAGAAGTGCTTTGGTAGTGAAGCTCATGCATCTTACTATTTTGAAATCGGGGCTTTTTAGAAAGTGGTTTTCCTGAAATACCGAGGTTGAAAATATTTGCTTTTCAAAGGTAAGCCCCACTGATTGTTTGCGAAACAAGTAGATTCCCAAGTTTTGGATGTGAAAACAAGTTCTTGAGAATTAAATTTTTGAGTTTTCAAATACTGGGGCTGAGTTGCAAGGAAACTTTGAAATCAAGCCTCTTTGCAAAGAAAATATACTATATACCTTTGATATAGAATTTTATAGCAAGACTGATTTTTCAAAGGTGGTTTTGAAATACTTGAATTTTTCAAATATCCATCACCCTTTTTTCAAAAGGCATCCTAGCATCCTCCAATATTCCAATATCAATCAATAGCCTAATTTACTCCCATATTTTTCCACTCATAGGATTATAATCCATGGCATTGTTAATTTGCTTCTACCCGACTAAATCTAGGCTATCTCCCTTTATTTCTTGGTCATAGAATTACTGTTGTCTGAAACTCCAATTAGTGAGTACTATCATTTATCTGATTCACCGATCATATAACTTCTATTGTATTATCCATAGTTTCTTTAATCGAATTAGGGTTACCTATTTCTTACATGAATCTCAATTTCCACCTTGAATTTATAAATTCAATCTCAGATTTGCTATTTATCAACCCATTCAACTTTATATCTTAGCGATACTTCAGTATCTTTACTTTTAAATCCACCAGTACCATTTGTATTATGGTTTCGTAATAACCCAATCTTTTGCACCATTGATGCATATTCATAATCTGTTTATCATGTAATCAACCTCACAATCCACAATTTTCTTCCAAGCAACTTCATTGTCATGAACGTCCACCGAAAATAATTTTATTAATCAAATATATAATTCAATGGTTATTACCACTTCTCCCAATTTCTCATAAATTCCCATAATCCATCCACTAATCAATGATATTATGCTATCCCATCATTGTAAATATTCACCTGGATTCATATTATTTGTTAAATATATACACCAACAATTGTTATTACACTTCATATTTATCTAAAGATTCCATTAGTCCACTTATTTAGTCAAATCAATCATTTAAATTGTTCCACCCATTTAACTAATCCAATCATTTAAATTGGCCCACTCATTTAGCCAATTCAAACATTTAAATTGGTTCACTCATTTTTCACCCAGAAATTCACACCATTGATTCTCTCTCAAGAATCCACCAAGATTTAAAGCGAATTTTGGAAATAAAATCGGTAGGAAGTTAATTCTTTGAAAATTTTCCTCGGAAGATCAAGTTTGTCGAAACGAGTTTAAAAACAAGCTACGCAAATAATTTTGATAATACAAACTTCCAAGGATAAACATTTTTTTGCAAATAAACTTTCAAAGCTTTGTGCTTTTGGCCCAATGTAGGTTTTCAGAAGAATTTTCCAAAGGAATCTCGAACTCTTGCTAGTTTGAATTCGGAATAAGAGAGCTTTAGGACTAAAAATGGCTAGGGCAGCATATAGGTGGGAGGGAATCATTAAGAGAGATGAGAATGAGCAAAACTACTTATATTTTGCAATTAGATTTTGAAGAAATAATTCTAGTTATAAAACTAACGGCCATGCTAACTAAGGTCACGACCTACAGTTGATATGCTCTGATACTAGCTCTGTCAGACCCCAGGTTAGCAAACCCAGATCCTCTGTGATTCCACCACACTATTCTCTAATCAGTAGATAGTGCTCACAGATATATTACTGTATACCAAAAAACATATCATGAGGAAGCGTAGATAATACAGTAGTAACTTACTCATAGGCCGACAGGTGGGACCCTTAGGACTTGCCCACAGACAGCCAACTGGGGGTTTGCAACCTAGTCATTGGCCTCATCGACTTCCAGCTCTGTCGACTCCTTCAACGCATAGCAACACTTGACCTTCTTTTCCTTCCTGATTGACTGATTTTTATTTTAAATGAAATTAATTAATTAATCTTTTCTCTAAAAAATTTGAAATGAACAGGTGGGCTTTGACCCCATCATATGCTTCTCTTGCTTCAATTATTCTCTATACTCTCTGCAATTACCATAGCACAGCTCACAAGCGCGCATGCAACTGCAATTAATCACAGCACAACTCAAAGGCATGCATATAGGTCAATTAATTGCTCAACTCACTGAGCCAACTAAGGTGTATTTATATTGGCTTTTGTTGATGACTTTTAGCTTTGGCTTATGAATAAACTACTATAGAAAAGGTTATCACAGATGGTTCAAACATGTTATCACAGACGGTTTCATAAGTCATCTGAGTTTATAGTTTAGAAATGACATAAGGTCACCACAGACGGTTTTCAAACTGTCTATGATAAGTCACAATACAGATAGTTTTTGTAAAGACCGTTTGTGAAGGAGACTATCACAGATGGCTCGAACCAAAAACCGTCTATGATACACACACATCACAGACGGTTCTAGCTACCAACCATCTGTGGTGGGCAAGTATCATAGACGGTTGGTATATAGAACCGCTTGTGATACTTTTCTATCACAAACGGTTGATGGATAGAACCGTCTGTGATGTGCAAATATCACAGACGGTTTTTTATTCGAGCCATCTGTGATAGTCTAGTCCTTCATAGATAGTTTATACCCCAAAATTGTTTGTGATAGTTCATTATATTCCTAAATATTTTTTGTTTTTTGGCTACCCACAAGAAATGTTAGCTATGCCCTTTGAAAACAAGCAAATACAGCAGCAAACACAACAGCACATTCCAATTCCATTAAGATAAGAATCCACCATTACAGCATAATAAGATAACAAGCAGGTCACACATCTAACACAGTAAGAAAATGGCAAGAACACATCTTCTAATCCTACAAACCCAACTCTTAAACATGCCAAGAACATAGAAGAAGTAGAGATCCTAGCAGATAGAAGAAGCTCAACCACGCCATCAAGGCCTCCATGCCTAGGCCCTCTTGCCCCTGATGCAGCGTGTGAGCTAGATTTCCTTACACCCACTGTCACCAGCGTCGACTTGAGCGCCGTCCTAGTAACTAGCTGCTTCTGCGGCGCCTTGCTGCCCATAGACTTGCGTGCTATCTACTTTGAAAGGGTCGAGGTCGAGGAGGAGGACGGTGAGGAAGCTGGAGAGATTTTGAGTGCAGTAGATGATGGGTTTAGGTGAATATGTATAGGGGTGGGAGAGGTGGGAGTAGGAAATTTGTTGGCGGAATCCATGGGGTGGGGTTGGTGGGTTTCTATTGGCTGGGATTGGGTTGGGGAGGATCGACAGGCCCACAGACGGTTTGAACCATAAACTGTCTGTGAGACATAATTATCATAGATGGTTTGCACCATAAACCGTCTGTGATACATCATTATGGAAGTGATACATCATTATCGAAGACAATATATGTATGTACCAGTGCAATGTAAATAGCTAGTATCAAAATATAAAATAGCAAATTTTTATATGGCTTATATATGCTCGTTTGAAATCTTTCGATGAGATCTACAACTTTGAAGTTGATGCGAACCCCAAATTTCGAACGTAAGATCAAAAAATTTGGCAAAAACAGAAACCGAAAACTTGCGATGCAAATTTGAGGCTAAAGATGTTGATTTTGGGGTTTTAGAGGGTGACTAGCACAAGTTGATCATTTTTTTTGGATCGGGCTCATCGTGAGCTTTCCAACAAGTACAAGAATGTCAAAAACGGACACCGTATGCAAAACTTAGGCCTGTTTTACTAAAGTTGTCTCGGAACAGAATCCTACTCGAACTCAGGCGGAAAATTATGAAATTCTAGGGGATTGCGAGGTGGGCAACATACCACAGACAGTTTTTAATACAAACTATTTGTGATAACTTTATTATCATAGATGGTTTATAATACAAACCATTTGTAAAGTATCACAGTGGTTTAAATAAAAAACCGTCTATGATATTTGGCAATATCACATATGGTTTAAATAAAAAACCATCTATGATGACTTCATTATCTCATGATTTAAATTTTCCTATTATAATCGAGAATAACTACTAAAGCAAGAAACAACTTTATGTCATAACCCATCATCCCAATGAATCTCAACCATTAATCTTTATTAAGAAATTTATCAATCAGCCAACTAATCAACTTTGTGCATGATAACAAGTGATTAAATGACCAATTCTATACCTTAATTAAACTATTGAGTTAATGGTTCAATTATTCGGCAATTGTAATCTCAGATAATACCTCATCTAGAAATATCAAGATTTAACCTACTAAAGGATGTACCCATTACACGTGAAACCATACCTCCAAGATCACTCGGTTCAACGCTCGGCAAATAATACCCAGTGCCCTGGGCAATCTCTCATATATATCCATATGTCTACCCTGACTCATGAAACTTTCTTGATAAATATAAATCAATAAAACGAAAGTTATCAATTAAATGATCGAGCCTTAGCATTTCCCAATCGGCTATGTCTGCCACCTTCTTTTCCAAAGCAGAATATTCCTATGGGTATTCCTTTACCTTTGATCCCTCCTTATCCTAATTTTTTCTCACGGTAAAGTTGCTCAGCCACCTCCTTCTTGTGCCTAATTCTTTTAGCTCAAAGCCTACTTCACACTCTCTAAATCCTCACTCATAGCTGAACTTAATTAAGCACAATTAAATTTATTTGAACTTTTGAAGTTATTTAGATTTATTTGGTCTTTTGTTTGTTTCCATGTATTAGAATCTGTAGTCTTGAAAAAGCAACAAGTTCGAGTGGGGTCAAGATTTGAGTAAAAGACGAAGACCCAAAGATTCAAGACTACTGACTGAACAAGCTTTGAACTAGATCAAGGCAATGGTAAACCAAGCAAGGCAAGTCATCACTTTAATCATATTGATCGTACATTTTATGCAAAATTATGTTTCTTTAAATTATCAAAGTGCATGCTTAATTTATTATGCAAATGTATGTCAAAGCTTACGGTGGCTACATGCCTATTTGATATTGTAATAATTTTAATATGCCATCCTTGACACCTGAATCACCTTATCCTTGTCACCATAAATGTTAATGATAACTTTACTAGCTATAAGTAATATTAAATGCCATGCTAGTCTTGTCAAGTCTTAGGGCACTAGCATGCCCTATTCATCAATCTTAAAACATGAAATCTTGATTTGCAACAGTCACAGGATTTAAGTGGCTGATAATTTGAAACCATGTATTTTATGCTTCTCAAAACCCTAAAAACTTGCTATACCTGTCAGGGCGGATGGTAAAAGTGCTTGGTACGGATGGAGCACAAGAATATGTGGTTTATGTTATGCACCACCCGGACAAATTAAGGACTTAACCTAGTGTTGACCTCCTTATGTAAAACAGTACAACCACAAGCTGGCAAACTGTAGGCTTAGCTGAATAATTTACTAGACCCTTGAAGTCACCTCAGGTAGGGGAAAGGAGGGATTGTGTAGGAGGAATAAACATCTAATTTGAATGGGACACCGAGTAAAGGTTATGTTTGCCAGCTACGCTAGACGTTGTGGAGAGTGGAGTCCAGCTGCGCTAGACGTTGTGGTGGAACTTCCCACACAACTTATAGGACCTTCTTCGTGAGGAATAAGCTCATATGAGTGAGATAACACTAGAGCGAGGTATTGTAAAGGCCTCGTGATGATCTCTTGATCTACATGACCAACGAATCATGTGGGCCCATCGAGTTGATTGTCTCTTGTGGGTAAAGTGTACAATCTCTACAAAGTATAAACTGTTCGAATGCCCACAGTCAAGGGCAGACAAGGGAACTTCCTCGAGTTAGTTCTATTTCAAAACCTTTATGGGTGGGATAAAACCTATCAGAAGGAAGTACTCTGACTTTGACTTTTTCTCGAAGGGAGGTACTCTAATGGTGAAAACTAGCATTGGTGGAGGTAACCATGCACTGTAAAAGGTGGATGTAACCTGCGCTACTATTATTATTGCATTCTCACAATCAACTTTATAAAATATGTTTTAGTTAAAATTGCTAATTCTTAGGAATTTTTCTATTTATGGTAACTTCGAAATGATGTTTTTAGCAACTAAAAGAACCTCAAGCCTCCTTTGATAACTTTGCATATATTATTATTGCATCCTGTGTAGTAGCTTGCTAAGTATCGTTGTACTCACTCTTGCCTAATTACCATCAGTCAATTAGGAAGGAAAAGAAGGTCAAGTGCTACTATGTGTTGAAGGAGTCGACAGAGCTGGAAGTCGATGAGGCCAAGGACCAGGTCGCGAACCCCTAATTGGCTGCCTGTGGGCAAGTCCTGAGGGTCCCACCTATGTAAAGTTTTCGATGTTGTATTTTATTAATTTTGGCCTGATCGGCCCATGAGTAAATTACTACTGTATTATCTACGCTTCCGTATGATATGTTTTTTGGTATACAGTAATGTATCTGTGAGCACTATCTATGATTCAGGGAATGGTATAGTGAAATCATAGAGGATCTAGATTTACTAACCTAGGATCCGATAGAGCTGATATCAAAGCATATCAACTGCAAGTCATGACCTTAGTTAGCATAATCCAACACGCCATGCCAGCTAGGGTCACGCGCCCAGGGACCGTGCCAACCAGGGCTCACGCATCCGGTGATCACGCCAGCTATGTCACGCACCAGCGGCGTCACACCTGAGGGCAAGCCAGGTGCCCTCACGCTCACCCCAGCCATGGAGGGGGCCAGAAATAGAATTCCACGCGCACAGGGCCAAATCCAGGATTTCGTTGCCACAGGGGGGCCCAAAAAGCCGAGACCCCCTTCTTTTACAATCATCATGGGGGAAAACAAAAAGCCGAGACTCCCTTCTTTTACAATCATCATGGGGGAAAACTACAACCAAATACGGCACTTTCGCTTGAAAATAGTGATGCCACCATTCAAAAAGGATGGTGCTAAATACTTTGGCTAAATAAGTATCAATACTTCTATATTGTACTTAGCAATAAGACTAGAAACACTAATATCATCGGATGTCTGGAGCTGCTCAAAAGAATATATCAATGTTGCCAACAAAATCCCTACTTATTACGGCCATATCTCACAAGTAATGAGCAAAATGTGCGAGCCCCTGTGTGTCTGCCAGAAATCCCTCAGGAAACATGGGCCATCTGTCAGAGTTGCAGCAAACCTCAAGGGTTAATATTGCGCAACCACATCAAACCGTATCTGCAAATTCTCGAGGTATAACTAACTCCCTAGGAAAGAAGGAAAAAACACCGTGGGGGTGCCAATTATTCTTATTAAAATTACAAAATTGGTTACTTTTGTACGGGCTGGTGATCAAGCAACTGAGCTTCAAGTTGCATCTAAAATCTTTTCCTGGGCAACCTTCTCCACAAAACAATTCTTGAAAACATGATAAATACCACCTTTCAGCATTTACAACAGCAGTCTCCTGATGTCACTGAAATTCAACGCCAACTCTGTGAAAAACTTGGCTGCACCCACATGCAGCACAAAAAGAAGAGGTGAATAAGACAAGAGAATAGTAGTGACAATTTAAAACGAATAAAAGAAGAAACCAAGGTTGGCTAATGAAATTTAAGTGCTAAAAATATCAATACCTCCTACTTGCCCATCAAATACACGATGGTCAGCAGACAGCGTCAAGCTCATTTTTGTAACTACTGCAGCCTTCTCAATTCCTGCACAAAGTAACATGAATTAAATACGAATGCAACTGTTCTGATCAGGGAGTCACATTTTAAAGAAAATATACCATCACTGTCCACCACAGGCTCCACAACCTTGTTACCTCGGCCGACAGCAAGAATGCCAGCCTGGGAGAAAAGAGATCAATAGGAATCATCAGTACAAATTCAAAGGATCCCGCTACTGGAGGACAAGGGAGGTAGGGACCTGTGGAGGATTAATGATTGCACAGAAATGGTCCACGGGATACATTCCAAGATTTGAGATACTGCATAAGCATGGGTAGGTAAAGTTTCAAAATATGGAATATCAACAATGAGATAGGATTTCCTAAAAGAACAATGACAGACAGGTACAAGTCACTTGCCTGAAAGTTCCACCTTGAAACTCGTTTGGAGCAAGCTTCCCAGCACGTGCCTTTTCGGCCAGCTGCTTAACCTACAGTAATTGGGAGGGGAAAAAACCATAAATGTTTGATAACAATCGAAGCCCTAAAGTTACTTTACAGGTAGAAAGACAAGAATGTAAGAGGACCGTTGACCACAAATTTTTGAATTTTTAGTGCTTCCAAATGCAAGCTTGATGGTGGTTGATCAAGCGCTACATGTACATGACTGATGATATCTCATGTTCAAAAACTGCTGGAGCATTCTGACATACAAAAATACTGCGGAAGTTCTGCTTGAGCTTCAGAAGCATTCTTATACCTCTGAGGATATTGCTGATATGGTCTTTTGATCTGCATTTCTTATTATCGGAGTCATCAAGCCCTAGAATAGCGAAACTGTCAATACTCATTAGAGACGTCAAAGATATACTAATAAAAACTTCTGTATACGAGTTGTTATACCTTCTCTGTAGCAACGGCGATAGATATATCAACTGAATCCAACTTCTGGGCTTCCTCCTTCTCATAGTTCCAGTAAGCTGGCAATTCATACAAAAACATAAGATTCCAAAAGTGGACTGAAGAGAGCTGTCCATATTGGTCTAAATAAACAAAGCACTGGACATAATCCAGTATTTGTAACTGTTAAAATTAATCCACTTGGAGCACACTCTGCCAAAGACAAACTCTAATGCAATACAATTGTTAAGCTGATTTAAGTCAGCTCATAGGATTTCTATACTGTGCTAATCTATAGCAAAACTATCTTAGATTCACTATGTTACTTGTGAGCTGACAGAGTGACAGTAGCTCATAGTATCCCAACGGCAATGTATCATGTGCAATCCCCTTTCTAGGTGCTAACATGCAATCTCCGTCATGAGCCGTCCGATCAACATGAGAATGAATCGAGTTTGTCGAGCCATGTTATTAAGTCGTCGACTAGTCGGCGATTAATCTACGATTAGTCGTCCGGTCGGTACTTGGTGGACGACTAGCCAGACCGACTCGACTGGAGCGACTAGTCGGTACGACGGATGACTAATCAGCGACAAATCGCGATTAGTCGAACTGAACTAGCCGGCCGACTGGAAAACCGAAAAATAGTAAAACAGTGAAACACGCGGCCGGCCCACAGCACGCGAAGACCAGCAGTAAGACGGTCATTCCCGTGCAGTCAGGTAACCCTAGATCATTCCTCTCTCGTGAGTCCTCCCGTGCGACGGTGCGCGCCGCCAGAAGCGATCGAAACCGTCGTCTTCTCCAGCGGGCTGCCTCCCTCTCCCCTGGTTGTCGTCGTGTCGTCTTCTCCAGTGGCCGCCGCAACCTCCTCCTGTGCGACGGTGTGAGCCACCAGAAGCGACCGAAGCCGTCGCCGTGCCGTCTTCTCTAGCGGGCCGCCTCCCTCTCCCGCGGTCGTCGCCGTGCCGTCTTCTCCAGTGGCCGCCGCAGCCTCCTCCTGTGCGACGGTGTGAGCCGCCAGAAGCGACCGAAGCCGTCGTCGTGCCGCCTTCTCTAGCGGGCCGCCTCCCTCTCCCGCGGTCGTCGCCGTGCCGTCTTCTCCAGTGGCCGCCGCAGCCTCCTCCTGTGCGACGGTGTGAGCCGCCAGAAGCGACCGAAGTCGTCGCCGTGTCGTCTTCTCCAGCGGGCCGCCTTCCTCTCCCGTGGTCGTCGCCGTGCCGTCTTATCTGCTTCCTGAAGACCAGAACCAACCAGGTGCTCCTTGCTTGATTCTTTTCTTTTGGGGGCGATTTTGGTTGGGGTTTTTCGGGAGAGGTATTGATTTGTCTACTTGGTCCATTGTCTGCTTTTTGAACGATGGATTTTGCTTTTCTTTCTCAGTGTGGGTGTTGGGATCCGTGGGCGGGTTCGGGGAGTCGGCGGTGGCGGCACCGGAGCCACGCTGCATTAGTTCATTAGTTCATTATTACTTTGGTAGCAATTAGCAAAATGAGCTACATCATTTCTGCAGTAGACTGACCGACTAGTCGAGACTAGTCAGTCGACTAGTCCACTAGTCGGTCAAGTCGCCCCCTTGGCGACTCGACTCGACTTTACGACTTAATAACATTGTTGTCGAGTTGGATCTTGGGACACTATCACTGCTAGCTTCGGAGCTTACCTACAGACAATAACACTGCCAGTGTCCCTAGGTACACTAGTACTATGGGCTTTCCAAGATCAAACGCATAATCCCACATCAATTGATAAGGCTTGCTGTGGAGCTCTTATGTTTACACTGTGAAGGGTTCACACCCAATAAATCTGCTTTTACAATAAAATTTGGCCCGAATCTCATCATAAAAACATAGAGACCTAATTTGATATTTGCAAGAATTCTTTAGGAGTTACCATTTGCATCAGCAACATTCCATAAGGCAAGTGCCACAGCTTTTATAACGATATCATTTACTGAAACTTTAATCCCATGTTGCTCTGCAATATTAGAAAGCATTAGGAAGAAAAGTGTTAGTCTTTCTTGTTAGCTGATCACTTAACATATGAAATAAACTAAGAAGAAAAACACACCTTTCAGTTCATTCCTGAAAGCGAGCAAGGGATCCAGTACAACATCTGATGACAATATAACACATCTAATCATGCCAACAACACCATGAAAATTGCAAAATGTGCATGGAATGAACACAAACCTTTGGATAAATATAAATGTGGAGTCGTTTGTTTTGATTCGAGCAATCTTTTTGCAATGACCTACATAATATGAAAATTGTTGGACAGTTTTGAAACAATAATGATAGGGGCATCATACATTATGCACAATAGTGCTGTAATGCACAAACTTGACCAGGTTTATTCTCATAAAAGGTGTAGCTGTTTACTTGCAAGATAGCAACTAGAAAGAAAAATGGATTAATGATACAGAACAGGCTATATAAACTGACACAGCACAAAGGCAGAACCCACCTCAAGCCACAATTAATTATGAGTACTTATACGAGAAGTTTCAGCTTGAAATTATTGATCTTGATCTTAAATATTATGTAAACATAAGATGAAGTTCATGAATAATTTGACCATTTGAGCATAAAACTTTGGACCATCCTACAGCCATCTCTATAGCTAGATACAGGATAGGGGAGTTCAGTGTGGTCAACATTTCCTTCATGGTCCGAAGGTTTCATATACTATTATGGACTTTCACTGGAGCATGCATCCATGGGAAAGAAATACCGTATCACACAGCAAACAGAATCCAGTACAAGGGAAGGGGATGGAGTGAGGGGGTGGAGGCATGCTGACTACATCTTGGAGAAAGTATACCACCATCCCCAACTAAGGCCCAGCCTTACATGGAGGGAGTTTCATCTTTACTCTTCAGCCTGAAGCCACAAGAAAGCTCAAGCTGACCAAATGAGTTACAGCTTCTTGGGCTTCGTGGGGAAGCTCCCTTTGTATTGATAAGCTGAAGCACTTTTCACCAGCTCCTATGAGAAGCCGGCTTCTGGAGAAAGCAATGCTCCCCCAACAAAAATGGCTTGAATGTGAGTGTTAAGAAGCCAACATTGGTGTTTTAGGTAGATCCACTCAAGGAAAAAATCTCCAGTAGCACTACAGATAATCAATAATGTGGATTGCTACCAACAAGGTCAATCAAAAGGTGTGGTGTGAAAGTTTTGGTGTTAACAATTTTAATTTATTTTTGAAGTAAAATTAATGTTTATTAGATAGATCTTGGATCCTCCTACTATTAGAGTTTGTTATGTGCACAGGATAACATAAAGTGCCCATGGAAACCTGAACTATACCTTTCATAATATCTGTTGCTGATGCAACAGAAATGAATACAAAAGTCAAACATGTACCGTGCGGATCTGGGTATTGGGCAAATCTTCATGTGTATCAGTTTTTTGTGCAGTGATGACTGGTTGAGCTTGGGAATCACAAGTTAGGCGAGATGGCGGTGCGGCTGGAGACTTCTTTTCTTTGATTGAACTTGAAGGAGAGCCTGACTTCAATGCAGCCAGAACATCACCTTTCAGAAGAGTGCCACGGGGACCTGACGCTTTCAGTAACGACTCATCCAGACCGTGCTCTCTGATAAGCAACTTAGCTGCCGGGCTGATACGCACCACTGTTGAGCTTTGTTCAGACCCATCGACCTCAACATTTTCTGCTGCATTTGCAGTTGGCTGCTCCTTCTGTTCACCTCCAAAGGAGGTATCAGCAGGTATATTTTTCACATCCTCAGAGTCTTCAACCTTCGCATGGACAGCCAACAGTTAATATGAAAGGTGCTTACAAGCATATGGCATCACTACATCAGTGAAAATTAATGCTGACATTAAAAAAGTGCTTACAATCATATGACATCAGTAAGCAATATGCTGGCATTAAAGTGGAAGGTTCAATGAAAAAAGAAGAAGAAGAAGTCAATTATGGAGCTATACCGTGACAGCAATGGGCTGTCCAACTTGAACATCCTTCGAACCTTCAGGTGCTAAAATCTTGGCCAGATACCTGCAGCATTAAAGGGGTCAGGCAAGATAAAGCAGAGTACACAAATATACATGATAACAAGAGATAAAAGTGACAAAGGAATAAAATAAGAATAAGTGACCAAACACAAACTATACATAGACAAAGAAGCTTGTAATGAAACCATAACACTGTTTAGCAGTTCATTACAAGTTTACAACGTTACAATGTAGTACCATCACAATTGAGGAAAACATTAATATTTTCTTTTGCAAACTATGGCAACCAAGGCAGGCGAGTGATAGGTAGCCTATACATTGTCGTCAGTTGTCACACTAATATCATACTGATAGTAATGGAATCAATTAAACAGTTGCGCAGGAATTACTGAAACCTTCTTCCGTGCATTTTGTTTTAGAGCTTAAATCTATCTGAAGCAGCTACATATTTGATGTGGACTGGCAAAAGTAATAAGGAGAAGAAAGGGGTATACATATTACACTTGATTAAACTTGGAACAATAGACCGAGTAAACCTGTATGGACATCCAATAGACCGAGTAAACCTGTATGGATGAACTATCAACAGGGTTTGGATAAGTCAGCTAGTGAATCATATTAAGGAACGGATAGAAAGGTTACAAAACCTAGTAAAATATTGAGTTTATTTGGAGCTAGAAAATAACGAGTTTGCTTAAATTTGGATGGCAACCTATCCCAAGAGCATTCTGACATGTTCAATCACCGAACGGGAATTCTAATGAAAAACACTTATCCATAGTAACAAAATAACCAGATTACAGCATAGTTTACTATGCTGTACAATTGGAACTGTAACACCACAGTTTTTTTTTTTTTTTACACAGACATACTTGATAAATACTACAATATCTTTCTTGAAACATGTCATGAGAAGAGTCAACAATATTGCTTCAAAGTCAATGGAAAATGCGATAAAAGGACATTACCCCTCTTCAAGGCTTTCAAATTCAAGTGTAGCTTTATCAGTTTCTATCTCACAGATCACATCACCAACCTCAATCTGCAAACAACATGAAACTTTTGAAGATACTACTCAGAACTTATAATTGTAAAACAAGTAAAGAACTATATTGAAAATAGGATGTTCTAGTTATATCATGAAATATTCCATAGCAAAAGCATCACCTTGTCTCCTTCTTGTTTTCTCCACTTTGCAATGTTACCTTGATTCTAATAATAAAGACTACGTTAAAAGTGCCGAATATGTATAAAGGGGAAAAAACACAACGCTGGCATCAAGTATTACTATTACTAATGTTTATCTTTTTACCATAGTAGGGGAGAGTGCTGGCATCCCAACCACCAGATGCGGAGGAAGCCCTGCCAAAGAGATAAGAACAAATTAAGTATAAAAAGGATATTTAAAAATTAGTGCTGCTTTGATCTCGAATTCTCGATATTAGCCACCGGAACATTCCAATAAATTTTCTTGGTGACAGTTAAGTCACAAATATGCAAAGGTAATAAAACAAAAGGAAATTAATGGCAAAAGTAATTAGTCTGCAAATGGATGCGCTTTATCACTACAATATGTTTATAACTATACAGAATTCGGAGTCTAGCTTAGGATACTAACTTCTCTTGGCTGCAAGTAAGGTTCTTTCCTTGTTTGGCAAATTATATTGCAGGACAGTCAAGAAGCATTTAACCACATAAAAATGGGAGTGTCTATACAACATTTGACTATTTTCCAAGGCAAAAATAGTCAGATTTTAGGACGTTGGATGGTGATCCAACGCTCCAGATCTTTTTTTGGAGGAGGTGCTTATATGAGATATTTTTTTTTGAGGGGGTACTTATATGAGTGGATCCGTTGGATAAAGATCCAACGCTCCCAGATCATGTGACTATTTTTGCCTTGAAAAATAGTCGAATGTTCTATAGCACTTCTCCATAAAAATTGGCATTTCCATGATATTTAAGTTTGCAATCTGTACATTTCACATCTTCTGTTGATGCAAACCCACGGATAGATGAATTCCAAAGACTTGCACTATATCAAAGCTATAGAGTAAGAGTTCATAATCTATTAAATATTGTATTTGGTTTGCTTATCTATACTCTATAGATGGATACAGCAATCTGTTCCAACGGATACACTGTTCCAATACATCTACACCAGAAGAACAACATGCATTACCATATTAGCATGATGAATTATGACACTGTACCTGTTGATGAGAACCAACGGGCTTGCATTGCAACCTGCAATGAAAATCCTATAAAGTAGCAATGAGGTGAAAAAAAGGTATTAATCTTTTGACTAACCTTGTAATGTCCACCTAGTGATGCTAGAAGTGAAGACCTGGAAAGAAATCATACTTTTAGAGATGTGAAAAACAAAGCTGCATGTGATCACAAAATAAAGCACTTGCAACTTTTGGCGATATACTTCCTGAAGCACATACTGCAAACTTATCACCACAATTCAACAGTATTCAATTATGAAAAATTAAAAAACCACAATGCATCAGCACATAGTTTGAAGGTACTGGACCAACAAGAGGAACAAGCAAATTGGAGGTGATGGTGACTAGACAGAAGCAGGTCCAGGGAGTACAGGAGACAACTCAATCAATTGGAGAATACCTAAAATGGCTGTAATAGGATAGTGTTTTGTTGTCTCGTTTTGCTTTATGTCTTGGTAGAAGGTGAACCTGTGTTGGGCCTCTTAATAGTTGGAAGTGGGCAGTGGTGTTGGATAATTTTTGTTTTTCTGTGCTTGATACTGCTAAGTTGGAATCCCCAGCCTTGTAAATTTGATACTGCTAAACTGGAATCCCCAGCCTTGTAAATTTCAACCTTTAGCTTTCAGTAAAAGCTGGACTGTTTGAGCTCTTGTCTAAGAATTACTACGTAGTTTGCGAATCCACATTCACAGCTAAACCTTGTGTCAAAATTGGCGACACCGTGGGCAACCAAATAATGCTAAACAGATTCACAACACAACAGAACAGAACAATCCCTGCGACAAATCATCCAATGCTATACCTCGAGGGAGCGCATCGGCCGACCTCCACCAAGGAACCCCTTGCTCGCGCCAATCTGCGGGGGATCAACACCAGCAAATAGTTAAATCGTCGCGCGGACGCAAATCAAAATCTGCACAAATCCATCTATCTATCCATCCATCGGTAGCGTCTAGCATCCAACATCTTACCCGACGAGAAGCGCGCGGATGTTTGCCATCGTCCCGACCAAAACCTCCTCACCAGACGACACCCCGCCTCGGCCCAATTCGCGCAATATCTTGGCGAGAAAAGAATGGAGGACAAAAAAGTTAACGTTCGATCGGATCGTGTTACCCTAACGCAGAAGGAGAGGGGGAAACAAGGAGTTGGAACAATCCAAGTAAGTTAGGGCTTCCTTACCAGCAGAAGAAAGCAGGCTGGACGGATCGGTGGCGCCGGATTTTGGGAATTTGAGAATTGACTCTTGAGAGGAATAGGGAAACTTGGAACCCCGGAGGGGAGGAGGAATGACCGGCACAGCTGACCAAAAAGCCTAGTTCCTTTCGTTGATGGCTCAGCTTTGGTGTATAACTTTTGATTGAAAAAATAGTTATAGTTAAAAGAAACGGTTTTTAGAAGGTATTTCTTAGAAGATATAGTCAGCAGTGAAAAAATGTAAGAAGATATATATATGTGATAGGAGTAAGAGGAGTGGAGTGCGTGATGCACCCATGACTCTTTGGTTTGTCTTCAGAGCTAGAGGTAGAGAAAAAAGTGCAGAAGCAAGTATTTGTATTAATTTTTACTTTTCTAAACAAAAGACAATACGAATAGAGCCAGAGGCCATGCATATCCGATTCATTTGTTTTATCACTCACTCAGGGAACACACAACATAGCGTTTAGAAGCCTAAAATGCTTATACTGCTCCCAACATGTTTAGTGTTGCCGGCCCTCCCACCCCTCAATTCCCTGTGAGAGTATCATGACAGAATTTGGTCTGATCTTCCGATGAGAACGATAACTACGATTGATTGACATGATGTTAACGATAAGGCTACTTGAGCGAAACGACCAAGTCCGTTCTGCAATCGGTACACCACACCCTTGTTGTTATCAACCGTACCAAGAACACGATTGATCTGAATACAAAGTTCAATTCCTGCGAGCAATCGAAGAATAAACAAGAACAAGATAAAGAACAATCTGAATATTGCAAATATCAATTAAGAACACGAAAGAGTTGAGGCATGCGATCGCAATTATTAATCCAGTCGACACAAGAACACACAACGAAGTTTCGCAGTGGAAAACTAATATAAACAAGTCTTCATTACATGGCCAATTTGGCCTCTATTTACAGAGCATGTATGCCCTTGGCATATGGAAACTAATCAAATTATATCTGACTCTATCTCTAATTCTAAAACCAACACTTGTTTTGTTGATTTTGTCACGCACAAAAGGAATTTAGAGATGGGACCAGATCCATTGGAAAGATGATGAGATAAGCTTTCCATTAAGTACTCACCTATTCCAAACGAACTTCAAATGCTAATTTTATGCGCGTTTGAAGTCGATCTTGTCAGGCTGAATCAGTGCCAGATTGTTTTCGTGATTCCGATGTACACAAAAGGAATCTAGGGATGGGGCTGGATCCATTGGAAAGAGGACATCGTAATATTTCAATCAAGTGCTCACATACCTCCAACAGACTCCATATGTAAAATTTATAATCATTTAAATTGGGTGTTGTCTTAGGATGTCAGATTGGATTCCAGAATGTGTTTCACTTGAACTCATACTTGACTTGGAACATGAGCTACATGGTGGACTACCTCCTCATCATGATTCCTAAGTATAAGAAAATCACATGTCTTAGGAAGTGTCGGATTCTCTTTGAAAATATTATTTACTTCTAATAACGAGTTTACCTGATAGTTTAATTGCCGTGCTTTTGCCCTAGTCATTAGTCCCAGAGGTTGAGAGGCGTTGGTGTTTGTATCCGAAAGAATGATGTCTTTATCAGGGTATATGGAATTTAAAGCATAATATGTTTACCCTAAGACAGAAGGAGAGGGGGAAATAAGTAGTTGGAACAATCCAAGTTAGGGTTTCCTTACCAGTAAAAGAAAGCAACCTAGATGGATCGGCGGTGCCAGATTTTGAGAATTTGAGAATTAGCTCTTGAGAGGAATAGGGAAACCTGGAACCCTAGAGGGGAGGACGGTATGGCCGACACAACTGACCAAAAGCCAAGCCACACAATTGGCGTTCATGGTGACTTTTGTTGATGGCTTAGCTATGGCCTTTAGCTTTTGACTGAAAATAAATAGTAATAATTAAAAGAAATATTTTTTAAGATGGGATGAGTGGTGAAAAAGTGATACAAAGATGTGTGCGTGTGATGGGAGCAAGAGGAGTGGAGTGCGTGATGCACCCATAACCTCTGGTTTATCTCCGGAGCGAGATAGTAGCGAGAAGAGTAAAGAGCTGGATGTTTATATTAATTTTTAGCTTTTCTAAATAGAAGCAAATACGAAAATATCACTAGAGGTCACGCATACCAGGTTCCCTTGTTTTATCACTCAGAGGGACACACACAACACAACGTGTAGAAACCTAAAATGCTTAGGCTGCTCCCAACATGTTTAGTGCTGCCGGCCCTCCTCCTAATCAAATTCCCTATGACGGTATATGGAATTGGAAGCATAATATGTCCTGCTTGGGGAGTTGGGGTATATATGTAGTTTTCTATACTGCTATTGCTGGTATATTGTGCATATACTGTTCATCTGTATCTTTCTGCACTGTCGTTACCAGATAAGATGCTGCTTCTTTATCTTGAATCTATTAACTTGCTAACTTGGTTTAGGGCCTATTTGGCAACGGCTGCGGCTTATAGCTTTTGGCTGAAATTTTTGAATTTTAGCTGTTTACGGTACAGATTACGAAGAGATAAATACTCACTTGCGATTTTGGATGGTACAGATGTTAGGCTTTTAACGTGTACATCGTTTAAGTTGTAGACCACATCTTGAAAAAATACTCCGTTTGAAAGTTAGGTACTGTAGCAAAAGCTAAAAGCCGTCAGCTTCGGAGGAAAAGAACAGGCCCTTAGTTGTTTGGTGATGCGCATGCTTTCCATTTCTTTCAATATCCCGAATACCAATTAGCTTCTGTAATAGTTACTGTCCATGGTGGATGTGAGAAACTTTTCAATTTGGAAAATTTCATTTGTGCATGAGAAAAAGGACAGTTTTAGATAATAATACCATTTTCTCACTGACATGGAACTGGGCCCATTTGTCAATGTCATAGCCAGTGGCATCTTTTTACTGCAGCTTTTCAAGTGCTATAGATGAAAATTTTTCAATGTAGAAATAAGAGGCTGCTTCACATGTCTTATTTTTAGTATATTTGTTCCCGTTAGTTAACATACCAAACATCTATAGATGGACAGTAGAAAATGTTCAGATCCAAAAGGGAACATAAGATAGCAAACCAAGACCAGAGCGCATAAATTGCACGTTCATCCTTATCATTCCAACATAACCAATGGTCATGCAAGATGCATGGATGCATCCCGATCTCAGAATCCGAACCAGTTGCATGCAAGAGACGTATCAACCCATCGGATTCTGGCCCTGCACACATCAGATCAGTCACACATGCCAAAGGCTGGCTACTCGACAGAGCTTCCATTCCTTTTGGGATCATGGGCTTCTCCCTTTTTCTACTTTTTGCTGTTTGGCTTTACCCCTTTACCGCATTCCAACAGGAATTTTGCAAAAAAGGAGAGAAATTCCCCAGGGTGATCACCCGGCCAAGTTAACTCTACTTTTAGGACGATGTTAACTGGCTTGTTTGAGATTATTGCGTTATGTCGTGCATTCTAGTTAGTTATGGGAATGTTTACCCATTCATGTAAGATTTCGTTGTTATAGCTCAAAAACAAGGGAAAATTTTGTTACTACCACTCAAAATGCGTGCAATATCATTTCCACCTTCGAAAATCTACTCATTTTGTTTTTACCATCCTTTTGTCAGTACATATTTCGCTTTTGTCACTCCGTCCACTCTTTCGTTAATTCAACGGAGGTTGATATGGACCAACTAGTAAACTAGCTGATTTGTAGGGTGGCCCGATCTTTACGGTACGAATAGCAATGAATTCTCCTTGCTTCTTGCGGCTTGGTTGTAGACCCCTCCTTCCCTAGCGCAGCAAACAAGAAGAGAAGTCCTTTCTTGCGGCTGACAAGAAAATTAGAGTTTTGGGACCTCTTTGGTTCCTTCTTCCCTCTCTTGCAGTTGAAGATGGGTATTAGGGTTTCAGCAAAACCCTAACTCTTCTCCCTTTTTGCGACAGAGATAGCAGCAAGTCTTCTTCTTCCTTGCGATGATGTAGATGGATAGTATGGATGAAATTGCGCTAGAACAGCAAGATGCCAAAATAGAAGCAATCAACTTGGTCCTTTCAAACCGTGGGCAGCAATGGCCATGAATTGACAAGGATGAATCGTGTAGATTTAATTCGACAACTCAAGAACGAAGTTCCTGATCTGCACTATCGCTCTTAAACCCTACTTGGGAAAATCTCAAGAAGAACATGCATAATGGCGCTGTAAAACCTCCATGGCATTTTCTGGTTTTTCTCTCTATTCCACATGTCCCCTTTACAAGGCCTAAGCCATGGACTTATATTGGCACCCAATGGTGCGGACAACTCATTACACATGCACGGCCTATGGCCTAATCCAATTCTGTCACGCACCTTACTAGCTTAAGGCCGAAACAACTCCTATATCATATGTATCCTAACATATATCTAGAACTCTATAATCTGAACACAAAAGGTAAATTACATCTGGAATTTGAATCTGTTTTCAAGGGAAATTCGGATCCAAATTGCTCCTGCGTGGAATCGCGTGAGAAGGCTTGGTCCAGCTTCTTCCTGGCTCTCCTCCTGGCTCCTGGCTCTCCTCCTGGCTCCTGGCTCAGCATCAATTCCTGGCTCAAGTCTTTCTTATGTTGCCAACTCAGAAGCCCTTCTCTCTCTTGATCTCTCTCTTGATGCACATGGCTGAATATGGGAGGCCCACTCAGATTGGGCCAAGAGAACCTACACAAATTGCTTTCCTTCACTTGGGCCAACCGAATTAGCTTTCTATTCAGACTCTACTTCCCAATCCGAGTTAGCTTGCTTTCCACACGACTTGGACTTGGTTTCCAACTCCACGTTCCTGGCTTGAGCTTCTTAGCTGGCACGGCTTGGACTTGGTTTCCAACTCCACCTTCCTAGCTTGAGCTTCTTAGCTGGCATGGCTTGGACTTGGTTTCCAACTCCACCTTCCTGGCTTGAGCTTCTTAGCTAGCACGGCTTGGCTTGCATTACCTAGCTTCCCTCTTTCTTTTGGCTCAAGAAATAACGTACTGCTTTCTCCAACCGAACACCACATGGTTTCCTTCCTCTCGCGCTCTCGTGACTAGCTCATCACGTGCCATATGGGATTGTTGTAGGGGTGGCCCCCACCTAAACCCAGCTGGCCTGTTAGGAGGTTGTAAAGCCCAAAGATGGGGCATGTACAATGACACATCCAGGGGCACAGTCCATGGTCGCCGCGGCTCCGACGGTCCAACCGGGTGCGCCGATGGTCTGCTGATGGCCATCGGTACGCTCCGGCGGGAGCTAGTGGACCTCTACAGAGTCGTGCGGAACATACAAGAGGCTCGAAGCCGGAGCGGGCGGACAGCCGTGAGGTCCCTACGTCCAGTCGTGTCCCGCTGCGACGTGTGGACCCGGAGCCCCCTCTCTACGGGCCTACAACTGTCGACATGGCTGGAGGGCTTCCAGTTCCCTAGTGCCATCGAGCCATACAAGGGCGACACGGACCCTCGGGAGTTCATGCGCGTGTACGAGACCGCCATCGAAGCTGTAGGCAGAGACGACACCACCAAGGCGAAGGGGCTCCCCCTCACGCTGCAGGGAGTGGCGCTTTCTTGGTTTTTTACCATAGAGCCGAACTCCATCTACGCGTGGGAGCAACTCCGCGATCGCCTTTACAACAACTTCCAAGGGAACTACGTTGAACGTGTCGATGCAGATCAGCTCTTCGCAGTTAAGCAGAAACCCTCGAAGAAGCTCCGGGAGTATTTCAAGCTCTTCGCAAAGGTCCGCTGCCAAGTTAAGGACGTCAACGAGACGACAATCATCAATGCAGTAGTACAAGGCCTCCGCCCGAGACCGCTAGCCGAGTACAACGCACAAAAGCCAATCACGACAGTGGCGAAGCTCTTCGACAAGATGGAGGAGTATGCTAGGGCCGAGGAAGACGCGCGCAGGTGCCAAGGCGAAGACTCTGACACCAATCAGGCGCGGGGCACGACGAAGAGCGGAGATTCGCCGAAGGGAGACTCTCCGAAGGGCAAGCGCAAGCAAGACCATCGAAGGGTGCCCCTGAGCACAAGGACGCCTAGCACAAGGACTCGTTGGGCTGACAAGCCCAAGCGTGGACAACACAAGTCCCGGAGAGCCCGCTACGTCTTTGACATTGAGAGCAGCTCCGAGGACAATGCCCCCGTCGGCCGCGGTTGGGGTCGCTGGGGCCGGGGGCGGGGGCGCGACCAGGGCCGCGATGATAGGGCCCGTGCAAAACACAACGACCAGCCCTACGGTCTGTGGTGCGAGGTGCACGGCTGAGGTGGCCATGACACGTGCGCATGCACCACCATCGCGGCGCTTCGACAGAGCGTTGCCAGGGATAGAACCCTCGAGGTGCGGCCGCCCATCGTAGCCCACGTCTAGCAACCCCCAAAGGGCTCCATGCGAATAAAAGATCACGGGTTACAGCCCCAGGGGGGACCATTGCGGATTCAAGCCCACGTGCAGCAGCCGCAGGATGGCCCCCCTACGGAACCAAGCCCTAGAGGGAGCCCAACACCGGGTTATAAACGTCATCTCCGGGGGCTCCTCGCTGCATTTCGCCTCGGCGCGGCAGCAGAAGGCCTACGCGCAGAGGCTGCACCACATGGCAGCATACCCGGCGCAGGTACCGCTGGACTGGGCACGGCACGACATTACCTTCATGTCCACAGATGCTGAGGGTGTGGAGTTCCCCCATCAAGACCCCCTGGTCATCCAGGTCGCCATCGCGGGATGCGACATCAAGCGCGTCCTAGTCGATGGAGGAAGCTCCACGAACATCTTGTTCGCAATGGCCTTAGACCAAATGGGGATCCCTCGAAGCCGCTTAGGTCCCTCGAGAATCCCATTATAGGGCTTCGGAGGTCAGCTGCTGGGGGCGTTGGGCCAGATATGCCTGCAGGTCTCCCTCGAGAGAGAACAACGTGAGGAGCGAAGACATCACCTTTGACATCGTCGACATTCCGTACCCTTACAACGCCATATTGGGGCGGCCAACCCTCAATTCCTTCGGGGCAGTCCCACATCACGGCTTTCTATGCATGAAACTTCCGGGCCCGTGGGGTATCATCACCACCCACGGCAACCAGGATATAGCCCGGCGTATAGAGCTTGGTGCCCGAGGCCCGCATCGCAAAGGCCCTTGGCGGCTCCAAGAAGCACCTCGTCGGCCTCCTGCTTGGGGCACCCCGGCACCAGAGGCTCCCCGTGAGCCCCACCTCGCCACCTCGGCAACAGCAGTCGATGCTATCCCCATCCTCGAGCGATTGTGGTCAGTACCCTGTCTTTTGTAATCGTTCACCCGCGCAAACGGGAGATCAATAAAGTCCACCGTTTGCGAAACTTGTCATATTTTGTGCAAAGACGCACGGAGTCTCTCCTCTGCGCGCACACTCCACGAGTATAAACAAAGACGCGCGGTAGCCCGTGGGATGCGCGCACTCTATGGAGTATAAATAAGACACGCGATAAAAGCGTGCACTCTCCGTGAGTATAAATAAAGACGTGCGGTAGCCCGCGGGACGCACGCACTCTACGGAGTATAAATAAGATATGCGGTAAACGTGCGCACTCTCCGTGAGTATAAATAAAGATGCGCGGCAGCCCGCGGGACGCGCGCACTCTACGGAGTACAAATAAGACACGCGGGGGGATGCCCCTGCACACTCTATGGAGTATAAATAAGACGCGGATGTTATCCCTGCGCACTCTACGGAGTATAAATAAGACGGATTTTCCCACGCACGCGTGGAAGTTGTCCCTGCGCGTACTCTCCGAAGAATAAATAAGACGTGGATGATAATCCCACGCACTCTACGTAGTATAAATAAGACACGGATGTCCCTGAGCACTCTACGGAGTATAAATAAGACGCAGATGTTCCCGTGCACGCGTGGATGTTGTCCCTACGCGTACTCTCCGGAGTATAAATAAGACGTGGACGATGATCCCACGCACTCTACGGAGTATAAATAAGACACGGATGTTGTCCCTGCGCACTCTACGGGGTATAAATATGACGCAGATGTTCCCGCGCACGCGTGGATGTTGTCCCTACACGTACTCTCCGGAGTATAAATAAGACGTGGACGATGATCCCACGCACTCTACAGAGTATAAATAAGACACGGATGTTGTCTCTACGCACTCTACAGGGTATAAATATGATGCGGATGTTCCCGCGCACGCGTGGATGTTGTCCCTACGCGTACTCTCCAGAGTATAAATAAGATGTGGATAATATTCCCACGCACTATACGAAGTATAAACACCACACGCAAGCGCCAGCTCCGCTGCCACCACCTCGAAGGGTAGGGGACGGAACGCGTACCACCTCGAAGGGTAGGGCGCGCGCGTGCGTCTACTCCGACTAGGCGCTAGCTCCGCTGCCACTACATCGAAGGGTAGGGGACGAAGCGCACGCGCGCCTACTTCGACCACCACCTCGAAGGGTAGGGGATGGAGCGCGCGCGCATCTACTTCTGCTAGGGGCCAGCTCCGCTGCCACCACCTCAAAGGGTACGAGACGGAGCGCGCGCGCGCGCGTGTCTACTTAGGCTAGGCGCCAGCACCGCTGCCACCACCTCGAAGGGTACGAAACGGAGCACGCACGCGTCTACTTTGGCTAGGCGCCAGCTCCGCTGCCACCACCTCGGGACGGACCACACACACATCTACCTAGCGTGTAGGCATTTGCGAAACACAGGTCCTACGAGTCCACCGGAGATAAGCGCGATCGTGAAAAATGACGGGGACACATACGTTAACCAAAGTCCTTTGTACCCTCGTCGGAGAATGTTTACAAGGGGGGTCGGTAAGGACCAAACGTACAAACATCCTCGGATGTTCAGAGCCGCTACTCGGGCGGCTCCTCCTTAACATACGTCCGCGCTGAAGCCTCGCCCGAGGAGGCCTGGGCCGTCCAGAAGTTCAGCGATTCTTCGGTCCACCACCAGTGCCGAAGACATCGTCGGGTCACGAGGTCAGAGACAAGCGGCGGTCCCTATTAAGTAGCTGCCCAGAGCGCAGCAATACACGCGGTTACAACACAGGGAAAGCTTCCACTTTATTCACAAAAAGGGGGGTACATACATTGGAACGCACGCCTACACCGGCATCACACCTATGGGTTCGCTCTGTGCCCCGCAGTAGCGGCGCCGTCTCTGCCGCACTGAGGAACTTCGTCGAGCCATTGGCTGAAGTTCCCTTCGCCGTGCAGGGTCCGTCGCAGCTCTAGCTTCGTCGCCGCCTCCCCAATATAGTCCCAGATCCTTTCATGGAAGGCCCGGACGGGCCGGACAAAGCAGGCGCGCGCTGACATCACCCGTCTCGGCGGGCATCTCCGCCGGATCGGCCGGTGGTCGACATGCCGGCAGCCTCGGTGATGAAGCAGCGCAAAGGCTAGGCGCGAGGTCACGAAGGAGCAGTGATTGCTGAAGGATTTGGCGGTGCCGAGGGCGAGGTTGGAAGCCTCCGTGATTCGACGAAGCGTCCGAGACAGCTCTGCAGGGCCGAAGGAGCGAGGGGGCACTTCGGCGATAAGGTCCTTGAGGGTGCCCTCTAGAGCCAGCATGGCATCCCACACCGCCACCGAGGCATCGCCCAGAGTTCGGTCCCGTTCCCCAAGAGATACAGTAAGGCGGCCTGTCTCCTCTTCTAGCGCAGCAATTTGCTGGAGCAGGCCGTCCCGCTCCTCCACTGCCGCTCGTTGTGCCGCCTCGGCGGCCGCTCGCCGTGCCGCCGCCACGAGCGCCTCGGCGTCTAAAATCGCCTTCGCGCGCTCCGTCTCCAAACGTTGGATGCGGTCGTCCTTGGCGAAGTGCGCCTCCTCGGCCGCGCGAAGGGCCTTTTCGGCGGCGTCCCCTGCCGCGGCCATGAGCCGCCCGCAACGCCCGGCCAAGGGTGAGGGTCTACACAGCGCAACAGTCAACAAACTTCTAAATGACCACGCATAGCTCAAGGTCGAGTACTCACTCGTATCTCCGAGGCCTCCAGCGCGCCTCCCAGCAGCTTCGACCCACAAGTCGGCGCCGCTGCCGATCCGTGTTCGCGTTCGCGCCCGCCACGCCCCAAAGACCTCACTTGGGATGAAGTCTGCTAGGCCCGGATGCATGGTCTCCGCGATAACAATCTTGATGGTGCCGGGTGTCGATCCCAAAGGAACACCCTCGCCCCCCGAAGATTGTCCGCACTCGGGAGACCGTGCCACTGCGAAGGGACGCAGTGGTTAGAACCCAATGGACGCGCTGTAGGATTGTGCGAAGGTGGGTGGGCTTACCTCCGGCACCAACTGACGGGCTCTGCTGGGGCGTCGCTTCAGCCTCGGAGGGAATCGCAGGAGTACCAGCGCCCCCCCTAGGAAGTCGGCTCCCCAGGCCGGGGGGCCTGCAGGTGGTAGTCTGGCTCCAACAGGCCCCTGACCCCGATCACCGCGGGTTCAGAGGGAACCACAGGGATGCCAGACAAGGGGGCCTCCGTGTCGGAGTCGGACTCCCATAGGCCCCTGACCCTGGTCGCCATAGCAAACCCCCTCTTTGGATGGGTGGGTGACCGCACGCATGGCCTCTTCGCCTTCGGAGAATAGGGCGAGGACTCCGCCGTAGCTGAGGACCCCGCCCTGGCAACTACTGCAGGTGACGGCTCCGCCTCGGCAACCGACGCAGGTGAGGAAGCTTCCCCCCTCGATTGTCTGCACTGCACTCTTGGCCCTTGGCACCGCCCAAGGACCCCTCGCCCTCGTCTTCGCCACCCGCTTCCAGTTCCGAATCAACATACTTCGCCGAGTCAGAGTCAGCATCCGCCACACCATCGGCCCTGACAAAGCCAATAGGAGCGGCAGCTGACGTACCAAGTACGATCGCGGGAGACCGAGCCCTCCGGCGAGACGGCAGTCATTTTCCCTTGACATCGTCGTCTCGGCGGCGAGGTTGGCTTGGGGCCGGAGTGGCACGCTTCGGCACGTGAATGCTCAGGGCTTCGCACACACGGTTTATCCGCCTCAGCTTTGCCTCCGCGGTTGCAGCTACACGCAGGCTATGCTCGTTGGTCATATACGGTCCGAAGAACACGCCTACTGCACGCTCCGCGTCCCCCAGGAGAAGCCCTACAGACGAGAAGAGGCGAAGTTAAAAAGGCGGAGCCCAATAGGGGGAAGGGAAAAAGTGAGGCTCCACCAAGACTTACGAGGGTTGGAGGGTCTCGGCAGTGAGGATACGGACAGGCGAACATTATCGCGCCGAAGCACCCCAGGGGTGATGCGCCACCCATCGGTAAGCGGTGCCACGCCATACATGACGAACTCCTAGGCGAGGTCGCGCATGTTGAAGTGGGCGGTGATCCCCACAAGCCTCCGCGCCCTCCGCTTGTCCTCGTCATCGATCGGTGTGCCAGGCGTGGTATTAAACGACACCGGCCAACCCATGCACTCGAGGCCACTACCGCTCGCCACACGATGGTAAAACCATCGTTTCATCCAGTTCGGCTCCCATTTTGCCCGAGTCGAGTTGGCGGGGAAGATTTTCCCGCACGGCGACCGTAGGACGAAGTTGACGCTGCCGAAGTTGGAAAATGTTCCCCCTCTCAGCTTCTTCGGCTAACACCGTACGTCATGGAGAAACACGAACAGCGAGGCGTTGGGCCAACATGCCTCCGTCGCGAGGCCCAAAGAGACAAGAAGACGGCTATCACGTTCGAGTCATATCGCCACCGCACGGCAAGGTTCGCAAGACATCACCGATAATCATGGTGGCCGGGATGCGAAGCCCGGCTTCAAAGAAAGCGACGAAGACGATCGCCTCCGACTTCTCAGGGTGTGGTTCTGTCTCGTCGCTGGCGGGCAATCGCATCTCACGGCGGTCCAACAACCTCCCTTCGCGCAACAGGGTGCGGATCGTCTCCTCCGTCGTGAGCGTCGGGCCCAAGACGCGGGAACACGAACCTTCCATTTTTCTCCATCGCCACCCACCATCTGTCTACCAGCGATGACTCGCGCCCCTCAAGCGTGTACTCCACCTCAAGCGGTGGCGACCGCCGGGATGAGGTGCTACCGCCAGCTTGTTGAGCGTGTTCCTCATCGTGAGCCATTGCCCTCCAAGAGCTAAGCGGCGCTGGGAGCACCACGAGGCGCAAGAAAGCAAGGGACCGGGAGGTAAGAGGAGAACACCGACACGGTGCCAAAGGGGGCATTTAAATCCCACACCGCTGGCAAGTCTAACTAGCGGAAGACAGAGTGCTCACCTCCCCCACAATGGGCAAGCGCAATCAATGGAAGCCGACGTGGCACAGTCGCCCACGCGCATCATGCCTTGTCAGAAATGGACGCACGACCACGGTTGTGCGGCAACTTGACAAGCGCACGACGCGCCAATCGCGTTCTGCCACACGTCCACTCCCTCGGGAATGAACGCAGTAATGGATTGCGCGAAGGCTACGATAGCAGAAAACAAAACTTTTCTACCGCGCACACAAGAACATCATGCTTAAGGAGGATCATGGATCGTTACCACTAGACGCCAGCAATGAAGAAGAGTTGGAGAAGCCGATCCAACCACGCGTCGAGGTAGTAGTGGAAGTAGTCGATCGTCCCGAACCGATCGTCTCCTCCACGCGATCAACCACACCACGAGCGGATCCAATCAGAGGTTGTTGATGCCGATCAACGCCGCAACGAGCGCCGCCTCCCGGTATCCACACGTCCGGGATCGAACGCCGATCGCGAGTGTACCAAAGACTCATGAGCGCCTAGGGTTTGGCTCGGAGGTGGCGGCGTGGTTTAGCTCGGGATTATCGGATGTGTTCCTCACCCTCGCCTCCATATATAGACCTCCTCACTTGGGCCTCGTGGACCGAGGCCCAATAGGAATCTATCCGGATCTCTATCCGAATTGAGCCCATATCCGAATCACATTCGAATTAGTGTTCCAACCCGTTAAGTGTGCGACCACAGGTTCACGTATACTTGGTCGCGACCGTAAACACCTTTCCGGTCACCGTGTTAATAGCGGCCTCTAGTAAGACATATTAACCCCAAAGTATACGTAAAGATCATATCGGTTTGAACTCGTAATGTTCTCATGTACTAATCCCTTTGCCTCACGATATAGATTAAGCTCAAGGCGAGACTGTGTCATCCTCTTAATAGCTCAATCACTCTCTCGATTCCGTGATGGATTATAAACTCGTGATTGACTCCTCAATCACCTTGGCATGGCCATGCACTTTCATAATCCATTACATCGAGGGGCCCAGATATCTCTCCCATAAGGAGGGCAAATTCTATCTTGATCATTTACATCCCACTACATGTTTCATGGCAAACCCAAAGACTACTTTTATGACTACCCGATTCACGGAGTAGTGTTTAGTAGTCCCAAAGTAGCTACTACGCATCTTGGGAACCATGATGATCTCAAGTCTAAGGATTCCACATAAACACTACTTGAGACCAACCGATGACACATGGAATCTCTGCGGTGTCTCATGGCGGGTCTATCCAACATATGTTCACTAACACATGTCCATATTATTGATTTGGTATCTCCATACCATGATCCATGAGACATGATCATCAATCAATACATATGTCGATCTTTGAATCATATTTGTTCCTCATATGAAATATAATCGTGGATCATTTAGAAATAGCAACATTTTGGCATTAAGAGTCTCATGAATAAGTCACATACTCATTGATCAATAATGATAATGTCTATTTCAAGGAACAAAGCAATGTATCATAAACATAGTATGTGATATATTCAACATCTCCATGTTGCCTCTAGGGCATATCACCAACAGCCTCCCACTTGCACTAGAGTCAACCATGTAGGTATCTAATACCCATTGCCCTAGTGTGAGCCTCATGCTTTGGTGGGAAGCGGCTTTGTCAGCGGATCCGCAATGTTCAAATCCGTGTGTACTTTGCATATCTTAACATCGCCTCTCCACAATCTCGCGGATGAGATGAAATCGCCGTAGAATGTGCTTGGACTTACAGTGCGATCTAGGCTCCTTGGCTTGCATGAATGGCTCCACTTGTTGTCACATGAGGTCCATTGGGTGGAGGCACTAGCCATCACACCAAGTTCGAAACAAATTTCTTGATCCAAACAGGTCTCTTTAGCGACTTGAGCCGCTATGTACTCGGCTCACATTGTAGAATCAAGAACTGTCTCTTGCTTGGAACTCTTCCACTCACCGCACCGCCATTCGTGCGTAACACAAATCCAGATTGCGATCTAAAATCATCTTTGTCGGTTTGGAAGCTAGCATCGGTGTAACCATTTACAACGAGCTCTTCCTCACCCCATAGACGAGGAACACATCTTTAGTTCTTCTCAAGTACTTCAAGATGTTCTTTACTGATAATCCAAAGGACTTTCACGGATCGACCGTATCTACTTGTAGCACTTAAAGCATACGAGACATCCGGGCGTGTACAAAGCATGGCATACATAATGGATCCAATAGTCAAGCATATGGAATCGCATTCATTTTATCCCGCTCATCGGTGTACTAGGACACCGATTCTTACTAAGATTTATACCATGTGACATAGGTAGGAAGCCTTTCTTGGAATCCTCATGTTGAACCTTTTCAACACCTTGTCAATGTACGTATCTTGGCTTAATCCAATCGACCTTTTGATCTATCTCTATAGATCTTGATGCCTGAATATATGCCGCCTCCTAAGTTTTTCATAGAAACTATTTTCAATGAAGACTTAATGATTCGAGCATAGGAATGTCATTTCGATCAATAATATGTCATCCACATATAAGACCGTAAACACGAGTGCGCTCCCACTAGCCTTTTGTAAACACAAGGCTCTTCTTCATTCTTGATGAAACCAAACCCTTTGATTACTTCATCAAAGCGAATGTTCCAACTCCGAGATGCTCGCTTTAATCCATAAATGGATCTTTGCGACTTGCATATCTTTCTAGTCGATTGCGGATCGACAAAACACGTGGGTGTGTCATGTACACATCCTCACTCGATTTCCATTAAGGAAAGTCGTTTGACATCTATTTGCCATATTTCATAGTCGAAATAAGCGAAGAATCGCTAGAATGATCCGAATAGACTTTAGCATTGCGACGGCGAAAAGTTTCATCATAATCAACACCTTGAATTTGTTTGAAACCTTTGGCCACCAATCGCGCTTTATAGATGTGAACATTTCCATCTATGTCTATCTTTTCTTGAAAACCCATTTGCACTCAATGGTTTTAACACCATCGGTGGATCAACCAAGTTCCAAACTTGATTCTTGTGCATGGATTCAATTTGGATCTCATGGCTTCAAGCCATTTCTCGTAGTCTGGTCCCACCATCGCTTCTTCATAGGTCTTAGGCTCATCGTTGTCTAACAACAATATGTCCCGTTGTTGAGTAGTCAAGAACATGTACCTCTCGGTGCACGACGTGACCTCTCGACCTACGTGGTGCGGTGTGTCCACAACAGGTTCTTCAACAGCTTGTTCATCTGTTGTGGTTCTCAGGGCTGAAACGTTTTCGGTGTTTCTCGAATTTCTTCAAGTTGCACCATGCTCCCACTATCCCTTCTTGAGAGAAATTCTTTCTCTAAGAAGACACCATGCCAAGCGACAAACACTTTGCCTTCTTCTTGATTATAGAAGTAATATCCTTCGTTTCCTTAGGATACCCGATAAAGAAGCATTTATCGATTTGGGACCGAGCTTATCGATTGTAAACGTTTTACATAAGTCTCACATCCCCAAATCTTAAGAAAAGACAAGCTAGGGCGTTGTCTGTCCACATCTCATATGGTGTCTTTTCTATCGATTTTGATGGAACTCGCTTAGTGTGAAAGCGGCTATTTCAAGAGCGTACCCCAAAAGACAACGGAAGATCATCATGGCTCATCATGGGCGCACCATATCTAATAAGGTGCGATTTCTCGTTCGAGATACCCCATCCCATTGAGGTGTTCCAAGTGAGTCAATTGTGGAACAATTCCACAATCCTTCGAGATGATTACCTAACTCATGGCTCAAATACTCGCCTCCACGATCGGATCGTAGAAACTTGATTGTCTTGCCTAAATGATTTTGCACTTCATTTTGGAATTCTTTGAACTTTTCAAAGGATTCGGACTTATCTTCATCGGTAGATATATCCATATCTACTAAAGTCATTAGTAAAAGTTATGAAGCATCGAAAACCACCTCTGGTCGTTGAGCTCATTGGTCCACATACATCGAATGTACGAGTGCCAATAAGTCACTTGCCTGTTCACCTTGACCGGTGAAAGGTGCTTTTGTCATCTTGCCAAGTAAACAAGATTCGCATGTCTCAAATGATTCAAAATCAAATGAGTGCGAGATACCATCTCTATGGAGCTTCTCCATGCGTTTCTCATTTATGTGACCTAAGCGGCGGTGCCAAATAAGCGTGGGATTCAAATCATTTGATCGTTGCCTCTTTGTATTAATGTTATAGACCGATGACTCTTCAAGAGTAAGAACATATAACCCATTCACCAATGGAGTATGACAATAGAACATATCTTTGAAATAAAGAGAACAACCATTGTTCACGATCTAAAGTCATAACCTTCGCTTGTAAACATGAAGCGAAATAATGTTCTTGGAAAGAGATGGAACACAATAACAATTATTCAATTCCAAAACTAATCACGAAGGTAAAGACAATGGCATGGTGCCAATGACCACCGACAACTTTTGCTCCATTGCCAACGCGAATATCCACTTCGCTCCTCCTCAAACTTCTACTTCTTCTTAGCCCCCGCAACGATTTGCAAATGTGAGCAACCGATCCGTTATCAAATACCCAAGAATCGATAGATGAAGTAGCAAGATTGATTTCTATAACATTTATACCGAGCGAAGTCGTATTCCTTCTTTTCTCAAGATCCTCCAAGTACTTTGGGCGTTCCTTTTCCAATGTCCCGATTGCTTACGAGTAGCAATCGCATCGAGAGCGAGCCCTTCTTGACTTGCTTGGCCTTAGAACCGCCGCGATCTCATCGGAGCTAACTTTCTTTGACCGCGCTTTTCTTTACATAGGGCTTGCCCTTGCCTTTCTGCATCATCACATGATGGTCGTTTTTCTTAATGCTTTCCTCGGTGATTTTAGCATCCCATGCAACTCGGCCAAGGTCTTGTCCATGTTGTTCATGTGATAGTTCGAATGAATGACTCAAAGCTCGAGGGAGCGATCAAGAATCACATCGATAGCCAACTCTTGGCTAAGGGAAAACCAAGCTTTCCGGACTCTCAATGTAGCCAATCATCCTAATCACATGAGGGTCGACGGATTCCTTCGCAAGCACTCGCACGCAAACAAGGACTTTGAAGTGTTGAACCTCTCACCCTTGCTTGGTTCTCAAACATACCACGCAACCCCACAATGATATTGTAGGCATCGTGTTCTCATATTGCTTCAAGCTCGAGAGGACATTGTGGCAAGCATGAGACACTCACATCAAGGTAATCATTCGTTTGCTTCTCATAAGCTTTCCGTGCGACCACGGTAGCATTATCGTGCAAGTCATCGGGATAAGGAGACTCAAGGACATACTCCTTGCGCTCTTGCTTGAGAACAATTCTCAATTTGCGATACCAATCCAAAAGTTCGTTCCATTGAGTTTTCTTTCTCAAGAATAGATCGCAAATTAAAAGAACTGGATGCGGCATTAGTTGACATGATCTACAACAAAGAATACGCAAAGTTTAGCACTATGTTTATGTTCATCTTTTATTAAACTATTTAACAAAAGACTCCCACTATGTGTTTTGCAACAAAACTCCTCTAAGTTACATAGTGGGTCAAGATCCTCATTTCATTAGTTCCTAGTGAGCTTTGGCATCACGGCTAGAAGACTAGTGACATGGGTAAGCAACACCTTGCTAATCACATCCCTATGTGACTCTTGTTTGTTGGGTGACATCAATATGTCCCGCCCCAACCTATGCTCCAAGGTCCAAAACTGTTTGACAACCTTGTTAAGTAAACCAATACTATGCATGTGGATGTCGACATCCACCCTATTAGATCAAGATAGTTGATGGTACTCGCTTTGGCGGACCTACCAAACAATGATCATGATTCTTATAAGTAGCGACAATTGGAAGGGCATCAAAACAAATTCTTAATTTTTCTTGAGAGAAGCTATTCTATCATGAAAAACTAACCCTTAGTTGGTATGGCATGAAAGAATAGTATGACAAGAAATAAACATCACATGCATATAATCACATTATCTTGTGAATGGTATGGCATTTTGTATCGTAGTGGTCGCCATCGCCATGGTTCCACGGTGATATTCTTCGCCACACTTCTTGTCCTCTTTGTCATCATGCTTGAAGCCTCCATAGCAAAGAACTAAACTATTACAACTAATAGGTAGCAAATGAATTACATGAGGAGCTCAAGCATCACAAGTCGACACGCAGTCGTTATACAATTAAAACGACCTAAACCCTACTGTGATTAATACGACACACAGTAGCCAAAACACACATGCATCACATATGCATCTATGCCATACCATTCACATCATTCCTGCAAAAACAAGTTAGCGTAGAACATATTCTACCGCCGACATGAATGTGTTTCTATAACAATCTATGCGTGAAAACCTCACGAATTACATAGATCGCATCTATGAAATCGCTATGAAAATCTCATCGGCCGATCAAATCAACCCAAATCGAGCCATTCAAAATGTCTCAATTTTCATTAGATCAATCACATCAATCATCGCGATCGGTATGCTTGAGGAGACCGCAACACAAGACCTCGATCCGTTGGCTCAATCTCTCGATGTCTTGCAGCTAGCCCGATGGTGTTACCGGTAGGTAGGGGCAAGTCGCGCGTACATCAAAGAAGGAGCACGAACTAATCTTTTGGCCACATGATGCTATCAACTCATACATATTCCAACCCCTTATGACCGATTGATCTAGTCCGTAATAGATCCAATCTATTACAACCGCATATCAACATATGCGCCGATCCGGATCGCAAACTAAGCAAGATGGCTCGATACCACTAATGGATTGCGCGAAGGCTACGATAGCGAAAAACAAAACTTTTCTACCGCGCACACAAGAACATCATGCTTAAGGAGGATCATGGATCGTTACCACTAGACGCCAGCAGCGCATGAAGAAGAGTTGGAGAAGCCGATCCAACCACGCGTCGAGGTAGTAGTGGAAGTAGTCGATCGTCCCGAACCGATCGTCTCCTCCACGCGATCAACCACACCACGAGCGGATCCAATCAGAGGTTGTTGATGCCGATCAACGCCGCAACGAGCGCCGCCTCCCGGTATCCACACGCCCGGATCGAACGCCGATCGCGAGTGTACCAAAGACTCATGAGCGGCTAGGGTTTGGCTCGGAGGTGGCGGCGGTGGTTTAGCTCGGGATTATCGATGTGTTCCCTCACCCTCGCCTCCATATATATAGACTCTCACTTGGGCCTCGTGGACCGAGGCCCAATAGGAATCTATCCCATCTCTATCCGAATTGAGCCCATATCCGAATCACATTCGAATTAGTGTTCCAACCCGTTAAGTGTGCGACCACAGAGGTTCACGTATACTTGGTCGCGACCGAAACACCTTCCTGGTCACCGTGTTAATAGCGGCCTCTAGTAAGACATATTAACCCCAAAGTATACGTAAAGATCATATCTACCGAACACGTAATGTTCTCATGTACTAATCCCTTTGCCTCACGATATAGATTAAGCTCAAGGCGAGACTGTGTCATCCTCTTAATAGCTCAATCACTCTCTCGATTCCGTGATGGATTATAAACTCGTGATTGACTCCTCAATCACCTTGGCATGGCCATGCACTTTCATAATCCATTACATCGAGGGGCCCGAGATATCTCTCCCATAAGGAGGGGCAAATTCTATCTTGATCATTCACATCCCACTACATGTTTCATGGCAAACCCAAAGACTACTTTTATGACTACCCGATTCTGGAGTAGTGTTTAGTAGTCCCAAAGTAGCTACTACGCATGCCGGGAACCATGATGATCTCAAGTCTAAGGATTCCACATAAACACTACTTGAGACCAACCGATGACACATGGAATCTCTGCGGTGTCTCATGGCGGGTCTATCCAACATATGTTCACTAACACATGTCCATATTATTGATTTGGTATCTCCATACCATGATCCATGAGACATGATCATCAATCAATACATATGCTGATCTTTGAATCATATTTGTTCCTCATATGAAATATAATCAGGGATCATTTAGAAATAGCAACATTTTGGCATTAAGAGTCTCATGAATAAGTCACATACTCATTGATCAATAATGATAATGTCTATTTCAAGGAACAAAGCAATGTATCATAAACATAGTATGTGATATATTCAACATCTCCATGTTGCCTCTAGGGCATATCACCAACACGCAGGCCGCACGATGTGACTCACCTTCCACTCCGTGTCGATAGTCAGCACGATTCTCGGGGCCATCAATGCAATGACAACAGGTCATTGACCAGTCACTCCGACGTCAACTTCGGCGTGGACCCCGTCTCCGTGGAGAGACTCTGGCTCTGATTTTGGCTTCGACCCCGCAAAGCGACACTTCGCTGCGCCTCCACAAGTCTACGCGGTGAACCCAAAGACCACTTCCACTGCGAGCTCGTGGGATAACTCCGGCGCCCACGGTGACCCAAGTTCGTGGGGTCCAGCCAGACCTCCGACTCGGTCTCGCGTAGGGGAAAAATGCATAGCGCCGCCCTCGAGCCGCGCGAGGCATGTGGACCTTCGACCTCCAGTCCGCGTGAAGTGCCCGGAGCCCGCTCCAATCGAACCAGCGCAGCAACGCCGAAGGCCACCTTCACTGCGCATCGAGAGCGGATCAAACCTTGTCCCATGCGAGAACGCGCCCGCCCGAGCGCAGCAAAGAAAGCGAATACCGGCGATGCGGAAAGGCAAGGCTACGGTAGCGGCACATACATACCCACCTCCCCCCGGCTGGGAACGGCCAAACCGGCGGAAGGTCAACCGGCAGAAGTTCAACCGGCGGAAGATGAGGCGCCGCGGTCAAGAGTACGCACGGCATACCCATCCCGTCATGTCGCGTCTCCCGCGCCCTCGGGAAGATGCATGCCGCACGCGTCGCCTGGTCATGTGCGCACGCGCGCCTCCCCAACTAGCGGGAACTCAGCGGTTCGGCCGCCTAACAGCCCACAACGCACCAATCACATCCCGTCGCATGTACCTTTGCATCGAGACAGCGCGTACAGCTGCAGCAACCCGCCCCTGACATGTCAGGGATCAGCGCGATTCTCGCTGCCATTAAGACGTCTCCGGACCATGAAGTTGTCGGGTCACGTGTCGACTCCGCCTCTTTAATGTGACCTCGAAAAGTACCTCCGTGATGAGCTAGCTTCGGACCCGTCTCCATGCGGAGACCCCCGCATTCGGCTCTCCTCCACTAGGCGCGGGAGCTTGACCTGCCCTGTGCCTCGGCGTGTCCGCAGCATGAGCCCGTCTCCACTTCGACTTCGACTCCGCTATGCGGTCCATCCTCTCCATGCCTCCCATGCGGCCAGACAAATGGCCTCAGCCCCTTATGCGCCCTAATAGTTTGATTTCTCTCTTGCTTTTGGCCTCCTCACCTCCCTCTTGGCCGACACTTATTTCTCCCTTGCATTGCTCAAATCAGCATCACATGCCTTGTAATTTCAGATTGTATTGGTGTAGCACAAAGCAAAATGGTAATTGCACACTTGGCCACATCAGGTTTGATCGTTAAGAAATATGGAAAACATCAAGAAAAATACTAGAAAATCATAGATATATTAAGAAAAAAAGCAAGAAAAGAGAAAATTTTAAACATAACTTTTGAACAATTTTTTAATTTTTGAAAAAATACATTAGGAAAATTTCTCAAGAAAATTATACTAAGGAAACCATTTTAATCTTCCTCAACTTTTATGAAACGTACCAAAATTAAGCAAAATCATGTGAATGAACCTTCCAAAGTCAAGCAGGGGCACATCTAACATAGAACAAATCAGAAAGCATGGAGGTAGAGTACATCAGTAGCACAACATGAAGGTAACCCCAAATAAACTACTAGGCACAAAGGTACAGATTCAGTCATAAACAACATGCGTTGCTTATACATGCACATCCCTTGTATAGTCCAAATAGCTAATAGAGTTGATCTCTAAGAGGCCAATACCATCATTGCTAGACAATGGCTGGTGTTTGCAGGTATGAGATATGAACAATTCAGAAGGAAGGCTCATGCTCACCAGTGCATGGTTGGTTACCCTTCTCTTTCAACGTCGATGAGAATTTTGGGCTTTAAATTCGATTCCACAAAGTGTAGTGAACCATATTGTAATATAAGACCATACATGACATTGTGAGAGAATATATTATAATTAGCAGAACTGGTTCTTTCGGTAAGTCCTACCACCTCAACCACCATCTTAATTTGGAAAGTTGAATAGGAAAGATATGATTATGACTAACCAGTGCCAACTAATTTGACCTAAACTATGACAAAAACACAAGCAATAGTTTTTACCTCTTTCTGTTTATTACTAACCAACGCTTCCAGTTCTTCAATTTGCTGGTGTGCCATTGAGATTTCTTGATCCTTCTCAGAGTTCATTTGTTGCATAATGCTAGATATGCACCAGAAAGGTCAACCAGATTCTCTTGTTCACCCTGAATCCTTTTCAACTTTGGTATAGACAGTCTCAGAATTAGATTCATGTGGACCAAGCTTATGTTTAGAAACTATGTGCTCCATTTCTTGATACTGTACAACGAGAATTATTAGCCTCTCTGTAGCACTGAATACTTATATAACAATATTGGCAATTTTTTTTGAGGAAAAATAGTAGGAGACATACTACAACATTTTTCAATAATAGCACCACTATTTGAGTTCTATGCTTTCAAATAATCTTCTAATGCCTTCTTTTCATGTGTATAGATAAAGCAATACAAAGAGCATATAGCTGAGTTGGTCCAGCATTCAGAAGCACAATCTTTGCTTTTTCAGAAGAAGGTATGAGACCTTTAGCTATTAATATTGCCAATATCTTGACATTAAAAAATTATGACATTGAAAATTAATGTGTCATAATGTGTACATTACTGTTATTCTACAACTTTTTTGGTAACCATGTGTAACATACTATAATTCTTTTGATGCAAAAATCTCAAAGGGCCATTTATTGAAACAGTGAGCCCAAAAAAGTAGACAAAACACCCAAGTAAGTAAAGAAATGAACAGCCTGCCTCTTCCTCGAGAACAATTATTGTAGCTTCAAGCTCCTTGATAGAATGTTCAAGAATCTTAACCTCCTCTTTCTCCTCTACATATATTTTACTTATCTCTATAGCCTACAAAAGTAGGACAAGTGAATTTTATCTAAATTAGGATGTAAAACAAAGGGTGTTGTTAGCAACACTTACTTGACGAGCTTGCATACCTCTATATTTTGTATGAAGCTCCGCCATTGAGATCTGGCTGGCAAAGGAGGAGGCCCTACGACCGGCGACCTTGCCTAATCTATTGGTCACTGGAGTGGGCAGAGGAGGAGGCCCTACGACCGGCGACCTTGCCTAATCTGTTGGGCTCACGGAGAAGTAGCGGTGGGATTTACATGCTATCCAAGACGAGATGCACGAGGAGAAGGAGGTGTGTGAGAGGCTGACGATCGTCGAGGCCAGAGGATGTTGGATCTGGGCATCATCGTCGCATTTGGTAGCAGGAGCGCAGGGAAGAGGCAACAACGTCAGCGTAGAAGGGGGTGACAAAAGAGGAAGGCACGTGGGTTGCAGAGGAGGGGTACGAGGCGGCGGAGGGGAGGTGGGAGCAGGCGAGGGTCAGAAGGGAGGAGGCAAGGCGGCTGAGTGGTGACAGAGGAGGAGGAGCAGGTGGGGAGGGGGGAAGGCGACGTGGGTGGGAAGGGAGAGGACGAGGTCTCTTTGGCTAGGGGAGGCGGCGCGGACGGAGAAGGTCGGTCGAAGGCAACGCACCCCACCAAATCTTGAAGAGAAGGCAGCGACAAGGTTGATGGGAGGGGAACGGAAGAAGGATCAAGGAGGAGGCCAAAAAAATGCGTGGTTGCTCAGGGGGTCAGGGGAGGATGAAGGATGGAGGCGAAATTGTAGGGTCCGTAGTTTTTCTCAATAGTTGGGACTCATGATTTGAGAGGGAGGTTAGTCCACATGTCAGCAATCAAGAAGAGGTAGTAGGATGGTAGATAAACCACTAGAAGAGGTGATGAACCATCAGTATTAACCTATTCTTTTAAGCAGCAGAGATTGCTAAAAGTTTCATGATCCAGTCAGTCTCCCACCTCTCTCGCTCCACTTCCTCTCCCAGTCCCCTGTTAGAAATGGCTACTGCATCTAATCGCTCAGGATACAGCCAGCGCTAACTGAACTCATGTCTTCAGGAATTGGTTTTCAGATATGAGCAGTAACCTGACGGAAATCCGACAAAAACGGGAAATGACAGAGGAGACAAACTGAATGATGCAGAGCACTTTTAACTCGGTTAACCGAGGCTCTCTCTTATACGTTTATTGACTACTAAATATAGAGTTTGTTACATGCAGGAAACAATCAAATGAGAGAATTAATCAACTCTCTAACTACCATACTAACTCGGACAGAAAGAATGGACTAAGTCGGAACTTTCGGCTACTCCGGATGTAGACTAAGCACAAATGCAAATAAACAGCAAATGCTCAAGATTATATTCCAACAAATTCACCCCCTAATCTTGAAGCATTCAAACCTGAACCAAATTCAGTTGTCCCTGAGTTCTTTGAAGCGTACTCGGCCAAGTGACTTTGTAAGGATATCTACCAGCTGATCTTCAGATCTGACATACTCCACCGATATCATCTTTTGTTCAACACATTCCCTAATGAAATGGAACCGGGTGTCAATATGTTTGCTTCGGTCGTGTAGCACTGGATTCTTACAAAGATTAATGGCTGATTTGTTATGAATCTCCAGCACTGCACAGTAGGGTTCTTCCTCCATCAGTTCTGCAATCAAACGCCCAAGCCACAAGCCTTGACAAGCTGCAGTTGCAGCTGCAACATATTCCGTTTCACATGAAGATAGCGCCACAATTCTTTGTTTCTGTGATTGCCAACTGAGCAAACTTTCTCCAAACATGAACAAGAAACCTGTAGTACTCTTCCGGTCCACTATATCACCTGCCATGTCACTGTTGGTGAAACCAACTAACCGGGGAACTGTTTCTTGCTTCTTTTTGAACCTGCAGCCAAAATTGAGAGTTCCTGCAATATAATGCAATATATGTTTGACTGCAGCCCAATGTTCAGTGGTTGGTTTTTCCATAAACCTACTCACATATCCAACTGAGTATGCAAGATCTGGCCTGGTATTCACCAAAAATCTTAGACTTCCCACAATGCTTCTATACATGGCAGGCTCAATGCAGTCCCCAACACCTTCTCTACTCAATTTGAGTCTGGGCTCCATAGGGATTTGAGAAGAATTGCAGTCTTCCATCCCTGCTCTCTGAAGAATTCTTGCCGCATATGCCGACTGAGACAAAGTAATGCAGCTTCCTGTCTGGCAAACCTCCATCCCGAGATAAAAACTCAACAAACCCAGATCACTCATGCTGAATAATGCCTTCATCTGCTCCTTGAACTTGTCAATTTTAGCAGTTTGTGCTCCTGTAATGATTAGGTCATCTACATACACTCCCACAATGATCCTCATCACCCCCATACCTCGGGTATACACAGCATTCTCGGTTGCAGTCTTGACAAAACCCAGCTTTGTCAGACTTGAATCCAGTTTGGAGTTCCAAGCCCGGGGTGCTTGCTGTAAACCGTATAAGGCTTTCCTCAGTTTCAAGACCTTATTTGGGTTCCTCTCGTCAGTAAACCTTGGAGGTTGTACGACATACACATCTTCTTCTAGTTCTCCATTCAGAAATGATGTTTTGACATCCATGTGATGGATTTGCCAATCTCTCTATGCAGCAAGTGCTATAATCAACAGCACAGTTTCCATCCTTGCAACCGGGGCAAAAACTTCATCGAAATCTACCCCGTGCTGTTGCACATAGCCCTTTGCAACTAACCTGGCTTTATACCTCACAATAGCTCAACTGAAATCCTTTTTAATCTTGAAGACCCACTTTAAGCCGATTGCACGATGCCCTGCTAGAAGATCAGTCAATAACCAAGTGGAGTTGTCTTCAATTGAACTCAGTTCCTCAATCATTGCCTTACACCAACAACTTTGCTTCTTAGCTTCATCAAAATTTGTCGGCTCCTCTTCGGCTAGCAGGCATTAATCACTGTAACCAAAATCTAAAACCGAAACTGTGGATGCATTGAGATCATGAATCCTTCGATATCGCCGTGGTGCTTCTTCTGTGTTGATGGAGGCATCACTTGGTGGTGTACAGAATTGTATCCCCACAGGAGTATGCGGCAAACTTGGAGTCGTTGTCGAAGACGAACTGCTCTCGTTTGAAATTGGTGTCGGAGAAATACTCCTGCCTGCACCATTGCCATTTTCTACCCCGATGTTTTCAGTTGCTCCCGTCTCTGATGCTGTAGCTCTAGACATGGATGTAGTGAAATGCTCAACTACAAACTCTCCATCTCCTTGATTCAGCTCATGTGATGTGTTCGTGCTCTCCCAAGGCTAGCTCGCCAGCTCATCGAACACAACATCCCGAGCTACACACACCTTCTTCCCCACCGGGTCATACATCCGGTAGGCCTTGGACCCTTCTTCATAACCAATGAAAATCATTTTTGTACTACGGTCTTCTAGTTTCTTGAGATTGGGCTTCACTGTCTTGACGTGACCGATACACCAAAAAGTCCACAGATGCTCAATGTTGGGTCATTTACCGTTCCAGGCTTCGTAAGGTATCACGCCTTGTAAGCTCTTAGTTGGAGATCGATTCAGCACATATACTGCAGTTACCACTGCTTCTCCCCAGAATTGATCGGGCATCCCCATGGCCTTCAACATACTGTGTGCGGCTGCCACGACAGTCTGATTTCGCCGTTCGATAACTCCATTCTGCTGGGGGGAATATGGAGAAGTGAGCTGGCGCTTGATACCTTGGGTTGCACAGTATTCACCGAACTCAACTGCAGTGAACTCGCCGCCTCGGTCAGTGCGATGTGTCTTCAGTTTTAGTCATGTCTCCACTTCAACACCAGTCTGGAAGAGTTTGATTGCCGTTGCTGCTTGATCCTTTGAGGACAGTAGTCGAATCCACATGAACTGACTCATGTCATCCACGAGCAGTAGGAAGTACTTCTTCCCTCCTGGAGTCGCTGGTGCGATCGGACCACAAAAAAGTCTCCATGCACCAACTCGAGCGCCGCTTGCGCCTGGAACTTCGCGTTCTCTGGAAATGGCATTCGACGCTGCTTTCCCGCCAAGCATCCATCACACAACCGATCAACTTGATCTATCAATGGAAGTCCACGGACCATCCTTTCTTGCAAGAGCTTCCAAAGTGCTTGGAAATTAAGATGACAGTAAGGATGTGCCATTTCCAAGCGTCCTCAGTGCAGGTTGATGCCAGACACACAGGTTTCGCCAAGTTGAGCTTGAGAAGGTACAACCGATTCAGACTTCGAGGTACCTTTGTAAGTAGGAGACTTTGTTGGTTTCGGATGGTGAGGAACCCATCTTCAATATGAATCTTGAACTTCTGCTCATCCAACTGCCCAACACTTATAATGTTGTTTCGTAGTTTCGGTATGAAATATACTCCCTCGAGTGTTCCGTGCTCACCATTCTTACATGCGTAAAGAACAGTGCCATGACCACAAATGTCTGCTACAGAACCATCCCCAAACTTAACAGTTCCGGTGACATGGGTGTCGAGCTCAGTGAAGACCCCTTTGGCGCCGGTCATATGATTTGTGGCGCCAGTATCCAAATACCAGATGTTTGTCACCGGTTCATTAGCCTCCTCCCGAAATTCAATCCTCTTGGCTTCTGTCTCATTCAGATGCACCTGCTCAACCTTGGGTATTGGGATGTGCGGGGATGCCTCACAAACTTGCGTCATCAGGAGTGTGGGTGACCTCAGCCTGGGTCAGGTTTGCTTGGTCTTTGCGCTCCCGTCGAGGTTTGCGGCACTCCCTTGCGTAATGCCCAGAATTTCCGCAATTGTAACACTTCACTTTTGTTCGATCACGTGTGCCACTGCTTGATGCAGCCTCCTTGTTGTCGTGGCTTCTCTGCAGTCCCAGACGCCATCGGTTCTGCTTGCCACCGCTTCCACCACCTGAACTCCTATTCCCATCTTCTTGATCCTTTTGCTTCATACAGGCCAGCCACTCCTCTTCAGTGAGAAGGAGTTTGGCGCCGTGTTGCCCTACGCTGGTGTCGTCGTCATCACCATATCGCTCATCTACTGAAGATAAGCGACCGATGAGTTCCTCCATCGGCATGGTCTTCAGGTCCAACAGCTGCTCAATGGCTATTGCCACTTGCCTGTACTTGGGAGGAACGATGCGGAGGAGCTTCTTGAGCACCTGCTCATCCTCGATCACACCCCCATGTCTCGGATAGCATTGACGAGACCGGTGATGCGCATGCCGAAGTCTTCGACAATTTTCCCTCCTTGAAACGGATGGAGTCGAACTCGTGACGCAAAGCCTGTTGCCATGCCTCGCGCACACGAGTGACACCAACCCGCATCATCTTCACTGCTTCCCAAGCCGCCTTTGCAGAATCTTTTGTTGCTAGCGACCTCAGCATCTCTCGTGGCACGGCCTGAAGAATTGTCGCGAGTGCCATGCGATCCTCCTTGAAGTCGCCGCCTCCGGGTTCAATTGCTCCCCAAACACCCTAGGCTTGCAAATTGACCCGCATCAATAACGCCCAATCAGCGTAATTGGTTCTTGTCAACATCGGATATCTCAGCGCCACTCCCAACTCCCTGGTCGTCTGTTGAGACATCACTGGCGACACAACTCCTTCTCCATTCGAGCTGTTGCCAGTGCCACCCGTGCTGCTCCTCCTTCCTGGTGGTGTGTATCGGCTTGGAGTGTGAGACATCGACACAGGATCTGAGACACACTCTGATACCAAATGTTAGAAATGGCTACTGCATCTAATCACTCAGGATACAGCCAGCGCTAACTGAACTCACGTCTTCAGGAATTGGTTTTCAGATGTGAACAAGAACTCGACGTAAACCGACAAAACGGAAATGACAGAGGAGACAAACTGAATGATGCAGAGCACTTTTAACTCGGTTAACCAAGGCTCTCTCTTATACGTTTATTGACTACTAAATATCGAGTTTGTTACATGAAGGAAACAATCAAACGAGAGAATTAATCAACTCTCTAACTGCCCTACTAACTAGGACAGAAAGAATGGACTGAGTCGGAACTTCCGGCTACTCCGGATGTAGACTAAGCACAAATGCAAATAAACAGCAAATGCTCAAGATTATATTCCAACATCCCCACCATTTTCCAACGCATTTCCTTCACAGATCTCCCATCGTCGGCCTCGGTTCTCGCCGACGATGGTGTAATATGAGGAGATCCCTCATTCATGACCCTCTTCCCTTCCCCTTGACCCACTACATGGTGCTTATGTTGGCATATTTTCATTGGTTGAGCTAATCGTACCTGTACTAGGGTTTTAGGCCATTTTTGGGTTCATGTTTGGTTCGATCTGTAGTCTTGAGTAGTCTAGGTAGATTTGCTCTTGCAAATGGAGTAGTAGTTAATTGATGTTGATATTTTGCACATGATGTAGGGTGGTTATAATCGCCAAATTAGGATGGTTATGTTCTGTATATTTGCCATGGTTTATTTGTTGATGCGATGTTCATTTTGCATGCTATTTCCGTGGATGTGATAGTGTATTTTTCATGTAGGTTCTCCCATGTAATTCGGTTTGCAGTTCGTATGGCTCATTATCTTATGGTTTGATTGAGTGGTTGCTTTTCATTTGGATTTGGCTCTGCCTTTTCCCCATTCTAAGCATACATCCCTGGTCTGTGATGTTGTGTACTACTGGAGGCGCTTTTTTAGGCTGCAGCCGTGGCATTTTACTACCTTCGAACTCATGTAATGATTACTGGTGTTAACATTGAACACTTACATGACATGTCCTGAAACATAACAAAACACGTTTAACAAATGTAACTTGTCTAATCCATTGGATTTGCTTTTTATGTACCGCCCTACATGTAACTGGTGAAGGTCGATGAGATAGTACGTTGTGTTTTGTGGTCGACAACGGGGGGTGTACGCAACATGGCCTGGATGCCACGATCAGATCGATGGTTACAGGGGGGCATGCTACAAGAAGTTTGGAACCCACCAGGAGGCGTTAGCTGCATTTTCAAGCACCGTCAAACACTTAGCTTGACGACACTACAACTCATCCAGCCAAGATTAAAATTCGTCAGTAATCAACATGTAGAGATCTTGTAATAGCCGTCCAATTTGTTGTAATCATCATCTTATTGTTCAAAATTATGTAACCGAATGATTCACTGCTACTTTGGGATTTATGTGTGCTGAACTGGTTGACTTCGTATGAAATGCAATCCACACTCCAAATTTCACCTTGAGTACCGCAATGCTCGCAGCTGGACTTAAGCCACATTCGGTTCTCACTTCCTCGAATTAGCTGTGATCTCCTCATCTCCCGCAAATCGGTTGTCGCTTGCTCAAATTCGGCACATTCTTGCTTATTTGTGAAAGTACTTAGCCAAAATCGGTCGTCACTTGCTCAAATGAGGTACATGCCAGCTAATGTTTCCAAAGGACTTAGCCGAATTCGGGTTGCGCTTGCTCTAAGCCAAATTCGGGCTGCACTTGCTCCATTTCCCAAAGACTCGCACATCTTAAATTCGGGTTGCACTTGCTCCATTTCCCGAAGACTCGCACAACTTCAGCTAGAGCTAGTCAAAATCTCATATAAATTTGGGCAAAACATTCAACCAAACATGAACAACCATAAGGACTTAGCCAAATTCCTAGAGACTTGCCTCATTTTTCCAAAAAAAAGTGGTGGTAACCTCACCGAGCCAAACCTGGGTCAGTATTAGGGTGCAAACGGAGCAGATACAGTTGGATATTGTTTATTCCGTATCTTTTTTTATATTTTTTGTCAGAGTCGGAGTCGGACATGGATAGTGCCGGATACGAATACAAATGCGGATATTCTCAGTCAGGAATATGGAGCGAATACATGCCGTTCCGAATACGGTTAGTTTCGATCACGAATATTTAATCGGATAATGCGCGAAAGCAAATTTCACATAGTGATAGAGACAAATTAAGCAACTAGTAAATTCTAGCTAGTAAGGTAGCAAGTAAATAATAGAGGCTAGTTAAATAAGTAGTAGCTAACTAGTTACATGTCACATGGTTCAAAAGTATAAATTGCCCATAGCCAAGTAGTCAAGTACATCACTAGTTAATTTTACTTCATTACATTTAGCAAATGATTCCCAAGGCCTTCGTGCCCCTTAAAGTATCACATTGAGCTTTTTGAGAACATTAATTGTACTGCACCCAAAGTTGTTTTTCCTTTTCACCATTTTTTGTGTCAACAATCACCGTGTATTTAATATAGTGGTCCCAAACCTTCAAGGTACACTTCTTCTGCTTCTTCCCAGCAGGCCAAGTATCCGACTCCGTTTCCGTATTCGGTAGCTATCCGGTAACTATCTGGAAAAATACCCGGATAGTTTCGTATCCGTCAGATAATGCTTTTTCCGAATCCGTTTCCGTATTCGACAAAAATATCCGACTCCGTTTCTGTATCTAACAAAACATTCGAATATCCGAAAATTTGCTCCGAATTGTATTCAAATTAAAACGGACGGACGGACGGTCGGAAAATATCCGCTCCATTTGTACCCCTAGTCAGCATGCCCCCCCTAATATACCCAACCAAACAAAGTTTACACAACTCAATTAAACCAAATTCAGCCTCAAATTCAATCAACCAACACCATGATATCTCCCTTATGCTACTTCGAGCTTGCAGATGCACATAGACATTACACTACTTTACACAACACGATTTGGAGTTCTGGAAATGACTAGCCTACTTCGAGCTTGCAGCGCACATAGACAACATTACACAGTCTACACGGACAATCACCTCATTCTTATGGGATTTTGTGGCTTCTCCTGGAATCAAAACAAATGGAACAATTTCTTGAAACGGATTCTTCAAACAATTTTTTCAGCCTAAAACCGTATACGCCATCCGTATTGGAGTCTCCACCATCCCATACCATCTCAAAAAAACGCAGATAAAAGATAACAACCGTAGCAAAAGCCATCAGCCATAACCCAAAAAATAGGACCAATATCTAATGGCTTAGGTGTATCCTCATGTCATGACACTGTATTGTAATTAGATTAAGATACAAAAACCCTTATCCTTTTCCCTTACTATATAATCCATCTAACCCTAACCCTATCCTCGACCCCGCCGCCTCCCACCCCGTGCCCACCGCTACCCTCCCGCCCCTCCTCCACCACCCACTACCGGTGGCGCCCTCGTCACACACCACACCCTCAGGGCCGTTCCTGTCATTTTGGAGGCCCTAGGGCACGATAAACGTGAGACTCTTCATTCTAATATAAATATGTAACAATACATTTTATATATAAAAAAGAAACTGATGTTACAAGAAAGTCAAAGAATTTTGTTCTAGATAGTGTAGATATTGCGTTGGAGATTTAGAGTGGTATTTAATAGATAATCAAAGAACAAAAATTCATAAAAACGTACCATATATGCAACTGCTATATGAGGAGATTTCAAGTAGAACTACTACAAAATAAAAAAATCAAAGGCGAATTCATGCATGTATATATACTAACATACATAGGCTAGGGGCCCTAAGTTTTCGTGGACCCTAGGCGGTTGTCCTTACTGCCTAAGCCCAGGGCCGGCCCTACACACCCTACCCCTCCCCACCGTGCTGCCTCCATCCAACCTAATAGCTAGTACCTTCCACCGCCGTCGCCCTCCGGTACCGCCCACCATCCTCCTACCCCGCCCGTCGCCCCCACCGCCGAGTCACTGTCCACGGCCTCCCTCTATGTCCGGAGGGAACGATGAACCCTAGGCACGGGGGGATTCTCCCCTCGGGCTCGTTGACGAAGAGAAAGAAGAGATTGCCGAATGGGAGGAAGAAGGGTTGTCGGTGAAGATGGTGTAGGGGATAGTGCACGATTCTTTGCGTTTATCCAAACATTAGAAATTTGGATAGTTATTTAAAAAAATTATTCAAATGATATTTATTAAAATCTTGTAATAAATAATGATCGTTAAAAAAAAATCAAAACAAACAACCGGCTAAAAAGCCGGAAATAGACCATTCTCTCGGCGATAGGAGCCACATTCCCGCGATGACATCCATTGTCAAGCTAAGGCACTGTAAGGAGCTGTAATGAAACCTTAGCTAATTGTCTGCCATCCCATCGCGTCCCGACATCCCACCTCGCCTCTTTCGCTTTCGCCCTGCGATCTCACTCGCCCCCAAGTGGTTTCCTCTCCCCTTCTTTATCTTTGGTTCTCTTCTTCCAACTCCAGTCCCCATCACAAATCCCAAACCCCTCACTCCTCGAGGCTACGCTTTGCTCCGGTTTCCTCCCCTTCTACTCCACTCCTCGCTGCTCTCCTGAAGCCAAATCTTGATTTCCTACTAGTTGCCTGTTGCTGGTGCTAATTAATTGCCATTTCTTTGGGGATCGAAGCAATGGAGGAGAGGAAGCAGGGTTTCTTTTCGGCGCTCAAGGGGGAGGTTGTCAGGGGCCTCTCACCGGCAAGGTCAAGGGGGAAGTCGCCGGCGCCGAGGGGACCGGCGCCGGCGCGGCTGCTGCTCCCGCGCAGCCGCAAGACGCCGCCGCCTCCTCCGCCACCGGAGCAGCTCGGCCAGTACCTGCCAGACCCGCTCGTCGCCCGCTCCGGAAGCCTCCGCCCGGGCGGCGAGGTGCTGGCGCCGCTCATTGAGGGCCCCGACCTGCTCGACGGCGACGCGTGTGCCGACGACTCCGGCCGGCGCGATGGGTTTGGCCAGTGGGTCCGGGGCCACCTGTCCCGCACCCCGTCCATGGCCGGCAGCGGCGGTGGATCTTTCCGCCGCTCGGACCTCCGCCTCCTCCTTGGTGTCATGGGCGCGCCCCTCGCGCCCGTCCCAGCCTCCGCCGCCGAGCCGCTGCCTCACCTGTCTATCAAAGGCACCCCCATTGTAAGTACATCTCTGCTTCTTGGTCTCCTCTGTTTCACTTCGCCTCCACAAACAAGGCAGCTTCTGACGCCGGCGCTGGTGCTCGATCTAATGCAGGAGTCGTCGTCGGCGCAGTACATCCTGCAGCAGTACATGGCGGCGTCGGGCGGCGCGAAGCTGCTGCGCTCGGTACGGAACGCGTACGCGATGGGGAAGGTGCGTATGGTGGCGTCGGAGTTCGAGACGGCCACCCGCGTCGTCAAGAACCGCGGATCCGGTGCAGCCTCCGACGTTGAGCAAGGCGGCTTCGTGCTCTGGCAGATGGCTCCCGACATGTGGTACGTGGAGCTCGCCGTCGGCGGCAGCAAGGTCCACGCGGGCTGCAACGGCCGCCTCGTCTGGCGGCACACCCCCTGGCTGGGCGCCCACGCCGCCAAGGGCCCCGTCCGCCCCCTCCGCCGCGCCCTCCAGGTCCCATTCCCTCCGTCACAACGAATTTTTGATCTCGATTTCTTCTCCCCCAACGTCCACATTGCGATTGCTAACTTGTTGTGACACATTGCTACTGTGCAGGGACTCGATCCGCTGACGACGGCGGGGCTGTTCGCGGAGGCGCGGTGCGTGGGCGAGAAGAAGGTGAACGGCGAGGACTGCTTCATCCTGAAGCTGTCGGCGGACGCGGAGACGCTGCGGTTGCGGAGTGAGGGGCCGGCGGAGATCATCCGGCATGTGCTGTTCGGGTACTTCAGCCAGCGCACAGGCCTGCTGGTGCACGTCGAGGACTCGCACCTCACCCGCATCCAGTCGCACGGCGGCGGGGACGCGGTCTACTGGGAGACCACCATCAGCTCCTTCCTGGAGGACTACCGCCCCGTCGAGGGCATCATGATCGCGCACGCCGGCCGCTCGGTCGTCACGCTGTTCCGGTTCGGCGAGATGGCCATGAGCCACACCAAGACGCGCATGGAGGAGGCCTGGACCATCGAGGAGGCGGCGTTCAACGTGCCGGGGCTGTCGGCCGACTGCTTCATCCCACCCGCCGACATCCGGTGCGGCTCCCTGGGCGAGGCCTGCGAGCTCGCGCCGCCCGGCGAGCGTGCCAAGGCCGGCGCCGTGCACCCCGCCCGCGTGGCCGCCGTGGAGCGCGCGCACCCGCGACGCAATGCGGCCGGTGACAAGATTGTCTGGAGAGTGCAAGTATAACAGAGGGGTTGTTCGATTGGATTCTTAAGATTAGTTCAGCAACTAGCTAGGGAGAATTCAACCAATCCAATTTGTTCATACTACTAGAATTCAACCTTTCTTTGGCCCAATGATCGAATACTGACTTGGTGCTGGTGCTGGTTCTCTGTAAATATGAGCACAAGTGTCTTGTCTATGTTGAATTCTATTGCAGCATCTGCCAGAGTTTCTAGAATTGTATCGGAGATTCTTGATCTTCCTTGTCACAATGTTTGATACCTAGGAGGAGTTCCAAGTGGTTATGCTCCCGGCCCGGGAAGGCAGATGGAAACTGTTGCACTGCTTGCTTTGCTTGCCAGGTTTGCTTAGAAACTAACCAAGCATCTTCTTGTCTTTCCATTCCAGGTACCTGTGAGTGTTACTTGCCACATTAGTAGTTGCCAGTGATCATTGCTTACAAGTTAACCAAGTATCTTGGACACTTTTGGCCTACACTACAGCCAGGACAGCGATACACTCACCACTAGTGTCACACATGACACAGCACGCCTAGCATTGGATTCTGAGATCACCAGGCAGTAGTAGATCAGGTCGCCTCCAGTCCTTGCTGGCGTTGCCCAGTGGGCAGTGTACTGCTTCTCTCTTCTCCCTGCTTGCTTGCCTCCTACGTGTACGGTGGGCCGGTGGCATGGGCTCGCTGCAGGGATAACAGGGCCCACGTGCAGGTAGAAGGTGTGAGGAATTCATTGGTGTGTTGTGGCGTGTGTTGGGCTGTGCAGGAGCAGGGCTTTCAATTTGCAAAAACTTCTCCGGACGTTGAAGCAAATGGGGCGCTTTTTAAGTGTATTTTTCGGACGGTTTTTCAGTATAAAACTATATACGTTGTTTAGGTTAGGTCTCTATCTTCCATCGTTCGTCTCAAAAAGTACAGCAAAAAATCATCAGTTTTAGCCAAAAGTCATCAGCCATAGTCCAAAAAAACAAACTTATAGCTTATGACTTCCTCTGAACAAACAAATGGAGCGGCTTCTCCGTCGTCTTTTCGAAATGACTTATCAGTTTATTAATATTTGGTTCGTTCGCATAAACATTTGCACTAGGCCAAAAACTATTAGCCACAATCATAAATCATCAGTCGTAGCCGAAAAAATACCCAATATTGACCAATGACCCTAGGCGAGCTACTGCGGTCTAGAGTGTCTTGGGCATGGCTGTCCCAAGATAAAAACTAAAGAAAATTGCACTGTAGCTCTTCGAATCTGTAGGGTTATGCCACTTTACTCCCTGACTTTGTATGTTACTTTCTCAGCCTCCTGAACTTATAAGGTCATGCTATTTTACTCCTTGAACTTATATTTTACTTTCTTATCCTTCTGAACTTGTAGGATTATGCCACTTTACCCCATGAACTTGCATTTTACTTTCTTAGCTCCTTGAATGTACGTCTGTATGCACTGTAGGTCTATTGGGCCATTGCTAACAGAAAACACTGAGCTAGCATAACACATAGCTCATGTCGTAGGGTCAGACTCGATCGTGTGGGCACAATACACAATCGGCACTGTCATCTTCTCTTTGTAGTGTGGTAGAGTAGAGGATAGAGGGCACGAAGCTATAGCTAGTATGGCGGGTGTGTTCTCGGGGCCTACGAAGCCGTTCACGCTATCCTAACTCACTTGCCACTCCTTCCACTTATTTTATCCCACCACAACATGTTGTACCCCCATCCTTGTCATCAATCCTCGCGCTAGGCCGTCCACATCACAATGTGTGCCTCATCACGCTGAAGCCGAAACACATCTCCTTCAGTCGCCCCTCTCGCCGTAGAGCATCACTGCCATGCTCCTTTCCGCTACCATACCCGTTGTCACTCTGTGCCCTCCAATCCCCTACTCTGTTGGGCTGCAGGGGAGAAGAGGGCACTGTACTAACTCGACACTATGCTCACGCGCTCGAGCCTGACCCTGCAACATCAGTCATATGCTATGCTAGTTTAGCATTTTCAGCAAACGACCAAATTGATCTGCGGAGCAAACAAAAACAAGTTTAGTGGACTAGAAAAGTAAAATACAAGTTTAAGGAGTAAAGTGTCGTAGTCCTACAAGTTGAAGAGGCCAAAAAAGTAAAATACAAATTTGTGAAGTAAAACGACATAACTTTACAAGTTTAGTACTACCACATGTTTTCCAGTGAGACTATACATTCTTTTGGAACTGAAAGTAAAGTAGCGCATGGTCGCATGGAGCTGCGGTGAGTTCTGTTAGGTTTCGCCGCGCTATGCTAATCAGCGTACACGCAACGAAACACACGCTCTAAAGGTGAACACACGGGTTCCTTCGCTGAGCACTCGGTACAAAAGTGTTACTACTCCCTCTGCCTATGGTTCAACGCTCCGTCCACGTGGCCAAAGTTTTGAAACGTTGGCCATTGATACCCTCGTGCATCGCCTCAAATCAATCACACGCTTTACCTGCTTTATCTATCGCATAGTACATTCATTACTTCTCCCGAAAAAGGAGGAGAATATATACGCTCCGATCCATATACATCATTTCGTGTCCAATGCAACAATCTTGCGGTGCCTGTTAACTTTTCGCTTCTCACTGGTCACCCGTCACACCCCCTTGCGGCGACTCGCTTCGTGGTTTTTTTTTCTGCGGTTTATAATTTTTAGTTACAATTTATTAATTTAATAAATAATAATTACTAAAAAAGTTAAAATATAAATACAGCTGAAAAGACAAAAAAAGGGGCTACAAGTGATCTAAGATGCATGCAGAATTAACCAGATAATTCTCCCATGTGAGACAAAACATTTGTTTATTTAGTGACTCCCAGTGGGGTACATCGGATCTACATTTGATCACGGCATGTGTTCAGGTCCTAAATAGACATGGTTTACGACGTTCGATGTGTCAGTATGAAGATCCGATCCGATCCATCCATAACAATTCACACCCTTTGATACGTTTGATCTTTTCACGCTTCTCTCTTTGTCCATCAACAAATGGATGTAGAAAGAAGAAAGAAATGAGCTATGCAGATCTCGATCTTGGCTTTAGTAAACTATCCAATCTGTCGGTTTTGCAGAGCCTTGTTCTGTTTTGTCACTCTTGCTTTTCGTTGGCACGTGCCGCACCTAGCAGCTTTGTTTAACTACTCGTACTTGAAACTTATTGAAATGTTCACGTATTTGCCCTTGTAGAAAGTTTTTTTTTCAATTTTAACCTCTAAGCATCTGTTTTTTTTTATAAAAATGACCCTCATCATGCCCCCCTTATTCGGTAGGCCAAGTGACGCGGCAAGGCGTTAGCGCGTAGGAGGAGATGAGTGGGCGCGACAACATGTGGGACCGGGGCACTGTCAAGCTAGCAGTGCTTGGTAACAGTCTGCCGAGCCTCCACTACTCGGTAGGCAGCTGACGCGAATCAACGGTTCGACAGGCGCTTAGGAATCGCGGGTAGACGTGGGCAGCACGCAGGCACAGGCTGGGGAGCTAAGGATTCACGGGTGCGCGCACGGTTTGGCCTCTCATGCGAGGCAATCCTGTGAGTAATGACACGACGCGATATGACATTAGATTCTCATTTTATTTGCGCTTAATTATGCTACCTTCTCGCGCGTATAAAATACAAACCACAACCAATTTGTTGCTGGGTGAGAGCGCATCGAGGGAGGGGAAGAAAAGAAAAGAGAAATTTCCTGCCGAGCGAGGGAGCGCATCTGTAATCCTTCACAGTTAGAAGCATTGTGGAGCAGGTGAATATCTCTGGAAAAAGTTATGCTTCGTTCACATGCGAGCAACACGCTTAATGTATCGCTAGCGTTTTATTGCTGTAACTATGGTTTTGTAATGTAGAATACGCTATGTAGCCATATTTAGTTGACATATGGGTTTTTGTAACTAGCTATGTTTATTTATTGTAAATAGTTACAGAAATATAGGAGGAAAAATAGTTAAAATAGTTTTATGTATGTTCGCATGTATATATTTATTGGTCTCGTGCGATTACAGAAAGTGTAGAAAATGATGGATTGGTTCGCACTATGCATACCTAATAGCGTTGTAATTAGCACTAATCGCATTTAATTTGCACTAATTGTATTTAATTAGTATTAATCATAATTAACTAGTATTAGTGTGCATTTAATCACAGCAGCAACCTAGCACAAGAACAAAAAAGCAATGCAGGAAATATATATGTGCGTATGTGACGTGATTATTCTCGATTGTGGTTCGTTTTATTTAGAATCATTTTGACACCAACATATTATTTTATGTACCGTAGAGAATTGCTGCTAGTGGCGGTCTCGGGGGTGGCTCATTGCTGGACCCGTCCTAGGATGCCCAGTATCGTTGTTAAGCGTGGTCGAGCGGTGAAGGATCGGCTCCCTTTGTTCTCCAGGGACCTCAGGAGGACTGGCCTCTCGATGATCGGTACGCTTCAGTTCTGCTGTAGACCAAATTGCTACAAATGATGAGGATGATGCACATTGAGTGGTCGTTTGCGCTGGACTCGCTGCTTCTGTCGATACTCGTTGATCGGTGGAGGCCGAAGACCCACATGTTTCACTTTTGGTGGGGGAGAGATGACATCACCCTGTAGAATGTTGTGTACCTCACCGGTTTGCCAATATGGGGTCGTCCCGTAGTTCCACCCGCTAGATCACTCGACTGGAAGGCACGTCGATAGACTGGCACTTGGCAGGACCAACACCGTGCAGCACAACAAAATGAAGCAGTATAAGACTTAAAGTTTGTATTTGTAATTATTGTTTGAGCATACATGCCTAACACATTTTGCCCATCGTTGCAGGTGGACTAGCTGCACCGCATCATGTCTGAGAGTGGAGTCGCACTACACCGCAGCTGATCAAGCACGATCGAATGACACCTGAAGTCCATCCGCAACATGTAAGAGGATGCCAAACACACACTAGGGGCTATTAGCTATAGCCGTGCTGGCGACGTATTTATCTCGGGGGGCGACGAGCCACTGCATCGTTCATCGGTAGCTTCGTCTGCACGTCCTAACTCGTTAGCGCACCCCTAGCCTCGGCTGTTTCTCACACTGCTACAAATGATGCTATACTGAACGGCTACATCATAGACGGTTCCTATGAACCGTCTGTGCTGCAATTATCATAGGCGGTTCATACTAACAACCGTCTGTGATATTTTCACAGACGGTTATTTATATGAACCATCTGTGATAAAGTAATACATCTGAGAGACCATGTGGTGGTCATCCTGTGTGTATGATGAGTAATTGACATCGGCTTATGGAAGTCGAGTTTGAGTTGGTTGGTTCGGACCATGTCGTTGCGGGGTGCAACGGGCTCGGTCGGACTTGGTCAAATCTGGTCAATAGGATTAGGATGATTATTCTGATGATTTGACAGGTTTGGGCTTAATATTGTGTCACTGATGCTATTTATGCTTTCATGTATCGAACGGTGCTATTTGATGTGTTTCTTGTCCGTGGTCGCAGGATCGCCGAGACGGAGTCGTGACGAGACACGGTGGACCGGACTAGGCACAGGTGGCGCTGAGGTCAGAACGGTCGGGATGTGTCAAAGACGACGTGGACTCGAGGTGTTTGCGAGGCGTGCGAGGCAAGGAGCGCGGAAGCTTCCCGGAAGGTGCAGGAGGGGCGAAACGGGAATTTCGCAAAGCTGCACAAGCGGGAGCGGGCTCCGTTGGATTTAGCGGGCGTAACGGGGCGGAGGCCCGTTAGCCAAGGCTATAAATAGGTTGGAGGGGCTGCATGCCCACTAGGACACTTGAGAGAGAGTTAGGGTTAGCTAGAGTCAAAAGAGGCTTTGGGAGGTGGTTTTGCTTTGAGGCTTTAGTGGTTGATGAGTTGGTGAGGAGAGCAGTGTGTTGTCTCCTCTCTTTCTCTGTGTCTCCCGTAGCTCCCTTCTCCAGGACTCTGTTCTTGTGTTCTCCATGGGAGTTCTTGGTGTTCTTGAGTTGGAGAGGGAGAGGATGCATTGAGTTCTATGTAATCTTTTCCCTTGTGCTCACGTCCATACGTATGGGAATTCTTATGTAATCTCTATGCTTATGGAAATGAAAATCTGAAATTTATTTCTCCTCTTCTTCTCTGTTTTCCTTCGATGTCTCTTTTGAGTGATTCTTGAGCTTTTTGCGTTTTGGTTTGATTCTTGCTAGGGAGTGGCAAAATGGGTTGCTTTATGATGGAATTGCATTTCTAGACCCTTTGGTCACCTAGTTCCAAGAACAAATCGAGTTTAATTTCAGTTTTGGATTTTTGACCTTCTCTGTTCGTATTTTTCCTTCTCTAGGGTTTGAAGTGGTTTCTTGATTTTCTCCGCGAGATGGCTTGAAACTTGGCATGTAAAATCCAGAAGCTATTAACTTGTTATCCTCAAAGTTTTATGGCCAAAGGATCAAAGGATGGAGAGAAATTTGGAAATCACACTTCTTTTCGGTTCTTTGTCAGTTTTATGTCCAGACTTTGTTTCTTTGTCTAGTTGTCTGAATTTTCTTGCTTCTAAGGTCACTCCTGCTATTTAGTTCTCAGCCTCTTTTGTCAACCCCGAGAGAATCCACAAGAACTCAATCTTTCACTGCATTCGAGTCCACTTCTGAATTTACTACCGCGCAATATCTGCTTCGACCAAACGAGCGATTGATTCTTGCTTCTGGTTTGTCGTTCGAATCAAACCGCATTTCGCCAACATAATTACAGCTTTCAGCTTCTTTTGGGTTCTGCACCATTTCTTTGCTTTTCTTTTCTCGCCGTTCCTGCTTTGCGATTGTCGATTTCGGTGAGTCAGCACTTCATCGCTTGCGCTTTTGTCTTTGTTCGGTTCTGCGAAAAGAAAGAAGTTCTTTGCTGCAGCTTAGTCCACTCAAAAAGGGCTTTCGATTTTCGTTTCTCTGCAGCTCGTTCTCAATCCATTGCAATCGAGTTGTCTTGCTTTTCAACCGAAAACCCGCTGCAGCTTTTTGTTCGATTCTTGTCTTTTATCTCGCATTTCTATCAAAGAAACGGCAACTTCGCTCTCGCCTTCAGTGTGTCTGTGTTGTTTTTCTGTATTTTCAGCAGCGCAGTAAGTAAGTTTCGATTCGAATCGCCGATTTTTCAACCTTAAAATGCAGATCTCTGCCAACAGTTTTTAGTCTGTGTTTCCTCTCAATCGGCTGATCTGTTTTTTATCTCGTTTTCTCTTCGAGCTTTTGTTTTGGAAGTGGGTCTGAGTTGTACTACAGCATAGCAAATGTTTGCATTTCTTCTCTGCCAACAACATTTAGACTGCTCTCGGACCTGCACTGTGCATTTTCAGTTTACTCATTTCGGTTACTCATTTCTTTCTTGCTCTAGACTCCATTCTCCGAAAAGTCTGCTTCACTGTCTTATGATTGTTTCTTTATTTTCAATGAGCTTCTTACTTCTTAGCTAGTTTAGCTATTGGAGAAGAAATTGGTTGAATATTTGAGGGCGATTTTACGGGCACCATTCACCCCCTCTGTTGCCATTTCCGATCCTACAACATCACAAATGGTTAGTATAAATCGTTTGTGATAATGCAAGACATCACAGATGGTTCATATTAATAATCGTCTGTGATAATTCACAGACGTTTATTTATGAGAACCGTCTATGATATGTGCATTATCACAGACAGTTCATATAGCAAACCGTCTTTGATAATGCCATGACACCGATCCGTGGCATCTTTCCCAGGATTCTGATATCACCTGTCCATTCTCTCCACATCGAACGGCAGGCACCGGTTCCTCCCACCTGTTGCCCCTTATTTATTACTCCCCTCTCCTTTCACTCCAAGATAAGTTCTGCCGGCTACTCCTATCCACTCCTAGCTTGTTCCTCGATGACGCCGACTACCGTCGTGATCTAGCACCTCCGTTGTGACACCACGGTGGACTGCACAACACACTCTTTGTCATAAGTGTTGTAAGAGTGTCTTGTGCAGTCTCACCGTCATGACACAAAGGTGATGCTACCGCCGCCTCAATCTCCTTCGCTGCATGGCACCGCAAAAGCAACTAGCCACCAAGACGGTGCTCAAGTCGGCGTCAAGGAAATCATGCTCGCGTGCTGCTAGGATCTCTATTTCTTCTATGTTTTTGTCATGGATTCGTAGGATTAGAAGATGTGTTATTGCCATGTTTAAGAGTTGGGTTCGTAGGATTAAGATGTGTTCTTGCCATGTTCTTGCTGTGTTATATTGATAACCTACTCATTATATTATGACGTTGTAATGGTGGATTCTAATGGAATGTGCTGTTGTATTTGCTTGTTTTCAAAGGCATAGCTAACATTATTTCTTGAGGCTAGCCAAAAAACAAAAAATATTTTAGGTATAGAATAAACTATCACAGATGGTTTGTGCTATAAACCGTCTATAAAGGACTATTACAGACGGTTCTATATACCAACCATTTGTGATACTCACCAATCGCAGACGGTTGGTAACTAGAACCGTTTGTGATGTATAAGTATCATAGACGATTTTTGGTTCGAGCCATCTGTTGTTCCCGCCGATGAGAACATCAATGCCGGGAATATGGCTGATGTTGAGGCAAACGCAAGGGCGAGGAACATCATCATTCAGGGATTGAAAAGAAGCGAATTTGATCGCATCTCTCACCTGATGTCGGCCTTCGATATTTGGGTGACCCTCAATGCTTACCATGAGGGCAACACCCAAATAAAGACAGTGCGACAAGACCAGCTTCAGCGAATACAAGAAATTCGAGATGCTTGTCGGTGAGTCCCTTGACGAGTGCTTTTCTCGCTTTCACAAGATTTTGAGCAACCTCCGAGCCGTCGGTCTCACATGCTCCAACTCGGATAACGCTCGACAAATTCTTTCTGCACTCGATCTTCGGGTTTCGGAGATGAAGGTGACTACCATCAAGGACACCACGGACCTCTCGACCCTGACTCTTGACGCGCTTTACTCACGCCCCAAGACTCACGAGATTGACAGAGTCTCTCGTCGGTCGAAGTCTCAGTCGATGGCTCTAGTCACCGATCCCACCGCCGCTTACGGTTCTTCTCGCGATTCTCTTTGCGGGTTTTCCCTATCGCTCTCGTGATGTAACCGATGATCGCTAGAGCGCTTAGAGGATGAACAGTGGCCCTCCTAGCTCGGAAGTTCTCCCATGCTTACAAAAGGAGGAGGGATAGAAAGAGAAGAGGACCAATGATTTGCTTTGAGTGTGGTGGCCCCAACCACATTCGAGCAACCGCCCCAAGCCGGGAAGGGCAAACCGACTTCGCGGTTCCGCAAGAACGACTACATCAACAAGAACCGCAACACGAAGCCCTCAAGACTGCTCAAGGCAAGAAGAAGTTCGCGACTTTGGGAAGGCCAAGAAGCTCTTCCACCGCGTCCTCGCCGCCGGACGACCTCGACCTCGGCGAGGTGGAGGGATGGAGCGATGACGACGGACGGTGATCGAGAACCCAAAGATGGCGACGACTTCTCCCAAGATGTGCTTCATGGCCTCGAGGGCTTAACCGAGCGACAATGAGCTCTACTCCGACCGACGAGGTATACCCATCTTACGACCGACAATGATGCCTTTCTTAAGCTAGGTAAATTTCATGCTAGATCTAGAGCTAGATGTAGCGAGTTGAAGAAGGAAGTAGAAAGATTGTCACGGGAGCTTACTTCACTTATATCTGCTCCCTCCCATAACGAATGTGATACATGCCTTTCTTTGCTTGGAGATATGGAGAAGTTAAGGACTTCTTATGATAGTGTGACCTCTGAGCTAGATACTCTTAAGGTGGAGAATGTTAGTCTGCTAGCTGAACTAGAAATGACTAGGATTGTTGTTCCTTCATCTGCTATTGAGACTACTTTCTGCACTTCTTGTGAAGATAAGGACAATGCTTTTAGAGGTCTTTACACTATGCTTCTCGATCTGCCCGAGACTTGTGAAAGTTGCAATAATTTAAAGATGAACTTAAAAAGGGCAGATCACAAAATTGCTGAATTGCGTGCTTCCCTGTTAGAGCCTATTGTTTCTTGTACCAACTGTCCTAAATTAACCTTTGAGCTTGAATCGGTTTCTAAGCAATTTCAAGAGATGGTTGATCATAACAAGAAAATGGCTCAATTTGCTACTAAGGATCCTGTTAGCTCACCATGCAATAGTTGTAATAAACTAAAATCAATTGATAGCATTGGATGAAAATGTGTGAAGCTAACTAAGGACCTTCTAGAAAATCACATCCTTCTTGTGCTTTCAGGTCAAGTGTTGGAAAAGGATAAGGACATGGTAGAGACGTTTAGGAAGAATTACGAGAACCAAATGGCTAGGATTAGGCTGCCCCTGTGTGTCCTCTGCGAAGCCCTCAAGGTTGAGGTGGCCGTGCATAAGGAGAAATATGCACGTGCTATTCGCTCTTCTGCTATTGGTTCTTCTCCTTCCTCTCCTCCTGCTGTCTCTTCTTCTTCTCCTTGCTCTTCTTGCACCTCTCTCTTTCGGGAGTGTCAAGATCTTATGAACACTCTCGAGAAATTTGTAGGAGGCAAGAAAAGCTCAATCTTATTCTAGACCAATCAAAGATTTGCAAGTTTAATCGTGGTCTAGGATATGATTTCCGTAAGGATGTGAGGAAGCATCCACCGTCGTGCTCGGATCCGTAGTCAGCAGTGTGATTGAGGTCAAGCCCAAGAACAAGAAAGTTCAATTTAAATCAGCGGGCTTTGTCCAAGGGATTTCGGCGACAAGGTGATTTCACCGCAGCCTTGACCTCTCGAGCGGCGAAGCCATCTCATGCTACTTCACCCCTCGGGCGGTATCACCGCACCTTCGCCGAAGGATGGGTATTTGTTTGACCATCGCTTCAAGTGCGCTAAGATCGCGCAAGAGACCGTGTTGAGTCTCTTAGGCGTATTCGTGGTCGCCCTGCACCTTGAGTGCACCTAAGACCAACACGAGGTCTAGGCTTACTCTTGTTGGTAGCTTTGGGCGACCCGAGGACTTGGTTTTCTCGCCTTCTTGTTTTCCCTCGTGCTCCCTTTGGTCGTGACTTCCGCCGTCCCGAGAGTAGATCTCGCTTTCCCATCGAGATGCCTACCATGCGGCGTGATCGACTGTTGTGGGCTGCGACTCGCTCGTCCGTAGCGGCGGACCCAAGAACACCTTCAGTCTCGCACACGCACCTTCCGCTTCTTTGAGTGACGAGAGCGAGGGTAGATAGAGGTCACCATGCTTGACTACTTCATCGCCGACGTGTTACTCAAGATTGGGTGCCAAAATCACTCTTGATTTATCCCAAGATCGAGACTTTATTCTCTGCTTGACTCGTGTTCGCGGGCGAGGAAGGAAAGGTTTGGCTTGTAGACTCGGGTGTTCACGACACATGACCGGAGATTCCGTTGGTTTTCTTCCTTGCCGTGCTCCGGTGATGAGACGATCACCTTCGAGATGCTTCATCCGGGCGTGTCATCGCCAAAGGTGCAAGCTTGCGTTAATGATTCTTTCATTTTGAAAGATGTTGCCTTGGTTGGTAAGTGCAGATAATTTGCTTTCCATTTCTCGACCACCGATGACGACTTCGAGGTGAGTTTTAAGAAAACAACCGCAAAATTCTTGATTCTTCTGTAGTCCGGTTTATGGATTTCTCGTTTTGGGAGGATCTTTCGTGCTAATTTTTCTGAGTCTTCTGATGATCCTCTCCGTTGTTTGCTTGCTTTTGAGTCCCGCGACCTTTCCTTCTGGCATAGGAGACTTGGTCATATTGGATTTGACCATTTGACCCGAGTTAGCGGCCCGATCTCATTCGTGGTCTCGCCGAACTCAAGATGATCAAAGATCTTGTTTGCGCTCCATGCCAAGACGGCAAGATGGTTGCCGCTTCTCATCCTCCGGTCCACATTACTATGACCGATGCACTGTAATTGCTCCCACATGGACACAGTTGGACCAGCTCGAGTGCAGTCAGCAGGAGGGAAGTGGTACGTTCTTGTTGTGGTCGATGACTATTCGAGGTACTCTTGGGTGTTTTTCTTAGCCTCGAAGGATGAGACATTTACACATTTCTGAGGTCTTTTCAGTAGGCTTTCTGTTGAGCTTCCAGGTGCCTTACGAGCGATCCGCAGTGACAATGGCACGGAGTTCAAGAATTCCTACTTTGAGAGGTTTTGTGATGAGTCAGGTGTAGAGCACCAGTTCTCTTCTCCGCACGTCCTGCAGCAAAATGGCATCGTGGAGAGGAAGAATCGTACCTTGGTCGAGATGGCCAGGACGATACTCGATGAATACTCTACACCACGGAAGTTTTGGTGAGGCTATAGCCACCGCGTGCCATGTTTGACGAGTTTTCTCAGGGCACACTTGCACCGCACTTCTTACAAGTTGAGATATGGGCGAAAGCCCATTGTTTCTCATTTTCATGTGTTTGGTTGTAAGTGCTTCATTCTGAAGTCTGGGAACCTAGATAAGTTTGAGTCACGTTCTTGTGATGGGATCTTTCTAGGCTACTCGACTTCTTCGCGGGCCTATAGGGTCCAACCTGAGTCTAGTAAAATGGTAGAAACCTGTGAGGTGACTTTCGATGAGGCCAGTCCGGGGACTAGGCCCGATATCTCAGGTTCTCTAGAGCAGTCCGAGACCATCTTTGTGGATGATGAGGACGACGGAGACGAGGGTTGTCTACCTGATCCAGTCCTTCATCCACCCCTTGAGGTGCCTTTTTCCACCACACCTCGAGGTGATCAGCCCATGCCTACAGCTTCCTCTGGAGCTAGTGGCTCTGTTCCTACCCCGTCAGTTCACGAGGTAGAGGCCACTTCTTCATCTCATTCTGGACCTCCCAGACATATCCAAAAATCTCATCCTTCAGAGCAGATCATTGGAGACCTCTTTGAGCGAGTTACTCGCTCAAAATCTGGCATGTCACTCTTTTGTCTCCATTCTGCCTTTGTTGTCTCCTTCGAGCCCAAAGACGTTTGTCATGCTCTTACTGATGAGTCTTGGGTCAATGCCATGCATGAGGAGCTAGAGAGTTTCGAGAGAAACAAGGTCTGGACGCTTGTTGAGCCCCCTCGTGGTCATAATATCATTGGGACCAAGTGGGTGTTCAAAAACAAGCAAAGTGAGGATGGGGTAGTCATTCGAAACAAGGCTAGACTGGTTGCTCAGGGGTACTCCCAGGTTGAGGGTCTAGATTTCGAGGAGACCTTTACACCTGTAGCTAGACTTGAGGTCATTAGAATTCTGCTTGCCTTTGTAGCTTCTAAGGGTTTTAAGCTCTACCAGATGGATGTCAAGAGTGCCTTTCTCAATGGTTTTATTGAGGAAGAAGTCTATGTGAGACAACCTCCAGGTTTCGAGTACCCCAAATACCCTAATCATGTCTACAAGCTTTCCAAAGCGTTGTATGAACTTAAGCAGGCTCCTAGAGCTTGGTATGAGAGGCTTAAGTCCTATCTATTGAGCCATGATTTCGAGATGGGTAAAGTTGACAAGACCTTGTTCATTCGCCGGCTTGGCAATAACCTTCTGCTCGCCCAAATTTATGTCGATGACATTATCTTTGGCGGCTCTTCTCATGCTCTAGTTTCACAGTTCTCAGATGTCATGAGCACCGAGTTTGAGATGAGCATGATGGGTGAGTTGACCTTCTTTCTTGGCTTCCAAATCAAGCGCACTCGGAGGGTACCTTTTGCATCAAGGCAAGTACACTCGAGACCTCTTGAGACGCTTTGACATGAGTGATGGAAAGCCGGTGTCAACTCCGATGGCTTCTACAGCCGCACTTGACCCAGATGAGGACGGCGAGCCAGTTGATCAAAAGGAATTCAGAAGTATGATTGGCTCTCTCTTGTACCTCACTGCCTCGAGACCGGACATACACTTCTCTGTGTGTCTTTGTGCCTGGTTTCAGGCCTCTCCTCGCGTATCTCACCGCCAGGCGGTGAAGCGCATCTTTCGGTACTTTCGAGCTACCATTGACTATGGTATCTGGTACTCTTCCTCTTCTTGTCTTTCCTTGAGAGCCTATTCGGATGCGCACTTTCTTGGTCAGAGGATAGATAGGAAGAGCACTTCGCACCGCCAATTCATTGGCACTTCTCTCGCTTCCGGTCCTCTAGGAAGCGGTCCGGTGTTGCACATCCACCGCAGAGGTCGAGTACGTTGTCGCCGCCGATTCTCGCAGCCTGTGTACTTTGGATGGCGTCGACCTTGCGGGACTTTGGGTTAGCTATAGACAGTGTTCCACTATTTTGTGATAACACTTCTGCAATCAACATTGCTAAGAACCCAGTGCAACATTCTCGGACCAAGCATATTGATATTCGCTATCATTTCCTTAGAGACCATGTAGAGAAGGGTGACATTGTGCTCTAGTTTGTGGAGAGTGACCACCAGTTGGCTGACATTTTCACCAAGCCTTTGGATAGCTCGAGGTTTTCAGCTCTGCGGGGAGAGCTTGGGGTGGTTTGTCCTTATGGACTGTTGTGAGGGGGAGTTTGGACTTTACTGCTTTACTATATTGATTATGCTTCTATCTCATTTCTGTTGCATTGCATTTGCGGGTGCATTGGGCTTAGTCCTTCTAGCATAGGTTAGAGTGTGTCTCTTGCTGAGTGCTTAGACTTCTTGCTCTTATCTTGTGCTTTCGGGATAGTCGTTTCTTATCTCACTAGGTTGAGCTCACTCACTTCTTCTAGGCTCTAGCGAGGTTGGGCCACCCTGCAGATGTGCAGTGCGTGTTTGCTCTCTAGTGTGTGTTTTACTCGACACCGTTGTCCCGAGTCATATGGGGTAGATAAGAGTTAGTCCGAGTCATTAGTATTCTCTATCTTATCTATGCTTTAAGGACTGCCGGTTTTCTTGATTTATTTGCCAGCTCTTTCTTTTATTGCTTTGGTTCAGGGGGAGTTCATTTGGGAACTTCTAGATCTTAATATTGATATAACTCAACTTGAACTAAAAGTTGCATCTCAAGTTAAGGGGGAGCTGGATTTTCTTCATTTGTTTTGTAATATAACTTAATGGAGCCTTGATTATTATCCACTCATGACATGTTTTCATTATATTACATCTTGCCATGATTTATGCTCCATTGCTAATTTGATCATGACTTTATATGTGTAATCAAGTCTTTGCCATGATAGGTTAATTAAAATGCTAAATTTTTGACCTAATTCATGTCATGTTCATATTTGAGACTAGTCAGCTTTGTGTTATCTTTTTATGGTTCATGCCATGTCAAATAGGCTGAGTTGAGTCTTGAATCATTGTTGAGCAATAGATTGAGCTATATTAGTTTCTTGATGACACATAAGTTAGTACAATCTATTAAAAGCAAAAAGATCTCTTTTGTGCGAAAAAACTGATCTCACCAATTCCTTCTCATGAGACGGCTTGCCATTGCACAAGGTATGAACTCAGGAGAGATTTGGATGACCAAGATCATCTTCTTAAGCTCATTGCTTGAAGTGGTCGCATAAGGCTTGAGGTCTAGCACATGACTAAACAAAAAAAAATGGTTGGAAATAATCATATGATTTCTAAAGTCAAAGTTTGTCAATTGTGCTCAATTGCTAAAAAGTTCAATGTACTCCAACAATTGTATCATTCTTGAACTAGTAGCACTCTAGTTGACTCAACACTAGCTTCTCGGTTCCATTTAGCTTATTGACATGGCTGTGCTCATTTCGGATACCTCTAGCTAGACTAAAATCATGTTTGACTTGACTTGCTAAGCACTTTCACTAAAATTCAGATTATGCTTTATCTCTCTTAGCTTCACTTTACATACATAGTCATGGTCCTTGTAGCATATTTGTATGTTATGGCTTGATGTAATACATAAATGGTCATTTTGGATAATTCTCATGGCTCTTCATACTAAAAATGATCAAATCAGCCATTTCATCCATTTTCATGACTTTTTCTCCTTCCTGCATTCTTGATGGGTTTATTGCCAAAAGGGGGAGAATAGTGGTAGAAAAAGCCACTTTGGGAGCTTTGAGGAAAAGTTGTTCTTTCTTTTGCTCCTTCTGTCGACATGGTCATTTGTTTCATTTTCTTCTATGGACCATGTTGGACTCTTCAAACTCTACTTCATGCTTTTTCTGGGTTTGTCAATATACTCATCAAGGGGGAGATTGAGAGACCATGTGGTGGTCATCCCGTGTGTATGATGAGTAATTGACATCGGCTTAGGGAAGTCGAGTTTGAGTTGGTTGGTTCGGACCATGTCGCTGCGGGTGCAACGGGCTCGGTCGGACTTGGTCGACCGGTCAATAGGATTAGGATGATTATTCTGATGATTTGACAGGTTTGGGCTTAATATTGTGTCACTGATGCTATTTATGCTTTCATGTATCGAACGGTGCTATTTGATGTGTTTCTTGTCTGTGTGGCTGCAGGACGTCGAGACGGAGTCGTGACGAGACACGGTGGACCGGACTAGGCACAGGTGGCGCTGAGGTCAGAACGGTCGGGATGTGTCAAAGACGACGTGGACTCGAGGTGTTTGCGAGGCGTGCGAGGCAAGGAGCGAAGCTTCCCGGAAGGTGCGGGAGGGGCGGCGGAATTTCGCAAAGTCGCACAAGCGGGAGCGGGCTCCGTTGATTTAGCGGGCGAACGGGCTGAGGCCCGTTAGCCAAGGCTATAAATAGGTTGGAGGGCTGCATGCCCACTAGGACACTTGAGAGAGAGTTAGGGTTAGCTAGAGTCAAAAGAGGCTTTGGGAGGTGGTTTTGCTTTGAGGCTTTAGTGGTTGATGAGTTGGTGAGGAGAGCAGTGTGTTGTCTCCTCTCTTTCTCTGTGTCTCCCGTAGCTCCCTTCTCCAGGACTCTGTTCTTGTGTTCTCCATGGGAGTTCTTGGTGTTCTTGAGTTGGAGAGGGAGATGATGCATTGAGTTCTATGTAATCTTTTCCCTTGTGCTCACGTCCATACGTATGGGAATTCTTATGTAATCTCTATGCTTATGGAAATGAAAATCTGAAATTTATTTCTCCTCTTCTTCTCTGTTTTCCTTCGATGTCTCTTTTGAGTGATTCTTGATCTTTTTGCGTTTTGGTTTGATTCTTGCTAGGGAGTGGCAAAATGGGTTGCTTTATGATGGAATTGCATTTCTAGACCCTTTGGTCACCTAGTTCCAAGAACAAATCGAGTTTAATTTCAGTTTTGGATTTTGACCTTCTCTGTCAGTATTTTTCCTTCTCTAGGGTTTGAAGTGGTTTCTTGATTTTCTCCGAGATGGCTTGAAACTTGGCATGTAAAATCCGAAGCTATTAACTTGTTATCCTCAAAGTTTTATGGCCAAAGGATCAAAGGATGGAGAGAAATTTGGAAATCACACTTCTTTTCGGTTCTTTGTCAGTTTTATGTCCAGACTTTGTTTCTTTGTCTAGTTGTCTGAATTTTCTTGCTTCTAAGGTCACTCCCGCTATTTAGTTCTCACCTCTTTGTCAACCCCGAGAGAATCCACAAGAACTCAATCTTTCACTGCATTCGAGTCCACTTCTGAATTTACTACCGAAAACTGCAATATCTGTTTCACCAAACGAGCGCAGATTCGCCTTGCTTGGTTTGTCGTTTCGAATCAAACCGCATTTCGCCAACAAGAATTACTGCTTTCGACTTCTTTTGGGTTCTGCATCCATTTCTTTGCTTTTTCTTTTCTCGCTGCCTCGCTTTGCATTGTCGATTTTGTTGAGTCAGTACTTTCATCGCTTGCGCTTTGTCTTTGTTCGGTTCTGCAGAAAAGAAAGAAGTTCTTTGCTGCAGTTAGTCCACTCAAAAAAGGGCTTTCAGATTTTCGTTTCTGCAGCTTCGTTCTCAATCCATTGCAATCGAGTTGTCATTGCTTTCAACCGAAAACCTCTGCAGCTTTTTGTTCAGATTTGTCTTTTTGTCTCGCATTTCTATCAAGAAACGGCAACTTCGCTCTCGCCTTCAGTGTGTGCTGTGCTGTTTTTCTGTGTATTTTCAGCAGCCGCAGTAAGTAAGTTTCATTCGAATCGCCGATTTTTCACCTTAAAATGCGGATCTCGCCAATGCTTTTAGTCTGTGTTTCCTCTCAATCTACCGACTCTTTTTTATCTCGTTTTCTCTTCGAGCTTTTGTTTTGGAAGTGGGTCTGAGTTGTACTACAGCATAGCAAATGTTTGCATTTCTTCTCTGCCAACAACATTTAGACTGCTCTCGGACCTGCACTGCATTTTCGCCACTCATTTCGTTACTCATTTCTACCGCTTGCTCCACTCCATTCTCCGAAAAGTCTGCTTCACTGTCTTATGATTGTTTCTTTATTTTCAATGAGCTTCTTACTTCTTAGCTAGTTTAGCTATTGGAGAAGAAATTGGTTGAATATTTGAGGGGCGATTTTTACAGGCACCATTCACCCCCCCTCTGTTGCCATTTCCGATCCTACAACATCACAAATGGTTAGTATAAATCGTTTGTGATAATGCAAGACATCACAGATGGTTCATATTAATAATCGTCTGTGATAATTCACAGACGTTTATTTATAAGAACCGTCTATGATATGTGCATTATCACAGACAGTTCATATAGCAAACCGTTTTTGATAATGCCATGACACCGATCCGTGGCATCTTTCCCAGGATTCTGATATCACCTGTCCATTCTCTCCACATCGAATGGCAGGCACCGGTTCCTCCCACCTGTTGCCCCTTATTTATTACTCCCCTCTCCTTTCACTCCAAGATAAGTTCTGCCGGCTACTCCTATCCACTCCTAGCTTGTTCCTCGATGACGCCGACTACCGTCGTGATCTAGCACCTCCGTTGTGACACCACGGTGGACTGCACAATACACTCTTTGTCATAAGTGTTGTAAGAGTGTCTTGTGCAGTCTCACCGTCATGACACAAAGGTGATGCTAGCGCCGCCTCAATCTCCTTCGCTGCAAGGCACCGCAAAAGCAACTAGCCACCAAGACGGTGCTCAAGTCGGCGTCAAGGAAATCATGCTCGCGCGCTGCTAGGATCTCTATTTCTTCTATGTTTTTGTCATGGATTCGTAGGATTAGAAGATGTGTTATTGCCATGTTTAAGAGTTGGGTTCGTAGGATTAAGATGTGTTCTTGCCATGTTCTTGCTGTGTTATATTGATAACCTACTCATTATATTATGACGTTGTAATGGTGGATTCTAATGGAATGTGCTGTTGTATTTGCTTGTTTTCAAAGGCATAGCTAACATTATTTCTTGAGGCTAGCCAAAAAACAAAAAATATTTTAGGTATAGAATAAACTATCACAGATGGTTTGTGCTATAAACCGTCTAAAAAGGACTATTACAGACGGTTCTATATACCAACCATTTGTGATACTCACCAATCGCAGACGGTTGGTAACTAGAACCGTTTGTGATGTATAAGTATCATAGACGGTTTTTGGTTCGAGCCATCTGTTGTTCCCGCCGATGAGAACATCAATGCTGGGAATATGGCTGATGTTGAGGCAAATGCAAGGGCGAGAAACATCATCATTTAGGGATTGAGCAGAAGTGAATTTGATCGCATCTCTCACCTGACGTCGGCCTTCGATATTTGGGTGACCCTCAATGCTTACCATGAGGGCACCACCCAAATAAAGACGGTGCGACAAGACCAGTTCAAGCGAGAATACAGCATATTCGAGATGCTTGCTGGTGAGTCCCTTGACGAGTGCTTTTCTCGCTTTCACAAGATTTTGAGCAACCTCCGAGCCATCGGTCTCACATACTCCGACTCGGATAACGCTCGACAAATTCTTTCTGCACTCGATCTTCGGGTTTGGGAGATGAAGGTGACTACCATCAAGGACACCACGGACCTCTCGACCCTGACTCTTGACGCGCTTTACTCACGCCTCAAGACTCACGAGATTGACATAGTCTCTCGTCGGTCGAAGTCTCAGTCGATGGCTCTAGTCACCGATCCCACTGCTGAATCTGGTTCTTCTGCTGATTCTCTTTGCGGGTTTTCCCTATCTGCTCTCTGTGATGTAACTGATGATCAGTTAGAGCAGTTAGAGGATGAACAGCTGGCCCTCCTAGCCCGGAAGTTCTCCCATGCTTACAAGACGGTTCTATATACCAACCATTTGTGATACTCACCAATCGCAGACGGTTGGTAACTAGAACCGTTTGTGATGTATAAGTATCATAGACAGTTTTTGGTTCGAGCCATCTGTAATAGTTTTCTTCACAGACGGTTCTAGTTACAAACCGTCTATACTGTTTTTTATCATAGACGGCTCACAAACCATCTGTGATAACCCGCGATTATCACTGACACATAAATTCAGGCGGTTCAGAAAACCGTTTGTGATGACTATTCTGAACTGTCTGTGATGACCCTTTTTATAGTAGTGTCAGTTTGTGCAGCGCACTGCTCATGTTTAACGATTTCATATTCTGCCACAATCCGCAAGATACCTTTCTCTCGTTATTCTTCATACATGTCATCTTCGTGGAAGATGTTTGTGTCGACACTACTCCACTCCCGTGTTTGTCGCGGAGGCAACCTGGATGAGGGAGCTCTCTACTTCCGTCCTCATCACGGAGACAATTCGACACACATGACACCTCAAGCATCGACATCAATTCCCCTGTTTGAGACTGTGAGGGGTAGTATGGCACGTATGCACCTGTGGATCACCCACATCTTTGGTAGCGTGATGAGTGGCTCAATCAAAAATACTACAGCAACACGGTCCACCAGTATGGCGTGACTACGCGGTATCGGGTTTCGCTGCAGCCAACTATCGTGGACCGGAGTACCCAGAAGGTTCATCGTCCACACAACACGTGACACCGGTGCTTACTATTACGAGTTTTATTGCAGTTCTACCTTACGTCGGCATAACGAAACGTGTTTCTCTCCCTAGGATGCCATCAATTACGCGAAGGACTGGGTGAAGCAAATGTTCTGCACTTAAGAGATTGGACTCAGTCAATTATCCGGTGCATTGGTTACTACTCGGCCACTATCGCAATATGACTTGCGCGACGTACGATGCTCTTCGAATAGGTTGACCTTCCCTCAGAGCCAGCTTTGCTGCTAGAGGAAGAGGATAACAAGCACCCTTGACCCGGTACTGCGTTCGGTGCCAACTCTTCAGTCCTAGCGGGTCGAACTTAATTATGTACTCGTTAATGCTTTTGTACCTGTTGTAGTAGTTTTAAATGGAATTTGTCCTAGTACAAAAAGTATGTATTTTTTAGCAATGTTAAATCAAAGCACGCCTTTTTTTACTAGTTTCCAAAGGTGTTCACATAGTTAAAAACACATGGGTTTTTTACTAGCCTTCCTTGGTCCCTTGCATGCACGTTGCCCATGATTCCTGTGCGCCTACCGAGCCACCAGCAGTGGCAGCTGCCTAATGAGCAGTGGTGGCTGGGCAGCACCTCGGCCCCACGTGTTGCCGTGCTCGTCTATCTCCTCCCACGCGCTAATCTACCTGTTTAGCAAGGGGATTGCGACAGGTGATACATTTCGTCTATCGTACCTTCATAGTTTATAGAGAATAATTTTTTTTAATAAAAATAGATGTTCGGAGGCTAAAACTAAAAAAAATTTGCTACGCAGCCACTGTATTCTACTGATGTTCTCGAGAAGACAAAGGAAACAAGAGGGTTGTGAAAACTACGTGGTGGTTCCTAGAACGCTGGATCTGCCAACCTGCAGGTGTCTTGTTTTATTTTTTCGGTAGCAGAGCAGGCTTTAAATTTCAGGCAGTGTTCCATCGCATAAGCCTCTGGTTGGATACCCTGAAGGAAAATTTTGGCCGTTTTCTGATGACCATACCCTCACCAGTTCTTCTTACATTCTGATCAGGCAGGGGTCCATGCATTTAGGAAGCATGGTACTACTGGAGTATTATGTCAGAGATGTGGTGTTTTGAGATACATTTGATGTGCCCATCAGAGCATTAGATGTAGGATCTGTTCGGGTGTGGCTGCGGTTTATGGTTTTTAGCTAAAATTTTTGAATTTTGGTTGCTTATGGTACAGATTACAGAAAGATAGATACTCACTTACGATTTTAGCTGTTACAGATGTTCGGCTTTTAACGTGTAGATCGTTTAACTTGTAGACCCCGTTTTGAGAAAATATTCTGTTCGAAAGTTAGGTACTATAGCAAAAGCCAAAAGCCGTCAGCTTCGGAGGAAAACAACAGCCTGTATTCGTGCCAAAACAACAGAATCAACTGTTTTGCCATGGAAAAGAGGGAACAGTTTGTGTGAAATTTCAGATAAAATTAAGCTTTTTTTTCCTGTTGTGTATACTCCCAGGTCAGGACTGCAAGACGCAAGTATTTGTTCCACGGTTTATGCTCTTTTGATGACCAATTGAAAACTTAAACTTATTTTATGCCAGTCTTTTGACTCTATTCCCGATGAAAGGTTCCGAATTTTTTACTCGTAGTAAATAGTTGATCAAGAGTTACACATGTGAGAAAGGTGCGTGGAAATTATAAATGTACGATGGACGTTGTTTGAGAGCGTCCAACCCCGGACGCCAAGGGACGCTGCGCCCAAAGCTGGACGCTTCTCCTGATCGTATTCGAACTCGATCAGGGAACTAATTGCACAGTTTCCATCCCTCGATCGTTCTCCTGATCGTATTCGACGTTCTACATGAATCAAACAAAAATAACTCTGTTACCTGCTTCCGTTATTGACATATCCGCATTCAGTACCATGAACCTGCACGCGAGCCTAGTAAAAGATTGGCACATGAGTTTAACAGCTGAGAGCATCAAACGATAATCAGATCCTACAACTTCGAGCATTCATCATATATGAGTTTCCAACTGATCACACAGTTTCTTGATGCTGTACAAGCCATAATCATGTAGTTCACATCCATTTGCAAACCCAAACTGAAACCAGGGCACTGAATATGACATTTGATTCGACATACTTGTGCCACTGAATTTCACAGAACTTGACTTGCACAGAACATGGTAGAACACATTTACTTCTAGTTGCAACAATAAAATTAGCATCAAGATCCCAACAAAGAGAACTTTCAGCTCTAAAAAGCTACATAAACGTCCAAGTTATGATAATAATATCTATGAGTGAATCTAACAGGCACCTTCTTGCAACGGTAGTTGATCACAACTTCTGACAACTTGTGGTAGAAGATCACAGGGTCAGTGGACCTATGATTCTTCCTGTGATACTTATGTACATCTTGTGACTGTAGCTCGGAGTGGGCTTATACATTCAGTTAACCAATGACATTTTCCCAAATCTTCAAAACAAATCACTAAAATGTTCTCTTTTTTTAAAGACTAAAATGAGCTGCCGTAGCCATCATAAAGACCTGCAAAGGAGGTTCAATATCACCAAGTTAATTACAAAAGCTATGGAATAGCGCATCAAGTAACCAATCGTTGTGTGCATTAAAAGGTTAGATTTGGGCTCAAGATTTCTTTGGCTGCGATGAACTAATTGCCTAACTAGCTAGCCAATAATTTAGCCCTAATCCGAGATAACTGACGGTGCCGGGGATCCCGTCGCCACCATGCGTCATCATCTCATCCTCTACAAGCTTCTAGTTCTAGGGCTAGGTAATGTTGGGTATGGAATGGGCTTTGGTTGTGGGATAAGTAATGGCCGTAGTTGCTGGTTGCGTCCAAGATTGCTACTGCGTCCATGCATGGACGCTACTCCATTCCACGTCCTTCCTAGATTTGTAGTTTTGAGGTTTTAGTGTATACTTTACAGATCTGAAACATTCTCTTCCTAGGTTGGCAACTGTTTGTTCACTTGATCAGGAACAGGCTATTGAGCCTTTTGTTCCTTAATTTGTCTGCTCTATGTATACCTTTGATTGAAAACGAAGATCACTGTTCCTAGACAAGCATTTCAGTATCTTAATCTGCTTTTTTTAGGAGTGAACAGACGAAGATCTTCACACTTGGCTTTGGCCTTTTAAATAGACTTCATCAGGTACACTGTCTGGAATGCAAGCGGGGCCTAAACTTTTAAGTTCTTCAACGATGATTCAAAATTCTACAAGAGCAATTTGGTTGACTCCTTTTCTCTTCATGGTTAAGCTAACAGAGCGTCATATTTTTTTTCAATCTTTCTGCTTAGGGTTAGGGCTTTAGGTCCTAAAAATATTAGAAAATGCAAAATATTCTCCATCATATAATTCATATTACATTTGCTACCCACCGATTTGCATGTAGCTCAACTTTTTTGCTTGTGCTACATGGTTTTGGTTGTTAGATTGTCACTATTTAACTTTTGAGAAATAATTTATTTGGCATGATTTCCTTATGAATTTTTACCAACTAACTGATAATGACATTGCCTTAAGAAAGGCGCACATAATCAAGTATAGGATCAAAACTAACTATGGTCAGCTACGTTCCTGGGGCGCTCAATCTTAACTGTATGGTTTCGTGTACATTCCAGTTGTCAGAGTGAAATTTTGCTCCTATGCGTACAACACTTTTGAGTTCTGGTGTGAGACTGAGCTGTTTGGAAGAAAAAGGAGTTGCGCACACAGAATACTGTGGTGAGACAATTACAACAAGAACAGGGAGAGAAACAGTAACGTCTTCTGCAAAGTAGATATTTTTTACATGGTCCTCCAAAGTAGATAAGACTAAAGGATTTTTTCCCTACAGGGACGCCTACCCTCTACCAACCATCTTCCCAACTAGGGGCGGAGCCACGAAATAGACATAAGGAAGCCGAACAAATGCAACTATCTTTTTTATACCATACTCTTGACAAAAGCGGTGCAATTGTAAACAAATATTTGTCTATTATACATGTTCTAAGTGCTAATAACATAACAATTTACAATTATGTAGAGAAAAATCAAGATATAGACAAATAAAAGAGAAGTAGCAGTCATGCATCAAATATATGGACTATAGACATAATGTAGATGCTTGGAGGAGGCTATAAACATGCATTTAATCTTTTGGCATAGAAGATTTGTAACTCCCCGCCTTTCCTCTAGACCTAGAGTGCTATCATCATTGCATAATATTACCATTTTTTTGAACAACTGCTAGTCGTTTTAGGCAAACACTACTTTATTGTTATTGCGGTGACAAGATAGACATCATATCATTTTAAGCAACTATTCTAGCATACTAGTGAAGTTTAACCATACTAACAAAAGCTGATATATGAAGTGCTGCTAGTACGTGAAGTTATTAATGTACTACACCTGCCCGTGCATGACGCCTTCACTGACCACCTAAAAAAACAACAAAGCAAGTGAGTCCGAAGACTCAGTAAATACATAATAGAATGATGAACGCTACCAACACACGTAAGCAATTAACCAACCATTACATTGTCATGTTCATAACATTATTCCCATGTTTTAACATTGTCATACCATTTTTGCGATGCAGCACTACTCTACAAGCTCATTTGCTGATCTCATTACATATACCGGTATTACCGAGTGAACACCCGTCGATGTTCACCCCAAAAATCTTGGGCCCGCCATATCGGCACGGGGGTCTCTCCACTCCCGTGGAGGCCTACCAAAGTAGGTCTTGCGGGATCCACCCAGGCGGATCCCAATTCTCATTTCATGAGTGCACATGATGCGAATGCATATACCCATTGTCATTATCATTGTCATTCTCATCAGTATTATCATTGGTAGGGTGACATCGCTGCTCACGCCGTTCCATTACTATTGTCATCATTAAATAAACATCATCATGTCATATAAACATTACAATTCCATGTAAGCATCATCATGTCATGTAAACACTGCAATTCCGTATTAGCATCATCATATCATGTAAACATCACATATTTCATAAACTCTACGGTCTACTGCTCTACCATACACTTGCCTTTTAACCGAGCGGAGTGCAGCAACATGCGGACGTTGTTGATCCTGAAGCTCCACCTGAATAGACAATTAACCCGACTCAAAATAGAATATTGGTACATGCGCTAAAATGAACGACATCGACTCTACGTGTAAGACCTGATGCTGGCATAAAAAATGCCCGGGGTTAAGGACCCGATGCGTAGGTACCAAACCTTCTTTTTTTCTCCTTTTTCTTTTCTCCTCTCTCTCACTCTCTCTCTTTTCCCTTCCCTTTCTTTTTCTATTTCTACTCGGCCGAACCGTCCTCCCTTTTTTTCCAATCGACCAAATGGCCTTAACCTCAATCCTCTCCGGTCTCTCTCTATTTCTCTCTCTCCCTTCATCATGTTTGGCTAAATGGCCTGGTCCCTCCCCCACCCGACCGGATCTGAGGAGGTAACCACCGGCCGCCATCTGCCGGCCGACTCTCCCTAACCTCTCACTCCGGCTCCTCCCCTCACTCTTCGCCCTCGGATCCGGCCAACTGGGACAGGACCCGTTTCCTCCCGCAAGTTTCGCCTCCGCCCTACCCAGATCTGGCCGGTCAGGGGTAGATCCCTACTACTTTCCTGCCACTGGCTATCAAGCCTAGGCATCGCCGCCCCACGCCTATGGCCACTAGCCGTTGGGGCCCCCTCCAAGACGTCTTCCCGATTTGGCTCTATTATGGCGGCTTACCACTCTCTTCTACTACTCAGGACAGTCCTATCCCCTTCCCCGTTTACTACATGCATTCATCTTTGTTTTAGGCTCTACTTTTACCTTGCTCTATGTGTGTGCACTAGGTCTTGGGAACTCTCACGGGGGTCGCCCTTGTGCTTATTGTATGCTTGCCTTATGCCGGCTGAAAGGTATGGCTATGTGGGAGTTTGACTCAGTGGGGAGAGAAAAGGGGGAAGAAATGAGGATAGCTACTCTCTGGTGCTTGCTCTGGTGGGAAAGGCTTGCTCTCTGGGTGAGCTCTCGGCTGGGGAAAAGAAATGGTGCTTGCTCGGCTTTTGTTGGCTTGCTCTGGGTGAATTCTTAGTTGGGGGAAGGAAATAAGGAGGGCCAGGTGTTGGCTAGGCTTAAGTAAGGAGGTCACAACTGGCCTCCCCCTATGTTGTGCGTTGCCATATAAGCCCTCCTTTATCTTCTCTCTGGTTGTTATTGGCCATAAGGGCCTTTTAGTCCATGGGGCTCTGCACTGTGCTTTTGGGGTTTCCAACTGCGGCTAGGTTGTTGTTTTGTTTTGGGTTGTGCAAAACGTCCACTGTTCCCCTTTGCCTTGAGTCTCCTCTCTCCTAATCTTTGGAAGCATCAAGTTGGAGCACCAACCGCCAACAACCTCCAGACAGCAAACAGAAGACCACAAAAGTTTGTGAAGGGATGTTTGAACTAGATCTCAGCTCAAACCACATAGAGAAAGATCCAAACCTATTTCTTTGCTAGCCTGTGTGAATCTCAGGGACGAGATTCCTTTTAAGGGGTAGTTTGTAACAACCTAGCTGTTTATTTCAAAATTTTCAGTAATTATTTTAAAAATTAATTTAATTTAAAATAAAATCAAGTGTTCTTTGGTTGCCTAAATTTTGAGGATTTTATTTGCCTATTTTTAGCTTTTAAAAAGGATTTTTTAAAAGTAATTTGACTAAAAACATAAAAATAAGATTAAGTAAATATATTTTGGATTTCTATAAAAATCCTATTTAAAATTAATTATTGTAAGAAGCATTTGGCTTTTATCTTGATTTTGTATGCTTTGTAGATTTTAAAAATCAATTTCAAAGCTAAAAAATATTTTTGTGAAAATTGAAAGACAAACTTTAAGTTGGAAATATTTTTCCTAAGTCTAAAACATCTTCAGGAATTTCCGTGAATTTGTTTTTGGAATTTTTAGACTTTATTTTCTATTTTCTTAGTGTTTTTGAATGTTCCTGAAAATCTAAATTAAATTTAAACCCTCTCTCTTCTCAGGCTGACAAGTGTGACGCCCAGATCCAATCTTCCCCACTCGATCTAATACCAGCCGCCCGCTCTCACTTACCCCTTCGTTCTTTGGTTGACGGCCTGGATTTAGTCCACCGCTGCCCATTTTAACCTGAGCCGTCCCCTTTCACTCACCCCTTCGTTTTAATCCGACGGTCATGATCCGTTCCTTGCACCGCGTGGCCGTCATCTGTCCATCTGCCTCTCTCCCTATCTCTTCTCTCTCGCTGACGCGTGGGATCCACCGCACTTCTTCCTCCTTTCTTCTTCCTCGCGCCAGCCACCATTGCAGCCAGCGCCTGAGCTCCATTTCTTCGTCTCTATCCGTTTCTTCTCGCCATTATTGTCCCCCAAGTGCTCCTCTTTACTCCCCACTCACCTCCTCCCATTTCCCCTCTATTTAAAGTCTACTAACCACCGCTGCACCGTTTCTAATCGCCTTAACGCCGGTGAGGTCGTGCTCGACCGATACTCCTCCCTACACCTATAAAAGCCCTCCCCGATCACCCCCTCTCATTGCACCCCCTTCCCTAGTGCTCCACCTGTCCTCTCTGTGCTCGAGCCCTCACCATACCGTGCTCTCTCTCCTCCGCGTCGACAAGCTCCTCCGACCGCCTCGGTCCTCCCCACGCCCCGCTGATCTCTCCTCCAGCTTCACCACACCCGCGCAAGCTCCGTCCAACCCTCCGCCGTCAACCATCGCCACCGGAACACCGTCTTCACCAAAGCCGATCGCCGCCACCGCTCCTCTTCCATCATCGACCACCCTCTGGTCTTCCGTGAGCATCGTGCCAGGTGGGAATCAAATCCCCGACGCCTCCTCTTGCTTTTGGTACCCTCCTCGTGCGCCGTTGCCCACTGGAACACTGGAGACCCTTGGGTTTCGTGTGCCACCTCCGGTAGCGAGGCCTCATCAGGAGCTGAGCTGGCGCGGCAGGTGCCGTGGCCACCACCTGACAGCCACGCGTGCGCCACCTCAGCGGCCATGAGCCACGCATGCTCCACGCCACCTCCCTGCCACCTCAGTGTAACAGCCCAGGTTTTTATAAAATAAATAATAATAGTAAAAATAATTTAAAATAAAAATAAGTGTTTATGTTGCCTGAGTTTCAATTTTGATTTGCCCTAATTTCTTGCTTTCAAAAAAGGCTGGATTTGAAAAGTAGTTTAAGTAAAAACATAAAAATATTATTAAATAAAATGATATTTTGCTTTTGTATAAAAAAATAATTCAAATTAATTATTTGGTTTTATTTGGTTTTTTTGTGTTTTTCTAGAGTTTTAAATCTATTTTAAAATTAAAAAGTATTTTAAGTATACAAATATTATTCCAAATTGAGTTGTAAATAATTTATCTAGGTCCAAAACATCTCCAGGAAATTCTGTGATTTTTTCTGGAATTTTTGGAATTCAGTTCATATTTTTCTAAGCCTTTTTGGATTTTCTGGTGTTTTCTGAAAATAAAAAATCTCCGCCTTTCGTCTGCGCGACGCATGGACGGTCCGGATCCATCCACGTCGCCGCCTGCCCCATCCACGCGTTTCGCCCTGCCTTCGCCACCGACCGACACGTGGACAGTTCGGATTGAGCCAAGTCCCACGCCAGCCCATCTCCCCCGTTCGCTGCCTTTCTCTCCTTTCGGTTGCCCGATCTCCCTGTTGCCACACGTCGCCATCTCCTCCGCCCGCTCCCTCCTTTCTCTTCTCTCCCGTAGACACCCAAGGCCCGCCTATCAGGCCCACGTCCCCGTGCTCTCTTCATCCCCGCGCAAGCGCCGCCGTGGCCGTTACACCATTCCGCCATTTCCGGCGCCACTTCCCCACATCGTGCACCGCAACTTCCCGCACCCACCTTCCCTTCTCTCCGTGCATGACACCCACCTCCTCACTACCCCACTCGGCCATATCCGCCACAACCGCCGCCACCTCCCGATCTCTCCGACGAGAAATCCCGCTGCGCCTCCCCCTCCCCGACCCTATTTAAACCCCCCTCGGCTCCGCCTCACTTCACCCCATACCTCTCCGCTCTCCTCCACCCTCTCCTGAGTGCCGCTCGTCCTCACCGTGTGCCCTCATTGCCTCGACCGCCGAAGCAACTCCGGCGAGTGATCGCAGGCGAAGGAAGCTTCCCCGAGCCTCGGCTCTGGCACCTTCGGCTTCCCCGAGCCCTCGCCGATCTCCTCCGCCCCTCCACCGAGCCTGAGCGCCGCCCGATTCAAAGGAATTCTTCAACGATAATTCTCACCAATTCGTGGAGCAAGGCAAGTTACACACCTTGACCATGTTGATCCTAGTTTTCAAATAAAATTATTTTGTTTTAAATTATTCTGCATGCATATTTTTATTCAATGTATTTCAATTCAGTTTTAAACTTGGTTATTGCCTACTTGTTATTACCTCCTTTGACATTGATTCCCGGATACCTTGTCACCCTAGAATAAAACTCTGATTAGTACACTAGTATATACTAGAGAATTTTGTATCAAATGCTTAGACCAGCTTATACATAATTTTTGTTTTGAGATAACCTTTTTAACATAAAATGATGATTTTTTCAAATGTATTCTTAACTTTGGTGAGTCAAAAAAGGCTATGAATTATTTCAAACAAAATATAAAACTTGGTTTAGACTTAGGCAAATGGCTAGGTGGTGGGTGCTTGCTGGCATGATTTGTTGTTTGGTGACACAATGTTGATTGCCAAGCACAAGAGGTATGTGGTTGGTGCCTAAGTAAAATTAAGGACCGGTCTGTGAGCTACTGCTATAAAGCCTTTTCGTATTACCACAAGGCTGGTATGGGATAGTCTTGGCTGATTAATTTGCAGGTCCCAACCTGAGTCTCACTGTAGGTTGAAAGTGAGCGCGACATAGGCCATGAGAAGACTCACTCGGATCAAGAAGGAGTCTCACTAGGGTGAAATCTTAGTATTGGCTTGGCCAGGTTGAAGACTTTCCATTGTAAAGGCATTGTCATGATCTCTTCGCCGCATACCTAAGGAAGTGTGTTAATCACGTGGCAATATGAGATGATCATGTCTTGTGGGTAAAGCTGTACAATCTCTACAGAGTGTATAATCTATCCTGGATAGCCGTGCCCATGGTCATGGGCAAGCTGAGTAAAGTTTTTCATAGATTAGACTTTGTTTTCAAAATGGTTTACGAAAAATCTATGGATAGATGGAATCCATATGAGATCTTTTTGGGAAAGATGGTCCGGGTGGGATACCCGTGGATAGGTGGTGTGGGGGATGGACCTGCACTAACAGTACCTATTTTGATTACAATGTTGTTTTTACCTACTGTATTAAATTCAACAATTTCAATCTAATTACTGTATTTCATAAATGCTGTTTTATGCTCAAATAACCCTATATGCCTTCAATTGTCAGCCTTGCATTATTGTGCATTTTTCCGTGTAACTTGCGAAGTACATTTTTTATGCTTACCTTGCTTAATTCTATTGCTAGAGAACAACTTTGACTTTGGTGAGAATCAGGATGAGTAGATCGCGTCTTACTGTCGTTTGCCTGTGGGCAGACTTAGTGGACTTCTTCCACTTCAGTTTTTCTTCCGCTGCTTATATTTAATTTTGGCTTATGTGCTGCGGATGTACAATATGGCCATCAGGCCCATATTCTATTAAATAAAGTTTGTCATTGTGCATGATAGGTATCCCTGTTACCACTGTGTGCACTAGCTGATCCTGGACTAGTGCGATTAACACAGAGGGTTTCGGAGTTGTTGCTCCAGGATCCGACAAAAGTCCTCACCTATTGCAACCACATAGCCAGTACACACTATGGTGCTAGCAATGATACCTCCTATGGTACTAACCATAACTGACTGGGAAATCTGTTGAACACTTAACTTGATCTTCCTAGCAAATTCCCAGGACACAAAAGAATAAGTAGCATCGGAGTCGAAAAGAACAAGAGCTTCACATGAGTCCACTAACATGGTACCTGTCACCACATCAGGTCAATCCGTAGACTTAGCGGCAAGCAATAAGTAGACTCCGGGTGGTGCTGGGGCGGCGAGAGCCCTGAGGCTCTCTAATGGTGGCATCAGAAATGGAGACGATGTAGCGTGCTGGAATGGAGGAGTCAGTGCAGGATGCCAATGATACCCGGCGGGTGGAGCCCATGAAATAGGAGGCTGCAACACAGGGGCAACCGCTAACATCTGGACTGACCCCTGAGGCGTAGCGTTTGACAAAGATGAAGATACTGGCTCCCACTTGAGGATGCTAGAGGGGTTCTGACGACAAACCCACTCCATGTGGCCTGACCGGTCGTACTGTTGACACTCCCTCGTCCAGGCACACTCAGCAGCAGTACTGTTGAAAACCGTACTTGAAACAGATCATGCCCTGTCCTGGAACAGGATGATAGGCTGGGGTCACCGATGAAGAATGATGCGTCGAAGAAGATGGCTTCGAAGCCTTGGACTTGGGCAAATAGGGGGACGCTGGCCCTACTTGGACTTCTTAGGAGCAGGCCGCTGAGATGACCCTCCCCGTTCAGTGAAGCTCCTTTTCGGGTTACCACCAGAAGCGCTTGGACCACCAGAGGGTTGCAGCCCTTTAGTGAGCTGCATCTCCATCCATCTCGCCTGCTCTACCACGGACCTAAAGTCATGTGACACAGTAGCTCCCATGACATGCCGGAACTTAGAGTTAAGCCATCAGTGGAACCTTTTGGCCTTCTCAAGGTCATTTCTCGCGACTGATGGTATGGAGCGGATCAGATTGTTGAACCCCGCCTTGTACTCAACTACGATCATCTTTCCCTGCACGAAGGTCGACAAGGCGACCTCCATGCTCTCCACAAAAGAATCTTGTTAATACTTCACCTTGAACTGCTCAGTGAAGATTTCCCAGGTAGCAGGACCTGGGCAGGGGTCCTAGCTGAAAGAACCCCTTTCCACCAGATGTCCACCTAACCTTTCAACTGGAAAGCCACATAGTAAGCTTTCAACTAAGAGCTCATCTCTAAGGCTTCGAATTGCCTTTCCATATAGATTAGGCAGAAGAGAAACTTTCAGTGGCATATAAGAAATATAGTGTAAAGTTTCACAGATAGATGGAAAACCGAAAACTGTGTGATGTGCAGCATGCTTCGGTTCCTTTATATAGCCATGTTGTACAATCAATAATAACTGATCAGCAATAGAATAGTTACAGATGTACGAGAGTTTGATCAGAATCTATCTCTATCTACAACCGTACGCAATATGGATATATACTAACACCTTAATAACCTCAACATATAGAAATGAATGTAAGGAATATCATGCTTCCCTCTTTGTCCATAAACAAATGAATATAGAAAGAAGAAAGAAAGGAGCTATGTAGATCTTGATCTTGGCTTTAGTAAACTATCCAATCTGTCAGTTTTGTAGAGCACTGGTTTTGTTTGTCACTCTTGCTTTAGATTGGCATATGCCGTATGTGTCAGCTTTGTTTAACTAGGTGTACACACAGTACTTGAGATTTGTTAGGCTGCATTCTACTGTTGGTATCAAGAAGAGAGAAAAATAAAAAGGTTGTGAAATGTAACATCCTCATTTTTAGCGCCTTTTGAAGCTTTTAAAACAAAAATAACCATTTGGATTTTCTAGAATTAAATAAAGCTTAAAGTAAATTTTTATTAATTAAAAGGATTTAATATGACTAAGATAAAATTCAATTGCTGCTGAAATTATTTTATTTTGGTTCTTTGTGCTTCAAGGATTTTTTTTGAATTTTCTGGAATTTTTTCCTTGTTCATTTGTTATTTTCTAGAGCTCGATTAGCATTAAACCAATTACTGTTAATTGGAAAATTTAGAAAGAACTGAAAATCCTAATTTAATTACCCGTGCTGAATTTCATCCCTCCAGCCCACTTCCTTTCTCCCGGCCCATGCTACCTCTCTCTTCGGCCCAGCCGTTCGCTCGCCTAGGACACGTGGCGGCCATAAGTGTTGCCTGCTTGTTTCCACCACATCCACACCATCCGCTCTCTCCCCGCTCTCCCTCTATCTACCAGCGGGACCCATAAGTCATGCGTGTAGTCCTCGGCCTGGACTCCTCCTCCGTGTTCACGTAGGTCATGACGCCGCCGCCGTCCCGCACGTGGACTCCTCCTCTTTTGCTATTTAGGCCGCACCAAGTTCCGGAACTCATACACCGAGCCGCCCACAACTCCTCTGCCCTGGGTTTTGCCTCTTCCACTGGTTTGGAGTTTCGACTGCCGCTGCCTCATCTAACTCCAGCAAGCAATTCCGTGCACCTCAGGACTCCTTTGCTGACATCGACTAGTGCACTAGCTTCGCCATGACCAAAGCTACCTTCTCCGCCTACTGCTGAGGCCCGAAGATCACTGGAGCAAGCTGCCACCGTGAAGCCTGTTCTTTATGGCTGTGGCTTATGGATTTTGGTTGAATTTTGGCTGTTTATGACAGATATTACGGAGAAAGAGATACTCGCTTGCGATTTTGGCTGGTATAGATGTTAGGCTTTTAAAGTGTACTATAATTAACTTGTAGACACCGTCTTAAGAAAATACTCCGTTTAAAAGTTAGGTACTATAGAAACTGCAAAGAACTTGCTATCTTGATCTTGGCTTTTGTAAACTATCCAACCTGTCGGTTTTGTAGAGGATTGTTTTTTTTTGTCACTCTTGCTTTAGATTGGTATAGGCCGTACGTGTCAGCTTTTTGTTTAACTACTCACAGTACTTGAGATTTGTTAGGTTGTATATATTCTACTGATGATATCAAGAAGAGAGAAAAATAAAATTGTTGTGAAAACTACGTGGTTCCTAGAACACTGGCTCTGCCAACCTGCAGGTGTCTTGTTCTATTTATTGCCCAGGGAACAAAACATGCTTTTAATTTCGAGAAAATTTCATGTATAGCACAAGTCTGAGTGTGGTACCCAAAAATACCACAAATGAAGCCCGCTTCCAATCAGTAGAACAGGGGTACTTCCGTCAACCCCTGTTACCCATTTTCATTTCAATTATTTTTTCCCAACCTTGACCACATGAGATGACAAAAATACCCTCCGAGCTAGTTTGGAAAATACAAGGGCCGACCCAGCCATATCGGAGTTCATCCTCTGTCACTACAAGAGATTTTATGCTCATGACAATCTAAAAACATCACAAACACCTTGCTTTTGTCGTAAATCATATTTATGACAAAAAATATTTTGTCACACGCATGTATCCAGGCGGGCAATGTAAAGAGATGTTTTGGGCGCAATCAAACCGATTGGCCAGACCGATTGGCCAGACTGTATATATATCGACAAAAGTTCTGTTGCCGGATTACAAGCAGTTTCCATGTACGTTTACAAGAATGAGATAGGAACATATCAAGGATTCTATCTTTAGCTATACTTCTAACAGGCAATAGTACTGACCACCCAGCTAATATACATAGTAAAACATCATTGCAATATTACAAGCTTTTATTTTACAAAACTACGATATCAGGGAGTACTTCGCCTCACTAACTGCATTTCATTCGCCTTTTGAAGCCATTCCGCGATTGAGCCTCAGAGATCGTCAAAGCGTGTGCAACCCATGATTGAGGAAGTGCAGTGACCACCGTATCCATCTCTAGCTTTGGGTCTTGGCGTCATTGGATTAGTGACTTCTGCTCCCACCTCTCTAATGCCTTGGCGGCATCTTCATCAAGCCTGTTTTCTCAACCTGAAGGTATGCAGTGCCATGTTTCGACTTCCAGAACATCTGATACGCTATCGCCTTAGCCTTCTGGTAAAGGCAATCTATTGCCTTTGGCAGCATGACCTCGTCCAGTTGTTCTAGGCTAATATTTGTGTGCATGCCACTTTGCTCTTCGCCATTGATTACCTCGATCGCAGAACACTCAACAGCAGGCATCCGGTCTTCTGAAGAGCCATGCGGTGAGAAGAGGAGCCCAAGTTTAAGATGTGGCAATTCTTTTAAACAACTCGTTTCTCCTTGGACGATTGTACTCCTGTGCATGTTGTACTTTGACAGTGGGATGTGGCATTGCAAGGACACTTCAATAACTGGTTCTAGAGAAAAGTCTGATAATTTCAGTGTGCTTGCCTTGCTGCTAGCAGACTTGGGCTCATGTTGCTTGCAGCAGTGTGGGTGTGGGCGAAACCACTGAGTCAAAGTGCTATGGATATTGTTCCAGTGTTCTTTGTCACTAGAGTCAACATATGGCACCCAGGTGAAGTCCTGTGTTGGCAGCTGCTTGAGTTGTTTCCTAACAGCTTCAGCCGCGGACCTGAAGTGAGGGGTGACCAGCTCTAAGCACTTGATGGTGATTCCAACTATGTCCGTGCTTTCCGAAAGCCGTAGCATCAAACCTAGATACAAATTTTTATCTGGAGACTCGTCGTCTTCGAAAACAAAGAGAAGCTTGGCCTCCAGCCCACGGTCTTCGAAGCTAATGGGGCGGACACAGAACATATGGTATTGGCTTCCCCTAACAATTCTATACCGTAGCTCTTTGCCAGCAAGAAGGTGCCCAATGAGAGGATCGAAGAACATGTACTGCCGCGGCGTGCCGCCGAGCTCCACGAACCTCAGGAACTCACCGGCACCATCTGCGAACCTTTCAAACCTTCGAACGGCAGAGCTACTCGAGTTGCTTTTGTTATCATGTTCCAAGAATGAGGAGACGAATGACTTGGTGGCATGAGCTAGCCGTCTAGGGAAGGCGGAGTTCCTTACCTCTTGGTCCTTCTCCTCGTCTTCCACAACACGCTGCTTGTACTTGTGCAGCGTCTCCTCACAGTCTTCAACTGCACGCTTCAGCTTCTTGCGCCAACGTAGCATCGACGCGTCGTTGATCTGCCACTTGTCGGATGTATCAAGGGCAACCTCTAGCTTGATGTGCGCCATCTCCAATCTCTCCATGTTCTCCTCGTCTGATTTGCATCCTTGCTTGTCAATCAGACCGGATATGATGAGAGACCATATGGTGGTCATCCCGTGTGTATGATGAGTAATTGACATCGTTTTAGGAAAGTCGAGTTTGAGTTGGTTGGTTCGGACCATGTCGTTGCGTAGTGCAACGGGCTAGGTCGGACTTGGTCAAACCTGGTCAAATGGGATTAGGATGCATATTCTGATGGTTCGACAGGTTTGCTGATGTTATTATGCTTACATGTATCGAGCGGTGCTATTTGATGTGTTTCTTGTCTGCGTTGGCTGCAGGACGTCGAGGCGGAGTCGTGGTGAGACACAAGGTGACCGGACTAGACACATGCGGTGTCGAGGTCAGAACGGTCGGATGTGTCGAAGACGGCGGAGATTCGATGTGGTTGCGAGGCGTACACGACAAGGAGCGCAGAAGCTTCCCGGAAGGTGCAGGAGGGGCGAATCGGTAAATTCGCAAGGCTGCACAAGCGAGAGACGGCTCCGTTAGGGTTTAGCCGGCGTAACGGGTTGGAGACCCGTTAGCCAAGGGCTATAAATAGGTGTTGGGGGCTGCATACCCCCTTGAGGGTTTTTGTGCATTTGCTCTCCATTTTTGTGTGTGTTCCTCCCAAGAAGCATGTGAGGCTCTTGGTGTTCTTAAGGATTGAGATGGAGAGGATGGATTGGGAGTCGTGTAATCCTTCTTGCTCTATTGTCCATGCGTATCGGGACTCCTTTGTATCAATCGCGTATGGAGATTCTTGTGTAATCATCTCCTTTCAATTTAAGAGTTTTTACTTGAGTTTGCTCCTGTTCTGTTTTTGATCCTTGTTCTTCTATGAGATGTTTTTGGTTTGAGTTTCTGCATATCCGTTTTGCTCTCTATTGTGAAACCGCATCAAAGTCTTCTGGTATGTGAATCTCCTCTTGCCGTGATCTTCTCAATGAGTTCCTTTGCTTCAGTTCTTTCTTCAGGCAAGGTTATTTCTTCAATGATAATGTTGTGAATCTTCCTTGTCTTTATATGTTTTTGGCCCAAGGATCAGTTTCTTCACGGTAGCTTTTGATTTCGGTCAAGTCACTGCAGCAGCCTCAGTTTTCGGTTTGTTCCAAAGTTCCAATCCTATAGCTTCCGATATGTGTCTTGATCAGTTTGGTGTAGTTAGTGCAGTACACTTTTCAGATTGAACCGAATGCAGTTTGCTTTCTCTTTTATGCTACTTTCAGACTGCATACTTTTGCAGTTTTTAGTGTGCTGATTTTAGTCACAAGACTGTAGCGCTTCATGCTCTGCTTCAGCTCAAGAAAACCAGCAGTTTTTCATTCCCTGTTTAATTATTTTTCAGACAGCTGCTGTTTCTCTGAACAGCTCTCAGTTTGGTCTGCTCGGGACCACTCTCTGCCAGCCGAAACTGAAATTGGAGTCTTGTTGGTTTTGTTCTGTGAAGGAGAGGAATCTTTTGATCTTTTCTCTGATCCTTTCATTGCTAGACTTCTTTCCTTTTCAGTTCTTCTTTTCTCTTTTGCTCCTGTCGGCAGTGTCTGTTATTTCTTTTCAGTCCAGCAGCAGTCTTCAATTTGATTGTTTCTTTTCTCAGCTGCTTATCTATTTTCTTTGCTGGGTCTTCTGGACAGACCATACACTACTTTCGGCAGGAATTTCAGCACACCATTTTCAGCTTGTAGTGTTCGGCTAAGTGTGCTTTTGGCTGCTATTTCTTCTCTTCTTTTGCTGCAGTTTTCAGCAGCTTCAAATATTTGCTATCGGAGAAGATCATTTTAATTGGATACTTTTTGGGGATAATTTTTTTGAGGCACCATTCACCCTCCTCTGTTGCCATTTCGGTCCTACATATGAGTTGGCTCACTGTCTCCTCCGCAAGCGCAGAGACAACCCTCTCCGCCATATATATACAGAGGGGTTCAGCTACTTGTGGGATTCCTGCAGAGGAGAAAGTAATTTATATATACAGAGCACTTGGTTTTTCTTATGAACATCCTCTCGTAAGGCTATTTATATATACAGAGCACTTGGATTCCTGCAGAGGAGAAACTAAGAATATTGAGTGTACGACAAATCTCACCCTTTGGTAAATAAGTGAAGCTGTAGTAAGAACGTACCAGCGGTTGAATTTCATGGAAGTTGTGAACAATGGACTTATCCTATAGAGAGAGATGTTGGAGGGAAACGCCGAGAGAAGTAGAAGAACGTAGAGGAAGAGGCTGGAGATAGTGATGTCCAAGACTGTCTGAGGTGGAAATAGCGAGGAAATTACCAGGTCAACAAGAGGGCCTGGACTTCATCAGCTGAATCGTACAGATTACTAGACTGCTATCAATTCAGTCAGTAAAAAAGAAGTATATTTTTCGATAAAGAATAGTGAGAGCTGTAAATGAATAAATTCTCCAGTTTGTATTTTCTTTTGATTGATTCGTTTTCGTCAAAACGAATTTGTTTGAGCTGAACTACAACCTCTAGGTTCCCTAAAAAGAACGCGATAATTCGCATGCCCTATGGTAAATAAGTGAAGTTGTAGTAAGAACGTACCAGAGGTTGAATTTTATGGAAGTTGTGAACAATGGACTTATCCTGTAGAGAGAGATGTTGGAGGGAAACGCCGAGAGAAGTAGAAGAACGTAGAGGAAGGGGCTGGAGAGTCAACAAGTGAGCCTGGACTTCATCAGCTGAATCGTACAGATTACTAGACTGCTATCAATTCAGTCAGTAAATAAGGAGTATATTTTTCGATAAAGAATAGTGAGAGCTGTAAATGAATAAATTCTCCACTTTGTATTTTCTTTTGATTGATTCGTTCTCGTCGAACTACAACCTCTAGGTTCCCTAAGAAGAACGCGATAATTCGCATGCCCTATACCGATTGTGTGGCTGGCAGACGAATTCTCACTGATAAAGATTCCGGGGACGTCGTTGTCGAGGCTAACCCCCAAGCGGCTATAAAGTCTTTCTCTTATAAACAGTACTAGCCTCGTAGGCGCGGCGTCACGCTGCGCCAGGCATCGTAATCGCGAGTGATTATTTCTAAAAAATCAAAGGGCATATGCGCATATTTGTAAAAGGTAAAGGGTTTTTTTGAAAAAAAAATGAGGACCTGTACGGAAATAAAAAAACAATGGCGCGGCGTGACGCCGCGCCAGGCATCGTAATCGCGAGGAATTATTTCTAAATAAAAAAACACAAGGGCATATGCGCATATGTGTAAAAGGTAAAGGGTTTTTTTGAAAAAAATGAGGACCTGTACGTAAATAAAAAAAACCATGGCGCGGCGTCACGACGCGCCAGGCATCGTAATCGTGAGGAATTATTTCTAAAAAATCCGAGGGCATATGCGCATATTTGTAAAAGGGAAAGGGTTTTTTTGGGGAAACGAGGACCTGTATGTAAATAAAAAAACCATGGGGATCTGTATTTTGTGAAAAACGAGGACCTGTACGTAAATAAAAAAACCATGGGGGGTATGTATGGAAATAAAAAAAATCCAAGGGGATATGCGCATTTTTGTAGAAGGCAAAGGGTTTCATGAAAAAAAAACGAGGGCCTGTACGTAAATAAAAAAACCGCAGGAGGGACCGGCACGAAAAAAGGGGACCCGTGTGTAATTTCCGAAAACGCGGGGGTCATCCTGCAAAACGGAGGGGCCAAAAAAAATTCCAGGGACCTTTTCGCGAGAATCAGGGACCCAGACGCACTTCGAAAAACGCGGCGCTCGGGGGCGGCGTGGAGCGCTCATGCGCGTTTCCATACTTAATGGGTTCTGATATCTGTAAATACAGTTGTACCACCCTTTGTAAAGGACAGGAGAAAAAAAAGAGAGAAAATAAAGAAAAAAGAGGCAATCATGGCTCTTGAGTTTCCATATATATCTCCTTCTGTGTTTGATTTTTCGTCCATAAAGTTTATTTGTCTCCTCTCTTACTCCATTCCAACAGTCCAAAAAATAGCTTGTATTGGTGGCAGAAAGAGGCTAAGCTTTTATTTAGTTCAGAGAGATAATAATCAAGAATTACACCGTCATGGCTACGCTGAAGAAAGAAAATCAAAATGAAATTTCATGGAGAATTGATGTTAGGATGTGACACATTGACACCCATCTTTGAAAAAATAAACGATGTGGGAACCGGTATGAAATTTGAGGAACAATTGGACTTCAGTACTTGACTATACGTGGAAAATATTGGAACTAACTAAAAAATAAGTTTTTTCGATTGCCAGATTAGGCAAAGAGAAACTTTCAACGGCATATAAGAAATATAGTGTGTTGGACTGGTATGACAACAGGAGGGTAAATGATATCTTCAAATTTTCCCTCAAATATTCACCAATTTTTTACTCCAATATTCACCAATTTCCCTCAAGATCAAGAAATAAAAATTCTGAAAATTCACTGTGCTACAGAAAAAACAGCTCAGTGAACAGTAAAAACAATACTATTTTAAATCCAAAAATCCATATAAATTTTGATCCGTAGATTCAAAAGACTTGAAACTTAAACCAAGGGAAAAGCATGATCTTAAGAACCTATTCCAACTAGATATCTTGAAAGAACTTAAGGAAATTCAGATACTTTTGTTTGTGAAGATCTGTTGTATCAAAACCGGGCAAAAACAATAAATTGAGCAAACTCTCAAACCAAGTCTTCAAATCACTTGAAATTTGGTATGCACCTTCTCTAATATGTCAATAACCTATTCCAATCAATGTTAAAGAAAATTTTAGCCAAAATTCTGACCTTTTTCCATTTGAAAAAAGGTTACACTAAAATCGAGGAAAAACAATCCATGGAATCAAGACAAAAATAATTGGATCAAAAAATCACTTAGAAAGGCCAAATCAAGTAAAAACTAGGCAACTTCAAAAACTTGCCAAACTTGATACCAAGATAGGTGAGAATTGATTTCTAATTTATCTCTCCATCACTTACTTGTTCTTGGCATCCCTGCACATCCAAGCATCTTGCACATTCAAAGAACAAAAATCGATTTTAGGCACAAGTTCTTCACAGCTTGAAGGACCAATTGACAATGTCTTAGATTATGTTGTGATGAACCATTGCAATTTGGGAGAGTTGGAAAGTTAAATTATCAAATTAGTGCTCATAAGTGTTGGCCTGTGGTCCAACCGGGGTCAGCGGTCTGACCACTTAGACCAAGCGGTCAGACTGCCTGGGTGGATCGGTTGGACTGGCTCATTTCAACGGTTTGATCGGCCGGGTGGTGCAGTCAGACCAACCAGATACGGAGTTTCGGCTAGTTTTTTATTCCTTGAGTTTTGAGTTGAGGAATGGGTTTTGGTGATTAAGGTCAGCAGTTTTATGTTGAATGAGACATGCTATTGCTAACGTGGGTCAAGTTGTGAAGAACTTGTACTCAGAAATGATTTCTTTGTCTTTATATGTGTAGGGTCGCTTATAGTCAACCATTGTCAACGGTAAGGATCGGGGCTATACTCATGAAGGAGCTGAGGTCTAGAACGATCGAGGATGTCAGGTGAGACGATGAGCTTAAGCCTAGCACAAGGGCAAGAGAGTTAGAGAGAGAAAGAGAGGAGGTCTGATGATACAAATGTGGTGGCTCCAACCACATTCGAGCAAACTACCCCAAGCTGGAGAAAGGCAAGATCGACCACGACGGTGCAAGCAAGAACTACTACACCAATAAGAACCGCAACAAGAAGCCACTAGCTCGGAATCAGGTCAAGGAGAAAAAGTATCACAATTTCGGCAAGGTGAAAAAGCTCTTTCTCCACATCCTCACCGTCTTTGATAATTTTGACTTCAGTGACATGGATGGCTGGAGCGATGATGACGGCGAGGATGATCTGTAGAAGAACATCAAGGACGGTGACAACTTCACCAGGATGTGCTTCATAGCTGACGAGAATGACATCAGTGATGACGATCTCTGCAGTAACTCCAATGAGGTGGGCCCCTCCTACGACTAGCTCAATGATGCTTTTCTGAAGCTAGGAAAATTCTATGCTTGGTTTAGGGTCAGGTGTGGTGAGTTAGAGAAGGAGGTAGAGAGCTTGTCACGGGAACTTGCATCCTTAGATCTGTTTCCTCCGTGATGATTGTGATGTTTGTTCTTCCTTGTTGGAGATGTAGAGAAACTAAGGACCTCGTATTATAGTGTGATCTCTGAGCTTGATTTGTTTAAGGTGCAGGGAATATTAGTCTATTAGCTGAATTAGAGATGGCTAGAGTTATTCCTTATTAGTCCGATTCTACTGAGATTACAGTTTGCACCTTATGTGAGGATAAGAACAATGCTTTTAGAGAACTATATACCTTGGTCCTTGGTCTATCTGAAACTTGTGATAGTTGTACTAACTTGAACAAAAATTTGAAGAAGGCATATCAGAAAATTGCTGAAATATATGCTGATTTGTGTGAGCCTATTGCTTCTTCTACTAATTGTACTAAATTAACTTCTGAACTCGATTCTGTATTTGAGCAACTTCAGGACATGTGTGATCATAATAAGAAAATGGCTCAATATGCTTGTAAGGCTCCTGTTAGCTCACCATGCAAAAATTATGAAAAATTAAAATCTGAATTGATTGATTTGGATGAAAAATGTGTTTGTTTGTTCTGTGCTGAAGTAGAGGATAAAATGTAGAAAATGCAAGAGACCTTTAGGAAGGGATTCGAGGCCCATATGGCTAGGGTTAGGACTGCCTTGTGTGTCTTATGAAGCCCTCAAGCTTGAGGTATCCATGCATAGGGAGACATATGCACATGATATTCGATCTTCTCCTTCTAGTTCTTTATCTTCATCTTCACATGTTCTTCTTTTGCTTCCTTTTTTTATGAGTGTGAGTGTAATGCCCTAGATGTTTATTCGGCATTTTTGGAAGTACTTAATGGATTCACGGAGTTTTCTCTTTCTTTTGCTGAATTGCGGAAGGTGGGTGTGGGCTGTGGATTTGTCTAAAAAGAAAAAAAGAGAAAGATGAGAGTTGGTGGGCTGTCCAGAGAGGGAGGCCAGGTTTTCCACCCCCACCTTGTGCCTAGGCCAGCCCAACGCAAGGCCCAACCACCCCCTTTTGGCCTAGTCGTCCCCCTTTTCTCCTAACCCTAGGCCGCCCCTCCCCCTTTGTGGACACCACTCCCTTCCTCCATGCACCCCTCTCTCCCCTGTGGTTGCCCATCTCTTGTCCCTGTGCCCTGCTGCCCCTGCTAGAAAGAAGAAGGGAAGGAAGGAGAAGAAGAAGAGGAGGGGAGGAAGAAGAGGAAGAGAAGGAGGAAGAGGAAGGAGGAGAAGAAGAGGAGTAGGGTGATTTGTGCTGGTGTTCTTAGCGATTTCTCGATCGGGCTAATTTTTGGCTAATCATTTGATCTGTGTTGTCTGCTGTGTTCTGCGAAGTAGGGGATGTTGTGTGCAAAATCTGGGGACTTAACCTCCTAGAATTTGTAAAGGACTTCATTATCTTTCTATAGAGTTTTCATGCACATCATTCCGATGAACGGTTTAGGAGTTATGGGCATTATTGTGTTGTTGTGCAGTCTGTCCATTTAATTTCGGGTAGTCGATGGGAGTTAAAAGATTAAAAATGGAAGACAACTTTTCCTGCAGAACAAATGGATAGGAAAGTTGTAGAGGACTTATAGAACTAGTTTTTGTTTTTTCCATAATTTTGGGATGAGCGGATTGGTGCAATAGAGGTTGGAAGTCTGCTGTGTAGTAGAGTAGGTTTCAGAATTCAGTTTCTGTTCGTGGGCATTTTCATAGGTTCTAATGATTTTTATGAATTTTCTCATAATAATGAAAGCTGTAAATAATGTTGTGATATAGCTTCTAGAACAATTTTATAATTTTAGGAGCAGGTTACTGTTGGTGGTGGTCTATAGGAGCTCGCTGGTCAGAACTCAAAGGCAAATTCTATTCTCTGTTTTCTATTGTGGATTACACCATTTTAATGACAGAATAAAATTATGGTGTATTTGTGAAATTTGTAGCTTTCGTTATGTAGATTTTAAAAATGCTATTTGTTTATGTAGTCTGCTTAGTGGATAAAAAGATATGAAAAAGACAGGCAGCACTGCTACAGTGAGCTAAGTGTTAGAACGACAATTTGAGAGGGAGTTGTTGGGTTTCGGGCATAGTGGCACTTTGCCTTTTAGTTATGGATGTTATATTGAGGTTTTGTGCTGAGTGGTGACTTGTGGATAGGTGGCTTCACTCCTGACCGTGCTTGAGCCCTTCGCCCCTTTGGTAGAGGCAAGTAAACATAGCGGTTGTTGCTACAGTTTAACTTATTAATTTCACTGTCTTCACTATAATTATTGAGGTTTGGTAGTTAATCCACCTTTAAATAAAAATGCCCTGCTATGCACCTAGCCACGACTATACCGGTACAATATCATACATTGTCATAGTACGATGCACACTCTTACGTTGTCAGGTAAGAGTTCAGTGGATCATTTGCATACATATCCATTTCATGAGGATAATTCTTTTTATGACGTTTTAAGAGGTTTTGGCTCGTGGGTGTCATTTGTGGTATGGGATATTTTTCTTGTGGTTGCTGTTGATGGTGGTTGTTGTTTTGGATATGAATGAGACTACAGTGTGGATGAGGAGAATTAATTGCTTATGCTTTTATCAGTGTACCCCGTGTTGTTAATTTGATGCTTAATCATCCACAGTTTAATTAGTTTGTTAAATAGTTTGCTTGCTGAGATTTCATTTCACCCTTGTATTGTCTCTCCCAGGTGATCCTTGAGCATGTTTGGGAAGGGTAGAGCAGCACGACACCATTACAAATTGTTCATGAGTTCTACTATAATAAGTTAGAGGGTTTATTTTAAATTGTTTCTTTATCCCGGTCATTGAGCACTGTAACCTAATAATGTCAGTCCGTGGTTGACTTTAGGAAGGTTTGAGCATTCAAAACTAGGTTGATAAAGGATGTTAGTGCCCAGTTTTGTGAGCTCATGCTATTTTACTATCTCCTATTTCATATTATGTTGTCATGCTTCTGCGTAGACTTTGTTTCCTAGGAAGTTGTTGCTGGATTTTCTTTTAATCCAGCTGGTTGTTTGTGTAGTTTAGTAGCATCCCAGGGTAATGTGGTTCTTGGGGTGTTACAACGAGTACCTCATAAACACTCTTGAAAAATTTATCAGTGGCAAGAAAAAACTCAATATTATCCTAGACAAATCCAAGATAGCAAGTTCAATCAAGGTTTAGGATATGATTTTCTAGAGGATATGAGAAAACATCCACTTACAGTTATTAGAGTATGGTAGGAGGTATGATCGAGGTTGCGCCCGAGTCTAAGAAGACAGTGTTTAAGTCTGCGGGTTTTGTCTAGGGGATTTAGAGTTGTAGTTACCTCTCATTACTTTCTTGGTTTTAGGCAGTATCAAGGACTTGGTTTGTATGTTTCTTTTGGTTTTGGTCCTCGATTTGCTTCTAGTCAGGGTTTCTGTCGTCCTAATGATAAACCTCATTTTCCCCATCGAGGTAGCTATCTGCGGTATGATTCTATGAGAGGAGAGTTTCTAGTGTCGTTAGAGGTCAGTCTTTTATTTCTTTGACTGGATCTTCTACTCATGATGTGACTCAGTACTGGGTTCCTAGATATGTTCTTATTTACCCTAGTACTGAGCCACCGATGTTGACTTCTCACTGATTCAGGTTCATCAGGCTAGGAAGGGAAATACCTCGCTTATTGACTCGAGTTATTCTCATCACATGACTAGAGATTCATGTTGATTCTCTTCCCTAGTCTGAGTTTCAGGTGATGAGATGATCACCTTGGAGACGCTTTGTCACGTCGAGTCATCGCTAAAGGTACTGTGTACATTAATGATTCTTCCATTCCTAAGGATGTTACCTTAGTAAGTAAGTTGTGATATAATTTGCTATCTGTTTCTCAACTTACTAATGATGATTTTGAGGTAAGCTTTAAGAAAAATACTTGTAAAATTCTTCATTCTTCGGGAAGTTTATTTTACAGGATTTCTAGGTTTGGGAGGATCTTTTGTGCTGATTTATCAAGTCTTTTGGTGATATTTTCTTAGTTGCTTCTGAGTCCCATGATATTTTCTTTTAGCATAGGAGACTTGGTCATATTGACTTTGATTACTCAACCTGAGTTAGCAGCCACGACCTCGTTCATGGTCTGCTTAAGGTCAAGATGGTCAAAGACTTAGTTTGTGCTCCATGCCGACATGGCAAGATGGTTACTGTTTCTTATCCTCTAGACACTGTAACTATGATTGACACGTCAGGATAGCTTCTTCATATGGACACTGTTGGTCTAGCTAGAGTGCAGTTGGCTGGTGGAAAATGGTACGTTCTTGTTGTGGTTGATGACTTATCGAAGTTCTCTTGGGTGTTTTTCTTAGCCTCGAAGAAGAAGATTTTCAGTTATTTTTGTGGTTTATTAAATAGGTTTTCTATTAAGTTCCCTAGTGCCTTACGAGCGATTCGCAGTGACAATGGCATGTAGTTTAAGAACTCCTAATTTTAGAGGTTCTATGATGAGACAAGAACATAGTTCTCATCAACTACTCACTTTTTGAAGTAGTAGATATTATATTCGCTTACCCACCGATTTGCATTTAGCTCAACTTTTTTGCGTGTGCTACATGGTTTTGGTTGTTACATTGTCACTATTTAACTTTTGAGAAATAATTTATTTGGCATGATTTCCTTGTGAATTTTCTCCAACTGACTGATAGTGACATTGCCTTACGAAAGACGCACATAATCAAGTATAGGCTCAAAACTAACTATGGTCCGCTATGTTCTTCGGACGCTGCTCAATCATAATTGTAAGGTGAAATGTATGCTTCGTGTACTTTTCCTGCTGTCAAAATGAAATTTTGCTCCTATGCGTACAACACTTTTCAGTTCTGGTGTGAGAGTATGGAGTTTTTTAAATAATATATTTTTATTTCGAATTACAGTAATATATCTCTGTTTTTTCTATTTTACACTAATAATCCTATGTCGCTCTATCGTTGAGCGATTGGGCTAGTCGCCTAACGGTTGCACGCCAAGTGCCTAAATCGCCCACTGGTTAAGTGACTAGTCTCTTTAGCTACTAGTCGCTCAACCGTTGAGCGACTTAGCCCCTAGACGTTTAACTGTTCGGCGATAGCCCCTAGTCTCTCAACCGTTAGGCAACTATTTGCTACCAAATCATCCAATGGTTAAGTAATAGAAGAGTTGTATAGAAAGGCACACCCGACCCCCTCGCGGTCTCTTTCACTATTTTCTTGGGAGGGAACGAGAGGAGTTGGGAGAGGAGAAAATAAGAGGGAGAGAAGGAGAGGGAAAGTGAAGAAGGGGAGAAGGTAGTGAGAGGGGGAGGAGAGGAGAGGAGAAGAGAGAAAGAGCAGGGGAGAAGCAGAGGAGCTCGGGAAAGGGAGAGAACGGGAGGAGAGGAGCTCGTGAGGTAAGAGAGAAAGATGAAGGAAGCTCATTGATAAGGAGAGGTCTTCACATGAAGGTATGTAATAGTCTCATCTGTTCTTATTCTCATCCGAATGTAGGCAACATGTCATTATTTGTTAGTTTAGCGCGTATTTAGTGAATGTATGTTGACAAATGGTAATATTTGCAGTAAGAAATCAGTCATGTCTGAGTCCACAAGATTAAAAGTGCATTATGGTGTTAGTACGATTCATGAAGGTTCATACGGTGTTGACCTGAGTGGTTTCCCAGAAGTTAGTTTGGTACACTCGAACATGGAGAATGCTCTAATTGGAGATGTCCTTTGCTGATTCACATGCAGCTTCTCCTTAGATTAAGATAAATAGTAAAGGCACTTTATTTATTCATATATGGTAATTAATCAAAATTTAGATCTTTAATAATCTCATTTACACCCTAATAAAAATTTGCTGGCTTTCATGGACTATTTCCTAATTTTTCTTTAATTTTTCTTAATTGAAATGGGTTAGGGAAAATAAAATAAAAAGAAGGAAAATGTGCGGACGACGATGTTCGAACCAAGGACAGAGGCCATATTGCTTTTAGGCGCGCGTGGCTAGCCAACTGGGCTGTTGCCCTTTTACTGGTTTTATATGGGAATCATGTTTAAAGAGGCGAGTGCAATGGTGAAGCTCAAGCAGGGGAGTCAGCCGGCCGAAACAGGGGAAGCGGCAGAGCTGGGCAGAAGGCGACATTGCCGGCGAGGGTGTAGCTGAAGGAAGGCGGCGACCGGTGAAATGGAACCCTGGGAGCACAAGGGACCCGAGGGAGGCACCGACGTGAGCTGAGGGGCTTCAAGATGGACCGACGGAGAGGCTCGGTGGCTGGAGGCGGAGGTGGAATGGGGCGGCGGCGCCGGCGTGGAGGAGGGGAAGGATTAACGGGTGTATAAGCAGTAGGGAGGCATGGGGATGCTTACCATGACGCCGGCGAGCTGTAGTGGGGGAGGCGCTCCAGCGACGGTCGGAGGAGGTCCGGGGCGCCGAGGAGTCGCTCCCACCGCGAGGAATTTGAGGGAGCTTAGCTGTGGAGGGGATGGTGGCGGTGGAGGCGCGTTCGGTCGAGGATGAGGAAGAAGGGCAATGCGCGAGCTCTGGCGCACCAGAGTCCAACTAAGTTCGCGGGGATGTACACGGGGAGCAGGGACACGCTGTGAAGCATTCGAGGTGGTGGGGCGTCGCTGGAAGGCTGGGAACAGCGTGGAGGCACCGCGGCCGGCGCACAAGTGGAGACGGGGAAGAAGCAGGGGAGGAAGGGAAGGAGCTGGGGGGTGGAAATGGGGTTGTGCAGGGAGTGAGGGAGGGGTCAAGGCCACCTATAGCCACAGAGGGTGGGGAGGACTGGGCGGTGGGGGAGGACTGCCGGGCAAGGACCGATGCGGGGCTCGGCGCGCAGAGGCGTGAGAGGTGCAAAGTGAAGCGACACGGCGTTGGTGGGACAGCGCGGTAATGATGAATGGACGGTGGCACAGAGCATAAAGCAACGGGGGGAGGAAGGAGGTGACATGGTGGATGCTCGGCCACAGAAGGGAGGAGGACCCGCGACCAGTGAGGAACGGGAGGGAGGAGAGAAAAGAAGAAAAAAGAAAAGGAGGAAAGAGAGAGAAAAGGTGGGGTCCCCATGTAATAGAGAGGGAAATTGTGAAAAGAATGGGAGAAAATGAGATGCTTTATTAGTTTTTGAAATTTTGAATTTTGAATTTGAATTTCTATTTCATAATTAAGATCATTGATCTCAATTCTTGAAATTTTATTTCAAGTGTTGGTTCATTTATCTAGATACAAAATCTAATGGCCCTCTACTTTTGATTTTATTTATTTATTTATTTGTTATGAATTGAATGTCCAAATTTGGGTTTCGTATGCTAATTAAATTAAAAGAAGGAATTTTTTACTTAACCATTTAGAGATATGTCCTAATATTCTTTTTGGTTTCATTTTATTGACTTGAATTTGAGCTCAAGGTTTTGGTATTTTGAATTCATGATCTGTAATGTCATTTTTTCCATTTTAATTATTTATATGATCACTATTTGCATTTGGGATTATTCTTTGATTATTAATTTGCATGCCACAAATCTAAAAAATATTTCAAATAAATATTCAAAATAAATATGAATGCCAGCAAAATGCAAGGAAAAGTTTTAAAACTTCCATATTTTTCAGCACTTGAAATTTAGGATGTTACAAGTGTAGAATACACAGTAGAGTCCGAATTTGCATATTCGAGTCTCGACAGAGAATGACCAAACCTAAGCTCATAGGAAGTATTAAGCAGTTTCGCTCAAAAGGAAACTCTATTAAAAATGTAACAGGCAGTTGAAATAGCTTCTGCCCAATACTTACTAGGAGTTGAATGTTCATCTAACATAGTTCTAGCCATTTCGACCAAGGTTCTATTCTTGCGTTTGACTACACCATTCTTTTAAGGTACTCGACCTGAAAAGAATTCATGGTCTAAACCCTTTCAGCACAAATGGAAGCAAATAACATGTTCTTGAATTCAGTTTCATTATCACTTCTAATTGTTCTAAGTGCTCTTGGAAGTTCATTAGCAGGTCTAAGGGCTAGCTCATGAAAGTGACAGAAGGCTTCGTCCTTAGAGGCCAAAAAATACACCTAGGAGTATCTAGAATAATCATTGACTATAACAAGAACATACCATTTACCTCCAACTAACTGAACCCTAGCAGGACCTACTATGTCCATATGCAACAATTGACTGGGGAGTTAGTCATGGCAAAAGTGAGTGGAGGATGTGATGATACGACCATCTTACCATGTTGACAAGTTGAATAGATTAAATCCACTAACTTATCAATCTTAAGACTAGAAATTCCTCTAACCAAATTCACATTACTAAGCCTATCAAGATGATTAAAGCCAATATGACCCAATCTACGGTGCCAAAAAAACAAATCCGTATAATCTAAAGAATTAAGAGACTTAAGATCAGAAGATGTTGAATATGAAAAGTCATCCTTAAACAAATGACCAACTCAACTAATTTTGCATACAAGATCACCAATTGAATCTATGATACAATATGAATGCTTTTTAAAGTTCACCTCAAGATTGTCATCTGCCAACTGTGAAACTGAAAGCATGTTATAGTTTAACATACTGACGAGGCACAAGCTGATGAATTTTCACCCCAAAAGTGATCATCTCATCTCTGGAGGCACGAGTGAGGGAAGAGAACCATCGTGAGTCTCTGGTCATTTGGTGAGCACAACTGGAGTCAATGAACCATATGTTCTCCTTACTCTTGTGATAAGCCTATAGAGCAAAAACAATCATTGGTACCTTATTACTGCGGTTAGATAATAAAGATTTAGGTATCTAGTACTCAGATACATGACAAACAGGAGAAAAAGCATGCACTAATAAAGATTTAAATGAAGCATATTTTGACCGGATAGTCGCTGGGTCGCTGGTTCGACCACACGGTCCGACCTCCTCTACCGAGCTGATCTAATAGTGGACCAATCTAAATGAGCAGTAAAAGTTGGTCAAAATGATTTGACCCTTTACGTAAGGCTAGTCTACCTCTCGATTGGTCTAATCAGGTAGAAAACTCTAGTCGAAAATCTCTTGAGAAGCTAGTTTGACCACGAGACACAACTGATCAAACATCTGGTCCAGCCTCGTTCATTCGACCACAGGAAGCAGCTGGTCAAAAATACTTCCTCAACCTGTCCTTCTTCTCTTTCTTTACTTTTCTAAAGCAGAATTGAGTCAAATGACCATCTTTACCACAATGAGTGCATTGATGCTTGACTTGATGAGAAGTCGTATCTAATGACTTCGGAACACTCACTCTTGTAGAGAGGTCCTTTATTACAACAGTAGATTTAAAAATAATTTGTTTTGGTTTAGATTCTACTTCAAACTTTCTAGGTTGTAGAAGTTTAACAATGTTAGAAGGATTTATTCCTTGCATGCTCAACAAAGTTAAATCCTAGACCATGTTTCTTCATGCTTATTTTTGATTAATCTAGAATCATATTCAAATTATTTTTGCCAAAAGAAAACCTCTCTAAAGTATTCTTAAGGTACTCATTTTCTTTAGCCAGGAAGGAACATGATGAGTACTCAACAGATTCATTAGTAAAACCCTTAGAAGCACTGGACTAAGCCAACTTATCATTTTTAACAAAATCACTAAGCTATCTAGTGAAAGTGTCTATTTCAGTGCTAAGTTTAGGATATTTAGAGCAAGAGAGGGTCTCATAATAAAGTATCCGTTGAATTGATTCCTGAGAAGAGTTAAGTCTAGATTGGAGCAAATCACATTTAGATGGGTTAGACTTCAACTTTTCAATTTCATCATTAGCAAGTTTAAATTTTCCATCACAGGAGTCATGCAACATTCTTAGTTCAACTTTATCAATTGCATCTCTAAGTTGAACTAGGCTTATTGCATTAATAGATCTAGCAGTGTCCAACTCAGAGTGTAAGACTTGACATACTTCAAAAGAATCATCTTTGGGAATAGATGCTCTAAGTCTATTAATATTAGAATTTAAACTTTCAACTACCAAATTGTTTTCTTTTAATTTCCTTTTAGTCTTTTTCAATTCAAGAACAAGTTTAACTAAACCATCTTCAAGTTTATTGTATGATGGTCTTACCACATTGGAATCGCTGAAATTGTCGCTGTTGTTGTTATTGTTGTTTTGCCACTCTGTGCAAATTACTCAAAATCTTTTCGAAACGAGCACAAAGATCATCTATAGATTCACCAGGTTTCATAGAAAAATTCGAGTACTCCTTTTGAAAAAGATTTTTACGCATTTTCTTAATTTTAGTTGTTCCCTCGTGATAATCGCAAAGAGTTTTCTAGATTAAGTCAGCGGAAGCAATAGGAGCTACACGATCAAATTCCTTGAAAAAGCAAGTTACGAGCATGTGCATTCAAGTCTACATCTGTTTTATTTTCGGCAGTAACATTAGCGGGAACCACATAGATTTGAGAAACTTTTTTCCAGACATCATTACCTTGAGCCTCAATGTAAGCTTGCATGCGACACTTCCAAAAAGCAAAATTAGTACCATCTAGCATAAGGACCCAATTCACATACCTTTTTGATTCCATCGCTACCTTGCACTGATACCACATGTAGGATCGATTACAACAATAAGAGGGGATGAACGATTGTTATCACCTTTTTCGAAGTTTCCAGATGGTTGGTGAAGCTTTCAACTGCTAGAAGATCGATCACCAGAATAGATGTCCTGTTACGACTGCTTGATCAACCCGCTCGATCGCTTTGTTCGTCGTCGTATGATCCAAACCACCAGTGATCACCAGCACACTTCAAACAAATTAGGAACCAGATTGATTCAAGACTATCTTTATTGCTGGAATTTCATGGATTTATAAAGTGCCCTCACAAGCACCCCTAAAAGCCTTCTCGATGAAAGCCCTCAAGAAACCACACTAAAAACTTTCTCAAAAGCCACCTCCCATTAGCCCTTAGCCTCTCACTGCTTTTATAGGCTAATGTCCAAATCGTGTCTGTCTTAAACACGAACACAAAACTCTATCTCTTTCTCAAATCAAGGAACTTGAAACCTGAACCCTTCCAAACACGAGTTTTATTCAAACTCTCGATCTTCTCAGTTATGGACTCCATCTACAACTCCTAACTCAACACATGACGAGGCCTTCAGGATAGCACCTCCTGTAACTTCATCACGCATTATCACCTTCTGTGTCGAAGCCTCCTGGACTGCACTACCCATAGCTTCTTCACAAATCACCACCTCCACGTGATCTAGCATGAGCCCGACCACCTAGCGTAACACCCTCGTTCACCTGGACCTTAGATTTCCCCATCCTAGTCCCGATTCTCCACATCATCGACCATGACCACCTCCACACAAACCTGCACATCAAAGATCAAAGAACATTTTCCTGGCATAAGTTCTTTCCCAACTTGACCGTCATCAGTCCACACACTCAAAACACACCTTTAACCATCCACGAATACCGACTAGGTCATCGACGACAATATTTTCCATGCTCTACTGAAATTACCAACTTTTGATCACTCATTACGAGCGGTTACAACCACTATACAAGATTGATCGCTAGCTCATCGAGTACTCTAACACAAATATTCAGGAAATACCACTGCTCAGAACACTCAGGAATAACGAGTATCGCTACCAACCACAGAACCATCAAACACCAACTACCAAGTACCATCGATCACCAAGAACCGCACAGTACTATCCACGAGTACCAAAGCATCAACTACCAAGTACTACAACCATCGAGTACTGAGTCCTTCTGACTACTGAGTACCTCCCCACCATGCATAGATTAGTTACCCACTGACCCATCAGACACGAGTACTTGAAGTACTCAAAGATAGCAAGAAATGAATCACTTGTACCAACAAGAAAGTCTAAAGTACCGACCCGTAAATCCAACGACTATCGATCAACCATGCACTACAGCTATGATCGGTTCACTATTCAAAGTCAAAGTCTATGATTACCTGCCATGGTCAAACTGTCACGGTCGAAATACGATAGTCAATCTGCTATGGTCGAAGCCGGACATGATCGATGTCTGTCGTTCGAACCTACCGATTAGACCAGCCATCACAAGACTGATCGAACCAGTCGAGTGTTAGTGATATGCCCTAGAGGCAATCATCGATATGATTGTATCACTTCTATGTTTATGATCTTCTGAATAATATGCTATTTTATCCCTTGAATAAATGTCTTTCATATTGATCAACAAGTATATAACTTGTTTGTAGAACTCTTTATTCATGTTTTGATGTTATTCTAAATTATCCCTGATTTTATATCATTATGTGGGACAATTATGATTCACAGATCAGCACATGTATTGATTAATGATCATGTTTCACGGATCATAGATATGGGATAACAGTTCTCGTAGTTTCTCATGGTGGGACAATTATGATTAGTGTTTTATAAAATACTAGGTATATAATAGATATATTATATCCTTAGACCTGAGATCATCATTGTTTCCTACATGTGTAATAGTTTACTTAGGGGTTACCAAACACTACTATGTGATTGGGTGGTCATAAAGGTAGCTTTCGGGTTTACTATGAAAAATACAGAGGAATGTCAGTGATCAAGATAAAATTTACCCCTCCTATATAACAGGAGAGATATCTCTAGGACCCTCGATGTGGTTGGATTAAAAAAGTACATGGCCATGCCGAATGTAGTTGAGAATTCAATCACAACTGAATAATCCACTACAGGTTCGAGTGAATGATCGAGCTATCATAGGATAGCACGTTTCTCGCCTTGAGTTCGATCTGGTATCATGAGGCTAAGGGATTGGTACATAAGCACTATATAGGTTTATCTGATATGGTCTTTATGTATGTTTGGGAGTCGTTATGTCCTGCTAGGGACCACTACTGACTTATGGGTCAGAAAGGAGTTTTTTGGCCCATAACCAAATATATATAATCTACAGGGTCACACACTTAATGGGCTAGAATGATAAGGAGCTGGATGATAGTTTCTGAGTGGGATTCGATCTCTACTCGTATCGGATATAGATCCGATTGGAGGCTATATAAGGAGGGGTACGAGGGCTGATGTAGTATCCCAAAATACACCCATTGAAACCCTAGCCGTCACCTCTCATATCCCCTGCTGTGCGCATTGGTGCTAGCACATTGACGTACGGTGCTCCATCCCTAGATGTTTGGACCTCGGTAGAGGCACTGATGTGACTGCAGTACTGATCGGAACGATCACGAGGAGGAGATGGTTGGCCGGAGGATGATCAACTACTACCACTACACCGACGCTCTTTTTGCTGAATTGGCTGCTTCAACTCTATTTCTGCTGCACTATACGTCTAGTGGTAACGATCCATAATCTCTTACTCGCATGGCTTTCTGATTTACATGGTAGAAAATTTCAATTTATGCTAGTGTAGCCTACCCTATCCCTTCATCGAGAACTTTCACAAATGCAAATTCTAATAAAACCAAGTATCAATTATTCATCATCAATAAAATACACGACCATCATATGGTCTAACATAGGGAAAAGATATGCAAATGCGGTACTTCATGCATTCAACCCACATACATCGTATTACTCAAAGATTACAGCATACATGTAGGTCAAGACCAAGAAGGGTCAGTCACACACAATCTACATGATGGGCAATACGGAGCATCATTTTGACTTGCTCCTTTAGGACATAGGCAGATTAGGGATGGCTCGCTCTCTTGTTACCCACAAGGTGTGTCTTGGAGATCATATGAATGAACCTAGCTGCATATGCAACAAGCCAAATCTCCTTCACAATTCATTCTCTTATGTCCTTGCTGCATGCGGGACTATCAACATGAAACCATCGAACTTCATGTCGGAGTACTTCATGAAGAAGAGGGTGCTACAGGCATGGTGCACCGAGCTAAGAGGCTTCAGAGTTGTGGGAAACTTTGCCACATTAGATGTTGCACTGAGGACATGGATTCCAGATCTTGACCTACTAAAGGATGGGAAGGGCTGTCGGTAGAGTCATCACATTAGGAACAATATGGATGAAGGGGAAGCTGAAGCGATGGATAGACGTTGTGGCCGACAAGTAGGAACACTAGTGTAAAGTGTAGCACCAATTCTTGTTGTCTGTGTAGTGATACTAAGATTAGAAATGCCATCATGTTGTAACTTGTACTTCGGTCAGTACTTTGCTTGTTGTATGCAGTGTGGAACTAAATGCATTATAATTGGAAACTTTAACTTCATTTGCAGTATCAATCCATCATCATTACCTATCTCTGCAAAGCAGGATGTGACCTCGCACTTCAAAGTAGGACGTGACCTCGCTCTGCAAAGCAGGATGTGACCACTCTCTGCAAAGCAGGACATGACTTCTCTCTGCAATGCAGGACGTGACCACTCTCTGCAAAGCAGGACGTGTCCTTGCTCTACAAAGCACGAAGAGACCACTCGACTGCCGCAAACTTCCTCCTCGAAGGGCTTGGCGCATGGACGTGAAACACATTGCAATGGAGCCGCTACAGCTACATCCACTTTTGCTATAAATACAATGCTACTCGGCTAGAAATTACTCACCAACAACACTATCTAGATAACATGGACAAGGAGAATGAATGGAAGCACATCCGTGAGCTCTTGAAGGACTAGGAGGCCCCCAGCATACCACCACTCGCCACAGTGCATTTAGTTAGTAGCCTTACACACACCGCTCACCTCCTCAACAGCCACCTCTGGAGCTCATCGATCTAAGGAGGCTGCCTCACAGTATGCCCAACAATTCTAGGTCAAACCGCGCCCCTCCAATGCCTACTAAATGCCTCCAGAATGGCCCTCAACGGGGGTGGCTCCACCCCTTTGCTGGTGTTGGGACGCTGCCTACAAGTGCGTAAAATCAACCGATGAGTGGACCATTGGGTAGCGCTATTAATGCTGTCCAAACTACTATGCGGACTACCCCGACCATAGGTTTGACACGCCGAGCCACATGCAGCCAGTAATGAAATTGTATTTCAGTACACACCACTATTTTGCTTCTTGTTATGCTGTAACCACGTCTCTCTTCCCACTGTAGTCTCTGCCGCGCTTATACGACTTGAGCCAATGGATCGATGACAAGATCCACCCCTACGACATGTGGATGCTACTATCACAAAAGAGGTGGGACATGGAGGACTGCAAGGGCCGTGAAAGGAACCTCGAATTGTTGCAGGCTGAGATGGAGGAGAACAAGAGGTGGGAGAGGTTGCACGAGGAGCAGGAGCATGAGCATGCAAGGCGACGAGAGGTCGGGAGGGTGCGGAAGAGGGCCATCGTGACGAGAGCTAAGGCACAAGGCGAGGAGTACAACGTTGATCTAGGCCACAAGGGCAAATAGCCACGTTCTACGCAGTAGTTCGACCCTCTTTGTCCATTTGTCCCATGTATTTCTAATTCTCTAAATACATGCGTGTACCGTTCTTAGTTCGTTAGCCTATGTGCCATATAAACCCCTTGTCGGATCAACTGTCATGTTGTTATTGTTAGCCTCCTGTATGAATTTCCTATTGCATCATAATATCATTTACCTTCCTTCTTACGAATCAATGTTACCTCAATCGTCCTCATAAAATTCTTCAGAAATTTATTGTACTAAAACATGCGATGATCGTCCTCACAAAATTCTTTAGAAATATACCACGATCACAAAATATTATTGCGAGTCTAATAGATTTCATACCCTTGAGAATCTATAAAAAATCAAAAACGGACCAACCTACCTTGTCTGCCCTTTTATTTCCAAAAAAATAGAGAACTGTATATGAATAAATTCTCCACTTTCTTTTTTCTTTTGGTTGATTCGTTTTCGTCAAAACGAAATTGTTTCAGCTGAACCACAGCCTGTGGTTCCTATACTAAACGCTGTCGTCATGTTCAACTTCTCGCTGATAGGATTCCATCGCCTGGCGAATTTTGTAGAATACTCTACCCAGTGGATTCTTATACTATTAACCGCTTATCATTAACCCCTCATACACTAATTCGATTAGCGCTAATCTCTACAGACGTCAGCGGGAGGGATCACTGGGAGGAAAAGGACAAGCTTGCCCCTGTTGGGATGTTGTTGTCGAGGCTGGGCCCAATGGGTTATAGAGTCTCTCTTATAGATAGTACCTCTATAAATACAGTTGTACCACCCTTGTACAAGGATAGGAGAAAAAAGAGAGAAAATAAAGAAAAAGAAAGGCAATCATGGCTCGAGTTTCCGTTTCCCCTTCTGTGTTCGATTTTTCATCCATAAAGTTTATTTGTCTGGTCTCTTACTCCGCGACAACAGTCCTAAAAACAGCTTGTATGGTGGTAGAAAGTGCCTAAGCTAGTACGCCTATTATTTTTAGCTACGGTTTTTGGCTTTTGGTTGAAATTTTTAAATTTTGACTGTTTGCGACAGAGATTACGAAGAGAGAGATATCCTCTTACGATTTTGGTTCATACAGATGTTAAGCTTTTAACGTGTACTATAATTAACCTGTAGATCCTGTTTTGAGAAAATACTCTATTTAAAAGTTAGATGCTGTAGCAAAAGCCAAAAGCCGCTTTTAGAAGCCGTAAAGAACAGGCCCAGTAAAAGAGACTAAACTGGACGCTTACATCATAGACGGTTCCTATGAACCGTTTGTGCTACAAGTATCACAAACGGTTCATACGAATAACTGTTTGTGCTATTTTCACAGACAGTTTTTAATACAAACCGTCTGAGATAACTTCAGTATCACAGACAGTTTTGAATACAAACCGTCTGTGATAATGGCAGATATCACAGACGGTTCTTATTAAGAACTGTCTGTGATACTTCACAGGCGGTTTGTATTAAAAACCGTCTGTGATAATGAAGTTATCATAAACGGATTGTATTAAAAATTGTCTGTGATATTGATGTGCATCATATTTGCAGTATATTTTCGGACAATATCATGTTGCTAATTGCTCATACTGGCCATAAATTCATTAATTATACACATTTTGCCCTCCTTTTGGACGATTTACAGTGTTTTGCAATTGCTTTGCGGTCGTATGAACTAGGCGCAAAATATACGTAAACACCGAATCGAGAGGAGTTAGGGTTGCAAATTTACAAAACGGGAAGGGGCAAAATGCAAAATGCCGGAGAAAACCCTAGCCGCCAGCGCAATCACAAAAGGGCCAGCGCAATCGCAGTAACGAGAGGAGGCCGGTCATCAGAAAAAGGGGGGCAACTCATCGCCTCCTGAAAAACCACCCCGCACCAGCTCATTTTCCCCACTCGCCTTCCTCGCCCACGCCCTCTCCCAGGGAGCCGCCTCCAGAGAAAATCGCCCCTTTTCTTCCCCATTTGCCGTCGTCGGAGACTGGCCGTAGCGGGCGATTTGATCCTCCTCCACTGATGTCACACCTTCTGGCCAGTAAAACCACTCCATCACCCGCTGAATCTTGAGAGAGAAGAAGGAGAAGAAACCCCAGTCGCCGGATCTGCTTCCTCTACGGTGGCTGCGCACGGATCTGCTTCCCCTTCGCCGGATCTGCTTCCTCTGCTTCCCCTTCGCCGGATCTGCTTCCTCTGCTTCCCCTGCGCACGGATCTGCTTCCTCTACGGTGGTCGCAAGCACGGATGCGCTTCTCACCGCCGGCCCACTACGCACCATCTTCAACAACTTGAGCAGCTTAATTTCCTGGGTTTATTCAACTCGATCTTTGATATTACTGCTGTGAATGCTTTCCTGAGATGCTTGGATGTCAGATCTGTGATGTGCATGATATATTTTGTAGATCTTGTCATTAAGTAATGCTTTCCATGTTCCGGTACTGTGAGATTTTTATGTGATCCTGATGTCTGGCCTAGATTTGTGATGCTTGCTTGTTGATCTAATAGTTTTACTTAAGTCTTTATGCATCTGCTCATAGGATTTATATTCCTGCTTTAATATGCTTTTCGCTGTCATTTTAGGTTGGGTCTTTCGGTAGAGTTAGATTTTTGCTTTCTAGTTTATTCAGATTCTTGTCCAGATCTGTGTCTTTAGGTGAATCGTGAGTTAGATTTAAATTTTTGTTCTTTGCAGTGGCTCAGTTTACTTGTTTAGTTGATTTGTTTTGCTCTTGTTCTAGGAGATAATTGTTTTGTTCTTGCTGTGAATGGTTGGGATAGTGGTTTAGGTGCTTGTCTTCCTCTCGTCGGTCTTTGCGCTCTCCCTCTTCCCTCCATTTTCTCTCCCTCTTTCTTTCTAGCTCTTTTCCTTGTCTAGCCAGCTAGTCATTCTTAGCACCCTAAGTCTTTCTCTGGTTTAGCTATTTCTTATTCCCCTCCCTTTATCTCTCTCTCTTCCCGTCCGATTCTAAGCCTCGTTTCCTTCCTTAGACATTTCTTGCTTCTCCTCTCTAATTCAGTCTCTTTCTCTTCTCGAGTTTTCTTCTGTCGGTGTTATCTTCTTACCTCAATCTTCTTTCTTTTACCCTATATCTCGCTCCTCTCGTTAGTCTTTCTTTTCTTTCTAGTAAACCCCTTTTCTGTAACCTCTCCTTGTCTTCTCTTTTTAGGGTTAGTTTTGCAGTCCTTTCTCTCTTTCCCTTCTTCCTTTCTAGATCTTTGCTTTCTTTCCCTTCTCTGATATTCCTCTCTTCTTCTCTGATTTTGGTTTCCAGCGCTCTCCTTTAGGTTATCTGTTTTACTTCTCCTCTACTAGCTTTCTTCTCTTATCTGATTCTCTCTTTCCCTTAGATCGCTATCTTTTATTTCTGCTAGTTCTTCCTCTTTTCTTTCCCTCAGCAGTAGTAGTTACTCTGATTCTCTCCTCCTTCCTTTTCTCTAGTTCAGTTCTTTTCTTCTCTGCGTCTTCAGTTCTTCTTTTCTCCTATTTCTCTTCTGCAGATTTCTTCGCTTACTTCTAGGTTGTTTAGATTCTTTAGTTAGCCTTCAAACACCAGTTCGAGCGATTTAGCTTTGGTCGAGTGCTTGGTCACCGGTACTCTAGTCCCTGCGGAGAACACGACATCTCGTTGCTATCTTAGCGACAACCCGTTCACTTGCGGGTGTGCAGTTTTGCGCTATCAAGAATTTGGCGCCGTTGCCGGGGACTAGATATTGGTGATCACATTAGACTATAGACTAAGTCAATTCTTTAGTTTTCCTTCCTCTCAGTATTATTTCTTTTGGCCTATGCTTAGAAGCGGAGATCAACCACTGATTCCTATTGACCCTGAGATTGAACGCACGTTTCAAGGACTGTCAAGAGAGAATCGGCTCTCTCGTGAAGAAGCAATGGGTGATCAAGACCCCAAGCCTCTCCTCCGGACCTCTGGATCCCTCGAGATCAAAGCATTACCCATGGAATTGTCCAACCTGCCATTCAGGCAAACAATTTTGAGCTCAAACCTGCATTAATCACCATGGTCCAGCAGACCAGATTTGGAGGTTCTCCCACTGAGGATCCCAATGAACACATTCGCACTTTCTTAGAATATTGCAACACTTTGAAGTGCAATGGAGTCACAACTGATGCCATTAGGCTCTCATTGTTCCCTTTCTCTCTTAGAGATGGTGCTAAGACTTGGTTGCATTCTCTGCCCCTGCATCTTAAGGACACATGGGAACACCTACTGCAGGCCTTTCTTGAGAGGTATTTCCCTCCTTCCAAGGCAGCAGAAGTGCGTGACCAGATCACTAGGTTTTCTCAGTTTGAGGGTGAGAGTTTGTATGATGCCTGGCAAAGGTATCAAACCTTGCTTAGGATGTGCCCCCATCATGGTCTGGAAAGGTGGTTGGTGCTGCAGATTTTTTATAAAGGCCTTACTCACCACACGAGAGCCTTTGTAGATTCTGCAGCAGGTGGAGGCATAATGAACAAAACTTTAGATGAAGCCTTCACATTAATTGAGAGTATGTCCTCCCACCATTTTCAGTGGTCTAGTGAGCGAGTCTCTGCACCTCCACGCCCTGGAATCTATGAGGTTAGCTCTCAAGATGCATTATCAGCCCAAATCCAGGCTCTCACTCGTCAAATGGCTCAGCTCATTGTCGGGCCCCCGGATTACCAAATCCGGACCCTCTGTGTATTACAGCACTAGTCCCAGATCAAAGCTAGTGCACACAGTTAAACAGTGATGATTACATTGCCAAAGACGAATATTACAATATTATAAAGAGTACTGACCAAAGGTCTTACAACACAAACGAGGTTTCTGGACCTCACAAATAAACACAAATACAGCGGAAGCAAATAAACTTGATAAAGACCCATCAATACGCCACAGGCAATTGACTGGGGAAGCGCAACCTAGTACTCCGGAATGCCTTCGTCGAATCCACACGCGAAGTAGTCGTAATCTCCTTCTTGAGCTTCATAATCCTCTGGGATTTTGTTTTAAGTGTAGCATGTGAGTACATAAAGTACTCCGCAAGTCTTGGGAAAATGCAATAGATGCAGGGCTTAACAAAGGAAGGTTTTATGGTTCTTTTGCACAAAGCAACATTTTATTTCAAATACCATTAAATATTTTTGAAGGCATCAGTTTAATAAAGTAATTGCTTTAACAGAAACTATTAACAACTTTATAGTGAAGGTTTCAACCACCAACACTAAACAACTGGCTAACCGCCAAAGTTCAAAACCACGGGTTAAACTACTCACACTAAACAACTGGCTAACTGCCAAAGTTCAAAACCACGGGTTAAACCACCCATACTAAACAACTGGCTAACCGCCAAAGTTCAAGAAAACAGGTTACACCACCCACACTGGCTACACTCGCCAATACAACTCCGGGAGTTCCAACCACTTCCGGCTTCCCAAAACTTTTATTTTAAAACCGAAAATAAAGATCTACCATGTGAAAGCATTCCTTGCCCGCCCTTGACCGTGGGCACGGCTATTCGAATAGTTTTACACTCTGCAGAGGTTGTACACTTTACCCACAAGAGATAAGTTATCTTAATAGTCACCACGCTACCTTTGGCATGAGACCCAGATAATTCATCACAAAGCCTTTACCTTACTCTAGTCTAGCTAGACACCACCCGCTGAGGTTTCACCGCTGAAGGGTTAACCACCCGCATGAAGCCCCTCTTGCTTGCAGTGAGTACAAGAACCTCGTCCCTCATCGTGAATAACCAAGAACCCGGTATCCATTTTCCATCGGTGGTACCTAAACTAGTCTATTATAAGTTAATCGCCTAGGTCGCACCCATATAGACATGTGGTTGTACGGTAGTGCTCGGATCGACAAACACAAGAGTCGGTCCTTAATTGATTAGGGCGAACATACACTTTTCAAGATCTCGTGCTAACCGCACCAATCCAAACCAACCATCCGCCCGATCTAAACAATTTTCACAATTGCTTTTATTTCACAAGAACCGTGGCAACACCAATTACCACTCACATCTGAACAAAAGAATAGATCATCGAAATGTAATTACCATTCCAAGGTTACTAAAGTTATAAAGCATGTCTAAGCATCTTACTACCGATACAACAATTATCAAAGAATTTGTAATAATCTCAATAATGAGACAAAGAAAATCCTAGGGTGTCAAAGGTACATGGTTGTCAATGTTAAATGAGGGCATAACAATCATCGGTTTAACTATTACTTCTACAACAGAAACTATCATTTTATGTAACATAGCAATGCATTAACTTTTAAAATAATTTAAAATATTTCTCAAACATAGGTTCAAGATGATCAAAGGAGACTTGCCTTTGTGTGCGGTGTCTTGACTTTCTTGTCATGGTCGACAAATTCTTCTATGACGCCGGATTCTACGCTAAACCATTTAATACAAAAGAATAAATAAATACAAATAAAATTACAAAAATATAAAATATATACTGGAGGAAAGGTTAAGATTTTAGATGAATTAAGGAGAAAGAATCAACGGATTCGGAGTTCGAATGAGGGAGAACGAGTAATTGGAAGTTTTAGATATCACATGAAATGATAACAAAATCGAGAATTCCTTTTGAACGTAACGGTGTCGATTGGTTGCGGGTGGTGGCGAACAGACGAATGAAACCCGGCGACGAGGTGAAGATGGTGACGGGGACGACGTCGTCGAAACGACGGCAATCATCGGCGGTGAGGGAAAGCGGCGATGGCGCGAGGTTGCGACAACGGCAGGTTGGAGAGATAGTACCGGGTATGGAATGTGGAGATGTAGGGTGAGCACGGGCTAAAACGCGGCTTGGCAAAGCTAGGAAAATTGTCGTCTCAGCCGGAAACCCATCGGAGATGGCGCAATCGACGTTTGAACGATGTCGGGAAGGGAAAAGGAAAAACTTGATATCTTGATGCTCGGTGAGGCGAATCCAAAACCATTTGAAAGGTAGCTACCTGGGGTGGTTTGGCACGATGTGACGCGAACGGATTGGGGAAAACATCTCCGGATAGATGGGGACACGAGATGCCATCGGCGGCCATGGCGTGGTGTCGGAGGCAAAAATTTGTGGAGGCTTTATGGGGAAACGGAAGGAAGCACGGCGTAGAACGCAGTGAGGCAAGTCTAAGAAAAATTACGGCACATGCTAAAACTGAACAGAGACGACGAATCGACCTCGGAAGTCAAAAACGGCTATTTTCTCGGAAAGTTCAATTTCTGACAATTGGCTCCACGAAAAATTAAATAAAATGGTAGATAAATTGCTTGGAGGTTAGGACACAATATGACGTGAACAAAAATCAAAGCGCTTACCAAAAAGTGGTGTACGCGCGAAGGTACAGTTTCAGCGTCTGGCTCGACCAGGTCGACAGAGACTCGGGGAATCTTCGAGTGAAGGCGATGGTAGCATGGCGTGAACGCGTCGAGCCGAACTCAACAGTGCATGCACGGCTCGGCCAACGGACATCGGATGGTGGCGAAACACGACGGAGAAGACATTCGGCGACCGGCGGGTTGGCATCGGCATTCCGGGCAAACGGAGAGGAGTTAGAGGGTGAGGTTTGCGGCGAAACGAAGAGGAGAACGTCGGGAACACAATGCTCACCATGGTTTTGACGGAACACCCACGGTCGGCGCGTAGCGAGGAGAGAAACGACGGCGGTTTGGCCACGGTGGTCCCATGATGCTCGGTGATGCTCCGTTGAAGGCGAGGGGAGCACCGCAGAAACGCAAGAAGGCAAATCCAACGGTGTGGTCAAAAGTGACCGGGCTGCATCAGAGGCGCGCAAAAGGCCGACGAACACCTTCGGTTCACAAAAGTAAAATGGAGATTGTGGAGAGAAGAAAGGAGTGGGGACTTGAAATTTTTGGGGGTGGATGAGGATTAGAAGGGGCACACGGTGCTCCCTTTCATTGGGGCGGAGGTGGACCGGAGAGGGAGATCAACGAACGAATGTCTTTCGGTGGCGGTTCGTTTTCTCGTGAAAATGTACATAAAGGAGTGGGGAAACGGTTAGGAATGGAATGCCCTTGATGAGAGGAAGTTAACGCACTTGATTTCGCGAAAACGGTTGAGAAAATCAAAAGATATGGAAGTTTGAAGAAAACGGCGGCCATGGCGACGGTTCGTGCCGCTCGGGCGTGGTGGAAGATGAACAGTGCCCATAGGCACTGCTCACTCTCTCCCTTTTCTTTTTTTTTTTTTTTTTGGGATTTTGGAATTGAGCTCAAACAATTTCCGAAAAATCTAAAAAAAAATTCGAAACTTCCTTGAGACTCAAAGAACTCAAATAAAATATTTTTAGCAAATATTAATTTTTAATTTTATTTTATTAAATAAAAATTCTAATTAAGATTTAGTTTAAACCAAATAAATTCAAAAATTTCAAAAATTTGAAAATAGGGTATAAATGGATAGATTAGAATTTTAGATGAATTTAGAAATTTTAATGGACTTAATCGGAGTTAAAACAAAAAAGAACGGACTCTCGGAAGTTTGAAAAGAGAGAAAAGAATAAACCGATTTTCTGGAATTATTTTTGAACTGAAAAATCAAATTATGACGTCATCAAGGGAAATGATTTTGAAATGAATTATTTTTCTGTGGAAAATAAATTTATGACATCAGCAAGAATTTTAATTTTCTGACCAAATTATTTTTGTAAAGAAAAATGGTTTTATTCACTGACCGGTTTTATCAGCGAGAGAGAAAAGAGAGAGAGGAAAGAGCGGACGGTCGGAAGAGCGATGCGACGCAAGGAATAAATCACGACCATCGGATGGAGAGTGAAGGAGTTAGGCGAAGATGGGCGCACGAGATTAGATCGGGCGGTCGAGGATTAAATTTGATTTAGATTTTCAGAAAACACCAGAAAATTCAATAAAGCTCAGAAAAATATGAAATTATATCCAAAAATTCCAGGAAAATTCAAACAACTTCCTGGAGACATTTTGGACTTAATAAAAATATTTCCAACTACTGTTGGTATTTTAATTTTCATACTTAAAATACTTTTTATTTTCAAAATAGATTTTAAAACTCGTAAAAACTCGAAAAACCAAATATGTTTAATAATTCCAAATAATTAATTTGACATAGTATTTTACAGTAAATCAAAATATCATTTTATTCAATAATATTTTAAGTTTTTTAACCTACTTTTCAAATCTAGTTTTCTTAGAAACAGAAAATCAGGGCAACACAAAATTCAAATTTTACACAAACAAAACTCTAATTTTTATTTTAAACCAAATTAATTTAATTTTAATATTTTAATTTTTTTATCGAAAATTTTGAAATAAACAATTTGGTCATTACAAACTACCCCTTAGAAAGAATCTCGTCCCCGAGATTCTGGACGGACTAGGAAAAGAAAGGAGAGAAACTCGGCTCTTAGGTCCTCTTGACGCCCCAAGTTGCTTGACTTCGAATGGTTGTTCTACTGCACTTTGTGGAACTTTATGGTCTTGCTTCTTGTTTCTTGTTCAGCTTCCTTCATGGTTATAACTTGTCCTTCGGTACAATGAAGTATTCCTTTAACTGAGAAAAATGGAAGACAACAACAAATCGGAGTGGTACATCTTTAGTCGGCTGCAAGCTCTGAGTTAACCTCAATTGCCCTTATCCTATTGATTAATTCAGAATTCCACCAAAAAGGGTTTAACTTCCGCAAGTGCTCATCCGAGAAAGACATAATTATCTCAACTTTCCAAAGATGCTTGATTCCAATATCATATACCACAAATGCACCTTATTGATTTCACAAATAATCCCACAAACTTTTATTCTTTGCTCTAATTTGAATCGACGACAAACCATAGAATTTTTCTAACAAGAATCCAATAACATTGTAACTTGATATCCACCAATTGTTTTATGATCATTATCCAATCCAATAGATCCATAACTCTGATCAAATAATCCAATCTTCTAGTAATCATCAATAAATTTCAAGATTATCTAAGCAATAATTTAATTTTCATTAATCCACCAACATCAATCTCTTGAAAATCCTCATTTTGGTTCCACCAAATTTGAATGAATCCAAATACCTCAATTAATTCTTACCAGATAATCTCTCAATCTATCTCCCATAATTTAAATCCTCCAGATTATCCATTTGAACAGCCTTAAATAATCTAGTTAATCCCATTAGCTCAAATCCAACTATCTAGCAATGATCTATTAAATCCACCAAATTCAAATTGACATATCAAAGTCCACTTTGCAATGATAAAATTAATCCACCAAGATATCTAAGTGTATTATCTTCTAGAACTCCACTAGTATCCACTCATCATCAATAGGTCCACCAAACTCTAATAATCAATTAACTCCACAAAATTCATCCACTCTTCATGATTCATCCAAATCACCCAAAATTGATATCATGAATTGTTTATGATAAATCAACTTCTTAATCTTTTAATCTCTCCCTTTACTCGATCAATCTCTCAATACTAATTCTCCAACGATCACAAATAATCCCTTCAACAAAATCTTCTTTTACATCCAATTGCTCCTTTCAATCCTAGATAATAAATCCAAGGCAAAGTTTAGACTTTTCTCATGATCTAATTATCTCCACCAAGTTCAACTTTGTATTTATTCTCCAGTCAATCCACAAAGATGACACTCTATAATCAATTGGTATCCACAAATATACCTTTTATCAATCCTCCCAAATATTGTTCAATCTTGCCAATTCTACAACCAAATATATCACACTAGCAATAATTCTCCAAATTACCTAACTTGACATCCACTGATTATGACAGCTTTCCCAACAAGAGTACTTTCCATAAGTTTGTTGTCTTCTATATACTCATGGTCTCCAAAAATTTTCCAAACTTGGATTGCAGTGGAAGAATCGGAGCTTGCACTGTTGCGGTAACTGGGGTTAGCATAAGGTAAGAGGGAAGTAGCATAGATAAGAAATAAGGGGAAACTAACAACCACTAGGAAAAGCTTAGCTTGAAATCAAAATAGTTTTTAAAGATAATTATACTACAAGTACAAAGACTTGGTACAGTGCATCTAGCACACAAACAAGTAATATACAAGTGTTCTAAAATCGTAGGACTTTACTTGGGCACTAACACTAAAGAACTACTCCTCGCTTCTTTACGATGACGTGCTTCTCCAAGTGCAACCTTATTGAGCCATCTATAGAAATTATAGAGGGAAGGGGATACAATTATCATTTCAAAAAGGAAAGAAGTAGATAGAGAAGGAGGAATACCATGACGAAGGTAAGGATAGAAAGAAGAGAAAAGACGAGGATAGCACATTATTAAATTTTTATTTTATAAAATAAAATTTGAATTTCCTCTACTAACGACCATTCTAAACTAGGTCACGTCCTACAGTCAACATTGGCTCTGATACCATCTCTGTCGGGCCCCTGATTACCAAATCCGACCTCTATGTATTACAAAGACTAGTCCCAGATCAAAGCTAGTGCACACAGTTAAACAGTGATGATTACATTACCAAAGACGAATATTACAATATTATAAAGAGTACTGACCAAAGGTCTTACAACACAAACGAGGTTTCTGGACCTCACAAATAAACACAAATACAGCGGAAGCAAATAAACTTGATAAAGACCCATCAATACGCCACGGCAATTGACCGGGAAGCGCAACCTAGTACTCCGAATGCCTTCGTCGAATCCACACGCCAAGTAGTCGTAATCTCCTTCTTGAGCTTCATAATCCTCTGGGATTTTGTTTTAAGTGTAGCATGTGAGCACATAAAGTACTCGCAAGTCTTGGGAAAATGCAATAGATGCAGGGCTTAACAAAGGAAGGTTTTATGGTTCTTTTGCACAAAGCAACATTTTATTTCAAATACCATTAAATATTTTTGAAGGCATCGCTTAATAAAGTAATTGCTTTAATGAAACTATTAACAACTTTATAGTGAAGGTTTCAACCACCAACACTAAACAATCTGCTAACCGCCAAAGTTCAAAACCACGGTTAAACTACTCACACTAAACAACTGGCTAACTGCCAAAGTTCAAAACCACGGGTTAAACCACCCATACTAAACAACTGGCTAACCGCCAAAGTTCAAGAAAACAGGTTACACCACCCACACTGCTACACTCGCCAATACAACTCCGGAGTTCCAACCACTTCCGCTTCCCAAAACTTTTATTTTAAAACCGAAAATAAAGATCTACCATGTGAAAGCATTCCTTGCCGCCTTGACCGTGGGCACGGCTATTCGAATAGTTTTACACTCTGCAGAGGTTGTACACTTTACCCACAAGAGATAAGTTATCTTAATAGTCACCACGCTACCTTTGGCATGAGACCCGGATAATTCATCACAAAGCCTTTACCTTACTCTAGTCTAGCTAGACACCACCACCGAGGTTTCACCGTCAAGGGTTAACCACCCGCATGAAGCCCCTCTTGCGCCTGTGTGAGTACAAGAACCTCGTCCCTCATCGTGAATAACCAAGAACCCCGGTATCCATTTTCCATCGGTGGTACCTAAACTAGTCTATTATAAGTTAATCGCCTAGGTCGCACCCATATAGACATGTGGTTGTACGGTAGTGCTCGATCGACAAACACAAGAGTCGGTCCTTAATTGATTAGGGCGGAACATACACTTTTCAAGATCTCGTGCTAACCGCACCAATCCAAACCAACCATCCGCCCCGCCTAAACAATTTTCACAATTGCTTTTATTTCACAAGAACCGTGGCAACACCAATTACCACTCACATCCGAACAAAAGAATAGATCATCGAAATGTAATTACCATTCCAAGGTTACTAAAGTTATAAAGCATGTCTAAGCATCTTACTACCGATACAACAATTATCAAAGAATTTGTAATAATCTCAATAATGAGACAAAGAAAATCCTAGGGTGTCAAAGGTACATGGTTGTCAATGTCAAATGAGGGCATAACAATCATCGGTTTAACTATTACTTCTACAACAGAAACTATCATTTTATGTAACATAGCAATGCATTAACTTTTAAAATAATTTAAAAATATTTCTCAAACATAGGTTCAAGATGATCAAAGGAGACTTGCCTTTGTGTGCGGTGTCTTGACTTTCTTGCTGCGGGTCGACAAATTCTTCGGTGACGTCGGATTCTACGCTGAAACGCATTTAATACAAAAGAATAAATAAATACAAATAAAATTACAAAATATAAAATATATACTGGAGGAAAGGTTAAGATTTTAGATGAATTAAGGAGAAAGAATCAACGGATTCGGAGTTCGAATGAGGGAGAACGAGTAATTGGAAGTTTTAGATATCACATGAAATGATAACAAAATCTGAGAATTCCTTTTTGAACAGAACGGTGTCGATTGGTTGCGAGGTGGTGGCGAACAGACAGAATGAAACTCCGGCGACGAGGTGAAGATGGTGACGTGGGTACGGCGTCGAGAAACGACGGCAATCACTGGCGGTGAGGGAAAACGGCAGTGACGGCGAGGTTGCGACAACGGCAGGTTGGAGAGATAGTACCGGGTATGGAATGTGGAGATGTAGGGTGAGCACGGGCTAAAACGCGGCTTGGCAAAGCTAGGAAAATTGTCGTCTCAGCCGGAAACCCATCGGAGATGGCGAATCGACGCTTGAACGATGTCGGAAGGAAAAGGAAAAACTTGATATCTTGATGCTCGGTGAGGCGAATCCAAAACCATTTGAAAGGTAGCTACCTGGGGTGGTTTGGCACGATGTGACGCGAACGGATTGGGGAAAACATCTCCGGATAGATGGGGACACGAGATGCCATCGGCGGCCATGGCGTGGTGTCGGAGGCAAAAATTTGTGGAGGCTTTTTGGGGAAACGGAAGGAAGCACGGCGTAGAACGCAGTGAGGCAAGTCTAAGAAAAATTACGGCACATGCTAAAACTGAACAGAGACGACGAATCGACCTCGGAAGTCAAAAACGGCTATTTTCTCGGAAAGTTCAATTTCTGACAATTGGCTCCACGAAAAATTAAATAAAATGGTAGATAAATTTCTTGGAGGTTAGGACACAATATGACGCGAACAAAAATCAAAGCGCTTACCAAAAAGTGGTGTACGCGCGAAGGCACAGCCAGTCATCTGCTCGACTGTGTCGACAGAGACTCGGGAATCTTCGAGTGAAGGCGATGGTAGCATGGCGTGAAACGCGTCGAGCCGAACTCAACAGTATGACGGCTCGGCCAACGGACATCGGATGGTGGCGAAACACGACGGAGAAGACATTCGGCGACCGGCGGGTTGGCATCGGCATTCCGGGCAAACGGAGAGGAGTTAGAGGGTGAGGTTTGCGGCGAAACGAAGAGGAGAACGTCGGGAACACAATGCTCACCTTGGTTTTGACGGAACACCCACGGTCGGCGCGTAGCGAGGAGAGAAACGACGGCGCGGTTTGGCCACGGTGGTCCGGCGATGCTCCGGTGATGCTCCGTTGAAGGCGAGGGGAGCACCGCGTAGAACGCAAGAAGGCAAATCCAACGGTGTGGTCAAAAGTGACCGGGCTGCACTGTAGGCGTCGCAAAAGGCCGACGAACACCTTTCGGTTCACAAAAGTAAAATGGAGATTGTGGAGAGAAGAAAGGGAGTGGGGACTTGAAATTTTCGGGGGTGGATGAGGATTAGAAGGGGCACACGGTGCTCCCTTTCATTGGGGCGGAGGTGGACCGGAGAGGGAGATCAACGAACGAATGTCTTTCGGTGGCGGTTCGTTTTCTCGTGAAAATGTACATAAAGGAGTGGGGAAACGGTTAGGAATGGAATGCCCTTGATGAGAGGAAGTTAACGCACTTGATTTCGCGAAAAACGGTTGAGAAAATCAAAAGATATGGAAGTTTGAAGAAAACGGGCGGCCATGGCGACGGTTCGTGCCGCTCGGGCGTGGCTGGAAGATGAACAGTGCCCATAGGCACTGTTCACTCTCTCTCCCCTTTTCTTTTTTTTTTGTTTTTTTTGGGATTTTGGAATTGAGCTCAAACAATTTCCGAAAAATCTAAAAAAAAATTCGAAACTTCCTTGAGACTCAAAGAACTCAAATAAAATATTTTTAGCAAATATTAAATTTTAATTTTATTTTATTAAATAAAAATTCTAATTAAGATTTAGTTTAAACCAAATAAATTCAAAAATTTCAAAATTTTGAAAATAGGGTATAAATGGATAGATTAGAATTTTAGATGAATTTAGAAATTTTAATGGACTCAATCGGAGTTAAAACGAAAAAGAACGGACTCTCGGAAGTTTGAAAAGAGAAAAAGAATAAACCGATTTTCTGGAATTATTTTGAACCGAAAATCAAATTATGACGTCATCAAGGGAAATGATTTTGAAATGAATTATTTTTCTGTGGAAAATAAATTTATGACATCAGCAAGAATTTTAATTTTCTGACCAAATTATTTTTGTAAAGAAAAATGGTTTTATTCACTGACCGGTTTTATCAGCGAGAGAGAAAAGAGAGAGAGAGGAAAGAGCGGACGGTCGGAAGAGCGATGCGACGCAAGGAATAAATCAGGACCATCGGATGGAGAGTGAAGGAGTTAGGCGAAGATGGGCGCACGAGATTAGATCGGGCGGTCGAGGATTAAATTTGATTTAGATTTTCAGAAAACACCAGAAAATTCAATAAAGCTCAGAAAAATATGAAATTATATCCAAAAATTCCAGGAAAATTCAAACAACTTCCTGGAGACATTTTGGACTTAATAAAAATATTTCCAACTACTGTTGGTATTTTAATTTTCATACTTAAAATACTTTTTATTTTAAAAATAGATTTTAAAACTCGTAAAAACTCGAAAAACCAAATATAAGCCGAATAATTCCAAATAATTAATTTGACATAGTATTTTTACAGTAAATCAAAATATCATTTTATTCAATAATATTTTTAAGTTTTTTTTAACCTACTTTTCAAATCTAGTTTTCTTAGAAACAGAAAATCAGGGCAACACAAAATTCAAATTTTACACAAACAAAACTCTAATTTTTATTTTAAACCAAATTAATTTAATTTTAATATTTTAATTTTTTTTATCGAAAATTTTGAAATAAACAGCTGGGCTGTTACACTCATGCCCTCATCTTCAGCCCATATAGCCACTGGATGTCAGATTTGTGGATCTCAAGGGCATACTCCAGCTGAGTGCCCCATAACTTCCACAATGAATCATCCAAGTGAACTATGCTCAATCACATGGGCGATTCTCAAACCTACAACCTGTGGTGGCGTCATCCAAATCTGTCTTACAAGAACACTAATCCAAGTGTTTCCTCATTTCCTGTGGGTACTTCAGCTCAAGGGTTTAGGCAAGAAGAAGCACCTTCACATGCCTCATTTCAGCAACCTATGATGCATGTTCCTAACCCTCCACCCACTACTTCTCAATCAGATCAGTTGACCAGAATTGAACAGCTCCTTGCATCACATGTAGCTAAGATGGAAGCTCAATACAATGATGCAAAGACTCAATTGACTGATTTGGCTAGTCGTGTGGAGAGTTTGCAAGCATCACAAGCTTCATCTAGCACACCTGGGAGGCTTCCTGCATAGCCTGAGGTCAATCCTCGTGGCCATTGTGGAGCAATCACTACTAGGAGTGGAAAAACCACATCAGACCCACTTCTTCCTACACCACCCTTGTATGTGCCCCCTGTCTTTAGGTCTGTTCAGCAAGTAGATCCTGATTCACAACAAGAAGAATTGCAACAACCCGCCCATAACACCACCAAAACACATGATATTCCCTCATCATCCACTACAAGAATGCCTTTCACAAAACCCAAATTGCCATTCCCCGAGCGGTTAGAAAAGTCAAATGAGGACAAGCAGTTTGCTAAGTTCCTAGAGATGATGAAGGATGTTAAGATCACCATTCCTATACTAGATGTTGTCCTTCATGTTCCAATGTATGCCAAATTCTTTAAGGAGCTGCTTACCAAGAAGCGGAATATGGATGAACTTGATGTGGTCACTCTAACTAAGGAGTGTAGTGCAATCATTCAGAATAAGCTACCTCCTAAGTTAGATGATCCTGGTAGCTTCTGCATCCCTTGCATTTTAGGCCCCAAGAACTTTAGAGCTCTATGTGACTTAGGCTCTAGTGTCGTTGTCCTCCCTCTATCTCGTGTGTGGTGCGCCTTTGGGAGATCTGCGCCAACAAAGAATGACATCGCAGCTTGGTCGATCGCACATATCGTCACCCAGCTGGTATTTTAGTAGATGTCCCTGTGGTTATTGGCACTTTCGCCTTCCCTGTGGACTTTGTTGTCCTAGAGATGGAGGATAGAAGTGAACCTGTCATTCTTGGGAGACCTTTCCTAGCCACTGCTGGTGCTGTCATAGATGTTAAGGATGCCAAGCTCACTCTCCAATTTGGTCAAGAGAAGCTGTCATTTGATATGAGGCATCCTACACATCTTCCTCACTATCCAGATCGATGCTTCTCTCTTGATATGATTGACAAAAGTGTCATTGAGACATATGAAGTTGAGAATGCAGATCAAGTGAGATTGAAAGCTTACTATGCACAATGAGTGCACTGCTGCAGATTCTCATCATGTGGCACTCATTGATGCTCCAGTAGAGCCTTCTCAAATCCCAGGCCTTAGGACACCCATAGCCCCTAAGACAGAGCTAAAACCACTTCCAAAACACCTTAGATATGAGTTTCTTGGACCAGATCAGACCTTCCCCTGTTATTGTTAGTGACCATTTGACCCATTCAGAGGCTGAACAACTCCTTGTGATCCTTCGTAGATATCAAGCTGTCATTGGATATTCAATTGATGATATGAAAGGCATTGATCCAGCCACCTGCATGCATCGCATTCACCTTGAGGATGATGCTAAGCCAACACGTGAGCACCAGCGTAGGCTTAATCCTCATCTACAGGAGGTTGTCAAGAAAGAAATTCTTAAGCTTCTAGGTGCTAACATCATCTACCCAATTTCAGATAGTCAGTGGGTCAGCCCCATTCATGTTGTGCCTAAGAAAGGGGGGCATAACAGTGGTTGCAAATGAAAAATGTGATCTAATTCCCACAAGGACAACCACGGGTTGGCGCATGTGTACTGACTATAGAAAACTCAACAAAGCCACTCGCAAAGACCACTTCCCTCTGCCTTTCATTGACCAAATGCTTGAAAGACTTGCCCGCCATTCCTATTTCTGCTATCTTGATAGATATTCAGGTTTCTTACAGATTCCTATACACCCATCAGATCAGGAAAAGACCACTTTCACTTGCCCCTATGGGACTTTTGCTTACCGTAGGCTGCCTTTTGGACTTTGTAATGCCCCCGGGACCTTCCAGCGCTGCGTCATGTCCATTTTCACTGATCTTATTGAGAAATCATGGAGGTTTTCATGGATGATTTTACTGTTTATGGGCAGACCTTTGAGAGCTGCTTGACCAACCTTGAAACTGTCTTACAGCGCTGTCTTGAGGCCAATTTGGTCCTGAATTGGGAGAAATGTCATTTTCTAGTAAGAGAGGGGATAGTCCTGGGTCACTTAGTTTCTTCTAGAGGCATTGAGGTGGATAGAGCTAAAGTAGAGGTAATTGAACGCCTGCCCCCTCCTGTTAATGTGAAGGGAGTTCGCAGTTTTTTGGGGCATGCTGGTTTTTATCGCAGATTCATTAAGGATTTTTCTAAAATTGCTCGTCCTCTCACTCATCTTTTGGGCTGCGATGTCTCTTTTGTTTTTGATGGGAATTGCATGGATGCATTTAACAAGCTCAAGGCTGCCCTAATTTCTGCACCCATTGTGCAATCTCCTGATTGGGATTTTCCTTTTGAGCTTATGTGTGATGCTAGTGACTCTGCTGTAGGGGCTGTTTTGGGGCAGCAGCATGACAAGGCTTTGCATGTCATTTACTATGCTAGTAGGACTCTAGATGACACCCAGATCAATTACACAACCACTGAAAAAGAACTGCTAGCTGTAGTATTTGCCTTTGACAAATTCAGATCTTACCTAGTAGGCTCAAAATGCATAGTGTACACAGATCATGCAGCCATTAGGTATCTTTTGAGTAAAAAGGATGCTAAACCTCGCCTCATTCGTTGGATTCTTTTGCTGCAAGAGTTTGATGTGGAAATTAGGGATAAAAAGGGAAATGAGAACTTGGTAGCTGACCATCTTTCTAGATTGCCCCATTCTGGTCCAGCCTCTACTCTTCCAATTGAAGATTCTCTTCCTGGAGATCAACTTTCAGAAGTTTCTCTTGTTCAGTCTAAAAACCCTTGGTATGCAGATATAGTGAACTATTTGGTATGCAACGCAGCTCCTTCTGGTCTCTCTTACCAGCAGCGTAGGAAGTTTACTCATGAGGCACGGAAATTCTTTTGGGATGACCCATATCTGTGTAGACATTGCGCAGATGGGGTTATTCGACGTTGCCTTCCTCATGAGGAGGTTAAAAATGTTATTTTTCACTGTCATTCTGCTCCTTTTGGTGGTCATGCTTGGGCGCCAAGACCCAAGCAAAGGTTCTTCAAGCTGGATTTTATTGGCCTACCATGTTCAAGGATATTCATGCTTACATTCAGTCTTGTGATCCCCACAAGATGCGGGGAACATGTCAAAGCGACATGAAATGCCTCAAGATGGTATCCTTGAGGTGGAAATTTTTGATGTTTGGGGAATAGATTACATAGGACCTTTACCATCTTCTCAAGGGTACAAGCACATTCTGGTGGCAGTAGACTATGTGTCCAAGTGGGTTGAGGCTATACCCACTGTTCAAGCTGATTCTAAGTCTGTGTGTGCTTATTTCGTCAAATCATCTTTCCTAGGTTTGGAATTCCTAGAGTTGTGATTAGTGATGGAGGGTCTCACTTTAATCATAGCCAATTTGAAGCCCTTTTAGCCAAGTATGGAGTCCATAATCATAGAGTCACCACCCCTTATCATCCTCAAGCTAATGGGCAAGTTGAAGTTTCCAATAGAGATAAAGAAAATCCTTGAAAAGGTTGTGTCCAAATCCAGACCGATTGGTCCCTTAAGCTTTATGATGCATTGTGGGCTTATAGGACAGCATTCAAAACACCTATTGGAATGTCCCCCTTTAGGTTGGTTTATGGTAAAGCTTGTCATCTCCCTGTTGAGCTTGAGCATAGAGCACATTGGGCTATTAGAAAGCTCAACATGGATATGGGTCTAGCAGAAAACATAGGAAGTCTGCAATTGTGTGAACTTGATGAATTGAGACTAGATGCCTATGAAAGTTCAAGAATTTACAAAGAGAGAGCTAAAAGATTCATGACCGTCACATTTTAAGGCGTGATTTCCACCCTGGACAGCTGGTCCTAGTTTTTGACTCTAGGTTTCATTTATTCCCTAGAAAGTTCAAATCTAAATGGTTTGGGCCTTGTTTAGTCAAGAAAGAGCTAGGAAGTGGAGCTTTTGAGGTTGAGAGTCAATCTGGGGGCATATTCAAGGTTAATGGGCAAAGATTGAAACACTATTTTATTGGAGAACCTTTATCCGAACTCGATGAGGACAATGTTTGGAGATCAAGTCAAATCTGACCTTGATCCTCCAATTCCTCTTGAGCCTACTTGATTATCTTTTGTTGGTCAAGCTAAAGACCTAAAACAAGCGCTTCTCAGGAGGCAACCTGAGCATTTTACCGTTTTACTTTTATCTTTTGTCGGTTTATCCTTTCCTTTTATTTTGCCATTTTCAGGTACATGCATTCATCCAGGCATGGCAGGCAGAGAGATGATGAGATGCTATCTGATTCTTCTTTTGCACCCGGTTAGCTGTTTCCAACCATTAAAATGTTCATTCTGGAGTTAATGTTTTACTCAAGCTTGGGGGAGGGATCTATCTATTGATGAGGAATGCTTTAGCATGATTCTTTTGTCATACTCATGGGCTCTGATATGGATAGATGTGTAGTTGGTGATTTATGGCTAGTATCATTCTCATGATGGATTTCTGATTATTATACGTGACCGTCCTGATCATTAGTATGTGCTGGTATATACTGCTGATTGAATACTTGGTCTGTAATATGTGGCTGTCTTGGTTTAATCCAGAGTTATCACATTAAAAACAATTGCTTAAGTGAATTGGGGTAAATTTCAATTCTGTGTGATATCCAATTGGTCTACTCTTATTTGATTCATTGCAAGTTACACATGTATCTTTACCTTTTGCGAATTGTATTGATTCTAGTTATCACTTCTAAAATAGCAATATCCAAGGATTCATGCTTGGGCATAATACTTTATTTTAGACATTGATGCTATTGCTTGAATGATAAGTTTGTGAAAGCGATAATCCTATCTTGGGCCAATAATTGGGTTGATTTACCTAAGTCCATGTCACATGGTACTTAGAGACAACGAAAACCGGTTAATATCTTTATTTCTGTTTTGTGTTGCAAAGTGTGAGTTGAATAAGTGACTTTGTCACATTGAAAAAAAAATGCTGAATAAGTGGCAGTTTTTGCCCAGATGAAGTTTTAAATGTTTGAATAAGTGGCAAACTTGCCCAAGGTATGGAATAAGTGGCTCCTGAGCCCATGCTGTGTTTGAAGCTTGTAAAAAAAATCAGCAAAAGTAAAGTATCATGGCTCAAGTGTGGGCTTTTTCATAAACTTCATGCTAGTATTAGTCTCTTCATCTAGAATGGTAAATGCCTAAGTATGACTTTAGGATATGCTTATTCTTGATTGTGATATCTATTCTTGATTACTTTTCAATTCTGGTTGGGTCCATGCAAACAATTAGTGTAGTTTGGCACTCTTGAGTAACTTGATTTGGTCAATCAGGGGAGATTTGGCACTCTAGTATCACTTTGATGTCTTTGCTGGAATATTTGTTTTAATCTTGAGCAGCTTGTAAAAATCAGGGGAGATTGTTTTATTTGAATTATTGAGTGCAATTTGACTAGCTGCAAGCATTCGCTTATATCCTTTCATGTTTCTCTGGCTTCCCTGGGTTCGATATTGCCATATCATTTGCTTGAGGACAATCAAATGTTTAAGCTTGGGGGTATATGATGTGCATCATATTTGCAGTATATTTTCGGACAATATCATGTTGCTAATTGCTCATACTGGCCATAAATTCATTAATTATACACATTTTGCCCTCCTTTTGGACGATTTACAGTGTTTTGCAATTGCTTTGCAGGTCAGCGCGAACTAGGCGCAAAATATACAGAAACACCAGAACTGAGAGGAGTTAGGGTTGCAAATTTACAAAACGCGAAGGGGCAAAATGCAAAATGCCGGAGAAAACCCTAGCCAACCAACAAGAATCACAAAGGGCCAGCGCAATCGCAGTAACGAGAGGAGGCCGGTCATCAGAAAAAGGGGGGCAGCTCATCGCCTCCTGAAAAACCACCCCGCACCAGCTCATTTTCCCCACTCGCCTTCCTCGCCCACGCCCTCTCCCATGGAGCCGCCTCCAGAGAAAATCGCCCCTTTTCTTCCCCATTTGCCGTCGTCGGAGACTGGCCGTAGCGGGCGATTTGATCCTCCTCCACTGATGTCACACCTTCTGGCCAGTAAAACCACTCCATCACCCGCTGAATCTTGAGAGAGAAGAAGGAGAAGAAACCCCGTCGCGGATCCGCTTCTACGGTGGTGGCAAGACGGATCTGCTTCCCTTCGCGGATCCGCTTCCTCTACGGTGGTCTGCAAGACGGATCCGCTTCCCTTCGCCGGATCTGCTTCCTCCGCTTCCCCTGCGCACGGATCTGCTTCCTCTACGGTGGTCACAAGACGGATCCGCTTCTCACCGCCGGCCCACTACGCACCATCTTCAACAACTTGAGCGACTTAATTTCGGGTTTATTCAACTCGATCTTTGATATTACCTGTGAATGCTTTCCGAGATGCTTGGATGTCGATCCGTGATGTGCATGATATATTTTGTAGATCTTGTCATTAAGTAATGCTTTCCATGTTCCGGTCCTGTGAGATTTTTATGTGATCCTGATGTCTGGCCTAGATTTGTGATGCTTGCTTGTTGATCTAATAGTTTTACTTAAGTCTTTATGCATCTGCTCATAGGATTTATATTCCTGCTTTAATATGCTTTTCGCTGTCATTTTAGGTTGGGTCTTTCGGTAGAGTTAGATTTTTGCTTTCTAGTTTATTCAGATTCTTGTCCAGATCTGTGTCTTTAGGTGAATCGTGAGTTAGATTTAAATTTTTGTTCTTTGCAGTGGCTCAGTTTACTTGTTTAGTTGATTTGTTTTGCTCTTGTTCTAGGAGATAATTGTTTTGTTCTTGCTGTGAATGGTTGGGATAGTGGTTTAGGTGCTTGTCTTCCTCTCGTCGGTCTTTGCGCTCTCCCTCTTCCCTCCATTTTCTCTCCCTCTTTCTTTCTAGCTCTTTTCCTTGTCTAGCCAGCTAGTCATTCTTAGCGCCCTAAGTCTTTCTCTGGTTTAGCTATTTCTTATTCCCCTCCCTTTATCTCTCTCTCTTCCCATCCGATTCTAAGCCTCGTTTCCTTCCTTAGACATTTCTTGCTTCTCCTCTCTAATTCGTCTCTTTCTCTTCTCGAGTTTTCTTCCGCTTGTTATCTTCTTACCTCAATCTTCTTTCTTTTACCCTATATCTCGCTCCTCTCGTTAGTCTTTCTTTTCTTTCTAGTAAACCCCTTTTCTGTAACCTCTCCTTGTCTTCTCTTTTCAAGGTTAGTTTTGCAGTCCTTTCTCTCTTTCCCTTCTTCCTTTCTAGATCTTTGCTTTCTTTCCCTTCTCTGATATTCCTCTCTTCTTCTCTGATTTTGTTTTCCAGCGCTCTCCTTTAGGTTCTCTGTTTTACTTCTCCTCTACTAGCTTTCTTCTCTTATCTGATTCTCTCTTTCCCTTAGATCGCTATCTTTTATTTCTGCTAGTTCTTCCTCTTTTCTTTCCCTCAGCAGTAGTAGTTACTCTGATTCTCTCCTCCTTCCTTTTCTCTAGTTCAGTTCTTTTCTTCTCTGCGTCTTCAGTTCTTCTTTTCTCCTATTTCTCTTCTGCAGATTTCTTCGCTTACTTCTTGGTTGTTTAGATTCTTTAGTTAGCCTTCAAACACCAGTTCGAGCGATTTAGCTTTGGTCGAGTGCTTGGACACCGGTACTCTAGTCCCTGCGGAGAACACGACATCTCGTTGCTATCTTAGCGACAACCCGTTCACTTGCGGGTGTGCAGTTTTGCGCTATCAGATATGTTTCCCGCTTCACAATTCTCCAAAATTTCATAATCCCCCTCCTGAGTTCGAGTAGGATTCCGTTTCAAGACATCTTTAGTAAACAGGCATTACTTCTGCATACGGTGTCCGTTTTTGACGTTCTTATACTCGTTAGAAAGCTAACAATGAGCCAGATCCAAAAACATGACCAGCATTAGCTGGTCACCCACTAAGACCCTCAAAATCGGCCATCTTTAGCCCTAAAGTTTTTGTCTTTCCTTCGGAATTTTGATTTTTCTTCAACTGAAAAGTTGTAGATCTCATCGATACCTTTCAAATGAGTGTATATAAGACATATAAAACTTTGCTATTTTATATTTTGAGACTAGTTGTTTATATTGCATCGGTATATAAAACTTTGTGCTCTAATTCACAGACATTTGGTATATAGAACTATCTATGATATTCATTCATCATAGATAGTTCTAGCTACCAACCGTTTATGATAGAGAGTATCACAAATGGTTTGTATGTAGAACCGTCTGTGATAATCTGACCACTGGGCCCGTCGATCCTCCCAAACCCAATCCTCGCCAATAGAAATCCACCAACCGTCACCCCACGGATCGCAGCTCCACCTCTCCGTCCCCTCGTCAAAATTTTTCGCACTCTCGCGTCATTGCCATTATCCTCCTCCTTGACCCTTACCATAATAGCCCGCACGAAGCAGACGACGCACAAGTCTACAGCAGGCAAGACACCACAGAAGCAACTAGCTACCAAGGCGATGCTCAATCAACGCCGACGATGGTGGGTGTCAAAGACATTCAGCTCGTGCGCTGCATCAGGGGCGAGAAGGCCTAGACATAGAGGATCTTCGTTTTTCTCTATTCTTGTTGTGTTAGATAGATGGATCATCTGCTCGTTGTTTTGTGAAATTGTATTGGTATGCTCTAATCTTAATAAAAATAGAATGTGTATTGTATTTCTTACTGTATTTTCTCGTTTTCAGATGGCATAGTTAATATTTCCTGAGGCTAGCCGAAAAAAAAGAAAAAAATTAGGTATACAATGAACTATCACAGACGATTTTGTCATATAAACCGTCTGTGAAAGATTATCACAAACGGCTCAAACCAAAAACCGTCTATGATACTAGCACATCACAGACGGTTCTATCTACCAACCGTCTGTGATGAAAAAATATCACAGACTGTTCTAACTACCAACTGTCTGTGATACACATCCATTACAGATGGTTGGTAGCTAGAACCGTCTATGATGTGTGAGTATCACAGACAGTTTTTGTTTCGAGTCGTCCGTGATAGTGTTCTTCATAGACGGTTCTAGTTTCAAACCGTCTGAGTTGTGATTATCACAGACGGCTCACAAACTATCTGTGATAATATCCGATTATCACTGACCCATAAATTTAGATGGTTCAGAAAATCGTCTGTGATGACCCTTTTACAGTAATGGTGTTTAGTTCTGAGAAATAATAGTAAAAAATTACACCGTCATGGCTAGGCTGAGGAAAGAAAATCAAAAGGAAATTTCGTGCAGAACTGCTGTTAATTTAAGATGTGATACACTGACACCCATGTCTGAAAAAAATAAACGACGTGGGAACTGGGATGAAATTTGAGGAACAATTGAACTTCAGTACTTGACTATAGGTGGAAAATACTGGAACTAAATGAAAAAATAGTTTTTCGATTTGCAGATTAGGCAAGAGAGAAACCTTCAGTGGCATATAAGAAATATAGTGTAAAGTTTCAAAGATAGACGCAAAACCGAAGACCGTGCGATGTGCAGCTTTGGAACCTTTATAAGCCATGTTGTCGTATGGTTAATAATAACCGATCAACAACAGGACAATTACAGATGTAGGAGAGTTTGATCAGAATATATCTCTATCTACAACCGTATGCAACAAGGATACTAATACCTGATACTTTGGCATAAAGAAATGAATGTAAGGAATATAATGCTTCCCTATTTGTCCATAAACAAATGAACATAGAAAGAAGAAAGAAAGGAGCTACGTAGATCTCGATGTTGGCTTTAGAAAACTATCCAATCTGTTGGTTTTGTAGAGCATTGGTTTTTTTTTGTCACTCTTGCTTTAGATTGGCATATGCCGTACGTGTCAGCTTTGTTTAACTACTCACTGTACTAACAGTACTTGAGATTTATTAGGCTGCATTCCAATGAGGTTATCAAGAGAAAAATAAAAGGGTTACGTTGTGAGAACTATGTAGTTCCTAGAACACTGGCTCTGCCAACCTGCAGTGTCTTGTTCTGCCATATCAGAGTTCATCCTCTGTCACTACAAGAGATTTTATGTTCAATGACAATCTAAAAACATCACAAAAACCTTAATTTTGGCATAGAGCATAAGAGCATATTTATGATAAAAATATTTTGTCACACACATCATCATAAAATGTGCGTCACAAAAAGTCGGGTGTGAGGAACCATTTCTTGTTCTTCATAGATTGTCAACCGTCATAGAATGATGCAAATCTACGACAAAAGTGATTGTCACGCAATACCAGAGTTATTGTCACACATTCTCCTAGTTTTGTCATTAAATTGTCATGATTTGCTTTCACGTTGACAAATATGTGTATTTATTCGTCAATACCACAATACTAATGTGGCATAGTAGAATTATGATGAAATTAGTAATTTTTTTACAACACCAGCACACCATTGATATTATAAAACACGTCGCTAATGTCATAAACACATTAGAACTGCATATGATCCATTTCACATACCACATCCGACACACACAACTGATGTTTTAGAGAGACAAGTTTCTGACATTAACAGACACGGAAGTTTCAGACATGGAAACTTCCAAACATAAGAGAGGTGACTGAGTTCATCTTAGTCAGAAGCAAAATATGATACTCTCACACTACCAAAAGATAGGAAGTTCAATAGTCATATACCACCAAGAGCACCATATCCCAAAGATACCTTTCTCATTAGCACACAAAAGTGAAGTCCGTTGTTCTTGTTTCTTTACCAAAGTATCCATGTTCTCTTCCTGGGTCTTCATATATATTGTCCAATTTTTTCTTGATGGTTCCTGCTGGTTTCTTCTCAATTCAACACGTGCAATGAGCTGCTGCTGGTTCCTTGCATTTGCCTCTCTCTCCTCTCAAGTGTGTCTTCTAGCTCTTGGATGCGCCTAGCTAGATGAAACCCATGTTAACGAGAAATGTGTTTGATGCGCTTCTTTGAGACAAACTTCTGAACCGATGTTCACAAAAAGTTCTGGTTGTTCACCTTCTGCTTGAGTTTGCTCTCTAAGAGTTTCCATTGTGGCCTGAAAGTAAAATTTGGTACACTACTACAGAAAGCCTAATACTAGACGCCAAATCACAGAACGGTTTGACAAAATCGTCTGTGACCGACACTAACACAGACGGTTTTAATTTGAACACCGTCTGTGTTTATGGCGTCGGAGAAAACGAGTATCACAGACGGTTCTTATCGATGAACCGTCTATGATATTCCAGTATCACAGACGGTTTTTATTTAAAACCGTCTGTGATAATCTGGAATTATCACAGACGGGTTTTTATTAAAAATCGTCTGCGATAAGCTGATTATCACAGACGGTTCGTATTAAAAATCGTCTGTGATATGTTTTCCGCCTTACAATTCTCCAAAATTTCATAATTTCCCGCCTGAGTTCGAGTAGGATTCAGTTTTGAGACACCTTCAGTAAAACGGGCATAACTTTTGCATACGGTGTCCGTTTTCGACGTTCTTATACTCGTTGGAAAGCTAACGACGAGCCCGATCCAAATAAAATTGACCAGCATGAGCTGGTCGCCTTCCAAGACCCCCAAAATCGGCCATCTTTGGACTTAAACCTACGTCGCAAGTTTTTGGTGTCTGTTTTTGCCCTTTTTCTTGGTCTTCCTTTCGGAATTTGGATTTTGTTTCAACTGCAAAGTTGTAGATCTCGTCGAAACATTCCAAATGAGTATATATAAGCTATATAAAACTTTGCTATTTTATCTTTTCAGACTAGTTGTTTATATTGCATCGGTATATAAAATTTTGTGCTCTAATTCACAGACGGTGCTAGCTATAGAACCGTCTGTGATATTCATTCATCACAGACGTTTCTAGCTACCAACCATTTGTGATAATCTGACCGCTAGGCCCGTCGATCCTACTCAACCCAATTCTAGCCAATAGAAATCCAGAAATCCTCACCCCACGGATCGTAGCTCCGCCTCTCCGTCCCTATAAATAATCACTAGAACCCAACCTCCTTTCTGTTCTCCTCCTTGCTGTTCTCCCCCTCTTTGCTGTTCTCCTCCTCCTTGCTGTTCTCCTCCTCGTTGTTCTCCTCCTCCTTCTCCTTCTTGACCCGTACCATAATAGCCCCACGAAGCAGATGATGCACAAGGCAGTGCTCAATCAACACCGACGATGGTGGGCGTCAAAGACATCCAGCTTGTGCGCTGCATCAGGGGCGAGAAGGCCTAGGCATAGAGGATCTTTGCTTTTCTTTGTTCTTGTTGTGTTAGCTAGATGTGCAACCTGTTTATTGTTTTGGGATATTGTAATGGCAGGTTCGAATCTTAATAAAAATAAAATGTGTACTATGTTTCATACTATATTTGCTTGTTTTCATTTCAATTAATTGATTTGCAAAATGGATGTTTTATGTTTCTGAAATGAATTGAGATGTGAATTGGATGTATACATGTACATGTTGATCTACTTGTTTCAGATAGCATGGTTAGCATTTCCTAAGGCTAGCCAATAAACAAAAATAGATTTAGGGGTAGAAGAGAATAGCACAGATGGTTTTTAACTAAAAACTGTTTGTGATATATCAATATCACAGACGGTTTTTACTTACAAATCGTCTGTGATTATCAGCTATCACAGACAGTTTTTAGTTACAAACCGTCTGTGATATTTACACCACAGACGGTCCGAAAACTATCTGTGATAACCTTCGATTATCACTGACCCATAAATTCAGACGGTTCAGAAAACCGTCTGTGATGACGTTTTTGAACTGTCTGTAATAGGGTTTTCTGTAGTAGTGGTAGTATAAACTAGTAGTTATGTTTGTTCACATCTAAATATTAGTTCTTAATCACTCACAGAAGAAGAATCTTGACAAAGATTTAAAAAGCAAACCTTATCAATGAAAATTGTGTCATGTAGAACATACATATGCTTCCTATATATGCATCTTCACTCATGCAACCATTCTTCTTGCTGAAGTGGCTTTCTTTGAAAAATTTGATAGCATTTGAGTCTTGATTGTTGTTTTTCTCCTTGTACAAGAAGATATTGGAAGATACAACAACTATCTTTCTATTAACACGGTGTATTGAGCTATTGGAGAAAAGATCCATAACTTACCAGAAAATAAAGTTGGGCAACATAACTCCTACAACCAGTAGTTTGGTAAAGTTTGACCTTTCCTCAGTTTATTTTGTTCTTTTCAGAAGTTTCCTAGATTAAGAGACTTCTTGTTAGTACAACATATTAGCAGATGCACAACTATTGATCGTTGTCCTGTTTCGTTCATATACCTTGTTTCGTGGATCAGACCATTTCTCCACAAGTTTTGTCCAATCTTCTGGCTTGATATTTTGTGGTGGGCCTTTCGTAAGTACTTCATTCACAGGAACATTATTGAAATAACACCTTCTTAGCTTAACAGAATTGTTGTCGAATCCCACCCTTAGTATATTAGTGCATGTCACCTGGGCCACTTGATCGTTTGGATTGATGTCAAACTTTCCCTAATAAAGTGATATTACATGAAAATCACACCATATATATTTTGTGTAATTCAGGGATATAAAATGCATGTTGCACCAATTTACTAATTAGAAGAGCATTTTTAATCAGTCACGGTTAGGAAAATATAAACGTTCTAAAAAGCAAATAGTTGGACTCCTCATGTCAAACCCAGATTTCTCAATCTAGAATCCTTTGTGATTCCACTACACTATTTCCTAGATCAGTAGATAATACTCACAGATACATTGCTGATTCATCTCATACATCAAAATAAACATACGATATCTAAATATTACACATTAGAGTTTTACCTCACCACATAGGACGGCTGTTTACATAAGAGCCTATTCGGCCAAAACTTACAATACTAAAAAGCGGAAACGGAAATAATAAAGACAAAAGGTAGGACCTTAAGAATCCACAGGTAGACGACTGGGGGTAAAATATGAGCAACAAATATTACCCAAGACATGATAATATATGTGCACACAATCTTCATCAAAATCCGCTATACTGGGATTTAAAACTTTAAAATACATCCTAATTTCCTTCATCTTCTCCTTTAGCAGGACCGGGGGCATCATCATAGGTGTACTGATCCTATTCTCTTGTTTATGAGTTTATTGAGTAAGTGAGTGTGTGATCACCAAAACTACCGTGCTCTGCGAGCCAATACACAAAAATGCAATTATATTGATGTAAGGCTTACCAAAGGAAGGCTCGGGCTATTTTCATTTTTGCCAAATGCCTTGACAATTTAAAATAATTAAATATTCCTAAGACTTAGCAAACTTAACTAAAATGGGCTTTCTAAATGTGCGAATTATTGCAATAATATTAATTACCATATGCTATTTTTCCAGCATTATATCCACTCGTATTTATCACTGGGAACGACACCCAGGGCAACACAAATCAAGGCGTTCACTGCCCAACACTTTTCATTTCACCCATGAAGTTTTTAGAAATAGAACTATATCCAAGTAAGTTCCCAAGTCCGCCCTTAACTGTGGAAATGGTTGTTCGAAGAGTTTTCACTCTGTAGAGGTTGTACACTTTACCCATAAGAGATAATCAACTATTTTTATCCACATGATCCCTTGGTCATGTAGATTGAGGAGATCATCATGCAGCTTTTAGGACGTACCTTGCCCTTTCTGTCATCTCACCCATATGGGTTGTTGCCATACACACTGGTCCCATAAGTTGTGCGGAATGCCCACAACAACAACTAGCGCAGCCGGACTACAACTTTCCACAACGACTAGCGCAGCTAGAGAACTTCTCCCTCTACTTGGTGTGCCATTCAGGACTATACACAAAACCCCTCCTGCACTCTCCACTTCCCCACCAGTGACATAACTTTTAGGGTTTGATAAATCTTACTTAGCCCAGTTGCACTTTGCAGACTTGCGATTGTACTGTTTTACATTGGGAATTTAGAGTTAGATTTAGTCCTTAGGGTTATCTGCGTGGCTCTACCACTGATCACACATTCTTGTGCATCCACTACACCAACCCCTCTTACCATCCGTCCAGATAATTAAGCATGTCAAGGTTTTAGGGAAGCATAAAATATCATGTTACAACATACTAGCCATTATCCACCAATGACTAGTATGTCGGGTTTTTTTTGACCATTAGGTTACATTCACCGTATTGTCGGGGTTTTTTTATCATTAGGTTACATTCACCGTATTACTAATGCTGGAGTACTTCCCTCCAGGGAAAAGCCAAAGTTAGAGTACTTCTCTCTAACAGGTTTTTGTCCCACCCACAAATGTTTGGAAATAGAACTAGCTCGAGGAAGTTCTCATGTCCGTCCTTGACCGTGGGCACTACTGTTCAAACAATTTATACTCTGTAGAGACTGTACATCTTTACCCACAAGAGATAATCAATCCGATGAGCCTACGTGATTCCTTGGTCACATAGATCAAGAGATTATCATGGGGCCTTTACAATACCTCGCCCCATCACCAATCCACTCTTATGGAGAACCACCAGATGTAGCTCCCATAAGTTAGTGCGGGAAGTCATACCTTAACACCGAGCACAGCTGGACCACAACTTTCCACAGGTCAGTGAAACGGGTACACATCACCTTTACATGGTGTCTAGTAATTTATTCAACCAAGCCTATAGGTTGCCAGCTTATGGTTGTACTGTTTTACATCAGGAGTCATCACAAGATTAAGTTCTTAATTTGTCTAGCGATTCATACCACATACCACCACTTCTCGTGTTACGTCCACACCCACCACTCTTACCATCCACTCAGACAGGTATAGCAAGTTTTGAGGGTTTTGAGAAACATAAGATAAGTTATCTCAAACTGTCAGTCATTTACATCCTATGACTATCCCAATCAAGAATTTATGTTTAAAGGATGACGATAAGGGCAACGAGTGCCCCGGGACATGACAAGACTAGCATGTCATTTATGTAAGACTTATAACTATTCCAGATAATACTATTATCTAAGGGGTCAAAGTTCATGGATTTCCAAGTTTCAATGATGGCATAGATATATTGTTAGATTGACAAGTGGTTGATAGCTACCTTACAAGTAACAAACATTTGCATATGAATTAACGCATGCAATTCTGACTAATTTAAATGAATGTAATTCTCATGAAAGATAGGATCAAAATGATCAAAGTGTCAACTCTCCTAGGTCAAAGATTGGGGGTCTTACTATTCCTGGGATGCGTCGACTTGCGTTTCTATCGCGTCTTCAAACTCTAATCGGACAGACGCGCTGAAAAGCAAACAACATGCAAAGAGAGCAAATAAAATCCAAATAAAATTCAAATGAACTTCAACTTGAACAAAACTAGAGCCAACAGAAAGATCTTGAATTTACAAAATTTTAGAAACAAGTTCCCAAAGTTTATTCTCAGGAAAAATCCCAAAAATAAATAGAGGAGAGAGGTTCTCTCTTTGACATGTGGGTCCCACCATTTTTAATTGATTTTTGAAATATTTCTAAATCTAAAGGTTTAGTGCATGAGGTTGACAAGTGGGGCCGCGACACTATGTAAGCAGAGTTTCATGTCCACCGGTGAGTGGCCCAAATTTTTAATCAGGGTTTTAAAAGATTAATGACTGAAATGGGGTCCGCATGTCAGTCTAGCAGAGGACATAAACTGGTACGGGGCCCACCGGTTAGCGGTTCATTAACAAATTCTAATCACGGTCATTAAACACTAACGATGGAACATTAAAACTAATGACACGGGAACAGTGCCCTTTCCCTAGCTGAGTGGCGGCGAGGCTCGTCGGCGACGAGGGAAGGCATGGAGATGCGAGAGCATTCCCAAAATGGGATGCTCGACCCCGTGCGCACTCCTGGTGCTCTGAATCAGACTAACATGGATCAGAGGAGCGTCGACGGTGAGCTAGGAAGCGATGGAAATAGAGGATGATCGCAGCGGCAAGCTACTCAACTAGAGCTAAATTAAACAGGAAGGGAGCATCTAGAAGTGATTGGGAGCTCACTAGGAAAGGAAGGGAAGCTTCGGAAGGTCAGTGAAGAGCTGGCATCGATGGACCGGAGCAACAGAGGAAGGCAATCGGCATCGGAGGAGACGAGGTGGTGGACCTTCAAATTGATGTCGCAGACGACTTCACGGGATGGCATGGATGCTCCAACCAGAAGTAGTCGAATGGTGGGGGTCAGGGTCGACGACACAGAAGGGTGGCCGAAGTTGGAGAAGAAACAACCTCCAGCGAGCTACAGAGGAAAAGAATTCAATTAGGCTCCATGGGAGCATTAGAGAATTAAGGGGAGCTTAGGGGAAGTGTCAATGCCAATGGTGGTTCTCTGAAATGAGCTGGCAACGATGGCTGTCGAAGGAACTTGCGGTGGCGATGATTTTGAGCTCAGGAGTTAGAGCGGGAAATGGATGAGGAGTACTCAAGGGATTGACCGGGCTTTTATAGAGGGAGAAAGGAAGTGGAGAGCGTTGGCTGCCAGTTAAGGCACGCGGTAGTGGAGGCACTATCGCGCACTTGAGTGGAGGGAGGGGCAGGGTGAGACTAGGGCCGAGCTTGGGCAGCGAGGTGGGAAAGATACCAGGTGCACGCAATGGCTTACCGAGGAGTCAATGCACGTCAGGAAGAGGTGATGCTGATGGGGCATTTGTTGCTCGGGTACTGCGGAGCTTGACGAGAGGGCATCACAAGGCCAGCACAGGTAAAGCAAATGCGAGGTGTGTCGGGACCCGGATTTCCAAATCCAGACCCTCTGTGTATTACAGCACTAGTCCCAGATCAAAGCTAGTGCACACAGTCAAACAGTGATGATTACATAACCAACAACGCTTTATTACAAATAAAGAGAGTACAAGCCGAAAGGCCTTTTTATTACAAACGAGGTTTCGAGACCTCGCACTCACACAAAAGATAAGCACAGCGGAAGCAAAAGTAAAGCCAGCGGAGACCCATCAATTCGCCACAGGCAATTGACTGGGGAAGCGTAACCTAGTACTCTGAAAAGCCTTCGTCGTATCCATACGCTCCGTAGTCGAATGTTCCATCTTGAGCTTCATACTCTTCTGAGATTTTGTTTTAAGTGTAGCATGTGAGTACATAAAGTACTCCGCAAGTCTTGGGAAAATGCAATAGATGCAAGGCTTAACAAAGGAGGGTTATACGGTTCTTTTTGCACAAAGCAATATTTTATATCAAATACTATTAAATATTTTCTAAGGCATCAGTTTAAATAAGATAACTGTTTTAACAGAAACTATCAAATTGCATAGTGAAGGTTACAACCACCAACACTAGATCACTGGCTCTAACTGCCAAGGTTCAAATCAACGGGTTATATCCACCCACACTGGCTACATCCGCCAGGACAACTTCGGGAGTTCCAACCACTCCCGGTTCCCAAAACTTTTTATTTTAAAACCAAAACCAATAATCTACCATGTGAATGCATTCTTTGCCCGCCCTTGACCGTGGGCATGGCTATTCGAATAGTTTTACACTCTGCAAAGGTTGTACACTTTACGTACAAGAGATAGGTTATTTTAATAGTCAACACGCTTCCTTTGGCATGAGACCTAGATAAAATATCACAAAGCTTTTACCTTACTCTAGTCTACCTAGTCACCACCCACTGAGGTTTCACCGCTGAAGGGTTAAATCCACCCGCATGAAGCCCCTCTTGCTTTGTATGAGTACAAGAAATCTGTCCCTCACCGTGAATAACCAAGAAAATCCACGCACTCACTTTCCATGGTGGTACCTAAACTAGACTATTATAAGTTAATCGCCTAGGTCGCACCCATATAGACATGTGGTTATACGGTAGTGCTCGGCCCGACAAACACAAGCGTCGGTCCTTAATTGACTAGGGCGGAACATACACTTTACAAGTTCTCGTGCTAACCGCACCAATCCAATCTTACCATCCGCCCCAGTCTAAACCAACTCTCACATTTTATTTTATTTTAAAGAATAGTGGCAACACCTATCGCCACTAACTTTCTGAACAAAGGTCTAAATCAATGAAATATAATTTTTCCCATTCCAAAGGTTACAAAAGGTTATATAGCATGACTAAGCATTTTTCTACCGGTACAACATTTACCAAAGTTTTATAATAATCTCATTATTGAGACAAAGGAAATCCTAGGGTGTCAAAGGTACATGGTTGTCAAAGTCAAATGAGGGCATAACAATTGTCGGTTTAACTATTATCTCTAAAACATGAATTATCATTTTATGTAACATAGCAATGCATTAATTTACAATAATCAAAACATTTCTCAAACATAGGTTCAAGATGTTCAAAGGAGACTTGCCTTCGTGTGCGATTTCTTGATTCTCTTGCTGCATGTCGACAAAGTCCTCGGCGACGTCGGATTCTACGCGCGAAAAGGACAAAGCAACAAAGCAAATAAATACACCAAAATTCAAAAAATTCAAAATGGAAAGATAGTATATATTTGAGTAGATTATGATTTTAGAAAATTTAGAAATTTGAACGGGTCAAATCGAGTTAAAACGAAAGTTATGGCTTCGGGAAGTTTTAATTGAAAGAAAAAGAAAAGAAAGATTTTCCCGATTTATTTTTATATTGAAAATCTAAATTATGACGTCAACAAAATTTAAATTTTAAAATTTTCGGACACGTGGGCCTGGTCCACCGTGGACCGAGTCCACGGACCGCGAACCGTGCCGAGGTGGCACTCCCGGCCGAGGTGGCACCACGCGGCGCAAGACGTGGCGCCACGCGGACGACACGCGGCCGCAAAGGCAAAGACGGGGCGGCGGTGGCGGCGGTGCACGGCCGGCGGGGTCGGCGACGACCGGGAAGGTAGAGGAGGAGGCGGCGATCTCGGGAAGGGCTCCGGCCTTACCGGCGGCGGGCGGCGGCGACAAGGCGCGGCGGCGGTGGCTTCTCGGGCGGCTTCGGCGCTCGGGAGGAGAGGGAAAAGAGAACGGGAGTGGGGTGTCAAGAGCTCCCGGGGCTTTATAGGCGGAATGGGAGGGGAAGGCCGCGGGGAAGAGGATGTGGCGGGTTGCGGCCGGAAATGGGGGCATTCAACGGGAAAACAGCCAAGATTAGGGAGGCGTGATTAGGGGGTTTTAATGGGCCATCAAACGGGGATTAACGCGAAGAAAACGGCCGGTATTCAAAGCTCCATTTGGTCATCAATGGAGCGAAGAGAGAGAATGTAGGGAGGAAGAAGAAGGGGAGGTGGAAGAAACATATGGCGTGTGGGGCCCACCCGTCGGTGAGAGAGGAAGAGGTGAAGGGGTATGGTGCGGCCGGATGGACGACACGTGGCAAGTGAGTCAATCTCACGCGTTGATTTTAAATGAAGGGGTAAGTTGTGATGGATGGTTGAGATTAAAACGTGGAGAGAGATGGATTTAATCCGGGCGTGACACGTGGCGGCCTGAGATTAATCCGGATTTAATTTTCGGATTAAATTTTCAGAAAATACTAAAAACTTTATAATTACTTGGAAAAATAATAAATAATATTTAAAAATTCCAAACAATTCATAGAATATTCCTGGAGACAATTTAAACTTAATAAATTTTTTTAATTTCGGATTTTCTTTAAATAATTTTATAAAATTCCTTTTATCTTTAAAAATTGATTTTTAATTCCAGAAAATTCTCAAAAATTAATTAAAAATTATGGGAAGGTTGGGAAAAATAAAATGAACTCCTTTTGGCTTTAATAAAGTATTTAAAATTCATTTCCTTGTTTTAAATTTTGAAATAAACTCCAGAAAAACCCAGAAAAATCCAAATAAAAGCCAATTGCTTTAAAATAATTAATTTGAATTTAAATTTTGAAAAACTCAAAATTTTGGGATGTTACAAACCTACCCCCCTTAGAATGAATCTCGACCCCGAGATTCAGACGGACTGGGAAAAAGATCAAAAAAGAAAGGAGAGGAAGAAGGCTGCTCTTGGTTCCTTGTTGTACTCTCAAGCTGCTTATTTCTTTGAACCAGATTGAAACTTACCAAGCAGGGTTACTGGCTTCGGGGCACCTTTTGCGGTGATGTGGTTAACTCGTCCTCTTCCTTGTGATTGTGGAGTTCTTGGAGTTTTTCCTGCAGTCATAGATACTTCTCGTCCTTGTCCTACAGCTGGAGCTTGCACTGGTGTATTTCCCAAGTTGAAAGGAATTGGGGTGTTAACCTGAGGCTTCTGTGGGCAATTGCTAGCATAATGCCCCATCTCATGACATCGAAAACACTGCACTCCTGCTGCTGAGGTGTTGCTTTTCTGAGGTTGGACTCTAGTAAAGATGTGGGGTCCTTGCATCTCTGAACGAGGCACGGATCTTGGAGTTCTTGATACATCTGTTACTGCTGGAGCTTTGTTGAACTGGGATGAATTCATTCGGGGTCTTGAATTGCTTGTATTATACTGTGTCTGAAAAGCCATCTTTCTCTTACGAGATTCCTGCAATTGATATTGAGCATCTTCCTGCACAATGGCCTTATTCACCATGTGCTAAAAAGTTGGATAATCGTTTGAAACCAACTGCACCTTGAGGTTAGGTTCAAGTCCCTGCATGAACCACCAGATCTTTGCTGCATCACTTGCAACATCTTTAGGAGCATACCTGGATAGTTGGGTGAACCTATTCAGGTACTCATTGACACTGAGGTTTCCTTGCTGCAGTTTATGAAATTTCATTCTCTTCATTTCCATTACTCCAGTAGGGACATGTGCAGTGCGAAAGGCTTCATCAAATTCAGCCCAAGTGATAGCTTGCACATTCTGATGGGCAGCACAATAGTTTTCCCACCAATTAGTTGCTATTCCTTTTAGCTGATGGGCAGCATAAAGCACCTTCTCATTATCATTGCACTGAGCCAAAATCAGCTTCCTCTCCACATCCTTAATCCAATCATCTGCTTCCATTGGATCTACCGCACCCAAGAAGGTTGGCGGTCTGGTCCTCATAAATTCTCCCAGCTTGGACTAGGGTGCCTGAATGGGTGCTGCGAGCTTCTTGTGCTTGGTTCGGGCAAGGGCACAGGCGATTCTTGATTGCATGGCCATCATCTGTTCCATGCTAGGAGCTTGAGCAGGTGGTGGAGGAATGTTGTTCTCCCACGAGCATTGGCACCACTACATGCTTTGCATTGTTCCTTGTATTCACCATCTGAAGTGGTAACCGAGAAAAAGCAAAAGATAAGAGGGAGATAGCATAGATAAGAGATTAGGGGGAACTAACAACCACTAGGAAAAGCTTAGCTTGAAATTAAAATAGTTTTTAAGGATGACTGTACTACAAGTATACAAAGACTTGGTACAGTGCATCTAGCACACAAACAAGTAATATATAAGCGTTCTAAAATCGTAGGACTTTACTTGGGTACTACAACTAAAGAACTACTCTTCACTCCTTCACGATGACGTGCTTCTCCAAGTGCTTCTCAGACGCAACCGTACTGAGCCATCTATAGAAAATACAGAGGGGAGGAGATACAATTGCCATTCAAAAAGGAGATAACCAGATAGAGAAGAAAGAATACCATGACGAAGGTAAGGATAGAAAGAAGAGAAAAGTTGAGGATAGCACATTATTAAATTTTTATTTTATAAAATAAATTTTGAAGCTCTTCTACTAACGACCATTCTAAACTAGGTCACGTCCTACAGTCAAATTGGCTCTGATACCATCTCTGTCGGGACCCGGATTTCCAAATCTAGACCCTCTGTGTATTACAGCACTAGTCCCAGATCAAAGATAGTGCACACAGTCAAATTGTGATGATTACATAACCAACAACGCTTTATTACAAATAAAGAGAGTACAGGCCGAAAGGCCTTTTTATTACAAACGAGGTTTTGAGACCTCGCACTCACACAAAAGATAAGCACAACGGAAGCAAAAGTAAAGCCAGCGGAGACCCATCAATTCTCCACAGGCAATTGACTGGGGAAGCGCAACCTAGTACTCCGGAAAGCCTTCGTCGAATCCATATGCTCCGTAGTCGAATGTTCCATCTTGAGCTTCATATTCTTCTGAGATTTTGTTTTAAGTGTAGCATGTGAGTACATAAAGTACTCCGCAAGTCTTGAGAAAATGCAATAGATGCAAGGCTTAACAAAGAAGGGTTATATGGTTCTTTTTGCACAAAACAATATTTTATATCAAATACTATTAAATATTTTCTAAGGCATCAGTTTAAATAAGATAATTGTTTTAACAGAAACTATCAAATTACATAGTGAAAGTTACAACCACCAACACTAGATCACTGGCTCTAACTGCCAAGGTTCAAATCAACGGGTTATATCCACCCACACTGGCTACATCCGCCAGGACAATTCCGGGAGTTCCAACCACTCCCGGTTCCCAAAACTTTTTATTTTAAAACCAAAACCAATAATCTACCATGTGAATGCATTCTTTGCCCGCCCTTGACCATGGGCACGGCTATTCGAATAGTTTTACACTCTGCAGAGGTTGTACACTTTACCCACAAGAGATAGGTTATCTTAATAGTCAACACGCTTCCTTTGGCATGAGACCCAGATAAAATATCACAAAGCTTTTACCTTACTCTAGTCTAGCTAGTCACCACCCACTGAGGTTTCATCGCTGAAGGGTTAAATCCACCCAGACAGAAGCCCCCTCTTGCGCCGTATGAGTACAGTAAATCCCTGTCCCTCACTGTGAGTAACCAGTAAATCCCTGGCACTCACTTTCCACTGGTGGTACCTAAACTAGACTATTATAAGTTAATCAGCTAGGTCGTACCCAAATAGACATGTGGTTGTACGGTAGTGCTCAGTCTGGACAAACACAAGCGTCGGTCCTTAATTGACTAGGGCGGAACATACACTTTACAAGTTCTCGTGCTAACCGCACCAATCCAATCTTACCATCCGCCCCAGCCTAAACCAACTCTCCCATTTTATTTTATTTTAAAGAATAGTGGCAACACCTATCGCCACTAACTTTCTGAACAAAGGTCTAAATCAATGAAATATAATTTTTCCCATTCCAAAGGTTACAAAAGGTTATATAGCATGACTAAGCATTTTTCTACCGGTACAACATTTACCAAAGTTTTATAATAATCTCATTATTGAGACAAAGGAAATCCTAGGGTGTCAAAGGTACATGGTTGTCAAAGTCAAATGAGGGCATAACAATTGTCGGTTTAACTATTATCTCTAAAACATGAATTATCATTTTATGTAACATAGCAATGCATTAATTTACAATAATCAAAACATTTCTCAAACATAGGTTCAAGATGTTCAAAGGAGACTTGCCTTCATGTGCGATTTCTTGATTCTCTTGCTGCATGTCGACAAAGTCCTCGGCGATGTCGGATTCTACGCGCGAAAAGGACAAAGCAACAAAGTAAATAAATATACCAAAAATTCAAATAAAATTCAAAAATGGAAAGATAGTATATATTTGAGTAGATTATGATTTTAGAAAAATTAGAAATTTGAACGGGTCAAATCGGAGTTAAAACGAGAAAGTTATGGCTTCGGGAAGTTTTAATTGAAAGAAAAAGAAAAGAAAGATTTTCCCGATTTATTTTTATATTGAAAATCTAAATTATGACGTCAACAAAATTTAAATTTTAAAATTTTCGGACACGTGGGCGGTCCACCGTGGACCGAGTCCACGGATCATGAACCGTGCCGAGGCAAAGACGGGCGGCGGCACCGCGCGGCGGCGACGATCGGGGAAGGTAGAGGAGGCGGCGCGATCTCGGGAAGGGCTCCGCCTTACCGGAAGCGGCAGGGGCGACCGGCGGTGAGCGCGAGGCGGCGACGGCAAGGGCGCGTGGCGGCGGTGGCTTCTCGGGCGGCTTTAGCGCTCGGGAGGAGAGGGAAAAGAGAACGGGGAGTGTGGGGGTGCCGAAGAGCTCCCCGTGGGGCTTTTTATAGGCGGAATGGGGAGAGGGAAGGCCGGCGGCCGGGAAGAGGATGTGGCGGGGTTGCGGCCAGAAATGGGGGCATTCAACGGGGAAAAACGGCCGGCATTAGGGGAGGCGTGATTAGGGGGTTTTAATGGGCCATCAAACGGGGATTAACGCGAAGAAAACGACCGGTATTCAAAGCTCCATTCGGTCATCAATGGAGGGAAGAGAGAGAATGGAGGGAGGAAGAAGAAGGGGAGGTCGAAGAAACATATGACGTGTGGGGCCCACCCGTCGGTGAGAGAGGAAGAGGTGAAGGGGTATGGTGCGGCCGGATGGACGACACGTGGCAAGTGAGTCAATCTCACGCGTTGATTTTAAATGAAGGGGTAAGTTGTGATGGATGATTGAGATTAAAATGTGGAGAGAGATGGATTTAATCCGGGCGCGACACTTGGTGGCCTGAGATTAATCCGGATTTAATTTTTGGAAAATACTAAAAACTTTATAATTACTTGGAAAAACAATAAATAATATTTAAAAATTCCAGAAAATTCATAGAATATTCCTGGAGACAATTTAAACTTAATAAAATTTTTTTAGTTTCGGATTTGTTTTAAATAATTTTATAAAATTCCTTTTATCTTTAAAAATTGATTTTCAATTCCAGAAAATTCTCAAAATTTAATTAAAAATTATGGGAAGGTTGGGAAAAATAAAATGAACTCTTTTTGGCTTTAATGAAATATTTAAAATTCATTTCCTTGTTTTAAATTTTGAAATAAACTCCAGAAAAACCCAAAAATCCAAATAAAAGCCAATTGCTTTAAAATAATTAATTTGAATTTAAATTTTTCAAAAACTCGAAATTTTGGGATGTTACAAGGTGGCTACAATGCCCTGCACCAGCCGCGTAGACCCTAATGTAACGGCAAAATCGGGGGTGCTTTGATGGTGACCACGGTGGAAAAAGGAGGGAGGCAACGTACGGTGGGGCTAGAAGGCAAGGTAGGGATCTAGGCCTGGTTGGGGAGCACGAGTTAATGACAGAGCTGCCACAGGGAATGCTAGCGCCGAGGAGTAGAGGAGAATCCGAGTATGGTGACATGTGGCGCGGACGGCGCGCTCGGGCAAAATAGAGGAATGGATAGGGGAGGAAGGAGAAGGAAGGGGGATGCCAGGCCGACTAGGCCAAAAGGCCGAGGAGGAGAAAAGGAGGGCCAGCTGGGCCAAAAGGAAAAAGGGCCAGGCCCATGAGGACAATTTGAATTTTTGCCGAGAGAAAGGATATTAAGCAAGATAAAAAGCTACGAACTAAAATTTAAACTCAAGCTTTTGAACTTTAAACACCAGCTTCAGCAAATAACATTGAATTATAGCACAAAGTAACAATCGCAAAAATGGGATGTTGCACATCCTACCCCGCTTAAACAGAATCTTGACCCCAAAATTCAAGCTACAGTGGGAACAGGAAGGGGAAGTCTAATCTAAGTTGATCCTTGTGTTCCCAGGTTGCTTCTCGCTTTGAGTTGTTGCTCCATTGAACTTTGCAAAAGCAGATGGTCAGGCATCTGGTCTACCTCTCCATGGTGTTGAGGATCTTGATCAGATACATCTGCCAAGCTTGCGGGTAGCTCCAATCTATAGGTGACTTCTCTGCACTTGGAGATGATAGGAAATGGGCCTATGTATCTGGTTGCAAGCTTACCTTTCACTTTGAAACTTCGGACTCTACGGAGGGGTGACACCTTGAGGTATACATGATCCCCAATTTGGAAGGTTAGTTCTGTACGACGGTTGTTAGCATAGCTCTTTTGTTTGGACTGAGCAGCTTGTAGGCGGTCTCTATCAGTTGGACTTTCTCTTCTACTTGCTTGAGGATATTTGGCCCAAAGATATATCCTTCTCCTGCTTCTAACCAATGCAGGGAGTTCTACATCTCTGGCCATAAAGAGCCTCAAAAGTGGACATCTTAAGGCTGTATTGATAACTGTTATTGTAGGAAAATTCTACATAAGGCAAGCATTTTTCCCAATCTATAGTGAACTCTAGAGCACAAGCCCGAAGCATGTCCTCTAGGACCTAGTTTATCCTTTTAATTTGTCTATCTGTCTTAGGGTGGTAGGTGGTGCTGAAGGCAAGATGGGTTCCAAGTGCATCATACAAACTAGCCTAGAAATGCGAGGTGAACTGGGAACCTCGATCTGAGACTATTCTCTTGGGTACAATGCGGGCCATGTACAACTCAGCCAATTTATCTCCCTTGTAGGTGGTCTTTACAGGAATGAAGTGGGCAACCTTGGTTAATCTGTCAATTATGGGCCTGTTCTTTAGCTGCGGCTTATGGCTTTTAGCTGAAATTTTTGAATTTTGGCTGTTTGCGGTACAGATTACGGAGAAACAGATACTCACTTGCGATTTTGGCTGGTACAAATGTTGGGCTTTTAACGTGTAGATTGTTTAACTTGTAGACCCCGTCTTGAGAAAATACTCTGTTTGAAAGTTAGGTACAGTAGCAAAAACCAAAAGCCGCCAGCTTTTGAGGTAAAGAACAGACCCTATAACCCATATGGAATCATATCCTGACTTTTGCACCACAGTTGAAGCAATGCAGTTTTGCTGCTGGGTTGGTGGAAGAGGACTGTCCTGAGGGGCGAGGCACACGAATCACACTCCCATTGGAGCGCGGTGGTGGAGCTGGAGTCTTTGGTGCTGAGGTTGCCCCTTGTCGGAAAGAAGGGTTGCCTTGATAGACCAGCTTTGATTGAAAGCTGCCTTGGGTTCTCTGTGATGCCCACTTCCTCTTGCGGATCGATTCCAATTGCTTTCTTTAATTCTCACAGACAAGAGTCTTCTTAACCAAATGGTGAAAGGTGGGATGATCATGCACGATCAATTGTGCCCTCAACTCTTTGTGCATCCCTGCAAGGAAACGATCAATTTTCTCTTCTTCGTCCGCTATATCCTTTGGGGCATAGCATGCCAATTGGTTGAACTTGGTAATGTATTCATTGACTGTCATGCTTCCTTAAAGTGTCGGGACCCGGAGCAACAACTCCAAGACCCTCTGTGTTATTCGCACTATCCCAGGATAGCTTAGTGCACACAGGGTTACAGCGATGAATATCTCACATTCAACCATAATATATTAAAGCAAAAGTTTGATAATAAGTTCAAAGTTTACAATAAAGCATAACACCAAAATAACAGCGGAAACAAAATAATATAGCGGCAACCCATCCAGCCTTCCCACAAGGCGAATTGACTGTAAGACGTGGCCTAATCGTAGTCCTCACCGCAATCGTCGAAGTCTTCCTCTGAAAGAGTTAGATAGAGCCACATGAGTACAAACGTACTCCACAAGCTACACCAGGAGATTTAACAGATTGTATGCATGCATAAGGATTCACAAGGATGGCATAATATAGTTGTTTGCATAAAATGACAGCAATTGGTTTAAACATCATTATTACAATAAAAGCTGATTTGAATACTTTAATTAAAACAACATTGTTCCAGATAATAACGTTAGTGAGGCTCCAACCAACACTAACTTATTCTCGGGTATCCCACCCGGACCATCTTTCCCAAAAGATAACCAGTTTTTTCCACAAATCAGATTTTCATAACCAAAGTTTAATAAAACCAAAGTCTATTCTGTGAAAAACCCTACTCAGCATGTCCATGACCGCGGACACGGCTATCCAGGATAGTTTTACTCTGCAGAGGTGTACAACTTTACCCACAAGACATGTTCTCTCATTTTGCCGCTCGATCAACACACTGCCTTAGGTGTGTGGCTGAGAGTTCACGACAAAGCCTTTACAATGCTTAGTTGCCAAAAAGATAACGCCGCCACTAAGGTTTCACTACAACACGAATCCACGTGTTGGAGCCCCCTTTTGTGCCATGTGAGACTTCCCGTGGCTTCACCACGCCCACATTCAACCTTTAGCGTTATCTAGTTGAAACTTCACAAATTAGTTGGCTAGGTCCGTCCCATACCGGACTTGTGGTAGTACGGTGTGACTTTGTAAAAGTAGCTCACAGACCGGTCCTTAACTTGACTTAGGCCAAACCTCGAACCCCTTGTGCCGGGCAATCATCATCGAGCTACAACTACGATGCATGCCAGCAAGCACCCACCATCTTACCATTGCCTAAGTCTAAACCAGTTTTATATTTTGTTTGTAAACATTTTATAAACAATTTCGACTTTCTGAAGTCCAGAAATCAACTTTAAAGTCTATCATTTTATGTGAAAGAAGTATCATTTTATGTGAAGAAAGTTCCCAAGTCTTAATATTCTTGGCATGGCTAAGTATTTCTATCAAACGTCTAGTTAATACTAATGCACCAACTAGATTTTATCTAGGTTTGACAAGGTATATTGACATGAAATATCAAATTGGCTATACAAAGGAATTAGGCATAACTATCATCCAAATCGAATTTAAACTAGAATTGAATAAAATTACGCATGCATAATATTTTAAAAACAATATAAATACTGTTAAAATACTGGGAGCAATATGATCAAAGGTGTAGCCTGCCTGGATGCTCGGCGTTAAAATCGTCGTCGAATTCGTCCTCGACGAAATCTTCGTAGTCTACACGTAAAGATCCAAGAAAATTCAAATAAAATTCAAATGAAATTCTAAAATTTGAAAAAGACTTAGAAATGAATAGTTCATATTTTTAGAAAAAATTAGAAATTTAAATGGTTAAATTTGGAGTTAAAATGAGCATTTACGGGCTTTAGGAAGTTCCAAATTGAAGAAAAAGAAAAAGGGTTAATTTTCCGAATTAATTTTGTATTAGAAAATCAGGAATTATGACGTCATCACAGGAAAATAAATAAAAGAATTTGATGGATGACGTGGCGCCACGTGGTCGCCATCGGGTCGCCACGCAGCCCACGCGGGCGTGATGTGGCCGTTTGGGCATACGGCATGGCCACGGGCGCGGCCTTCCGCCGAGTCTTGCGCCCTCCGCTCGCGGCCGGGCGAGTGGTGGCGCGGTAGAGGAGGCGGCGGTGATCGCAACAAGATCGGGCGAGGCCGGGTGGCCGGAGGTGGCGGCGGAGAGAAGCGGCGGCAACAAAGCTCGGCGGCCTTCCGCGGGGAGAGGAGGGAGGTGGGGAGAGGGAAGGAGGGATGGTGCGGTGCCGAGAATGTGGTTTCGGGTGGGGTTTATATAGGGAAGGAGGGAGACGAGAGGTCGCCGGCGTTCTCGGTTTGAAACCGGCTAGGGCAATGTGAACGCATGCGGGGCGCCATTAATGGCCGGTGAGGTGGCCGAGGTGGAGGGAGCCGAGGCGACAAATTTTGGGAAGTTTCACGACGGCGGAGCTCGGCGGCATTTATGGTGGCGGCGCCTGCTCTGGTGGCGCTGGGGAGGCGAGGGCGGTTCCGAGGCGGCCAATGAGGTGGCGGCAAGGGGGTGGTAGGCGGCAGATGTCGAGGCCTACTACCGAAGGAGGTGAGTAGGCCCATTCCGATCGACCAAAAAGAGAGAGAGAGAGTAAAATTTTTGAAGAAGATGATGAGGTTAGGGATGACAAGTGGGTCCCACTAGTAAGTGAGAGAGAGAGAGTGTGTGTGAAAGATTTGAATGGTTTAGATTGTGACAAGTGGCAAGATCTTGGCCTTTGATTTTAAATGAAAATGAGAGGCTTGGATTAAATGAGTGAAGGGGTAAGATTTAATCCTGGTGCGACACTTGTCACCACCGGATTAATCCGGGTTTTAAATTCGGATTTTATTTTCAGAAAATAGGAGGAGGTTTCTTAAACACTTTAAAAATAGCAAATAATATTTAAAAAATCTATAAAAATTATAGAAAATCCTTGGGGATGCTTTATACTTAAGAAAAATATTTATACTTCATTTTGACCATTTAGCCCTTTATAAAAAATATGTTTTGGCATCCAAAAATTGATTTTAATTTCCAAAAAATTCTCAAAAATTCCATAAATTTTAGGGAGGCCTAGAAAATCAAAATAAATACTTTTTAACTTTAATAAAATATTTAAAGACATACTTTCTTGCTTTAAACTCCAGAATAAACTCCAGATAAAATCAAATAAATCCGAGAAAAATAATTTAAGTACAAAGAAAATTTTTGGGATGTTACATAAAGGTTCAAAATTCATTATTCTTCATCCTTGTTATGCTATTAGGCACGAAATTATATCAGAAGGGACTTTGAACTCGGTCCATGAAATGGTAGCTCTAGATGGGGCTACCTCTTCTTCTTCTCCTCCTTCATCTTCTTCTTCTTCTTCGTTGGCTTGTTCTTGCTAGTGTTCTCCTTGCTGGACTCCAGCGGCTGGGGTTTCTTCCACTTCTTCCTCTTCCTCCTCTTCTACCGCGTCATTTGAAGGACTCCTTACCTTGGGAATCTCAAGGAAATTTTCCCACCATGCTGCAACGACGCCTTTTAGCTAGTGGGTGGAGAATCTACCTTGTCTTCATCTGAATAGTGGACAAGGTGGAGTTTCTTTTCTGTATCCCTCAGCCAATCCTTTGCCTCCAAGGGCTCATTGGCTGAGGAGAATGTAATATCCTGATCGTCGTTTCGGTGTAAGTTTTAAAATAATCGCGGAGTTGCCGGTTTTTCGGTAAATCGCGGGAAGGGAAAAATATAAATTGTGGAATAGTGTAAAAGGAATAAAATAATTAAATAAATAAATAAAATTAAAATAATTAATTTAGATATTTTGGGCTGTCCGGAGGGTGGGCAGTAGTTTTGGGCCGCCCACCCATATGGGGCCCGTACCCCCTCCCAAACCCTAGCACCCCCTTTATAAACCCCTTCCCTTGGCCCCTCTCCCCTTTTTTTCACCTTGGGCGCAGCCCCCCCCTTCATCACCCCCCACAAGCTGCCATCCATTGGAGCAAAGGAGAAGGAGAAGGAAGGAGATGGAGAGGAGAAAGAAGGAGAAGAAGAGGAGGAAAGAAGTGGTGAAATTCTTCATCTAGGTATTTTCTCCTATCCCAAATCCTCTGTTTTATGAAATAATTAGGGTTCTTGGTACGGATTATGAAGGTAGTTAATAGATTAATTGTCCGATTAGAGATTAGATGATATCTGTCGGTAGATTGATTCGCGCAGCGTGGCTTATCGCGTGGTTTTGATCTAGAAAACGAATTTTCCTGCGGGTCTTCCCAAAAGGAAGGTTGTAGAGGACTTCCAGATGCATCTCTTATGTTTGTTTCGGATTTTTCTACCGTGGTATCTGGGAGATACGGAGTTGGTAATACCGCTGTCCGTCAGGCGGACAGATTGGTACAGTCCGAAGGTAATCCTGAGTTTAGAAGTAGTAAACGAATTTTATGGTCATGGCTGTAATTTAGAAAGTTGTAGATAATTTAGATATCTAGCTTTTGTATAAATTTGAGAATTTTTAGACCTCTGTGCTGTAGTTGGCACGCGTTTGAATACTGCTGTCCAATCTGCCAGAACAGAGGAAGAACTTTGCTCTGGCAGATTGGATAGCCGTGTTCAAACGCGTGCCCACAACAGCACAAAGGTGTAAACATTCTCAAATTTATACAACAGCTAGATCTCTAAATTATCTATAACTTTCTCAATTACGGCCAAGGACAGAAAATTCGTTTACTATTTTTAAACTCCGGATTACCGTCAGACTATACCAATCTGTCCGCCTGCCGGACAGCGGAATTGCCGACTCCGTATCTCCCAGATCCCACGGTAGAAAAATTTGAAAACATTACAGGAGATGCATCTGGAAGTGCTCTACAACTTTCCGTTTGGGAAGACCTGCAGGAAAATTCTTTTTCTAGATCAAAACCGCGCGACAAGCCGCGCTGCGCGAATCAATCTATTAATAGTCAGCATCTAAACTCTAATCGGGCAATTAATCTATTGTCTACCATCAAATTCCGTGCCAAGAACCCTAATTATTCCATAAAACAGAGGATTTGAGATGGGAAATTACCTAGATGAAGAAATTTCCCCAATCTTTTCCTCCTCTTCTTCTTCTCCTTCCTTCTTCTCCTTCCTTCTGCTTTCTTCTCTTCCCTTTCTTTTCTTCCTTGGCACCATGGCAGCAGCAAGGGGAGAAGGGGCTAAATTTGGGTGGGGCGGCCAAGGGTGGGGAGGGTGGAGGGCCAAGGAGGGGTTTATAAAGGGGTGTTAGGGTTTGGGAGGGGTGCGGGCCCCATTTGGGCTGGTGGCCCACCCTCCGGACAGCACAAAATATCCAAATTAATTATTTTAATTTATTTTATTCATTTTTCAATGTTCTACAATTTATATTTTTCCCTTCCCGCGATTTACCCAAAAACCGGTGATTCCGCGATTGCTTTAAAAACTTACGCCGTAACAACGTTCGGGATATTACATTCTCCCCACCTAAAAAGGATTCATCCTCGAATCTCGCTCCTCAACCCACGAGACAAAAAGAACAATCAAGGAAAGAACAACCAAAGAATAGAGCATCCCAACAATAGAACATCACAAGGGAACAACAACTACGGATCCTCACCCGCCTCGAAGAACTCGGGTCCTTCTTCTACATTTGAACTTCACGCTCCCACGTCACCTCCTGCTTGGACTGATTCGTCAAGAGGGCCTCCACATCAACTCCGTCGAGTCCACGACATGCGCGGGACAACGCCGAGCACCCGTAACTCTTCTATCGGCTCTGAGCGGCCAACAGATCCTGCCGTTCTCTCAAAAATTCTCCGCCACAACTAACAAACCACTAACTAATACCATCCTTCTTATTAAATCATTCTCCTCTATTTATTATAATCGGGATAATACATTGTACCCCTTTAAGGAATCGACCACAGATTCCACTCATAACATTACTCGAAGCACAAACAATAGCTTTGCAAAAGGACCACAACCAAAAGAGGAATAAATGATTCTCAAGCAACACACTAGCATAAAACCTTCCTTCAAAGGACCACGATTCAAATCGAAGGATTCACAACAAAACCATTCACACTCTCCAAATTGACATTTGGAGAATCCACACTGCACAAGCCAAGAGTGAAAAATCACTCGACAAAACAAAATAATCATTTTCTTTTCCTAACTGGAAAAGAATACACCACAACATATAACAACTCAATTTGCAGATGACCTCTACCATAAACACACAATTTAAAACAAGAATCAAGTGAGCATATTACTACTCGAGATATTAATAATTTCCCAATCCATTCCCCTTGGAAATTTAACTTCCTTGAACCAAGGATTTCCAAATCATCGCCCAACATACCAACAAGTTGCCATACACCTCTTAAAAGACTTTGCAACCCAAATCAATTACCCCTTCTTGGAGAGGCAAAAAGAAGTAAATCCCAGCACAAAGGAAGATGTTACCATCCGTAATAAACACAAGACCAAAATAAGTAGCAATAAAATCTTGGACAACAAAAGATAAGATCACAGCTGAAGGCACATGCCTCCTCAAGAAGAAAAACCAAATCTCAACAAATAAGAATACAGTATTGACATTCAAGCTCAGGAAGCTCTTATGCGGCTAATATATTGCCATTTGAGCTCAAGTAACTCTTATGCGGCGAGAATAAGAAGTCAAATACACCTCAAAAAGAAATGCACAACTTGACTTCAACCTTCAATACTTTTACCAAACTTTTCTTTTAACAAAGAGAACAACCTTCTTTGATTACGGTATTACCTTGACAGATCCAATAAAAGAGATTTAAAGACCACAACACATTAATCCCTTAAGAACTAATAAAAACTCCTGCTCAAAATAATTTCAGCTGCCACATAAGTCATGAGATCAAAAAGATCACATACGCAAATATCGAAACTTTTAATTTAAATAGTATCATGGAAGTTATCAAATTCTTTTATTTAAATAACATTCAACATTATCATCACAACCACATATTAACCATCATGCTAACATCAGAATAATATATTCTTAACAAGCATCATCATATCCACAAATCCCTTCATAAACTATTCCAAAACAAACACAAGAATTCAATTCATCATGTTTCTATTATCTAGATAAGATTGCGACTATTTAATCTAGGAAATCCTAGTGCATAAGCCACCATATTAAAACAAAACTCTTTAAACAAGATGATACTAGAACATGGCAATCTCACAAAACATGCTAGTAAAAATCTCTTATTAAATTTCATATATTCAATTCTTATTGATGCTCAACTCTAATTTAGCACAAAATGATTGTACTCTAGTCATTACTAGCAATAATTGATTATTATTTTATCATAACAACATTCATGATCTAACTCTGTTTTATAATCATAAAACAATCATGAGCATAGATTTAATATCTCACCTTACGTTCAGAAATTAGAACAAAATAACTTTAAACTTCAATAATGCCAGCTTTGTAAGGCAAAATTCTACAAGTCAATACATCAACCTTCATCTTTTTCTTTATATATATCTCAACAATTTAGCATGGTGAAAGATAGATGAATCTAGCAATTGAACATGCTCATAAAGTATCTAAATAAATGATAGTGTAAGGTTAATATTACCAAGGCAATATTCCAACACATCCTTACTAATTTCCAAATGGTCAGATTAATTACTAAAGACAAAAAAATAATTCAATTTATCCAACATGATAGAAATTTAAACAATCATAATAATCATTCTAGTTCTTTTGCACACCCTCAATAACTCCATGAGTTCCAAACATAAATAGACAAATTCTAAATCATAATTCTTCTAGAAACTATTACAAGGTGATATCAAATTAATAAACTACACTTCCGATGATGCTAATTAAAATTAATTATGCAACATGCTAACATCTCAGCTTGACAATTCATACCTTATGAATTAGTTTATATGATTACCACTTTCCACTTAAGCATAGCAAAACACCATAAATGGTTTTAACACTCTCTTTCAAAAAGGAGTGAAAATAAACTTCAACACTCGAAATAATCTAAAAGAAATACATAGATCCAAGGCTTTAACATATTAATGAGTTTGCGACACAAAACTTTCATTGATAAAAGAAAATACCAAGCGAACCAATGAATCATAACTCACAACAGGACAAAACTCCCACGAAGAGACCAACCTTACAAATCTACAAAAGCACAGGTAGCAAAAGTATCTCATTAGTCCGGAAAGAAACAATAACTTCTTCAAGGAACAGGTAGAGACCAATTGCATACCCTCAACTGCAAGAACCACAAACTCAAAAGAAATTCATTTAACTACAATAGGCCAAGAATTGGCCAAAATCAACTTAAGAATAATAGCAACTTTTCTAAGAAACTTACCCACAACATCTGCAATCATGTTACTGATGAGGACATCACTTCTTCGGATATACACAACACAACTCCACTTGATATTCAAGGACCAATCACTAGAGCTCGCGCCCGACAATTGAATTTACAGGTGAGCTCGTTCCTAAGTGCTTCTTTTTGTTCATTTGAGAATCGATTGCTACCTAATGATTTAATTATGATTAGGAAATATGGAGAGGATTAGGAAGTACTTGGAGAAGGGCTACGAGGCGCACAACTCCAGCAAGGGTGGTTGAATCATGTTGGATGTCCAACTCAAGCCGACTTCGAATCCAATTCGGAGTCCAGGACCAGGCCGCACTAAAATAGACGCTCAGATCGCATCCGGACTCCGTTTTGGACGTTCTACATATGTATGGAAAGCTATGAAGACGACCTTTCCAATGGATCTTGTCCCATGTCAAAATTTCTTCTCAGTCAACGGGAATCGTCAAAAAAATTGGGCATTCAGAATCTGTCAGGGTGCTGCGCCACCGTCTTTTGGGCCGTTCGGCTTTGTATCGTGTTGGAGCCCATTAGGGCGCGTCCAGGGGTTTTGCACGCCCCTTACTCCTTTATATACAGCCACCACCCCCACCATTAGGGTTGGATTTTGTTTAGATTAATCTGTCTTTGAACAGTTTCGCCGTTCATCGGTTTGTGAGACCCCAACTTTCGAGTGCTAATTCAATATATCTGCAATTCAGTTGTGATCTTCCTTGTTCTTGCTTGTGTTCTTCAATTCGCAGGCGAGGATTAGCCTTCTTGGCGAGGTCAACCGGGCTGCGCATGGTTGATAACCTGAGGAGACGTGGTGCTGCGATTACGGGGTTCGGGACGTGTTGTTCGGAAGCCAGATCAATTTGTGTCGCGCCTCCACTAAATCGATATATCCAGAACCTGTTGGAAGATCGGGACCCCGTTCCTATCAGTTACTTGAGGTAACTACATTGTTATCCCCATACTGCAAACAATTATATAACCTGGCAAAGCCAAGGCAGCACAAACAACATCTACATCTTATCATTGACTATCCTTACTCATAACAGTCATAGGAGCAAATCATAATCATACAAGATTATATCATAATGTAAATCATCAATACAACATGTCAAAAGCATAAATGCAATGCTTGACCCATCCCATCCTACTGTGCACCAGTGTGTCAATTTAATAGTTTAATTACCACGGACCTAAAGCCCGCTCTGATACCAACTGTAACACCCCAAGACCCACAATGCCCCCGGATGCTACTATTGTTGCTCTACAACTAGCCAATTTATAAAATAAACTAGACTAGCAACAATTACAAAACAACTAAGATAGACAGAATAAAGATAACAATTCATTAATCATAATCAATAATAATCCAAAGGAACAATTCCAAGTTCAACATTAATAAGGTGAAACATTAATCAATATGATAACTAAGCGGCGACATCCACGTACAAAGAACATGATATGATATGAGTGATATGAATGATATGAAAATTCATTAATCACTTTAATTCACCCGCAAGGAGCGTTATCACGCTCTCAACATACTCACATCCACCACACATTAATTTCATGATCAACATTATAACATTATGCAAGAATTCCACAATTAAAATATCATGCAATCATGACAATTGTATCAAATTACGATAATAATATAAACTGAAAGTAGTAGGAATAACAGGTTAAACGGTAGCAACCACCGCTACGTTTACTTGCCTCAATCCGACGAAGCGAAGTACAACAGAGATCAAGAGCGCTCAGGGACAAGACCACCTGTCCATAAGACAACTCTCAGCACACAACCACAGCATACAAGCACGACATAATAATTATAAACGTCGCTCAACAATTCAACAAATTATCCTCTACATCAGCGCTGCTTCACAATTTCGTATCTTTAAAAATATAGATCGAAATACAGAAAATGATACCTCTCTGGATTCATGACTTAAAAATCTACAATTTTTATGAGAACACCTATTTTTATTTTAATCACAGCTAGGAGTAATTTAATGCCCAAAACAGAGGAAGAACTCTGCTCTGGCAGATTGGACAGCCGCGTTCAAACGCGTGCCCACAACAGCATAGAGGTGTAAAAATTCTCCAATTTATACAACAGCTAGATCTCTAAATTATCTACAACTTTCTTAACTACGGCCAGGACAGAAAATTTGTTTACTATTTTTAAACTCCGGATTACCGTCAGACTGTACCAATCTGTCTGCCTGCCGGACAGCGGTATTGCGGACTCCGTATCTCGCAGATCCCAATGTATAAAAATTTGAAAACAATACAGGAAATGCATCTGGAAGTCCTCTACAACTTTCCTTTTGGGAAGACCTGCAGGAAAAATTCTTTTTCTAGATCAAAACCGCGCGACAAGCCGCACGGCGCGAATCAATCTATTAACAGTCAGCATCTAAACTCTAATCGGGCAATTAATCTATTGTCTACCATCAAATTCCGTGCCAAGAACCCTAATTATTCCATAAAACAGAGGATTTGAGATGGGAAAAATTACCTAGATGAAGAAATTTCCCCAATCTTTTCCTCCTCTTCTTCTTCTCCATCCTTCTCCTTCCTTCTTCTCCTTCCTTCTCCTTTCTTCTCTTCCCTTTCTTTTCTTCCTCGGCACCATGGCAGCAGCAAGGGGAGAAGGGGGCGAAATTTGGGGGCGGCCAAGGGGTGGGGAGGGGAGGGGCCAAGGGTGGGGTTTATAAAGGGGTGTTAGGGTTTGGGAGGGGTGCGGGCCCCATTTGGGTGGTGGCCCAAATTGGTCGCCCACCCTCCGGACAAGACAAAATATCCAAATTAATTATTTTAATTTATTTTATTCAATTTTCAATATTCTACAATTTATATTTTTCCCTTCCCACGATTTACCGAAAAACCGGCGATTCCGCGATTGCTTTAAAAACTTACGTCGTAACGACGTTTGGGATATTACATTGAGATTGTGGTTCATTGCAGTTGTTGGTTTGCAATTGGTCTCTAGCTGTTCTTTGAAACAAGTATTGTTTCTTTTCGAAACATTTGAGACACTTTTCGGAACAAGATTTGTGAACATTGTTGATTTGTAAGGATAGTCTCTTCGTGGGAGTTTCGTCTTGCTGTGAATCATTACTCATTGGTTCGCTTGGTATTTTTTATTAATGAAAGTTTTATGTTGCAAACTCATTAATATGTGGAAGCCTTAGATCTATTTTTTTTCCTTTAGATTATTTTGAGTGTCGAAGTTTATTTCCACTCCTTTCTGAAAGAGAGTGTTAAAACCTTTTGTGGTGTTTTGCTATGCTTAAGTGGAAAGTGGTAATCCTATAAACTAAATCATATGGTATGAATTATCAAGTTGAGATGTTAGTATGGTGCATAATTAATTTAACTAGCATCCTCAGAAATATAGTTGATTAATTTGATATCGCCTTGTAATAGTTTCTTGAAGAACTGTGATTTAGAATTTGTCTATATATGTTTGAAACTCATGGAGTTATTGAGGGTGTGCAAAAGAATTAGAATGATTATTATGATTGCCTAAATTTTCTATCATGTTGGATAAATTGAAGTATTCTTTTTGTCTTTAGTAATTAATCTGACCGTTTGGAAATTAGTAGGTAAGGATGTGTTGGAATATTGCCTTGGTAATATTGATCTTTAACCTGTCATTTATTTAGATACTTTATGAGCATGTACAATTGCTAGATTCATCTATCTTTCACCATGTTAAATTGTTGAGACATGTATAAAGAAATAGATGAAGGTTAATGTATTGACTTGTAGAATCTTGTCTAACAAACTGGTATTATTGAAGTTTAAAATTGTTTCGTTCTAATTTCTGAACGTAAGGAGAAATACTGAATCAAATCTAGAGAGAAAAATAAATTCCGGGCTGTTCGGCCAGCAAGCGGTAGTACCGCAGATACGAGCGGTAGTACCGCTGTGTAAGCTGTGGTAGTACCTTTGAGCGGTAGTACCTTTCGAGGAGAGATAGTACCGCACGAAGAACAGCAGGCGCAGATACTCTGAAAAACCCGAAATTCGTGAGATTCTTGGGTTCTTGGCTTGGGAAACTTTGAGGATAACTAGGAAACACTCCCAGAAGACTTAGCCAAGAACTAATTTCAAGATTCCTCTAGGGAATCAAAAGAGGAGATAAAAACTTGAAAAGTACAGAGGGTTCTCCAAAAAATCCAAAATTTCATTCCAACTCTGATCCTTTGGCCAAGAGGCTTTGCAGATATCTTAGCAATACTCACTGAACTCTACAAGCCAAGATTCAAGCCATCACAGAGAAGGAAACACGATTCTTACAAGAACCCTAGAAATATACAGAGAGAGCCCAAAACACCAAATCTGAGATTAAACCTGATTTGCTCTTGGGAAAACTCGATCAAATGACCTTGAGACACTATCCCATCATAGAGCAACCCATTTTACACTTCATGGGCAAGTAACAACAAGAAATCGAAAATCTCAGAAATCAAGAACAGAGGGCATCGAAGAGAAAAGAGAGCTCGGGATAAAATCTTTAGATTTTCATTCCAAAACAAGAGAAGATTACAGAGGAGTCCCGATACGTATGTACATTCGAACAAGATGAAAGATTACAAGACTCTCAACCCATCTTCTCCCTCTCAATCCGCAAGAACACCAAGAACTCTCCATGTTTCTTGAGAGGAATACACAGAGAGAAGGGAGAACGTGGTGGCACTCTCTACCCTCTCCAACAACTCTCCACCAACCAAAGCCTAAAGCAAAAGACCTCTCCAAAGGCTCTTTTGACTCTAGCAAACCCTAACTCTCTCCCAAAGCCATTGAATGGGTTGAGGGGTCATGCAGCCACTCCCTCCTATTTATAGCCCTTGGCTAACGGGTCTCCAACCCGTTTCGCCTGCTAAATCCGAACGGAACCGCTTCCACCTGTGCAGCCTTGCGTTTTTACCGAAACGCCCCTTATGCACCTTCCGGGAAGCTTCCACGCTCCTTGTCATCCAAGCCTTGCAACCACCTCGAGTCTCCGCCGTCTTCGACACATCCCGACCGTTCTGACCTCAACGCCACCTGCGCCTAGTCCGGTCACCTCGTGTCTCGCCATGACTCCGCCTCGACGTCCTGCAGCCAACACAAACAAGAAACACATCAAATAGCACCGCTCGACACATGAAGTAACCATATGACCCAAATACCAAAACCAACCAAACCAAACTCAAGTTTTATGCCTTCATTGTTCTGTCTGCGCACACGCGGTAGTACCGCCGTTGCCAACGCGGTAGTACCGCTGCGCGGTAGTACCGCCGTTGACACTCCGGTAGTACCGCTTACAGAAATCTGGGAGCAGCAGCAGCACAGCAGCAGCGATCCATTTCCCAAATTTTCCAGCATACGTGTCAATTACTCATCAAAAGTATGGGATCACCTCTCACATGGTCTCTCAATCTCCCCCTTGATGAGTATATGGACAAACACCGAAAAAAACATAAAAGTTTGGTTTGAAAGAATCCAACGTGGTCCAAAGAAGGAAGTGAAGCAGATGACCATGTCGACAGAAGGATCACTAGAGCAACTCATAAAGAGCAAATTGTTCTCCAAAGCTCTAGAAAGATCCCGAAAGACTTTTTCTCTAATATTCTCCCCCTTTTGGCAATAAACACATCAAGAATGCAAAAGAGAGAATATACCACATTTAGATGAAATAACTGAGATTTGTTTATTCTAAGCATTTAGAGCCATGAGAATTATCTAAAATGACCATAACGGATTACACCAAGCCATAACTCAATAAAAGGCTATCTAGATCATGACAAGATATGTATATGCCGGCTAAACCAAGGAGATGACAATCTGAAATGTAGTGCAATTTGTGAGCAAGTCAAGTCATCAATAAGCAAAGTCTAGCAAGAGACATCCCAGGATGATGCATACCATGTCAATAAGCTAAGCGGAACCAAGAAGCTAAAATTGAGTCCAAATAGAGTGCTATATGCTCAAGAGTGAATCATTGGTTCAAGTACTTGGTTCTTTTGTAACTTAAGCAAATTGAGCACAAATGACATATTTTCTTTTGAAACATGTGGTTGTTTGCAACCAATATTTTTAGCATGTGCTAGACCTCAAGCCTTATGCGACCACTTCAAGCCATGAGCTTAAGAAGATGATCTTGGTCATCCAAAACTCCCCCTGAGTTCATGCCTAGTGCAATGGCAAGCCGTCTCATGAGAAAAAATTGGTGAGGTTAGTTTTTTCGCACAAAAGAGATCTTTTTGCCTTTTAACAAATTGTACTAACTTATGTGTCATCAAGAGACTAAAGCATCTCAATCTAAGGCTCAAATAGATATTCAACGTTCAACTCGGCCTATTTGACATGGCATGAATCATAAAAGGATAACTCAAGAAAGACTAGTCTGAGTGCTAACATGAACAGTTTTAGTTAAATTTGTGCAAGTTAAATTAACTTATCATGGCAAAAGCTAGTCTACACATATGAAGTCACGAAAAATGTTGCAAATAAGCACAAGTCATGGCAAGGTGTAAGGCATTTTAAACATGTCATAACAGGATAATAATCAAGGCTCGGTGTAGTTATATTACAATGCAGAATGACATGCAGAAAATCCAGCTCCCCCACACAATGAGATGCAACTTTTAGTTCAAGTTGAGTTATGTCAAAATTAAGCTCCAAAAGCTCCCAAATGAACTCCCCTCGAACCAAAGCGATAGAAACGAGAAGCTGGCAAGAAAAATAAACAGGCAGTCCTTAAAGCATAGATAAGATATAGAAAGATCTATGGCTCAAACTGACTCTCATCTACCCCATATAACTCCAGGACTATCAACTGGACATCTAACAGACTAAGGAGCAAATATGTACCCTGTCTACCCGAGAGTGGCCCAACCCTCGCTAGAACCTATAAGTAGTGGGTAAGCTCGACCTAGTAAGAAGAGAACTAGCTAATAAGCAGCATCCTAGAATCATAAGATAAGAGTAAGAAGTCTAAGCGATTAGACGTGAGAAACACTCTAATCTATGCTAGGAGGACTAACCCAATGCACCCGTATGCAATGCAATCAGAAGGGAGTAAGAGCATAATCAATATAGTAAAGCAGTAAAGCACAAGCTCCCCCTCACAACAGTCCATAATGACAAGTCACCCCAAGCTCTCCCCGTAGAGCTGAAAATGTTTGGTCCGAGAATGTTGCACTGGGTTCTTAGCAATATTAATTGCAGAAGTGTTATCACAAAAGAGTGGAACACTATCTATAGCTAACCCAAAGTCCCGCAAGGTCGACGCCATCCAAAGTACTTGGCTGCGAGAATCGGCGGCAGACAACGTGCTCGGCCTCGTGGTGGAGCAAAGCGACCGGATCGCTTCCTAGAAGACCAAGAAACAAGAGAAGTGCCAATGAATTGGCAGGTGCCAGAAGTGCTCTTCCTATCTATCATACATCCAGCAAAGTCTGCGTCGGAGTAGACTCTGAGGGAAAGACAGGAAGAGGAATAGTATCAGATACCATAGTCAATGGTAGCTCGAAGGTAACGAAAGATACGCTTCACCGCCTGGCGGTGAGATACGCGAGGGGAGGCCTGAAACCGAGCACAAAGACAAACAGAGAAGTGTTTGTCCGGTCTCGAGGCAGTGAGGTATAAGAGGGAGCCAATCATGCTACGATACTCCTTCTGATCAACTGGCTCGCCATCCTCATCTGGGTCGAGTGGAGCTGAAGAAGCCATTGGGGTTGACACAGGCTTACCATCACTCATGTCAAAGCGTCTCAAGAGGTCACGAGTGTACTTGCCTTGATGCAAGAATGTACCCTCCCGAGTCTGCTTGATTTGGAAGCCAAGGAAGAAGGTTAACTCACCCATCATGCTCATCTCAAACTCGGTGCTCATGACATCCGAGAACTGTGAAACTAGAGCATGAGAAGAGCCGTCAAAGATAATATCATCGACATAAATCTGGACGAGCAGAAAGTCAGTGCCATGTCTACTAATGAACGAGGTCTTATCCACCTTACCCATCTCAAATCTATGACTCAACAAATAGGACTTAAGCCTCTCATACCAAGCTCTAGGGGCCTGCTTAAGTCCATACAAGGCTTTGGAAAGCTTGTAGACATGGTTTGGGTATTTGGGGTTCTCGAAACCTGGAGGCTGTCTAACATAGACTTCTTCCTCAATAAACTCATTGAGGAAGGCACTCTTGACATCCAACGGGCATACATCGCCACAGAAGATGGAGGCTACATCAGCACTTCGGATGTCGAGGAGGATGATGATGTTGCTGCTGCCTCGGACGACAATGGCGGTGGTGATGACGACCTGGTCCTTGGTGGGGCGTCCACAGCGACGCTACGGAGCATCATTGTGCAGCGAGTCTTCAGCACGCAGGTACAACAATTCGATAAGCTTCAACGGCATAATTTGTTTCAGACCTCCTTTGCAATCAAGAACCGGCGTGCACGTGTCATCATTGATGGAGGAAGTTGCAACAACTTGGTGAGTTCTGATTTGGTCAAGAAGCTTGGCTTGACCACGTGACCGCATCCACATCCATACCATATTTAATGGTTAAATGACTCTGGAAAAGCTAAGGTAACGCAAATATGCCGAGTCCATTTTTCCATTGGTGCTTATGTTGATCATGTTGATTGTGATGTGGTTCCCATGCAAGCATGCTCTCTTTTGTTGGGTCGACCATGGGAATTTGATAATGATGCTTTACACCATGGTAGTAGTAACACATACACTTTTATGCATAAAGGAAAGAAAGTTACTTTACTGCCTTTGACCACAGCTGAGATTATAGAGGCCGACAGGGCGAGAGCTGCTTCTGCTAATGATCCAAAGGAACATGATAAATCTGAAAAACAGCAAGTAATCCCTTTGAAAAATTCTGTTATGCTTGCCACAAAATCAGACCTTGCTGCAATTGATGATGTTAATGATACATGCTATACTTTTGTGTGCAAAGATGCTTTATTTTCTCTTGATAATATGCCTTGCACTTTGCCTGCCCTGCACTAATCTTTTGCGGAGTTTAGAGATGTTTTCCCTGATGAGATACCTCCAGGACTTCCACCCATTCGAGGGATTGAGCACCAGATTGATTTGATCCCTAGAGCGAGTTTGCCAAACCATGCGGCATACAGGACCAATCCCGAAGAGACTAAGGAGATTCAGCGACATGTCCAAGACTTTTTGGACCGTGGGTACATACGTGAGAGCCTTAGTCCTTGTGCTGTTCCTGTTCTTTTGGTTCCCAAAAAGGATGGTTCTTGGCGTATGTGTGTAGATTGTAGAGCCATTAACAACATTACTATAAGGTATCGTCATCCTATTCCCAGGCTAGACGACATGCTTGATGAGTTGTGTGGTGCTATAATTTTCACAAAGATTGACTTGCGTAGTGGATACCACCAAATAAGGATGAAACTTGGCGATGAATGGAAAACTGCTTTTATAACTAAGTTCGGCTTGTATGAGTGGTTAGTCATGCCTTTTGGTTTAACTAATGCACCTAGCACTTTCATGAGATTAATGACGAGGTTTTACGTCCTTTCATTGGCAAATTTGTGGTAGTTTACTTTGATGATATCTTGATTTATAGCAAGTCCATGGATGAACAATCGACTCACTTACGTGTTGTTTTTAATGCTTTAAGAGATGCACGTTTGTTTGGTAACCTTGAGAAGTGCACCTTTTGCACGGATCGAGTCTCTTTTCTTGGCTATGTTGTGACTCCACAGGGAATTGAGGTTGATAGAACCAAGGTGGAGGCGATATGGAGTTGGCCCACACCCATGACAGTATCCCAAGTGCGGAGTTTTCTTGGCCTTGCAGGATTTTATCGCCGCTTTGTCAAGGAATTCAGCACCATTGCGACACCGTTGATCGAGTTGACAAAGAAGGGAGTTGTGTTCCATTAGGGGTCATCACAAGAGGAGTCCTTTAATCTTTTGAAGGACAAGCTTACACACGTGCCATTGCTCCAACTTCCGGATTTTGGTAAGACTTTTGAGCTGGAATGTGATGCTAGCGGAATTGGTATTGGTGGTATTTTGATGCAAGAAGGCAAACCTGTTGCCTACTTTAGCAAAAAATTGAATGGTCCTGTTCTTAATTATTCCACATATGATAAAGAATTGTATGCTCTTGTTCGTTCTTTAGAGACGTGGCAACACTATTTATGGTCTAAAGAATTTGTCATTCATTCCGATCATGAATCACTTAAGCATATTCATAGTCAAACCAATTTGAATCGTAGACATGCTAAGTGGGTTGAATTTATTGAATCTTTTCCTTATGTCGTTAAACACAAGAAAGGGAAGGATAATGTGATTGCTGATGCTTTGTCTCGATGCTATACCATGTTGTCTCAACTTGATTGTCGCATTTTTGGTCTTGAAACTATTAAAGAACAATATGCTTTTGATGCTGATTTTAAGGATGTGGTGTTGCATTGTAAAGAGGGACAAGCATGGAATAAATTCGTGATCAATGATGGGTTTTTGTCTAGAGCTAACCGCCTATGCATTCCAGTTGGATCTATTCGTCTTTTGTTGTTGCAGGAGGCGCATGGAGGCGGTTTGATGGGACATTTTGGTGCTAAGAAGACGAAGGATGTTCTGGCCACACACTTCTTTTGGCCAAAGATGAGGCGAGGTGTTGAGCGGTTTGTGGCTCGCTGCACTACATGTCAAAAAGCTAAGTCTCGCTTTAATCCACATGGTTTATATATGCCTCTTCCTGTTCCTTCTATTCCGTGGGCAGATATTTCTATGGACTTTGTTTTAGGATTGCCCAGGACTAAGAGGGGGAGGGATAGCATTTTTGTTGTTGTGGATCGCTTTTCTAAGATGGATCACTTTATACCATGTCATAAAACCGATGATGCCGTTCATATTGCTGACCTCTTTTTCAAAGAGATAGTTCGTTTGCATGGTATGCCTTCTACTATTGTTTCAGATTGTGATGCCAAGTTCTTGAGTCACTTTTGGCGTACTCTATGGAACAAGTTGGGTACAAAGCTGTTGTTCTCTACCACATGTCACCCACAAACTGATGGCCAAACCGAGGTGGTGAACCGCACATTGTCTACCATGTTGAGAGCTGTTTTGAAGAACAATTTGAAGCTGTGGGAAGAGTGTTTGCCGCATGTTGAGTTCGCATATAATCGAGCGGAACGCTCAACCACCAAGGTAAGTCCTTTTCAGGCAGTGTATGGATTCAATCCCCGTGCCTCTATTGATATTTTACCTTTGCCTACTAGTGAGAGAGTTCATAATGATGCTAAGGAGCGTGCTGATTTTATTATCAAAATGCATGAGACTACTAAGGCAAACATTGAAAAGATAAATGAAAATATAGGATTCTTGGTAGTAAAGGTAGAAAGGAAGTTAAACTTGAACCGGGTGATTTTGTTTGGTTGCACTTGCGAAAGGATAGATTTCCTGAGTTAAAAAAGTCAAAATTGATGCCTAGAGCTGCTGGTCATTTTAAGATAGTTGAGAAGATAAATGATAATGCATATAAACTTGAGTTGCCTCCCGAGTTTGGGGTTAGTCCCACCTTTAACATTTCAGATTTGAAGCCATACTTGGGAGAAGAAGATGAGGCTAAGTTGAGGACAACTCCGCTTCAAGAGGGGGATGATGATGAGGACATCACTTCTTCGGAAATACACAACACTCCTTCACATGATATTCAAGAACCAATCACTAGAGCTCGCGCCCGACAATTGAATTTACAGGTGAGCTCGTTCCTAAGTACTTTGTTTTGTTCATTTGAGAATCGATTGCTACCTAATGATTTAATTATGATTAGGAACCATGGAGAGGAACATGAAGTACTTGGAGAAGGGCTTCGAGGCGCACAAGTCCAGCAAGGGTGGTTGAATCATGTTGAATGTCCAACTCAAGCCGACTTCGAATCCAATTCGGAGTCCAGGACCAGGCCGCACTAAAATAGACGCCCAGATCGCATCTAGACTTCGTTTTAGACGTTCTACATACGTATGGAAAGGTGAGAAGACGACCTTTCCAATGGCTCTGGTCCCATGTCAAAATTCCTTCTGAGTCAACGGGAATCATCGAAACAATTGGACATTCAGAATCTGTCAGGGTGTTGCGCCACCGTCTTTTGGGCCGTTCGGCTTTGTATCGTGTTGAAGCCCATTAGGGCGCGTCCAGGGGTTTTGCACGCCCCTTACTCCTTTATATATAGCCGCCACCCCGACCATTAGGGTTGGGTTTTGCTTAGATTAATCTGTCTTTGAACAGTTTCGCCGTTCATCGGTTTGTGAGACCCCAACTTTCGAGTGCTAAATCAATACATCTGCAATTCAGTTGTGATCTTCCTTGTTCTTGCTTGTGTTCTTCGATTCGCAGGCGAGGATTAGCCTTCTTGGTGAGGTCAACCGGGCTGCACACGGTTGATAACCTGAGGAGACGTGGTGCTGTGATTGCGGGGTTCGAGACGTGTTGTTCGGAAGCCGGATCGATTTGTGTCGCGCCTCCACCAAATCGACATATCCAGAACCTGTTGGAAGATCGGGACCCCATTCTTATCACAAAGGTCTCCTCAAAATCAAAACCCTCAACCTGAGAGAAGCCCTGAGCTACCAGTCTAGCCTTGTTTCGAATGACTACCCCATCCTCACTCTACTTGTTCTTGAACACCCACTTGGTACCAATGACATTGTGACCTCGAGGGGTTCAACAAGCGACCAGACCTTGTTTTTCTCGTAATTCTCTAATTCCTCATGCATGGCGTTGACCCAAGACTCATCAGAAAGAGCATGACAGACATCCTTGGGCTCAAAGGTGGCAATAAAAGCAGAGTGAAGACAGAAAAGTGACAAGCCAGACTTTGAGCGTGTGACCCGCTCAAAGAGGTCTCCAATCATCTGTTTAGAAGGATGAGCTTTCTGGATATGTCTAGGAGGTCTAAGATAAGATGAAGAAGTGGCCTCTACCTCGTGAGCTGACGAGATAGGAACAGAGCCACTCGCTTCAGAGGAAGCGGAAGGCAAAGGCTGATCGCCTCAAGGTGCGGTAGAAGATGGCACCTCAAGGGGTGGATGAGGGACTGGATCGGGTAGACAACCCTCATCTGCATCCTCCTCATCATCCACGAAGATGGTCTCGGACCGCTCTAAAGAACCTAAGATGTCGGGCCTAGTCCCCGGACTGGCCTCATCGAAGGTCACCTCATAGGTCTATACCATTTTACTAGACTCGCAGTTCCAGATACTATAAGCCCGCGAAGAAGTCGAGTAACCTAGAAACATACCATCACAAGAATGTGACTCAAACTTGTCTAGGTTCCCGGACTTCAAGATAAAGCACTTGCATCCAAACACACGAAAATAGATACACTGGGCTTCCGCCCATATCTCAACTCATAAGAGGTGCGATGCAAGTGTGCACTGAGAAAAACTCGATTTGAGATATGGCACGCGGTAGCTATAGCCTCAGCCCAAAACTTCTGCGGTGTAGAGTACTCATCAAGCATCGTCCTGGCCATCTCGACCAAGGTACGGTTCTTCCTCTCCACGACGCCATTCTGCTGTGGGACGTGCGGAGAAGAGAACTGGTGCTCTACACCTGTCTCACCACAGAACCTCTCGAAGTAGGAATTCTTGAACTCCGTGCCATTGTAAAGACCTTAACAGAAACCTACTGAAAAGACCTCGAAAATGTGTAAACGTCTCATCCTTCGAGGCTAAGAAAAACACCCAAGAGTACCTCGAGAAGTCATCGACCACAACAAGAACATACCACTTCCCACCTACAGACTACACTCGAGCTGGTCCAACTGTGTCCATATGGAGCAGTTGTCCTGGTGCATCGGTCATAGTAACAGTGACCGGAGGATGGGAGGCGGCAACCATCTTGCCGTGCCGGCAAGGAGCACAAACTAGATCTTTGACCATCTTGAGTTTCGGCAGACCGCGAATGAGATCGTGGCCACTAACTCGGGTCAAATGATCAAAAACAATATGACCAAGTCTCCTATGCCAGAAGGAAAGATCACGGGACTCAGAAGCAACCAAACACCGAAGAGGATCACCAGAAGACTTAGAAAAATCAGCACGAAAGATCCTCCCAAAACGAGAAATCCATAAACCGGACTACACCAAGAATCAAGAATTTTGCAATTGTTTTTCTTAAAGCTCACCTCAAAGTCGTCATCGGTAAGCTGAGAAAAGGAAAGAAAATTATACTGAAGCTTACTAACCAAGGCAACATCTTTTAAAATGAAAGAATAATTAATGCGCACTGTACCTTTGGTGATGATGTGCCCAGATGAAGCATCTCCGAAGGTGATCGTTTCATCACCTGGAGCGTGGGCAAGGGAAGAAAACCAACGAGAGTCTCCGGTCATGTGTCGTGAACACCCGGAGTCTACGAGCCAAACCTTTCCCTTCCACGCCGGCGAACCCGAGTGAAACAGAGTAAAGTCTCGATCTTGGGGTAAATCAAGAGTGATTTTGGCACCCAATCTTGAGTAACACGTCGGCGAGATGAAGTAGTCAAGCACGACTGACCTCTATCTACCGTACGCTCTCTGTCACTCAACAAGCCAGAAGCTCTGTGTGCAGACCACTGGTCGTTGTTGGGCTTGACGCTCTGAGAGGAGCGATTCAAGACACCAGCAATACGCTGATCACGTCGCGGGTAGCTATCTCGACGGGGAAGCGAGATCTACCCCCAGGACGGCGGAAGTCACGACCAGGAGCAGCATAAGGACCAAAACCAGAAGACTCAGAAAAACCAAGTCCTCGATGCTACCCAAACCCATCAGAAGCAATTAATGCAAACCTAGACCTCGTGTTGGTCTTAGGTGCACTCAAGGTCTCGGGCTGACCCTGAATACGCCTAAGTGCTGCAACACAGTCTCTACGCGCGATCTTGGCGTGCCTGAAGCATCGGTTGATCAAGTGTTCATCCCTCTGACAGAAGGTGCAATGATACTTCACCTTCTGAGAGGTAGAAGTAGCATGGTGAGGCTTCGCCTTCTGAGAGGCCAAAGATGCAGGTGAAATCACCTTGCTGTCAGAAATCCCTTGGACGAAGCCCGCCGACTTAAATTTGACCTTCTTGGTCCTGGGCTCAGTCTCGATCACACCTGGTGCTATGGGTCGGAGCACGGCAGGTGGATGCTTCCTCATGTCCTCATAGAAATCATATCCTAGACCCTGATTAAATCTGCAGATTTTAGATTGGTCTAGAATAAGATTGAGCTTCTTCTTGCCTCCTACAAATCTCTCGAGAGTGTTCATAAGGCACCGACACTCCCGAAGAGAGAGATGCAAGAAGAGCGGGAAGAAGGAACAACGATGAGTAAGGGAGTCAAGAAGAACCAACAATAGAGGAAAGAATGGCTTGTGCACGCACAGCCGACTCTGAGGGAACAGTCCTACTACTAGCTAGTTGGTTCACGTCACTAGGCATCTCCACCTTACCCTGGGGCTCCTCCCCCTTCTCAATAATCACATTACAAGCTGAGAGTGGCTTCTCTAGAAGGTCCTTAGTTAGCTTCACACATCTTTCATCCAATGCAATCAAGTCAGATTTTAGTTTGTTACAGTTTTTGCATGGTGAGCTAACAGGGTCCTTAGAAGCATATTGAGCCATTTTCTTATTGTAGTCAATCATTTCTTGAAGCTGTTTTGAGACAGATTCAAGTTCAGTAGTTAACTTAGGACAGTTCAAACAAGAATCAATAGGCTCTGGTAAAGAAGCTTGTAATTCAGCAATTTTATGATCTGCCCGTCTTAGGTTCAACTTCAAATTATTGCAATTTTCAGCAATTTTCAAATTATTGCAGATCCAGGAGCATGGTATAAAGACCTCTAAGAGCAATATCCTTATTGTAACAGCCCAGCTGTTTATTCCAAAATTTTGGAGAAAAAAAAAATTTAATATAAAATTAAATTAACTTAGTTTAAAATAAAAATAAGAGTTTTGTTTGTGTGAAATTTGAATTTTGTTTGCCCTGATTTTCTGCTTTTAGAAAGCTAGATTTGAAAAGTAATTTAAAGTAAAATTTAAAAAATATTATTAAATAAAATGATATTTTGATTTTATGTAAAAATCCTATGTCAAATAAATTATTTGGATTTAGTTGTCCTTTATTTGGTGTTCTGAGTTTTTCTGGAGTTTTAAAATCTATTTTGAAAATAAAAAGTATTTTAACTATGAGAATTAAAATACCAACAATAGATGCAAATATTTTTATTATGTCCAAAATATCTCCAGGAAGTTGTTTGAATTTTCCTGGAATTTTTGGATATAATTTCATATTTTTCTGAGCTTTATTGAATTTTCTGGTGTTTTCTGAATATCTAAATCAAATTTAATCCTCCACCGCCCGATCTAATCTCGTGCGTCCATATTCACCTAACTCTCTTCGCTCTCCATCTGACGATCCTGATTTCCTCCTTGCGCCACATCGCTCATCCGATCGTCCGCTCTTTCCTCTCTCTCGTTGATAAACCGGTCCCACCTGTCAGTGAATAAAATCATTTTTCTTTACAAAAATAATTTGGCCAGAAAATCAAAATTCTTGCTGACGTCATAAATTTATTTTCCACAGAAAAATAATTCATTTGAAAATCATTTCCCTTGATGACGTCATAATTTGATTTTTTTCAGTTCAAAAATAATTATAGAAAATCGGTTTATTCTTTTCTCTCTTTTCAATCTTCCGAGAGCCCGTTATTTTTTGTTTTAACTCCGTTTGAACCCATTCAAATTTCTAAATTCATCTGAAATTCTAATCTATCCATTTATACCCTATTTTCAAAATGTTGAAATTTTTGAATTTATTTGGTTTAAACTAAATCTTAATTAGAATTTTTATTTAATAAAATAAAATTAAATATTAATATTTGCTAAAAATATTTTATTTGAGTTCTTTGAGCCGCAAGGAAGTTTTGAAATTTTTTTTAGAATTTTCGTAGTTTGTTTGAGCTTAATTTCAAAATCTCAAACAAAAATACAAAAGAAAAAGAAAGGGAGAGAGAATGAACAGGTCAAGCAATCTTGCTCATCTTCGAGCGTTCATGAAGCGAAGTCTTGCAGCGCCATGGCCGCCGTTTTTCAAGCTTCGATTCCCCGTAATTTTCTCAACGGTTTTTCGTGAAATCAAGTGCATTTAACTCCTCTCATCAAGAGCTTTCAATTCCCCACCGTTTTCCCTCTCATTCATGTGTATTTACACGAAATTTAAACCGTGCTCTAAATGACAAGCCCCGTTGATCTCCCTCTCCGGTCCACCTTCACCCCTATAAAAGGGAGCACCGGGTGCCTATCCTCATCCTCATTCACCACCGAAAATCTCAAGTACTCTCTCCCTTTCTTCTCTCCGCAATAGCCATTTTACTTTTGTGAACCGAGCGCCGTTCCTCGGCCTTGTGCGATGCCTACAGTGGAGTCCGGTCACTTTTGACCACACCGTTGGCTTCGTCTCCTCGCGTTCTACGCGGTGCTCCTCTCGCTTTCGCCGGAGCATCACCGGAGCATCGCCGGACCACCGTGGCCAAACCGTGCCGTCGTTCCTCTCCTCGCTGCGAGCCGACCGTGCGTGTTCCATCAAAACCGAGGTGAGCATTGTGTTCCCATCGTTCTCCTTTTCGTTTCGCCACCAACCTCACCCTCTAACTCCTCTCCGTTTGCCCGGAATGCCGATGCCAACCTGTCGGTCGCCGAATGTCTTCTCCGTCGTGTTTCGCCACCATCCGATGTCCGTTGGCCGAGCCGTCTATACCGTTGAGTTCGCCTCAACGCGTTCTACGCCATGCTTCTATCGCCATCACTCGAAGACTCCCCCGAGTCCTCGTCGACCTAGTCGAGCCAGACGCTGAAACCGTGCTTTCGCGCGTACACCACTTTTTCGGTAAGCGCTTTAATTTTTGTTCGCGTCAAGTCGTGTCCTAGCCTCCAAACAATTTATCTATCTTTGTTATTTAATTTTTCGTGGAGCCAATTGTCAGAAATTGAACTTTCCGCAAAAATGGTCGTTTTGACTCGACGTCGATTCGCCGTCTCTGAGTTTTAGTCGTGCTGTAATTTTTCTTAGACTTGCCTCGCCGCGTTCTACGCTGTGCTTCCTTCCGTTTCCCCGAAAAGCCTCCACAAATTTTTGCCTCCGACACCCCGCCATGGCCGCCAATGGCATCTCGTGTCCCCAACTATCCGGTGGTATTTTCTGCAATCCGTTCGTGTCATATCGTGCCAAACCATCCCAGGTAGCTACCTTTCAAATGGTTTTGGATTCGCTTCACCGAGCACCAAGATATCAAGTTTTTCCTTTTTCTCTACCGTCGTCGTTCAAACGTCGATTGTATCGTCTCCGTTGAATTTTCAGCCTAGCCAATAATTTTCTTAGCTTCACCATGTCGTGTTCTACCCTGTGCTCACCCTACATCTCCATGTCCCATACCCAGTACTAACTCTCCAACCTGCCGTTGTCGCTACCACGCTGTCACCGTCGTTTTTCCCTCACCGCCAGTGATTGCCGCCGTTCCTCGACACCGTACCCACGTCACCATCTTCGCCTCATCGCCAGAGTTTCATTCTGTCCGTTCGCCGCCACCTCGCAACCAATCGACACCGTACTGCTTAAAAAGTAATTCTCGGATTTTGTTATCATTTCATGTGATATCTAAAACTTCCAGATATCCGTTCTCCTTCATTTGAACTCCGAATCCGTTGATTCTTTCTCCTAAATTCATCTAAACTCTTAATCTTTCTTTTAGTATATATTTTCTATTTTTGTGATTTTATTTGTATTTATTTATTCTTTTGTATTCGTCGTTCCGCGCGTAGAACCCGACGTCGCCGAAGAATTTTCTGACCCACAGCAAGAAAGTCAAGATATCGCACACGAAGGCAAGTCTCCTTTGAACATCTTGAACCCATGTTTGAGAAATGTTTTGATTATTTTTAAATTAATGCATTGCTATGTTACATAAAATGATAATTCATGTTTTAGAGATAATAGTTAAACCGATAATTGTTATGCCCTCATTTGACATTGACAACCATGTACCTTTGACACCCTAGGATTTCCTTTGTCTCAATAATTTGATTATTATAAAACTTTGGTGAATGTTGTACCGGTAGAAAAATGCTTAGTCATGCTATATAACTTAGAGACCATGTGGTGGTCATCCCGTTGAGAATGATGAGTAATTGATATCGTTTTAGTAAAGTCGAGTTTGAGTTGGTTGGTTCGGACCACGGCGTTGCGTGGCGTAACGGGCTCGATCGCACTTTTCGGTCAAACTTGGTCGTATGGGTTAAGGTTGCATATTCGATGACTCGGCGTGTTTGATCTCTATTTACGCTTTCATGTATCGGCGGTGCTATTTGACGTGTTTCTTGTCGTGTGGACCGCGGGACGTCGAGACGGAGTCGTGGTGAGACACGAGGTGACCGGACTAGGCGCAGGTGGCGCTGAGGTCAGAACGGTCGTGATGTGTCGAAGACGCGTGGACTCGAGGTGGTTGCGGGCGTGCGAGGCGAGGAGCGGAAGCTTCCGGAAGGTGCGGGGGCGGCGGCGGAATTTCGCAAAACCGCAAAAACGGGAGCGGGCGCCGTTGGATTTAGCGGGCGTAACGGGGCGGAGACCCGTTAGCCAAGGCTATAAATAGAGGAGAGGGGCTGCATGCCTCCTCATGGCTTTGAGAGGGAATTAGGGTTAGCTCTAGTCAAAAGAGGCTTTGGGAGGTTGTTTTCTCTTTTGCTCTTTAGTGGGTGAGAGTGGTTGGAAGGTGCAGGTGCTCACAATGGGGTTGTGAGTCTTGTCTCCTGCGTGATTGTCCAGAGATGTGCTCTGAGTTGTGTTCCCCTCCTCTTTGTTCTTGAGCTTCATGTGTTCTTGAAAGAGATGGAGAGGGTTTGAGTTGATGCCTATGTAATTTCCTTTCTTGCTAAATTGTTCAGGCGTATGGGGACTCATCTATGATCTTTGGTTTGATTAAGAATGAAATATCTGAAAGTTTCTCTTGTGATGTCTCTCTGTTCCTGTTTTGACTTTTCTAGGGTTTTGGTTTTCTTTTGATTTCCTTTTGTAAGAGTGCATGAAACTTGATACATAGAGTTCTTAGACTCTTGAGAAGATATCCTCAAAGTTTCATAAACAAAGGATCAAAAACCTGAATGGAAATTGAATTTTTGGGGATTGCTCTATTTTTCACTGTTCATATTCTGAGAAACTAGGGTTTTGTGGTTCTTTTGATTCCCTGTTGTGAGATGGCATGAAATTTGACATCTAGAGCCCTGTGGCTATTGCTATCATATCCTCAAAATTTTGTAGCCAAAGGATCAAGGAATGAGAAGCAATTTGGATTTTGAGAACTGCTCTGTTGCTTTTCAGTTTTCTGCTCAAAACTGAAATTCTTGATCTTCTGCTGAGTTCTTCTGCTTTCTAAAGTCTATCTGCTATTTACATCGAAGTCTTGATCTTGTGGTATGAATTGAATAGCAGAAATTCCTCACTATTCCTGCTTTGAGCATTCTCTGAACTTCCTGCTGACAATTCTTACATTCTTGATTCATTGCGATCTATCAACTTGTTCAGCCAAGGTGATTTTTGCATTTTCTGCTGCTACTTCTTCTTGTCAATTTCAGCCGTTGCAGTTCCTATTTCTCATCTTTTTCGGCAAAGGGTACTGCTATCTGTGCATTTGGGTTGCAGCTGTTTTAGCCGAAAATCTGCAGTCATCAGAACTTCTTTGTTTTTCGGCAGTGCTACAGGAAATTGGTGCTATGTTCAGTCTCTGTGTTTTGGCTTCTCTTCAGTCTTCGGCTGGAGCTTTCTTGCTGGTTTCTGTGCAATGTTTTCATTGGCTAGGAGCAGCATTCGGTAGCTGCAGACTGCATTTTCTTGCTGCCCCAGCTCTTCTGCATTTTCGGTTGTATTGACAAAAGCAGTGGACAGCTTGCAGATTTATAATCTCCTCTCGGCTGCAGTTTTCTGTTCAAAGGTTCAGACAGCAAACACTACAGTGTTTACTATTTTTCATTGCTTCCTGTCGGCAGTCTCTTTCTCTGAAGAATAACTCCCTGTTTTCGGCTGCTACTAGAATCACTGTAGTAACACTTTCTTGTCGGCTGCTCAGATAAAATTTCAGCATCCAAGGCATTATCTGTTTTCGCCGTTCGAACTATTTTTGAGGTAAAGTTTTCAGCAACCAGTGAATGCAGTCACTGCTACATTCCAGCACTTCAAATCTGCAGCTTTGCATATTTCAGATTCTCTGTTTTCAGCTGCTACTCAAAAGCATCCCCTGGATTACATGTTGGATAAATATTCATCCCTGTGATCAGACTTGCTCAGAAACAGAAAAGTGAAGTGATATTTGGCTTCTCAGTTTTCTTTTCAGTTCTCTTTTGCCAGGTCTATTTCCTTTTCATGTCTATTGGCTTTTACTTGTGAGCTCTCAATATCTTCTTTGTAGCTTCTATAGCTATCGGAGAAGAAGTAAGTTTGAATACTTTGGGAGAAATTATTTTTAAAAAGGCACCATTCACCCCCCCTCTGTTGCCATATCCGGTCCTACAATAACCTTTGGTAACCTTGGAATGAAAAATTATATTTCATTAAGCCAGTTTTTGTTTTCAGAAATTTAGTGGCGATTGGTGTTGCCACTGTTCTTTTAAAATAAAATAAAATATGAAAAGTGTTTTAGACCAGGGCGGATGGTTGGATTGGATTGGTGCGGTTAGCACGAGACTTTGTAAAGTGTATGTTCCGCCCTAGTCAATTAAGGACCGACGCTTGTGTTTGTCCGCATCGAGCACTACCGTACAACCACAAGTCTATATGGGTGCGACCTAGTGACTAACTTACAATAGGCTAGTTTAGGTACCACCGGTGGAAAGTGAGTGCCGTTTCTTTACCGGTTATTCACGGTGAGGGCAGATTTCTTGTACTCATACGGTGCAAGAGGGGCTTCATGCTGGTGGATTTAACCCTTCAGCAGTGAAACCTCAGCGGGTGGTGTCTGGCTAGACTAGAGTAAGGTAAAAGCTTTGTGATATTTTATCTGGGTCTCATGCCAAAGGAAGCGTGTTGACTATTAAGATGACTTATCTCTTGTGGGTAAAGATGTACAACCTCTGCAGAGTGTAAAACTATTCGAATAGCCGTGCCCACGGTCAAGGGCGGGCAAAGAATGCATTCACATGGTAGATCTTTGGTTTTTGGTTTTAAAATAAAAGTTTTGGGAAGCCGGAAGTGGTTGGAACTCCCGGAGTTGTCCTGGCGAGTGTAGCCAGTGTGGGTGGTGTAACCTGTTTTCTTGAACTTTGGCGGTTAGCCAGTTGTTTAGTGTGGGTGGTTTAACCCGTGGTTTTGAGCTTTGGCGGGTTGAACCAGTATTCAAGTGTTGGTGGTTGGAACCTTCACTATAAAATTGTTGATAGATTCTGTTAAAACAATCACTTTGTTAAATTGATGCTTTTTAAAAAAAGTTAATGGTATTTGAAATAAAATGTTGCTTTGTGCAAAAGAACCATATAACCCTCCTTTGTTAAGCCTTGCATCTATTGCATTTTCCCAAGACTTGCGGAGTACTTTATGTACTCACATACTACATGTTCTTCATTTTCTCGCGGTTGAGGCAAGTATATTTGTGATGTGAAAATCTGTGTGATTATGGATTTGTTGAATTATTTGGATGATGGTTGAATCATGACTGTTTAAATTGTGAGTATGAGTAAGTGATGAATTGAGAATGCTATTTATGTTCTGTTTACATTATGGCATTTATGAGATTGGTTGATGCGTAGTATGGTGAATGCTCGTTATCTTTTGATACATTCACATATATGCATCATATTGAGAATTGTTGAAGTCTTGATCATGCGGTGATCAAGCATCGAGGTCCCCACACTTGCGGAGTGTGGGCAATTGGTCCCTGTACCCGAGGGTACAGGCATGGGTGTGCATTGACGGATGCACACTCCGCATTACCGGTAAAATGCGAAAGAGATGAGAAAGAGGAGCTTTTGATCATAATGCATAGCATGAAATTCATATGTAATATGTTTAACTTGAGAGTTAATGTTCATGCTTGCATTTGTTACTGATTATACTTGCCGAGTCATTGGACTCACTCTTCTTTGTTGTTTTGTTGTTGTTGTTTGTTTATTTTAGGTACCTTCACGAGGTCAAGATGCATGGGAATAAAGAGGATTAGTATTGTTGCACTTGCACGAAATATTCACCATGGAGAAGATAGAGAACTCTAATTATTATTTGTTGATTAGTTCAAGTGGTATTTGATTATGACCTTCAGATTAAGATGTAATAATGGATTAGAACTTCTTCATATTGCTTCCGTGCTTTACTTAAGTTTTATAGATGTTTCTGCTTAGTAGCCAAATTACTTTGCTTGCGGTTATTCATACCTTTTGATAATATTGTTAGAACTTCATTTTTATCAATAAACAAAGGAGGCTCTGCGAAATTTTATAGAATGCCTTAGCATAGTTTTATTATGTTGTTAGTTTGGTAGCATTTCGGGCCATTGTTTGGTCGGGTGTTACTGATTGGTATCGAGCGGGCTTTAGGTCCGTGGTAATTAAACTATTAAATTGACACCTTTGGTGCACAATAGGATGGGATGGGTCAAGCATTGCATTTATGCTTTTGACATGTTATATTGATGATTTACATTATGAGATAATCTTGTATGCTTATTGATAATCTTGTATGATTATGATTTGCTCCTATGATATTATGACCGAGAATAGTCAATGATATGATGTAGATGTTGTGATGTGCTACCTTGGTATTGCAGATTATATCATTGTTTGTAGTATGAGGATTAGCAATGTAGCTACCTCGGGTAACTTAATTGCGGTGTTGCGGTGAATTTATTAGAAAAGTTGTTATTATCCTTAAGTTGATTTCGCCAATTCTTGGTGATTGGAGTTAATAATTTCTTTTGAGATTGTGGTTCTTGCAGTTGAGGGTATGCAATTGGTCTCTACCGTTCCTTGAAGCGATTATTGTTTCTTTCCGGACTCTTGAGATACTTTGCTACCGTGCTTTTTGTTGATTTGTAAGGTTAGTTCCTTCGTGGGAGTTTGTCTTGTTGCGAATCATGGCTCATTGTTCGCTTGGTGTTTTCTTTTATTAATGCGAATTTTGAGTTGCAAAACTCATTGTTATGTAAAGCTTTGGATCTATGTTTTCTCTTTACCTCGGCGTTGAAGTTTATTGTTCCTTTTCCTTTTGAAAGAGAGTGTTAAAATCCTTTATGTTGTTTCGCTATGCTTAAGTGGAAGGTGTTAGTCGTATAAACTAATTCATAAGGTTGAATTATCAGGTTGATATGTTAGCATAGTGTATAATTAAATTTTTTTACTAGTATCCTTGGAAGTGTAGTTGTTTAATTTGATATTGCCCTGTAATAGTTTTTAGAAGAACTATGATTAAGAATTTGTTTACTCATGATAGTAACTTATGGAGTTATTGAGGAGTGTGTAATAAGAACCGGAATGATTATTATGATTGTTAAAATGTCTATCATGATTGGATAAATTGAATTATCTGTGTCTTTAGTAATTAATCCGACCGTTTGGAATGATTAAGTAAGGAGGTGTTAGAATATTACCTTGGTAATATTGACCCTTAATATGTCTTTTATTTAGATGCTTTATGAGCATGCACAATTGCTAGTTTCATCTATCTTTTACCATGCTAGATTGTTGAAATACGTATAAAGGAATAGATGAAGGTTGATGCATTGACTTGTAGAAACTTGTCTTACGAAATGGTATCATTGAAGTTTAAAGTCATTTCCATTCTAATTTCTGAATGTAAGGTAGGATACAAAATCTATGCTCATGAATGTCTTATAATTGTAAAATGGAGTTAGGATCATGAATGTTGTTATAACCGAATAATAATCAATTATTGCCAATAGTGAATAGAGTACAATCAATTGGTGCTAAGTTAGAGTTGAGCACCAATAAAGAATGGAATATATGAAATCTAGTAAGAAATTTATACTAGCATGATTTACGAGATTATCTTGTTCTAGTATCATCTTGTTTAAGAGCTTTGTTCTATTTATGTGGCTTATGCACTAGGTTCTCCTAGATCAAGTAGTTGCAACCTTACTTAGATATTAGAAACATGATGCAATGATTTCTTATGTTTCTTTTGGAAAAGTTTATGAAGGAGTGGAGGATATGATGATGCTTGTTAAGAATGTATTATTCGATGTTAGTATGTTGGTCCATTTGTGGTTATGATGGTAATGTTGAAGGTTCATTAAATAGAAGAATTTGAATAAATTCCTTGGTACTATTTAAATCAAAAGTTTTGATAGTGTGTATGCGATCTTTGATCTCATGATTTATGTGGTAGCTGAAATTGTTTTAAGCAAAGTGTCGTGTTGAGGATTTTAATTAGTTCTTAAATAATTAATGTGTTGTGGTCTTCAACTCTTCTTTTGTTGGAATTGTTAAGGTGATACCGTATTCAAAGAAGGTTGTTCTCTTTGTTAAAAGGAAAAGTTTGATAAAAGTTTTGAAGGTTGAAGTCAAGTTGTGCAATCTTTGTGAAGTGTGTTTGACTTCTTATTTTCGCTGCTTAAGAGTTTCTGGAGCTCAAATGACAATACTGTATTCGTATTGGTTGAGATTTGATGTTTTCGTCTCGAGGAGGCATGCGCCTTCAGCTATGGTCTTATCCTTTGTTGTCCAAGATCTTTGTTTTCTTGGTTTTGTGTTTATTGCAGATGGACATTGTGCTGAAATTTTCTTCTTTTGCTTCTCCAAGAAAGGGTACGCAGTTTGGGTTGCAAAGACCTTTAAGATGTGTATGGCAACTGGTTGGTGTGGTTTTGTGATTAGTCCGGTGAGATTGTGGGTATCAAGATACTTGAGATTCTTGAAGTGATAAATTGTTCGTTGAATAATTCTCGATGAGGATTTGATTTAAAGAAGATGTTGTCCTTGGGGCTAAATAGTTTTATTGTTGCAACTAGAAGAACCTAGCTGTGGTTCATGAGTGTTACGTTCATTTTGCTGGAACGTTGGAATTATTGAAAGTATGGGAATCTTGATCAATTTTATTGGAGCATCATGATGGGGTACTTTGCAAGGATTATTAGAATGATTATGATGGTGTAGTTAATGAGTTTATAATTGTGAAGAAGCCCAACCGTTGTGGGAATTATTGGGATAGTAAGGATTGTTGAATTTTGCCATGTATAACTTAGCTCGGTGGGTAACCCTCTAGGAGTTAGAATCTTTCTACGATAATCAAGTTGAGAATATGTTTCATATGGTTGTTAATGATTGAGTATGGTTGATTGTGGAAATTTTAGTCACTGAATTTAAGAGTCTTTGTATTAAATATATCAAGTATATGTATAGAAGCCTTAGAGATGGGAAATTTTGGTTGGTGATCTATGCTAGAACCTTGGAGGCTAATGTTATTGCGTGAGAATAGTGGAAGGAGTGGATTCGAATATTATGATGTTCCTTGATAGTATCCTTTGGATGTAGTAAATGGGTATGTGAGCCGAGAAATTCATGTTGATTGTCCTTAAGATTTGTGGTGAAGTGTTGGTGGGTGAAAAATAACGATGAGGTGCATTGGAAATTATTCGTTAAAGTAACATGTGGGAAGAGGAGTTGACTAGAGTATGTTATTATGAGAATAGTAGAGTCCCTCTACAAAAGTGTGTTGGATGCACTCGGTTTGAACATAGAGTTGATGTTGCCAATTTAAGAGAATTGAGCTAGTATGGTATGGGATAATTTGGAACCTCGTGATTCAAGAGGAAGTTTAATAAAAAAAATCGGTAGTAAAATGCTCCCTGATTCTTGTTTGAGCTACGTGATGAGAGAAAAGTCTTTTGTGGTTTGAGTTGACTTTTTGTTGGCTTGTGTGGTTTTTCCGGTTTAGGAAAAAAAAATGGACGGGTTTGACATTTGAGTGATTCCCCTTTGACGTATGTGTTGTTTGTTTGCAAACCACCTACTTGGAAGGTGGAGAGGTTCTTATGTTGAATCCTCGATTTTCTTTTATGATTTGACCCTTTGGTGGGGAGTGGGTGATGCGTGATTGCAATAAGAATCCCTTATTTTCAGTTGTATTCTGTGTGTGAAAGAGTGGGTTTACCTTGACCCCTGTGTGTGAATGTACAACTTCATAGTTGTAATGTGGAATTGGCTCATGTGAGCTATTTGTGGTATAAGGATTGTGGTTGTGGTTGTGGAACGGGATTCTTCCCTTGTGTATGGTAAGGATTGTGATGGTGTCATGAGACTCTTTTCTCTTGTATTAATTGTTGATAGTTATTGTGGATATGGGAAGTAATAAAGTATTGAAGTAAGACATACATATGTTTTATTGCCTTTGGTAGTGGTAGTGGATGAGGTTTTAAAGTAGTCAATCATGATTTAATTGTTTATGCTTTACCGTCATTGGTAGTGAATTGAGGTTGAGAATATAAACGTTGTTAATTGTGAAAGATTAAATGTTGATGATTAATCTATTGTGGTTTGTGGAGGATTCAATGTTTCTTTTGCATTTAATACGGGATAAAATAATTGCATTCATATGCCAATTAAATCTGAAATTTAAGAGGTATAATTCATGAAAGTTTGTGGTGGTTTAATAATTATGAACATAAATTGTAATTACGGATGTATGGAATTATAATGATGATGTTTAAATTGGTTGTAGTTTGAATAACTTGTTAAACTGTTTGCTTGCTGAGATTTTTATCTCACTCTTGTTTTCCCCTCCCTACAGGTGGACTTTGAACATGCATTGGGAATGGTAGAGTGGCACCGCACTGATGCACTTGGATTATAATCTTAATGCTGAAATAAAGTTGAAAGCAATCTATTCTTTGTTTAGCTATCTTATTGACAAATGATTCTTCTTAGTAATATTAAATCTGTGTACCGTTCCTATGGATATTATTTTATAGTTGAATATGATTATTGAATTGTTATTATTCTGTTTTTCCTTAGTTGTTTACGCTTCCGCTTATATTATATTGTTTAGTAATTGTTGCTAGTTTAGTTTATTTTATAAATTGGCTAGTTGTAGAGCAGTTATAGTAGCATCCCAGGGCATTGTGGGTCCTGGGGTGTTACAGAGAAAGTCAGTGGTCGGGTCCTCAGGAAATCTACCAACTTGGAATTTTTGCTTGTTGACCCATATGTTGGTTGGATAGCATTAAATCTAGCATATGAGTTTGTTGGGCATGATCTGAGCCATAGTTGGGATCCTGGTGGTGGAAGTGGCAAATTATGACCACGTCCACGGCCACGGCCTCTTCCACGGCCACATCCATGGACGGCAAGTCTTCTAGGTGCCATCTGAAAAACAACTAAGACCTTAGAAATAGAAGGAGGAAGAAGCATACTAGCCCTCTAGTGACACATCCGAAAAACCAATTAAACAAAACAAGCAATGCAATAAAAAGCATAAGGCTTAAGTTAATCTATTATAAAGGGGAGTTATATGACTTAAGGAGAAGCATATAGGCTTTTACTGAGTCACGACCCAATCCATACACAATGTCTAGGGAGTGGTACAAAAGAGGTAACAAAAGAGTGCTTGCGATCCCAAAATCTGTCTGGTAAGCACTGCCATCTAGCCTACCCTAGCTAGCTACTCCGGCTTAGGGTGATCACCACCACTGGTGGAGCTCCCCAGGGAGCGAGAGCGACTGTGGCTAACGCCCAGCAAGTTAAAGTTAGTGCTGGAACTGGAGCCTAACAACGAATAGGAATGGCAAAGACCCTTGCTGGATCCTCTGACATTTTTTGCAATGAAGCCAGGTGGAGGGTGCAAGTTCTTGCGAGCGGTGAGCTGGGTGCGGGGTCCTGAGAAGCTAGTAGTCAGGGCTACGCCATGGATGGTGGGGGCTGCCAGAGGCAGGGTACGGCTAGCCAAGGCTGGTATGGGTACTGGTGCCAATAGTACTGATGCTGCTTGTGTTGCCGCTGGTGTTGCTGTCACTGCTAGTGGTGGTGGAAGTGGAGCTAGTACTCTCTCAGGTGACGACAGGGTGTAATCTGCCTGAGATCGGAGGTGCTCAAGCTTGGTCTCTGCGACGATCCACACCCACTCGGAGAATGTGAGGGCAGTGTCCATCCCAGCTAGCTGGGCTTAGAGAGTATCTGAGTGCTGGTAGCTAGATGTTAGTAGCATTCGTAGCTTCCTGATCTCCTAAAGTGCCTGACAGTAAGAGTCTGCCATGGCCTGCGTCAACTACACCTAGTAGGATAGCCTCGGGTCATCCACTGCAGCCTCCAGACGGTTGGGATGGGGGCCACCGGCATGGACGATCGGGAAGAAGCCAAGCAGGGACTACAACACCTCAGCCCCGTGTAGCTGCATCTATCAAGTTGATGCAATGCGGGCCGCATCTTGCACGGCATCTGAGCAGTGGCTCCTGGGATGGACGGTGGGGATGATGAGAGGGTCGACTCCTCCCTCCCTGGCATAGATGAAGACCTCCATAGTCCAGACCTCTTGGTCCAAGACCCGCGTCTTCCGCCCCCTAAAAATGGGCGGCTAGTGGTAACAGAGGTACTGCAGGAGTTGGCGTAGCAACCCCACAAACTCTCCTTCCATCTCAGCATGAGATAGAAAGTCCCAGGAAGCAGATGAGAGGATCTGGACATCTACAATTTTGAATGACAAAAGGGTAGAGTAGGTAAAGTATAAAGAAGGTGAGGATAAGTAAAGACCTAAGAAGGATAAGTGCAGCAAGTAGTAAGCTATATTTTATGAAAGTTTTCTTAATTTTCGAAATTAGAACTCAAGCCTTAGGGCACGACCAGTGTAATTAGGGTTTCTACAGTCATATGCTCTGATACCAGCCCTGTCGGACCCGGATTTGAAAATCCAGAATCCTCTGTTATACACGATAGCACTCACAGATACATAGCTGAATCATCTCATACACAATACAAAACATACCATTCATATTACAATACTAGAGTTAAAGTAATCTGCATCGGGATAAGTTTACATAAGGGCCGTTAGGCCAAATGTTTACATTACAAAAGCTGATGGAGATGCAACGAAAGCAGGAAGGAGGGAGCTCATCTCTCCACAGGCAGTGACTAGAAAACCCAAGTGGAACTGATATTAGCTGAGGTATAACCAATATGGGATCCACTCCAAAGTTAGCATGGTCAACTAGACTATGAGGAGAGGCTAGACTACTAGATTTTAAAACTAGTTGCCACCGTCTTCACTGTCTTTGTTACCCTAGTCCTCGTAGAAGGCATATTGATCTTGGTTCGCATACTCTGAAGGGGGGTTGAGAGCGAGGGTGAGCACACACAATCATGCTCCATGAGCCAACACGCAGAATGCAGATAATTATTGATGCAAGGCTTAGACAAGGGTGGCTCAGGTTCTTTTAGTTACGTAAAGCGACGGTTGCAAATATTATAATTAATTTTTCTTATGACTTAGCATTTTAATGAAACATTCTTTAAAGAGATATAAAATTGTGCAATAAATATAGTGGTGTAGGTTCCACCCACCAATTACATGGTTCCATCCACCAATACTAGATTTTGATCATTAGGTTACATCCTCCTTATTACCAACGCTAGAGTGCTTCCCTCCAGGAAAAAGCCAAAGTTAGAGTACTTCTCTCCAACAGGTTTTTATCTGACCCACAAAGGGTTGGAAATAGAACTAACTCTAGGAGGTTCTTATGTCCGCCTTTGACAGTGGGCACGACTGTTCGAATAGTTTATACTCTGTAGAGACTGTACATCTTTACCCACAAGAGATCATCAACCCGGTGGACCTATGTGATTCCTTGGTCACGTAGATCAAGCGATTGTTACGAGGCCTTTACAATACCTTGCCCTATTGCCAATCCACCATTATGGAGAACCACAAGATGTAGCCCCCATAAGTTAGTGCGAGAAGTCATACCCTAACACCGAGACAGCTGGACCACAGTTTTCCATAGGTCGGTGAAACAGGTACGCATCACCTGTACACGGTGTCCCATTCATGCCAGATTTTTGCTCTACGCATGCACAACTTCACTCCCCACCTATGGACAGACTCCGAGGTCTAGTAAATTATTCAGCTAAGCCTATAGTTTGCCAGCTTATGGTTGTACTATTTTGTATAAGGGGTCATCACAAGATGAAGTGTCCTTAATTTGTTTGAGCGGTTCATACCACATACCAACAATTCTTGTGTTACGTCCACACCCACCACTCTTACCATCTTCTTAGATAGGTATAGCAATTTTTGAGAGTTTTGAGAAGCACAAGATAAGTTGTCTCAATCTATTAGTCATTTACATCCGATGAATGTCCCAAATCAAGAATTTATGTTTAAAGGATGACGATCAGGGCAACGTTCATGGATTTCCAAGAGGACAATATTCATGAACATTGTCCTCTTAGATACTATTATTTAAGAGGACAATGTTCATGGATTTCCAAGTTTCAAGGGTTGCATAGATATATCGCTAGATTGACAAGTGGGTGAGAGCTAACTTACAAGTAACACACATTGCATATGAATTAACACATGCAATTTGACTAACTTAGATGAACATAATTTGCATGAAAGATAGGATCAAAATGATCAAAGTGTTGACTCACCTGGGTCAATGGATGGGGGGTCTTGTTGTTCCTAGGGTGTGTCGACTTGCGGTTCTGTTGCGTCTTCAAACTCTACTCGGACGGACGCGCCGAAAAGCAAACAACAGGTAAAGAGTGCAAATAAATACCAAATAAAATTCAAATGAAATCCAACTTCAAAAAAATTAGAGCCAGTAGAAAGAGCTTGAATCTAGAAAATTTTAGAAACTAGTTTCACTAAATTCAGAGATATGATGAGGGAGAACAAGCTTTCCAAAGTTTATTCTCAAGAAAAATTCCAAACATAAACAGTGGAGAGAGTTCTCTCTCACACATGTGGGTCCTACTATTTTTAATTTATTTATGAAATATTTCTAAATCTTAAAGGTTCGGTGCATGACATATGGGGCCCACGGGTTATTTAATTAAAGAAAAACATTTTTATTTTTTGAAAAAGGCTAGTGGCTAACATGTGGGTCCTTAACACTGTGTAAACAGTGTTTTGTGCCCACCAGTCGGTGGCCCAAATTTTTAATCGGGGTTTTAAAAGAGTAATTACCAAAGTGGGGCCCACATGTTAGTTTAACAAAGGACATAAACCGGTATGGGGGCCTACCGGTCAATGGTTCATTAACAAATGGTAATCATGGTCGTTAAACACTAATGATAGAACTTTAAAACTAATGACACGGGATCACTGCCCTTTCCCTGGCCAGTGAAGGAAGGCACGACGGCGTGACAGCATTCCCAAAATGGGATGTTGGGCCCCATGCGCACATCCCAGTGGGTCGAATCAGACCGACATGGACCGGAGGGGCACCAGCGGCGAGCTAGGCGGCAGCGGAAATAGGGTATGGTCGCGGTGGCAAGATACTCAACTAGAGCTAAATTAAAAAGTAAGGGAGCATCTAGAAGTGATTGGGTGCTCACTAGGAAAGGAAGGGGGCTTGGGAAGGTCGGGGGAAGAGCTCGTGTCGATGGACCAGAGCGGCATTGGAAGGTGATTAGCGTCGGAGGAGATGAGGTGGCAGAGCTTCAAATTCACATTGTGGATGGCTTCACGGAATGGCAAGGATGCTCCGATTGGAAGTAGTCAAACGGCGGGGGTCGGAGTCGATGTCAAGGAAGGGTGGCCGGAGTTGGAGAAGAAACAACCTCCAGCGAGCTGCAAAGGAAAAGAATCCAATTAGGATCCATGGGAGCATTAGAGAATTAAGAGGAGCTTAGGTGAAGGTTCAATGACGATGGTGGTTCTCCGAAATGAGCTGGAGATGGTGGCAGCCGAAGTAACTTCCGGTAGTGGTGATTTTGAGCTTGGGAGTTAGAGTGAGAGATGGATGAGGAGCAATTGGGGGATTGACCGGGCTTTTATAGAGAGAGGAAGGAAGTGGAGAGCGTTGGCTATGAGTTAAGGCATGCGGTAGTGGAGGCACTATCGTGCACTCGAGTGGAGGGAGGGGGCAAGACTAGGACCGAGCTAGGGTAGAGAGAAGGGGAAAGATACCAGGTGCATGCAACAGCTTACTGAGGAGTCCATGCTCGTGGGGAAGAGGCGAGGCTGACGGGGCATTTGTCACTCGGGTACAATGGCACAGTGGCGAGGCCACGAGGTGGAGCTTGACGGGAGGGCACCGCAAGACCGGCACAGGTCAAGCAAATGCGCTGGCCTAGCCACTAACATGTGTCATATTTACATATATTTACCTGTCATTTTACCCTCATATCTTTCATATTTTGGGACCATTTATCATCATTTACACGTTTTTCTATAATTAGTTGCTTAATTTGGACCATTTTACATTTTTATATATTTTTTGTAGGCGGGCGCGAACAAGGCGCATAAATGACAAATTTGGCATTCCAGGACTGCTCTGTACAAATGTCACGGATGCGTAGGATCAAACCGCGAAGAAATCGAACTTCCCGAGGGCCAGAACAGAAGAAATCAAATGAGGGAAGGACTTTATTGTAAATTTTGGAAACTGGTTGGACTAAACTGCAAAAGTTGCAAAATCCTCGATTCAGCCACAAAACCCTAGTGCCGCCTACAATTCGTTGAGCCCGACATTTGTTTCTCTGTCTCCCCTTCGCCTTCTTGCTCCCCCCGGTTCTCCTCCACATCCGGCAGCCTATTAGTCTTACACCTGATCTTGCTAGCGAGGGCCTGTTGTTGGAGACACTATAGATACACTTAGAGGCACCTCAGTCGGATCCTTCGCCTATTGACTCTGGGAGAGATATCATTGAGCTAGATGATGAGGACCTACTCCTGATGATGATTGTTTCACTCTTGACTATGAGGATGAGTTTGCGGTTCTACATCTTGATGAGGGGGTTGCTTCTGATGTTGAGGAGGAGCACATTTCTATTGATCCACCACCGGCTACTTCCTTCATCGACATCGCCCTTCTGGAGGTTTCTACTACCATATGCTCTACTTCACCTACACTTCAGGTAGTATGGAAACTCTTCCCCGACCACTTCAGATTTGATTTCACTGGCCTTGACGAGACATATTCTATTACTGATTGTGCTCATCTCACTTATAGTCCCCATGATGTACTTTATCGATATGCCTACATGATTGGATATTCTATTGATGACTTAGAGGGCATCGACCCTATCACACATACTTGCCATGTCTTTGAGTTTGTTTGCAGGCTTACACTTGTGTACCATCGAATACGAGCAGACTTGGTTCGAGTCGATATCCCTTGGGATCCAGTGGATTTCGAGGCATGCTATCTCATAAGGAGGGCAGACATGTGCCTTTTCCATGTCCCGTCCTTGGCCCTCCTCCCGCTACACCCAAATGAGCATCTCTTTATCTTTTTATTTCCATACCTTTTTGGTACTTTTTGTTGGTTTCTCCTCTTTTCTTTCTTTTTATTTCAGGTCCTGTGCTAGATCTTCATCCTTGTACGTGCGAGAAGCCATGGGATGATTTATCTACTTTCATTGTATCATATACACCCGGTGAGCTGTTTCTTACCCCATTAAGCACATTCTTGACTCATTGATCAATTTAAGCTTGGGGGAAGACTTGTATGTATATGGATGATGTTCTAGCATGTTTGTATTATATTTGTGAGCATTTGAACTTATTGCTGTGTAATTGATTATATATGGTCATTCTTATGCTTCATGTTATGTGTATGTTAATGATATATGGCCTTTACTATTGCTCTCATGTTATGCTTGATTGTATATCTTGGCCATGTGAGTCCATGCCTTGATTAATCAAGAAAGGTCATGCCAAAATTTTCATTGAGTTATATTGTCACTAGTTCCTTGTATTACCTAGGTCACTTGGCATCATATTAGGGGTAGTCCTATCTTAAGCCAATAATTTGGTTGATTTATCTAGGTATCCATGTCTCGGGACACGTATTACTTAGCATTAATGAAAACCGGTTATAGATGCTTAATGAAAACTGAAAAAAAAGAAAAAAGAAGAAAAGAAAAATTATGATGCAATGTGTGAGTGTGTGGAATAAGTGACTATGTCACATTGGTTCGGAAATGTGTTGAATAAGTGGCAAAGTTTTGCCCAAGTGAAGTGTGAGTGTGAATAAGCGGCAAAGTTTGCCCAAGAGTGCGAATAAGTGGCACAAGTGCCCATTGTGCATCATCGCTCAAGTGTGGGCTTTTTCATAAATATCATGCAAGTATTAGTCTCTTTGTCTCAAATAGCAAATGCCTTAGCATGACCCTTTGATATGCTCATTCTTGATGTTATACTTAGTTCCGATGCCTCACAATTTTGGTTGGATTCATGTGATCATTTAGTGCATTTCGACACTTGTGTGTGTAACTTGATTTGGTCAAATATTGTAGTTATCGCTTTGAGATATTTGCTTGAATATTCATTCTTATCTTGGATGGTCCTTAAAACTTGAGTTAGATAATCTCATTTTACATTATTGTATGCCTCTTGACTTATTACATGCATTAAACTAGTCTTTTACCATAATGACTTGTTGTCCAGGTTCGATAATATCATGCCATTTACTTGAGGACAAGTAAAAGTTTAAAGCTTGGGGATATGACATGCGTCATATTTACATATATTTACCTATCATTTTACTCTCATATTTTTCATATTTTGGGACCATTTATCATCATTTACATGTTTTTCTATAATTAGTTGCTTAATTTGGACCATTTTACATTTTTATATATTTTTCGTAGGCGGAGGCGAACAAGGCGCATAAACGACAAATTTGGCATTCTGGGACTGCTCTATACAAACGTCATGGATGCGTAGGATCAAACTGCAAAGAAATCGGACTTCCAGAGGACCAGAACAGAAGAAATCAAATGAGGGAAGGACTCCATTGTAACTTCCGAAAACTGGGAGGACTAAACTGCAAAAGTGTCGAAATCCCCGATTCAGCCACAAAGCCCTAGCACCTCCTGCGATTTCAGTGAACCCGGCATTTCTTTCTCTGTCTCCCCTGGTTCTCCTCCACATCGGCAGCTGGCAAGCGCCGGGCCACAGCTCGTCGGTGCTCCATCACTTCACCACCGCCTCTTCCTTCCTTCCCGGTCCCCATTCTCACCGGTAGATCTCCTCCACCGCACCACCCCTTATCGTCGTTACGGCGTAAGATTTTAAAAACAATCGCGGAGTCGTCGGTTTTCGGTAAATCGCGGGAAGAGAAAAATAAATTTTGTAGAACTTTGGAAAATGAATAAAATATATTAAAAATTATTTTTAAATTCAGTTTTGGGCTGCCAGGTGGGCCAACCACCCATAGGCCAAAGCCCAAGGGGAGGCGCCACCCCATTGGCGCACCCTCCCTCCCCTCTCATTTAAACCTAGCACCTCCTCCCTCCTCCCCCCACACACCGCCACCCCCTTGAGGTCTGCGCCTCCCCACCCCCAAGGTGTTCCCCATTGCTACTCTTGGAGAAGGAGAAGAAGGAGAAGAAGGAGAAGGAGAAGAAGGAGAAGGAAGGAGAAGAAGAAGAGGAGGAAAAGATTGGGAAAAATTTCTTCATCTAGGTAATTTTTTCTCCATCCCAAATCCTCTGTTTTATGGATTAATTAAGGTTCTTGGCACAGAATTTGATGGTACATATTAGATCAATTGCCCGATTAGAGTTTAGTCGCGGGCTGTTTTTAGATTGAAAGTTTTAGATAATTTAGAGATATAGCTGTTGTATAAATGTGAGAATTTTTAGACCTCTGTGCTGTTGTAGGCACGTGTTTGAACGCGACTAGCCAATCTGCCAGAGCAGAGTTCTTCCTATGTTTTGGGCATTAAATTGCTCCTAGGTATGATTAAAATAAAAATAGGTATTCTCCATGAAAATTGTAGGTTTTAAGTCATGAATCCAGAGAGGTATCATTTGCTGTATTTCGATCTATATTGAAGGACCAAAATGGCGACAGAGGGGGGTGAATGTCGTCTTTAAAAACTTTCCCCCTCAAAGGTTCCACTCAAAGAAACTCCTCAACAATAGCTAGAGAGAGCTAATATGGAGTTTACAATATCTCTCTAGAACCTTGAGCAACCAAGAAAAACAGCACAGAAAACAACAAAGATCAGATCTACCAAAACCTAGCAAAATATGCGCTGTCAGGACGTAGCCGGTCAGACCACACAAGACATGCCGGTCAGACCGCTGCCTTCAGGCCGGTCAGACCGCCGGCAAACTTCCGGTCTGACCGCTCGGCCGGTCTGACCGCTCGACAGATGCCGGTCTGACCACCAGCTAAGAGCCCAGTCTAACCGCCATGGAAAGGCCGGTCTGGCCACTCCCCTGTTCCAGGCAGCCCGAGAACAGACTGAAAAATTCAGACAGCCGAAAACCAAAATCCAAATTCCCGATGATTCTTTGATCCTTTGGCCAAGAAACTTTGCAGATATGTTAGTAATAACATTTGGATTCTGCAAGTCAAGAATCAAGTCATCTCAAAGAGGGAATCAAGATTTGAGGCAAAACCCTAAAGGAAGAACAAGAAGGGCTCAAAATGTGATTCTTGCAAATTGATCAAATTGCTCTTGGAATTAGATGACCAAAGGGTCTAGAAATGCAATTCCATCCTTGAGCAACCTATTTTGCCACTCAAACACAAGAATCAACAAGGAAATGAAAATCTCAAGAATCAAGCCTAGAAAGCATCGTAGCAAAAAGATAACCGAGAGGAAACTTCAGATTTTCATTCCAAAGGAAGGATTACAAGGAGTCCCGATACGTATGTACATTCGAACAAGAAGAAATGATACAAGACTCTCAATCCATTCTCACCCTCTCCATCCTCAAGATCACCAAGAACCACACATGTTCTTGGGAGGAACACACACACACTTGGTGGAGGGGCTGAATGAGGGAGGCACCCCTTGCTGCCCTCTTCTAGTCTCCAACCACTAAAGCCTAAAGCAAAAGGCCTCTCCAAAGGCTCTTTTGACTAAAGCAAACCCTAATCCTTTTCCAAGTGCATGAAGGGGTACGCAGCCCTTCATCTGCTATTTATAGCCCTGGCTAACGGGTCTCCCACCCGTTATGCCGGCTAAACCCGAACGGAGCCCGCTCCCACTTGTGCAGCCTCGCGAAATGACCATTTCGCCCCTCCTGCACCTTCCGGGAAGCTTCCGCGCTCCTTGTCGTCCAAGCCTCGCAACCACATCGAATCTCCGCCGTCTTCGACACATCCAACCGTTCTGACCTCAGTGCCACCTGCGCCTAGTCCGGTCCACCGTGTCTCGCCACGACTCTGCCTGGACGTCCTGCAGCCAACACAGACAAGAAACACATCAAATAGCACCGCTCGATACATGAAAGCGTAATATCATAAATGAAACCTCATTAAGTCAAAACCTATCAAATCAACAGAATAAACATCCTAATCCTATTTACTAGGCTTGACCAAGTCCGACCGAGCCCGTTGCACCCTGCAACGACATGGTCCGAACCAACCAACCCAAACTCGACTTCCCCAAGCCGATGTCAATTACTCATCATACACATGGGTTGAGCTCACATGGTCTCTCAATATCCCCCTTGATGAGTATTGACAAACACCGAAAAAGCATATGAAGTTGAGTTTGAAGCGTCCAACATGGTCTAGAGAAGGAAATGAAGCTAATGACCATGTCGACAGAAGGAGCAAAAGAAAGAACAAGTTTTCCTCAGAGCTCCCAAAGTGGCTTTTTCTACCACTATTCTCCCCCTTTTTGGCAATAAACGCATCAAGAAGCAAGAAGGAGAAAAAGTCATGAAAATGGATAAAATGGGTGAAGTTTGTTTATTCTAAGCATTTTAGAGCCATGAGAATTATCCAAAATGACCATATGAGTTTACATCAAGCCATAACTCAATAAGAAGCTATCTAGGTCATGACAAGATATGTATATGCTAGCTAAACCAAAGAGATGACAATCTGAAATATAGTGCAATTTGTGAACAAATTAAGTCATCAAGGAGCAAAGTCTAGCTAGAGACATCCAAGAATGGTGCAAGCCATGTCAATAAGCTAAGCGGAACCAAGAAGCTAATATTGAGTCCAAATAGAGTGCTATTATGCTCAAGAATAAAACATTGGTTCAAGTACTTGGTTCTTTTGTAATTTAAGCAAATTGAGCACAAATGACATATTTTTCTTTTGAAATTTATGGTCGTTTCCAACCAGATTTGTTGTTAAGTCTTGTGCTAGATCTCAAGCCTTATGCGATCATTCCAAGCGAGAAGCTTAAGGAAATGATCTTGGTCATCCAAAACTCCCCTGAGTTCATGCCTAGTGCAATGGCAAGCCGTCTCATGAGAAAGAATTGGTGAGATCAGTTTTTTTCGCACAAAAGAGATCTTTTTGCTTTTGAAATAATTGTATAAGCCTATGCATTATCAAGAGACTAAAAATAGCTCAATCTAAGGCTCAATGAAGATTCAACGCTCAACTCAGCCTATTTGACATGGCAAAGATCATAAAAGGATAGCTCAAGAAAGACTAGTCTCAAGTGCTAACTTAACAAATTATAGTTCAAGTTGTGCAAGTTAAGTTAACTTATCATGGCGAAAGCTAGTCTACACATATGAAGTCATGATAAATGTAGCAAATAAGCACAAATCATGGCAAGATGTAAAGCATTCCAAGCATGTCATAAATGGATAATAATCAAGGCTCCATGTAGTTAAATTATAATGCAGAATGACATGGAGAAAATCCAGCTCCCCCTTAACATGAGATGCAACTTTTAGTTCAAGTTGAGCTATGTCAAAACTAAGCTCCAGAAGTTCCCAATTGAACTCTCCCTGAACCAAAGCAATAAAAACGAGAAGCTGGCAAAGAAAATCCCACGTGGCAGTCCTTAAAGCATAGATAAGACATAGAGGATACTATGGCTCAGACTGACTCTCATCTACCCCATAGGACTCCAGGACTATCAGCTGACTAGAAAACACACACTAGAGAGCAAACACGTACCCTGTCTACCCGAGGGTGGCCCAACCCTCGCTAGAGCCTACAAGAAGTGAGTGAGCTCGACCTAGTGAGATAAGAAGCAGCTAATATACAGCATCCTGAAAGCACAAGATAAGAGTGAGAAGTCTAAACACTCAGTAAGAGAACCACTCTAACCTATGCTAGAAGGACTAAAACCCAATGCACCCGTATGCAAATGCAAGCAGATAGGAGTAAGAGCATAATTAATAATGTAAAGCAGTAAAGCACAAGCTCCCCCTCACAATAGTCCATAAGGACAAACCACCCCAAGCTCTCCCCGCAGAGCTGAAAACCTAGAGCTATCCAAAGGCTTGGTGAGAATGTCAGCCAACTGGTGGTCACTCTCCATAAACTGGAGCACGATGTCACCCTTCTCTACATGGTCTCTAAGGAAGTGATAGCGAATATCAATATGCTTGGTCCGAGAATGCTGTACTGGGTTCTTAGCAATGTTAATTTCAGAAGTGTTATCACAAAAATGTGGAACACTGTCTATAGCTAACCCAAAGTCCCGCAAGGTCGACGCCATCCAAAGTACTGGCTGCACAGAATCGCGGCAAGAACGTACTCGGCCTCTGCGGTGGACTGTGCAACACCGGACTGCTTCCTAGAGGATCAGGAAATGAGAGAAGTGCCAATGAATTGACAGGTGCCCGAAGTGCTCTTCCTATCTATCCTACAGCCAGCAAAGTCTGTATCTGAATAGGCTCTCAAGGAAAGACAAGAAGAGGAAGTATACCAGATACCATAGTCAATGGTAGCTCGAAGGTACCGAAAGATGCGCTTCACCGCCTGGCGGTGAGATACGCGAGGAGAAGCCTGAAACCTAGCACAAAGACACACAGAGAAGTGTATGTCCAGTCTCGAGGCAGTGAGGTACAAGAGGGAGCCAATCATGCTGCGAAACTCCTTCTGATCAACTGGCTCGCCATCCTCATCTGGGTCAAGAGAGGCTGTTGAGGCCATCGGGGTTGACACAGGCTTACCATCACTCATATCGAAGCGTCTCAAGAGGTCACGAGTATACTTGCCTTGATGCAAGAAGGTACCCTCCCGAGTCTGCTTGATTTGGAAGCCAAGGAAGAATGTCAATACACCCATCATGCTCATCTCAAACTCGGTGCTCATGACATCCGAGAACTGTGAAACTAGAGCATGAGAAGAGCCGCCAAAGATAATGTCATCGACATAAATCTGGACGAGCAGAAAATCGGTGCCATGCCTATTAATGAACAAGGTCTTGTCCACCTTACCCATCTCAAAACTATCACTCAACAAATAGGACTTAAGCCTCTCATACCAAGCTCTAGGAGCTTGCTTAAGTCCATACAACACTTTGGAAAGCTTGTAGACATGGTTTGGGTATTTGGGGTTCTTGAAACCTAGAGGCTGTCTCACATAAACTTCTTCCTCAATAAACCCATTGAGAAAGGCGCTCTTGACATCCATCTGGTAAAGCTTGAAACCCTTAGAAGCTGCGAAGGCAAGCAGGATTCTAATGGCCTCAAGTCTAGCTACAGGGGCGAAAGTCTCCTCAAAGTCGAGACCCTCAACCTGAGAGAAGCCCTGAGCTACCAGTCATGCCTTGTTTCGAATTACTAACCCCTCCTCATTCTGCTTGTTCTTGAACACCCACTTGGTCCCAATGATATTGTGACCTCGAGGGGGCTCAACAAGCAACCAGATCTTGTTTCTCTCGAAATTTTCTAATTCTTCATTCATGGCATTTACCCAAGACTCGTCAGATAAAGCATGACAAATGTCCTTGGGCTCAAATGAGGCAACAAAAGCAGAGTGGAGACAGAAAAGTGACATGCCAGACTTTGAGCGTGTGACTCGCTCAAAGAGGTCTCCAATCATCTGCTCAGAAGGATGAGCTTTCTCGATATGTCTAGGAGGTCCAGGATAAGATGAAGAAGTGGCCTCTATCTTGTGAGCTGACGGGGTAGGAACAGAGCCACTAGCTCCAGAGGAAGCAGAAGGCATGGGCTGATCACCTCGAGGTGTGGTGGAGGACGGCACCTCAAGGGGTGGATGGGGGACTGGATCTGGTAGACAGCTCTCGTCTCCATCGTCCTCATCATACACAAAGATGGTCTCGAACTACTCTAAAGAACCTGAGATATCGGGCCTAGTCCCTGGACTGGCCTCGTCGAAGGTCACCTCACAAGTTTCTACCATTTTGCTAGACTCGCAGTTCCAGACCCTATAAGCCCGCGAAGAAATCGAGTATCCTAGAAAGATCCCGTCATAAGAGCGTGACTCGAACTTGTCTAGGTTCCCAGACTTCAAGATAAAGCACTTGCAGCCAAACACACAAAAATGGGAGACGCTGGGCTTTCGCCCATATCTCAGCTCATAAGAAGTGCAGTGCAAGTGTGCCCTAAGAAAGACTCTGTTCGAAACATGGCACGCGGTGGCTATAGCCTCAGCCCAAAACTTCCGCGGTGTAGAGTATTCATCGAGCATCGTCCTGGCCATCTCGACCAAGGTAAGGTTCTTCCTCTCTACGACGCCATTCTGCTGTGGGACGTGCGGAGAAGAGAACTGGTGCTCTACACCTGTCTCATCGCAGAAACTCTCAAAGTAAGAATTCTTGAACTCCGTGCCGTTGTCACTGCGGATCGCTCGTAAGGCACCTGGAAGCTCAACAGAAAGCCTACTAAAAAGACCTCGAAAATATGAAAACGTCTCATCCATCGAGGCTAAGAAAAACACCCAAGAGTACCTCGAGAAGTCATCGACCACGACAAGGACATACCACTTCCCACCTGCAGACTGCACTCGAGTTGGTCCAACTGTGTCCATATGGAGCAGCTGTCCTGGTGCATCAGTCATAGTAACTGTGACCGGAGGATGGGAAGCGGCAACCATCTTGCCATGCCGGCAAGGAGCACAAACTAGATCTTTGACCATCTTGAGTTTCGGCAAACCACGAATGAGGTCGTGGCCGCTAACTCGGGTCAAATGATGAAAACCAATATGACCAAGTCTCCTATGCCAGAAGGAAAGGTCACGGGACTCAGAAGCAACCAAACAACGGAGAGGATCACCAGAAGACTCAGAAGAATCAGCACAAAAGATCCTCCCAAAACGAGAAATCCATAAACCGGACTCACCCAAGAATCAAGAATTTTGCAATTGTTTTTCTTAAAGCTCACCTCAAAGTCGTCATCGGTGGTCGAGAAACGGAAAGCAAATTATCTGCAGCTTACTAACCAAGGCAACATCTCTCAAAATAAATGAATCATTAATGCGCACTGTACCTTTGGCGATGACGCGCCCAGAAGAAGCATCTCCGAAGGTGATCGTGTCATCACCTGGAGCACGGGGAAGGGAAGAAACCAACGAGAATCTCCGGTCATGTGTCGTGAACACCCGGAGTCTACGAGCCAAACCTTTCCTTCCTCGTCCGTGAACTGAGTCATCTGAGAGTAAAGTCTCGATCTTGAGGTAAATCAAGAGTGATTTTGGCACCAATCTTGAGTAACACGTCGAGCGGATGAAGTAGTCAAGCACGACCGACCTCTATCTACCCCACGCCTCTATCACCCAAAGAAGCGTAAGGTCCGTATGTAGACTGGCAGGCGGTTCTTGGGTCCGATCGCACACGGCGAGCGGTGCCGGAACACCCAACAACACGCTGATCACACCGCGGGTAGCTATCTCGATGGTAGAAACGAGATCTACCCTTAGGACGGCGGAAGTCATGATGGAAGGGAGCATGAGGAGGAAAATCAGAAAACTCGGAAGAACCAAGTCCTCAATGCTGCCCAATCCACCAACAGTAGCAAGCCTAGACCTCGTGTTGGTCTTAGGTGCACTCAAAGTCTGGGGCTGACCCTGAATACGCCTAAGAGCGCAACACGGTCTCTGTGCGATCTTGGCGCTTGAAGCATCGGTCAACCAAGTGTCCATCCTTCGGCGGAAGGTGCAATGATACTTCACCTTCTGAGAGGTAGAAGTAGCATGATGAGGCTTCACCTTCTGAGAGGCTGAAGCTACAGGTGGACTCACCTTGTCGTCGAATCCCTTGGACAAAGCCCGCTGATTTGAATTGAACTTTCTCAGTCCTGGGCTTTAATGGATCGCGCGAAGGCTACGATAGCAGAAAACAAAACTTTTCTACCGCGCACACAAGAACATCATGCTTAAGGAGGGATCATGGATCGTTACCACTAGACGCCAGCGACAATGGAAGAAGAGTTGGAGAAGCCGATCCAACCACGCGTCGAGGTAGTAGTGGAAGTAGTCGATCGTCCCGAACCGATCGTCTCCTCCACGCGATCAACCGCACCACGAGCGATCCGATCTGTAGGTTGTTGATGCCGATCAACGCCGCAACCGCCGGCGCTCCACCGGTATCCACACGTCCGGTGGAACGCCGATCGCGAGTGTACCAAAGACTCGCGAGCGGCTAGGGTTTGGCTCGAGGTGGCGGCTACGGATTAGCTCGGGATTATCGGATCGTTCCTCGGCCCTCGCCTCCATATATATAGACCTCCTCACTTGGGCCTCGTGGACCGAGGCCCAATAGGAGTCTATCCGGATCTCTATCCGAATTGAGCCCATATCCGAATCACATTCGAATTAGTGTTCCAACCCGTTAAGTGTGCGACCACAGCAGGTTCACGATACTTGGTCACGACCGAAACACATTTCCGGTCACCGTGTTAATAGCGGCCTCTAGTAAGACATATTAACCCCAAAGTATACGTAAAGATCATATCGGTTGAACCTGTAATGTTCTCATGTACTAATCCCTTTGCCTCACGATATAGATTAAGCTCAAGGCGAGACCTGTGTCATCCTCTTAATAGCTCAATCACTCTCTCGATTCCGTGATGGATTATAAACTCGTGATTGACTCCTCAATCACCTTGGCATGGCCATGCACTTTCATAATCCATTACATCGAGGGCCCGAGATATCTCTCCCATAAGGAGGGGCAAATTCTATCTTGATCATTCACATCCCACTACATGTTTCATGGCAAACCCAAAGACTACTTTTATGACTACCCGATTCACGGAGTAGTGTTTAGTAGTCCCAAAGTAGCTACTCACGATCTTGGGAACCATGATGATCTCAAGTCTAAGGATTCCACATAAACACTACTTGAGACCAACTGATGACACTTGGAATCTCTGCAGTGTCTCATGTGTCATCAGTTGGTCTCAAGTAGTGTTTATGTGGAATCCTTAGACTTGAGATCATCATGGTAAAGGAACGCGAGCAGGCTACGAGAGCAGAAAACAAAATTTTTCTACCGCGCACACAAGAACATCATGCTTAAGGAGGGATCATGGATCGTTACCACTAGACGCCAGCAGCAATGAAGAAGAGTTGGAGAAGCCGATCCAACCACGCGCGTCGAAGTAGTAGTGGAAGTAGTCGATCGTCCCGAACCGATCGTCTCCTCCACGCGATCAACCCCACCACGAGCGGATCCAATCAGAGGTTGTTGATGCCGATCAACGCCGCAACGAGCAGCGCCTCCACGGTATCCACACGTCCGGGCTGGAACGCCGATCGCGAGTGTACCAAAGACTCGCGAGCGGCTAGGGTTTGGCTCGAGGTGGCGGCTACGGATTAGCTCGGGATTATCGGTGCATTCCTCGGCCCCGCCTCCATATATATAGACCTCCTCACTTGGGCCTCGTGGACCGAGGCCCAATAGGAGTCTATCCGGATCTCTATCCGAATTGAGCCCATATCCGAATCACATTCGAATTAGTGTTCCAACCCGTTAAGTGTGCGACCAGAGGTTCACGTATACTTGGTCGCGACCGAAACACCTTTCCATCACCGTGTTAATAGCGGCCTCTAGTAAGACATATTAACCCCAAAGTATACGTAAAGATCATATCGGTTTGAACTCGTAATGTTCTCATGTACTAATCCCTTTGCCTCACGATATAGATTAAGCTCAAGGCGAGACCTGTGTCATCCTCTTAATAGCTCAATCACTCTCTCGATTCCGTGATGGATTATAAACTCGTGATTGACTCCTCAATCACCTTGGCATGGCCATGCACTTTCATAATCCATTACATCGAGGGGCCGTAGATATCTCTCCCATAAGGAGGGCAAATTCTATCTTGATCATTCACATCCCACTACATGTTTCATGGCAAACCCAAAGACTACTTTTATGACTACCCGCCACGGAGTAGTGTTTAGTAGTCCCAAAGTAAGCTACTACGCATGCTGGGAACCATGATGATCTCAAGTCTAAGGATTCCACATAAACACTACTTGAGACCAACTGATGACATGAGACACTGCAGAGATTCCAAGTGTCATGTTGATATGCGGTTGTAATAGATTGGATCTATTACGGACTAGATCAATCGGTCATAAGGGGTTGGAATATGTATGAGTTGATAGCATCATGTGGCCAAAAAGATTAGTTCGTGCTCCTTCTTTGATGTACGCGCGACTTGCCCCTACCTACCGGTAACACCATCGGGCTAATCACAAGCACAATCGAAGAGTCAAGCCGTTATGCATACGCATAGATTGTTATAGAAACACATTCATGTCGTATGATAGAATATGTTCTACGCTTAACTTGTTTTTGCAGGGGATGATGTGAATGGTATGGCATAGATGCATATGTGATGCATGTGTGTTTTGGCGGCCTGTGTGTCGTATTAATCACAGCCGGGTTGAGGCTGTTCTTTAATTGTATAACGACCTGCGTGTCGACTTGTGATGCTTGAGCTCCTCATGTAATTCATTTGCTACCTATTAGTTGTAATAGTTTAGTTCTTTGCTATGGAGGCTTCAAGCATGATGACAAAGAGGACAAGAAGTGTGGCGAAGAGTATCACCGTGGAACCATGGCGATGGCGACCACTACGATACAAAATGCCATACCATTCACAGTATAATGTGATTATATGCATGTGATGTTTATTTCTTGTCATACTATTCTTTCATGCCATAGCAACTAAGGGTTAGTTTTTCATGATAGAATAGCTTCTTTCAAGAAAAAAATTAAGAATTTGTTTTGATGCCCTTCCAATTGCTGCGCCTATAAGAATCATGATCATTGTTTGGTAGGTCTGCCAAAGCGGTACCATCAACTATCTTGATCTAATAGGGTGGATGTCGGACATCCACATGCATAGTATTGGTTTACTTGACAAGGCTATCAAATTAGATTTGGGCCTTGGGGCATGGTGTTGGGAGCCGGGGCATTGGATGCCACCCAACAAAACAAGAGTCACATAAGATGTGATTAGCAAGTGTTGCTTACCTCGTCACTAGGTTTCTAGCAAGATGCCAAAGCTCACTAGAACTTAGATGAACATGGATCTTGACCACTATATGTCGTTAGAGGAAGACGATTACAAAACATATAGTGGGAGTATCTTTGTTAAATTGTTTAATGGAAGATCAAACATGAACATAGTGCTAAACTTTGCATATTCTTTGTTGTAGATCATGTCAACTAATGCCGCATCCAGTTCTTTTAATTTGCGATCTATTCTTGAGAAAGAAAAACTCAATGGAACGAACTTTTCGGATTGGTATCGCAACTTGAGAATTGTTCTCAAGCAAGAGCGCAAGGAGCATGTCCTTGAGTCTCCTTATCCTGATGACTTGCCTGATAATGCTACTGTGGCTGCACGGAAAGCTTATGAGAAGCAAACGAATGATTACCTTGATGTGAGCTGTCTCATGCTTGCCACAATGTCCTCTGAGCTTCAGAAGCAATATGAGAACACAGATGCCTACAATATCATTGTGGGGTTGCGTGGTATGTTTGAGAACCAAGCAAGGGCCGAGAGGTTCAACACTTCAAAGTCCTTGTTTGCGTGCGAACTTGCGAAGGAATCCGTCGACCCTCATGTGATTAAGATGATTGGCTACATTGAGAGTCCGGAAAAGCTTGGTTTTCCCCTTAGCCAAGAGTTGGCTACGATGTGATTCTTGATCGCTCCCTCGAGCTTTGAGCCATTCATTCGAACTATCACATGAACAACATGGACAAGACCTTGGTCGAGTTGCATGGGATGCTAAAATCAGCCGAGGAAAGCATTAAGAAAAGCAGCCATCATGTGATGATGATGCGAGAAAGGCAAGGGCAAGCCCTATGTAAAGAAAGGCGCGGTCAAAGAAAGTTAGCTCCGATGAGATCGCGAGCGGTTCTAAGGCCAAGCAAGTCAAGAAGGGCCTCACGATGCGATTGCTACTACGTAAGCAATCGGGACATTGGAAAAGGAACGCCCAAAGTACTTGGAGGATCTTGAGAAAAGAAGGAAGTACGACTTCCGCTCCGGTATAAATGTTATAGAAATCAATCTTGCTACTTCATCTACGATTCTTGGGTATTTGATACCGGATCGGTTGCTCACATTTGCAAATCGTTGCGGGCTAAGAAGAAGTAGAAGTTTGAGGAGGAGCGAAGTGGATCTTCGCGTTGGCAATGGAGCAAAAGTTGTTGCGGTGGTATGTTGGCACCATGCCATTGTCTTTACCTTCGTGATTAGTTTTGGAATTGAATAATTGTTATTGTGTTCCATCTCTTTCCAAGAACATTATTTCGCTTCATGTTTGCAAGCGAAGGTTATGACTTTAGATCCGTGAACAATGGTTGTTCTCTTTATTTCAAAGATATGTTCTATTGTCATACTCCATTGGTGAATGGGTTATATGTTCTTACTCTTGAAGAGTCATCGGTCTATAACATTAATACAAAGAGGCAACGATCAAATGATTTGAATCCCACGCTTATTTGGCACTGCCGCTAGGTCACATAAATGAGAAACGCATGGAGAAGCTCCATAGAGATGGTATTCTGCACTCATTTGATTTTGAATCATTTGAGACATGCGAATCTTGTTTACTTGGCAAGATGACAAAAGCACCTTTCACCGGTCAAGGTGAGCGGGCAAGTGACTTATTGGCACTCGTACATTCGATGTATGTGGACCAATGAGCTCAACGACCAGAGGTGGTTTTCAAGATTCATAACTTTTATCGATGACTTTAGTAGATATGGATATATCTACCGATGAAGATAAGTCCGAATCCTTTGAAAAGTTCAAAGAATTCCAAAATGAAGTGCAAAATCATTTAGGCAAGACAATCAAGTTTCTACGATCCGATCGTGGAGGCGAGTATTTGAGCCATGAGTTTGGTAATCATCTCAAGGATTGTGGAATTGTTCCACAATTGACTCCGCCTAACACCTCAATGGAATGGGGTATCGAACGAGAAATCGCACCTTATTAGATATGGTGCGCCCATGATGAGCCACAGTGATCTTCCGTTGTCTTTTGGGGTACGCTCTTGAAACAGTAGCTTTCACACTAAACAGGGTTCCATCAAAATCGAGAAAAGACACCATATGAGATGTGGACAGACAACGTCCTAGCTTGTCTTTTCTTAAGATTTGGGGATGTGAGACTTATGTAAAACGCTTACAATCGATAAGCTCGGTCCTAAATCGATAAATGCTTCTTTATCGGGTATCCTAAGGAAACGAAAGGATATTACTTCTATAATCAAGAAGAAGGCAAAGTGTTTGTCGCCCAAGATGGTGTCTTCTTAGAGAAAGAGTTTCTCTCAAGAAGGGATAGTGGGAGCATGGTGCAACTTGAAGAAATTCGAGAAACACCGAAAACGTTTCAGCTCCTACGTAACCACAACAGATGAACAAACTGTTGAAGAACTGTTGTGGACACACCGCACCACGTAGGTCGAGAGGTCACGTCGTGTACCGAGAGGTACATGTTCTTGACTACTCAACAACGGGATATATTGTTGTTAGACAACGATGAACCTAAGACCTATGAAGAAGCGATGGTGGGACCAGACTCGAGAAATGGCTTGAAGCCATGAGATCCAAATTGAATCCATGCACGGTAATCAAGTTTGGAACTTGGTTGATCCACCGATGGTGTTAAAACCATTGAGTGCAAATGGGTTTTCAAGAAAAGATAGACATAGATGGAAATGTTCACATCTATAAAGCGCGATTGGTGGCCAAAGGTTTCAAACAAATTCAAGGTGTTGATTATGATGAAACTTTTTCGCCGTCGCAATGCTAAAGTCTATTCGGATCATTCTAGCGATTGCTGCTTATTTCGACTATGAAATATGGCAAATGGATGTCAAAACAGCTTTCCTTAATGGAAATCGAGTGAGGATGTGTACATGACACAGCCCACGTGTTTTGTCGATCCGCAATCGCCTAGAAAGATATGCAAGCGCAAAGATCCATTTATGGATTAAAGCGAGCATCTCGAGTTGGAACATTCGCTTTGATGAAGTAATCAAAGGGTTTGGTTTCATCAAGAACGAAGAAGAGCCTTGTGTTTACAAAAGGCTAGTGGGGCGCACTCGTGTTTACGGTCTTATATGTGGATGACATATTATTGATCGGAAATGACATTCCTATGTCGAATCATAAGTCTTCATTGAAAAGTAGTTTCTCTATGAAAGACTTAGGAGAGGCATATATTCTGGCATCAAGATCTATAGAGATAGATCAAAAGGTGATTGGATTAAGCCAAGATACGTTACATTGACAAGGTGTTGAAAAGGTTCAACATGCGATTCCAAGAAAGGCTTCCTACCTATGTCACATGGTATAAATCTTAGCAAGAATCGGTGTCCTAGTACACCGATGAGCGGGATAAAATGAATGCGATTCCATATGCTTCACTATTGGATCCATTATGTATGCCATGCTTTGTACACGCCCGGATGTCTCGTATGCTTTAAGTGCTACGGTAGATACTCACGATCCGGTGAAAGTCATCGGATTACCGTAAAGAACATCTTGAAGTACTTGAGAAGAACTAAAGATGTGTTCCTCGTCTATGGGGTGAGGAAGAGCTCGTTGTAAATGGTTACACCGATGCTAGCTTCCAAACCGACAAAGATGATTTTAGATCGCAATCGGGATTTGTGTTCTCAATGAATGGCGGTGCGGTAAGTCGGAAGAGTTCCAAGCAGAGACAGCTTCTCGATTCTACAACGAAGCCGAGTACATAGCGGCTTCAAGTCGCTAAAGAGGTCGTTTGGATCAAGAAATTTGTTTCGAGCTTGGTGTGATGGCTAGTGCCTCCACCCAATGGACCTCATCTTGTGACAACAAGTGGAGCCATTGCGCAAGCCAAGGAGCCTAGATCGCACTGTAAGTCCAAGCACATTCTACGGCGATTTCATCTCATCCGCGAGATTGTGGAGAGAGGCGATGTTAAGATATGCAAAGTACACACGGATTTGAACATTGCGGATCCGTTGACAAAGCCGCTTCCCGACCAAAGCATGAGGCTCACACTAGGGCAATGGGTATTAGATACCTACATGGTTGACTCTAGTGCAAGTGGGAGATCACAGATATGCCCTAGAGGCAACATGGAGATGTTGAATATATCACATACTATGTTTATGATACATTGCTTTGTTCCTTGAAATAGACATTATCATTATTGATCAATGAGTATGTGACTTATTCATGAGACTCTTAATGCCAAAATGTTGCTATTTCTAAATGATCCTGATTATATTTCATATGAGGAACAAATATGATTCAAAGATCAAGATATGTATTGATTGATGATCATGTCTCATGGATCATGGTATGGAGATACCAAATCAATAATATGGACATGTGTTAGTGAACATATGTTGGATAGACCCGCCATGAGACACCGCAGAGATTCCATGTGTCATCGCTTGGTCTCAAGTGGTGTTTATGTGGGATCCTTAGACTTGAGATCATCATGGTTCCCAAAGATGCGTAGTAGCTACTTTGGGACTACTAAACACTACTCCGTGAATCGGGTAGTCATAAAAGTAGTCTTTGGGTTTGCCATGAAACATGTAGTGGGATGTGAATGATCAAGATAGAATTTGCCCTCCTTATGGGAGAGATATCTCGGCCCCTCGATGTAATGGATTATGAAAGTGCATGGCCATGCCAAGGTGATTGAGGAGTCAATCACGAGTTTATAATCCATCACGGAATCGAGAGAGTGATTGAGCTATTAAGAGGATGACACAGTCTCGCCTTGAGCTTAATCTATATCGTGAGGCAAAGGGATTAGTACATGAGAACATTACGTGTTCACCGATATGATCTTTACGTATACTTTGGGGTTAATATGTCTTACTAGAGGCCGCTATTAACACGGTGACCGGAAAGGTGTTTCGGTCGTGACCAAATATACGTGAACCTGCTGTGGTCGCACACTTAACGGGTTGGAACACTAATTCAATGTGATTCGGATATGGGCTCAATTCGGAAAGAGATCCTGATAGACTCCTATTGGGCCTCGGTCCACGAGGCCCAAGTGAGGAGGTCTATATATGGAGGCGAGGGCTGAGGGAACGATCCGATAATCCCGAGCTAATCCGTAGCCGCCACCTCCGAGCCAAACCCTAGCCGCTCGCGAGTCTTTGGTACACTCGCGATCGGCGTTCCACCCGGACGTGTGGATACCGGTGGAGACGCCGCTGGTTGCGGCGTTGATCGGCATCAACAACCTCTGATTGGATCCGCTGGTGGTGCGGTTGATCGCGTGGAGGAGACGATCGGTTCGGACGATCGACTACTTCCACTACTACCTCGACGCGTGGTTGGATCGGCTTCTCAACTCTTCTTCACGCGCTGCTGCGTCTAGTGGTAACGATCCATGATCCCTCCTTAAGCATGATGTTCTTGTGTGCGCGGTAGAAAAGTTTTGTTTTCTGCTATCGTAGCCTTCGTGCAATCCATTATATCCAACATATGTTCACTAACACATGTCCATATTATTGATTTGGTATCTCCATACCATGATCCATGAGACATGATCATCAATCAATACATATGCTGATCTTTGAATCATATTTGTTCCTCATATGAAATATAATCAGGGATCATTTAGAAATAGCAACATTTTGGCATTAAGAGTCTCATGAATAAGTCACATACTCATTGATCAATAATGATAATGTCTATTTCAAGGAACAAAGCAATGTATCATAAACATAGTATGTGATATATTCAACATCTCCATGTTGCCTCTAGGGCATATCACCAACAGGCTTGACCTCAATCACACCTGCGGCTATGGGTCTGAGCACGGCAGGTGGATGCTTCCTCACATCCTCAAGAAAATCATACCCTAGACCTTGATTAAACTTGCAAATCTTGGACTTGTCTAGAATAAGATTCAGTTTTTTCTTGCCTCCAACAAATCTTTCAAGAGTGTTCATAAGGTACTGACACTCCTGAAAGAGAGAGGTGCAAGAGGAGCAAGGGGAACGAGAGGAGATAGCAGGAGGAGAGGAAGAAGAACCAATAGCAGAAGTGCGAATGGCACGTGCGTATCTCTCCTTATCCACGGCCGCCTCAACCTTGAGGGCTTCGCAGGACACACATGGGGCAGTCCTAATCCTAGCCATTTGGTTTTCGTAACTCTTCCTAAACGTCTCTACCATGTCCTTATCCTTTTCCAACACCTCAGCACAGAAGGCACAAGCAGGATATGATTTTTCTAGAAGGTCCTTAGTTAGCTTCACACATTTTTTATCCAATGCAACCAATTCAGATTTTAGTTTGTTACAACTATTGCATGGTGAGCTAACAAGGTCCTTAGAAGGAAATTTAGCCAATTTATTACTATTGTCAATCATTTCTTGAAACTGTTTGGAAACAGATTCAAGCTCAGCAGTCAGTTTAGGACAATTTACACATGAAGCAATAGGCTCAAGTAGAAAAGCTTGTAATTCAGTAATTTTATGATCTGCCCGTTTTAGGTTTATCTTCAAATTATTACAACTTTCACAAGTCTTGGGCAGATCGAGCAACATGGTATAAAGACCTATAAACGTGTTGTCCTTATCCTCACATGAGGTGCAAGACGTAGTCTCAGCAACAGGGGATGAAAGAGTAACTACCTTACTCATCTCTAGTTCAGCAAGTAGACTAACATTCTTCACCTTAACCATGTCTAACTCAGAGGACACACTATCATGCTGGGTCCTTAGTTTCTCCATGTCACCAAGCAAAGCACAGCCTGTATCACATTCGTCACGGGAGGGAGCAGATGTAAGTGAAGTAAGCTCCCGTGACAATCTAGCTACTTCCTTCTCTAACTCAATACACCTAGCCTTAGCTCTAGCATGAAATCCACCTAGCTTAAGAAAAGCATGATTGAGCTGGTCATAGGTGGGGCATACCTCGTCCGAGTCGGAGTACAGCTCGCTGTCGCTCAGTTCGCCCTCGAGGGCCATGAAGCACATGCTAGAGAAGTCGTCGCCGCTCTTGGGGTCTTGATCACCCGCCCGTCGTCGTCGCTCCACCCCTCCATCTCGCTGAGGTCGAGATCGTCGAACGCGGAGAGGACGCGGTGGAAAAGCTTCTTGGCCTTCCCGAAGTCGCGGAACTTCTTCTTGCCTTGTGGATGCACTGGAGTCTTCTTGTTGCGGTTCTGCTTGTGTAGTCGTTCTTGCTCGAACCGTGAAGTCGCCTTTGCCCTTCTCCGCTTTGGGGCGCTTGCTCGAATGTGGTTGGGGCCACCACACGCGAAGCAGATAACTGGTCCTCTTCTCTTTCTGTCCCTCCTCCTCTTGTAAGCATGGGAGAACTTCCGAGCTAGGAGGGCCACTGTTCATCCTCTAGCTGCTCTAGCCGATCATCGCCACGTCACGAGAGTCGCTAGGAGAACCCACCAAGTGAATCGGCGAAACACCGTGTTTAACCGGGATCGGTGACTAGAGCCATCGATCGAGACATCGACTTACGAGACAATGTCGATCTCGTGCGCCTTGAGGCGCGAGTAGTAGCGTCAGCGCCAAAGTCGAGAGGTCGGTGGTGTCCTTGATGGCAGTCACTTTCATCTCCCAAACACGTAGATCGAGTGCAGTGAGTATCTGACGAGCGTTATCCGAGTCGGAGTACGTGAGACTGACGGCTCGGAGGTTGCTCAAGATCTTGTGAAAACGCGCAAAGCACTCATCAAGGGACTCGCCACGAGCATTTCAAACTTGTTGTAATCTCGCTTGAACCGTCTGTCGCACGCCTTTATTTGGGTGGTGCCCTCATGGTAAGCATCGAGGGTCGCCCAAATATCGGCGACGAAAGATGAGATATGCGGTCAAACTCACTACGACTCAGGCCCTGGATTATAATGTTCCCTGCCTTAGCGTTCGCCTCAACATCATGCATGTTTCCAGCGTTGTTGTTTTCATCAGCAGGAACAACAAATTGGACCTTCACCTTTCGCCAGATGGCATACCCTTGAGCTTGGATGTATGTCTCCATTCGGCTCTTCCAGAAGGGGTAATCGATGCCATCGAAAACGGGCGGCTTGGTCGAGTACTTGTCCGTCGCCATGGCTCTTGAGACCGGTTAAGATCTATGAGGAAGAGCTAACTGGCTCTGATACCAATTGAAGGACCGAAATGGCGACAGAGGGGGGGTGAATGTCGTCTTTAAAAACTTTCTCCCTCAAAGATTCCACTCAAAGAAACTCCTCAACAATAGCTATAGAGAGCTAAGATGGAGTTTACAATATCTCTCTGGAACCTTGAGCAACCAAGAAAAACAGCACAGAAAACAACGAAGATCAGATCTACCAAAACCTAGCAAAATATGCTGTTGTCAGACGTAGCGTGGCGATCGGTTGCACAAGACATGCCGGTCGATCCCGCGCCTTGGCCGGTCGATCACAGAAACTTCTTTCCGGTCTGACCGCTCGGCCGGTCTGACCGCCAGCTAAGAGCCCGGTCTGACCGCCATGGAAAAGCCGGTCTGACCGCTCCCTGCTCCAGCGGCAGAGAACGATCGAAAAATTCAGACAGCCGAAAACCAAAATCCAAATTCCCGATGATTCTTTGATCCTTTGGTCAAGAAACTTTGCAGATATGTTAGTAATAACATTTGGATTCTGCAAGTCAAGAATCAAGCCATCTCAAAGAGGGAATCAAGATTTGAGGCAAAACCCTAAAGGAAGAACAAGAAGGGCTCAAAATGTGATTCTTGCAAATTGATCAAATTGCTCTTGGAATTAGATGACCGAAGGGTCTAGAAATGCAATTCCATCCTTGAGCAACCCATTTTGCCACTCAAACACAAGAATCAACAAGGAAATGAAAATCTCAAGAATCAAGCCTAGAAAGCATCGTAGCAAAAAGATAACCGAGAAGAAACTTCAGATTTTCATTCCAAAGGAAGGATTACAAGGAGTCCCGATACGCATGTACATTCGAACAAGAAGAAATGATACAAGACTCTCAATCCATCCTCACCCTCTCCATCCTCAAGATCACCAAGAACCACACATGTTCTTGGGAGGAACACACACACTTGGTGGAGGGGCTGAATGAGGAAGGCACCCCTTGCTGCCCTCTTCTAGTCTCCAACCACTAAAGCCTAAAGCAAAAGGCCTCTCCAAAGGCTCTTTTGACTAAAGCAAACCCTAATCCTTTTCCAAGTGCATGAAGGGGTACGCAGCCCTTCATCTTCTATTTATAGCCCTGGCTAACGAGTCTCCCACCCGTTACGTCGGCTAAACCCGAACGGAGCCCGCTCCCACTTGTGCAGCCTCGCGAAATGACCATTTCGCCCCCCGCACCTTCAGAAGCTTCCGCTCCTTGTCGCCCAAGCCTCGCAACCACATCAGATCTCCGCCGTCTTGACACATCCAACCGTTCGACCTCGGCGCCACCGCGCCTAGTCCGGTCCACCGTGTCTCGCCACGACTCCGCCGGGCGCCCCGCACCAACACGATAAGAAACACATCAAATAGCACCGCTCGATACATGAAAGCGTAATATCATAAATGAAACCTCATTAAGTCAAAACCTGTCAAATCAACAGAATAAACATCATAATCCTATTGACCAGGCTTGACCAAGTCCGACCGAGCCCGTTGCACCCTGCAACGACATGGTCCGAACCAACCAACCCAAACTCGACTTCCCCAAGCCGATGTCAATTACTCATCATACACATGGGTTGACCTCACATGGTCTCTCATATATTTTTAAAGTTACAAAATTGTGAAGCAGCGCTGCTGCAGAGGATAATTTGTTGAATTGTTGAGCGGAGAGTAGTTTGTGTGGGTTCGGGTTTCTAGCGACGTTTATAATTATTATGTTGTGCTTGTATGCTGTGGTTGTGTGCTGAGAGTTGTCTTATAGACTGGTGGTCTTGTCCCTGAGCGCTCTTGATCTCTGTTGTACTTTGCTTCGTCGGATTGAGGCAAGTAAACGTAGCGGTGGTTGCTACCGTTTAACCTGTTGTTCTTACTACTTTCAGTTTGCATTATTATCGTAATTTGATACAATTTCCATGATTGCATGATATTTTAATTGTGTAATTCTTGCTTAATGTTATAATGTTGATAATGAAATTAGCATGTGGTAGATGTGAGTATGTTGAGAGCGTGGTAATGCTCCTTGTGGATGGATTAATGTGATTAATGAATTTTCATATCATTCAATCATTCATGTCATATCATGTCCTATGTGTATGTGGATGTCGCCGCTTATAGCCACGACCGTACCGGTACAACGTCGTATATTGCCGAAATACGATGCATTGCACTTCCTGCCCTGGCAAGAGTAATGTGGAGCATAGCATTCATATGCATTGCATTGTGGAATGATCATTTGCATACATATGCAATATAATATGGTGAAGTTATGTTGTGGAATGTACAACTTAATAGTTGTAATGTGGAATTGGCTCTTGTGAGCTATTGACGGAATGAAGGTTGTGGTTGTGATCTTGGAATGTGGTCCGTCCCTTGTGTGAATGTGATGGTGACACAAAACTCTTTTCTCTTGCTTTAATTGTTTATAGTAATTGTGGATATGAGAAGTAATATAGTATTGAAGTAAGACATACATATGTTTTATTGCCTTTGGTAGTGGTAGTGGTTGAGGATTTAAAGTAGTCAATCATGAATTAATTTGTTAATGTTTTACCGTCATTGATAGTGAATTGAGGTCGAGAATATATACGTTGTTAATTGTGGAAGATTAAATGTTGTTGATTAATCTATTGTGGTTTGTGGAGGAATAAATGTTTCTTTTGCATTTAATACAGGATAAAATGATTGCATTCATATGCTAATTAAATCTGAAATTTAAGAGGTATGATTCATGAAAGTTTATGGTGGTTTAATATTTATGAACATAAATTGTAATTGTGGATGTATGGAATTATAATGATGATGTTTAAATTGCTTGTAGTTTGAATAACTTGTTAAACAGTTTGCTTGTGAGATTTTATCTCACTCTTGCTTCCCCCTCCCTACAGGTGGCCTTTGAGCATGCATTGGGAAGGGTAGAGCGGCACCGCACAGATGCACTTGTATTATAATCTTAATGCTGAGATAAAGTTGAAAGAAATCTAGTCTTTGTTTATCTATCTTATTGACAAATGTTTCTTCTTAGTAATGTTAAATTTGTGTACCGTTCGTATGTATATTTTGTTATAGTTGATTATGATTATTCAATTGTTATTGTTCTTTTTTCCTTAGTTGTTCGTATGTACCACGGAGTCATGGCGAGACTCGAGGTGACCGGACTAGACGCAGGTGGTGTTGAGGTATGAACGGTCGAGATGTGTCGAAGACGGCATGAACTCGAGGTTGTTGCGAGTCGTGGACGACAATGAGCGCGGAAGCTTCCCGAAAGGTGCAGGAGGGGCGAAATGGTGATTTCGCGAGGCTGCACAAGCGGGAGCGGGCTCCGTTCGGGTTTAGCCGGCGTAAACAACTAAGGAAAAAAGAACAATAACAATTGAATAATCATAATCAACTATAACAAAATATACATACGAACGGTACACAAATTTAACATTACTAAGAAGAAACATTTGTCAATAAGATAGATAAACAAAGACTAGATTTCTTTCAACTTTATCTCAGCATTAAGATTATAATACAAGTGCATCTGTAGGTGCCGCCTACCCTTCCCAATGCATGCTCAAAGGCCACCAGAGGGAGGGGAAGCAAGAGTGAGATAAAATATCGAAGCAAACAGTTTAACAAGTTATTCAAACTACAAGCAATTTAAACATCATCATTATAATTTCATACATCCACAATTACAATTTATGTTCATAATTATTAAACTACCATAAACTTTCATGAATCATACCTCTTAAATTTTAGATTTTAATTGGCACATGAATGCAATCATTTTATCCCGTATTAAATGCAAAAGAAACATTTAATCCTCCACAAACCACAATAGATTAATCATCAACATTTAATCTTCCACAATTAACAACGTTTATATTCTCAACCTCAATTCACTACCAAAGACGGTAAAGCATAAACAATTAAATCATGTTTGACTACTTTAAAACCTCATCCACTACCACTACCAAAGGCAATAAAACATATGTATATCTTACTTCAATACTTTATTACTTCTCATATCCACAATCACTATCAACAATTAATACAAGAAAAGAGTCTCATGCCACCATCACAATCCTTACCATACACAGAGGACGAATCCCGCTCCACAACCACAACCACAATCCTCATACCACAAATAGCTCACATGAGCCAATTTCACATTACAACTATGGAGTTGTACATTCCACAAATAATTTCACCACATTATATTGCATATGTATGCAAATGATCATTCCACAATGCAATGCATATGAATGCACATGAATGCTCATGCTATGCTCCACACTACTCTTGCCAGGGCAGGAAGTGCAGTGCATCGTATTTCGGCAATATACGATGCTTTCCGCGGGCGAAGAGGTGCGTCGTATTACGGCAATATACGACGTTGTACCAGCACGGTCGCGGCTATAAGCGGCGACATCCACATACAAAGGACATGATATGATATGAGTGATATGAATGATATGATAGTTCATTAATCACATTAATTCATCCGCAAGGAGCATTATCAGGCTCACAACATATCCACATCCACCACATGCTAATTTCATGATCAACATTATAACATTAAGCAAGAATTACACAATTAAAATATCATGCAATCATGGCAATTGTATCAAATTACGATAATAATGTAAACTGAAAGTAGTAGGAACAACAGGTTAAATGGTAGCAACCACCGCTACGTTTACTTGACTCAATCCGACGAAGCGAAGTACAGCAGAGATCAAGAGCGCTCAGGGACAAGACCACCTGTCCATAAGACAACTCTCAGCACACAACCACAACATACAAGCTCGACATAATAATTATAAACGTCGCTAGAAACCCAAACCCGCACAAAGTACTCTCCGCTCAACAATTCAACAAATTATCCTCTGCAGCAGTGCTACTTCATAATTTCGTATCTTTAAAAATATATACTGAAATACAACAAATGATACCTCTCTGGATTCATGACTTAAAAACCTACAATTTTCATGGAGAACACCTATTTTTATTTTAATCACAGCTAGGAGTAATTTAATGCTCAAAACAGAGGAAGAACTATGTTCTGGCAGATGGGACAGCAGTATTCAAACGCGTACCAACAACAGCACATAGGTCCAATAATTATGAAATTTATAAAGAAACTAGATATCTAAATTACCTATAACTTTCTCAACTATGTCCAAGATCGGAAAATTCGTTTACTATTTTTAAACTCCGGATTACCGTCGGACTGTACCAATCTGTCCCCCTGCCAGACAGCGGTATTGCCGACTCCGTATCTCCCAGATCCCACGGTAGAAAAATTTGCACAAAATACAGGATATGCATCTAGAAGTCCTATACAACTTCCCTTTTAGGAAGACCCACAGGAAAATTCGTTTTCTAGATCAAAACCGCGCGATAAGCTGCGCTGCGCAAATCAATCTGCAAATAGTTAGCATCAAAATTCTAATCGGGCAATTAATCTATTATCTACCATCAAATTCCGTACCAAGAACCCTAATTATTCCATAAAACAGAGGATTTGGGAGGGGGTACGGGCCCCCATTTGGGCTGGCTAGCCCACCCCTCCAGATAGCCCAAAATATCCAAATTAGTTGTTTTAATTTATTTTTTTAAGTTTTCACAATTATGCAATTTAAATTTTCACCTCCCGTGATTTACCAAAAAATCGGAAAACTCCGTGATTATTTTAAAAACTTACGCCGTAACAACGTTTGAGATATTACATTCTCTCCACCTAAAAAGGATTCGTCCTCGAATCTCGCTCCTCAACCCACAAGACGAAAGAACAATCAAGGAAAGAATAACCAAAGGATAGAACATCCCAAGGATAAAACATCCGAAGGGAACAACAACTACGGGTTCTCACCCGCCTCGAAGAATTCGAGTCCTTCTTCTACATTTGAACTTCACGCTCCCACGTCACCTCTTGCTTAGACTGATTCGTCAAGAGGGCCTCCACATCAACTCCGTCGAGTCCACGACATGCGCGGGACAACGCCGAGCACCCACAACTCTTCTGTCGGCTCTAAGCGGCCAACAGATCCTGTCTTTCTCGCAAAAATTCTCCGCCACAACTAACAAACCACTAACTAATACCATCCTTCTTATCAAAACATTTTCCTCTATTTATTATAATCGAGATAATACATTGTACCCCTTTAAGGAATCGACCACAGATTCCACTCATAACATTACTTGAAGCACAAACAATAGCTTTGCAAAAGGAACGCAACCAAAAGAGGAATAAAGGATTCTCAAGCAACACACTAGCAAACAACCTTCCTTCAAAGGACCACGATCCAAAACAAAGGATTCACAATAAAATCATTCACACTCTCCAAATAGACATTTGGAGAATCCACACTGCACAAACCAAGAGTGAAAATCACTCGACAAACCAATTCAATCATTTTCTTTTCGTAACTGGAAAAGAATACACCTCAACAAATAACAACTTAATTTTGCAGATGACTTCTGCCATAACACACAATTTAAACAAGAATCAAGACAACATATTACTGCTTGAGATATTATTAATTTCCCAATCCATTCCCTTTGGAAATTTAACTTCCTTGGTCCAAGGATTTTCGGAAACTCGCCCAACACACCAACTAGATGCCATACACCTCTTTAGAAGACTTTGCAACCCAAATTGATTACCCCTTTCTTGGAGAGGCAAAAAGAAGTAAATTTCAGCACAAATGATGATGTTACCATATGCAATAAACACAAGACCAGAAGAAATATCAATAAAATCTTGGACAACAAAAGATAAGATCACAACTGAAGGCACATGCCTCCTCAAGAAGAAAGCATCAAATCTCAACCAAAAAAATACAGTATTGCCATTTGACATCAAGAAGCTCTTATGCGGCGAATATATTGTCATTTGAGCTCAAGTAACTCTTATGCGATGAGAATAAGAAGTCAAACACACCTCAAAAAGAAATACACAACTTGACTTCAACCTCCAATACTTTTACCAAACTTTTCTTTTAACAAAGAGAACAACCTTCTTTGATGACGGTATTACCTTGACAGATCCAACAAAAGAGAATTAAAGACCACAACACATTAATCCCTTAAGAACTAATAAAAACTCCTGCTCAAAACAATTTCAGTTGCCACATAAGTCATGAGATCAAAAAGATCACATACGCAAATATCGAAACTTTTGATTTAAATAGTATCATGGAAGTCATCAAATTCTTTTATTTATAGAACATTCAGCATTATCATCACAACCACATACTAACCATCATGCTAACATCAGAATAATACATTCTTAACAGGCATCATTATATCCTCATACCCCTTCATAAACTTTTCCAAAAGAAATACAAGAAATCACTTCATCATATTTCTATTATCTGAATAAGGTTGCGACAACTTACTCTAGGAAATCCTAGTGCATAAGCCACCATAATAGAACAAAGCTCTTAAACAAGATGATACTAGAACATGGCAATCTCACAAAACATGCTAGTATAAATATCTTATTAGATTTCATATATTCAATTCTTATTGATGCTCAACTCTAATTTAGCACAAATTGATTGTACTCTAGTCATTACTAGCAATAATTGACTATTATTTTATCATAACAACATTCATGATACTAACTCCGTTTTACAATCATAAAACAATCATGAGCATAGATTCAGTATCCCACCATACGTTCAGAAATTAGAACGAAATAACTTTAAACTTTAATAATACCAGCTTTGTAAGGCAAGATTCCAAAAGTCAATACATCAACTGATGAGGACATCACTTCTTCGGATATACACAACACTCCTCCACTTGATATTCAAGGACCAATCACTAGAGCTCGCGCCCGACAATTGAATTTACATGTGAGCTCGTTCCTAAGTACTTCTTTTTGTTCATTTGAGAATCGATTACTACCTAATGATTTAATTATGATTAGGAACCATGGAGAGGATCAAGAAGTACTTGGAGAAGGGCTACGAGGCGCACGAGTCCAGCAAGGGTGGTCGAATCATGTTGGATGTCCAACTCAAGCCGACTTCGAATCCAATTCGGAGTCCAGGACCAGGCCGCACTAAAACGGACGCCCAGATCGCATCCGGACTCCGTTTTGGACGTTCCACATATGTATGGAAAGCTGAGAAGATAAGCTTTCCAATGGCTCTGGTCTCATATCAAAATTCCTTCTGAGTCAACGGGAATCGTTGAAACAAGTGGACGTCCAGAATCTGTCAGGGTGCTGCGACACCGTCTTTTGGGCCGTTCGGCTTTGTATCGTGTTGGAGTCCATTAAGGACGCGTCCAGGGGTTTTGCACGCCCCTTACTCCTTTATATACAGCCGCCACCCCCACCATTAGGGTTGGGTTTTTGCTTAGATTAATTCTGTCTTTGAACAGTTTCGCCGTCATCGGTTTGTGAAACCCCAATTTTCGAGTGCTTCATCAATATATCTGCAAATTTGGTTGTGTTCTTCCTTGTTCTTGCTTGTGTTCTTCGATTCGCAGGCGAGGATTAGCCTTCTTGGCAAGGTCAACCGGGCAGCGCACGGTTGATAACCTGAGGAGACGTGGTGCTGCGATTGCGGGGTTCGGAACGTGTCGTTCGTAAGCCGGATCGATTTGTGTCGCGCATCCACCAAATCGAACATACCCAGAACCTGTTGGAAGATCGGGACCCCGTTCCCATCACCTCTCTTCTATTCTTCAATTCTTCTCGCTCTGAGCATCCTCTCTGTCCCCTAAATACTTTTGTAACTTTCTCTGGCCAGGTGATCGACCGAGGAAGTCCAGCACCGAAGATCGCCGCCGACTGCAACACCCTCCCGTGGCCAGCCTTCCTGGGTATTCCCGAGCTAAGATCACTTCAGCCATTGAAAGCACCAAGCTCCATAGACCGTGAAACCACTCCCCTTTTCACCCAGGGACTGCCGGTGAGCCATTGCACCACCGCGAGGCCGAAGTTTCCCCTTCTGTCGCCAGCAGCCATCTTTGGCCCTCACTCTCCCCTCAACCCCGAAATAATTTCCCCACCTCCCCAAGGACCTTATTCCACCCTCCGATTCGGCTGGGAACCACCAGAGTTGCCGCACCGTTTTTCCTCCGCCGTTCTCTGTTTCTCCGGCGAGAGCTCAAGCGCGAGGAAGACGAAGAGACGTGGCCGCATCCATACCGCTTCTTCGATCGTTATCTTTTAAAGACGATCGTCAGATAACCTCGCTTCAAAGCCGTCCGATCTCACTTAAGTTCCACCTCCATAGCCGTCCGATCTGAGCCCCCTCCTCACCGCCGTCCGATCCCACTTATTCCGCACGATCGGAACCGCCCACTCCCGCTCCATCTCGGCCGAGCGTCGAGCCACGCGTCGGGCCAGCCCATTACTGTTCATCGGGTTTTTTGATTTTCTCAATTTCCAAAAATCCAGAAACTCTAAATAAATCCTAGAAAATCACACAAAATTCCAAAAAATCCCAAATTTCACCACAATATTCCTTTCATTTTTTTGAACCCATCTGTAAACTCCAATTTCCAAAATTCTTCTCCAGTAAAATCTAAAAATTCAAAGACCCCTTTTCATTTGATATTTTATGCAATTTATTTCTTTTTATTTTCCTTTATAGATTATTTTTGCCTTGCTTAATTAGAATTGAGCAGGACTTATATTGTTTTATATGTTTGCGTTAGTATCGGAAATCCCGGAGATCTCGGTGCAAGATCAAGATTCAGGAGTTGCAGCTTACGAGATCGCCGAAGTCGTCCAGTTTCACGGCAAGTCACAATTCTTTGATCATGTTGAATTCCATGTTCATTAAATTATGTTATTATGCTATTTGCATTACTGTTATTTGTAAAATGTTAATTTACGTAAAATAAAATGTTTAGGAATGACATATGATATAGATAATACCTGCCACCGATAAATGCCATGTTAAACTTGCAGCCATTTCATTGTTAACCCTAGTAGTACCTAAATTACTGAATTACTAATTGTAGGTTATATCTATTTCATTCAAATCTTTACACTGCTAAGGTTGCGGCCGTGGGCCTGTAGATTTGAAAAATCCGAAGTTAGGGTAGGGTGGTATGGGACACCGTACCCTAATTCAGTGGTGATGGTATACAGAGAGTTAGGGTAAGAATGTCGTGGGAAACCGTGAGACGGTCTTCGCCCACCGTTTACCCTGAGGTGGAGGTTGCGAACCTCACGAGAAAATATAAGGACTAAACCCTTGCGCTAAGAAAATGACATAGTGATCGCTCAACCATTGGTGTTGACGTGTCAACCCTGGTTTAGTAGCTGCTCAAATCCAAGTGGAGCCCTACATGGGAATTGGTATGTGGAATATAGAACCCATACGCAATAACGATGGGTCCCCATGCCTCGGGCTTGGCGTTCTGTTTTGGCCTACGGATACCCGAGGGTATGCGGATTCCGAACCTATCGGGTAGAGTATAAGCAAAGATCAGGCGTTGAAAAGACCGGGTTTCTTAACTCGACCATGAGGGTTAAGAATGCTTGTGGGTAAAGTTGAGCAACTCTGTAGAGTCAATTAATTGGTATTCGAATACGCCGTGCTCCCGGTTAATGGAGTTATGTCAATTGGGTGATTTCCAACTGCAAAGCTTAAGTAGTTTTCACAAGTATGTTTAACTTGATTAGTTGGTAAATCAAACTTTGAAAACCCCTGTGAATTAAGAAGTAGTCTTGTTTTGATCTTCTAAAGGATTTATTAAATAAAACTGCATCCACATAAGTAATAAACCAAATATACTCCCAACCTTTGTTGAATCGTGCAAATAGCTAAGATAGGATTCCATTGTGGCTTGTTGAGCTGGTTAGCTCACGACTTGTTGAACACATCGATGATCAAGATCTTTGGTGAGGGCTGCTCTGTTGAGGAAGCCCCTGAGGAGCTGATCCCCGATGAAGATCCGTGGTTTTAGGTCTCAGATGCGCTCAAGTTCCTGGAAGTTCTTTTGTGTTGTAATATATTTTGGGCTTGCAATGCCCGCTGCTGTAAAACTTGGTTGTTAGACCTTATCTTGTAATATATGTTGGTCTTTTGCTGTAAACTGCGATGGTATACTCTTGCGCGACGTTCCATAACTGTTCCTGCATGAATAGTTGCGGGACGCCGTGTCCTCACAAAGATCCCCAGCAACGGGTGTTACAAGAAGTGGTATCGAGCAGATTGCTTGACCGTAGGTTGAGACCTAAGGAAATTTAGGAAGCGATTTTATCGCAAAACCTAATTTAAATTCTAAAAAGAAGTTGATGAAAAATATAAGTATTACTGCTGTCTTGCTTCTCTCTTGTTGCTATCTTATCTGTCTTAGTTTAGTTCAGCTTAAATTTTACTTTTGCAAAATGTTTATTACTTTACTTGTCTAACTTCAAAATTTTCGTTTCGGCAGATGGTGCATTTCATCCACTCCCGTCCTGAGCGTATGGAGGGTTGGCCTTCCAAGCTTTGGGAGATGCAGCAATTTTTGGGAGCAGACGGCTGGCACACCCCTGTGTTTCACGCCGTTGGCTGTTTCCACGACCAGGAGAGGTACGAGTGGAAGGCATTGGTGACCTTGATCCCCTTGCCTATCCGCCCGGACCAGGAGCGGAGATTCGTTGCTCGCCGCATCAGCTAGGAGGACGCCCTGCAGGATGTGGCTAGGAAGGCCGCAATTTACCTGCGTGACTACTACGATCTGGAGTTGGCCGAGTCTCCTTTCGACTTGATCCCGCGATCGTTGGATGGCGGGAGGGCCTTTTTAGTGCCCCAGTTCCACGAGGGAGACGATCCCCGTCTGCCGGGGGTCGCCAACATCGTGGCCCAGCAGGAGCTCCAGTACGAGCGGGCCGTGAAGGAGTCACGGTCCCTTCAGCAGTAGCTGCGTGAGGCACGTCAGGAGGTACAGCAGCTTCGTCTCACCCTCGTCCGCCATGAGGCAGTCGAGGCAGGTGAGATGTCGGACTGCGGAGAGTCCCCGGTCGCCTCCTCGTGCGACTGCAGGCGATCTCACGAGGCGCAGCCGATCGCTAGGGAGTACCTTGCGTGGTTCGGCCCTGCAGCCCCTCGCGCCTTGCCAGCACTAGATGCTAGGGAGGAGTAGTTAGTATCCGTTAGTTTAGTCTGACCCTGTGTAATAGTGGTACTTTTGTACTGTAACGCAAGTTGTATCATGAACCCTAAGTGGTGTGTGTATACCACTTGCTTATTGTAAGCTTTATGTTAATTATCTTTTATGTTGTTTATCTAATTATCAGTACTCTCGTTGTCTTCAAAGCTTTCTTCTATCTCGTTCATCTTAATTCTTACCCTTTTCATCCTATACTTGCCTTGAAAATTCAAGTCTTACTTATCTATTCTTATTTACCAAAGCCGATGTAGAGTTAATCTCAAATTCCCAATTGGCAGACTTTCACAATGGACCCAACACAGCAGAGTGGGCAGACCAACAAGGTGGTGCACCGCCACGATCGACTACAATAGCAAGTGTGTTGGCTATGATAGAGCGAGCGATATTAGTCGAGCGTAATATGGCGTAATGTTAGAACAGCACACCAAACTTCTTGAACAGATTGCAACCAGATCCCCAGGTCAACAAGGCGGAAATAATGTCAATCGAGAAGGTGCCCCAATTACCTCTCGATGGGCTGATTTCCAGAAGACACGTCCACCAGTCTTTTCTACATCGGCTGATCCTCTAGCGGCGCAGAGGACCGGTCACCGGATGTAGAAAGGAAGCTACGAGACGATGCAAAGTGATGATAAAGAAAAAGTATTGTACGCTTCACATCAATTACAAGGCTCTGCATCGACATGGTGGATCAACTACCAACGTATACATCGAAATGAAGAAATCACATGGGAGGAATTCTCAAAAGCCTTCCGTAAAGCACATATTCCAGATGGAATCATTGAAGCTAAACGCCGAGAGTTTTTAGCACTTAAGCAAGGAAATAATACAGTAATGGAGTATTTACATCAGTTTAATCAGCTTTCAAGATTTGCTCCAAATGATGTTGACAATGAAGACAAGAAGATGGGAAAATTCAGAACTGGATTACAGAAGTCATTAAAGTTTCACATCTCCGCAATAAAATTCAAAGATCTATCTGAAATGGTAGATAGTCTTATCAGTTCTGAAGAAGCCAGAAATGAGAAAGAAGATTTTAAGAAACGCAAGGCAATGTATAAACCTCAATCATTTTCACATGGTGCTCGACGACAGCTTGTGATTCTTCCAAGAGCTCAATCAAATCAGTCACAACAAAACCAAGCCCCTCGACCACTATCTATTAAGTGCTTCACATGTGGTGGTAATCACCTAGCTAGTAATTGTCCGCGAAGGACAAATGCATGCTTCCATTGCGGAGAAATTGGTCATTTCAGAGATCAGTGTCCCAAGAAAAACCTGCCGTCAGAAGTAGCCAAGACACAAGTTTTCAATCAGCAGCAAGAGATGAAAACACAGACAGGCACCGGCACTGCAAGAGGAGGATTTTTACAGATAAAGCCAGCAGGACCTCAGTCACCGACCAGCATAGCAAACTACACAACAGCAGCGCAGGCGGAGGCGCTCAAGACCTACCTTCTTAGCGAGTCAACCATGTATCAGCTGAAGACGCAGCAGGAGCCAGCGACATCATTGCGGGTATGTTTCTAATCAATTCCATACCTGCACTGATTTTATTTGACCCTGGTGCAACACATTCTTTCATTTCAAAGAGTTTTGCTTCAAGAAATCAGTTGCCATCTGTTTCCTTGCCGAAACCTTATGTAGTCCAAACCCCTGGGATTAGAATGGAGTCCCATATAGGGTGTGGTGGACTTACTGTAAAAATACAGGGAATAGATTTTAAGGCAGATCTACTGCAGTTAGACATGACAGGGTTAGATGCCATTCTGGGTATGAATTGGCTAGCCAAGAATAAAGGTCAGGTAAACTGTGAGTCCAAGACAGTCATGTTAGTCGACCCGTATGACGACGGTAATGGTAAAAACAGATCGAGAATTGATAAAGAAAACCAAGAAGCATGTACTTAATGCATCGATTACACTTAATCAAGTACACTGGTGCATGAGTACCTGATGTATTTCGGTAAGAATTGCCCGAAGACCACCGATGACAAATAGAACTTGCTATAGAATTGATTCCAGGCACCAAGCCAATCGCCAAACATCAGTACAGAATGTCAGCAAGTGAATTAAAAGAACTCAAAAGACAACTGGATGAATTACAAGAAAAAGAATTTATTCAACCAAGTATTTCACCTTGGTCAGCCCCAGTATTATTTGTGAAAAAGAAAAGCGGAGAATTGAGAATGTGTGTTGATTATCGGGGATTGAATGCTGTCACAATCAAGAATAAATATCCATTACCAAGAATTGACGACTTGTTTGACCAACTCAGAGGAGCTAAAGTATTCTCCAAGATTGATCTACGTTCAGGTTATCACCAACTCAAGATCCGAAAACAAGATCGAGAAAAGACAGCTTTCACAACCAGATATGGATTGTTTGAATTCACAGTTGTGCCATTTGGTCTGACCAATGCACCAGCATATTTTATGAATCTTATGAACTTGGTGCATATGGACCAACTGGACCGATTTGTGATAGTCTTCATAGATGATATCCTGATTTACTCCAAAAGCGAAGAAGAACATAAACAACATTTGCATATGGCATTATCCAGACTCAGAGAACATCAGCTATAAGCCAAGTTTGAGAAATGCAGTTTTTGGTTAAAAGAAGTAGCTTTCTTAGGTCACATTATTTCAGAAGAAGGAGTTAAAGTTGATCCAGAGAAGATTGCAGCAGTCATGAAGTGGAACCAGCCCAAGACAGTGACTGAAGTGAGAAGTTTTCTTAGATTGGCGGGTTATTATCGCCGATTCATAGAAGGATTCTCAAAAATCTCTCGTCCACTCACTCAATTATTGAAGAAAGACAAGCCATTCATTTGGACAGATGCCTGTGAGAGGAGCTTTCAGATACTGAAGACCAAATTAACAACAACGCCAGTCTTGATTCTGCCAAACCCAGAAAAAGAATTCCAAATTTATTGTGATGCTTCGAAACAAGGCTTGGGATGCGTACTAATGCAAGATAGAAGGGTTATTGCTTATGCATCCAGACAGTTGAAGCCGCATGAAGAGAACTATCCAACGCACGATTTGGAGCTAGCAGCCGTAGTACATTCTCTCAAAATTTGGAGACACTACCTGCTAGGAAATCGTTGCGAAATATTTTCTGACCATAAGAGCTTGAAATACCTCTTCACTCAGCCAGAATTGAACATGAGGCAACGAAGATGGTTGGAATTAATCAAGGACTATGATGTGGAACTTCAGTACCACCCAGGCAAAGCAAATGTAGTTGCTGATGCCCTTAGACGAAAAACTCGTCAAAACAAAACCAAGGCAGTCGAATACCCTTCAGAATTACAAAGAGATATACAACGACTGAACTTAATCATAACAGAAGAAGGTGATGAAGCAGCACTAAAAATTCAACCTCTACTGACAGACCAAATCAAGACAGCACAAGAAGAAGATGAAGAAATTCAAGAACTTAAGAAGAAAATTCAAGAAGAAGGGTTGACAGATTATGCAATAGACGGACATGGAATTCTCATTTTCCGTGGTCGCTATTGCATCCCCAACAAGAAGGAGTTGAGAGAATTGATCCTAGCTGAGGCTCACTCCTCTCAATTTTTGATTCATCCAGGAAGCACCAAGATGTACCAAGACCTGAAAAAGAGATATTGGTGGAAGACAATGAAGAAAGAAGTAGCAGAATATGTAGCAAAATGTGATGTCTGTCAACAAATCAAAATAGACCATCAGAAGCCCTCAGGGTTACTACAGCCTTTACCAATTCCTGAATGGAAATGGGACAGTATCGGCATGGACTTCATCACTGGACTTCCCAAAACTCGTGAAGGATTTGATGCTATTTGGGTTATCGTTGATAGATTAACCAAAGTGGCTCATTTCCTCCCAATCAAGCAAACTTATGGGAAGGATAAACTCGCCGAGTTGTATTTAACAAAGATTGTGACGCTCCATGGAGTTCCTAAAAGAATTGTTTCAGATAGAGGAGCACAATTTACATCCAAGTTCTGGAAAAAGTTACATGAAGCTATGGGTACTGACCTGAATTTCAGCACAGCATATCACCCACAAACAGGTGGTCAGACAGAAAGAACAAACCAAATTTTAGAAGATATGTTGAGAGCTTGCACTATTGTATACGGAGCAGCATGGAACACATGCCTACCATTTGCTCAGTTTTCATACAACAATAGCTACCAAGCCAGCATTAAAATGGCCCCATTTGAAGCATTGTACGGCAGAAAATGCAGAACACCTTTGAATTGGTCAGAAACCGGAGAACGCCAACTTGTAGGTCCTCAAATTGTTCAAGATTCAGAAGCTCATGTCAAAATTATCAGAGACAGATTAAAGATTGCACAAGACCGACAGAAGAGTTACGCTGACAACCGCAGGAAAGATTTAAGCTTTGAAGTTGGAGACTTTGTTTATATCAAAGTCACCCCATTCAAAATCGTCAAGAGATTTCAAGTCAAAGGGAAATTAGCTCCGAGATATGTGGGACCTTTTCAAATAATTGAAAGAGTTGGAGAAGTAGCGTATAAAGTACAGCTTCCACCCAACTTATCCAGAATACACAATGTATTCCACATATCCCAACTTCGGAAATGCCTACGACAACCTACAGATGCAGTACCATTGTCAGACATTGAGTTACAGAACGATTGGACCTATCCAGAAGAACCATTACAGATACTCGAGACGTCAGAGAGGCAGCTCAGAAATAGAAATGTCAAATTCTACAGAATACAGTGGAAGAATCATACAGCTGATGAGTCTACTTGGGAAAGAGAATCAGACTTACAGCGGGATTTCCCTAACTTACTCCCTGGACCAGTTGAATCTCGGGGTCGAGATTCCTTTAAGGGGGGTAGGTTGAAAGACACCAAAATTTCAAACCAAAATTTTTCCTAAATTTTTCCTGAATTTTTTTGTGAATTTTTGAAAACTTTCCCAATTTGGAAATTTTCGGCTCTTTCCGCTTTCTCTTTCGGGCCGAGCCGTCTTCTTCACCGGCGCCTTTCCTCTTTTCCGCTTCCTCTTTCCTCGCGCCTCCTCCGCTCCCGCCTCTCTTTGCACGGCGCCCTCGCCCGCCTTGGGGACAGCCGCCGCATGATCGCCCGCCTCGCCGCAACCCGGTCCGAAACCGGGTGTGCCTCCCTCTCACGTGTCGCCCGACACGCCCTGCAAACCGCTTGCCGCCTCGGTCGCCTCGCTCCCTCGCCCGACTCGCCCGGCTCGCCCTAGCAACACCGCGCGCCACCGGGAGTGCTGCCCTCGCGCCACGTCTCGGGGTGACTCAGCTGCTCGGTCACTTCGGGACCCCACCCGCCAGTCGCCGCAGCTCCTCCCCTCTCCGCGCGGACGCGCCCAGCTGCATTGCCGTTCTCCGCCCCGCACGTTTTTCACCCCGCACTTTACTCCTTTCTGCTCCCTGTCTCATCCCAGTCACTCAGTGGACTCGTGTCACACTCTCCCCGCCCGCAGACGCCACGACACCCTTCCCCTTTTTCCTCTTTTCCTTCTCCCTCCGCCGAAGGAACTCGGTCACTCGTCGCCACCCACACTCCCGCACTCCAGAGCTCCTTCCACCCTTCCATTAGCCTCCCACCACCCTCAGCATTCTCCAAGAGCCACCGATTGAATCGCCATCGTCTCCAGCTCCAGCATTGCTCTCCCCTGAGCCGGCGACCTCCATAGGGCAATCTTCGGCTCCTCTCTTCTATTCTTCAATTCTTCTCGCTCTGAGCATCCTCTCTGTCCCCTGAATACTTTTGTAACTTTCTCTGGCCAGGTGATCGACTGAGGAAGTCCAGCACCGAAGATCGTCGCCGACTGCAACACCCTCCCGTGGCCAGCCTTCCTGGGTATTCCCGAGCTAAGATCACTTCAGCCATTGAAAGCACCAAGCTCCATAAACCGTGAAACCACTCCCCTTTTCACCCAGGGACCGCCGGTGAGCCATTGTACCACCGCGAGGCCGAAGTTTCCCCTTCTGTCGCCAGCAGCCATCTTTGGCCCTCACTCTCCCCTCAACCCCGAAATAATTTCCCCACCTCCCCAAGGACCTTATTCCACCCTCCGATTCGGCTGGGAACCACCAGAGTTGCCGCACCGTTTTTCCTCCGCCGTTCTCTGTTTCTCCGGCGAGAGCTCAAGCGCGAGGAAGACGAAGAGACGTGGCCGCATCCCCATCGCTTCTCCGATCGTTATCTTTTAAAGACGATCGTCGGATAACCTCGCTTCAAAGCCGTCCGATCTCACTTAAGTTCCACCTCCATAGCCGTCCGATCTGAGCCCCCTCCTCACCGCCGTCCGATCCCACTTATTCCGCACGATCGGAACCGCCCATTCCCGCTCCATCTCGGCCGAGCGTCAAGCCACGCGTCGGCCATCGGGTCGGGAGGAGCGCGCACACGCGCTGGGCTGCAGCCGCTCGCCCGTGGGCCGCACTGGCCTTCGGCCGTGCAGGCCGCACAGTGCCGGGCTGCACTGTTGCAGTCGGGCCAGCCCGTTACTGTTCATCGGGTTTTCTGATTTTCTCAATTTCCAAAAATCCAGAAACTCTAAATAAATCCTAGAAAATCACAGAAAATTCCAAAAATTTCCAAATTTCACCACAATATTCCTTTCATTTTTCTGAACCCATCTGTAAACTCCAATTTCCAAAATTCTTCTCCAGTAAAATCTAAAAATTCAAAGACCCCTTTTCATTTGATGTTTTATGCAATTTATTTCTTTTTATTTTCCTTTATAGATTATTTTTGCCTTGCTTAATTAGAATTGAGCAGGACTTATATTGTTTTATATGTTTGCGTTAGTATCGGAAATCCCGGAGATCTCGGTGCAAGATCAAGATTCAGGAGTTGCAGCTTACGAGATCGCCGAAGTCGTCCAGTTTCACGGCAAGTCACAATTCTTTGATCAATATAATATAGATAATACCTGCCACCGATAAATGCCATGTTAAACTTGCAGCCATTTCATTGTTAACCCTAGTAGTACCTAAATTACTGAATTACTAATTGTAGGTTATATCTATTTCATTCAAATCTTTACACTGCTAAGGTTGCGGCCGTGGGCCTGTAGATTTGAAAAATCCGAAGTTAGGGTAGGGTGGTATGGGACACCGTACCCTAATTCAGTGGTGATGGTATACAGAGAGTTAGGGTAAGAATGTCGTGGGAAACCGTGAGACGGTCTTCGCCCACCGTTTACCCTGAGGTGGAGGTTGCGAACCTCACGAGAAAATATAAGGACTAAACCCTTGCGCTAAGAAAATGACATAGTGATCGCTCAACCATTGGTGTTGACGTGTCAACCCTGGTTTAGTAGCTGCTCAAATCCAAGTGGAGCCCTACATGGGAATTGGTATGTGGAATATAGAACCCATACGCAATAACGATGGGTCCCCATGCCTCGGGCTTGGCGTTCCGTTTTGGCCTACGGATACCCGAGGGTATGCGGATTCCGAACCTATCGGGTAGAGTATAAGCAAAGATCTGGGCAGTGAAAAGACCAGGTTTCTTAACTCGGTCATGAGGGTTAAGAATGCTTGTGGGTAAAGTTGAGCAACTCTGCAGAGTCAATTAATTGGTATTCGAATACGCCGTGCTCCCGGTTAATGGAGTTATGTCAATTGGGTGATTTCCAACTGCAAAGCTCAAGTAGTTTTCATAAGTATGTTTAACTTGATTAGTTGGTAAATCAAACTTTGAAAACCCCTGTGAATTAAGAAGTAGTCTTGTTTTGATCTTCCAAAGGATTTATTAAATAAAACTGCATCCACATAAGTAATAAACCAAATATACTCCCAACCTTTGTTGAATCGTGCAAATAGCTAAGATAGGATTCCATTGTGGCTTGTTGAGCTGGTTAGCTCACGGCTTGTTTAACACATCAGATGATCAAGATGCTGGTGAGGGCTGCTCTGTTGAGGAAGCCCCTGAGGAGCTGATCCCCGATGAAGATCCGTGGTTTAACACATCATATTTAATTAGCATATGAATGCAGTCATTTTATCCACAATAAATGCATATGAATGCTTTATGCTATGCTCCACATCACTCTTTCCCGGTGGGATTTGAGGTGCAACGTATTACGTCAATATACGTTGCTCGCACCGAGATAAGAGGTGCATCGTATTACGGCAATATACGATGTTGTACCGGTACGGTCGCGGCTATGTGCGGCGACATCCACATATGCATATGACATGCTATGATATGGTATGAATGATATGATAATCATAAATCACATTAATCCATCCTCAAAGGAGCATCATCATGCTCACAACATATCCACATCCACCACATGTTATTTTCATATTCCACATTATAACATTAAGCAAGACTTCCACATGTCTACTAGCAGTTTATAAACATATCAGTGGATCAATACTTGCTACCATCTTCACAATTAAAATATCATGTAATCATGGTATAATGTATCAAATTACGATAATAATGTAAACTGAAAGTAGAAGGAATAACAAGTTAAACGGTAGCAACCATCGCTACGTTTACTGCCTCAATCCGACGAAGCGAATAAAATCAAGAGCGCTCAGGGACAAAACCACCTGTCCAAAAGGCATCTCTCAGCACAAAGCCACAGCATACAAACACGACATAATACTTAAAAACGTCGCTAGAAACCCGAACCCGCACAATCTCCTCTCCGCTCAACAATTCAACAAACTTCTCACTACAACAGCGCTGCTTAACAATTTCGTATCTTTAAAAATATTGATCCAATTATAGCAAACGATACCTCTCTGGATTCATCACTTAAAAGCCTACATTTTTCATGTAGAACACATATTTTTATTTTGAACATAGCTAGGTGTAATTTCATACCCAAAACAGGAGAAGATCTCTGTTCTGGCAGACGGGATAGCAACATTCAAATGCGTCCCAGCAATAGTACAGGGGTCTAAAAATTCTGAATTTTCTACGGCAGCTAGATTACCAGATTATATACAACTTTTTCAATTACAGCTATGATCATAAAAATAATTTACTACCTCAAATTCACTGATTAATATCGGTATGTACCAATCTGCTCGTCTGACGAACAACAGTATTCCCGACCCCATAACTCCCAGATTCCACGGCCCAAAATTACAAACAAAATACAGGAGATGTGTCTGGAAGTCCTCTACAACTTTCCTCTTGGGAGGGTTCACAGAAAAAATCGTTTACTAGGTTAAAACTACGCGATCAGCTGCGTTGCGTGAATTAATCTACAGGCAGACAGCATGTAATCTCTAATCGGGCAATTAATTGTTCATAAAAATAGATGGTTTGGGATGGGGAAAAATTATCTAGATGAAGAATTATCCCACTTTTTCCTCCTCTTCGTCTTCTCCTTCCTTCTTCTCTTTCCTTCTCCTTTCTTCTCCTCCAACGGCAGCAGCACTTGGGGCACCAATTCTTGGATGGGGGCGGCCACAAAGGGGGAGAAAAGGGAGGAGGGTGGAGGCTGGGTGTGGGGAAAAGGGGAGAGGGTGGGGTCTAGGGTTAAATGAGGGAGAGGGGTGGGGTGGTGCGCCCGCCCCCTTGGGCCTTGGCCCAAGGGTGGTTGACCCACTCCCCAGGCAGCCCAAACTGAATTTTAAAAATAATTTTTAATATATTTTATTCCTTTTCCAATCTTCTACAATTTTTATTTTTTCCTTCCCGCGATTTGCTGAAAAACCGGCGACTTCGCGATTGTTTTAAAAACTAACGTCGTAACGACGTTCAGGATATTACACCCCCCGAGCACCCCCGTTCCTCCCTCCACCTCCCTCCGCCCTCAATTTCTCCTCTCAGCCGCCCGAGCTCCCCCGCGCCATGTCTTCTCTCTCTGAGCACCGCCGATAACTCCAGCGAGAAATCGCCGTCGCCTCGGCCGCCCTCGAGCTCCGTCGTCTCCCTCTTCGGCTTCACCACGCCCGTGCGCACCTCGGAGACCCCTCGACCGAAGCTCCTCGCCAGAGTCGCCGCCACGGGAGACCCGAGCCGCCTCGCCACCCCCTCGTCGACGGCCACCACCACTCACCGCCGAGATCCGAGACAAGGTGAAACCGACTCTCCTCACTCTCCTCTCCCTCCTCCGCCCCTCACCACCGGTCGCCGTGCGCCAGAGTGCCGCCTCCGGCCGGCACTGCCCCATGCCTGCGTGGCAGCCATGTGGCGCCACGTCCCCACCACCTCAGCACCTCCCTGCCCCGTCAACGCCACCCGAGCCCCCGTGCCACCTCGGCCATCACCCCCTTCCATGGCCTTGGTCCATAGACCTGGGGCCCACACGTCAATGACTTGTCCGAAAATCCCTCAGGGCTGATGTCATTGCTGGCGTCATAATCCAGATTTTTCAATAGAAAAACAATTCGACCGAAAAGAAATTCATTGCTGACGTCATAATCCCATATTTTTCTTTAGAAAAATAATTCCCAAAAATCCAGTTTTCCTTTTTCTCTGATTTTAAACTTCCAAGAGCCCGTTCTTCTTCATCCTAACTCCGATTAGCCCATTAAAATTTCTAAATTCATCAAAAATTCCAAAGTATCCAGTTCTGCCATCCTTTTAAATATTTGAAATTTATTTGATATTTTAAAAATGAAATTTCAAATTTCAATACCCAGTTCATTTTCAAAACTTCAGTTCCATTCCAAATTTTCTGTGCACTTCCAAAATTCAAATTCAAACCTTGTAAATACTTCATAAAATCTATTCTATATTTTTCTGGGTTCAAATATTTTTCCAGTAACTTCTTTTATATCCAATCTTCCAGATATTCATTCTCCCTCGTATGAACCCCGAATCCGTTGAAACTTTCTCCTAAATCCGTATAAAATTATAAAGTTTCTTCCAGTATATATTTTGTATTTGTAATTTTATTTGTATTTATTTTCTCGTTTGTTTTGTCGCTTCACACGTAGAACCCGACGTCGTCGAAGAATTCGCAGACCCGCAGCAAGAAAGTCAAGATATCGCACACGAAGGCAAGTCTCCTTTGAACATTTTGTACCTATGTTTGAGAAATGCTTTTATTATTTTAAATTTAATACATTTGCTATGTTACACAAAATGATAATTTCTGTATTAAGGTATTAGTTAATCCAATTATTGTTATGTCCTCGATTGAAATTGAATGCCATGTACCTTTGCAACCTTAGGAGTTCCTTTGTCTCAATAATTAGGTTATTATAATTCTTTGCTAAATATTAGAACGATAGTAAATGTTTAGTCCAGCTATTCAACCTTTGTAACCTGGGAATGAAAAATTATATTTCATTGAACTAGTCTTTGTATTCAGAAATTTAGTGGCGATTGGTGTTGCCACTATTCTTTTAAAATAAAATAAAATGTGAGAGTTGGTTTGGACTTGGGCGGACGGTAAGGTTGGATTGGTGCGGATTTAGCATGAGAACTTGTAAAGTGTATGTTCCACCCTAGTTAATTAAGGACCGACTATTGTGATTGTCCAAATTGAGCACTACCGTACAACCACATATCTATATGGGATACGACCTAGCTGATTAACTTACGATAGTCTAGTTTAGGTACCACCAGTGGAAAGTGGGTGCTAGGGACTTATTGGTTATTCACAGTGAGGGACAGTGATTTACTGTACTCATATGGCGCAAGAGGGGGCTTCTGTCTGGGTGGATTTAACTTACAATAGTCTAGTTTACGTACTCATTTTCCTCAACGTCAGCCATGTTTCCGGCATTGACGTCCTCATCGGCAGGAACAAACATACCAGACCTTGACCTTCCGCCAGATGGCGTAGCCCTGAGCCTGGGTGTAGGTCTCCATCCGACTCTTCCAGAAGGGATAGTCCATCCCATCGAAGTGTTGGTGATATGCCCTAGAGGCAACATGGAGATGTTGAATATATCACATACTATGTTTATGATACATTACTTTGTTCCTTGAAATAGACATTATCATTATTGATCAATGAGTATGTGACTTATTCATGAGACTCTTAATGCCAAAATGTTGCTATTTCTAAATGATCCCTGATTATATTTCATATGAGGAACAAATATGATTCAAAGATCAGCATATGTATTGATTGATGATCATGTCTCGTGTATCATGGTATGGAGATACCAAATCAATAATATGGACATGTGTTAGAGAACATATGTTGGATAGACCCGCCATGAGACACTGCAGAGATTCCATGTGTCATCGTTGGTCTCAAGTAGTGTTTATGTGGAATCCTTAGACTTGAGATCATCATGGTTCCCAAGATGCGTAGTAACTTACTTTGGGACTACTAAACACTACTCCGTGGCGGGTAGTCATAAAAGTAGTCTTTGGGTTTGCCATGAAACATGTAGTGGGATGTGAATAATCAAGATAGAATTTGCCCTCCTTATGGGAGAGATATCTACGGCCCCTCGATGTAATGGATTATGAAAGTGCATGGCCATGCCAAGGTGATTGAGGAGTCAATCACGAGTTTATAATCCATCACGGAATCGAGAGTGATTGAGCTATTAAGAGGATGACATAGGTCTCGCCTTGAGCTTAATCTATATCGTGAGGCAAAGGGATTAGTACATGAGAATATTACGAGTTCACCGATATGATCTTTACGTATACTTTGGGGTTAATATGTCTTACTAGAGGCCGCTATTAACACGGTGACCGGAAAGTTGTTTCTGGGTCGCGACCAAGTATACGTGAACCTCTGTGTCGCACACTTAACGGGTTGGAACACTAATTCGAATGTGATTCGGATATGGGCTCAATTCGGATAGAGATCCGGATAGACTCCTATTGGGCCTCGGTCCACGAGGCCCAAGTGAGGAGGTCTATATATATGGAGGCGAGGGCCGAGGAACGATCCGATAATCCCGAGCTAAACCACGCCGCCACCTCCCGAGCCAAACCCTAGCTGCTCATGAGTCTTTGGTACACTCGCGATCGGCGTTCCCATCCCGGACGTGTGGATACCGGTGGGGCGCTGCTCGTTGCGGCGTTGATCGGCATCAACAACCTCTGATTGGATCTGCTCGTGGTGTGGTTGATCGCGTGGAGGAGACGATCGGTTCGGGACGATCGACTACTTCCACTACTACCTCGACGCGTGGTTGGATCGGCTTCTCCAACTCTTCTTCATTGCTGCTGCCGTCTAGTGGTAACGATCCATGATCCCTCCTTAAGCATGATGTTCTTGTGTGCGCGGTAGAAAAGTTTTGTTTTCTGCTATCGTAGCCTTCACGCAATCTATTACGAAGATCGGGGGCTTGGTCGAGTACTTATCTGTCGCCATGGCTCTAGAGACTGGTTAAGATCTATTAAGAAGAGCTAACCAGCTCTGATACCAATTGTAGGATCGAAAATGGCAACAGAAAGGGTGAATGTTGCTTTCAAAAATCCCCCTAAGTATCCACTTAAAAACTTTTCTCCGATAGCACCAGACGCTATGAAGAAAGAGTTATGTTCACTGGAAACTTAAGCACACAGAAAAGAAAGCGAAAGAAAAAAATCACAAACGAGAAAGAGATATGCAGAGGACAGCCTTGCTACCCTGTCTGTTTGCTATCAAGAGAACAGCCGGACTGCCGTTTGCTTTGCCGGTCTAACCATAATAAGACAAGCTGTCTGATGAAGAAATAGGAAAGAAAGCCTTTTGTTGACTAGCGCTCACGAAAAGGAAATGATTCAGTGAAAAATTGAACTGCAAGCATGAGTCTGAAATGAATCAAGATGGACTGTACTTGCCGAACATACTAAAGAAGCTCCACGTGCCGGACAGATAAACACAAAGAGGCAGCGCTGAAAACTAACAAAAGAAAATAAGACAAGAAACAACAAGTACAGACAAGGAAACTGAACTGGCCGAATGAACTTTTTCTGGTGACTACTCGGACTAGAAACTGAACAAAAGAATTGGAGACAAGCTGCAGGACTGACCGAAAACAGCAAAGAAGAAGTAAACTTGATTTTTACTGCTGGTCAAGTGCTATCTTTGCTGCTGAGAGCTAAAGGTAAATCGGAAGTTTTATGGACTGTTTTAGCCAAACAAAAACTGCCGCATAATGAAGAAAAGGCTGCCGAAAATACTAAAGTAGAGAAACGTGCTTTGTTTAATTTCCTTCACAAGGCTGTTCACTAGAGAGAGAGCCAACCGATTGCAGCCAGAACATATACTGCAGAGAACAGCCGAGACTAGGAATAGACAAGATGATATTCTCGGAATGACCGGCAAGAGGACTTCAACCAAATCACCCGAACCCAATTAAATCTGACAATCACTGAGTCATTGAAGACTTAACATTCAGAACCAAAAGAAGTATGACAGGGTCAAAAACTAAAAGATGAAGCATACAACTCTGAGAGACTAAACTGAGAAGAAACACAAACATGAGCAGGATAGCACTCATAGATTGTCACGGAAACAAACATGGAATGAACAAAGACAATCCAAACGAAAGCAAATCACCAAAACATCTCAAATACGTGAGTTCTCAGATCAATACATTCCCATACGCAATTGAATACAGGATAAACTCACACGCAAAGAAAACACAATAAACTACTGCTGCCTACAACACACAAATCATGCAGACATGGAGAGCACAAATGGAACTTTCACACACTCTCTCTCAAAAATGGAAGCACACACATGGAGAGCACACCTAAAAACCCTCGTGGAGAGAAAAGAAACCCTAACTCTCAACTTGCACTCATGCCTCTCCCTCTCCTTTTATAGTGACCACTAATGGGTTCACAACAACACTTTACCTATTAGTGCCAACAACCCTATTGCTTTATCCACTAACTCGAACCGAATCCGCTTCTGCTTTTGCAGTCTTGCGCTTTTCCCAAAACGCCCCTGCTGCACCTTCCGGGAAGCTTCCTCATTCCTTGTTGTACACGCCTGTGTCTAGTCCGGTCATCCCGTGCCTCACCACGACCTCGCCTCAAAGTCCTGCAGCCATCACAGACAAGAAAACATATCACATAGTACCGCTCGAGATAATGAAATCAACAATAGCATTAGGAGATACTCACGTACTAACCACTCGAATCAAACTCAAACTTTCAGGACACGCGTCAATTACTCATCACAAACATGAGAGCACCTCTCACATGGTCTTTCAACACCTATTTAGCCGGCATCATCTCCAGTGCCCCCTCTATCAACCATCTTCCCCACTGGGAGCGCAGCCAAAAAATAGACACATGGGAGGCGGACAAATGTAACTATCTTTTTATACTATATTCTTGACAAAAAGCAGTGTAATTGTAACAATATATTTGTCTATCATATATGATCTAGGTGCTAATATCATAATAATTTACAGCTACATAAAGAAAATCAAGATGTAGACAAATAAAAGATAACAGAAGTAGCATACATGCAACAAATATATGTACTATTGGCGTAATGTAGATGCCTGGAGAAGGCTATAGACATGTGTTTAATCTTTTGGCATAAAAGATTAAGCGGGTGGAAAAAAAAATTTTGGCAGCATGGGGATCTCCTGGCTCCCCTGGTCTCCCCCTCCCCGGCCACTATTCCCTACTACCCCTCTAGCGTCTCCCTGCCTATACTCCTCCCCCACCCTGATGGCCCAACCACCACACATTTCGGCACCGCCGTCGTGCTGCCTACCCCTTTTGAATCCCTTTCGAAAGCTTTCAACTGAAAAAAAAATCAAACTTTCAACCTCGTTTTTCTGCACTTTAACCATACAATTTCACCTTTTAACTCATATTCAATTACCTCAACCGGAAAAATTCAACTTTTATCCCAAAATTTAGAACTGTCAACTAAAAAAAATACGAAAACTCAGCTTGATTTCATTCCTTCTCCTTAAGAAACGAACTTTTCAACACAAAATTTCCACATCCAAAACTAGAGGATGTTACAAACTCAGCTGCCTTAACGGAAGCATCAGATTCGTATGGCTCAGGCGTTGTGTCAAAGTTAGCAAGTCTATTCTCCAAAAGAAAAAAGGGAATAAAAAGAAGATAGTATCGGTCTTATTCCATAAATTTGACCTTCCAAGCAGAGAACACTGAGATTGAAGGCGTGGCCCTTTATGTTCTTTTTTTGCTAACCAAACTGACCACAAAACTGCAGTAAAAAGAGCTTTCCTGCTTTGCTATTTTCAATGTACTTTTTGGATGGACAACGAACCAACAGAAGGCCCTCTGGCCTGCAGTGTCCAGCTGAGTACATGTGATCGAATTCAAAGAATTAGTCAAACTGGCAGTGACATTGCGCAATCTATGAAATTGGAAAGGTGTCCAGAAGTTTCGACGTGGGAATTGCCGATTGAACGCTCGCATTGTCAATGGAAAACTCAATTGTATACCGTATTGAACATTGCCTGTGTCACCATCCCTGATAAATTTTTGGAATAACAGGAAGCACAATATTATTCGCAGTATTACAATAACATGAGTTTGGAAGTAATGCACTCCAGACTCATGTATCCAGGAGGTCAACAGTAGTGACAACCCAGCTAATATACATAGTAAAACATCATTGCAATATTACGAGCTTTTATTTTACAGAACTATGATATCAAGGAGTACTTCGTCGCACTAACTGCATTTCATCCTCCTTCTGAAGCCATTCCACGATTGAGCCCTGTAGCCTGTCAGGTGCGTGTGCAACCCACAGATTGAGGAAGTCTGTGAACCATCCCTGGATCTTCATCAAGCCTGTCTTCTCAACCTGAAGGTATACAGTGCCATGTTTCGACTTCCAGAGCATCTGATACGTCGTCGCTTCAGCCTTCTGGTAAAGCCAATATATTGCCTTTGGCAGCATGACCTCATCCAACTGTTCTAGGCTAATATTTGTGTGCATGCCACTCTGCTCTTCGCCATCGATTAACTCGATCACAGAACTCTCAACAGTAGGCATCGGGTCTTCTGAAGAGCCATGCGGTGACAAGAGGAGCCCAAGTTTAAGATGTGGAAATTCTTTTAAACAACCCGTTTCTTCTTGGACGATTGTACTCCTCTGCATGTTGTACTTTGTCAGTGGGATGTGGCATTGCAAGGACACTTCAATAAGTGGTTCTAGAGAAAAATCTGATAGCTTTAGTGTGCTTGCTTTGCTGCTACAAGACTTGGGCTCATGTTGCTTGCAGCAGTGTGGGTTTGGGCGAAACCACTGAGTCGCAGTGCTATGAATATTGTTTGAGTGTTCTTTGTCACTAGAATCAACATATGGCACCCAGGTGAAGTCCTGCGTTGGCAGCTGTGCGAGTTGTTTCCTAACAACTTCAGTCGCGGACTTGAAGTGAGGGGTGAACAACTTTAAGCACTTGATGGTGATTCCAACTATGTCCGTACTTTCCGAAAGCCGTAGAGTCAAACTTAGATACAAATTTTTTTCTGGCGCCTCGTCATCTTCGTAAACAAAGACAAGATTAGCCTCCAACCCACGGTCTTCGAAGCTAATGGGGCGGACACAGAACAGATTGTAGTGGCTTCCCCAAACAATTCTATATCGTAACTCTTCGCCTGCTAGAAGGTGCCCAATGAGAGGATCGAAGAACATGTACTGCCGCAGTGCGCCGCCAAGCTCCACGAACCTCAGGAACTCACCAGCGCCGTCTGCGAACCGCTCGAACCTTCGAATGACAGAGCTACTCGAGTTGCTTTTGTTATCGCGTTCCAAGAATGAGGAGACGAACGACTTGGTGGCATGAGCTAGCCGTCTAGGGAAGGAGGAGTTCCTTACCTCCCGGTCCTTTTCCTCGTCTTCCACAACACGCTGCTTGTGCTTGTGCAGCGTCTCCTCACACTCTTCAGCTGCACGCTTCAGCTTCTTACGCCAACGTAAAAGCGACGGGTGGTTGATCTGCCACTTGTTGGATGTATCAAGAACAGCCTCTAGCTTGATGTGCGCCATCTCTAATCTCTCGATGTTCTCCTCATCTGATTTGCATCCGTGCTTGTCAATCAAACCGGATACGATTTGGCTCGTTATCTCGTCGGCAAGCGCAGAGGCGACCTTCTCCGCCATAAATGAGGATCCAACCACTTGTGGGATTCCTGCAGAGGAGAAAGTAATTTATGATACAGAGAGGATGATTTCAGCTGGGTAGATGATGACTTTAGAGAAGAAATACAAGAACGAAGCTGTAGTAATGGGTTGGTAAAATCTTTCTTTTCATAAGCCAAGACTGAGCGAAGCTGTAGTAAGAACGTACGAGTGGTTGAATTTCATGAAAGTTGTGGAGAGAAGTAGAACGTAGAGGAAGGGGATGGAGATAGTGATGTCCAAGAAATAGCGAGGAAACTACCGAATCAACGAGAGCCTGTTCGGCGAGACTTTGCTTGTGGAGAGAAGTAGAACGTAGAGGAAGGGGATGGAGATAGTGATGCCCAAGAAATAGCAGGGAAACTACCGAGTCAACGACAGAGCCTGTTCGGCCAGATTAGTACAGATTAGTGGACTTGGATTGCTATCAATTCAGTTAGCAAAAAAGGAGTAGATTTTTTTATAAATGAATAAATTCTCCACTTTCTTTTTTCTTTTGACTGATTCGTTTTTGTGAAAACGAAATGGTTTGAGCTGAACTACAACCTGTAAATTCCCATACTAAACGCCACCTAGGTAGCGAAATCAATGACACCATTAAAAGAGAGCTTTTTTACAATACCTTAAAATAAATATGAGTCATTCAATCTTTATGATCTAATAATTTAGATTAGTTAGGATTTAGTTATACTACCTATCATAATATTAATAGTAGAATATTTAAAAGAATAGAATTCTAAACAAAATATCCTGGCTTATTGTCCATCTGTGCCACCGCCGTCCTTGGAGCACTTTATGGGCCCTGGCACACCTCGGCATCTACCTCTTCTTTCTATTCTTTTTCGATGATCGATTGAATATACAACACAATGATAGGAGCACTTTAATTATATTCGTACCGTGTTTGGAAAGAAGCGGATTTGGAGAACGGTCTATTCGTGCTTAATCAGGTGAGGAAGCTGTTAGAACTAATTTTAACTTATGTTAATTATGGTTAAAGCTGTAGTTAAAGACATGCCTGAAACAGCAGTCATAACCATGGTCGAAATGACCATCGTAGTGGCCGTGGTCGTGTGTACTATAGCAGTCATAAGTGTGTAAGTGGTCGTAAGGTTGAGAGTAGTCATAAGTCGTAGAGGGACTCGGAGTCGTAGGCGTAGTCGAGAAGCCATGACCGTCGTAGCGGCTGTGGTCATGTGTACTGTAGCAGTCGTAAGTGTGTGAGTGGTCGTAAGGTTGAGAGTAGTCATAAGTCGTAGAGGAACTTAGAGTCATAGTCGTAGTCGAGAAGCTGTGATCGAGGCTGGGCGTCCGAGTAGCTGCTGAGTCAATAAGTTGAGCGAGTATTTCGGATAGTGTGCGATGTGCACAAGAGTCGTGGAGTCGTGGCTAGTAAAATCGGATCACAGAGTGTTCATTTATACCTTTGTAAGCAGTCTGTTAAGTAAGCGCGGTGAATAATAGAAAAAAGAAAAACGACGTAAGTCGAGTTTGCGTAAGAAAAATACTCTACTATTCATCATCTTCCCCGTGTAGTGTGTGTCCACAGGTGAATCAAGTGTGTGATTCCTGGGTTGAGTTCCAACAATTGGTATCAGAACTCATGTGCGAGGAGAAGCGGTGCACGTCAGGCGGAGGTGCACAGGTGTTGATGATGAGTCGGCTGCAGCAACGTGCGCTCAGGTGCATGATAGCAAAAGTTCGCACGTGGCATGCACACTAGCGGCAACGTGATCGCTATGGTGTGGCGACAACAGACGCACCAGTGTCAAATTCCATACGAGGTGGGTGGCACTGGTGGGTTGCAAGGCACGAATAGCATCGGCAGCGAACGATATTCTTCTACCGTCAACAACGTCATGGTGTAAGGTGTCGTCAATACGGCGATGTCTAAAGCGGTGGCGGCATCGTCGAAGTGTGTGTTTGAGTCATTTTGTGTATATGGCATAGTAGAAGTGTTGCATGTGTCATTGAGTTGTTTGTGCACGTAGAAGGTGTGTTATATATGTGTGCATAGTTGTGTCATGGTCGTGCACGTAGGTGAGTCCGTGCATGATGCATGTGTGTGTGAGTTCTTGCAATTATGTCCAAGTACTCATGTGTGTAATCTCTGATGAGAGTCTCCGTCAATTTGTGTCACCAGCAAAAGACAATTGGAACTGAGTAAGAGATAGAAGTCATCGGCGAGGGGTGTCACCGGCGGTGAAGATGTGAAGTACACCGGTAAGTTGTGTCACCGGTGGCATGGTTAGCAAGAAAAAGGCAAAACTCCTTGAAGACACGTTAGGATATTGGGGATCGTCTTGTGAAGTTTAACAAGTCAAGATTAGGGGGAAATTGTTGGAACTAATCTTGACTCATGCTAATTGTGGTCGAAGGTACAGTCGAAGGCGTAGTCAAAACAACAGTCGTGATTGTGGTTGATGTGGTCGTGGTCAAAGTGACCGTCGTACCGACCATGGTCATGTGTACTGTAGCAATCATAAGTGTGTGAGTGGTCGTAAGGTTGGGACTAGTCGTAAGTCATAGAGGGACTCGGAGTCGTAGGCGTAGTCGAGAAGCTGTGACCGAAGCTATGCGTCTGAGTAACTGCTGAGTCAATAAGTTGAGCGAGTCTTTCGGATAATACGCAATGTGCGCAAGAATTGTGAAGTCGTGGCCGGTAAAACCGGATCGCAGAATGTCTATTTATATCTTTGTAAGTATTTTGTTAAGTAAGTGTGGTGAATAATAGAAAAAAGAGAAATGACGCAAGTCAAATTCGTTTTAGAAAAATACTCTGCTGTTCATCGTCTTTTCTGTATAGTATATGTTCATGGACGAACCGAATATGTGAGTCCTGATTAAGCTCCACCAGAAGCTTGGGAATGAGATGATAATCCTTTCTATCCTTAGCCCGATTGTTGACCGGCATCTCGCAAGTCTTCCTTGGCAAAATCTAGAATACACATCTGCGCGTGCGATCCTTGGCAAATCCAAGTATCCAACGACCTATGGGAGGCCAAGTGGTGTGTTTTCCCGGGCGGCAGCGCGGCGTGTCAAGCACTCAAGCTGCAGTGCATCCTGGCCACTGCCGACTTGCCGTACGCCGACTCGCCGAGGAAGATTTGATTCACCGGACGGGCATGTTGGAAAGATTCTCCAGCAGCATCCTCGAGGGTGACTGCCTGGTCGATCGCTGCGAACATTGGACGACCCCAACAACCGCAAATTGACGGACTGGTCGAATTAGCTCTCGGTATCAAAGCATGCCTACAGTCCTAAAAAGAAAGAAAAAGAAAGGCAATCATGGCTCTGAGTTTCCGTTTCCCCTTTTGTGATCGATTTTTCGTCCATAAAGTTTATTTGTCTAATCTCTTCATGACTACAGTCCTAAAAAATAGCTTGTGTTAGAGGATTAGTTCTACCCTTCTACTAGGGGTGGATATCGAGCCGACTCGGCTCAACTTGGTAAAGCTCGTTAGCAAGGATACTCGACTCATTAAGCTAACGAGCTGGAAAGGTAGCTCGGTTTGGCTTGGTATGAGGCTCGAGCTTGGCTCGTTAGGCTCGGTAGGAATACTAATTACCAGATGCTCTCAAAATAAGTGTTGTTACCTCTCAATTAAAAACCGTCTGGGATTATCAGGTATCACAGACGGTTTTTAGTTAAAAATCGTCTGTGATATTCCTTCTACCCCTAAATCTATTCCTATTTATTGGCTTGCCTCAGGAAATGCTAGCCATGCCCTCTGAAACAAGTAGATGAACAAATATATAAGGCATCCATAAACATCCAATACACATCACATTTCATTCACAAACATAAAGTATCCACTTCGCAAATGAATCAATTGAATTGAAATAAAATATCCATTACATCGCATTACAATGCAATAAAATTCATGGTGCATGTGGAACTGTCCTTCTGACTTTATGACTTGAGCCACCAAAAAGTACGCCAACTCTCCTCGAATTCGTGAAATATCGGGCTGTTCCAATGCAGTTGACGGGATGTACGCAGCCTGTCGATAGGGATATCAATGTACGTATATATGTAACGTGATAAGTATGAAGTAAATATGGAAAGATTGATAAACCTTGGAATTGGTGATCCTCGAGGAATCGAGGAATAGGTCCATATGGTGGCAAACATAGAATCCACATGTGTTGCCCGTGTTCTTGGTGGCACTGCAAAAATAGAATGAGCAATAATTCAAGAGGCATTAATACGAACTGCTGCATAGGATTAATTAATGTGTAATAGCGAATACATTAAAATCTCGAGTATGTCTCAGGCCTTTGGCCCCTTGCTTCGAGACACCTCCCATTTCAACGTACATTGCGAACGCCCTACGTGATTCAAAAAAGTTAACCTTAGTCATTCGGAATGAAAGAAAGAGTACAATATAGATATGTATGGAGAAAATAAACTTACCTATCGATTACTTGGGTGACAACTGTGAAGTCCATTTTATTCTTACTTAAGGAATCAAGGTAATATACCTTGTTCCATTTTGGTACAATGACTATTAAAATCCAATGAAAGTTTTGATTGTAGGGCATAAGTATATAATCCTTATTGTGTTGAGCCCGCAGCCCTGATGCAATGTACCTCTCGATGACGGACATATCCTCGTCGATGGTATACTTGGCGACCAAGTGTGGGTCCAAGAAACCAACCGATGATGACTGGGATGTTCTAGCTTTAGTCCGCACGTGTCTACATATATACACACGAAAGCAACAAATTATATGTGGCATTTATCGGTATGACATGAACGGAGGCGTGATTGTGCACACTTACGTCCCAAAGATCGAATGAGTGAGGCGTCGAGGCGTTGGCGTGAAAAGATCGAATAAGTCCTCGGCGACCACGAAGACACGCCTTGAAAATCGTGATGGAAATGCTCCAACGCGAATTTGACAGTGATACCTGATCTCCGTTCGCCCTCTGGCTTATTGGACTGTTCCAAGTACCACTTGTGCAATTGCTGGCAACTAATTGGTAGGGGTTGGAGGCCCTTTTTCTCGAGCAACGGCTCGCCAAGCACGAATTTATGGGCCAATGACAGGTACGGGCCAATATCATCATTGGTCTTCGTGCTTTGCCCTTGCTGCCCTTGCGCCCTTATCGCCTCGGTGTGGGTCGACTTTACTGGTGAGTCGACTTTAAAGGTAGCAATGGGGCAAGTTGCTCTGGCGAGAAGAGCACTGTGGAGATAGCACCGTGCAGCTAGCGGTGGTGGAGATAAGTCTTGCAGTGGAGATGGCACCAGTGCCTGTAGATCTGGTCCTGCCACCGGTGAAGAAGCCTCCAGGGAGATGTCACTTTTAGGCCACTGGATGAATGTTCCAATGGCCTGCCCTAGAGCCACGATCTCGTCGGTGGGCGGCTTCGGTAGCGGGACGACCTCAAAATTAACATGCACACCATCCACATGAACTTTTGCGAAGCCTGGCGCTAAAGCTTGACCGTGCACCACGGCCCCGATACTGCATCGATATGCACGGCCCCAAGCAACAGACAAGGCGGAGGCATATCTTACTTGGAGCCCGCCGTGAGACTCCTACATAACGATATGTAATTAGCTCATCGAATAGGCCTATCAATGGAGCAAGCATTCGAGAGATAATAATTATTACCAGGATGTCGTCCACAGAAAATCTGGCCTCGGTTTGCGTCGGATTGGACACGCAACTACTCGGATGGTTGTGCGGGCTAGCTAGCATAGGAGCGGGGGCGGCCTGCTGATTTTTCGTCTGTTTCCGCACCTCATCTCTGATTGCATCAGCCAGATCACCCATTATCTCCTCTCTAAGAGTAGCCTTGAGCTCTTCTCGAAGCCATGCGTCACGCTCGGCTTTGTTTCTCTTACGACGCCGATACATTTCGGAGTCATCTTTGAAACCATGTTTCCATGGAACGTAAAGCCCAAGGCCTCTCGTGCGACCCGGTGCTCCTTGTTTCCTGGGGCGCGAGAGTATATCTTTCTCCTTGTTCCATGGAATGACCCACGGAAGATTCAACAATCAGCGCTTCCTACAAGAGCACGACATGTCATTTCACTTCGTACGAAGTTGTGGAGTAATTACAAGGTGCGTAGTTCGATCGATATCTTACCAAGCTACCGAGACACTTGCTGGTCTCAGGGGTTTCGAAAGGAGACATCCCGATGTCGTTGTAGATGACCTTGCTCTAATCTAATTTCGAGCGGTCATCAGGGATATTGGCAAATGGCGGGCGATGTTCGCCAGGTGCTGTTCGTCCTCCCTCCTCCACCGCGGATTTTACCCGTATACCCACCGTGCCAAGTCGTGGGGTGTGTTTTTTGCACGAGGGCCTTGTGCGCCGCACTTGTACTTTTGAACTCTTGGTTGTCTTCATCGCCTTGAACTCTTCCCATTGTGGTTCCGTGAATGGGTATTTTGAAAGGCGTTTAGTCCTTCTCCACGTAGTCCTTGACAAACGTGCTCTTGAAGTTCTTCCATGCTTTGCATGCCCCTAGCAAGGCTTGTCGTTGCACGGCGTCTTAGTGTTCTTCTGGGATCTCGAACGATGCCAAAATTTCTGTCACCAACTCACATTTCCAAGTCGCAGGCACGCTCTTCCACGAATCGAATGTGATTTCAATTCGTTGTCGTGCAACTATTCCGATCGTTCTTCTCCATGCGCTTACTGCTTTGGGAGGAAAGAGAGGGACCCCAGATACATCGACTTGTGTGATGGTAAATCGGCCCTCAGGCTTCTTTGATAGCCCTCTTCCTTGGCGTCTTGATTTTGGAGCGGACGCCTCCGGCGATGATGTTGAAGAATGCGCGGATGACATGTTGGTATTCGACAATTTGTGGGTCTATTAGGATAAAAAATTTGCGATATAAGCATAAATATAATTCCTCTATAATTATAATTCCTCTAAATTTTAAAGTGATAATAGTTACTACATTATAGAGCACAATGATGCAGTCATCTAGCATAAAACTATATAACTCAAACGCCATTCATACTCATATAAATATTCAAAGAATATAGATATGTGAAAATAACATAACCATCTGACCTCTTAAAAGAACAATTAAATCTAACAAATAACAATTTAATTGTTTTAGGATTGCTCGTAACGAGTTCCTTCAAGATCTTAAAATCTTGGCCTTCTCATGCAATGTCTATACTCTTCCCAAATGATCTAATATTTAAAATCAAGACTTGAGCTCTAAAACTTTTCTTAAAGACAGAATCTAGCTCAGAAGATATCAGTTTATTTCTGATCATTCACAGAAATCAGTTTATTTCTTATCATCCACAACAAGCAGTGATATATAACAATGATAAATTGAATCTGAAACGAACAGGATATCACTATGAATAAGAATCTGATATGAACAGAATAGAACCAAAACTACAGCATACTCTACAAAGGTCGGGAGGACGGTGACGGCGAGGGCTCGGTCGGGAGGACGGCGAGGGCTCGGTCGGGAGGACGGCGGCGGCCTCGGGAGGACGGCGGCGGCGAGGGCTCGGTCGGGAGGACGGCGGCGGCCTCGGGAGGACGGCGGCGGCGAGGGCTCGGTCGGGAGGACGGCGGCGGCCTCGGGAGGACGGCGAGGGCTCGGGAGGAGGACGGCGGCAGCTAGAGCGACTAAGTGTTGGTTTGCCAATAATTGCGCGATGCGTGCAAAACCCTAGCGGGATATATAATAAGATTATCACAGGCGGTTCTCGCTTTAGAACCGTCTCGATATAATATCACGACGGTTCTCGCTTTAGAACCGCTGTGTTACTAAATATCACGAGCGGTTCTATGTTAATATCCGTCATGATAATAACTATCACGACGGTTATAACACGAGAACCGCTCGTGATAACCCTTTCTCCATTGTATGACATTAATACAAACAACCACCAGCATTCATATACATCACAATACAAACAACCACCAGCATTCATATACATACAGCATAAAAGAAAGGCTCAACCTCAGGCGCTGCGTGAGCGGGGGCTCGAACGCGCGCCGAGGGAGCCGGGGGAGAGACCGCTGCTAGCCAAGTAGCCGCTCAGTTGTTTCTTACACTATAAGGGTAAGTATACCCTTTGAAGTAGGTCGGCATATTATCATAGACGGTTCTAAATTGATAACCGTCTGTGATATCTATTATCACAGACGGTTATTAATTTAGAACCGTCTGTGATAACCCATATAGTTAGTTTCAACCAAAGATTCATATACATCACCTACCGGCATTCATATACATCACCTACCAAAGATTCATACACATTTTCTCATATAAACATCAATTCACATATACATCACATACATGCATTGTTATATACATAAATGCAAATTCACATATACATCACATACATGAATTGTCATTTTCAACATTCACCTAAATATCACACATTTTCAACAATTGGGTGTGTGACTCAATCCACTTGCTTAGTTCCTTTAAAAATTAGCCCTTCATGATGATCAGTGTGTACGTAACTAGTTTCATCACGTTGTTCATCATCGACCCTTATGCCATTTCCAAAAGGAGGTAACTCGTCAAATTGATTGTATTCTTCCTCATCCACTACATTCTCTACTCCGACAATTCTCCTTTTTCCATGAAGAACTACATGTCGTTTCTTATTTGCCGGGTCGGTTACATAGAAAACTTGAACAACTTGATTGGCGAGTACGAATGGTTCGTCTTTATACCTGACACGTTGGAGGTCCACGGTAGTGACACCGTACTTGTCAACCTTCACCTGTGGGAGATGCACCCAACGGTAGCGAAATAAGGGGATCTTGAAAAGCACGTAGTCGAGCTCCCAAATCTCTTCTATGAATCCATAGTACGAGCTTCTCAACCCATCGGTACTGAACGCATCTATGCGGACACCGCTGTTCTGGTTGGTGCTCTTTACATCCTGATCTTGTGTATAGAATGTGTACCCATTTATATCATACCCTTGCCATGTCACAACTGTAATTGTTGGTCCTAGCGAGCTCCTAGCGATTTGGTCCTTCAACTATTGGTTGAACCGAGTGTTGTGTTGCCTCATGATCCAAACATCTGGCCGCTCCGGATTCTGTTGCCGAAGCACATTCTTGTGCTGGTCAACATAAGGCGCCACTTCCGTCATATGTTGCAAGACTTTGAAATGGGCTTGAGTATACGCGTCCATATCTGGAGTGATTGATTTCCTTCCGATAGTTCCGATACCCTTGACCTCCCTCATGACGAGATTGAGGCACACCTATCGGTTGAATCGAGCCATATAATCGACACAAAACTCAATGACCTCTTCGCTTGCATAACCTTCGACAATGCTGCCTTCTAGTCGAGAACGATTCCGTACGTAGGACTTGAGAATTCCCATGAACCTCTCAAATGGGTACATGCTACGTGAGGAATACGGGCCACACATTTTATCTCCCACACAAGGTGAACAATGAGATGGACCATGATATCGAAAAACGAAGGAGGAAATACATTTCAAGATGACATAGAGTCATCACCACATCGTATTGCAGAGCATCTAGTCCTTCGGGATCGATGACCTTCTGAGCAATTGTGTTAAAAAAATAACATAGCCTCATATTGTCTCTCGGACTCTAATCGGTAAAATATTTCTAATTGCAATAGGGAGCATCTGTGTCATCAGCACATGACAATCGTGAGACTTTATGCCATTTAACTTCAATTCTTGCATCGAAACAAGTTTCTTGACGTTGCGGAGTAACGAGACGGAACTTTGACACCATGCAAGCACCGCACGCTTCTTTTCTCCACCTTGGACAGATCGTAACACGCAGGGGGAAGGTATGTTCGTCCATTGTCATTGCATGTCGGTGCTAACTCAGGCCTGATGTCCATTTCAGCCAAGTCAAGCTGTGCATTGACGCCGTCCTTTGTTTTATCACGAATGTTCAGTAAGAGACCAATCAAGCTGTCACATATATATTTTTCTACGTGCATGACGTCGATGCAGTGTCGAACATCTAGGTACTCCCAATACGGTAAGTCCCAAAATATTGATCTCTTCTTCCAGGTGTTCTTCTCACGAGCCCTCAATTTGCGTCCCTTTCCGAGGACAACATCTAAATCCTTAACCATATTATAAACCTCTTTTCCCTTTAAATGTCTTGGAACTGAACCGTCTTCCTTCTCTCCGTCAAATTGTTTCTTCATCTTGCGGTATGGGTGAGCCCTCCAAGGAACCGCGGTGATGCATGTAGACGGTTTTGCGTGAGTGTTTCACCACACACTCTCGGTACCATCTAAAAAGTGAGTACAAGCTTTGGCACCTTTCGTACTTTGGCCCGATAGGTTAGCAAGGGCGGGATAATCATTTATGGTGCGTAACAATAAAGAGCAAAGTGAAGTTCTCTCGTTTGTACGAATCCCATACCTGCCCCCTTCGCTCCATAGTACTTTTAGATCTTCCACCAATGGTGCTAGGTACACATCAATATCATTCCTAGGTTGCTTTGGCCCTTGGATAAGTATCTGTGACACCCCAGCCAAACAATGGCCTGAAATGCTACCAAACTAACAACATAATAAAACTATGCTAAGGCATTCTATAAAATTTCGGCAGAGCCTCCTTTGTTTATTGATAAAAATGAAGTTCTAACAATATTATCAAAAGGTATGAATAACCGTAAGCAAAGTAATTTGGCTACTAAGCAGAAACATCTATAAAACTTAAGTAAAGCACGGAAGCAATATAAAGAAGTCCTAATCCATTATTACATCTTAATCAAGGTCATAATCAAATACCACTTGAACTAATCAACAAATAATAATTAGAGTTCTCTATCTTCTCCATGGTGAATATTTCGTGCAAGTGCAACAATACTAATCCCTCTTTATTCCCATGCATGCTGACCTCGTGAAGGTACCTAAAATAAACAAACAACAACAACAAAACAACGAAGAAGAGTGAGTCCAATGACTCGGCAAGTATAATCAGTAACAAATGCAAGCATGAACATTAACTCTCAAGTTAAACATATTACATATGAATTTCATGCTATGCATTATGATCAAAAGCTCCTCTTTCTCATCTCTTTCGCATTTTACCGTGACGCGGAGTGCATCCGTCAATGCACACCCATGCCTGCCCTCGGTGCAGGGACCAATGCCCACACTCCGCAAGTGTGGGGACCTCGATGCTTGATCACCACATGATCAAGACTTCAACAATTCTTAATATGATGCATATATGTGAATGTATCAAAAGATAACGAGCATTCACCATACTACGCATCTACCAATCTCATAAATGCCATAATGTAAACAGAACATAAATAGCATTCTCAATTCATCACTTACTCATACTCACAATTTAAACAGTCATGATTCAACCATCATCCAAACAATTCAACAAATCCATAAACACACATATTTTCACATCACAAATATACTTACCTCAACCGCGAGAAAATGAAGAACACGTAGAAGGCACAACCCCCGGAATCCGCTCTCCTCCTGAATATTTAATTAATAATTACCAACATGATAGTAGCAGGTTTCTAGATATAAAATAACAGCAATCCCAATTAACCCAACAATTTATCTCAATTAAATCCCCAACTCCCCTCGGCCAAATCTGCCCAACCACAGACAGCCGACTTCCAAAAATCATAACTTTCAGTACGTAACTCCAAATTAAGAATTCTTGGACTCTCTGTAAAGATAATTCAATTATCTACAAAAACTTAGTTGGGGAGACTCTCTGATTCGGCAATTTACTAACCGATCCAAACCCTTTTCTAAAGCATCCAAATTCACGTCGGACTCTCTAGACAGCGCACTAAAACAGGCATAACTTTTGCCCAGAAACTCGGAATCCGGACTTCTTTACCTCTATTGAAAGCTAAGAAACTTATCTACAACTTTCTCAATTTGAAGGACTCCTGAATCTCAACTATTTCCGTCGCACAAACCGATCTACTAAACTCTGTCCAGAACTACCCCGATCTGCAGAACAGTAACACTAGAAAATTCATAACTTCCGCTACACCAATCTGAATCACGTGTTCTTATATTCTCTGGAAAGATAATTAAACCCTCTACAACTTTCTAGAAGGGGTCCAGACCTGAATCCCGACGAAACTAGATCAAAACCGCCGAGAAACAACTACTGTCCCAGCAGCCCAGAAAACCGACGAATCTAACTTGATTAAAAACCAATCTAGAGACTACCAGGGATTACCCTTGACGACACGACGACGAACACGTCGACGAACGCGACGAACACGCCCGCGATCTCCTCCTCTCTTTCCTCCGGATCCACGCGGTACAGCGACGAGCGTCGGCGACGGCGCACCGGGGAGGAGACGACGACGATGAAGACGGCGGCGGCGCACCGGGAAGAAGACGTCGGGCAGCACGGGCGGCGGCTGCTGGGGTGGGGCGCGGGGGTGGGCGCAGGGGTGGGGGCTGCCTAGGGTTTTAAGAGGTGGCCTCCCTCCCTCTTGGGCCAAGAAAACCCACTGCCAAGGCCTAGGCCCGGTTGTCTTAAATTTTCATAAAACCCTCAAAACTCTTATAAATTTAATTATTTCACAAAGTCTCTCTCTATTAATTAAACAATTAATTAAACAATTTACGGGTATTACATTCTACCCCTTAAACAGAATTCGACCCGAATTCTAACGCAACCTCAACAGAAAACAAAACAACCAACTAGCAATTAACTAGCACCGACGTGAACAACGCCGGCATCGCTCACACATGCGAGACTCCAACTCCCAAGTTGCTTCTCTCTCGTCTGCTGCGACCAAAGCGCTTTGACATACTAAATATTTTTTTTCTAATTGCTTGCACCTCGCACATAGGTTCTTGAAGATCCAAGTGGTTTGCCAACCTCCGATCCTTGCTCCTTACATCTGCATAACTTTTCGACCGCTCGGGGCGACCAATGATTCGACTCACCAAGGCCACTCGTTGAACTTACGCCCCTACAACACTTGAATTGTGTAGCTTTAATTCTTGAATGGTGGTGGTCTTACTCGTTGGTCAACGGTTTTAATGAAGCCCACGCCCGGATCTTTCAAGTTCTCCCTCGATACCGAGTCATACAAAGCGCATGTATCCCACACTAGAACCCAAGGCAGTCCTAGTGATACACAAACCCTAAAATTTCGCAATTAACAAAAGCGATTAAATACACATCGGGTTATCATTCCCTTTAGTACCAACCCACACAATCACACACACATATATCTCATGTTTCCATTCTCAATCGATCTCTTTACCTTAGCAATGAGCACCCCTTAAACACGGGCACACCACGGGGTCAAGGTAAACCCACTCTTTCACACACGAATACAACTGAAAATAAGGGATTCTTATTGCAATCACGCATCACCCACTCCCCACCAAAGGGTCAAATCATAAAGAAAATCGAGGATTCAACATAAGAACCTCTCCACCTTCCAAGTAGGTGGTTTGCAAACAAACAACACATACGTCAAAGGGAATCACTCAAATGTCAAACCCGTCCATTTTTTTTCCTAAACCGAAAAACCACACAAGCCAACAAAAGTCAACTCAAACCACAAAAGACTTTTCTCTCATCACGTAGCTCAAACAAGAATCGGGAGCATTTTACTACCGATTTTTTATTAAACTTCCTCTTGAATCACGAGGTTCCAAATTATCCCATACCATACTAGCTCAATTCTCTTAAATTGGCAACATCAACTCTATGTTCAAACCGAGTGCATCCAACACACTTTTGTAGAGGGACTCTACTATTCTCATAATAACATACTCTAGTCAACTCCTCTTCCCACATGTTACTTTAACGAATAATTTCCAATGCACCTCATCGTTATTCTCACCCACCATCACTTCACCACAAATCTTAAGGATAATCAACATGAAATTCTCGGCTCGCACACTCATTTACTACATCCAAAGGATACTATCAAGGAACATCATAATATTCAGAATCCACTCCTTCCACTATTCTCACGCAATAACATTAGCCTCCAAGGTTCTAGCATAGATCACCAACCAAAATTTCCCATCTCCAAGGCTTCTATACATATACTTCGATATATTTAATACAAAGACTCTTAAATTCAGTGACTAAAATTTCCACAATCAACCATACTCAATCCTTCACAACCACATGAAAACATAATCTCAACCTGATTATCTGTAAGAAGATTCTAACTCCTGGAGGGTTACTTTCTAAAGCCAAGTCATACATGGCAAAAATTCAACAATCCTTACTATCCCAATAATTCCCACAACGGTTGGGCTTCTTCACAATTATAAACTCATTAACTACACCATCATAATCATTCTAATAATCCTTGCAAAGTACCCCATCATGATGCTCCAATAAAATTGGTCAAGATTCCCATACTTTCAATAATTATAACATTCCAACAAAATGAACGTAGCACTCATGAACCATAACTAGGTTCTTCTAGTTGCGACAATATAACTAGTTAGCCCCAAGGACAACATCTTCTTTTGAATCAAATCCTCACCGAAATTATTTGAGAAATCAATTTATCACTCCATGAATCTCAAACGACTTGACACCCACAATTCCACCAAAATCGATCACATAACCACACTAACCAGTTGCCATACACCTCTTAAAGGTCTTTGCAACCCAAACTGCTTACCCCTTTCTTGGAGAAGCAAAAGAAGGAAATTTCAGCACAAAGTCCATCTGCAATAAACACAAGACCAAGAAAACAAAGATCTTGGACAACAAAGGATGAGACCACAGTTGAAAGCACATGCCTCCTTAAGAAGAAAACATCAAATCTCAACCAATACGAATACAAGATTGTCATTTGAGCCAAGAAACTCTTAAGCGGCGAAAATAAGAAGTCAAACACACTTCACAAAGATTACACAACTTGACTTCAACCTCCAAAACTTTTATCAAACTTTTCCTTTTAACAAAGAGAACAACCTTCTTTGATTACGGTATCACATCAACAATTCCAACAAAGAAGAGTTGAAGACCACAACACATTAATTCTTTAAGAACTAATAAAATCCCTCAACACGACACTTGGCTTAAAACAATTTCAGCTACCACATAAATCATGAGATCAACGATCGCATACACACTATCAAAACTTTTGATTTAAATAGTACCAAGGAATTTATTCAAATTCTTCTATTTAATGAACCTTCAACATTACCATCATAACCACAAATGGACCAACATACTAACATCGAATAATACATTCTTAACAAGCATCATCATATCCTCAACTCCTTCATAAACTTTTCCAAAAGAAACATAAGAAATCATTGCATCATTTTTCTAATATCTAAGTAAGGTTGCAACTACTTGATCTAGGAGAACCTAGTGCATAAGCCACATAAATAGAACAAAGCTCTTAAACAAGATGATACTAGAACAAGATAATCTCGAAATCATGCTAGTATAAATTTCTTACTAGATTTCATATATTCCATTCTTTATTGGTGCTCAACTCTAACTTAGCACCAATTGATTGTACTCTATTCACTATTGGCAATAATTGATTATTATTCGGTCATAACAACATTCATGATCCTAACTTCATTTTACAATTATAAGACATTCATGAGCATAGATTTTGTATCCTACCTTACATTCAGAAATTAGAACGAAATGACTTTAATCTTAAATAATACCGACTTGTAAGACAAGTTCCTACTAGTCAATACCTCAACCTCATCTATTTCTTTATACATTCTTCAACAATCTAGCATGGTAAAAGATAGATGAAACTAGCAATTGTGCATGCTCATAAAGCATCTAAATAAAGACATATTAAGGGTCAATATTACCAAGGTAATATTCTAACACCTCCTTACTTAATCATTCAAAACGGTCGGATTAATTACTAAAGACACAGATAATTCAATTTATCCAATCATGATAGAAATTTTAACAATCATAATAATCATTCCGGTTCTTATTACACACTCCTCAATAACTCCATGATTTACTATCATGAGTAAACAAATTCTTAATCATAGTTCTTCTAAAAACTATTACAGGGCAATATCAAATTAAACAACTACACTTCCAAGGATACTAGTAAAAAATTTAATTATACACTATGCTAACATATCAACTTGATAATTCAACCTTATGAATTAGTTTATATGACTACCACCTTCCACTTAAGCATAGCAAAACAACATAAATGATTTTAACACTCTCTTTCAAAAGGAAAAGGAACAATAAACTTCAATGCTCGAGATACAGAAATACAAAGATCCAAAGCTTTCACATAACAATGAGTTTTGCAACTCAAAACTTGCATTAACAAGAGAAAATACCAAGCGAGCCAATATGTCATGATTCACAACAAGACAAAAGTCCCACGAAGGAACTAACCTTACAAATCAACAAAAAGCACAGGTAGCAAAGTATCTCAGTAGTCCGGAAAGAAACAATAATCGCTTCAAGGAGCAGTGAGAGACCAATTGCATACCCTCAACTGCAAGAACCACAATCTCAAAAGAAATTCATTAATCGCAATCACCAAGAATTGGCGAAATCAACAAGGATAATAACAACTTTTCTAATAAATTCACCATAACACTGCAATTAAGTTACACGAGGTAACTACATTGCTAATCCTCATACTACAAACAATGATATAATCTGGCAATACCAAGGCAGCACATCACAACATCTACATCATCTCATTGACTATTCCAACTCATAACAGTCATAGGAGCAAATCATAATCATACAAGATTATCAATAAGCATACAAGATTATCTCATAATGTAAATCATCAATACAACATGTCAAAAGCATAAATACAATGCTTGACCCATCCCATCCTACTGTGCACTAGTGTGTCAATTTAATAATTTAATTACCACGGACCTAAAGCCCGCTCTGATACCAACTGTGACACCACAGCCAAACAATGGCCTGAAATGCTACCAAACTAACAACATAATAAAACTATGCTAAGGCATTCTATAAAATTTCGTGAGCCTCCTTTGTTTATTGATAAAATGAAGTTCTAACAATATTATCAAAAGGTATGAATAACCGCAAGCAAAGTAATTTGGCTACTAAGCAGAAACATCTATAAAACTTAAGTAAAGCACGGAAGCAATATAAAGAAGTCCTAATCCATTATTACATCTTAATCTGAAGGTCATAATCAAATACCACTTGAACTAATCAACAAATAATAATTAGAGTTCTCTATCTTCTCCATGGTGAATATTTCGTGCAAGTGCAACAATACTAATCCTCTTTATTCCCATGCATGCTTGACCTCGTGAAGGTACCTAAAATAAACAAACAACAACAACAAAACAACGAGAAGAGTGAGTCCAATGACTCGGCAAGTATAATCAGTAACAAATGCAAGCATGAACATTAACTCTCAAGTTAAACATATTACATATGAATTTCATGCTATGCATTATGATCAAAAGCTCCTCTTTCTCATCATTTCGCATTTTACCCAATGCGGTGTGCATCCGTCAATGCACCCATGCCTGCCCTCGGTGCAGGGGACCAATGCCCACACTCCGCAAGTGTGGGGACCTCGATGCTTGATCACCACATGATCAAGACTTCAACAATTCTCAATATGATGCATATATGTGAATGTATCAAAAGATAACGAGCATTCACCATACTACGCATCAACCAATCTCATAAATACCATAATGTAAACAGAACATAAATAGCATTCTCAATTCATCACTTACTCATACTCACAATTTAAACAGTCATGATTCAACCATCATCCAAACAATTCAACAAATCCATAAACACACAGATTTTCACATCACAAATATACTTGCCTCAACCAGAAAATGAAGAACACGTAGAAGGCACAACCCCGAATCCGCTCTCCTCCTGAATATTTAATTAATAATTACCAACATGATAGTAGCGGGTTTCTAGATATAAAATAACAGCAATCCCAATTAACCCAAGAATTTATCTCAATTAAATCCCCAACTCCCCTCGGCCAAATCTGCCCAACCACAGATAGCCGACTTCCAAAAATCATAACTTTCAGTACGTAACTCCACATTAAGCGTTCTTGGACTCTATGTAAAGATAACTCAATTATCTACAAAAACTTAGTTGGGGAAGACTCTCTGATTCGGCCATTTACTAACCGATCCAAACCCTTTTCTAAAGCATCCAAATTCACGTCGGACTCTCTGGACAGCGCACTAAAACAGGCATAACTTTTTCCCAGAAACTCAGAATCCGGACTTCTTTACCTCTATTGAAAGCTAAGAAACTTATCTACAACTTTTTCAATTTGAAGGACTCCTGAATCTCAACTATTTCCGTCGCACAAACCGATCTACGAAACTCTGTCCAGAACTACCCCGATCTGCAGAACAGTAACACTAGAAAATTCATAACTTCCGCTACACCAATCTGAATCACGTGTTCTTGTACTCCCTGGAAAGATAATTAAACCCTCTACAACTTTCTAGAAGGAGTCCAGACCTGAATCCTGACGAAACTAGATCAAAACCGCCGAGAAACAACTACTGTCCCAGCAGCCCAGAAAACCGACGAATCTAACTTGATTAAAAACCAATCTAGAGACTACCAGGGATTACCCTTGATGACACGACGACGAACACGTCGACGAACGCGACGAACACGCCCGCGATCTCCTCCTCTCTTTCCTCCGGATCCACGCGGTACAGCGACGAACGTCGGCGGCGGCGCACCGGGAGGGACGACGACGATGAAGACGACGGCGGCGCCGGGAAGAAGGCGTCGGGCAGCAGGCGGCGATCTGCTGGGGTGGAGGCGCGGGGTGGAGGCGCGGGGTGGGGCTGCCTAGGGTTTTAAGAGGTGGCCTCCCTCCCTCTTGGGCCAAGAAAACCCACTGCCAAGGCCTAGGCCCAGGTTGTCTTAAATTTTCATAAAACCCCTCAAAACTCTTATAAATTTAATTATTTCACAAAAGTCTCTCTCTCTATTAATTAAACAATTAATTAAACAATTTCCGGGGTATTACAGTATCGATAACAAAATATACTTTCGCTTCATACACAACCAAGGAGGAAGGTTATAGATGCAGAGTCACGGGCCATGTGCTATGCTCACGCTCATGCTACTTGAAAGGATTCATTCCATCGTACTCGGTCCGAACCTTATATTCCTTGGTTCTGCAACGAAGTCTGCAAAACTCCTATCGATGTTTCTCCATTGGGCGGAATCAGCAAGGTGTCTTAGCATTCCATCTTTCTTGCGCTCCTCTGAGTGCCAACGCAGCAATTTTACCTCCTTTGGATTTGCAAAAAACCTTTTCAAACGGGCAATTATAATTAAATACCATGCCACCTTACCAGGAGGTCCTTTCTTCACCTCTGTTCTCTCGCCGTCATCTGATTGATTGTTACGTTTGTATCGGGATGCGTTGCACACCAGACATACATGCATGTTTTCATACTCTTTACAGTGCAGGATACGATCGTTCGGACATGCATATATTCTTTCTACTTCAATTCCCAATGGACAAAGGACCTTCTTGGCTTTATACGTGGTTTTAGGCAACTCATTTCCCTCCGGAAGCATGTTCGCTAAAAGACCAAAGAATGTGAAACTTTGTCGGTCCAACTGTTGCTTGCCTTTAATTTCAACAGTTCAAGCACGGTAGACAACCTCGTGTACTGACACCGCAACACGTGAACAAAGGTTTCTCCAAGTCCTCGATCAAGCCACGAATTTAACATACTCTCTCATCATAGTTCTCTTCTACATCGCGAAGCATCCGATCCAGTTGTCATCGTGCAACCTATCCGTATCCGAACCACAATCGACATCATCCGCGCCATGTCATTCACTTCACCGCGATGTCATCCGCGCATATCATTCACTTCACCGGCGATGTCATCCGTGACATATGATCATTCACTTCGCCATGACCGGTCCAACACGTATAACCCTTTTGAAACCCCTCCGAATCAAGTGCGCTTCAATTTGCCCTCGGTTCTTAAACATCTTTAAATTCTCGCGATCGGTAGATGGACGACATATATTCCACCCCTTATTCAACATATCCTCCTCGGCGGCTCTTGTAAGCGACCGCCATTAATATACTCTTCACTCACACGGCTCATGGCATACATCCGACTTGGTCCTCGTTACGTACATACATAACAACTCAATATTAAAATTAGCTTAACTAATTACTACTACATATATACCGCCACATGTATTATATTGAGGTTTAATTTGCTAGCTCAATTCATATTATAAACACAACAGCTATTATATAACCAACAATTTTACAAATTAACCATCTTCAATAACACTCACCAATTACTTAAATCTAAATTGTAATGCAATTAAAGAAAAAATAAATTTTCTTACTAACCATATCTAGAGCTAGCCACCACCAGGAAAGTATGAATGAATCTTCAAAGCTCAATCTCTGCCTCTTCCCACCAAAATAACTGGCCTGAAATCGCCTAGCTTGTCTCCTGAGCGAAAGAGTGCGCGGTGGCTAGATCGGATCGAAATGAAGACGATGCGGTGCGAGTGGAGCAATAAATGCGTAGTGGGGATTATCACAGACGGTTTTACTAAAAACCGTCTGTGATAATTCACAGACGGTTTTTAGTAAAAACCCGTCTATGATAATTTGGGATTATCACAGATGGTTCTTGATACTCGCCTGGTAACTGTTGTTATACGTGAACTCTGCCAAAGCCAGATGGTCCTCCCAACTGCCCTTCCAAGAAAGTACACATACCCGGAGCATGTCCTCCAAAGTCTGAATGGTCCGCTCTGACTGACCATCCGTATGAGGGTGAAAAGCTGTACTGAGAGAAACTGTCGTGCCAAACACAGCCTGAAGACTCTGCCAGAACATAGATGATGAGGACATCACTTCTTCGGATATACACAACACTCCTCCACTTGATATTCAAGGACCAATCACTAGAGCTCGCGTCCGACAATTGAATTTACATGTGAGCTCGTTCCTAAGTACTTCTTTTTGTTCATTTGAGAATCGATTACTACCTAATGATTTAATTATGATTAGGAACCATGGAGAGGATCAAGAAGTACTTGGAGAAGGGCTACGAGGCGCACGAGTCCAGCAAGGGTGGTCCAATCATGTTGGATGTCCAATTCAAGCCCACTTCGAATCCAATTCGGAGTCCAGGACCAGGCCGCACTAAAACGGACACCCAGATCGCATCCGGACTCCGTTTTGGACGTTCCATATATGTATGGAAAGCTGAGAAGATAACCTTTCCAATGGCTCTAGTCTCATATCAAAATTCCTTCTGAGTCAACGGGAATATGCGAAACAAGTGGACGTCCAGAATCTGTCAGGGTGCTGCGACACCGTCTTTTGGGCCGTTCGGCTTTGTATCGTGTTGGAGTCCATTAAGGACGCGTCCAGGGGTTTTGCACGCCCCTTACTCCTTTATATAAAGCTACCACCCCCACCATTAGGGTTGGGTTTTGCTTAGATTAAATCTGTCTTTGAACAGTTTCGCCGTTCATCGGTTGTGAGACCCCAACTTTCGAGTGCTATATCAATACATCTGCAATTCAGTTGTGATCTTCCTTGTTCTTGCTTGTGTTCTTCGATTCGCAGGCGAGGATTAGCCTTCTTGGCGAGGTCAACCGGGCAGCGCGCGGTTGATAACCTGAGGAGACGTGGTGCTGCGATTGCGGGGTTCGGGACGTGTTGTTCGGAAGCCGGATCGATTTGTGTCGCGACTCCACCAAATCGAATTTATCCAGAACCTGTTGGAAGATCGGGACCCCGTTCCCAGATGAACTTGGCATCCCGGTTAGAAACAATTGACTTAGGTACACCATGTAGTCTCTGAGAGACCATGTGGAGGTCATCCCGTTGTGTATGATGAGTAATTGACATCGGTTTAGGAAAAGTCGAGTTTGAGTCGGTTGGTTCGGACCTAGACATTGCGTGGTATAATGGGCTTGGTCGGACTTGGTCGAACCTAGTCGTATGGGTTCAGGTTGCATGTTCTGATGACTCGACAGGTTTGATCTCTGTTTACGCTTTCATGTATCGTGCGGTGCTATGTGACGGTTTGCTTGTCTGTGTGACTGCAGGACTTCGGAGCTAGGTCATGGTGAGGCGAGGGGGACCGGGACTAGGCACAGGAGGTGCTGAGGTCCAGACGGTCGGTGATGCCGAAGATGATCGAAGCTGCTGAGGTGGTTGCGAGTCGAGAGACGAGAAACTGGAGCGGGAGCTACCGGTTGTGAACACGATGGGCAACGACGAGCGAACCAGGACTAGGCTCAGGGAAGAGTCGGCGGTCCAGACAGTTGGAGGTCGGTTGCGGTCGTGTGCGACGGAACAGACCAGGACTAGACTCAGGTGGAGTTGAAGGTCTCGGTCGGTGTCGGGCGGACACGACGGGCAGCGGCGAGTGGACCGGACTAGACTCAGGGAGGAGTCGAGGTCCAGACGATCAAGGTACCAGAGGTGGAAGCTTCCGGGAAGGTGCCAAAGGGCCAATTTTGGTAAATTGACTCAAGCAAATGAGTGGAGTGGGTGGTTTTCCCTCCAAAATCTGGTTGTTGACTTTTTTGCCCCATTTGGTGTGTGAGGTGAGGGAGTGGAACTTGTATGCCACTTCTTGATTTTCTTCTTCTAGTTTTGAGTGTGGCCTTAAGAAGGGGAGCTCAGGTAGAAGAAGAGTGTAAGAAATGTATGAGCATTCTGGAGAGTTCACGCATGTGAGCAAGGAAAGGGGTGTGTTCTCTATGTATGCTTGAGCTCTGCGTGTGTTACCTCAAGCATGTAGTGAGAAGGTTGTAGTGTGTGTCCCCCTTCTCTGTCTGTATTGCTCAGGACGTGACCCCTGATGTGAGATGGTTGTAGAAGGATCTCTATGAAATCATTCATCAGGCTGCAATCTGTGTCTCGGCTGTGCAGTTTTGTGTAGTTCTTTTCAGCAGCAAGTAGCAAGCAGTAATTTGGGTTTTTCATTGCAGTTCGGCTGTAGCACAGTAATTACTTTTCTGTGTTTTGCTGGTTCATTTCCTTCTGCTGCTTTGCATGTAGTTTGAGCAGCCGACATCATTGCAGTATTTACTATCCAAGTTCTTCATGGTTGGTCATTTTGCATCTGCATTTTCGGTGGAGTACTGCTGCAGCAGTAAGAACCAACACAAGCCGACTGCAATCTTCATCTCTGTTTGATGCTGCAATCTTACTCAAAAATCAGCTCTGTTCAGCTGTGTTGATTGTTTGCTATTTGGTCGGCAAAACAGCATTCTGCTGTCACTTTCTGCTCTGCATTTTTCTGCTCTGTTCGGTTTGCTGGAGTTCTGATTTCAGTTAGCAGTTTGGGCAGCAGCATCATCTCTTGGTAGCAGTTTGCCTTCGGTTCAATTGGGCAGCTGTAATTACTGTTCTTTTTCATTTTCAGCTGCACTTCTCCTTATGAAACTGTATCCAGTTTTTGGCAACAAGACAGCAGCAGCTAGTCTGTTCCTTTTCTTGGCTTTTCGGCTAGAGGCCTTTTCAGCTGGTTCAGCTTAGTTTTGCTCTCTGCTGCCGATCAGTTTTCTTGCCGTTTTTGCTTTCTCAGTTTATTCACTCGGCTCTTGTGTTGATTCCGTGCTGTCATTTAGACTGATTTGAAAAAGAGCTCTCTCTCAACTCCCATGTGTTTAGTTCTCTTTTTCAGTCTCTGGCTTGTAGTGTTTCGGCAGATGATCAGGCTATGCAACATTCTGTTTTGATTACAGTCTAAATCTGCAGCTTGTAATATTTCATTTCTCCCAGCAGCTTTTGTATCTTTTTTATCCAATTTTCAGTGAGCTTGGATTCTCGTTCTTCATAGCTTACATAGCTATCGGAGAATAAGAAAAATCGGGTGAGTACTACGGGGCAAAGTTTTAAAGGCATCATTCACCCCCCCTCTGTTGCCATATCTGGTCCTACAATTGGTATCAGAGCCGGTTAGCTCTTTTCTATAGATCTTAACCGGTCTGCGAGCCATGGCGACCGACAAGTATTCCACCAAGCCGCCCATCTTCGATGGCCTGGATTACCCCTTCTGGAAAAGCCGAATGAAAACTTACATCCGTGCTCGGGGTATGCCATCCGCGGAAGGTGAAGATTCGGTTGTTGTTCTGCCGATGAGAACATCAATGCCGGGAATATGGCTGATGTTGAGGCGAATGCAAAGGCAAGGAACATCATCATTCAGGGTTTGAGCAGAAGCGAGTTCGATCGCATCTCTCACCTGTCGTCCGCCTACGACATCTGGATGACCCTCAATGCATACCATGAGGGCACCACCCAGATCAAGACGGTTCGACAGACCGGTTCAAGCGAATCTGATGAAATTCGAGATGCTTACTGGAGAGTCCCTTGACGAGTGCTTTTCGCGTTTTCACAAAATCTTGAGCAACCTCCGAGCCATCGGTCTCACATACTCCGACTCGGATAACGCTCGACAAATCCTTTCTGCACTTGATCTTCGGGTTTGGGATATGAAGGTGACTACCATCAAGGACACCACTGACCTCTCGACCCTGACTCTTGACGCGCTTTACTCGCGCCTCAAGACTCACGAGATTGACATAGTCTCTCGTCGGTCGAAGTCACAGTCGATGGCGTTAGTCACCGATCCCGCTTCTGGATCTTCTTCTGCTGAGCCTTTGTGCGGATTCTCCCTCGCTGCTCTCTGTGACATAACTGATGATCAGTTAGAGCAGCTTGCGGATGAACAGCTAGCCCTCCTAGCACGGAGATTTTCTCATGCTTACAAGAGGAGGAGGGATGGAAAAAGAGGAGGACCCGTGATTTGTTTCGAGTGTGGTGGCCCCAACCACATCCGAGCAAACTGTCCCAAGCTTGGGAAGGGTAAAGGTGACTTCGGCGGTTCGGGCAAGAACGACTACACCGACAAGAACCGCAACTCAAGCCCTCGGCACGGTCCAAGGCAAGAAGAAGTTCCGCAACTTTGGGAAGGCGAAGAAGCTCTTCCACCGCGTCCTCACCGCTTTCGACGACCTCGACCTCAGCGAGGTGGAGGGATGGAGCGACGACGACGGGACGGGTGATCAAGAACCCAAAGGCGACGGCGACTTCTCCGGCATGTGCTTCATGGCCCTTGAGGGCGAACTGAGCGACAGCGAGCTGTACTCCGACTCCGACGAGGTATTTCCTTCCTACGACCAACTTAATGAAGCTTTTCTTAAACTAGGAGGATTTCATGCTAGAGCTAAAACTAGGTGTAGCGAGTTAGAGAAGGAAGTAGATAGATTGTCTAGAGATTATTGCTCTTACATCTGCGCCCACAAATGATGATTGTGATTCTTGCTGTGCTATCTTGGGTGACATGGAGAAACTAAGGATCTCGCACGATAGTGTGTCCTCCGAGCTTGATATTGTTAAGGTGGAGAATGTTAGTCTGCTTGCTGAATTAGAATTGAGTAGGATGACTGTTACCCTACTTACTACTGATGAGACTATTTCTCCCACCTCATGTGAGGATAAGGACACTGCTGCTAGAGGACCTTATGCCATGCTACTTGATCTGCCCGAATCTTGTGAAACTTGCAATAATCTGAAGATGAACTTAAAACGGGCAGACCATAAAATTGCTGAATTGCGTGCTTCGCTGTTAGAGCCTATTGTTTCTTGTACCAACTGTCCTAAATTAACCTTTGAGCTTGAATCGGTTTCTAAGCAATTTCAAGAGATGGTTGATCATAACAAGAAAATGGCTCAATTTGCTACTAAGGATCCTGTTAGCTCACCATGCAATAGTTGTAATAAACTAAAATCTGAATTGATTGCATTGGATGAAAAATGTGTGAAGTTAACTAAGGACCTTCTAGAAAAATCACATACTTCTTGTGCTTTCTGTGCTGAAGTGTTTGAAAAGGATAAGGACATGGTAGAGGCGTTTAGGAAGAGTTACGAGAACCAAATGGCTAGGATTAGGGCTGCCCCTTGTGTGTCCTGCGAAGCCCTCAAGGTTGAGGTGGCCGTGCATAAGGAGAAATATGCACGTACTATTCGCTCTTCTACTATTGGTTCTTCTCCTTCCTCTCCTCCTGCTGTCTCTTCTTCTTCTCCTTGCTCTTCTTGCACCTCTCTTTTTGGGAGTGTCGATCTTATGAACACTCTCGAGAAATTTGTAGGAGGCAAGAAAAGACTTAATCTTATTTTAGACCAGTCAAAGATTTGCAAATTCAATCAGGGTCTAGGATATGATTTTCTAGAGGATGTGAGGAAGCATCCACCTGTCGTGCTCAGACCCATAGCCGCAGGTGTGATTGAGGTCAAGCCCAAGAACAAGAAAGTTCAATTTAAATCAGCGGGTTTTGTTCAAGGAATTTCTGACAGCAAGGTGATTCCACCTGTAGCTTCGGCCTCTCAGAAGGCGAAGTCATCTCATGCTACTTCTGCCTCTCAGAAGGTGAAGTATCATTGCACCTTCTGTCAGAAGGATGGACATTGGATTGACCACTGCTTCAAGCGCGCCAAGATTGCGCGAAGAGACCGTGTTGAGTCTCTTAGGCGTATTCAGGGTCAGCCCCAGACCTTGAGTGCACCTAAGACCAACACGAGGTCTAGGCTTGCTACTGTTGGTAGTTTTGGGCAGCATCGAGGACTTGGTTCTTCCGAGTTTTCTGTTTTTCGTCCTCATGCTCCCTCTGGTCGTGACTTCCGCCGTTCTGAGGGTAGATCTCGCTTTTCCCATCGAAATGCCTGCCCGCGGCGTGATCAGCCTGTTGCCGGTGCTCCGACTCGCTCCTCCGTAGTAGTCGGACCCAGTAATAGCTTCAGGTCTACTCTTAGATCTTCTGCTGTGAGTAACAGAGAGCGTAGGGTAGATAGAGGTCAGTCGTGTTTGACTACTTCATCTGCTCGACGTGTTACTCAGTATTGAGTGCCAAAATCACTCTTGATTTATCCCAGTACTGAGACTTTACTCTCTGTTTGACTCAGGTTCGCCGGGCAGGGAAGGGAAAGGTTTGGCTTGTAGACTCCGGGTGTTCACGACACATGACCGGAGATGAGACGATCACCTTCGGAGATGCTTCATCTGGGCGCGTCATCGCCAAAGGTACTGTGCGCATTAATGATTCATTTATTTTAAAAGATGTTGCCTTGGTTAGTAAGCTGCAATATAATTTGCTTTCAGTCTCTCAGCTTACCGATGACGATTTCGAGGTGAGCTTTAAGAAAAACAATTGCAAAATTCTTGACTCTTCGGGTAGTTTGGTTTGCGGGATTTCTCGTTATGGGAGGATCTTTCGTGCTGATTTTGTTGAGTCTTCTGGTGATCCTCTCCGGTATTTAGTTGCTTCAGAGTACCGTGACCTCACTTTCTGGCATAGGAGACTTGGTCATATAGGATTTGACCATTTAACCCGAGTTAGCGGCCACGATCTTATTCGTGGTCTGCCGAAACTCAAAATGGTCAAAGATCTAGTTTGTACTCCATGCCAAAGACGGCAAGATGGTTCTTGCTTCTCATCCTCCGGTCCACGGTGACTATGACCGATGCACCGTGACGCTTGCTCCATATGGACACGTTGGACCAAATCGAGTGCGGTCGGCGGGAGGGAAGTGGTATGTTCTTGTCGTAGTCGATGACTTCTCGAGGTACTCTTGGGTGTTTTTCTTAGCCTCGAAGGATGAGACATTTACCCATTTTCGGGGTTTGTTTAGTAGGCTTTCTATTGAGCTCCCGGGTGCCTTACGAGCGATCCGCAGTGACAATGGCACGGAGTTCAAGAATTCCTACTTTGAGAGGTTTTGCGGTGAGACCGGTGTAGAACACCAGTTCTCTTCTCCATACGTTCCTCAGCAGAATGGCGTCGTGGAGAGGAAGAACCGTACCTTGGTCGAGATGGCCTGGACGATGCTCGATGAATACTCTACACCACGGAAGTTTTGGGCTGAGGCTATAGCCACCGCGTGCCATGTTTCGAACAGAGTTTTTCTCAGGGCACACTTGCACCGCACCTCTTACGAGTTGAGATATGGGCGAAAGCCTAGTGTTTCTCATTTTCGTGTGTTTGGTTGCAAGTGTTTTATTCTGAAGTCCGGGAACCTAGATAAGTTCGAGTCATGTTCTTGTGATGGACTCTTTCTAGGCTACTCGACTTCTTCGCGGGCCTATAGGTGCAGGCTGAGTCTAGCAAAATGGTAGAAACCTGTGAGGTGACTTTCGATGAGGCCAGTCTGGGGACTAGGCCCGACATCTCAGGTTCACTAGAGCAGTCCGAGACCATCTTTGTGGATGATGAGGATGATGGAGATGAGGGTTGTCCAACCGATCCAGTCCCTCATCCACCCCTTGAGGTGCCTTCTTCCACAGCACCTCGAGGTGATCAGCCCTTACCTTCTGCTTCTTCTGGAGCTAGTGACTCTGTTCCTACCCCGTTAGGTCACGAGGTAGAGGCCACTTCTTCATCTCATCCTGGGCCTCCAAGACATATCCAAAAATCTCATCCTTCTGAGCAGATGATTGGAGACCTCTTTGAACGAGTCACACGCTACAAGTCTGGCGTGTCACTTTTCTGTCTCCACTCTGCCTTCGTAGCTTCCTTTGAGCCCAAGAGCGTTTGTCATGCTTTATCTGACGAGTCTTGGGTCAATACCATGCATGAGGAGCTCGAGAGTTTCGAAAGAAACAAGGTCTGGACGCTTGTTGAGCTCCCTCGAGGTCACAATATCATTGGAACTAAGTGGGTGTTTAAGAACAAGCAGAGCGAGGATGGTGTGGTTATTAGAAATAGGCTAGACTGGTAGCTCAAGGGTACTCCCAGGTTGAGGGTCTAGATTTCGAGGAGACCTTTGCTCCTGTAGCTAGACTTGAGGCCATTAGAATCCTGCTTGCCTTCGCAGTTTCTAAGGGTTTCAAGCTTTACCAGATGGACGTCAAGAGTGCCTTCCTCAATGGCCTTATTGAGGAAGAAGTCTATGTGAGACAGCCTCCTGGTTTCGAAAACCTCAAATACCCAAACCATGTCTACAGGCTTTCCAAAACTTTGTATGGACTTAAACAGGCCCCCAGAGCTTGGTATGAGAGGCTTAAGTCCTATCTGTTGAGTCATGATTTCGAAATGGGTAAAGTCGACAAGACCTTGTTCATCCACCGGCTTGGCACTGACTTTCTACTCGTCCAGATTTATGTGGATGACATCATCTTTGGCGGCTCCTCGCATGCTCTTGTTTCCCAGTTTTCCAATGTCATGAGCTCGGAATTTGAGATGAGCATGATGGGCGAGTTAAGCTTCTTCCTTGGCTTCCAAATTAAGCAAACTCGGGAGGGTACCTTCTTGCATCAGGGCAAGTACACTCGAGACCTCCTGAAGCGCTTCGATATGAGTGATGGGAAGCCGATGTCTACTCCTATGGCTACATCAATTCCACTCGACCCAGATGAAGACGGCGAGCCAGTCGATCAGAAGGAGTATCGAAGTATGATCGGTTCCCTCTTGTACCTCACTGCCTCGAGACCGGACATACACTTCTCTGTGTGTCTTTGTGCTCGGTTTCAGGCTTCTCCTCGCGTATCTCACCGCCAGGCGGTGAAGCGCATCCTTCGGTACCTTCGAGCTACCATTGACTATGGTATCTGGTACTCTTCCTCATCCTGTCTTTCCTTAAGAGCCTACTCGGATGAAGATTTTGCTGGCTGTAGGATAGATAGGAAAAGCACTTTGGGCACCTGCCAATTCATTGGCACTTCTCTTGTTTCCTGGTCCTCGAGGAAGCAGTCCGGTGTTGCACAGTCCACCGCAGAGGCCGAGTCGCGTTCTGCGGCCGATTCTCGTAGCCAAGTGCTGGATGGTCTCGACCCTGCGGGACTTTGGGTTGGTTATCGACAGTGTTCCACTCCTTTGTGATAACACTCCTGCGATTAACATTGCTAAGAACCCAGTGCAGCATTCTCGGACCAAGCATATCGACATTCGCTTTAACTTCCTTAGAGACCATGTGGAGAAGGGTGACATCGTGCTCTAGTTTGTGGAGGGTGACCACCAGTTGGCTGACATCTTCACCAAGCCTTTGGATGGCTCGAGGTTTTCAGCTCTGCGGGGAGAGCTTGGGGTGGTGTGTCCTTATGCACTGTTGTGAGGGGGAGCTTTGGGCTTTACTGTTTTATCATATTAATTATGCTTCTGTCTCCTTACTGTTTCATCGCATTTGTATGGGTGCATTCGGTTAGTCATCCTGGCATAGATTAGAGTGGTTCTCCTGTCTCGTTGCTTAGACTTCTTACTCTTATCTTATGCCTTCAGGATGCTCTATTAGCTGTTTCTTATCTCACTAGGTTGAGCTCACTCACTTCTTTTAGGTTCTAGCGGGGTTGGGCCACCCTCGGGTAGACAGGGTACGTGTTTGCTCTCTAGTGTGTGTTTTCCCATCAGCTGATAGTCCTGGAGTCTTATGGGGTAGATGAGAGTCAGTCTGAGTCTTAGTCTTTTCTCTATCTTATCTATGCTTTAAGGACTGCCTGTTTTCTGTTTTCTTTGCCAGCTTCTTGTTTTTATTGCTTTAGTTCAAGAGGAGTTCATTTGGGAGCTTCTGGAGCTTAATATTGACGTAATTCAACTTGAACTAAAAGATGCATCACATGTTGAGGGGGAGCTGGATTTTCTGCATATCATTCTGCATTGTAATATAAATACATTGAGCCTTGATTATTATCCGGTTATGACATGCTTATGATGATTTACATCTTGCCATGATTTATGCTTAATTGCTAGATTTATCATGACTTCATATGTGTAGACTAGCTTTTGCCATGATGAATTAATTAAACTTGCTCAAATTAAACTAAAAACTTGTCATGATTAGCAATTGAGATTAGTCTTTCTTGAGCTACCCTTTTATGATTCATGCCATGTCAAGTAGGCTGAGTTGAATTTTGAATCTCTTTAGAGCCTTAGATTGAGTTGTTTTAGTCTCTTGATGATGCACAAGTCAGTACAATTACTTCAAAAGCAAAAAGATCTCTTTTGTGCGGAAAAAAAAACTGATCTCACCAATCCTTTCTCATGAGACGGCTTGCCATTGCACTAGGCATGAACTCAGGGGGAGCTTTGGATGACCAAGACTATCTTCTTAAGCTTCTTGCTTGGAGTAGTCGCATAAGGCTTGAGATCTAGCACATGATAAAAATATGGATTGAAAACAACCATAAGTTCCAAAAGAAAAATATCATTTGTGCTCAATTTGCTTAAGTTACAACAGAACCAAGTACTTGAACCAATGTGTCATTTTTGAGTATATAACACTCAATTTGGACTCGATATTAGATTCTTGGTTCCGCTTAGCTTGATTGACATGGCTTGCATCATCCTTGGATATCTCTAGCTAGACTTTGCTTATTGATGACTTGATGTGTTCATAAAATGCACTAAAATTCATATTGTCATCTAGTAGCTTCTAGCTGGCTTATACATATTTTGCTATGATCTAGATAGCTCTTCATTAAGTTATGGCTTGGTGTAATACCTTATGGTCATTTTGGATAATTCTCATGGCTCTAAATGCTTAGAATAAACAAACTTCAGCCATTTCATCCATCATCTTGACGTATTCTCTCTTTTGCATTCTTGATGTGTTTATTGCCAAAAAGGGGGAGAATAGATTGGAGAAAAAGTCTTTTGGGAATCTAGAGTTTGGAGAGCAATTTACTCTTTCTTGAGTTGCTATAGTGATTCCTTCTATCAACATGGTCATGAGTTTCATTTCTTTCTTTAGACCATGTTGGACCATGTTGGACTCTTCAAATTCTACTTCATGCTTTTTCTAGGTTTGTCAATATACTCATCAAAGCGGAGATTGAGAGACCATGTGGAGGTCATCCCATTGTGTATGATGAGTAATTGACATCGGTTTAGGAAAAGTCGAGTTTGAGTCGGTTGGTTCGGACCTAGACATTGCGTGGCGCAATGGGCTCGATCGGACTTGGTCGAACCTAGTCGTATGGGTTCAGGTTGCATGTTCTGAAGACTCGACAGGTTTGATCTTTGTTTACGCTTTCATGTATCGTGCGGTGCTATGTGACGGTTTGCTTGTCTGTGTGACTGTAGGACTTCGGAGCTAGGTCGTGGTGAGGCGAGGGGGACCGGGACTAGGCACAGGAGGTGCTGAGGTCCAGACGGTCGGTGATGCCGAAGATGATCGAAGCTGCTGAGGTGGTTGCGAGTCGAGAGACGAGAAACCGGAGCGGGAGCTACCAGTTGTGAACACGATGGGCAACGACGAGCGAACCAGGACTAGGCTCAGGGAAGAGTCGGAGGTCCAGACAGTTGGAGGTCGGTTGCGGTCGTGTGCGACAGAACAGACCAGGACTAGACTCAGGTGGAGTCGGAGGTCTCGGTCGGTGTCGGGCGGACACGACGGGCAGCGGCGAGTGGTCCGGACTAGACTCAGGGAGGAGTCGAGGTCCAGACGGTCAAGGTACCGGAGGTGGAAGCTTCCGGGAAGGTGCCAAAGGGGCAATTTGGTAAATTGACTCAAGCAAATGAGTGGAGTGGGTGGTTGTCCCTCCAAAATCTGGTTGTTGACTTTCTTGCCCCATTTGGTGTGTGAGGTGAGGGAGTGGAACTTGTATGCCACTTCTTGATTTTCTTCTTCTAGTTTTGAGTGTGGCCTTAAGAAGGGGAGCTCAGGTAGAAGAAGAGTGTAAGAAATGTATGAGCATTCTGGAGAGTTCACGCATGTGAGCAAGGAAAGGGGTGTGTTCTCTACGTATGCTTGAGCTCTGCGTGTGTTACCTCAAGCATGTAGTGAGAAGGTTGTAGTGTGTGTCCCCCCCTTCTCTGTCTGTATTGCTCAGGACGTGACCCCTGATGTGAGATGGTTGTAGAAGGATCTCTATGAAATCATTCATCAGGCTGCAATCTCTGTCTCGGCTGTGCAGTTTTGTGTAGTTCTTTTCAGCAGCAAGCAGCAAGCAGTAATTTGGGTTTTTCATTGCAGTTCGGCTGCAGCACAGTAATTACTTTTCTGTGTTTTGCTGGTTCATTTCCTTCTGCTGCTTTGCATGTAGTTTGAGCAGCCGACAGCATTGCAGTATTTACTATTCAAGTTCTTCATGGTTGGTCAGTTTGCATCTGCATTTTCGGTGGAGTACTGCTGCAGCAGTAAGAACCAACACAAGCCGACTGCAAACTTCATCTCTGTTTGATGCTGCAATCTTACTCGAAAATCAGCTCTGTTCAGCTGTGTTGATTGTTTGCTATTTGGTCGGCAAAACAACATTCTGCTGTCACTTTCTGCTCTGCATTTTTCTGCTCTGTTCGGTTTGCTGGAGTTCTGATTTCAGTTAGCAGTTTGGGCAGCAGCATCATCTCTTGGTAGCAGTTTGCCTTCGGTTCAATTGGGCAGCTGTAATTACTGTTCTTTTTTATTTTCAGCTGCACTTCTCCTTATGAAACTGTATCCAGTTTTTGGCAACAAGACAGCAGCAGCTAGTCTGTTCCTTTTCTTGGCTTTTCGGCTAGAGTCCTTTTCAGCTGGTTCAGCTTAGTTTTGCTCTCTGCTGCCGATCAGTTTTCTTGCCGTTTTTGCTTTCTCAGTTTATTCACTCGGCTCTTGTGTTGATTCCGTGCTGTCATTTAGACTGATTTGAAAAAGAGCTCTCTCTCAACTCCCATGTGTTTAGTTCTCTTTTTCAGTCTCTGGCTTGTAGTGTTTCGGCAGATGATCAGGCTATGCAACATTCTGTTTTGATTACAATCTAAATCTGCAGCTTGTAATATTTGATTTCTCCCAGCAGCTTTTGTATCTTTTTTATCCAATTTTCAGTGAGCTTGGATTCTCGTTCTTCATAGCTTACATAGCTATCGGAGAATAAGAAAAATCGGGTGAGTACTACGGGGCAAAGTTTTAAAGGCATCATTCACCCCCCCTCTGTTGCCATATCCGGTCCTACAGTCTCACCACCTGTCGGATATACATCGGGGCCAAATCCTGCGCTGTATTGGTCGTCTTCATCGGAATAAAATGTGCGGAGTTGGTAAGTCTCTCTACCACAACCCAAACTGCGTCTCGCCCTCAAGGCGAACGCAGCAATCCGACCACGAAGTCCATTGTGATATGTTCCCACTTCCACTCAGGTATCTCCAAAGGCTGCAACAAACTAGCAAGCCACTTATGCTTCAAGTCACAAGATGGGACATACTTGGTAATGTCCACCCTCATTCGTTTCCACCAAAAGACCTGCTTCAAGTCTCGATACATCTTGGTCTCTCCCGGATGTACAGAGTACGGAGTCCGGTGAGCCTCACGAAGAATATCATCATTCACCTTTGATTTCTGGGTACACACAGCCGACCTCTGAAACGAACTGCACCACTCTCATCCACACTAAAATCTCAGGAACGACCCTCCGAGATCGTCTTCCGCACCTCCGAAAGGAGCCGATCATGCTGCTGAGCCTCACGAACACGCTCGGGAATGGCGGACTGGATGATCATCTGTGTCTCTGCCTGTGCAACTCCAGTAAGACAGAAAGAGATACCCATCCTCTCAAACTTCGAGATCAAGTACATCGCTGTTTGAGGTACTCCTGTCCTACTCAGGGCGTCAGCCACCATGTTGGCTTTACCAAGGTGGTACTGGATAGTCAGATCATAATCTTTGATCAACTCCAACCACCTCCGCTGCCTCAAATTCAGCTCTCACTGAGTGAATATGTACTTAAGGCTCTTGTGATCGGTAAAGATGTCATATTGTTCCCCGTACAGATAGTGCCTCCAAGACTTCAGGGAAAAACAACAGCTGCCAACTCCAAGTCGTGAGTGGGATAGTTCTGCTCATGAGTCTTCAACTGCCTAGAAGCATAAGCGATAACTTGCCCTTCTTGCATCAACACACAACCAAGACCAATCCTCGAAGCATCTGTGTACACAGTGAAGCGCTTGCCACTCTCGGGCAAGGATAGGATAGGTGCATTCACCAGCTTTGTCAGACCCTAGATTTTACATCCGGAATCCTCTGTGATTTATTGCACTATTCCCTGGATCAGTAGATAGTGCTCACAGCTACAGAAATGAATATCAAATACATATCAAGCGGAAGCGTAAATAATATAGTAAACTTACACATAGGCCGATTTGGCTGAAATCAGAAAATTGCAGCAGCGGAAGAACGAAGCACACAGGGGGAACCCTCAGAACTTGCCCAAAGGCAGCCAACTAGAGGTTCGCGACCTAGCCCTTGACATCTTCATCTTCTTTGTCATCATGATCTGTAGTGTTGCTGAGGCGCAGTGATCTGACTCTTGATTCTGGATTTGTTGTGAGAGCGAGTGTGAGCACACTAACCACCATGCTCCGCGAGCCAACACACAGAATGCAAATAAATAGTATGCAAGGCTTATCAAGGAAAGGCTCAGGTTGTTTTATTTGCCAGCAATTTCTCTTTTTGGTAGCATTATCAAACCCCAGTGTTATAGTTGCAACCTAGGACTCCACACGGCGATTGCCATAATTGACTTAATCCACCAAGGACATATTTTCTTTACTGATTGCTATCTAAGACTCCAAACAGCGGTGACATCATTTAGTTAATCCACCAAACATATCGACATTATTTATTTAATCCATCGAACTTACAATTTCTATGTTGATTGCCGTCTAAACTCCAAACAGCAGGTGACATCCTTTAGTTAATCCACCGATCGTATATCTTCTATATACATATTATCTTATTCAAATCCACCCATACCTTTGTATTACAGATTCCTAATACTCCTATCTTGCAATCACTAATCACCAACTCTTCACTTCTGAATTCTAATGATTCTCTAACATGATTACTTTTTAAACCACCAAAATCATTTGTATCAGAATATTCTAACAATTCAATCCTTCTGTTAATGATCCAACTTCGTAATTTACTCTGCCCATAATTAATCCTTACTTTCCATTATCTATCTTTAACCAATTCATCGGTATTTCTCCACCAAGATTGAATCAAGTGTACGTCCCAATTCTCATATCTCCAAATTTCCACAAATTCAATTCATCCATCTAGATCAAAATCCTATTAATCCCATTAATTCCAGTAATTACCTTTACACCTTTCTAATCTTCCAAAATCATTTAAATTATCTATCTAGCCTATCTATTCATTTAGACTCCACCAATTTATTTCTCCTAGACTCCTTCCTACCATTCCCTTATTTATAATCGACATGAATCCACCAAGCATCGTTAAGTATTTTACCCCAACAGTCATTTTCTTTTCTTACGACACTATTTATCTCGCCTGGCATTTTATTTTAGGAGAAGCATTGCCATTATTTGCTTTTGAAATATAATACTTAAAAACTTCCTGAGACTTAGCCATTTAAACAAAACATAATGTGACAGAATGCAATAGTAATAGAGGTCCAGATTCTATCCACCATTTCATAGTCTCTGCACCATATGCTTAACTTTTCAGCGTTATAACCGCTTACATTACAACTGGAACGACACCCAGGACAACTCAAATAAGGGCCTTTCTCTGCCCTCCACTTTTCCATTTCCACCGACAAAGTTTTTGAAACAGAACTATATCTTACCCACAAGAGATAGATCTGCTCGTTGCCCACAAGAGATAGATCTGCTCATTGCCCCACATGATTCCTTAGCCATGCAGTTGAGTAGACTATCACAGGACTGTTACAATGCATAATCCTACTTGTGGTTACGCCCGCTAAGGTCTATCTTCTGTAGGATGCGACCATCCCTCGAGAAGGGTCCCTTGTGAGCCATCACGGGCAAAGGCGTGGATGAGACCGTCCATCCCTTTGCTCGTGTTCATACCTTCACGTAACCACACTAGAGCTATGCAGAATAGTTAGCCCTGCCTACACTTTGCCATCATGTGGTTGTACTGTTGTACCTTGGGAGGCTATCACAAGATTCGGTCCTTAGGATTATCTGGGTGGTTCTACCACAATCCCTTTTGTGCTATCACGGCACCATTCACACATAATCTACTACAATCCTTTTTGTGCTATTACGGCACTATTCTCACATACACATACCCTCGAACCATCCGCCCAGATAGCTAAGCATGTGGGGTTTTTGGGAACATAAAATATTCATACCAACATATACCAGTCATCATCACAATGACTGCGCAAACAAATTCTCTTCATGTTTAAAAGTGATGCTTGGGCGTTCTCACGCCCATGAATATCTAAGCAATACTAAGCATGGCATATAGCTACGGACTTATTTTCGAAAGATTACTATTATAAACTGGCTAGGGTGACAAGGTTCACATAATCAAGTATTCAAAAGAGGGTGTAATATTAGTCAAGGTAAACTTGGTCATATAACTAGGATCTTAAACTAAACATGTACTTGCATATAAAATAATAGCATGCAATTTGATAATTTAAACAAAAGTAATTTGCAGAAAAGTAGGTTCAACATGATCAAAGTATTGACTCGCCTGGCGCGGTTTACCGCGGTCTTGAGCTCACTCAACGCTTTCTCATTCGAAGGTCCTGAGCTTCTGGTCTTTATCTTCACCTCGATCTTGGCCTCGCTTGACCCACCGATTCTTCGGAGCTCCCATTTCTAATTACGTGATAAACGACTGAATCCAAATAAAAGCAAATAACTCAAAAGATCCAAATAAATCCAAATAAACTCAATTTAGTTTTATTATGAGTTTATGGTCGGTTCGGGTGAATTGAGACAAGGTTGGTGGTAGAATTTAAATACTCGGTCTTTTTATTAATAAACTCTTTTTATTATTCTTGTATTTATTTAGAAAATTCCATGAGTTATATCAGACCGATGATTTTATGTACGAGATTAGTGGAGCATTATTTTGTCGAGTGCTACATTCAGGGCACATGTTGCATTTAAGCAATGCATACATTGTTTAGTTTACAGAATTAATCTTAGAGTCTGGGTTTATATCATTCTGTGGTGCGATATTTTATGTATCCTCAGTTATTATTAAGCTTAGCTTTATTTCTAGTCCAAATATTATTTATCTAGCAAGACTTGTCATATGGATTCTTAATTCAATATCGCTATTTATTTAAATCTACCATGGGGATTTACTTAATGGCGGCACGATGAATATTAGGGCATATATTATGATTTAAGGGTAATCTTTATTAAGTTTGAATATTTAACCAAAGTTGTTTTTCTTTATCAATGTCTTTAATTTGTTTTTAGTCTTTTATATAATCATTCAAACCATACTATTTAATCATATATGGTTTAATCTAAATTTAAATCTTTCCATAATCTCATTTACAACCTAGTTAATTTATTAGCTTTTCTAAATTATCCTCAAATTTTTCCTAAATTTTCCTTATCTGAAATGGAATTAAACAAATCGAAAATAAAATAAAAAGAAAATGCAAATGAAAGGGATGCGGCCATGTAATACCCCAGAATATTTTATTAAAGTATTTTATTAATTTAATAGTGTTTTGAGGGGTTTTCTGAAAAATTAACCAAACCTGGGCCTAGGGCTTGGCCCAAGAGGGAGTTCTTGGCCCAGGAGGGGGGAGGCCACCTCTTAACCTAGCCCCATCCCTCCTGCGCCTCCCACCACCTAGCGCCGCCGCCCACAGTCGTGGCTGCCGCCCGCCGCCCTGCCGTGGCGGCCGTCTCGCTCGCCATCTGCCGCCCTGCCGTGGCAGCCGCCATCTGCATCTCTGTCGTTGGCCGCTGTCCTCTTGCGCCGTGTCGTCGCCGGTGTGCTGCGCCGCTGCTGCCCCGACGTTTCCTCCTTCCCGGTGCGCCGACGTCGTCGTCCGTCGCTGCACCGCGTAGATCCGGGGGAAAGAGAGGAGGATTTCGCGGAGGAGATCACGGGCGTGTTCATCGAGTTCGTCGTGTTTGTCGTCGTGTTCTTCATCGTGTCGTCAAGGGTAATCCCTGTTAGCCTCCTAGATGACTTTTTAATCGAGTTAGATTCGTCGGTTTTCCGTCGGGATTCAGGTTTGGACCCCTTCTAGAAAATTGTAGAGGACGTGATTATCTTTCCAGGGAGTACTAGAACACGTTATTCGGATTTGTGTAACGAAAATTATGAATTTTCTAGTGCGGATGTTCTGCAGATCAGGGTAGTTCTGGACAGATTTTAGTAGATCGATTTGGGCGACGGGAATTGTGGCGATTCAGGAGTCCTTAAAATTGGGAAAATTGTAGATAAGTTTCTTAGATTTCCATAGAGGTAAAGAAGTCCGGATTTCGAGTTTCTGGGTGGAAGTTATGATCGTTTTAGTGCGCTGTCCAGAGAGTCCGACGTGATTGCTGACGTTTTAGAAAAGGGTTTGGATCGGGTAGAAAACGGCAGAATCTGGAAGGCTACCCAAATAAGTTTATTTAGATAATTCAATTATCTTTCCAGAAAGTCTGAGAACGCTTAATATGGATTTACGTACTGGAAGTTATGAAATTTTGAAGTCAGCTGTCTGTGGGCGAGCAGAGTTGGCCAAGGGGAGTTGGGGATTTAATTGAGATAAATTGTTGGGGTAATTGGGGTTGCTGATATTTTTGTATCTAGAAATCCGTTACTGTTATGTTATTAATTATTAATTAATTATTCAGGAGGAGAGCGGATTCCGGGGGTTTCGCCTTCTGCTCGTTCTTCGTTTTCTCGCGGTTGAGGCAAGTATAACTTTGATATGGATTATCCGTGTGATTTGATGTTATGTGATGTTGTGAGTGATGATTGAGTTATGAATGTTTTACTTGTGAATTTTAGTAAAGTTATGAGTTGATAATGCTATTTATGTTCTGTTTACATTATGGTTTTTATGAGATTAAATTGATGCATAGTATGTTGAATGCATGTTTATCTTGGTGATACATTCACATATATGCATCATGTTGAGAATGGTTGAAGTCTTGGTCATGTGGTGATCAAGCGTCGAGGTCCCCATACTTGTGGAGTGTGGGCAATTGGTCCCATGCACGAGGGCAGGCATGGGTGTGCATTGGCGGATGCACACTCCGCATTACCGGTAAAATGCGAAGAGATGAGAAAAGGAACTTTTGATCATATTGCATAGCATGAAATTCATAGGTCATATGTTTACCTTGCCAGTTAATGATCATGCTTGTTTTAATTACAGTTTATACTTGCTGAGTCGTTGGACTCACCCTTGTTGTTGTTTGTTTATTTTAGGTACCAACATGGGATCATGAAAGGGCTAGTCCGTTTGCACGTGCACTATTCATTTAATCAGAAACAAAGACAGTTATTATGATCATTTTTGTTGATTAGCTTAATTGGTTCTTTTATCATTCATCAGGTTAATTGTAATAATGCTTTAGAACTATTTGGTATCGGTTCCGTTCATTATTTTGGAATTAGAACTATATCTGTTTATCTAGAGTTGCTATTATTAAATGGATAGATAAGACTTTGTCGAAATTTTTTTTATGGATTAATTATTAGAAGTTTTATTATTAGCTAGAAGATGGTAGCATTTTAGTCCATTGTTTGGCAGGGGTGTTACAGGCCAGGCATCGAACCCGTGACCTGGGGGAAATACTAGACGCTAAGCGCGCTCGGGTAGCCAAGTGGGGGAAAATCCTGGGCTGATGAAACAGAGGCAGTAAATTAAATGTGGTATCGAGTGGCGAGGAGCTCGAAACAGAGGAGGTGGCCGGCGCTCCGTCTTGCACAAGCGCCGGCGGCAAAGCGCCGGGAAGGCGGCGATGATCGGCAAAATGGGTTCCCGTGGGGGTTGGGAAGCCATTGAAGGTACTGGCGTGATCCGAGGATCACCGAGGAAGGCCGGCGGCGAGGCTCGGCGGCCGGAGGTGGAGGTGGAGCAGGCGCCGCGCCGGCGGGGAGGAAGGGAGAGTTGGTGAGCGCATGAGCAAGAGCAAGGTAAGGGGATGCTCACCATGGAGCTGGCTGAGCCGGAGGGGATCACGGCGAGCCGACGCCGTGCACGGGCGGCGGCGCGAGAAGGCTCCCGTGGAGGGAAGAGCTCGGGCGACGAGGAGCTTTGCCGTCACATGGAGGAGGCTCAGGACACCGATTAGTTGCTCCCACCGTGCGGAATCGAGAAGAAGCGGCCGAGGAGGAGGTGGCGGTAGGAATGGCGGTGGTGGCGGTGGTGGGGAAGGTGGGCGGCGGTCGTTTCCGGTGATGGGGCTCCAATTAAGTTTGAGGAGGTAAAGAAAGGGCGCACACCGTGACACGGTTGGCTTGTGGAATACTCACGGGAGGCGCTTGAGGCGGCGTGAGGCGGCTTCGGCCGGCGCACGGGCAGGAGACAAGGCAGGGAGGAATGGGGTGGCCCGGGGGGGATTTATGGTCACGGGAGGCAGGGGAACCAGCGGGGCTCGGCGGAGGAAAGCGGCGGCGGTTGCGGCGGCGGGCGGTCGGCGTGGAAGGAGACAGGCGAGCGGGCGCGGCGTGCTCGGGGGTGGAAGAAAGAAGAAAAGAAAGAGGGAAGGGAGGAGGCGGGGCCCAGCGGCAGGGAAAAAAAAGGGAGGAGGGAGAGAAGAGGAAAAAAGAGGAAAAGGATGTGGGTCCCACTAGGGAGAGAAAATGAAAAAGGAAAATGGGGAAAGGGAAAAAGAAGGCTCAAGCAATTTATTGTTTTGATTTTCTAGATTCAATTTAAATTTCTTTTTCCATATTTATGATTAAAATTTTCAATTCTTGCACGGCACTTAAAAGTTAAGCTTTTAAATTTTTAGCTATTTAAATGAGTTTCTATTATTATTATTATTTAGGTTATATGTGCATATACATACATATATATTTTATTTTCTTACATTGCTAAACTTTCCTTTGCACAATTTGTATATATGTATATATATATATATATATATATATCTATGTATATGTGTTTGTATTTTAGTTAATCACTTTTATTGCTCTTTATGTCATTATTCCCAATTATGAGATTTTATATTTTAAATCGGGTTCCTCTTTTCTTACACTAGATCATCTTTTCAGATTCGTATTTAAAATTCTAGTTTTCTATTATTTGCATTTGGGTTTACTCTTTGATATTTAATTTGCACGCCACAACTCTCATAAAGATTTCAACTAGACATTCAAAAGAAATTTAAATGCCAACAAAATGCAGGAAAAGATTTTAAAATTCCAAGTTTTTGAAATAACCAAATTTCGGGATGTTACAAATCTACCCCCTTAAATGAATTCGACCCCGAGATTCCGGTAGAATAGAGAGAAAGTAGGTGGGGCTACTTTAGTTAAGGCTAGCAATAGGTTTCCAGGTGTCGTCCGATGTTTAACTCTTTAGCTTCATGGAGAGCTGAAAATCTGCACGATAAGGGTTAGAACATGGAGAAGTAAAAAGGAAAGAGAGAAAACCTTGTTCTCCTGGTTAGGTCATAAACTCCCAGAGGCTTGCTTGTTGACTTCGTCGTTTCTTTGCCTTTGTAGAGTGGAGTGGTCGCATCGTCTATTGGGCATGTGAGGGTCATAATAGGCATGTGAGGGTCATAGAATTCATATTATTGGCCTATGCTCTGGAGAGCACATGGTCTGAGGGATGTCGGTATGAGGATGGACATTTACGTGGTGGTCCTTTGCCCTTACTGCAATCACCTCCCTATTCTTTAACCCTGCTACCACTATGATTTTAACTGTAGGGATGGCTTGTAGTCAGTACTGCCATAAAATGCCTAGCCTTATGACTCTTCTTGTACTGGTCTGACTAGCTCCGAGTCCAGGTTGTCGCACCTCAAAAATATACGTAGCAGTAGCTCTTCGACATTTTTGTCTTGTAACGCTACCCCCCTTAAAATGGATACCACTAGTCATTATTCGTCTCTTCGAGCTCCAGGCATGACGGGTCCTATTGGAGATTCATCTGTGGTACTTCAGCTACTTGGTCGGCAACAGGGTTTGGAAGTGATCTTCGGGTTAGGGGTCTTATCTTCCACAGGAAAAACATATGACCCTGCTGACAGGGCATTCTCCATGTCGATGATCATCTTCGTAGTTAGAGTAGTTCACAGAGCATTGGTATGCGTAATGTCTTCTCTCTTCACAACGTCGACGTACTGCTTGTCGTTGGGTTTATTGGAGGCGATTTGATCTACGGGTCTTCCAGGTGGATAGGGAGAATGTTAGCAGGGCAGAGTCTTGGTCTTTGTGCCGGATGAGGCTTTTAGCTGGGAAGCGGTGAGGGCTCCACTTGTTCTTGATTGCCTTGGCTTTGATTAGCTACCACTTTGCTTCGGTAGATCTGACTGGGTTTGCAGCAACAGGACGAGAGGGAATAGCATGAGGTGAGGATTTAGTCGTGGGGATAAGGTGATCTAACCCATTCAAAAAAAAAATTTTAAAAGAGTATGCCCCGAATAACTGGGGCGACACAAAACCATACCAATTTTTAGAAACAAGCTTTTCCCGTGACTGCGAAGTAGGACGCCCGAGGGTAAGAAGGCAGTGCACAGGGCCAAAGTGAAATCTTACGACAACGCAACGTCTATTCGGGGGTGCACGCAAAAGAAAGTACAGGGTCATCTGCATGGTCTATTTGACATAGGACCACCTTATCTTCATGAACATTGTCAGCGTTCCTAACCTTAAATTTTTGGAGTAAGGTATGAGAAGAGGGTTAAAAATTTTCCTGTTTGATCAATAGACAGAGGAGGAAGGTATTTGGGATATTTTGGTTGATATCAATACTCATTCCAGTGTTAGCATTATTAATATTAATGTTTTAATGAAACTTTGTGGCAAAATTGAGGATTTTTATTTTTAACTAGGGGTGACAAAGCCAAATATGGGAAATAGGTTTTTACCAACATACTCTTTCGAAGGTAACACCCCAAGGTTAACCCTTAGGATCTATTGTTTTGAAAGACAAGGTCCTCGCTGAGGAAAGCTTTTGGAAAATCACTTTGTTTTGAACTATTTGAGAAACCAGGGTAGATTTTTAAATAAGCTTTAGGTAAGTACTCGAAATTATGGAAATTTCCTTGGAAGATACATGTTTGTTAAAATGAGTTTGAAAATGGATTTCGTAAACAATTTGATAATCGGTTCTCCAAGGATAAACAATTTTCGAAGTTAAGTTTTAAATTTAAGCATTATGGTTTCTAGCCCCAAAATAGGTTTTCAAAGAGAGTTTACAAGAGGAGTACTGTATTTTCATCATTTTGAATTCGGGATAAGAGCGCTCTAGAAGTAAAAGTGGCTAAGGCAACATACAGATGAGAGGGAATCATCTAGGGGAGAGGAGATTGAGCAATACACTTATATTTTTGAAATTAGGTATTGAGAAAATAATTCTAATCATGAAACTAACGGCCAAGCTAACTAGGTCACGAGTCATCAATATGCTCGATACCATGCTCGCCGGACCCATTTTACATCTGGAATCCTCTGTGATTTATTGCACTATTCTCTGGATCAGTAGATAGTGCTCACAGCTACAGAAATGAATATCAAATACATATCAAGCGGAAGCGTAAATAATATAGTATACTTACACATGGGCCGATTAGGCCGAAATCAGAAAATTACAGCAGCGGAAGAACGAAGCACACAGGGGGAACCCTCAGGACTTGCCCACAGGCAGCCAACTGGAGGTTTGCGACCTAGCCCTTGACATCTTCATCTTCTTTGTCATCATGATCTGTAGTGTTGTTGAGGCGCAGTGATCTGACTCTTGATTCTGGATTTGTTGTGAGAGCGAGTGTGAGCACACTAACCACCGTGCTCCGCGAGTCAACACACAGAATGCAAATAAATAGTATGCAAGGCTTATCAAGGAAAGGCTCGGGTTGTTTTATTTACCAGCAACTTCTCTTTTGGGTAGCATTATCAAACCCTAGTGTTATAGTTGCAACCTAGGACTCCACACGGTGATTGCCATAATTGACTTAATCCACCAAGGACATATTTTCTTTACTGATTGCTGTCTAAGACTCCAAACAGCGGTGACATCATTTAGTTAATCCACCAAACATATCGACATTATTTATTGAATCCATCGAACATACACTTTTTATGTTGATTGCCGTCTAAACTCCAAACGGCAGGTGACATCCTTTAGTTAATCCACCGATCGTATATCTTCTATATACATATTATCTTATTCAATCCACCCATACCTTTGTATTACGGATTCCTAATACTCCAATCTTGCAATCACTAATCACCAACTCTTCACTTCTGAATTCTAATGATTCTCTAACATGATTACTTTTTAAACCACCGAAATCATTTGTATCAGAATATTCTAACAATTCAATCCTTCTGTTAATGATCCAACTCCGTAATTTACTCTGCCCATAATTAATCCTTACTTTCCATTATCTACCTCTAACTAATTCATCGGTATTTCTCCACCAAGATTGAATCAAGTTTACCTCCCAATTCTCATATCTCCAAATTTCCACAAATTCAATTCATCCATCTAGATCAAAATCCTATTAATCCCATTAATTCCAGTAATTACCTTTACACCTTTCTAATCTTCCAAAATCATTTAAATCATCTATCTAGCCTATCTATTCATTTAGACTCCACCAATTTATTTCTCCTAGACTCCTTCCTACCATTCCCTTATTTATAATTGACACGAATCCACCAAGCATCGTTAAGTATTTTACCACAACAGTCATTTTCTTTTCTTACGACACTATTTATCTCTCCTGGCATTTTATTTTAGGAGAAGCATTGCCATTATTTGCTTTTGAAATATAATACTTAAAAACTTCCTGAGACTTAGCCATTTAAACAAAACATAATGTGACAGAATGCAATAGTAATAGAGGTCTAGATTCTATCCACCATTTCATAGTCTCTGCACCATATGCTTAACTTTTCAGCGTTATAACCGCTTACATTACCACTGGGACGACACCCAGGACAATTCCACTGGGACGACACCCAGGACAACTCAAATAAGGGCCTTTCCCTGCCCTCCACTTTTTCATTTCCACCCACAAAGTTTTTGAAACAGAACTATATCTAGTTAAGTTCCCACGTCCGCCCTTGACCGTGGGCACGGCTATTCGAATAGTTCTTACTCTGTAGAGTTTGTACACTTTACCCACAAGAGATAGATCTGCTCGTTGCCCCACATGATTCCTTAGCCATGCAGTTGAGTAGACTATCACAGGACCGTTACAATGCATAATCCTACTTGTGGTTACGCCCGCTAAGGTCTATCTTCTGTAGGATGCGACCATCCCTCGAGAAGGTTCCCTCGTGAGCCATCACGGGCAAAGGCGGGGATGAGACCATCCATCCCTTTGCTCGTGTTCATACCTTCACGTAACCACACTAGAGCTATACAGATTAGTTAGCCCTGCCTACACTTTGCCATCATGTGGTTGTACTGTTGTACCTTGGGAGGCTATCACAAGATTCGGTCCTTAGGATTATCTGGGTGGTTCTACCACAATCCCTTTTGTGCTATCACGGCACCATTCACACATAATCTACTACAATCCTCTTTGTGCTATCACAGCACTATTCTCACATACACATACCGTCGAACCATCCGCCCAGATAGCTAAACATGTGGGGTTTTTGGGAACATAAAATATTCATACCAACATATACCAGTCATTATCACAATGACTGCCCAAACAAATTCTCTTCATGTTTAAAAGTGATGCTTGGGCGTTCTCACGCCCATGAATATCTAAGCAATACTAAGCATGGCATATAGCTACGGACTTATTTTCGAAAGATTACTATTATAAACTGGCTAGGGTGACAAGGTTCACATAATCAAGTATTCAAAAGAGGGTGTAATATTAGTCAAGGTAAACTTGGTCATATAACTAGGATCTTAAACTAAACATGTACTTGCATATAAATTAATAGCATGCAATTTGATAATTTAAACAAAAGTAATTTGCAGAAAAGTAGGTTCAACATGATTAAAGTATTGACTCGCCTGGCGCGGTTTACCGCGGTCTTGAGCTCACTCAACGCTTTCTCATTCGAAGGTCCTGAGCTTCTGGTCTTTATCTTCATCTCGATCTTGGCCTCGCTTGACCCACCGATTCTTCGGAGCTCCCATTTCTAATTACGTGATAAACGACTCAATCCAAATAAAGCAAATAACTCAAAAGATCCAAATAAATCCGAATAAACTCAATTTAGTTTTATTATGAGTTTATGGTCGGTTCGGGTGAATTGAGACAAGGTTGGTGGTAGAATTTAACGACTCGGTCTTTTTATTAATAAACTCTTTTTATTATTCTTGTATTTATTTAGAAAATTCCATGAGTTAGATTAGACCGATGATTTTATGTACGAGATTAGTGGAGCATTATTTTGTCGAGTGCTACATTCAGGGCACATGTTGCATTTAAGCAATGCATACATTGTTTAGTTTACAGAATTAATCTTAGAGTCCGGGTTTATATCATTCTGTGGTGCGATATTTTATGTATCCTCAGTTATTATTAAGCTTAGCTTTATTTCTAGTCCAAATATTATTTATCTAGCAAGACTTGTCATATGGATTCTTAATTCAATATCGCTATTTATTTAAATCTACCAGGGGGATTTACTTAATGGCGGCACGATGAATATTAGGGTATATATTATGATTTAAGGGTAATCTTTATTAAGTTTAAATATTTAACCAAAGTTGTTTTTCTTTATCAATGTCTTTAATTTGTATTTAGACTTTTATATAATCATTCAAACCATACTATTTAATCATATATGGTTTAATCTAAATTTAAATCTTTCCATAATCTCATTAACAACCTAGTTAAATTTATTAGCTTTTCTAAATTATCCTCAAATTTTTGCTAAATTTTCCTTATCTGAAATGGAATTAAACAAATCAAAAATAAAATAAAAAGAAAATGCAAATGAAAGGGGTGCGGCCAGGGATCGAACCCGTGACCTGGGGGAAATACTGGACGCTAAGTGCGCTCGGGTAGCCAAGTGGGGGAAAATCCTGGGCTGATGAAACAGAGGCAGTAAATTAAATGTGGTATCGAGTGGCCAGGAGCTCGAAACAGAGGAGGTGGCCGGTGCTCCGTGCTGCGCACGCCGGCGACAGGCGGCGCCCGGGAAGGCGGCGATGATCGGCAAAATGGGTTCCCGTGGGGGCTGGGAAGCCATTGAAGGTACTGGCGTGATCCGAGGATCACCGAGGAAGGCCGGCGGCGAGGCTCGGCGGTCGAAGGTGGAGGTGGAACGGGGCGCCGGGCCGGCGGGGGAGGAAGGGAGAGTTGGTGAGCGCAGGAGCAAGAGCAAGGTAGGGGATGCTCACCATGGAGCTGGCTGAGCCGGAGGGGGATCACGGAGAGCCGGCGCGCGTGCACGGGCGGCGGCGCGAGAAGGCTCCCGTGGAGGGAAGAACTCGGGCGACGAGGAGCTTTGCCGTCGCTTGGAGGAGGCTCAGGACACCGATTAGTTGCTCCTACCGCGCGGAATCGAGAAGAAGCAGCCTGAGGAGGAGGTGGCGGTAGGAATGGAGGCGGTGACCGGTGTTGGGGAAGGTGGGCGGCGCGGTCGTTTCCGGTGATGGGGCTCCAATTAAGTTTGAGGGGAGGTAAAGGGAAAGCGGGCGCACACCGTGACACGATTGGCTTGTGGAATACTCGCCGGAGGCGGCCGGGGCGGCGTGAGGCGGCTTCGGCTGGCGCACGGGCAGGAGACAAGGCAGGGAGGAATGGAGTGGCACGGGGGGATTTATGGTCACGGGGAGACAGGGGAACCGGCGGGCTCGGCGGAGGAAAAGGCGGCAGCAGTTGCGGCAGAGAGGGGCGGTCGGTGTGGAAGGAGACAGGCGAGCGGGCGCGACGCGCTCGGGGGTGGAAGAAAGAAAAAAAGAAAGATTGAAGGGAGGAGGCGGGGCCCAGCGGTAGGGAAAAAAAGGGAGGAGGGAGAGAAGAGGAAAAAGAGGAAAAGGATGTGGGGCCCACTAGGAAGAGAAAATGAACAAGGAAAATGGGGAAAAGGGAAAAAGAAGGCTCAAGCAATTTATTGTTTTGATTTTCTATATTCAATTTAAATTTCTTTTTCCATATTTATGATTAAAATTTTCAATTCTTGCATGGCATTTAAAAGTTAAGCTTTTAAATTTTTAGCTATTTAAATGAGTTTCTATTATTATTATTATTTAGGTTATATGTGCATATACATACATATATATTTTATTTTCTTACATTGCTAAACTTTCCTTTGCACAATTTGTATATATGTATATATATATCTATGTATAAGTGTTTGTATTTTAGTTAATCACTTTTATTGCTCTTTATGTCATTATTCCCAATTATGAGATTTTATATTTTAAATTGGGTTCCTCTTTTCTTACACTGGATCATCTTTTCAGATTCGTATTTAAAATTTTAGTTTTCTATTATTTGCATTTGGGTTTACTCTTTGATATTTAATTTGCACGCCACAACTCTCATAAAGATTTCAACTAGACATTCAAAAGAAATTTAAATGCCAACAAAATGCAGGAAAAGATTTTAAAATTCCAAGTTTTTAAATAACCAAATTTTGGGATGTTACAAGCTTGCTCTTCAAGGTCTGAAAACCAGCCTCGCAATCGTCTGTCCATACAAAAGGAACTCCCTTTTGCGTGAGTCGGGTCATCGGCTTGGCGATGATAGAGAAATCCTACATAAAGCGCCAATAGTAATCAGCAAGACCAAGGAAACTCCAGACCTCTGACACTTTAGTTGGCCTTCGCCACTGCACCACCACTGGCACATTCTTCGAATCCACTATAATACCATGCTGACTAATGGTATGACCAAGAAATCCCACCTTGGACAGCCAGAAAGCACATTTCTTCAGCTTCGTGTAGAATTTATTCCTCCGAAGGGCATCCAGGACCAGACTAAGATGCAACTCGTGATCCTCCTTCGTCTTGGAATAAACCAGGATGTCATCAATGAAAACCACCACAAAAGAATCCAGGTACTCATGGAGCATCCTGTTCATAGCTTCCATAAAGACAACAGGAGCATTTGTTAGTCCAAAAGACATAATGACAAACTCAAAATGCCCATACCATGTGCTAAAAGTTGTCTTCTCTATATCCTCCTCCCTTATCCGCAGTTGATGGTAACCAAACTGCAAATCAATATTTGAAAATACCTTGGCACCTCTTAGCTGATCAAAGAGATCTTCAATACGAGACAATGGATACTTGTTCTTAATCGTCACTTGATTAAGTGCTCGATAATCCACACAGAGCCTCTTGGTGCCATCCTTCTTTCCCACAAACAGAACCGGAACAGTCCAAGGCGACGTGCTCGGTCTAATAAACCCCTTAGCTAGGAGTTCATCCAACTGATTCTTCAACTCCACCTGCTCCACAGGTGCCATCCGATACGGGGACTTATAGATAGGCCGCATACCCGGAACAAGGTTTATGCGGAAATCCAGTTCCCGTTCTGGTGGCAGACCTGGAAGCTCAACAGGAAAAACATCTGGATACCTACAAGCCACAGGTATATCATCTATCCTCAAGACAGCCTCATGACCCTCAACCATGGCCCACAGCAAACCTGACTTCTGCATTCGCCGATTGGGAAACAACTGGCACACCAACGAGAGAGAGTACTGCGGGGCACTCCCTTGGAAGACAACTTCACGCTCGGACGGAGACCGCAAAGTGACTATCTTCCAAAAACAAGAGATAATAGCTTGATACTGCATGAGCCAATCCATGTCGAGGATCACATCGAAAGGCTCCAGGGGTATATCCACCAAATTCGCCATGAACTCCTCATCTGCTAGAACCACCACACAACCAGGGCAAATACGGGCACTGGATATAAGCCCACCGGGGGAACTAACACCACTGCCCTCCCAACTAACTGTACGGACAGACCTGCCCGCTAGACAAAAACCACCGAGACAAAAGAGAAACTAGCCCCTGAATCGAAAAGTACTGAAGCATCAAAAGAATCAACAGATAAGGTACCTATCACCACATCTCCACGATCCCTGGCATCAGACGCGGGCATGGAATACGTCGCAGGAACAACTGAAGTAGAAGGACGTCCTGCGCACGGGTAGGTCGGTGCAGAAGTCCACTGGGTTACAGGCGCCGAAGGCATAGCAGCCTGCTGGACCTAGTATCCTCCGGGTGGAAGCGCCGGGACGAACGACGAAGGTGCTGGAGGCGCCGACAGGTATCGTGGTGCAGGGACCGCGGGCAAGAACTGCGGGGTAGGAGCCGCAGCCATCATCTGCACGGTGCTGTCAGGGCGGGTAGATCCTGCTGAAGGTGTAGGCGCTAACTCCCATTGCAGTTTCCCCTTGGGATTCTGCCTGCACACCACGTCCTTGTGGTTGTGTCCATAGATAGAACACTGCCCCACCCAAGAGCAGTCACTCCGCCTATGCGGGTCTCCACAACGAAAGCACACCATGCCCAAACCGAGCTTCACCGTGGCACGGTACTTCAGTGAACTCCCTCCAGTAGAGCTGGACTGCCTTGTGCTACCACGGTAGGGCTGGTGACGTCGACTCTTTACCTTCTTATGCGCAGGGCCTCCTAAAAAGCCCTTCCTCTCACTATGACCTTGAGGCTGATCTCCTCTAGTGGTCTTGCGGATGTCATCTGTGTACGCCTGCTACATCTTGATTCCCAAAGCCTACTCCACCAAGGTACAAAAATCCATGATCGGAAAAAGCACCTAGCAGGTGGCGGATTGAAGGTTTGAGCCCCTAACGAAACTGTCTGGCCTTCTCTACATCATCCCGAGCTACATGTGGGACAAAGCAGACTATCTGATCAAGCCCACCTCATACTCTGCCACAGATTGCTTGTCTTGCGTGTATTTGCTCTGGTCGATTTTCATCTTATCCAGAAAGGTCTCTGGGTAGAACCTCCTCTCAAACTGCCAGACAAATTCCGACCACGTCAACGCTCCAAGTGCAGCCGTGTGAGCAGACTGCACTCCCATCCACCAGATCTGAGCTTCTCCCTTCAGTAGTTGCGCCATGAAGCGCACACGATCGGAGGCAACCACCTCGAATGCCACCATCTTGTCCTCCACACAGGACAGCCAGTCTGCGGCCTGAACAGGAGTGGCTGCACCGCTAAAGCTGTCCAGCCTCAACCCTACCCACTCACGGAGCGAGAGGCTGCTAACTGCTACAGTTGTCGCAACCTCAGGCACTAGAACAGCACGAACACCAGGGGCCAACTGTAACACCCCAGGACCTACATTACCCTGGGATGCTACTAAAACTGCTCTACAACTAGCCAATTTACAAGATAAAATAAACTGGCAACAATTACTAAACAAGATAGTATAAGCAGAAGCATAAACAACTAAGAAATAACAGGATAGTGATAGTAATTCACTATTGAAAACATCCTCCAACATTTTAATCTAAAACATAGTTCACAATTTAACATTATTAAGATAATGTAAACAAAGCTATGCAAAGGTGTAAAATCCTTTCAACTTTATTACAGCATAAAAATATGATTCACGTGCATCAGTGTGGTATCGTTCTACCCTTCCCTTGCATGCTCACAGTCCACCTGTAGGGAGGGGGCAACAAGGGTTAGATAAAATCTTAGTAGGCAAACTGTTTAACAAGTTATTTAAACTACAAACAATTATACATCATTATTTATAATTCCATACAACTACAACCACAATTCATGTCCGTAATTATTAAACCACCACAAACTTTCGTGAATCGTATCTCTTCAATTTCAGATTTAATTGGCATAAGAATGCAGTCATTTTATCCACAATTAAATGCAAATGAAATATTTAATCTTCCACAAATAACAATGTTTATATCCTCAACCTCAAATCACCATCAATGAAGATCACAAGATCGCATACACAAATATCAAAACTTTTGATTTAAATAGTATCATGGAAGTTATGAAATTCTTTTATTTATAGAACATTTAACATTATCGTCACAACCACATACTGACCATCATGCTAACATCAGAATAATACATTCTTAATAAGCATCATCATATCCTCAAATCCCTTCATAAACCTTTCCAAAAGAAACACAAGAAATCACTTCATCATGTTTCTATTATCTAAATAAGATTGCAACTACTTGATCTAGGAAATCCTAGTGCATAAGCCACCTTATTAGAACAAAGCTCTTAAACAAGATGATACTACAACATGACAATCTCACTAAACATGCTAGTATAAATCCCTTTATTAGATTTCATATATTCAATTCTTATTGATGCTCAACTCTAATTTAGCACAAATTGATTGTACTCTAATCATTACTGGCAATAATTGATTATTATTTTATCATAACAACAATCATGATGTAATACCCTGAACGTCCTTACGGCGTAAGTTTTCGAAACAATCGCGGAGTCGCCGGTTTTTCGGTAAATCGCGGGAAGGGAAAAATATGAATTGTAGAACATTGTAAAATGAATTAAATAAATTAAAACAATTAATTTTGATGTTTTGAGCTGTCCGGAGGGGTGGGCCAGCCAGCCCAAATGGGGGACCGTACCCCCTCCCAAACTCTAACACCCCTTTATAAACTCCTCCGTGGCCCTCCACCCCTCCCCACCCTTAGCCGCCCCACCCCTTGGCGCCTCCCCTCCCCTATTGCTGCCATTGGTGCCCCAAGTGCTGCTGCCATTGGAGGAGAAGAAAAGAGAAGGAAGGAGAAGAAGAAAGGAGAAGGAGAGGAGAAGAAACAAGAAGAAGAAGAAGAGGAGGAGGAAAATTGGGGAAATTCTTCATCTAGATAATTTTTTCTCATCCCAAATCCTTTGTTTTATGGATTAATTAGGGTTCTTGGCACGGATTTTGATGGTAGTTAATAGATCAATTCCCGATTAGAGAATAGATGCTGACTGTTTTTAGATTGATTCGCGCAGCGCGGCTTATCGTGCGGTTTTGATCTAGAAAATGAATTTTCCTGCTGGTCTTCCCAAAAGGAAAGTTGTAGAGGACTTCTAGATTCATCTCCTGTATTTTGTTTAAATATTTCTACCATGGGATCTGGGAGATACGGAGTCGGAAATACCGCAGTCTGGCAGGCGGGCAGATTGGTACAGTCCGACAGTAATCCAAAGTTTAAAAATAGTAAAAGAATTTTCTGGCCTTGGCCGTAGTTGAGAAAGTTGTAGAAAATTTAGAGATCTAGCTTCTGTATAAATGTCAGAATGTTTAGACCGCTGTGCTGTTGTGGTAACGCGTTTGAACGCGGCTATCCCATCTGCCAGACAAGAGTTCTTCCTCTATTTTGGGCATTAAATTACTCCTAGCTGTGATTAAAATAAAAATAGATTTTTAAGTCATGAATCCACAGAGGTATCATTTGTTGTATTTGGATCTATAGTTTTAAAGTACAAAATTGTTAAGCAGCACTGCTGCAGAGGGTAATTTGTTGAAGTGTTGAGCGGAGAGGAGATTGTGCTGGTTCGGGTTTCTACTGTTTAACCTGGTGTTCCTACTACTTTCAGTTTACATTATTATCGTAATTTGATACAATTGCCATGATTGCATGATATTTTAATTGTGGAATCCTTGCCTAATGTTATAATGTTGGTCATGAAATTAATATGTGGTGGATGTGAGTATGTTAAGAGCGTGATAATGCTCCTTGCGGATGAATTAATGAATTTTCATATCATTCATATCACTCATGTCATATCATGTCCTTTGTATGTGGATGTCGCCGTTTATAGCCGTGACCATACCGGTACAGCATCGTATATTGCCGTAATACGACGCACCTCTTCGCCGCGAGAAGCATCGTACATTGCCGAAATATGATGCATTGCACTTCCTGCCCTGGCAAGAGTGAAGTGGAGCATAGCATTCATATGCATTGCATTGTGGAATGATCATTTGCATACATATGCAATATAATGTGGTGAAGTTATTTTGTGGAATGTAAACTTCATAGTTGTAATGTGGAACTGGCTCTTGTGAGCTATTGATGGAATGAAGGTTGTGGTGGTGATCTTGGAATGTGGTTCGTCCCTTGTGTGATTGTGATGGTGGCATGAAACTCTTTTCTTTTGTTTTAATTGTTTATAGTAATTGTGGATATGTGAAGTAATATAGTATTGAAGTAAGACATACATATGTTTTATTGCCTTTGGTAGTGGTAGTGGTTGAGGATTTAAAGTAGTCAATCATGATTTAATTGTTAATGCTTTACCGTCATTGATAGTGAATTGAGGTCGAGAATATAAACGTTGTTCATTGTGGAAGATTAAATGTTGATAATTAATCTATTGTGGTTTGTGGAGGAATAAATGTTTCTTTTGCATTTAATACGGGATAAAATGATTGCATCCATATGCTAATTAAATCTGAAATTTAAGAGGTATGATTTATGAAAGTTTATGGTGGTTTAATATTTATGAACATAAATTGTAATTGTGGTTGTATGGAATTATAATGATGATGTTTAAATTGCCCGTAGTTTGAATAACTTTTTAAATTGTTTGCTTACTGAGATTTTTATCTCACTCTTGCTTCCCCCTCCGTATAGGTGGACTTTGAGCATGCATTGGGAAGGGTAGAGTGGCACCGCACTGATGCACTTGGATTATAATCTTAATGCTGAAATAAAGTTGAAAGAATTATAGTCTTTTGCCTAGTTATCATATTAATGAATGTTTCATCTTATTAATGTTATTTTGGAACCGTTCCTTTGGTTATTATGTTTAAGTTGATTATGAATATTAATTTGTTCTTATTATTCTGTTATTTATTAGTTGTTTACGCTTCCGCTTATACTATCTTGCTTAGTATTGTTCCTAGTTTATTTCATTTTGTAAATTGGCTAGCTGTAGAGTAGTCTTAGTAGCATCCCAGGGCATTGTGGGTCCTGGGATGATCCTAACTCCGTTTTGCAATCATAAAACAATCATGAGCATAGATTCAGTATCTCACCTAACGTTCAGAAATCAGAACGAAATAACTTTAAACTTTAATAATACCAGCTTTGTAAGGTAAGATTCTACAAGTTAATACATTAACATTCCTCTATTTCTTTATACATGTTTCAACTATTTAACATGGTGAAAGATAGATGAATATAGCAATTATACATGCTCATAAAGTATCTGAATAAATGACATATTAAAGGTTAATATTACCAAGACAATATTCCAACACCTCCTTACTTAATCATTCCAAACAGTCAGATTAATTGCTAAAGACAAAAATAATTCAATTTATACAACAGGATAGAAATTTGAACAATCATAATAATAATTCCAATTCTTTCGCATACTCCTCAATAACTCCATGAGTTCTAATCATGTATAGACAAATTCTTAATCACAGTTCTTCCAGAAACTATTACAAGGTGATATCAAATTAATCAACTATATTTCCAAGGATGCTAGTTAAATTAATTATGCACTATACTAACATCTCAACTTGATAATTCATACCTTATGAATTAGTTTATAGGATTACCACTTTCCACTTAAGCATAGCAAAACACCATAAAGAGTTTTAACACTCTAATTCAGAAAGGAGTGAAAATACACTTTAATACTCAAAATAACCTAAAAGAAATACAAAGATCCATGGCATTAACATATTAATGAGTTTGCAACACAAAACTTTCATTAATAAAAATACCAAGTGAACTAATGAGTCATGATTCATAACAAGACAAAACTCCTAAGAAGGGATCATCCTTACAAATCAACAATGTTCACAAATAGCAAAAGTGTCTCAAATGTTCCGAAAAGAAACAATAATTGTTTCAAAGAACAGGTAGAGACCAATTGCAAACCCTCAACTACAATGAACCACAAACTCAATAGAAATTCATTAACCACAATAGACCAAGAAATGGCCAAAATCAACTTAAGCAAGGTAGCAACTTCTCTAAAGAAACTCACTCACAATATCTGCAACTAAGTTACCCGAGGAAACTACATTGCTAATCCCCATGCTACAAACAGTGGTACAACATGGCAAATGCCAAGACAGCAAATACAATCTCTACATCTTGTCATTGATTATCCTCACTCATAACAGTCATAGGAGCAAATTATAATCATACAAGATCACCTCATAAAGTAAATCATCAATACAACATGTCAAAAGCATAAATGCAATGCTTAACCCATCCCATCCTACTATGCACCAGTGTGACAATTTAATAAGTTAATTACCACGGACCTAAAGCCCGCTCTGATACCAACTGTAACACCCTAGGACCCACATTACCCTGGGATGCTACTAATACTGCTCTACAACTAGCCAATTTACAAGATAAAATAAACTGGCAACAATTACTAAACAAGATAGTATAAGCGGAAGCATAAACAACTAAGGAATAACAGGATAGTGATAGCAATTCACTATTGAAAACATCCTCCAACATTTTAATCTAAAACATACTTCACAATTTAACATTATTAAGATAATGTAAACAAAACTATGCAAAGGTGTAGAGTCCTCTCAACTTTATTACAACATAAAAATATGATTCACGTGCATCAGTGAGGTGCCGTTCTACCCTTCCCATGCATGCTTAAAGTCCACCTGTAGGGAGGGGAAACAAGGGTGAGATAAAATCTCAGCAAGCAAACTGTTTAACAAGCTATGCAAACTACAAACAATTATACATCACCATTTATAATTCTATACAACTACAACCACAATTCATGTCCATAATTATTAAACCACCACAAACTTTCATGAATCGTATCTCTTCAATTTCATATTTAACTGTCATAAGAATGAAGTCATTTTATCCACAATTAAATGCAAATGAAACATTTAATCTTCCACAAATAACAATGTTTATATCCTCAACCTCAAATCACCATCAATGACGGTAAAGCATTAACAAATAAATCTTGTTTGACTACTTTAAAACCTCAACCAAGACCACTACCCAAGGCAATAAAACATATGTATGTCTTACTTCAATACTTTATTATTTCCCACATCCACAATTGCTATCAACAATTACTTCAAGAGAAAAGAATCTCATGCCACAATCACAATCCTTACCATACACAAGGGATGAACCCCATTCCAAGACCACGACCACAATCCTCATACCACAATAGCTCATAAGAGCCAATTCCACATTACAACTATGAAGTTGTACATTCCACATTACAACTATGAGTTGAAAATTCCACAAAATAACTTCATCATATTATATTGCATATGTATGCAAATGATCTTTCCACGATGCCATGTATATGAATGCTTTCATGCTATGCTCCACATCACTCTTTCCAGGGCAGGATTTGAGGTGCATCGTATTACGGCAATATACGATGCTTCCCGCGAGACAAGAGGTGCATTGTATTACGGCAATATACGATGCTGTACTGGTACGGTCGCGGCTATGTGCAGCGACATTCACCTATGCATATGACATGATATGATATGATATGAATGATATGATAATCATAAATCACATTAATTCATCCTCAAAGAAGCATCATCATGCTCACAACATATCCACATCCACCACATGTTATTTTCATGTTCCACATTATAACATTAAACAAGAATTCCACATGTGATGAGGACATCACTTCTTCGGATACACACAACACTCCTCCACTTGATATTCAAGGACCAATCACTAGAGCTCGCGCCCGACAATTGAATTTAGAGGTGAGCTCGTTCCTAAGTACTTCTTTTGGTTCATTTGAGAATCGATTGCTACCTAATGATTTTATTATGATTAGGAACCATGGAGAGGATCAAGAAGTACTTGGAGAAGGGCTACGAGGCGCACAAGTCCAGCAAGGGCGGACGAATCATGTTGGATGTCCAACTCAAACCGACTTCGAATCCAATTCGGGTCCAGGACCAAACTGCACTAAACGGACGCCCAGATCGCATCCGGACTCCGTTTTGGACGTTCCACATATGTATGGAAAGATGAGAAGATAAACTTTCCAATGGCTCTGGTCTCATATCAAAATTCCTTCTGAGTCAACGGGAATCGTCGAAACAAGTGGACGTCCAGAATCTGTCAGGGTGCTGTGACACCGTCTTTTGGGCCGTTCGGCTTTGTATCGTGTTGGAGTCCATTAAGGACGCGTCCAGGGGTTTTGCACGCCCCTTACTCCTTTATATACAGCCGCCACCCCCACCATTAGGGTTGGGTTTTGCTTAGATTAATTCTGTCTTTGAACAGTTTCGCCGTCATCGGTTTGTGAAACCCCAATTTTCGAGTGCTTCATCAATATATCTGCAATTTGGTTGTGTTCTTCCTTGTTCTTGCTTGTGTTCTTCGATTCGCAGGCGAGGATTAGCCTTCTTGGCAAGGTCAACCGGGCAACGCACGGTTGATAACCTAAGGAGACGTGGTGCTGCGATTGCGGGGTTCGGAACGTGTCGTTCGGAAGCCGGATCGATTTGTGTCGCGCCTCCACCAAATCGAACATACCCAAAACCTGTTGGAAGATCGGGACCCCGTTCCCATCAACATGTCCTAGAGTCCATGAAAAAGCCCTACAAAAAAATTGTAGTCATAGGTTGTTTCCTGTCCTAGATCTCGTTTAGCCTTTGCACAAGTTGATTCCAGAGTCCGTAGTGTTGAGTTTGTGTCCTTAGTCGAGTTGTGTTGCTGGTTTAGATCGTGTTTTGTTCGAGTTGTTTTCCTTCCGCTACCACCCTTCAAACCCTAGCCGTCACGCATCGCGTTTTCCACCCTCTGTTTTTGTTTTCCCACCCATATCCCACCCTCTGTTAACCCTCTGTTTTCGTCATCCATCACGTCTCGTGATCACACCGCATCATCCCCCACCTTTCCCGAGCTTCCGCCACCAGATTCCACAAATTCCCTCCACCCGATCTTCGTTTTGAGCTCCACAGCAACCATAACTTGGAGGTCCATCTTCAAACGGCCATAACTTTCGCATACGGACTCGAAATCAGTTGCTTTTTTTTTGAAATTGGGTGAAATTTTAAATTTTTGAAATTTATTTTCCAAATTCGGCTGGAAAGTGTAGTACTCGCTCGAAATTGAATCACCGAATTTACAACACATTCATTATTTTACAGAGGCCACTCCTTACATCCGATTGAGTTGCAACTTTGTGTGGTTCCTATTTCGTGCTCGCTCTGTGAAAAAATATAAAAAATACAAAAAGGAGAAATTTCGGCTATAGTAGAGAGAGAGAGTGCTATCCGTGGCCGCAACAAAAAAAAAAAAAAAAAACTGACAGAGCACAGTTTAGGGTGCCAACAATTTATTTGTTTTGTGCTTATGCTGAATTGAGCTTCTCGATGCACAGCCATCTTTGTTCTTTGTCGTTGCTTTCATATTCATTCTTGACTCCTTGTTCATCATCTCATACTTGATATAGGACACATTTAAACCAGCAACTAGGACCATACTTTGGACATTTATTCAGCATTACTATCTGTTATTGATTTGTGTTCCACTGACATATTTGGCCTTCCAAACTCCATATATCTACTTCTGGATAGCACAGTTTTGACCTTGCAATCGTACCCACGCTCGACAAGGTATCACGAACCAGCCACCGGTTGTACCACCCCCTGCTTTGGTAAGAACACTTGTAAGAGCTTGGTAAGTCACTTCCTTTGCTGTTTCCCACTGTCCTTCCTTTGTAGTTGATAGGATCATCTTTTGTTTTCCTTGTATTTCCACTAACCATGGCAACAAGCGAAGAGGACGGGACACCGGTCGATTTCAATGAGTGTGTTAGTCGCGCCGGCTACAAGCTGCGCTCGACAAACAAAACGCTTCACTCACTGATCTCGGCGCGAGATTGGACACCATCGTCGCCGCCATTACCCAGTTGAACACCACGGAAGGCATTGAGCGGGTGGAGCGGCGGATGGCTGACCTCACTGGTCGGATGGACACATTGGAGGCACGCCTACCACCTGTCAATGACGGCCATCATCATGATGAAGCCACGGTATGATGCGATGGCAACATTGATCGTGGGCGACACAAGATGCACGACTACGTCGTCGTCTTCAGCAGAACCGACATGGTATGGGAGGTAATAACCGAACCGTCATGGTAACGACGACCCTTTGCTAAAGTCAAGTTTACCATTCCATCTTTTCTCGGTCTTTATGATGCTGAAATATATCTTGATTGGGAGATGACGGTGAGCGAAGTTTAACTCTCACTTAGTTCCCGAGCAACATAGAGTTAGACAAGCTACTAGTGAGTTTAAGGACTTTGCTATTATCGGTGGAATGAACTAAGTACCATGCGCTACAACCCGATACATGGAAGCGCTTAAAAGAAGCTATCGTGTCGTTTTGTTCCTCCCTCATATAAACTTGAATTGAGAAAAAAATTGCAGCGCTTAGAACAAGGTGATAGTTCTGTTCAAGACTATTATGCTGAGCTTCAAAAGGGTATGGTGCGTTGTGGGGTTGTTGAGGACACGGAGGATAAGATTTGTCGTTTCTACGGGGGTTACGGCGTGAAATTCGGACATTGTTGATTATAAAGAATTTACTCATCAACCGTTGTTCCACCTTGCTATGCTTGCAGAGAAAGAATTGCAGGGACGCACAGAATCAGCTAAGGCACGCACCGGACGACCCTTCTACACCCCGCGAATGACTACATCGATGGGACTGCCCACGTCTTGTTCGAGTTTTCGTTCTCCTCCACCACCTGTGAACAAGATGGCAGCAGCGCCACCGAAGCCACCTTCCACGACACGCCTTGCAGATTCTTCAAAAAATTCTTTGCAGGGTCCAGCCAAGAGTTCTTCTTCCGTGGCTTCAACGGGCCGCTCCTCCGGCATTCAGTGCCACCGCTGTCATGGACTTGGTCATGTGCAGAAGAATTGCCCTAGCCAACGGACATACATCGCCACGAAGATGGAGGCTACATCGACGCCGGATATCGAGGAGGATGATGATGTTGTCTGCCACGGACGACAATGGTGGTGGTGATGATGACCTCGTCCTTGGTGGGCGTCCACAATGACGCTACGGAGCATCATTGTGCAATGAGTCCTCGACGCGGTACAACAACCCGATAAACTTCAACGCCATAATTTGTTTCAGACCTTCTTTGCAATCAAGAACCGGCGTGCACGAGTCATCATTGATGGAGGAAGTTGCAACAACTTGGTGAGTTCTGATTTGGTCAAGAAGCTTGGCTTGACCACGCGACCGCATCCACATCCATACCATATTCAATGGTTAAATGACTCTGGAAAAGCTAAGGTAATGCAAACATGCCGAGTCCATTTTCCATTGGTGCTTATGTTGATCATGTTGATTGTGATGTGGTTCCCATGCAAGCATGCTCTCTTTATTGGGTCGACCTTGGGAATTTGATAATGATGCTTTACACCATGGTAGTAGTAACACATACACTTTTATGCATAAGGGAAAGAAAGTTACTTTACTGCCTTTGACCCCATCTGAGATTATAGAGGCCGATAGGGCGAGAGCTGCTGGTGCTAATGATCCAAAGGAACATGATAAAACTGAAAAACAGCAAGTACTCCATTTGAAAAACTCTGTTATGCTTGCCACAAAATCAGACCTTGCTGCAATTGATGATGTTAATGATACATGCTATGCTTTTGTGTGCAAAGATGCTTTATTTTCTCTTGATAGTATGCCTTGCACTTTGCCTGCTCCTGTCACTAACCTTTGCGGGAGTTTAGCGATGTTTTTCCGATGAGATACCTCCGTGACTTCCACCCATTCGAGGTATTGAGCACCAGATTGACTTAATCCCTGGAGCAAGTTTGCCAAACCGTGCGGCATACAGGACCAATCCCGAAGAGACTAAGGAGATTCAGCGCCAAGTCCAAGACCTTTTGGACCGTGGGTACGTACGTGAGAGCCTTAGTCCTTGTGCTGTTCCTGTTCTTTTGGTTCCCAAAAAAGATGGTTCTTGGCTTATGTGTGTAGATTGTAGAGCCATTAACAACATTATCAGATCGATATCGTCATCCTATTCCTAGGCTAGACGACATGCTTGATGAGTTGTGTGGTGCTATAATTTTCACAAAGATTGACTTATGTAGTGGATACCACCAAATAAGAATGAAACTTGGTGATGAATGGAAAACGCTTTTAAAACTAAGTTCGGTTTGTATGAGTGGTTAGTCATGCCTTTTGGGTTAACTAATGCACCTAGCACTTTCATGAGATTAATGAACGAGGTTTTACGTCCTTTCATTGGCAAATTTGTGGTCGTTACTTTGATGATATCTTGATTTATAGCAAGTCCATGGATGAACATTTGAAACACTTACGTGCTGTTTTTAATGCTTTGAGAGATGCACGTTTGTTTGGTAACCTTGAGAAGTGCACCTTTGCACGGATCGAGTCTCTTTCTTGGCTATGTTGTGACTCCACAGGAATTGAGGTTGATAGAGCCAAGGTGGAGGCGATATGGAGTTGGTCCACGCCCACGACAGTCTCCCAAGTGCGGAGTTTTCTTGGCCTTGCAGGATTTTATCGCCGCTTTGTCAAAGAATTCAGCACCATTGCGACACCGTTGATTGAGTTGACAAAGAAGGGTGTCGTGTTCCATTGGGGGCCATCACAAGAGGAGTCCTTTAATCTTTTGAAGGACAAGCTTACGCACGCACCATTGCTCCAACTTCCGGATTTTGGTAAGACTTTTGAACTCGAATGTGATACTAGCGGAATTGGTATTGGTGGTGTTTTGATGCAAGAAGGCAAACCTGTTGCCTACTTTAGCGAAAAATTGAATGGTCCTGTTCTTAATTATTCCACGTATGATAAAGAATTGTATGCTCTTGTTCGTTCTTTAGAGACGTGGCAACACTATTTATGGCCTAAAGAATTTGTCATTCATTCGATCATGAATCACTTAAGCATATTCGTAGTCAAACCAATTTGAATCGTAGACATGCTAAGTGGGTTGAATTTATTGAATCTTTTCCTTATGTCATTAAACACAAAAAAGGGAAGGATAATGTGATTGCTGATGCTTTGTCTCGACGCTATACCATGTTGTCTCAACTTGATTGTCGTGTTTTTGGTCTTGAAACTATTAAAGAACAATATGCTTTTGATGCTGATTTTAAGGATGTGTTGTTGCACTGTAAAGAGGGTCAAGCATGGAATAAATTCGTGATCAATGATGGGTTTTTGTTTAGAGCTAACCGCCTATGCATTCCAGTTGGATCCGTTCGTCTTTTGTTGTTGTAGGAGGCGCATGGAGGCGGTTTGATGGGACATTTTGGTGCTAAGAAGACGGAGGATGTTCTGACCACACACTTCTTTTGGCCAAAGATGAGGCGAGATGTTGAGCGGTTTGTGGCTCGCTGCACTACATGTCAAAAAGCTAAGTCTCGCTTGAATCCACATGGTTTATATATGCCACTTCCTGCTCCTTCTATTCCGTAAGCGAGATATTTCTATGGACTTTGTTTTAGGGTTGCCCAGGACTAAGAGGGGAGGATAGCATTTTGTGGTTGTGGATCGTTTTTCTAAGATGGCTCACTTTATCCCATGTCATAAAACCGATGATGCCGTTCATATTGCTGACCTCTTTTTCAAAGAGATAGTTCGTTTGCATGGTATGCCTTCTACTATTGTTTCAGATCGTGATGCCAAGTTCTTGAGTCACTTTTGGCGTACTCTATGGAACAAATTGGGTACAAAGCTGTTGTTCTCTACCACATGTCACCCACAAACTGATGGCCAAACCGAGGTGGTGAACCGCACATTGTCTACCATGTTGAGAGCTGTTTTGAAGAACAATTTGAAGTGTGGGAAGAGTGTTTGCCGCATGTTGAGTTCGCATATAATCGAGCGGAACATTCCACCACCAAGGTAAGTCCTTTTCGGTAGTGTATGGATTCAATCCCCGTGCCCTATTGATATTTTACCTTTGCCTACTAGTGAGAGAGTTCATAATGATGCTAAGGAGCGTGCTGATTTTATTATCAAAATACATGAGACTACTAAGGCAAACATTGAAAAGATGAATGAAAAATATAGGATTACTGGTAGTAAAGGTAGAAAGGAAGTTAAACTTAAACCGGGTGATTTTGTTTGGTTGCACTTGCGAAAGGATAGATTTCCTGAATTAAGAAAGTCAAAATTGATGCCTAGAGCTGCTGGTCCTTTTAAGATAGTTGAGAAGATAAATGATAATGCATATAAACTTGAGTTGCCTCCCGAGTTTGGGGTTAGCCCCACCTTTAACATTTCAGATTTGAAGCCATACTTGGGAGAAGAAGATGAGGCTCGATTGAGGGCAACTCCGCTTCAAGAGGGGGAGGATGATGAGGACATCACTTCTTCGGATACACACAACACTCCTCCACTTGATATTCAAGGACCAATCACTAGAGCTCGCGCCCGACAATTGAATTTAGAGGTGAGCTCGTTCCTAAGTACTTCTTTTGGTTCATTTGAGAATCGATTGCTACCTAATGATTTTATTATGATTAGGAACCATGGAGAGGATCAAGAAGTACTTGGAGAAGGGCTACGAGGCGCACAAGTCCAGCAAGGGCGGACGAATCATGTTGGATGTCCAACTCAAACCGACTTCGAATCCAATTCGGAGTCCAGGACCAGGCTGCACTAAAACGGACGCCCAGATCGCATCCGGACTCCGTTTTGGACGTTCCACATATGTATGGAAAGCTGAGAAGATAACCTTTCCAATGGCTCTGGTCTCATATCAAAATTCCTTCTGAGTCAATGGGAATCGTTGAAACAAGTGGACGTCTAGAATCTGTCAGGGTGCTGTGACACCGTCTTTTGGTCCGTTCGGCTTTGTATCGTGTTGGAGTCCATTAAGGACGCGTCCAGGGGTTTTGCACGCCCCTTACTCCTTTATATACAGCCACCACCCCCACCATTAGGGTTGGGTTTTGCTTAGATTAATTCTGTCTTTGAACAGTTTCGCCGTCATCGGTTTGTGAAACCCCAATTTTCGAGTGCTTCATCAATATATCTGCAATTTGGTTGTGTTCTTCCTTGTTCTTGCTTGTGTTCTTCGATTCGCAGGCGAGGATTAGCCTTCTTGGCAAGGTCAACCGGGCAGCGCACGGTTGATAACCTGAGGAGACGTGGTGCTGCGATTGCGGGGTTCGGAACGTGTCGTTCGGAAGCCGGATCGATTTGTGTCGCGCCTCCACCAAATCGAACATACCCAGAACCTGTTGGAAGATCGGGACCCCGTTCCCATCAACATGTCTACTAGCAGATTATCAACATATCAATAGATCAATAATTTCTACCACCTCCATAATTAAAATATGATGAAATCATGACATAATGTATCTTATTACGATAATAATGTAAACTGCAAGTAGAAGGAATAACAAGTTAAACGGTAGCAACCACCGCTACGTTTACCTGCCTCAACCGACGAGTCGAAGCAAATCAAGAGCGCTCAGGGACAAAACCACCTGCCAAAAGGCATCTCTCAGCACAAAGCCATAGCATACAAATACGACATAACAATCAAAAACATCGCTAGAAACGCGAACCCGCACAAACTCCTCTCCGCTCAACAATTCAACAAACTACCCACTGCAGCAGTGTTGCTTAACATTTTCGTATCTTTAAAAATATTGATCCAATTACAGCAAATGATACCTCTCAGGATTCATCACTTAAAAGCCTACATTTTTCATGTATAACGTATATTTTTATTTTGACCACAGCTAGGTGTAATTTAATGCCCAAAACAGAGGAAGATCTCTGTTCTGGCAAATTGGACAGTAATATTAAAATGCGTCCCAACATCAGTACACGGGTCCAAAAATTCTGAATTTTATATAGTAGATAGAATTTTGAATTATCTACAACTTTCTAAATTATGTCCATGATCATAAAAATCATTTACTACCTCAAATTCACAGATTAATATCGGTCTGTACCAATCTGCTCGCCCGATGAACAGCAGTATTTCCGACCCTGTAACTTCCAGATCCCATGGCCAAAAATTCGAAAAACAATACAGGAGATGCGTCTGGAAGTCCTCTACAACTTTCCTTTTAGGAGGGTCTGCAGGAAAAATCGTTTACTAGGTCAAAACCACGCAAACAGACGTGATGCGCGAATCAATCTATAGGCAGACAGCAGCTAATCTCTAATTGGGCAATTAATCTATTAACTACCTTCAAAATCTGTGCCAAGAACCCTAATTAATCTAAAAAACAGAGGATTTAGGATGGGGAAAAATTACCTAGATGAAGGATCACCCCACTTTTTTTCCTCCTCTTCTTCTTCTCCTTCCCTTCTTCTTCCTTCTCTTGCCTTTCTTCTCTTGCCATTCTTTTTCTCCTTTGCATCAATGGACAGCAGCCATGTGGGAGGGGAGGCACAAGAGGGGAGAGGGAGGGGTGGCGGTTGTGGGGAGAAAAGGGGAGGGGTGCTAGGGTTTGGGAGGGGGTGCGGGCCCCCATTTGTGCTGGCTGACCCCAGCAGCTAATTTATTTTTTTTTAAGTTTGGACAATTATGCAATTTAATTTTCACCTCCCGCGATTTACCGAAAAATCAAGAAACTCCGCGATTATTTTAGGAACCTACGCCGAATCGACGATCAGGATATTACACCAATTGCCCCTGCCTCAACGCGCTTAGCTCTTGCTGTATGGCCCTTACAGTGGCCAACATCTCCTCCTGATTACCACCCGTTGACTGAATAACCTCAGCCTCCTCAACCGTTGGCTGCACTACCGGAGTAGCTGCACGGCCACGGCCTCTACCCTTAGGCTGCATTCCTGCAGCCACCACAATCCACATTCAAGCAAGAACAGTATCATCAAACAAATAAGGCACAAGCAATAATGCAATGAATTCAACAAGGTATATGCAAAATATACAAACCCTTCCCCATCCTACATATGCAAGTGTGTCAATTTAATAATTTAATTATCACGGACCTAACACCTGCTCTGATGCTACTAAAACCACTCCACCACTTGCCAAGTTACAAGAATAATTTAAACTGGCAACATATACTAAAACAATATAAAATAAGCAGAAGCATAAACATCTAATCGGAAACAAGATAGTCATAATAACTCAATAATTAAAAATTAAACTCCAACAATTTAACCAAAGAATAGTTCACAAGTTGAACACTATTAAGATGAAATAAACCTTGATGAGATAGCTAAGCAAAAGATTAGAATCACACTGTCTTTATTATAGCATAATTCTATGATTTAAGTGCACTACTGTGGTGCCGCTCTACCCTTCCCATGCATGCTCAACGATCATGCTCACAACATATCTACATCCACACATCCACCACATTTTTATTTTCATATTCCGCATTAACACATTAAGCAAAATTCCACATGACTACGAGCAATTTATTCAAACATATCAATTGATTAATAATTGCTACCACAATCTCATTTAGTAATCATGCAAGCATGGCATAACATATCAAATTACGATAAGCACGTAAATTGCAAGTAGAAAGAATAACGAGTTAAACGATAGCACAACCACTACGTTTACTTGCCTCTAACGATGAAGCGAAGCAAATCACGTGCGTTCAGGAACAAAACCACCTATCCAAAAGGTATCTCTCAGCACATTGCTACAGCATACAAACGCGACTTAAAAATTAAAGACGTCGCTAGAACCTCAATCCCCCATACAATCCTCTCCGCTCAACGATTCAACAATTTACCCTCTGCAGCAACGCTGCTTAATAATTTTGTATCTTTAACAATATTAAGCCAATACAGTAAATGATATATTTCTGGATTCACTTAAATTCCTTCATTTTTCATGTAGATCACATATTTATATTTTGACCCTAGCTAGATGTAAATTAATGCACAAAACAGAGGAAGTTCTCTATTCTGGCAGTTTGGACAGTCAGATTAAAACGTGTCCCAACTACAGTACAAGGATCTAAAAATTATGATTTTTATATAGAAGCTAGATTTCCAAATTCCCTACATTTTCCTCAATTGCGACCAAAATCATAAAAATCATCTTCTATCCCTAAATCACCCTTGAACAGCAATATGTCCCAATCTGCTCCCATGTCGGGCAGCAAGGTTCCCGACCCTGCTACGCCCAGATCCCGCGGCCAACAATTCTAAACAAATTACAGGAGATAGATCTCGATGTCCTCTACAACTTTCTTTTGGGAGGATCCGCAGGAAAAATCATTTCATAGGTCTAAACCGCGCAAACAGACGCGCTGTGCGAATTGATCTACAGGCAGACAACATGAAAACTCTAATCGGGTAATCAATCTACTAATTTCCTTCAAATTCCGTGCTATGAACCCTAATTACTCTAAAAACAGAAGGGTTTGGGATTAAGAAAAATTACCTAGATGATCCCTTGGGATCACCCCTCTTTTTTCCACCTCTTCTTCTCCTCCTTCTCTTCTTCTTCCTTCTCTTCCCTTTCTTCTCTTCCCTTCACTCTTCTCCTTGGCTCCAATGGCAGAAACTTGTGGGGGGGAGATGGAGGCGCCAATCTAGAGGGGTGGTGCGGCCAAAGGGCGGGTGGCGGCTGGGTAAAGAGGGAGAAGGGGGGAGGCGGCTAGGTTAGAAAAAGGGGAGGGGTGCGGCCAAGTGGAGGGGGGTGCGGCCACCCCCTTGGGCCTTGGCCCAAGGCGGTTGGCCCACTTTCCAGGTAGCCCACTCTGAGTTTTTTATTTAATTTTTAATTTATTTTATTCATTTTACACTATTCCACAAATTTTATTTTTTCCTTCCCGCGATTTACCGAAAACCCAGCGACTCCACGATTATTTAAAAACCATCCGTCCAGATATTCAAGCAAGTTGGGGTTTTTGGTAGCATAAAATAACCATATCGAACATATACCAGTCATTACCACCATGACTGCCCAACCAAATTTTCTAAGCAATATTAAGCATTGCGTATAATTACGGATTTATTTTCAAAAGGTTACTATCATAATTTTGCTAAGGCGACAAGGTTCACATATTCAAATATTCCAAAGAAGGTGTAATATTAATCAAGGCAAACAATGGGAATATAACTAGAATCTTGAATTAAATATGTATTTGTATATAAAATAACAGCATGCAATTTGATAATTTAAACAAAAGTAGTTTGCAGAAAATTTAGTTTCAACATGATCAAAGTATTGACTCGCCTTGCGCGGTTTTACCGCAGTCTTCAGTTCACTGAAGATTTCTCATTTGTTGGTCTTGGTCCTGATCATTAAGGGTTACTTCGGCTTCTACCTCTTGGGCTTGTATGCCAAGAGGTTTTCTTGGGTTTTCTAATTTTTGGTGACATTTCGTGCCACCATCACAATCACACAAGGGACGAACCACATTCCAAGATCACAACCACAACCTTCATTCCGTCAATAGCTCGCAAGAGTCAATTCCACATTACAACTATGAAGTTGTACATTCCACAAAATAAGTTCACCACATTATATTACATATGTATGCAAATGATCATTCCACAATGCAATGCATATGAATGCTATACTCCACATTACTCTTGCTAGGGCAGGAAGTGCAATGCATCGTATTTCGGCAATATACGATGCTTCCCGCGGGCGAAGAGGTGCGTCGTCTTACGGCAATATACGACGCTGTACCGGTACGGTCGTGGCTATAAGCGGCGACATCCACATACACAAAGGACATGATATGACATAAATGATGGTATGATATGAAAATTCATTAATCACATTAATTCATCCGCAAGGAGCATTATCCTGTTCTCAACATAATCACATCCACCACATACTAATTTCATGATCCACATTATAACATTAAGCAAGAATTTTCACAATTAAAATATCATGCAATCATGGCAATTGTATCAAATTACGATAATAATGTAAAACTGAAAGTAGTAGGAACAACAGGTTAAACGGTAGCAACCACCGCTACGTTTACTTGCCTCAATCCGACGAAGAGAAGTACAACAGAGATCAAGAGCGCTCAGGGACAAGACCACCTGTCCATAAGATAACTCTCAGCACACAACCACAGCATACAAGCATGACATAATAATTATAAACGTCGCTAGAAACCCGAAATCGAGAAAACTCCTCTCCGCTCCACAATTCAATAATTTATTCTCTGCAGCAGCACTGCTTCATAATTTTGTATCTTTAAAAATATAGATTGAAAAACAACAAATAATACCTCTCTGGATTCATTACTTAAAAACCTACAATTTTCATGTAGAACTCCTATTTTTATTTGGATCACAACTAGATGTAATTTAATGCCCAAAACAGAGGAAGAACTCTGTTCTGGCAGATTGGGCAGCCGCGTTCAAACGCGTACCTACAACAGAACAGAGGTCTAAAAATTCTCAAATTTATACAAAAGCTATATCTCCAAATTATCTACAACTTTCTCAACTAAGGTCAAGGCCAGAAAATTCGTTTACTAGTTTTAAACCCCGGATTACCGTCGGACTATACCAATCTGTCCGCCTGCCGGACAGCGGTATTGCAGACTCCGTATCTCCCAGATCCCACGGTAGAAAAATTTTAAAAAAACAGAAGATGCATCTGGAAGTCCTCTACAACTTTCCTTTTGGGAAGACCCGCAGAAAATTCATTTTATAGATCAAAACTGTGAGACAAGCCGCGCTGCGCGAATAGATCTAAAATCAGCCCGCGACTAAACTGTAATCGGGCAATTGATCTATTATCTACCATCAAATTCTGTGCCAAGAACCCTAATTAATCCATAAAATAGAGGATTTGGGATGAAAAAAAATTACCTAGATGAAGATTTTCCCCAAAAATTTCCTTCTCTTCTTCTTCTCCTTCCTTTTTCTTCCTTCTTCTCCTTCTCCTTCTTTTCCTTCTCCTTCTTCTCCTTCTCCAAGGGCAGCAATGGGGGGGACTCCTTGGGGTGGAGGCACAGCCAACAGGGGAGGGAGAGGGCAGGTGGCGGCTGGTTTGGGGGGAGGAGAGGGGCCCCTAGGGTTATTATGGGAGGGGGGCGGCAAGGGAGGGGGGTGGTGCGGCTCCCCCTTTGGGCCTTGGCCCATGGGTGGTTGGCCCACCCCCCGACAGCCCAAAACTGATTTTAAAAACAATTTATATTATATTTTATTCCTTTTCCCAAGTTCTACAATTTATATTTTTCCCTTCCCGTGATTTACCGAAAAACCGGTGATTCTGCGATTGTTTTAAAAAAATTACGCCGAACGACAATCAGGGTATTACATTCTCTTCACCTAAAAAGGATTCGTCCTCGAATCTCACTCCTCAGCCCACGAGACAAAAAACAATCAAGAAAAGAACAACCAAAGAATAGAGCATCCCAAGGATAGAACATCACGAGGGAACAACAACTATGGGTTCTCACCCGCCTCGAAGAACTCGGGTCCTTCTTCTGCATTTGAACTTCAAGCTCCACGTCACCTCCTGCTCAGACTGATTCATCAAGAGGGCATCCACATCAACTCCGATGAGTCCACGACCTGCGCGGGTCAACACCGAGCATCCGCAACTCTTTTGTTGGCTCTGAGTGACCAACAGATCCTACCGTTCTCACTTAATCATCAAGCCACTACCTAATACCATCCTTTTTATTAGAACATTTTCCGCTATTTATTATAATTGGAATAATACATTGTACCCCTTTTAAAGAATTCAACCATAGATTCCACTCATATCATTACTCGAAGCACAAACAATTACTGTTACAAATGTATCACAACCACAAGAAGAATGAAGCATTCTCAAGCAACACACTAGCAAACAACCTTCCTTCAAAGGACCACGATCCAAATCAAAGGTTTCACAACAAAATCATTCACACTCTCCAAATAGACATTTAGATAATCCATACTGCACAAGCCAAGAGTGAAAATCACTCAACAGACCAAAACAATCATTTTCTCTTCCTAACTGGAAAAGAATACACCACAACATATAACAACTCAATTTGCAGATGACATCTTCCATAAACACACAGTTTAAACAAGAATCAAATGAGCATATTACGGCTCGAGATATTATTAATTTCCCAATCCATTCCCTTTGGAAATTTAACTTCCTTGAACCAAGGATTTCCAAATCATCACCCAACACACCAACTAGGTGCTATACACCTCTTAAAAGACTTTGCAACCCAAATCAATTACCCCTTTCTTGGAGAGGCAAAAAGAAGTAAATCCCAGCATAAAGGAAGATGTTACCATCCGCAATAAACACAAGACCAAAAGAAGAAGCAATAAAATATTGGACAACAAAAGATAAGATCACAACTGAAGGCACATACCTCCTCAAGAAGAAAGCATCAAATCTCAACCAAATAAGAATGTAGTATTACCATTTGAGCTCAAAAAACTCTTAGGCGGCGAAAATATTGCCATTCGAGTTCAAGAAGCTCTTATGCGGCGAATATATTGCCATTTGAGCTCAAGTAACTCTTATGAGGCGAGAATAAGAAGTCAAACACACCTCAAAAAGAAATGCACAACTTGTCTTCAACCTCCAATACTTTTACCAAATTTTTCTTTTAACAAGAGAACAACCTTCTTTAATTACGGTATTTCCTTGACAGATCCAACAAAAAGAGATTTGAAAACTGCAACACATTAATTCTTTAAGAACTAATAAAACCTCTTAACACGACACTTCGCTTAAAACAATTTCAGTTACCACAAAAGCCATGAGATCTAAAAGATCGCATACGCAAATCTCAAAACTTTTGATTTAAATAGTATCATGGAAGTTATCAAATTTTTTTATTTATAGAACATTCAACATTATCATCACAACCACATAGACCATCATACTAACATCAGAATAATACATTCTTAACAAACATCATAATATCCTCAAATCACGTCATAAACTTTTCCAAAAGAAACACAAGAAAACACTTCATCATGTTTCTATTATCTAGATAAGATTGTGACTATTTAATCTAGGAAATCCTAGTGCATAAGCCACCATATTAAAGTAAAGCTCTTAAATAAGATGATGCTAGAACATGGCAATCTCACAAAACATGCTAGTATAAATCTCTCGTTAAATTTCATATATTCGATTCTTATTGATGCTCAACTCTAATTTAGCACAAATTGATTGTACTCTATTCATTACTAGAAATAGTTGATTGTTAATTTATCATAACAACATTCATGATCTAACTCTATTTAAAATCATAAAACAATCATGAACTTAGATTCAATATTTCTCCTTACGTTCAAAAATTAGAACGAAACAATTTTAAACTTCAATAATACCAGTTTGTAAGACAAGATTCTACAATTCAATACCTCAACCTTCATCTATTTCTTTATACATGTTTCAACAATTTAACATGGTGAAAGATAGATGAATCTAGTAATTGTACATACTCATAAAGTATCTGAATAAATGACAGGTTAAAGGTCAATACTACCAAGGCACTATTCCAACACATCCTTACTTACTAATTTCCGAACGGTCAGATTAATTACTAAAGACAAAAATAATTCAATTTATCCAACATGATAGAAATTTAAACAATCATAAAATCATTCTAGTTCTTTTGCACACCCTCAATAACTCCATGAGTTCCAAACATATATAGACAAGTTCTAAATCACAATTCTTCCAGAAACTATCACAAGATGATATCAAAATAATAAACTACACTTCTGAGGATGCTAATTAAAATTAATTATGCAACATGCTAACATCTCAACATGATAATTCATAACTTATAAATTAATTTATATGAATACCACCTTCCACTTAAGCATAGCAAAACAACACAATGGGTTTTAACACTCTCTTTTAGAAAGGAAAGGAATTAAACTTCAACACTCGAGATAAACTCAAAGAAATACGTAAATCCAAGGCTTTAACATATTAATGAGTTTTGCAACTCAAAACTTGCAATAAAAAAAGAAAATACCAAGCGAACCAATAAGCCATGATTCACAACAAGATAAACTCCCACGAAGAAACTAACCTTACAAGTCAACAATAAGCACAGGTAGCAAAAGTATCTCATTAGTCCGGAAAGAAACAATAACTGCTTCAAGGAACAGGTATAGACCAATTGCATACCCTCAACTGCAAGAACCACAAACTCAAAAGAAATTCATTAACTGCAAGAGGCCAAGAATTGGCCAAAATCAACTCAAGGAAGAATAGCATCTTTTCTAAAGAAACACACTAACAACATCTGCAATTAAGTTACCTGAGATAACTATATTGCTAATCCTCATACTGCAAACAGTGATATAATCTGGCAAAGCCAAGGCAGCACAAACAACATCTACATCTTAACATTGATTACCTTTACTCATAACAGTCATAGGAGCAAATCATAATCATACAAGATTATCAATGAGCATACAAGATTATCTCATAATGTAAATCATCAATACAACATGTCAAAAGCATAAATGCAATGCTTTCCCCATCCCATCCTACTTTGCACCAGTGTGTCAATTTAATAGTTTAATGACTTTATATGTGTAGTCAAGTCTTTGCCATGATAGGTTGACTAAAATGTTCAATTTGACCTAATTCATGTCATGTTAATATTTGAGACTAGTCAGCTTTTAGTTATCTTCTTATGATTCATGCCATGTCAAATAGGCTGAGTTGAGTCTTGAATCCTTGTTGAGTGATAAATTGAGCTATATTAGTTTCTTGATGACATATAAGCTAGTACAATCTTGAATAATTATATTGAATTGAGGATAATAATTAGTAATTATAATTTTAAAAATATTCTTATTAAAATATTAACTTAAATATATAATTTATATCATCTTCAAGTTCAACTGATGTAATAATGATGTTGAGCATTTTTGGCTAAATGACAAAATTAATGATAAGTTTAGAATATCTTGATACTATGCACTTTTTTTATTATCCTTGTCAAAATCATTGTTGTGGACATATATTGTGTTATGATTCGGATATCATATCGTATGGTTTGATTAATACTAATGATTATTTTATATGATTTATTTTTATCATTGGTGTTAACTTTCAGGGATGAACAATGGAATAGCAATTATTCATTAACTTGTTATTGCTCTATTTTTGTATCAGTTCTTAGTAAAATTTAATGTCACATTGCACATTAATTATAAGTGTTTAAAACTATATTTTCAGCCACTTTGACACTGCTGATCCTTATTTAAGGAGTTGGTATGTGACTTTTTAGCTGACAGGTTGGAATTGAGTTTTGCCTTAATACGTCTGTTTTTGTTATTTTATGTAGGAATACTTATGTACTTGATATGTGAGTGAATCTATAAGTTTAGTTTAGACACTATAGGTTCAACCAATCGATCTTGTTATGTTTATCATTGTTCTCAATTGAACGATAGAATAGTTTTTGTAGACATTATCGTTCTAGCAGACAATTGTGTGTACCTGGGTCGTAGATACTGATTATGAATGAACCAATGTCTTCCTCAAGCATCAATTTGACTGAAATCAATTAGATAGATTGCCATTTGTGAGCACATTGATGTGATAATCCTTTGGTATAAACTGGATGTGTTTTAAGTTAGCAAATGTTTGAAACTTATCTTTGGAACCATAGTATGCAGATTGGTGACTTTTGATGCTGTGCTAGGTGATGAGTTCGATATTGATTACTGTAGTCTAGCTTGGTATATTTCTTAATCAATAAGTGTGTCGCAGTGTTTTGGTGTATTTGTATATAGTGAATAGACATGTTTGGATGTCATATGTTTTGAAGTGTCATAATTTGAATGATGTTGGATTTCGGAGTTCGAGTAGGATATGTTAGAGGCAGTGTTGTGGTAATAGCTTGCGGTGTATACAGCTTGTGATTGTACATTTCGAGTTATGATTGACATTTTAGCGTATGGTTTCTTTTGGCTTAAGTTTGCAAGGATATTAGGTTATTGAGCCATAGATCGCATCGTCAGAGTAAAGTTTTGGAAATTAGTTACTTGAATTTTAACTTATGTTCTTAGGTTTCATTATTATAGTTCCATATAATTGAATTTATCATTTATGTGTTATAGATCTCTTCATTAGAATAAATTATGTGTATTTTGAATTAAATTATAAATTATCAATGATCTATATTGTTCAAAATTTACGATTATTAAGACTGTTGAGAAATAGACTAAAAGTTTGAATCTGGTTCATGAGGCTCTTCGGATTCATGTTATCTGATTCTCCTTGTCTATTGCTTTCAAGATGAAGATTGGGATTAGCATAATTCATAGCTTTCAGTTCATTGTTTTTCTTAGGTGTTTTAAGTGCGTGATGATATTACAGATAGTTGTATACTAATGGCTCTTGGAGATGTTGGATCAAGATGTTGGTGAGTATTTTTTTAGTCTTGTCCAGCTATAAATTTAGTTAGTGCGGTATAGAATGTTATGTTGACTAGCTATATTGTGCGGATTCAGAGTAGCGTTGTGCTATAGAACACCTCTTTAGTAGTAATAATTATGGAGTCCTATTGTGTGCTGAAGGGGTTGAGATGTAGTCATGTTCAATAGATGTTTTGCCAATTATATTGTTATGCTAATTATGATATATATGAGTTACAGATGAACAAAGTGATTCTAATTTTAGATTTAGCTATCATTCTCTGTGTATAGATAGGATGTAAGGTGTTCTTACTACTTGTAGGTGAGTAGTGACTGTTGTGAAATTTGAATGTTACACTGTTTATTTGAATAAGTGTTAATTGTTTACTTTTTGTTAGCGATATATGATTATATTATTAATTGATGGGTATTTGTAATATATATTTCATTGATTAATTTTCTATATGATATGAGATGATTGGTTAGGCTGAATGGCAGTTTGGTATTGATATAGAATATATGTCTATCTTTTGATTTACCTATAAGAATTACAGAATTGGTGATCTTAATTGAATGTAGTGATAAAATTATACTTCGGATATCTTCATGTGATTAGGGAGCAATGATAATGGGAAGGTATATAAAGTGTGATTTTTATGATGCTGTGATAAGTTGTAGAAGTACTTAGATCATGAAAATCTAGTGGAGTTTAAGATTCAGGTTTTGAAATTACATTTATGATATGATATTTTATAGTGAATCTGAAATTATATGTATTAGATTAGTTAGTTTTTTATATGCTATATTTTGTTTTGATATTTATAAATTGAATGTTGTCATTATGAATTGTAAAGACATGACACTAGGTTAAGGTATTAAGTTATACATTATAGATCAAGTAGGATACAAAGTTAGTTTTAGTTAACTAAGGTAGATGGATGATAGGATTGGTAATTTGATCGTAAATCATGAGATAGTAGGACTATCCTCATGTATTTAGATAATCTATTACTAAAAATTCAATGGAATTCAATTTTATAAAAAGTATGAAAGCACAATGGAAATGTGAAAATATTATGGCTATTATAATTATGCAATTATAATTTTTTTGACAAGAGGACTCTATGTTAGGGACGATGGATGCCATCTGAATGTATAAGATTATATAGATTGATTACGTAATAATGATCACCATCTAAAGATGACAGCTGAAAAGAATTAGATTAAAGAAGTGAGAGACAATCTATATATACTTGATAGAATGAAATTAAAATGTGAGAAATTGAAATATTTTTTTTTTTGTCAATTTTTAGAATATTGAAATTGTAATTGCATTAAAGTGACAATATAGTACATATCGGAGAAATGACTTATAATTTACAATAGTATAATTATTAAGGGAACAGAAGCTCAGTAAAGTCTGTTTAAAAAATTAACTTATTTAATAAAAAGTATTACAGGTTAAGAGATACGAATTAAGTTAACATAGTATTAGATCTAAGTTAAGTTGAATTCTAGCAAGCTACTCTGAATGAACACGATCAAGCTCTAATCTAGATTACTTCAGTAGTTAGAATATGACATTTGATAGATCTGTAAGAATTAAGTATATTGATAGAGCAACAACATAACTCATGACATAGACAGTCACTATAGAATATGTATTAATCCATGATAGCTCATGTTATGATATTCATCGTAAAATCATTGATGAGTACAAGATACAGCAATAGTAGCAAGTAACTGTATACGAGAGATCTAGGAGAATCTGAAAATGAAGTAATAAAGAATCACAATGTTGCACTCAACATAGCAATGAATCGATCAGCATCGCAACATCTAGACGTCAATCTCACTATCAGATGTCAGCAACTGCTGATATTACTAATGTGTAATCTACATCATTCATGATGTAGAGTATGAAGATCAATGAGTACAACTTATAGTCATTACTATTAGTATGAGTATGACTTGTAAGTCAAATGAAGTGTAAGAATCAGCTAATCACATAACATTTCATCGTATGCAATTTATTGCATAGAATTGCTCTATTGCAGATGAATCTACAATTTCAGATCAATCATTGTCTATATGCTATCAATATCGACAGTCAGTATGATACCTATGATATCAAGTTAACAATCAGTTACAGCACATTCATTAGATGTTATGAGGACATCATGTATAGCTTATCTAGATCTAAATCTTGACTATATTTGACTGATTAGGAGATTATGTGGTATTAATTACGTATTCGTATCTATTAAGATATCAGACGTGTTCTAATACTAACTGACTTGTCTATCTAATGAGATGGATTAGTGATACATAATGCAAGTAAGTCAATGAGTTAGCATCTCTAGCCATGTGTCTCAATTCTAAGCTTTCTCAGAGTAGAGTCAATTAGTACTACGATGATGTGGATTGATCAGGCAGATGTCTCAATGCTAGTTGACGTAAGATTGACGTCGATGAAGATGAACGCATTCGATTCATCACATGTATGAGTATACCGTTGCTAATGTGAATGACTTATCTACACTAGTCATGTCTTCATGTACTTGGTGATTCCGATGAATCTGGCAGTTCATGATCTACAGTCGATTGAGTCTAGTGATGTGCAGTATCAGCAAGTGCGGGCATGTGATGAGTTAGCTAGCTCATGTTCATCTAAGGATTGAAGTCTGCCGTGTAGTGCAGTCAATAGGACGGTGAGACTCATGCATGACTCTAGAGCTACAGTCGGCACTGACAGGTGTCGAAGTAGGAGCTTAGTGATGCATTGAGTTATGCAGTACATGATCAGCTATCGATGATTGACGACTGACAGATGCTAGCATGAGTCGTCACTGCTAAGACTGTCAAGATGGTAGTCATGTGAGCCATTACCATAATCAGTTCGGAAGTCGGATCACAGAGTATGTATCAGCTCTTGGTTCTGATGATACGTACTAAATCACTTGATGTCGATCGTTCTAGATGTACTTAGATGAGCTGAGATGTAATCCGAATAGTAGTGATCTTCGCATATGTCTGATGATAGTTACTGGATGCATAAGTTGCTCGTCAATGCTAGTGACTTGTCATGTATGCAGATCTGGCATACAAGTGATGTAGCTAACATGACTAGAGGACAACCGTCGAACTAGATGCAGTCTAAACTCAAGTTCAGTCACTCGAACGTAGCTATTATGCTGTGAGCTGATGATATTGGCTTGTACTACTAGTGTACATAATGCATTATTGCAAGTCTATTTGAGATGAGAAGATGACTTGGTAACGATTATGCTGATCACAGTGGTCATTGAGCGTGATAGATTACATATCTGTCAACGTGAATGTACAATGCAGGAGACATAGATAGAACCAGACAGATGACAGAAGAGGCATGAGGAGTACACGATACAGATCGAGACACTTGCTAGAATGCAAGAAGGTACAAGCTGATCGTGGAACTGCAGTGAGGACGTAGTGACAGTAAATTGAAGAATTACTGAATCCTAGAGTGAGAGAAGCTGAGATAAGTGAGACAATCAACTGCATATGCTAGTTGCATATAGCTAATCAAGATCTAAGCTATAGAGCATGATGAGCTACTAGATCTAGAGTGGCAATACAGCTAGCGAGTAAGTCAAGTAAGTCAGAGAGAGTGACATATCATGTGATGAATCTGTACTTTCTACTGTCAGACTAAGTCAAGAGTAATATGACTGAGATGTATAGTCTCAGAGTTACATCAGATGAGAATGTTAGCTAATCAAGCTGTCGAGAGCTCATGTCAAATGCAAATTGTAAGCTGTCATAATGAATATCGAATCTGACTTAAGATAGAACAGATATATGACATATACAATCTGATGCAATCAGACACAGCGTCATAGAACAGTACTAAAGGACATATTCAAGAGCTATCGATGTCATCATTAAGTCAGCACATGAGAATATAGTCACATTGATATACAGAACTGATACGGTAGACAATAGATCAAGCAAGAATGACGAATGACTAGACTTAGACAAGATTCTATGATAGTATGTGAAAAATGCATGAAGGAAGTCAAGATCAATCTTAATAATGACTGATGAGACGATATAGATGAAGTAACATATAAATCTACAAAGAACACTAACATACAACGTTGAAGAAGACTAATGACAAAGATAGATATCTAATGATGCATAATATAATCGTGATATAAGATGGATTAATTTAGCTAAACGATAACATAGATGAGATGAGTGATAGCATAGCAACTATCAATACAAGAAATGAATAATGAAGAAACTAGACTGATTAAGCATAGAAGATCGTATCAAAACGAAGTATCGAGATCAAGGAAACAATAAGTGTACCAGAAAAGTACAGAATGTCGTAGTTACTGAAATGAGCTAATGACTAAGAGATCTTTAACTACTCATGCTACAGGATATCCATCATTAGATAGCGCAAATGTCTCAGTTACGTTACATGCATAATGCTATGACAGCTCATAGAGCAGAGTACTGCAGGATAATCTGCGTCATGCAGTCATCTAAGAATGAACTAGCGTGAGTTCATCAGTTATGCATGGCAAGTTGAATGTGATATATGACATAGTCGATCAGCTTAAGACACTAGTGCTTATGTACGAGTGATTAGATGATCTAGTTAACCGATAGTATGTTCAATTGCTACTTCTACTCATTACGTTTCAACTAGTATCTTAATTATGAAATCTACATATTAATCAAGTAATATTAGAAGTCACAATTGATACTATCATGGTCTATAAGCATAATAATTTCGATGATTTACTTCTGCATAACAATGCAGTCAAGTAGTATATGGATTGTCAATAGGTCATCTACTTTCTTTACTAGAACGTTAAATAATCTATTTACAGTGAAATGATAATGACTAGAATACTGGTAGATTTACACAATAGATTAATAATATTCGATAATATCATATTCCATGATATCGGTATTACTAAATTACTAATCATATTTGATATAAGAGTAATTATAGAAGATCAGAATCATATATATTTGAATATAATGATTGATATACATTAATGATAATATTGAATTACTTAAATCATAACATGGACAGTAATAATATATTAACGAAGAGTAAGTAAGATTTAGATTGAACATATTATGATTATAGAATATTTGATATTTAATATTTGAATTAATAATTTGACTAGTTTAAAATTGTAGTTGAACTAGATTGATAACTATAATTGTGACTATATGAGTCTACTATATGAATAGATAAGATAATTATATAATTATAATCATAATGTAACATGCATCAATACTATACTATGCATAGAAATTGATAATATAACTTAGGTATTATATCTATTACAAATGATTACATATCTGTCAATAGAATATTGATCTATTAATTCAATTCATGTACTGTGAACATACATTGTAAGACATGAACACTGATAAATATGACGTGCGAAGAGTCTGATTATCTATTGACTGTACTGTAATCAATTATAATGATATGTAATACATGAATTTTCAAAGTGACTATACACATTGTATTGTATATTGAATCTATCATGTATAGTAATACTAAGTAAGTACTATATGATAATTATATAACTAGTGTATGCAAATACTAGAAGTTAATCTATATGCAATAATCATATAATATCTATACAATAGCTAATTCTACTATCATATAATTGCATAAAATGTACATCATTCATATCAGGTAAATAGACATTACATGAACTATGATCACTAAATCATAGTATATAGCACATCTAATTACATAATTATACATCATTATCATTAAATAATTAATATCTAATACTAAATTAAACTAATGTAATAATTAACTAAACTATAATACATAATATAAATCAATACGATTCTTACTCTAAGAACTCTTGGTCAGTTCTTTTCCGAGAGCAAAATCGAAATCCGAAAGTTCTCTGAGTTTTTGGTCTGCCGCCTCAAATTACTCTGTACGTTTTCGATCACGGCATTTTCGGTTACGATTACGACCACGGGTTGAGGCTTGTCGATTACGACCATGGTTTCTTGGTCTTACGACTTCCATTTTCGTCTGTGTTTTTCGGTCGATTATTTCTTTGACTTCATAGCTCTTTAGCTAAAGGAGAAAAAGAATAGATTGAACACTTGAGGGAGTATTTTTCAAGAAGGCACCATTCACCCCCCCCTCTGTTGCCATTTCGGTCCTTCAGTAGGATGCCTCATATCAAATGATAACTTCTCTTGTCCAAACTGGAGAGTAAGTTTGGCATCTTTAACATCAATAACAGCACCTGCAGTAGCTAGGAAAGGTCTCCCAAGAATGATAGGCTCACTTCGGTCCTCTATCTCTAAGACAATGAAGTCCACAGGAAAGACAAGGGTACTGATTACCACATGTACATTGGTTAAAATGCCAGCTGGGTGACGATAAGTGCGATCAGCCAACTGCAAAGTCATGGCAGTTGGCTGAAGATCCCCCAAAGGGAGCATGTCACACAGAGAGAGGAAGGACACTAACACTTGAGCCTAAGTCACGAAGAGCACGAAAGTTCTTGGAGCCTAAGTGACACGGAATACAAAAGCTCCCAGGGTCCTCTAACTTAGGAGGCAGCTTGTTTTGAATGATTGCGCTGCACTCCTTAGTAAGAGTGATCACGTCAAGCTCATCTATACTTCATTTCTTTATAAGCAGCTCCTTGAAGAACTTAGCATATAATGGTACATGCAAAATAGCATCAAGGATGGGAATAGTGATCTGAACATTCTTCATCATCTCTAGGAACTTAGCAAATTGTTTGTCATCATTTGTCTTTTCAAAACGCTTAGGGAATGGCATCTTAAGCTTGGTAGAAGGGACAACAGCTGAAGTGGATGATGAGGGAGTATCATGAACTGGTGCTGGTGCAGAAGAGCTGGGTTGGTGCACATCCTGTTGCTGCGAAGGATTTACATGCTGGACAGGCCTAAAGATAGGTGGTACATATAGGGGTGGTGTAGGGAAAATAGGGTCAGAGGTAGTCTTACCACTCCTAGTTGAAATAGCTTCACAATGGCCATGAGGGTTAACCTCAGGTTGTGCAGGAAGTCTCCCCTGGTGTTAGAAGAGGTCTGGGATGCTAGCATACTCTCCACACGACTAGTCAATGCACTTAATTGAGTTTTTGCATCATTGTACTGAGCCTCCATCTTAGTCGCATGTGGCTCTAGCAGCTGCTCTATTTGGGACAGTTGGTCTGACTGGGAAGTAGTAGGAAGTTGCTACAAAATGGGCTGCTGAAATGAAGTATGTGAGGGAGCTTGCTGTGACCTAAAGCCTTGTGCTGATGCACCCCCAGGAAAAGATGAAACACTTGGATTAGTGTTCTTGTAGGACAAGTTTAGATGTTGGCACCACCCTGGGTTATAAGTTTGAGAATATGGCCCGTGTGATTGAGCATAACTGACCTCAGATGATTCAGTTGTGGAAGTTAAAGGGCACTCAACTGGAGTATGTCCCTAAGCTCCACAGATCTGACACACGGTGGCCACATGGGCTGAGGATGATGGCAAATACTGAGCCATTTGATGGGTAAGGACCTGAACTTGAGCAGCTAAGGCATCATGAGGACTCACCTCATAAATGCCAGGACGTGGAGGAGCAGAAGCTCTCTCACTGGACCACTGGAAATGGTGGGAGGCCATACTCTCAATCAAGGTGAAAGCATCATCAAGAGTTTTGTTCATTATGCCTCCACCTGCTGCAGAATCTACAAAAGCTCTAGTGCTATAGGTAAGTCCTTTGTACAAAATCTGCAAAGACCACCATCTTTCAAGACCATGGTGGGGGCACATCCTAAGCAGGGTTTGATACCTCTGCCAGGCATCATACAAACTCTCACCCTCATACTGTGAGAACCTCGTGATCTGGTCACGTACTTCAGCTGCCTTAGAGGGTGGAAAATACCTCTCAATAAAGGCCTGAAGTAGATGTTCCCAAGTATCCTTTAGGTGGATGGGGAGAGAATGTAACCATGTCTTAGCACCATCTCTTAGAGAGAAGGGAAACAGTGATAGTCTAATGGCATCTGTTGACACTCCATTACACTTCAAAGTATTGCAATACTCTAAGAACGTGCGAATGTGTTCATTGGGGTATTCAGTGGAAGAACCTCCAAAGACAGTTTGCTGAACCATGGTAATGAGTGCTGGCTTGAGCTCAAAGTTGTTCGCCTGAATGATAGGTTGAACAATTCCATGGGAAATGCTTTGATCTCTAGGGATCTAGAGGTCCCGGAGAAGAGGCTTAGGGTCCTGATCGCCCATGGTTTCTTGGTGGGAACGCCGATTCTCTTTCAACAATTTTTGAAATGTGCGCTCAATCTCAGGATCAATAGGAATCAGCGGGTGATCTCCACTTCTAAGCATAAACTAAAAAGTCGAACGAAAAGGAAGGGAAGAAGGAAAACTAAAGAAATGACTTAGTCTATGGTCTAATGTGATCACCAATATCTAGTCCCGGCAACGGTGCCAATTTCTTGATCGTGCAAAACTGCACACCCGCAAGTGCACGGGTTGCCACTAAGATAGCAGCGAGATGTCGTGTTCTCCACAAGGACTAGAGTACCGGTGACATGACACCAAACCAAAGCTAAGTCGCACAAACTGGGGAATTAAACAAAGGAAAAGAAGATCCTAGTCAAACTATTAGAACAGGAACAAGGCCAGCTTGTAGTAAAATAGACCGATGACTATCAAAAGAAGTAAAGAAGGAACTGGAGAAGGCTAGAATACGAAGAACTAGATAGGAAAAGAGAAAGAAAGAGAGGAGACTGGAGAACTCGTGCTGCAAAGAGGAAGAAAGGAGGGGTTGAAGATGTACTTGCTAAATAGAGAAGAAATAGCTACCAAGAAGTGAGAAGTCGGAGGGAAAAAGCAGTTGCTGGGAAGAGACTAGAAGAAGGAGAGGAATGCTACTACTATAGCTAACACTTCTCAGCAAACAAAAGACAAATCACTCAAAGAAAATGAAACTAACAAAGCAACCATAAAGCAACTGTGCTACTGCAGTGAACAAGAAAATAAATCTAACTCATGAATGACATAAAAACAACAGATCTAGATCTTTTATTTCTCTTTTTCACTCTTTCATTAACTGAAATGAATAGAACAACAGAAGCAAAATTAAACTTAACAGATCTATTGCAGTGAACAAGAAAATAAATCTAACGCATGAATGACATAAAAACAACAGATCTAGATCTTTTATTTCTCTTTTTTACTCTTTCATTAACTGAAATGAACAGAACAACAGAAGCAAAATTAAACTTAATAGAAAGATCTAATCTTAACACGACAGATAACGACAATATCACAGTAAGATATGAGAACTTTACAAGCAGAGGCATAAAACTTCTATATAACTACTGACCATCAAGCATCGGCATGAATCTAGCTTAAACACCAGGATCCGAATAACAGTCTTAGTGCGCAAGAGCATGCAGAGTTCTACTTAATAACTAGATCCACAAAAAGATCGCATGCACATCACATATCCGACATATCAGTAGTAACAAGACAAAGTTCTGAGATGATATGACCAAGAATAAAAGAAGATGAAGTTGTTGAAGATGATCTGTAGAGGAAGCAAGTAGGGGGAAGCAGATCTAGTGAAGAGGAAGCAGATCCGACGAAGGGGAAGCAGATCCGGCGAAGAGCTTCTTCCTTCTCCCGAGATCCCAAGATTCGGTGATATACTTGAGCAGTCGGGTGATTTAGTGAAGGATGAAGATGGCTAACTGGGTAGGAGTAGGGATGGTGGAGCTCGTCGCCGGCTACGGCCGGTCTTCGACGACGGTAGTGGGGAGAGGCAATTTCTCTGGTGGCGGCTTCCTGGGAGAGGAATGGCGACATCGAAGAAGACTCCCCAGGGAGGTGAGAGATGTTTCTCTCTTGACCGGCTCGCTCTCGAAGGGATCACTGTGCCGCCCTTTATACAGTTGTGCGCTTCCTCCTCTTACGACCGGCGGCTAGGGTTTCTTCTGCCGATTTGCACTTTAGTCCTTCCCTTTTGGCGATTTTGCAACCCTATCTCCTTCTCTTGCTGGTTTTCTGTAAATTTGCACCTAGTTTGCGCCGACCTACAAGAAGATTGCAAAACACTATAAACAGTCCAAAAGTAGGGCAAATGTACATATAATTGATGAAATTATGGCCACTTTAAGCTACTATCAACAGGATAATGATATGAAAATATACTACAAATATGATGCACATCACTCTTCAACATTTTTTCTCGTAGTACTACCCCCTTAAATGGATATGACTAGTCATTATTCGTCTCTTCTAGTTCCATGCATGATGGGTCCTGTGGTGATTGGAGACTCTTTCGTTGTACTTTGGCTGCCTTGGTCAACAACAGTCTCAAGAGGGCAATCCTTGGGGCAAGGGTCTTGTCCTTCACAGAGAAAACATGTGACCTTGGTCATTCTCCTACGGGTGGTCTTTTTCACAGTGATGCTTTTTTTCTTAAATATTGGAAGCCTGCGAAGTCTTCACTTCTTCTTGATCGCCTGGGTTTTTGGATTACCTATTAATTTGCCTCTGTGGATCCGATGGGGTTTTCAGCAAAAGGAGAGAGAGAATAGCATGAGTTGAGGATCAAATCGTGGAGATAAGGTATCCTAAACCCATTCTAACCTTAAAAGAGCATACCCTAGAAGCTGGGGTGATACGGAACCACACCAATTTTTAAAAGCAAGCTTTTCCCGTGACTGTGAAATAGTACGCCCGAGGGTAAGAAGGCAGTACACGGGGCCAAAGTGAAATCTTGCGACAATACAATGTCTATTCGGGGAGCACACATAAGAGAGTATAGGGTTCATCTGCATAGTCTATTTTAAACAGGACCACCTTATCTTCACGAACATCGTCAATGTTCCTAACCTTAAATTTGGCGTAGGGGTACGAGAAGATGATCAAAATTTTCCTTTTGAAATCAATAGAAAGGAAGAGGAAAGTGTTTGAGGTGATTTGCTTGATATCATTACTCATTCATGTGTTATCATTATTATTATTATTATTTTAATGAAACTTTGTGGCAAAATTATATTTTTTACCGGGGTGATAAAACCAAACATGAGAAATATGTTTTACCAACATAACTCTTTTAAAGGTAACACCCCAAGGTTAACACTTAGGATTTATTTTTGAAAAACAGGGTCCTTGTTGGGGAAAGCTTTCAAGAAATAACTTTGTTTTGAACTATTTGAGAAATGAAAGTAAAATTTTTTTGAATAAGTTTTAGGTAAGTACTTGAACTTATGGAAATTTCCTCGGAGGATCCAGGTTTGTTAACATGAGTTTGAAAATGAATTTCGTAAACAATTTGATAATCGGTCCTCCAAGGATAAACAATTTTTGAAATTAAGTTTTAAATTTAAGCAACATGATTTTGACCCAAAATAGGTTTTCAAAGAGAGTTTACGAGGAGTACTAGATTTTTATCATTTTGAATTCAGGGTAAGAGAGCATTAGAAGTAAAAATGGCTAAGACAACATATAGATGTGATGGAACCATTTAAGAGGGATGAGACTAAGCAATACTACCTATATTATTGGAAATAAAGTTTTGAAGAAATAATTCTAGTCGTGAACTAACGGCCAGGCTAACTAGGTCATAACCTGTAGTTGATATGCTCTGATACCATCCCTGTCAGACCCCAGATTTTACTATCTGGAATCCTCTATGATTTATTGCACTATTCCCTATATCAGTAGATAGTGCTCACAAATTACAGAAATGAACATCAAATGCATATCATGTGGAAGCACAAATGTATAAATATACTTACTCATGGGCCGATCGGGCCGAAATCATTAAATTGCAGCAGCGGAAGAACGAAGCACAGAGGTGGGACCTTCAGGACATGCCCACACGCAACCAACTGGAGGTTTGCGACCTAGCCCTTGACATCTTCATCTTCTTTGCCATCATAACCAATAGTGTTGCTGAGGTGTAGTGATCCGATTCTTGATTCTGTATTTGTTGTGAGAGCGAGTGTGAGCACACTAACCACCGTGCTCCACGAGCCAATACACAAAATGCAAATAAATAGTATGCATGGCTTATCAAAGGAGAGGCTCGGGTTATTTTATTTGCCATAAATTGCCTTTAGCATTATTATTATTTAATCACGATGTAATATGCAACATGCTAACATCTCAACTTGATAATTAAAATTAATAAACTACACTCCCGATGATGCTAATTAAAATTAATTATGCAACATGCTAACATCTCAACTTGATAATTCGTACCTTATAAATTAATTTATATGATTAAACTTCAACACTCGAGATAAACTCAAAGAAATACGTAAATCCAAGGCTTTAACATATTAATGAGTTTTGCAACTCAAAACTTGCAATAAAAAAAGAAAATACCAAGCGAACCAATAAGCCATGATTCACAACAAGATAAACTCCCACGAAGGAACTAACCTTACAAGTCAACAATAAGCACAGGTAGCAAAAGTATCTCATTAGTCCGGAAAGAAACAATAACTGCTTCAAGGAACAGGTATAGACCAATTGCATACCCTCAACTGCAAGAACCACAAACTCAAAAGAAATTCATTAACTGCAAGAGGCCAAGAATTGGCCAAAATCAACTCAAGGAAGAATAGCATCTTTTCTAAAGAAACACACTAACAACATCTGCAATTAAGTTACCTGAGATAACTGTATTGCTAATCCTCATACTGCAAACAGTGATATAATCTGGCAAAGCCAAGGCAGCACAAACAACATCTACATCTTAACATTGATTACCTTTACTCATAACAGTCATAGGAGCAAATCATAATCATACAAGATTATCAATGAGCATACAAGATTATCTCATAATGTAAATCATCAATACAACATGTCAAAAGCATAAATGCAATGCTTTCCCCATCCCATCCTACTTTGCACCAGTGTGTCAATTTAATAGTTTAATGACTTTATATGTGTAGTCAAGTCTTTGCCATGATAGGTTGACTAAAATGTTCAATTTGACCTAATTCATGTCATGTTAATATTTGAGACTAGTCAGCTTTTAGTTATCTTCTTATGATTCATGCCATGTCAAATAGGCTGAGTTGAGTCTTGAATCCTTGTTGAGTGATAAATTGAGCTATATTAGTTTCTTGATGACATATAAGCTAGTACAATCTATTAAAAAGCAAAAATATCTCTTTTCTACGAAAAAATTGATCTCACCAATTCTTTCTCATGAGACGGCTTGCCATTCCACAAGGCATGAACTTAGAGGAGTTTTAGATGACCAAGATCATCTTCTTAAGCTCATTGCTTGAAGTGGTCGCATAAGGCTTGAGGTCTAGCACATGACTAAATAAAAATATGGTTGGAAACAATCATGTGATTTCTAAAGAAAAATTATGTCAATTGTGCTCAATTGCTAAAATTTCAAGTGTACTTAAACAAATGTATCATTCTTGAACTAGTAGCACCCTAATTGACTCAACACTAGCTTCTCGGTTCCATTTAGCTTATTGACATGGCCTGCATTATTTGTGGATACCTTTAGCTAGACTAAAATCATGTTTGACTTGACTTGCTAAGCACTTCAACTAAAATTCAGAGTATATCTTATTTGGCTTAGCTTCTCTTTACATACATAGTCATGATCTTGATAGCATACTTGTATGTTGTGGCTTGGTGTAATACATTCTGGTCATGTTGGATAATTCTCATGGCTCTGCATACTTTGAATAATCAAATCAGCCATTTCATCCATCATCATGACTTATTCTCTCTCTTGCATACTTGATGTGTTTATTGCCAAAAGGGGGAGAATAGATTTGGGAAAAAGAAAATTTTTCAAATTCTGGGATCTTACTAGAGCTTTGGATATCAATTTGCTCCTCATTTTATTGCTCTAGTGTCCTTTCTGTCGACATGGTCAGTATTTCATTTTCTCTCTTTGGACCATGTTGGCTCCTACAAACTCAACTTCATATTTTTCGGTGTTTGTCAATATACTCATCAAGGGGGAGATTGAGAGATCATGTGGAGATGATCCCATGTTTGTGATGAGTATTTGACCCTTGGTTGAAAGAAAATTGAGTTTATTTTGGGCTTTTATGCGAAGTCTTAGCCCTGGCCGATGTCCAAGTCGTGTACGACCGCTCCCTGGCTCGTCCGACCATGTAGGATGCCACACGACCACGTTTGGTCGTGGTCGAAACTCGTTCCGGTGCGTACGACCACGTTGAGTGCTTTCGGGTTGTAGTCGAGTGGCGTACGACCGTATTGAGAGTGATCGGAAGGTCTTACGACCACGTTGAGCATATTCGGGTCCTGTACGACCACACTGTGGCGTCCCCGGCGAATTTGAACGTGATCGGAAGTCTATCGGGTAGCGTACGACCACGTTGCCGAGTATCGGGTTGCGGTCGAGCGGCGAACAAGTGGTCGGAAGGCGCTACGACCACGTTGGTCGTGTTCGGAAGGCCTTTCGACCACGTTGAAGGTGATCGGGATCCAGCCGAAGGCTTACGACCACGTTGTGGCACTCGGGAGCGTACGACCACGTTGTACTGGTCGGAGTTTCGTCCACGTTGTGGCGCGTGGGTCTACAACCACGTGGTGCGATTCGACCACGTTGTCGCGTGGGTCTTCGACCACGTTGTCGCGTGGGTCTTCGACCACGTTGTGTGGTCAGTGCATCGACCACGGTAGCTCGGGTTTGAACGTGGTCGGTAGTCGTGGTTTGGGTCTACGACCACGTTGTATCACCTGGTGTTCGACCACGTTGTGTGCTACGACCATGTTGTGGCGGTCGGATTCGACCACGTGGTCGGCAGAATGACCGTGGTCGGCGGAGTCTATTCAAACCGGTCGTATGGTCTCTTGGGATGTCCGATTATGGTGGGAATCGGTCGGTTGGGTTCCTTGTGATGTTGTGAACCTTGTGGATTGGTTGGTTCACCATTATGTGTGGATCAGTGCTATGTGATGGTTTTTGTTGTCTTTGATGGTTACAGGTACTGCGAGACAAGTCTTGGTGAGGCTTTGGAGAGGTCGGGACTAGACATGGGAGATGTTGGGGTCAAGAACAACGTGGAAGCCGAAGAGGACGTGGTCTTGCCAGGTGGTCTAACCTCATGGACAGCAAGGCAAAGTGGGGAAGCTTCGGGAGGCAGTTGGAGGGCATTTTGGAGAAATGCCAAAGTCTGCAAAGGGAAGCTGTGTCCTCTGGGAAAGCGCTGTGACCACTGGAGAGCTGGTGGTGCAAACAGGCAAAGTGTTAGGTCGTTGCCTGAGAGGAACGGGTAAAGCACCGGAGGCCTGCAAAGTGCTACTGCCACTCTGTAAACGGGTTGTCCTGTGGAGACCCGTTAGTGAGAGTATAAATAGAGGAGAGAACTCAGAGCGAGTAGAGGTTGTCCCCAAGTGCTCAGAACATTATTGTTGTATCTTGTGTGAGTTGTCTTTGGGTGGAGTGGCTGTAGAAACCTCCAAGAGCAATGAAAAGACTGGATTCATCTCTGTGTATCATTTTCTGTTTGTGTTCTTGAGATGATCTATTGATCTATTTGCTCTCTTTTTGCTCTTCTGTTTCATTTGTATTTCTTTGAGAGTTGGCTTGTATTTCTTTGCTCTAAACTGGGATTCTTACTCTAAGAACTCTTGGTCAGTTCTTTTCCGAGAGCAAAATCGAAATCCGAAAGTTCTCTGAGTTTTTGGTCTGCCGCCTCAAATTACTCTGTACGTTTTCGATCACGGCATTTTCGGTTACGATTACGACCACGGGTTGAGGCTTGTCGATTACGACCATGGTTTCTTGGTCTTACGACTTCCATTTTCGTCTGTGTTTTTCGGTCGATTATTTCTTTGACTTCATAGATCTTTAGCTAAAGGAGAAAAAGAATAGATTGAACACTTGAGGGAGTATTTTTCAAGAAGGCACCATTCACCCCCCCCTCTGTTGCCATTTCGGTCCTTCAGTAGGATGCCTCATATCAAATGATAACTTCTCTTGTCCAAACTGGAGAGTAAGTTTGGCATCTTTAACATCAATAACAGCACCTGCAGTAGCTAGGAAAGGTCTCCCAAGAATGATAGGCTCACTTCGGTCCTCTATCTCTAAGACAATGAAGTCCACAGGAAAGACAAGGTACTTGATTACCACATGTACATTGGTTAAAATGCCACCGGTGACGATAGTGCGATCGACCAACCGCAAAGTCATGGCGCTTGGTCAAGATCCCCAAAGGGAGCATGTCACACGAGAGAGAAGGACACTAACACTTGAGCCTAAGTCACGAAGAGCACGAAAGTTCTTGGAGCCTAAGTGACACGGAATACAAAAGCTCCCAGGGTCCTCTAACTTAGGAGGCAGCTTGTTTTGAATGATTGCGCTGCACTCCTTAGTAAGAGTGATCACGTCAAGCTCATCTATACTTCATTTCTTTATAAGCAGCTCCTTGAAGAACTTAGCATATAATGGTACATGCAAAACAGCATCAAGGATGGGAATAGTGATCTGAACATTCTTCATCATCTCTAGGAACTTAGCAAATTGTTTGTCATCATTTGTCTTTTCAAAACGCTCAGGGAATAGCATCTTAAGCTTGGTAGAAGGGACAACAGCTGAAGTGGATGATGAGGGAGTATCATGAACTGGTGCTGGTGCAGAAGAGCTGGGTTGGTGCACATCCTGTTGCTGCGAAGGATTTACATGCTGGACAGGCCTAAAGATAGGTGGTACATATAGGGGTGGTGTAGGGAGAATAGGGTCAGAGGTAGTCTTACCACTCCTAGTTGAAATAGCTTCACAATGGCCATGAGGGTTAACCTCAGGTTGTGCAGGAAGTCTCCCCTGGGTGTTAGAAGAGGTCTGGGATGCTAGCATACTCTCCACACGACTAGTCAATGCACTTAATTGAGTTTTTGCATCATTGTACTGAGCCTCCATCTTAGTCGCATGTGGCTCTAGCAGCTGCTCTATTTGGGACAGTTGGTCTGACTGGGAAGTAGTAGGAAGTTGCTACAAAATGGGCTGCTGAAATGAAGTATGTGAGGGAGCTTGCTGTGACCTAAAGCCTTGTGCTGATGCACCCCCAGGAAAAGATGAAACACTTGGATTAGTGTTCTTGTAGGACAAGTTTGGATGTTGGCGCCACCCTGGGTTATAAGTTTGAGAATATGGCCCGTGTGATTGAGCATAACTGACCTCAGATGATTCAGTTGTGGAAGTTAAAGGGCACTCAACTGGAGTATGTCCCTAAGCTCCACAGATCTGACACACGGTGGCCACATGGGCTGAGGATGATGGCAAATACTGAGCCATTTGACGGGTAAGGACCTGAACTTGAGCAGCTAAGGCATCATGAGGACTCACCTCATAAATGCCAGGACGTGGAGGAGCAGAAGCTCTCTCACTGGACCACTGGAAATGGTGGGAGGCCATACTCTCAATCAAGGTGAAAGCATCATCAAGAGTTTTGTTCATTATGCCTCCACCTGCTGCAGAATCTACAAAAGCTCTAGTGCTATAGGTAAGTCCTTTGTACAAAATCTGCAGCACCAGCCATCTTTCAAGACCATGGTGGGGGCACATCCTAAGCAGGGTTTGATACCTCTGCCAGGCATCATACAAACTCTCACCCTCATACTGTGAGAACCTCGTGATCTGGTCACGTACTTCAGCTGCCTTAGAGGGTGGAAAATACCTCTCAATAAAGGCCTGAAGTAGATGTTCCCAAGTTTCCTTTAGGTGGATGGGATGGGAATGTAACCATGTCTTAGCACCATCTCTTAGAGAGAAGGGAAACAGTGATAGTCTAATGGCATCTGTTGACACTCCATTACACTTCAAAGTATTGCAATACTCTAAGAACGTGCGAATGTGTTCATTGGGGTATTCAGTGGAAGAACCTCCAAAGACAGTTTGCTGAACCATGGTAATGAGTGCTGGCTTGAGCTCAAAGTTGTTCGCCTGAATGATAGGTTGAACAATTCCATGGGAAATGCTTTGATCTCTAGGGATCTAGAGGTCCCGGAGAAGAGGCTTAGGGTCCTGATCGCCCATGGTTTCTTGGTGGGAAGGCCGATTCTCTTTCAACAATTTTTGAAATGTGCGCTCAATCTCAGGATCAATAGGAATCAGCGGGTGATCTCCACTTCTAAGCATAAACTAAAAAGTCGAACGAAAAGGAAGGGAAGAAGGAAAACTAAAGAAATGACTTAGTCTATGGTCTAATGTGATCACCAATATCTAGTCCCGGCAACGGTGCCAATTTCTTGATCGTGCAAAACTGCACACCCGCAAGTGCACGGGTTGCCACTAAGATAGCAGCGAGATGTCGTGTTCTCCACAAGGACTAGAGTACCGGTGACATGACACCAAACCAAAGCTAAGTCGCACAAACTGGGGAATTAAACAAAGGAAAAGAAGATCCTAGTCAAACTATTAGAACAGGAACAAGGCCAGCTTGTAGTAAAATAGACCGATGACTATCAAAAGAAGTAAAGAAGGAACTGGAGAAGGCTAGAATACGAAGAACTAGATAGGAAAAGAGAAAGAAAGAGAGGAGACTGGAGAACTCGTGCTGCAAAGAGGAAGAAAGGAGGGGTTGAAGATGTACTTGCTAAATAGAGAAGAAATAGCTACCAAGAAGTGAGAAGTCGGAGGGAAAAAGCAGTTGCTGGGAAGAGACTAGAAGAAGGAGAGGAATGCTACTACTATAGCTAACACTTCTCAGCAAACAAAAGACAAATCACTCAAAGAAAATGAAACTAACAAAGCAACCATAAAGCAACTGTGCTACTGCAGTGAACAAGAAAATAAATCTAACTCATGAATGACATAAAAACAACAGATCTAGATCTTTTATTTCTCTTTTTTACTCTTTCATTAACTGAAATGAACAGAACAACAGAAGCAAAATTAAACTTAACAGGTCTATTGCAGTGAACAAGAAAATAAATCTAACGCATGAATGACATAAAAACAACAGATCTAGATCTTTTATTTCTCTTTTTTACTCTTTCATTAACTGAAATGAACAGAACAACAGAAGCAAAATTAAACTTAACAGAAAGATCTAATCTTAACACGACAGATAACGACAATATCACAGTAAGATATGAGAACTTTACAAGCAGAGGCATAAAACTTCTATATAACTACTGACCATCAAGCATCGGCATGAATCTAGCTTAAACACCAGGATCCAAATAACAGTCTTAGTGCGCAAGAGCATGCAGAGTTCTACTTAATAACTAGATCCACAAAAAGATCGCATGCACATCACATATCCGACATATCAGTAGTAACAAGACAAAGTTCTGAGATGATATGACCAAGAATAAAAGAAGATGAAGTTGTTGAAGATGATCTGTAGAGGAAGCAAGTAGGGGGAAGCAGATCTAGTGAAGAGGAAGCAGATCCGACGAAGGGGAAGCAGATCCGGCGAAGAGCTTCTTCCTTCTCCCGAGATCCCAAGATTCGGTGATATACTTGAGCAGTCGGGTGATTTAGTGAAGGATGAAGATGGCTAACTGGGTAGGAGTAGGGATGGTGGAGCTCGTCGCCGGCTACGGCCGGTCTTCGACGACGGTAGTGGGGAGAGGCAATTTCTCTGGTGGCGGCTTCCTGGGAGAGGAATGGCGACATCGAAGAAGACTCCCCAGGGAGGTGAGAGATGTTTCTCTCTTGACCGGCTCGCTCTCGAAGGGATCACCGCCGCCTTTATACAGCCAGTCGCTTCCTCCTCTTACGACCGGCTAGGGTTTCTTCTCACGATTTGCACTTTAGTCCTTCCCTTTGGCGATTTTGCAACCCTATCTCCTTCTCTTCTTGGTTTTTCAGAATTTGCACCTAGTTTGCGCCGACCTACAAGAAGATTGCAAAACACTATAAACAGTCCAAAAGTAGGGCAAATGTACATATAATTGATGAAATTATGGCCACTTTAAGCTACTATCAACAGGATAATGATATGAAAATATACTACAAATATGATGCACATCACTCTTCAACATTTTTTCTCGTAGTACTACCCCCTTAAATGGATATGACTAGTCATTATTCGTCTCTTCTAGTTCCATGCATGGTGGGTCCTGTGGTGATTGGAGACTCTTTCGTTGTACTTTGGCTGCCTTGGTCAACAACAGTCTCAAGAGGGCAATCCTTGGGGCAAGGGTCTTGTCTTTCACAGAGAAAACATGTGACCTTGGTCATTCTCCTACGGTGGTCTTTTCACGTTGATGCTTTTTTCTTAAATATTGGAAGCCTGCGAAGTCTTCACTTCTTCTTGATCGCCTGGGTTTTTGGATTACCTATTAATTTGCCTCTGTGGATCCGATGGGGTTTTCAGCAAAAGGAGAGAGAGAATAGCATGAGTTGAGGATCAAATCGTGGAGATAAGGTATCCTAAACCCATTCTAACCTTAAAAGAGCATACCCTAGAAGCTGGGGTGATACGGAACCACACCAATTTTTAAAAGTAAGCTTTTCCCGTGACTGTGAAATAGTACGCCCGAGGGTAAGAAGGCAGTACACGGGGCCAAAGTGAAATCTTGCGACAATACAATGTCTATTCGGGGAGCACACATAAGAGAGTATAGGGTTCATCTGCATAGTCTATTTTAAACAGGACCACCTTATCTTCACGAACATCGTCAATGTTCCTAACCTTAAATTTGGCGTAGGGGTACGAGAAGATGATCAAAATTTTCCTTTTGAAATCAATAGAAAGGAAGAGGAAAGTGTTTGGAGGTGATTTGCTTGATATCATTACTCATTCATGTGTTATCATTATTATTATTATTATTTTAATGAAACTTTGTGGCAAAATTATATTTTTTTTACCAGGGGTGATAAAACCAAACATGAGAAATATGTTTTACCAACATAACTCTTTTAAAGGTAACACCCCAAGGTTAACACTTAGGATTTATTTTTGAAAAACAGGGTCCTTGTTGGGGAAAGCTTTCAAGAAATAACTTTGTTTTGAACTATTTGAGAAATGAAAGTAAAATTTTTTTGAAGAAGTTTTAGGTAAGTACTTGAACTTATGGAAATTTCCTCGGAGGATCCAGGTTTGTTAACATGAGTTTGAAAATGAATTTCGTAAATAATTTGATAATCGGTCCTCCAAGGATAAACAATTTTTGAAATTAAGTTTTAAATTTAAGCAACATGATTTTGACCCAAAATAGGTTTTCAAAGAGAGTTTACGAGGAGTACTAGATTTTTATCATTTTGAATTCAGGGTAAGAGAGCATTAGAAGTAAAAATGGCTAAGACAACATATAGATGTGATGGAACCATTTAAGAGGGATGAGACTAAGCAATACTACCTATATTATTGGAAATAAAGTTTTGAAGAAATAATTCTAGTCATGAACTAACGACCAGGCTAACTAGGTCATAACCTGTAGTTGATATGCTCTGATACCATCCTCGCCGGACCCAGTTTTACTATCTCGAATCCTCTATGATTTATTGCACTATTCCTATATCGAGATAGTGCTCACAAATTACAGAAATGAACATCAAATGCATATCATGTGGAAGCACAAATGTATAAATATACTTACTCATGGGCCGATCGGGCCGAAATCATTAAATTGCAGCAGCGGAAGAACGAAGCACGCAGGTGGGACCTTCAGGACATGCCCACACGCAACCAACTGGAGGTTTGCGACCTAGCCCTTGACATCTTCATCTTCTTTGCCATCATAACCAATAGTGTTGCTGAGGTGTAGTGATCCGATTCTTGATTCTGTATTTGTTGTGAGAGCGAGTGTGAGCACACTAACCACCGTGCTCCACGAGTCAATACACAAAATGCAAATAAATAGTATGCATGGCTTATCAAAGGAGAGGCTCGGGTTATTTTATTTGCCATAAATTGCTTTTAGCATTATTATTATTTAATCACGATGTAATATGCAACATGCTAACATCTCAACTTGATAATTAAAATTAATAAACTACACTCCCGATGATGCTAATTAAAATTAATTATGCAACATGCTAACATCTCAACTTGATAATTCGTACCTTATAAATTAATTTATATGATTACCACTTTCCACTTAAGCATTGCAAAACACCATAAATGGTTTTAACACTCTCTTTCGAAAGGAGTGAAAATAAACTTCGACACTCACATTAAACTAAAAGAAATACATAGATCTAAGACCTTCACATATTAATGACTTTGCAACATCAAACATTCACTAATAAAAATACCAAGCGAACCAATGAATCATGATTCACGACAAGACAAAACTTCCGAAGGGAACATCCTTACAAATCAACAATATTAACAAGGAGCAAAAGTATCTCAAATGTTCCGAAAGGAAACAATAATTGTTTCAAGGAACAGGTAGGGACTAATTGCAAAACAACAACTGCAATGAACCGCAAACGCAAGAGAAATTCATTAACTGCAATAGGCCAAGAATCAGCCAGAATCATCTTAAGGAAGATAACAACTTTCTAAGAAACTCACTCACAATATTTGCAATTAAGTTACCTTAGATAACTGCATTGCTAATCCCCATGCTACAAATAATGGTATAACCTGGCAGAAGCCAAGGCAGCAAAAACAATCTCTACATATTAACATTGATAATTCTCACTCATAACAGTCATATGAGCAAATAATAAACATACCAGATTATCTCATAATGTAAATCATCAACACAACTTGTCAAAAGCATAAATGCAATGCTTGACCCATCCCATCCTACTGTGCACCAGTGTATCAATTTAATAATTTAATTACCATGGACCTAAAGCCGCTCTGATACCAACTATAACACCCCAGGACCCACATTACCCTGCGATGCTACTAAAACTACTCTACAACTAGCCAATTTTTAAAAATAAACTAAAACTAGCAACGATTACTAAACTATATAGTATAAGCGGAAGCGTAAACAACTAAGGAAAAACAGAATAATAACAATTCAATAATCATAATCAACTATAACAAATTATCTATAGGGACGGTTCACAAATTTAATATTACTAAGAAGAAACATTTGTCAATAAGATAGCTAAACAAAGACTAGATTTCTTTCAACTTTATTTCAGCATTAAGATTATAATACAAGCGTATCAGTGCGGTGCCGCTCTACCCTTCCCAATGCATGCTCAAAGTCCACCTGTAGGGAGGGGGAGACAATAGTGAGATAAAAATCTCAGCAAGTAAACTGTTTAACAAGTTATTCAAACTATAAGCAATTTAAACATCATCATTATAATTCCATACATCCATAATTACAATTTATGTTCATAATTATTAAACCACCATAAACTTTCATGAATCATACCTCTTAAATTTCAGATTTAATTAGCATATGAATGCAATCATTTTATCCCGTATTAAATGCAAAAGAAAATATATGTATGATCATCTCACTACTTTATTAATTCTCCCATCCACAAATAATATCAACAATTAATGCAAGTAAAAAGAATCTCATGCCACAACCACAAACTCTTACCATACACAAGGGACGAACCTCATTCCACGACCACATACACAATCCTCATACCACAAATAGCTCAAATGAGCCAATTCCACACTACAACTAGAAAGTTGCATATTCCACAAAATAACAAAGTATGCAAATGATCTTTCCACAATGTAATGCATATGAATGCTTCATGCTATGCTCCACATCACTCTTGCCAGGGTAGGAATTGTAGTTCATCGTATTACGGCAATATACGATGCTTCCGCGGGCGAAGAGGTGCATCGTATTACGGCAATATACGATGATGTACCGGTACGGTCACGGCTAAGTGCGGCGACATCCACATATGCAAATGACATAATATGACATGAATGATATGGTAATTCATTAATCACATTAATTCATCCACAAGGAGCATTATCATGCTCTCAACATATCCACAATCACCACATGTTATTTTCATGTCCACATTATAACATTAAGCAAGAATTCCACATGTCTACTAGCATAATATCAACATATCAACGTATAAATACTTGCTATCATCTCCACAATTAAAATATCTTGTAATCATGGCATAATGTATCAAATTAAGATAATAATGTAAATTGCAAGTAGAAGGAATAAGAAGTTAAACGGTAGAAACCACTGCTACATTCACTTGCCTCAATCCGACGAAGCGAAGATCAACAAAAATCAAGAGCGCTCAGGGACAAGACCACCTGTCCATAAGACAACTCTCAGCACACAACCACAGTATACAAGCATGACATAAGTATAAAAAACATCGCTAGAAACCCGAACCCGCACAAACTACTCTCCGCTCAACAATTCAACAAATTACTCTCTGCAGCAGCGCTGCTTCACTTTTTCGTATCTTTAAAAATATAGATCAAAATACAGCAAATGATACCTCTCTGGATTCATGACTTAAAAACCTACAATTTGCATGGAAAACACCTATTTTTATTTTAATCATAGCTAGGAGTAATTTAATGCCCAAAACAGAGGAAGAGCTCTGCTCTGGCAGATTGGGCAGCCGCGTGCAAACGCGTGCCTACAACAGCACAAAGGTCTAAAAATTCTAAAATTTATACAGAAGCTATATCTGTAAATTATGTACAACTTTCTCAACTACAGATAGGGCCAGAAAATTCGTTTACTATTTTTAAACTCCAGATTACCATCGGACTGTACCAATCTGTCCGCCTGCCGGACAGCGGTATTGCTGACTCCGTATCTCCCAGATCCCACGGTAGAAAAATTTTTAAAAAAATACTGGAGATGCATATGGAAGTCCTCTACAACTTTCCTTTTGGGAATACCCACAGAAAAATGCATTTTCTAGATCAAAACAGCGAGATAAGCCATGATGCGCGAATCGATCTAAAAACAGCCCGCGACTAAACTCTAATCGGGCAATTGATCTATTAACTACCATCAAATTCCATGCCAAGAACCCTAATTAATCCATAAAACAGAGGATTTGGGATGGGGAAAAATTACCTAGATGACGAATTTCTCCAATTTTTCCTGCTCTTCTTCTTCTCCTTCTCCTCCTTCTCCTTCTCCTTCTCCTTCCTCTCTTCCCTTTCTTTTCTTCCTTGGCACCATGGCAGCAGCAAGGGCAGCAGCAAGGGCGGAGAAGGGGTGATGGGAACGGGGTCCCGATCTTCCAACAGGTTCTGGATAAATTCGATTTGGTGGAGTCGCGACACAAATCGATCCGGCTTCCGAACAACACGTCCCGAACCCCGCAATCGCAGCACCACGTCTCCTCAGGTTATCAACCGTGCGCTGCCCGTTGACCTTGCCAAGAAGGCTAATCCTCGCCTGCGAATCAAGAACACAAGCAAGAACAAGGAAGAACACAACCAAATTGCAGATATATTGATGAAGCACTCGAAAATTGGGGTCTCACAAACCGATGACGGCGAAACTGTTCAAAGACAGAATTAATCTAAGCAAAACCCCACCCTAATGGTGGGGGTGGCGGCTGTATATAAAGGAGTAAGGGGCGTGCAAAACCCCTGGACGCGTCCTTAATGGACTCCAACACGATACAAAGCCGAACGGCCCAAAAGACGGTGTCACAGCACCCTGACAGATTCTGGATGTCCACTTGTTTCGACGATTCCCGTTGACTCAGAAGGAATTTTGATATGAGACCAGAGCCATTGGAAAGCTTATCTTCTCAGCTTTCCATACATATGTGGAACGTCCAAAACGGAGTCCGGATGCGATCTGGGCGTCCGTTTTAGTGCGGCCTGGTCCTGGACCCGAATTGGATTCGAAGTGGGCTTGAGTTGGACATCCAACATGATTCGACCACCCTTGCTGGACTCGTGTGCCTCGTAGCCCTTCTCCAAGTACTTCTTGATCCTCTCCATGGTTCCTAATCATAATTAAATCATTAGGTAGTAATCGATTCTCAAATGAACAAAAAGTACTTAGGAACGAGCTCACATGTAAATTCAATTGTCGGGCGCGAGCTCTAGTGATTGGTCCTTGAATATCAAGTGGAGGAGTGTTGTGTATATCCGAAGAAGTGATGTCCTCATCATCCTCCCCTCTTGAAGCGGAGTTGTCCTCAACTCGCCTCATCTTCTTCTCCCAAGCATGGCTTCAAATCTGAAATGTTAAAGGTGGGACTAACCCCAAACTCGGGAGGCAACTCAAGTTTATATGCATTATCATTTATCTTCTCAACTATCTTAAAAGGACCAGCAGCTCTAGGCATCAATTTTGACTTTCTTAACTCAGGAAATCTATCCTTTCGCAAGTGCAACCAAACAAAATCACCCGGTTCAAGTTTAACTTCCTTTCTACCTTTACTACCAGTAATCCTATATTTTTCATTCATCTTTTCAATGTTTGCCTTAGTAGTCTCATGCATTTTGAGAATAAAATCAGCACGCCCTTAGCATCATTATGAACTCTCTCACTAGTAGGCAAAGGTAAAATATCAATAGGGCACGGGATTGAATCCATACACTACCGAAAAGGACTTACCTTGGTGGTGGAGTGTTCCGCTCGATTATATGCGAACTCAACATGCGGCAAACACTCTTCCCATAGCTTTAAATTGTTCTTCAAAATAGCTCTCAACATGGTAGATAATGTGCGGTTCACCACCTCGGTTTGGCCATCGGTTTGTGGGTGACATGTCGTGAGAACAACAACTTTGTACCCAACTTGTTCCATAGAGTACGCCAAAAGTGACTCAAGAACTTGGCATCACGATCCGAAACAATAGTAGAAGGCATACCATGCAAACGAACTATCTCTTTGAAAAGAGGTCAGCAATATGAACGGCATCATCGGTTTTATGACATGGGATAAAGTGAGCCATCTTAGAAAAACGATCCACAACAACAAAATGCTATCTCTCCCCTCTTAGTCCCGGGCAACCCTAAAACAAAGTCCATAGAAATATCTCCCACGGAATAGAAGGAACAGGAAGTGGCATATATAAACCATGTGGATTCAAGCGAGACTTAGCTTTTGACATGTAGTGCAGCGAGCCACAAACCGCTCAACATCTCGCCTCATCTTTGGCCAAAAGAAGTGTGTGGTCGAACGTCCTCCGCCTTCTTAGCACCAAAATGTCCCATCAATCCGCCTCCATGCGCCTCCCCGCAACAACAAAAGACGAACGGATCCAACTGGAATGCATAGGCGGTTAGCTCTCAACAAAAACCATCATTGATCACGAATTTATTCCATGTTTGACCCTCTTTACAATGCAACAACACATCCTTAAAATCATCATCAAAAGCATATTGTTCTTTAATAGTTTCAAGACCAAAATGCGACAATCAAGTTGAGACAACATGGTATAGCGTCGAGACAAAGCATCAAGAATCACATTATCCTTCCCTTTCTTGTGTTTAATGACATAAGGAAAAGATTCAATAAATTCAACCCACTTAGCATGTCTACGATTCAAATTGGTTTGACTACGAATATGCTTAAGTGATTCATGATCGGAATGAATGACAAATTCTTTAGGCCATAAATAGTGTTGCCACGCCTCTAAAGAACGAACAAGAGCATACAATTCTTTATCATACGTGGAATAATTAAGAACAGGACCATTCAATTTTTCGCTAAAGTAGGCAACAGTTTGCCTTCTTGCATCAAAACACCACCAATACCAATTCCGCTAGCATCACATTCGAGTTCAAAAGTCTTACCAAAATTCGGAAGTTGGAGCAATGGTGCGTGCGTAAGCTTGTCCTTCAAAAGAATAAAGGACTCCTCTTGTGATGGCCCCAATGGAACACAACTCCTTCTTTGTCAACTCAATCAACGGTGTCGCAATGGTGCTGAATTCTTTGACAAAGCGGCGATAAAATCCTGCAAGGCCAAGAAAACTCCGCACTTGGGAGACTGCCGTGGGCGTGGGCCAACTCCATATCGCCTCCACCTTGGCTCTATCAACCTCAATTCCCTGTGGAGTCACAACATAGCCAAGAAAAGAGACTCGATCCGTGCAAAGGTGCACTTCTCAAGGTTACCAAACAAACGTGCATCTCTCAAAGCATTAAAAACAGCACGTAAGTGAGTCGAATGTTCATCCATGGACTTGCTATAAATCAAGATATCATCAAAGTAAACGACCACAAATTTGCCAATGAAAGGACGTAAAACCTCGTTCATTAATCTCATGAAAGTGCTAGGTGCATTAGTTAAACCAAAAGGCATGACTAACCACTCATACAAGCCGAACTTAGTTTTAAAAGCGCTTTCCATTCATCGCCAAGTTTCATTCTTATTTGGTGGTATCCACTACGCAAGTCAATCTTTGTGAAAATTATAGCACCACACAACTCATCAAGCATGTCGTCTAGCCTAGGAATAGGATGACAATACCGTATAGTAATGTTGTTAATGGCTCTACAATCTACACACATACGCCAAGAACCATCTTTTTTGGGAACCAAAAGAACAGAACAACACAAGGACTAAGGCTCTCACGTACGTACCCACGGTCCAAAAGGTCTTGGACTTGGCGCTGAATCTCCTTAGTCTCTTCGGGATTGGTCCTGTACGCCGCACGGTTTGGCAAGCTCGCTCCAGAATCAAATCAATCGGTGCTCAATCCCTCGAATGGGTGGAAGTCCCGAGGTATCTCATCGGGAAAACATCTCTAAACTCCCAAAGGTTAGTGACAGAGCAGGCAAAGTGCAAGGCATATTATCAAGAGAAAATAAAGCATCTTTGCACACAAAAGCATAGCATGTATCATTAACATCATCAATTGCAGCAAGGTCTGATTTTGTGGCAAGCATAACAGAATTTTTCAAATTGGTTACTTGCTGTTTTCAGATTTATCATGTTCCTTTGGATCATTAGCAGCAGCTCGCCCTATCGGCCTCTATAATTTCAGCCGGGGTCAAAGGCGAAAAGTAACTTTCTTTTCTTATGCATAAAAGTGTATGTGTTACTACTACCATGGTGTAAAGCATCATTATCAAATTCCCAAGGTCGACCCAATAAAAGAGAGCATGCTTGCATGGGAACCACATCACAATCAACATGATCAACATAAGCACCAATGGGAAAATGGACTCGGCATGTTTGTGTTACCTTAGCTTTTCCAGAGTCATTTAACCATTGAATATGGTATGGATGTGGATGCGGTCGCGTGGTCAAGCCAAGCTTCTTGACCAAATCGAACTCACCAAGTTGTTGCAACTTCCTCCATCAATGATGACACGTGCACGCGGTTCTTGATTGCAAAGAAGGTCTGAAACAAATTATGGCGTTGAAGTTTATCGGGTTGTTGTACCGCGTCGAGGACTCGCTGCACAATGATGCTCCGTAGCGTCGCTGTGGACGCCCCACCAAGGACGAGGTCGTCATCACCACCGCCATTGTCGTCCGGGCAGCAGAACATCATCATCCTCCTCGATATCCGGCGTCGATGTAGCCTCCATCTTCGTGGCGATGTATGCCCGCTGGCTAGGGCAATTCTTCCGCACATGACCAAGTCCATGACAGCGGTGGCATCAATGCCGGAGGAGCGCCCGTTGAAGCCACGGAAGAAGAACTCTTGTCCGGACCCCGCAAAGAATTTTTGAAGAATCTACAAGGCGTGTCGTGGAAAGTGGCTTCGTGGCGCTGCTGCCATCTTGTTCACAGGTGGTGGAGGAGAACGAAAACTCAAGAAGACTTGGGCGGTCCGTCGATGTAGTCGTCATGGGTGTAGAAGGGTCGTCCGGTGCGTGCCTTAGTTGATTCGTGCGTCCCTCGCAATTCTTTCTCTCGCAAGCATAGCAAGGTGGAACAACTGGTTGATGAGTAAATTCTTTGTAATCAACAATGTCCTGAATTTCACGCCAGAACCCCGTAGAAACGACAAATCTTATCCTCCGTGTCCTCAACAACCCCACAACGCACCATACCCTTTTGAAGCTCAAGATAATAGTCTTGAACAGAACTATCACCTTGTTCTAAGCGCTGCAATTTTTTCTCAATTCAAGTTTATATGAGGGAGGAACAAAGCGATTACGCATAGCTTCTTTTAAGCGCTCCCATGTATCGGGTTGTAGCGCATGGTACTTAGTTCATTCCACCGGATAATAGCAAAGTCCTTAAACTCACTAGTAGCTTGTCTAACTCTATGTTGCTCAGGAACTAAGTGAGAGTTAAACTTCGCTTCTACCGTCATCTCCCAATCAAGATATATTTCAGCATCATAAAGACCGAAAAAGATGGAATGGTAAACTTCACTTTAGCAAAAGGGTCGTCGTTACCATGACGGTTCTGGTTATTACCTCCCATACCATGTCGGTTTTGCTGAAGACGACCACGTAGTCGTGCATCTTGTGTCGCCCGCCGATCAATTGTGCCATCTGCATCATACTCTGTGGCGTCATCATGATGATGGCCATCATTGATGGTGGTAGACGTGCTCCAATGTGTCCATCCGACCGGTGAGGTCGACCATCCGCCGCTCCACCCGCTCAATGCCTTCCGTGGTGTTCAACTGGGTAATGGCGGTGACGATGGTGTCCAATCTCGCGCCGAGATCAGTGAGTGAAGCGTTTTGTTTGTCGAGCGCAGCTTGTAGCTGGCCGCGACTAACACACTCGTTGAAATCGACCGGTGTCCCGTCCTCTTCGTTTCCTGCCATGGTTAGGGAAAATACAGGGAAAACAAAAGGATGATCCCTATCAACTACAAAGGAAGGGAAGTGGAAACCCGCAAAGGAAGTGGCTTACCAAGCTCGTACAAGTGTGCTTACGAAAGCAGCGGATGGTACAACCGGTGGCTGGTTCGTGATACCTTGTCGAGCGTGGGTACGATTGCAAGGTCAAAACTGTGCTATCCAGAAGTAGATATATGGAGTTTGGAAGGCCAAATATGTCAGTGGAACACAAATCAATAACAGATAGTAATGCTGAATAAATGTCCAAAGTATGGTCCTAGTTGCTGGCCTAAATGTGTCCTATATCAAGTATGAGATGATGAACAAGGAGTCACGAACAGAATATGAAAGCAACGACAGCAACAAAGATGTCCAGGCACTGAGAAGCTCAATTCAGCATAAGCACAAAACAAATAAATTGTTGGCACCTAAAACTGTGCTCTGTTTTCTCTTTTTTTCTTCTTCTTTTTTTTTTGTTTGCGGCTATGGATAGCACTCTCTCTCCTCTCTACTATAGCCGAAATTTTTCTTTTTTTTGTATTTTTTTTATATTTTTTTCACAGAGCGATCACGAAATAGGAACCACACAAAGTTGCAACTCAATCGGATGTAAGGAGTGGCCTCTGAAATTAATGAATGTGCTGCAAAATCGGTGATTCAGTTTCGGAGCGCGAGTACTACACTTTCCAGGCCGAATTTCGGGAAAATAAATTCGTCGAACCCGACAAAGTCCGTATGTAAAATTTCGGGAGAATAAATTCGTCGAACCCGACAAATTTCGGGAGAATCGGATGTAAAATTTAATTTCACCCAATTTCAAAAAAAAAGCAACTGATTTCGAGTCCGTATGCAAAAGTTATGGCCGTTTGAAGATGGACCTCCAAGTTATGGTTCTTTGTGGGGTGAAACGAAGATCGGGTGGAGGAATTTGTGGTATCCGGTGGCGGAAGCTCGGGAAAGGTGGGGATGATTCGGTGTGATCACGAGGCGTGATGGATGACGAAACAGAGGGTTAACAAAGGGTGGGATATGGGTGGGAAAAACAAAACAGAGGGTGGAAAACGCGATGGGTGACGGCTAGGGTTTGAAGGGTGGTAGCGGAAGGAATACAACTCGAACAAAACACGATCTAAACCAGCAACACAACTCGACTAAGGACACAAACTCAACACTACGGACTCTGGAATCAACTTGTGCAAAGGCTAAACGAGATCTAGGACAGAAACAACCTATGACTACAATTTTTTGTAGGGCTTTTCATGGACTCTAGGACTAAACCGAAAATAACAAAGGAGGGGTAACTCAACCGGAGGAACACCAAGCTCGATTACCACTTGATGGGAACGGGTCCCGATCTTCCAACAGGTTCGATAAATTCGATTTGGTGGAGTCGCGACACAAATCGATCCGGCTCCGAACAACACGTTCCGAACCCCGCAATCGCAGCACCACGCCTCCTCAGGTTATCAACCGTGCACTGCCCGGTTGACCTTGCCAAGAAGGCTAATCCTCGCCTGCGAATCGAAGAACACAAGCAAGAACAAGGAAGAACACAACCAAATTGCAGATATATTGATGAAGCACTCAAAATTGGGGTCTCACAAACCGATGACGGCGAAACTGTTCAAAGACAGAATTAATCTAAGCAAAACCCCACCCTAATGGTGGGGGTGGCGGCTGTATATAAAGGAGTAAGGGGCGTGCAAAACCCCTGGACGCGTCCTTAATGGACTCCAACACGATACAAAGCCGAACGGCCCAAAAGACGGTGTCACAGCACCCTGACAGATTCTGGATGTCCACTTGTTTCGACGATTCCCGTTGACTCAGAAGGAATTTTGATATGAGACCAGAGCCATTGGAAAGCTTATCTTCTCAGCTTTCCATACATATGTGGAACGTCCAAAACGGAGTCCGGATGCGATCTGGGCGTCCGTTTTAGTGCGGCCTGGTCCTGGACTCCGAATTGGATTCGAAGTGGGCTTGAGTTGGACATCCAACATGATTCGACCACCCTTGCTGGACTCGTGTGCCTCGTAGCCCTTCTCCAAGTACTTCTTGATCCTCTCCATGGTTCCTAATCATAATTAAATCATTAGGTAGTAATCGATTCTCAAATGAACAAAAAGAAGTACTTAGGAACGAGCTCACATGTAAATTCAATTGTCGGTATGAGCTCTAGTGATTGGTCCTTGAATATCAAGTGGAGGAGTGTTGTGTATATCCGAAGAAGTGATGTCCTCATCAAGGGGGGCACCCAAGGGGGTGGTGGCGGCTGGTTTGGGGTGGAAAGAGGGGAGGGGCCAAGGGAGGGGGTTTATAAAGAGGGGTGCTAGGGTTTGGGAGGGGGTACGGGCCCCATTTGGGCTGACTGGCCCAAAGCGGCTGGCCCACCCCTCCGGACAGTCCAAAACATTCAAATTAATTATTTTAATTTATTTAATTTATTTTATAATGTTCTACAATTTATATTTTCCCTTCCCGCGATTTACCGAAAAACCGGCGATTCCGCGATTGATTTAAAATCTTATGCCGTAACGACGTTCGGGATATTACAAATGAGTGGCATCATTTATGTAATCCACCGATCATACACCCATTGCTGCCTAAGACTCCAAACTGCGAGTGTGATCATGTATCTAATCCACCGACCATACAGTTCCCCTTGCATTGCCTAAGAACTGAATTAATCAAATCAGGGTTACCAACTCTCGTATGAATTGAAATTCTTACCTCCAATTTATAGATCTAATCTCAGATTCATTATTTACCCATTTAATCAGTTCCTCAGTCTAATAATAATTCAGTATCCTCTAATTTAGATCCATCAATATCTTTTGTGTTCTGATTCTTAATATTCCAATCATATAGTCACCATCTGTCAATTCTTCATTTGTCTTTGATCCACCGAAATCATTCGTATCAGGACTTTCTAACAATTCAATACTCTTTGTCTTTGATCCAACACCATAATTTGTTCTCCCAATAATCAGCCTTATTTTCCAGTATCTACTTCTATCTAATTCACTAATATACATCCACCAGGAATATTATTGATCAAGTTTATACTCCAATAATTGTTATTACAATCCCCAAAATCCAATCGACTCATCTAGTCACCGATCAAATTCTATCAATCCCAACGTTGCCATCATCTCCCAGAAACCTAGATTATTTTTCAATATCGTAATCTGGTAATTATTTTCGCACCCCCTAATTCTCCACAATCATTTAAATCATCCATCTAGCCAATCTATTCACTCTACAGTCCAATGATAATCCAATACATTAAATTTGGATTCACCAGTTTATTTTCCCAGAATTCACACGAAATCCACCAACATCTTCGTATGTTTACCACAAACATCCATCCTCTTTACTTTTGACTCTTTTTATTCTTCCTTATATTCTATTTTGCAAGAGAAGAGGCTTTATCATTATTTAGAAATATAATACATAGAAATTTTCTGAGACCTAGCAGTTTGAACACAAACATAATATGTAAGAGAATGCAATAATAATAGCGATTCAGATTCCATCCACCGTTACATGGCATCTGCACCATATGCTTAACTCTTCAGCGTTATAGCCGCTTACACTATCACTGAGACGACACCCAGGGCAATTCAAACTAGGGCTTTCTGCGGTCCTCCGCTTTTCCATTTCCACCCACAAAGTTTTTGAAATAGAACTATATCTGGTTAAGTTCCCATGTCCGCCCATGACCGTGGGCACGGCTATTCGAATAGTTTTGACTCTGCAGAGTTTGTACACTTTCACCACAAGCGACAATCAACTCGTTGCCCCACATGATTCCTTAGTCATGTAGTTGAGCAGTCCTTTACAGTGACTTTTCAAAGTATCTAGCCTCCTTTGTCATCTCACCCTATAGGCCGCTCCCACTTGCGGTGGGTCCCATACGTTGCACAGGATGTTCACCATGGTTACTAACGCTATTCGGGCTCCACTCCCCTCAACGCTAGTACGATTGGGAAACTTCACCCTCTACTCGGTGTCCCTGTAGGCCTCCCCTTGTCCTTGCATATCCACTCCTATCCACTACCAGTGAGATGAGTCTGGGGGTTTCGATAAATCTACTTAGCCAAGTTGTATTTTACAGACTTGTGGTTGTACTGTTTTACACAAGAGGTCATGACAAGATTCGGTCCTTAGAATTACCTGGGCGGTTCTACCACACTCCATAATTTGTGCTTCCTTTGCACCACACACCAGCCCCCAAACCATCCGCCCAGATATTCAAGCAAGTTGGAGTTTTTGGGAGCATAAAATAACCATATCGAACATATACCAGTCATTACCACCATGACTGTCCAACCAAATTTTCTCCTGATTAAAAGTGATGCTTGGGGCATTTTGGTGCCCCTGAATATCTAAGCAATACTAAGTATGGCTTATAATTACGGACTTATTTTCAAAAGGTTACTACCATAATTTTGCTAGGGCGACAAGGTTCACATATTCAAATATTCCAAATGAGGTGTAATATTAAACATGTATTTGTATATAAAATAACAGCATGCAATTTGATAATTTAAACAAAAGTAATTTGCAGAAAATGTAGGTTCAACATGATCAAAGTATTGACTCGCCTTGCGCGGTTTTACCGCGGTCTTGAGCTCACTCAAGATTTCTCATTTGTTGGTCTTGGTCCTGATCATCAAGGGTTGCTTCGGCTTCACCTTCTACCTCTTGGGCCTTGTATGCTATTTTTCCGACACGCGAAGAATTCGGATAAAAATTAGCAAACCAAACAAAATCTCACCAAAACTTCAACTGAGCTTTAAAAATTATGGTTTCAGTTCCATTGGATAGATCTCGAATTTAGATGAATTTAGAAATTTATTTCACCCAATTTGGAGTTAAAATGAATAAGTTTGACCTTTTAAAGTTCTCAGTTTAATTATATCTGAAAAATAATAAAATTCTGACAGATGGGTCCCACTTCCGGTTTTTAAGTTTTTCCATTATTTTGATTTCCTTTACTCTGTGCCTATGACAAGTGGGGCCGGTTTAGTCGGATTAAAAGGGGTATGACCCACATGTCAGTGCAGGATTTGAATTAACTAACCGGTTTTGGCATTAATGACATGCCTTAATGATGTCTTATGCTAATTAAACCATTTTAACCACGGCACTGTTCATCCCCTTCCTCCGGCCGAAGGACGGCGAGCTCGATTGCTCGTAGAGGGAGGAAGAGGGAAGTGTTGCGGTGCGTTTGGGAGCCTCGGCGGCTCTTATAAGCGAGCAGGTGGGACTGGCCTCGGGACAGGCGGCGAAGTCGGGCAGTGATGGCAGGCGGCTGTGTCAGCGGCGACAGCGGGTGGTGGAGGCATGGCAGCGAGATTCGAGGTGGATATAGTGGACGTGTCGCACGGCTTTAGCCGGGTAGAGCGGATGAGGGAAGGGGGACCCCACATGGGAAGAGGAGGAAGAAGGAAAATCACACATGGGTGGGCCGGTTCGGTAAACCAACCAGCTTTTTTTTTTCTCTTTTATTATTTTTATTATTATATATATTTTTTATTTAATTATTTTTTTAATAGATTTATGTGTATATTTCCAAGCCTATTTTTATACACATTTTTGTACGAAGAATTTATTTGCATATATTTCTTCATTTTTATTATTTATCTATATTTTATTTTTACTTATGTATTTATTATTGCAACCCTAAAATAGAATTCCTAAATTTTTGGGCTCAAGCTATACTCCTCTTTTAATGGATCATCTTTTCATATTCGTATTTAAAATTTTAGTTTTCTATTATTTGTATATTTCCCTTTATGGCATTACTAATGTTTGTTTTGTCTTTTTCATAGATTTCCAATTAGCGAAACCTGAATAAAAATTTAAGAAACACCATAAAAATCCAAATTCAAATAGAATATATGGTAAAAAATAATTGAAAAGCTTTACATTTTTTAATTTAAATTTTTGGGATGTTACAGAAACCAAAAACCCTGCGATGTGCAGCGTGCTTTGGTTCCTTTATATATCCATGTTGTCCTACGGTGAATAGTAACCGATTGGCAATAGAATAGTTACAGATGTACGAGAGTTTGATCAAAATCTATCTCTATCTACAACCGTGTGCAGTAAGGATACTAACACCTTGATACTTAAGACTTATAGAAATGAAGAATTTTTTGTACGGATAATCCATTTTTTATTCGGAATTATATAAATATATCCGCGGCCAAATTCTTTACAACAATAGGCTCCAGTCGCCCCCCCCCATTGGGCGATTGGAGCCTTTCGCCCAATTGGGAGGCGACAGATGGGGAATATAGGGACCGTTGGGCGATTATTTTTGTCGCTGCAGCATTGGGCGACTGGAATTGTAGTCGCCCAACCGTACAGTGACTTCAATTCCAGTCGCCCAACGCTACGGCGACAATGACCTTTTTTGTACGGGCGGCCCCTATAACCACATTCTTTTCTCACCTTTTTATGCTCATGCTGCGCACGGCAAAGAAATAAGAGAAGAAGAGAAGAGGACGAAAGGGAAGAAAAGAGAGTGAGACGAGGAAGGAGGAGAGGAGGAAAGGGAAGAAAAGAGAGTGAGACGAGGAAGGAGGAGGAAGAAAAGGAGGAGAGAAGAGGAGGGGAAGGAAAGGAAGGGGAGAAGAGAGGAAGGAGCTGAAGAAAGGGAGGTGAGAAGAGGAGACAGAGTTGGAGGAGGAGGTGAGGGAAGAAGGTGGAGTGAAAGCTATTCTGCCCATTAGGATCCAGGTATGCCTTTAGTATGTTGTATTCGCACTATTATTTATATGAAATATTGGTGTTAGTATAAATTTTACATGTATAAAATGCAGTACTATTTTAGTATGAAAATAGCCGTGTCCAAAAGTTGTAGTATATATTTTGTAGTATGGAACATTTTGTAGTATGGATCATTAGCACCTTTTTTTGTACAGAAAGTGTAGTTTAGTGTTGTACGATGTTATTTGACGCGTATAAAATGCAGTACTATTTTAGTATGAAATTCGAATCGTACATGCAGGCCTACATCATCAATGGCCACTACATTGAGAGTTCATTACGGTGCTGGAATTATTCGTGAAGGTTGTGATGGTGTGGATTTGAGCGATTTTCCGCAAGTCACTCTCGTACATCCGGATGATGAGAATGCTCGAATGACAGATGTGCAGCATTGGCTGACCCAGAGTTTTTCGTTGGACCCCGAGGTGTGCAGCGTCGTGATGCAAGGGCTTTAGAGCCGGTCTCCCACAGACATCAGATGGGAGTTGAAAACTTTGGTGCGCTCTGCTTCGTGGAAGGGCTTTGTGCAAGGCTGCCGGCGTCTTGGATACGAGTGTGTCCTGCTTGTGCAACCGTGCTCACTACAAGCAGCTGCGCAAGGTCGTGCGTCCGCCTGTCCTTCGGGACGTGCTAGCAGCTCGGGCGGGCCGCACATTAGCGAAGGTGATGAAGTTGCCCGTGATGAAGCCGATGCAGTATATGGAGGAGAGATACATCCCTCAAGCCATATAGAGGGAACTAGTCAAGCCTATCCGTCAAGCCATACAGAGGGAACTGGGCAAGCCGATGAAGGAGAGGTTATTGAGTACATTGTGCAGGAGATGGACTGTGATAACCAGAGGGCATGGGATGAAGAGGAAGCTGTAGAGGAGGACGAGGAGGACAATTCCGATGATGAAGAAGTTCCTATCCCCGCAGAATGGAACCGGTTAAATGCGGAGGGTGTTTCCGCACATGTGAAGGCTGGAGTTGTACGGGACTGTCCTGGGGTGTGCGTAATACATGATCGGCCCGCTGGTATTATAAAGGCCGTAAGAAAACTCCAGGAAGACCCGAAGGAGGCCTTTCCTTGGCCGGATATGAGGAACCGGTGGTGCAGTCGTCACATAGGGGCAAACTTTTTCAAGCAATTCCCCAAACAATCTTTGATGAAGCTTTTCAAAAGGCTTGCTAGGCAGAACCAGCAGAGGAAATTTGATGCTTTGTGGAGATTATTGGATGAGCACACAAGGAAGATCGTCGAAGAGAGGAGTAAGGGGCCGATCACTCCTGGGCGGGCACAACCGGAATGCTTGCCAGCAATCGATGAGCCTAACACAAGTGGCTCAAGGAGGTGGAGCTCACGAAACATCAAGTGCTTCTCGCAGTGGATCGAGAGGGAAGCATTGGAGAAGTGGTCGTTGTTGCACGATACGGATGGCGCAAGGTATGGAATAATGACAACTAACCTTGCGGAGGTCTACAATTGGGTTCTCAACGGTCTCCGATCTCTGCCCCTTGTCGCCATCGTGGAAGGTGTTCTTCACAGCATACTCCGCTACTTCAGGGAGAGGCATACGAGTGCCGCGGTCAAAAGACAGACTGAGCGAAACTTGGACGAAAGACAGACGTGGTCGGCACCGAGCTGCAGCGTACGACCACCGAAACTCGTCGTGGTCGTAAGACCGAAAATTGCGAGCTGCACAGTAAATACTGTTTTGTCGGGCGCACGACCACATAGCAAGAACTTGAAGAACTTTTGATTTACAAATCTAGAACGCAAGAAACTTCAAACTTAGCAAGGATATGATCTCTAGAAGTAGATTAGTCAAGAAAATCAGAGATCTAAGCAAGGTACAGAGAGAAGACCAAAGTCGAAAACGTAAGCGAGCACGGAGGCGTAAGACCGAGAATCAAGAGATTTCTCCGATTACAACTCGGCTCTCGGGAATGAAATGGCCAAAAGATCTTTAGATAGATTCCCTGTTCTGAGCAAAGAAACAAAAGCCAAAACTCAAGTAGAACACAAATAACAGTCAGAACAAAAAGAGAGCAAATAGATCAAACAGATCATCTCAAGAACACAAACAGAGAAAGATACAGAGAGATGAATCCAATCTTTTCTATTGCTCATAGAGGTTTCTACAGCCACTCCATCGGAGGTACACGAGCATCCATGCTCTACCCAGAGACAACTCACACAATAGAACAATAAGGCTCAGAGCACTCGGGGGACAACCTCCCTTTTCTCCTGAGACCTAACCTCTCTATTTATAGTCTCACACGCTAATGGGTCTCAACAGACCACCCGTTCTGAGAGAGTCCAAGGCTGCGCGCCCTCCAAGTGCTTTGCCCATTACCCAGTGGCAACGGCTTCACTACTTTGCCCAATAGCACCACCAACTCCACAGAGCTCTCACAGAGCCTCTCCAGTGGTCACAGTGCTTTCCCAGTGGACAGCTTCCCCCGCAGCTTTGTCATTTCTCCAAAATGCCCCTCCGCTGCCTTCCAGGAAGCTTCCTCCACCGCTTTGTTGTCCATGCTGTCAGCCCACCTGGCACGACACGTCCTCTTCGGCTTTTCCACGTCGTTGTGGACCTCAACAACTCCCTTGTCTAGTCCCGACCTCCTAAGCCTCACCAAGACTGTCTCCTGGTTCCTGCAACCAACAAAGACAACAAAACCATCACATAGCACTGATCCATACTCTGCACAGCTCACAGAGCTCAAGTCTCTTTTCCACAGAAATTAGACTTTACCAAACCTTGTCAAAATGTAGAACAAACCAGTCTACAAGGTCCATGACTTCACAAGGAACCCAACCGACCAAACCTCACCGTAATCGGACATGAAATGCACCCTCACGACCAATTTTAGTGATCCCGCACGACCATGGTCATCCAATCGATAACGTGGTCGAACGCGGTTTCGACCACGTTCAATTCTCGCGCTAACGTGGTCATAGCTCTCCGAGCGCACAACGCGGTCGCACCACCGAGTGCCACAACGAAGTCATGGCTCCTTTCCCACAACGTGGTCGAGGCCTCGAGCTCCCACAACGTGGTCGAGGCTCCGATCCCACAACGCGGTCGTAAACCCTAGCGCCGAGTGCCGACCACGGCCAGAGAACTCGTACGCTGCTCGGCTGGAACCCGCTACTTGGCAACGTGGTCGTACGCCACCCGATATGCGCCAACGTGGTCGTAACGCCTTCCGACCACTGTCAGTTTTGCCGAGAACACCTCAACATGGTCGTACGCTCTTGAACGAAATTCGACCACGACCAAACGTGGTCGTATGGCATCCTACATGGTCGTACGAGCCAGGGACAAGTCGTACACGACTTCATTTCGACCAGAATTAAGACTTTGCAATAAAAGCCCAAAACAAACTCAATTTTCCTTCAACCAAGAGTCAAATACTCATCACAAAGATAGGATCATCTCCACATGATCTCTCAATCTCCCCCTTGATGAGTATATTGACAAACACCGTAAAATATGAAGTTGAGTTTGTAGAAACCGACATGGTCCAAAGAAAGAAAATGAGATAATGATCATGTCAACAGAGAGAATACTAGAGCAATAAAATAAAGAGCAAATTGATCTCCAAAGCTCTAGCAAGTTCCCAGACATTTAGAAATTTTCTTTTTCTCCAATCTATTCTCCCCCTTTTGGCAATAAACACATCAAGAATGCAAGAGAGAGAATAAGTCATAATGATGGATGGAATGGCTGATTTGATTATTCAAAGTATGTAGAGCCATGAGAATTATCCAAAATGACCATCATGTATTACACCAAGCCATAACATACAGATATGCTATAAAAGATCATGACTAAGTATGTAAAGTGAAGCTAAGCAATATAAGGTATATTCTGAATTTTAATTGAAGTGCTTAGCAAGTCAAGTCAAGCAAGATTTTAGTCTAGCTAATGATATCCACAAATGATGCAAGCCATGTCAATCAGCTAAATGGAATCAAGAAGCTAGTGTTGAGCCAACTAGAGTGCTATTTGTTCAAGAATGATACAATTGTTGTAGTACTTTGAATTTTTTTTTAATTGAGCACTTTTGACATTTTTCTTTTGAGATCTCATGATTGTTTTCAATCATATTTTTGTCATGTGCTAGACCTCAAGCCTTATGCGATCATTCCAAGCGAGAAGCTTAAGGAAATGATCTTGGTCATCCAAATCTCCCCTGAGTTCATGCCTTGTGCAATGGCAAGCATTCTCATGAGAAGGAATTGGTAAGATCAGTTTTTTCGCACAAAAGAGATCTTTTTGCTTTTAATAGATTGTACTAACTTATGTGTCATCAAGAAACTATATAGCTCAATCTATTGCTCAACTAAGATTCAAGACTCAACTCAGCCTATTTGACATGGCAAGAATCATAAAAAGATAATACAAAGCTGACTAGTCTCAAATATGAACATGACATGAATTAGGTCAAAATTTAGCATTTTAATTAACCTATCATGGCAAAGACTTGACTACACATATAAAGTCATGATCAAATTAGCAATGGAGCACAAATCATGGCAAGATGTAATATAAGTGAGAACATGTCATGAATGGATAATAATCAAGGCTCCATGAGGTTATATTACAATGCAAAATGACATGCAGAAAATCCAGCTCCCCCTCAACATGTGATGCAGCTTTTAGTTCAAGTTGAGTTAAGTCAATATTAAGATCTAGAAGTTCCCAAATGAACTCCCCCTGAACCAAAGCAATAAAAGAAAGAGCTGGCAAATAAATCAAGAAAGGCAGTCCTTAAAGCATAGATAAGATATAGAGGATACTATGACTTAGACTAACTCTCATCTACCCCATATAACTCCAGGACAACAGCTGTCGAGAAAAACACACACTAGAGAGCAAACACGTACCCTGTCTACCCGAGGGTGGCCCAACCCTCGCTAGAACCTAAAAGAAGTGAGTGAGCTCAACCTAGTGAGATAAGAAACAGCTATCCTGAAAGCACAAGATAAGAGCAAGAAGTCTAAGCTACTCAGCAAGAGACACACTCTAACCTATGCTGGAAGGACTAAACCCAATGCACCCACAAATGCAGTGCAATAGTAAGGAGACAGAAGCATAAATAATATGATAAAACAGTAAAGCCCAAAGCTCCCCCTCACAACAGTCCGTAAGGACAAACCACCCCAAGCTCTCCCCGCAGAGCTGAAAACCTCGTGCTATCCAAAGGCTTGGTGAAGATATCAGCCAACTGGTGGTCACTCTCCTGGCCGGAGCACGATGTCACCCTTCTCTACATGGTCTCAAGAAAATGATATCGATATCGATGTGCTTGGTCCGAGAGTGCTGCACTGGGTTCTTAGCAATGCTAATCGCAGACGTGTTATCGCAAAAGAGCGGAACACGATCGATAGCAACCCAAAGTCCCGCAGTCGACACCATCCAAAGGATCCGCTACGACAATCGGTCTGCAACAACATACTCGACCTCTGCGGTGGATCAGCAACACCGGATTCCTCAAGACCAAGAAACGAGGAAGTGCCAATGAACCGGCGGTGCCGGTGCTCTTCCTATCTATCCTACACCGCAAAGTCTCGCATCCGAATAGGCTCTAAGGGATAGAGCAGGATGAGGAAGAGTACCGATACCATAGTCAATGGTAGCTCGAAGGTACCGAAGATGCGCTTCACCGTTGGCGGTGAGCTACGCGAGGAGAAGCTCAAACCGGGCACAAAGACACACAGAGAAGTGTATGTCCGGTCTCGAGGCAATGAGGTACAAGAGAGAGCCAATCATACTTCTGAACTCTTTTTGATCAACTGCTCATAGTCCTCATCTGGGTCAAGTGTGGCCGTAGAAGCCATCGGAGTTGACACCGGCTTTCCATCACTCATGTCGAAACATCTCAGGAGATCACGGGTGTACTTGCCTTAATGCAAGAAGGTACCCTCCCGAGTCTGCTTGATTTGGAAGCCAAGGAAGAAAGTCAACTCACCCATCATGCTCATCTCAAACTCGGTACTCATGACATCCGAGAACTGTGAAACTAGAGCATGAGAAGAGCCGCCAAAGATAATGTCATCGACATAAATTTGGGCGACAGAAAGTCATTGCTGCTTCGGCGAATGAATAAGGTCTTGTCAACTTTACCCATCTCAAAATCATGTCTCAATAGATAGGACTTAAGCCTCTCATACCAAGCTCTAGGGGCTTGCTTAAGTCCATACAATGCTTTGGAAAGCTTGAAGACGTGACTAGGGTATTTGGGGTTCTCGAAACCTGGAGGCTGTCTGACATAGACTTCTTCCTCAATGAAGCCATTGAGAAAGGCACTCTTGACGTCCATCTGGTAAAGCTTGAAACCCTTAGAAGCTGCAAAGGCAAGCAGAATTCTAATGGCCTCAAGACGAGCTACAGGGGCAAAGGTCTCCTCGAAATCCAGACCCTCAACCTGGGAGTACCCTTGTGCAACTAGTCTAGCCTTGTTTCGAATGACTACCCCATCCTCACTTTGCTTGTTCTTGAACACCCATTTGGTTCCAATGATATTGTGATCTCGAGGGGGCTCAACAAGCGTCCAAACCTTGTTTCTTTCGAAACTCTCCAGCTCCTTATGCATGGCATTGATCCAAGACTCGTCAGATAAAGCATGAGAAACATCTTTGGGCTCAAAGGAGGCAACAAAGGCAGAGTGGAGACAGAAAAGCGACACGTCAGACTTGGAGCGTGTGACTCGTTCAAAGAGATCTCCAATCATCCGCTTTCGGAAGGATGAGATTTTGAATAAGTCTTGGAGGTCTGGATGAGATGAAGAAGTGGCCTCTACCTCGTTACACGACGGGTAGGAACAGAGCCACTAGCTCCGTAAGAAGTAGAAGGTAGGTGATCACCTCGAGGTGCGGTAGAAGAAGGCACCTCAAGGGGTGGAGGAGGAACTGGATCGGTAGACAACCCTCATCTCCATCATCCTCATCATCCACGAAGATGGTCTCGACCGCTCTAGTGAACTCGAGATATCGGGCCTAGTCCCTGACCGCCTCATCGAAGGTTACCTCACGTGTTTCTACCATTTTGCTAGACTCGCAGCCTGCACCCTATATGCCCGCCAAGAAGTCGAGTAGCCTAGAAAGAGTCCATCACAAGAACGTGACTCAAACTTATCTAGGTTCCCGGACTTCAGAATAAAACACTTGCAACCAAACACACAAAATGGAAACACTGGGCTTTCCGTATCTCAACTCATAAGAAGTGCGATGCAAGTGTGCTCAAGAAAACTCTGTTCAAACATGGCACGCGGTGGCTATAGCCTCACCCAAAACTTCCGCGGTGTAGAGTACTCATCAAGCATCGTCCGGCCATCTCGACCAAGGTACGGTTCTTTCTCTCCACAACGCCATTCTGCTGAGGGACGTATGGAGAAGAGAACTGGTGCTCTATACCTGAATCACCACAGAAACTCTCAAAGTAGGAATTCTTGAACTCCGTGCCATTGTCACTACGGATCGCTCGTAAGGCACCTGGAAGCTCAACAGAAAGCCTACTGAAAAGACCTCGGAAAAGTGTAAACGTCTCATCCTTCGAGGCCAAGAAAACACCCAAGAATACCTCGAGAAGTCATCGACACGACAAGAACATACCACTTCCTCCCGCCGATCAAGACTCGAGCCGGTCCAACTGTATCCATATGGAGCAATTGTCCGGTGCATCGGTCATAGTAATCGTGGACCGGAGGATGAGAAGCGGCAACCATCTTGCCATGCCGGCATGGAGCGCAAACAAGATCTTTGACCATCTTGAGTTTCGCGCACCACGAATGAGATCGTGGCGCTAACTCGAGTCAAATGGTCAAATCCAATATGACCAAGCCTCCTATGCCAGAATGAAAGGTCGCGGGACTCAGAAGCAACCAAACACCAGAGAGGATCACCAGAAGACTCAATAAAATCAGCACGAAAGATCCTCCCATAACGAGAAATCCATAAACCGGACTACCTAAAGAATCAACAATTTTGCAAGTTTTCTTAAAACTTACCTCGAAACCGTCATCGGTAAGTTGAGAAACCGAAAGCAAATTGTAATGCACTTACTCACCAAGGCAACATCTTTTAAAACAAATGAGTCATTAACGCGACAAGTACCTTTGGCGATGGCGCGTCCGCACGAAGAGTCTCCAAAGGTGATAGTCTCATCACCTGAAGCTCGGGCTAGGGAAGAAAACCAACGTGAATCTCCGGTCATGTGTCGTGAACACCCGGAGGCTACAAGCCAAACCTTTCCCTTCCCTGCCCGGCGAACCTGAGTCAACAAGAGAGCAAAGTCTCAGTACTAGGATAAATCAAGATAGATTTTGGAACCCAATACTGAGTCACACGTCGAGCAGAAGAAGTAGTCACACACGACTGACCTCTAACTACCCTATGCTCTCCGTAGCTCAAAGAAGCAGAAGGTCTATGCACAGACCTGAAGCTGTTGCTGGGTCCGACTGCTACAGAAGAGCGAGTCGGCGCACCGGCAGCAAGCTGATCACGCCGCGGGTAGGAATCTCGATAGGAAAAGCGAGATCTACCCTCAGAACGGCGAAAGTCACGACCAGGAGCAGCATGAGGACGAAAAACAGAAAACTCGGAAGAACCAAGTCCTCGATGCTGCCCAAAGCTACCTGTAGTAGCAAGCCTAGACCTCGTGCTGGTCTTAGGTGCACTCAAGGTCTGGGGCTGACCCTGAATACGCCTAAGAGACTCATCATGGTCTCTACGCGCGATCTTGGCGCGCTTGAAGCAATAGTCAAATAAATGCCCATCCTTCGATGAAGGTGCAATGATACCGCCTATACGAGGGGTGGTAGCATGAGATGGCCATTTCCGAGAGGCGAAGCTGCAGTGAAATCACCTTCTCGCCGAAATCCCTTGGACAAAGCCCGCTGATTTAAATTGAACTTTCTTGTTCTTGGGCTTGACCTCGATCACACCTGCGGCTATAGGTCTGAGCACGACAGGTGGATGCTTCCTTCTGTCTTCTAGAAAATCATATCCTAGACCTTGATTGAATTTGCAAATCTTCGATTGGTCTAGAATAAGATTAAGCTTCTTCTTGCCTCCGACAAATCTCTCGAGAGTGTTCATAAGGTACTGACACTCCCGAAAAAGAGAGGCGCAAGAAGTGCAGGGAAGAGAAGAGACAGCAGGAGGTAAGGGAGTAGAAGAAGAACCAACAGCAGAGGAAAGATTTGCTTGTGCACGCACGGCCGACTCAGGAAGGACAGTCCCATCGCTAGCCAATTGGTTCACGTCGCTAGGCGTCTCTACCAAACCCTCATGCTTCTTCCCAGCACACACAATGCAAGCAGATGGTTGCTTTTCTATAAGATCCTTAGTTAGCTTCACACATTTTTCATCTAATGCAACCAATTCAGATTTTAGTTTGTTACAACAATTGCATGGTGAGCTAACAGGGTCCTTAGAAGCAAACTTGGCCATATTGTTATTGTCATCAACTAATTCTTGAAACTGCTTGGAGACGACTTCAAGTTCAAGATAAGCTTGGGACAATTCACGCAAGAAGCAATAGGCTCAAGTAAGAAGGTTTGAAATTCGCAATTTTATGATCCGCCTGCTTTAGTTTCATATTCAAGTTATCACAATTTACACAAGACTCGGGCAGATCCAGAAGCATGGCATAAGGTCCTCTAGCATCAAAGTCCTTATCCTCACATGAGGTGGGAGCAATAGTCTCATCAGTAGTAAGTAGGGTAACAGCCATCCTACTCAATTCTAAATCAGCAAGCAGACTAACATTCTCCACCTTAATTGCATCAAGCTCAGAGGACAGACTATCATGTGAGGTCCTTAGCTTCTCCATATCACCGATCAAAGCACAGCATGTATCACAGTCATCACGGAGGGAGCGATATAAGTGAAGTAAGCTCCGTGACAATCTCTACTTCCTTCTCCAACTCGCTACATCTAGTCTTAGCTCTAGCATGAAAACCTCCTAACTTAAGAAAGGCTTCATTAAGTTGGTCATAAGAGGACATACCTCATCGGAGTCGGAATAGAGATCGCTGTCGCTCAGTTCGCCCTCAAGGGCCATGAAGCACATCCCGGAGAAGTCGCTGTCGCCCTTGGGGTCTTGGTCACCGGTCCCGTCGTCGTCGCTCCATCCCTCCACCTCGGTGAGGTCGAGGTCGTCGAAAGCGGCGAGAACGCGGTGGAAGAGCTTCTTGGCCTTCCCAAGGTCGCGGAACTTCTTCTTTCCCGGGGCCGGTGCTGAGAGCTTCGAGTTGCGGTTCTTGTCGATGTAGTCGTTCTTGCCCGAACCGCCGAAGTCACCTTTACCCTTCCCAAGCTTGGGACAGTTTGCTCGGATGTGGTTGGGGCCACCACACTCGAAACAAATCACGGGTCCTCTTTTCCTTCCGTCCCTCCTCCCTTTGTAAGCATGGGAGAATCTCCGTGCGAGGAGGGCTAGTCGCTCATCCGCAAGTGCTCTCTCGATCATCGGTTATGTCACGAGAGCGGCGAGGAGAATCCGCAAGATGGCTCGGAAGAAGTGGATCCGAGCGGGATCGGTGACTAGTGCCATCGATCGAGACTTCGACCGACGAGACTATGTCAATCTCGTGAGTCTTGAGGCGCGAGTAAAGCGCATCAAGAGTCAAGGTCGAGAGGTCCGTGGTGTCCTTGATGGTAGTCACCTTCATCTCCCAAACCCTAAGATCGAGTGCGAAAGAATTTGACGGCGTTATCCGAGTCGGAGTATGTGAGACCGACGGCTCGGAGGTTGCTCAAAATCTTGTGAAAGCGAGAAAAGCACTCGTCAAGGGACTCACCAGCAAGCATCTCCAATTTCTCGTATTCTCGCTGAACCGGTCTTGTCGAACCGTCTTGATCTGGGTGGTGCCCTCATGGTATGCATCGAGGGTCACCCAGATGTCGTAGGCGGACGACAGGTGAGAGATGCGATCGAACTCGCTTCTACTCAACCCCTGAATGATGATGTTCCTTGCCTTAGCATTCGCCTCAACATCGCCCATATTCCGGTATTGATGTTCTCATCGGCAGAACAACAAATCAGTATCTTCACCTTCCGCCAGATGAGTAGCCACGAGCACGGATGTAGGTCTCCATCCGCTCTTCCGAATGGAAAATCCATCCCATCAAAGATCGGGGGCTTGGTCGAGTACTTGTCCGTCGCCATGGCTCTTGAGACCGGTTAAAGATCTATCAAGAAGAGCTAACCGGCTCTGATACCAATTGTAGGACCGAAATGGCAACAGAGAGGGGGGGTGAATGGTGCCTTTAAAACTTCCTCACTAAGTTCTTCTTCTCCTTTAGCTAGAGAGCTATGAAGTCAGAAAACGACGCTCAACCGAACACAGCAACAATAAAACAAGAAGTCGTAACCGAAGACAACCATAGTCGTAATCGTGAAACTGTGTCGGGTTTTGACCGTGGTCGAAGGAACCGACTGAGCGAAACTTGGACGAAGATGACGTGGTCGGCACCGAGCTGCAGCGCACGACCACCGAAACTCGTCGTGGTCGTAAGACCGAAAATTGCGAGCTGCACAGTAAATACTGTTTTGTCGGGCGCACGACCACAGAGCAAGAACTTGAAGAACTTTTGATTTACAAATCCAGAACGCAAGAAACTTCAAACTTAGCAAGGATATGATCTCTAGAAGTAGATTAGTCAAGAAAATCAGAGATCTAAGCAAGGTACAGAGAGAAGACCAAAGTCGAAAAACAGAACAGAGCACAGGAGGCGGAAGACTGAGAATCAAGAGATTTCTCCGATTACAACTCGGCTCTCGGGAATGAAATGGCCAAAAGGTCTTTAGATAGATTCCCTGTTCTGAGCAAAGAAACAAAAGCCAAAACTCAAGTAGAACACAAATAACAGTCAGAACAAAAAGAGAGCAAATAGATCAAACAGATCATCTCAAGAACACAAACAGAGAAAGATACAGAGAGATGAATCCAATCTTTTCTATTGCTCATGGAGGTTTCTCTGACCACTCCATCGGAGGTACACGAGCATCCATGCTCTACCCAGAGACAACTCACACAATAGAACAATAAGGCTCAGAGCACTCGGGGGACAACCTCCCTTTTCTCCTGAGACCTAACCTCTCTATTTATAGTCTCACACGCTAACGGGTCTCAACAGACCACCCGTTACAGAGAGTCCAGTGCTTTGCCCATTACCCAGTGGCAACGGCTTCACTGCTTTGCCCAATAGCACCACCAACTCCACAGAGCTCTCACAGAGCCTCTCCAGTGGTCACAGAGCTTTCCCAGTGGACAGCTTCCCCCGCAGCTTTGTCATTTCTCCAAAATGCCCCTCCGCTGCCTTCCAGGAAGCTTCCTCCACCGCTTTGCTGTCCATGCTGTCAGCCCACCTGGCACGACACGTCCTCTTCGGCTTTCCACGTCGCTCGGACCTCAACAACTCCCTTGTCTAGTCCCGACCTCCTAAGCCTCACCAAGACCGCCTCTGGTTCCCGCAACCAACAAAGACAACAAAACCATCACATAGCAGATCCATACTCGCACAACTCACGAGCTCAAGTCTCTTTCCACGAAATTAGACTTTACCAAACCTTGTCAAAATGTAGAACAAACCAGTCTACAAGGTCCATGACTTCACAAGGAACCCAACCGACCAAACCTCACCGTAATCGGACATGAAATGCACCCTCACGACCAATTTTAGTGATCCCGCACGACCATGGTCATCCAATCGATAACGTGGTCGAACGCGGTTTCGACCACGTTCAATTCTCGTGCTAACGTGGTCGTAGCTCTCCAAGCGCACAACGCGGTCGCACCACCGAGTGCCACAACGAAGTCATGGCTCCTTTCCCACAACGTGGTCGAGGCCTCGAGCTCCCACAACGTGGTCGTGGCTCCGATCCCACAACGCGGTCGTAAACCCTAGCGCCGAGTGCCGACCACGGCCAGAGAACTCGTCGCTGCTCGGTGGAACCCGCTACTTGGCAACGTGGTCGACGCCACCCGATATGCGCCAACGTGGTCGTAACGCCTTCCGACCACTGTCAGTTTTGCCGAGAACACCTCAACATGGTCGTACGCTCTTGAACGAAATTCGACCACGACCAAACGTGGTCGTATGGCATCCTACATGGTCGTACGAGCCAGGGACAAGTCGTACACGACTTCATTTCGACCAGAATTAAGACTTTGCAATAAAAGCCCAAAACAAACTCAATTTTCCTTCAACCAAGAGTCAAATACTCATCACAAAGATAGGATCATCTCCACATGATCTCTCACCCTGTATTGTTCACAAATTACGGCGTACATGGAGACGAAGGCACGGAAGGGTCAGTTGCACACAGTGCATGTCATGGGCAACAGGGAGCTTCGTTTCGAGGTGATACTCCATGATAGAGCCGGATTTGGGACGGCTCGTTCACTTATTACTCACGACGTATATCTTGGAGATCATGCAAACGAACATAGCTGCACATGCAACAAGCCTAAGTTGTTACACAAGCTATGCTCTCATGTCCTCGCTGCACGCTCATAAAGTATCTAAATAAAAGACATATTAAAGATTAATATTACCAAGACAATATTCCCACACCTTCTTCTTAATAATTCCAAACAGTTAGATTAATCACTAACGACAAACATAATTCCATGTATCCAACATGATAGAATTTTAATCAATCATAATAATCATTGTAACTCTTTTGCACTCTCCTCAATAACTACATGGGTTCCAATCATGTATAGGCAATTTCTTAATCACTGTTCTTTAATAAACTATTACAAGCAATATCAAAATTAATCAACTACACTTCCAAGGATGCTAGTTGGAATTAATTATGCACCACGCTAACTTCACAACTTGACAATTCATACCATACGAGTTAGCTTAGATGATCACCGCCTTCTACTTAAGCATAGCAAAATAACATAAAGGATTTTAACACTCTCTTTCAAAAAGAAGAGGAACAATAAACTTCAACACTCGAGATACAGAAATACAAAGATCCAAAGCTTTCACATAACAATGAGTTTTGCAACTCAAAATTCGCATTAATAAAAGAAAACACCAAGCGAACCAATGAGCCATGATTTGCAACAAGACAAACTCCCACTAAGGAACTAACCTTACAAATCAACAGTAAGCATAGGTAGCAAAGTATCTCAGTAGTCCGGAAAGAAACCATAACTGTTTCAAGGAACAGGTAGAGACCAATTGCATACCCTCAACTGCAAGAACCACAATCTCAAAAGAAATTCATTAATCGCAATCACCAAGAATTGGCGAAATCAACAAGGATAATAACAACTTTCCTAAGAAACTCACCATAACACTGCAATTAAGTTACCCGAGGTAACTACATTGCTAATCCTCATACTACAAACAATGGTATAATTTGGCAATGCCAAGGCAGCACATCACAACATCTACATCATCTTATTGACTATTCCAACTCATAACAGTCATAGGAGCAAATCATAATCATACAAGATTATCAATAAGCATACAAGATTATCTCATAATGTAAGTCATCAGTATAACATGTCAAAAGCATAGATGCAATGCTTGACCCATCCCATCCCATCGTGCACCAAAGTGTCAATTTAATAGTTTAATTACCACGGACCTAAAGCCCGCTCTGATACCAACTGTAACACCCCAGCCTAATATAGGCCTGAAATGCTACTAACTATCCACAATATATCAACAACTAATGTAAATTACCTAAAATTTCGGCATGACCTCCTTTGTTTATTAACGTAATAACAGCCCGACAAGCATGAATAGCACAAGTCCTAAATAATGAACGGAAAGATAATATCAAAAGGTACTAAGTCTTTATTACATTTAATCTGATGAAATATAAACTGAACCAATTAAGCTATCAAGCCAACAAGATTATCATGACTGTCTTTATTTCTTAATGAAGGAATTGTGCACGTGAATCTGAACTAGCCATTCATGTCCCCATGTATGCTGATCTCACATTGGTACCTAAAATAGACAAACAACAACAAGAGTGAGTCCAACGACTCAGCAAGTATAACTGTATCAAATGCAAGCATGAACATTAATTCTCAAGTTAAACATATTACATATGAATTTCATGCTATGCATTATGATCAAAAGCTCCTCTTTCTCATCTCTTTCGCATTTTACGTGATGCGGAGTGTGCATCCGTCAATGCACACCCATGCCTGCACCCTCCAGTACAGGGACCAGTGCCCACACTCGCAAGTGTGGGGACCTCGATCTTGATCACCGCATGACCAAGACTTCAGCAGTTCTCAATATGATGCATATATGTGAATGTATCAACAAGATAACATGCATTCACCATACTACGCATCAACAAATCTCATAAATGCCATAATGTAAACAGAACATAAATAGCATTAACAACTCAGAACATTACTCAAATTAATAAGTAAAGCATTCATAACTCAAACACCACTCATATCATCCAAATCACTCAATCACACAGATTAATCATAGCAAGGTTATACTTGCCTCAACCGCGAGACAACGAAGAACGAGCGAAGGCGAAACCCGGAATCCGCTCTCCTCCTGAATAATTAATTAATAATTACTAACATGAAAGTAGCGGGTTTCTAGATATAAAATAACAGCAACCCCAATTAACCCAACAATTTATCTCAATTAAATCCCCAACTCCCCTCGGCCAAATCTGCCCAACCACAGACAGCCGACTTTCAAAAATCATAACTTTCAGTACGTAACTCCAAATTAAGCGTTCTTGGACTCTCTGTTAATATAATTAAATTATCTACAAAAACTTAGTTGGGGAGACTCTCTGATTCGGCCATTTACTAACCGATCCAAACCCTTTTCTAAAGCATCCAAATTCACGTCGGACTCTCTGGACAGCGCACTAAAACAGGCATAACTTTCGGCCAGATCATCGGAATCCGGACTTCTTGATCTTTATGGAAAGCTAAGAAAATTATCTAAAACTTTCCTAACATGAATAATTTCTGAAGCGCAACTATTTCCGTCGTACAAACCGATCTACTAAACTCTGTCCAGAACTACCCCGATCTGCAGAACAGTAGCACTAGAAAATTCATAACTTTCGCTACACAAATCCGAATCACGTGTTCTTGTACTCCCTGGAAAGATAATCACGTCCTCTACAATTTTCTAGAAGGGGTCCAGACCTGAATCCCGACGAATCTAACCCGAAACTGCCGAGAAACAACTACTATCCCAGCAGCCCAGAAAACCGACGAATCTAAATCGATTAAAAACTTATCTAGAGACTACCAGGGATTACCCTTGACGACACGACGACGAACACGTCGACGAACACGACGACGAACACGACGACGAACCGCCCGCGATCTCCTCCTCTCCTTCCTCCGGATCCACGCGGTACAGCGATTTAACGTCGGCGACGGCGCGGGGGAGGAGACGACGACGGCGACGACGACGACGACGCAGCGACGACGATGACGACGACGAAGGGCAGCAGCACCACGGCGGAGCGGCGACCCGGCGGCAACGCAAGGGACAGCGGCGGCGGCGGCGGCGGTGGCGTGGCGGGCGCGGCAGGAGCAGCGGCGGCGGCTTGGGCGGGGGCTGCCTAGGGTTTTAAATGGTGACCTCCCTCCCTCTTGGGCCTAGAAAATCCCACAGGCCAAGGCCTAGGCCCAGTTGTCTTAATTTTCCAGAAAACCCCCCAAAACTCTTTTAATTTTTAATCTTTTCACTTAAGTCCCTCTCTCTATTAATTAAACAATTAATAAAATATTTTCCGGTATTACATTCTACCCCTTAAATGTAATTCGACCCCGAATTCTAACTGCAAACACAACAGAAATCAAAACAACCAACTAGCAAAAACACGCACCTGACGTGAACAACGCCGGGTATTGCTCGCGCATGCGAGACTCCAACTCCCAAGTTGCCTCTCTCTCGGTCTGCTGCGACCAGAGCACTTTGACATACAGCAAAGTCTTGTTTCTCAACGCTTTTTCTGACCTTTCTAGAATCCGCACTGGCTTGGACTCAAAGGACATATCCTGCTCAATAACCAAAGGTTCTAGAGCGATGTGAAATTCTGGATCTCGCAGATACTTTCTAAACATGGACACGTTTTGCACCCCGCGATAGACTCAGTAAGATCCAAATGGTAAGCCAATTTCCCAATTCGCGCTAGTATGGTGAAGGGTCCAACGTGCTTGGCTAAACTTCCCTATGGTACCGAACCTCACCACACCCTAGGTAGGAGATACTCTCAAAAGCACCTGATCCCCCACTTCAAATTCCCGATCCCTTCTTCTCACATTCACATAGCTTTTCTCGCTGTCTGGGCGCCAATGATTCTATCTCACCAAGTCCACTCGTTCAACTATCTTTTGGACCCAAAGCGGTCAACCTCTCGAATCCTCGCAACTAACCAAGCAATTAAATACACAATGGGTTAACATTCCCTTTGGTATCAAACCACACAATCTGCACAACCCATAAATCTCGAGCTTTCCACGCTCAATCGATCTCTTTACCTTAGCAATGAGCACCCCCTTAAACACGGGCGCACCACAGGGCTCAAGGTAAACCCACTTTTTCATAGATAGAATTCAACTGAACATAGAGAATTCTCATCGCAACCACACAAAACCAACTCCCCATAAAAAGGATCAAATCACAAGAAGAGAAAATGAGGATTCAAAGACGAAAACCTCCCCACTTTCAAGTAGGTAGTTTGCACATAAGCAACATATACGTAAACGGGGAATCACTCAAATATCAAACCCGTCCATTTCTTTTTCTTTTAGGAATAAACTTCCTCTTGAATCACGAGGTTCCAAATCATCCCATACCCTACTAGTTCAATTCTCTTAAATTGGCAACATCAACTCTATGTTCAAACCGAGTGCATCCAACACACTTTTGTAGAGGGACTCTACTATTCTCACAATAACATACTCTAGTCAACTCCTCTACCCACATGTTACTTTAACGAATAATTTCTAATGCATCTCATCGTTATTCTCACCCACCATCACTTTACCACAAATCTTAAGGACAATCAACATGAATTTCTCGGCTCCCACACTCATTTACTACACCCAAAGAATACTATCAATGAGCATCAACTATTTAGAATCCACTTGTTGCACTATTTTCACACCACATCATTAGCCTCTAAGGTTCTAGTATAGAACATCCACCCAAATTTTCCATCTCTAGGACTATTATATATATATGTACTTGATATATTTGACACAAGGCTCTCAAGTTCGGTGACTAACATCTCCACAATCAATCATGCTCAACCCTTCACAGCCACATGAAGACATAATCTCAACCTGATTATCTGTAGGAAGATACATGACAGTAATTTCAACAATTTCTACTATCCCAAAAATTCCCATAACAATCCGACTTCTTCATAATTATAATCTCATCACTATACCATCATAATCGTCCTTCTAATCCTTGCAAAGTACCCAATCATGATGGTCCAATAAAATTGATCAAGATTCTCATACTTTCAATAATTCCAACGTTCCAACAAAATGAGCGTAACACTCATGAACCATAACTAGGTTCTTCTAGTTGCGACAATATAACTAGTTAGCCCCAAGGACAACATCTTCTTTTAAATCAAATCCTCACCGAGAATTAGTCGACAGCATCAATTTATCACTCCAAAAATCTCAAGCATCTTGATACCCACAATCTCACCCAAACCAATCATAAAACCACACTAACCAGTTGCCATACATATCCTAAAAGGGCTTGCAACCCAAATCGGTTACCCCTTTCTTTGTAATACCCCAAAAGCGATTCGAGAGTTGAACGATTAATTGTGTAATACCCCGGAAAAGATTTTGCGATTAATCGGTTAATCGGGGAGAAGGACCTTTAAAAGAAAAGAATGAAATAGTATTTTCCTGAGGGGTTTTCTGAATAAAATAGGACAACTGGGCACTGGGCCTTGGCCGGTGGGAAGTTAAGCCCAAGGGGGGAGGGGAGGAGCCTCCCTCCCTAACCCTAGCCGCCTCCCCCTTGGCAGCCACCCCCTCCCCTCTTTTCCTCCATTGCGCCTCCCCCATCCTCTCTTGCGCCTCCCCTCCTCTAGCAGCACCCTCCCTCCCCTCCCTCCATTGTTGGTGAAGAAGCTCTCTTGTGCTGCCAATCAAGCGGAGGAGGAGATCGTCACAAGACATTCGGATCCGGAGGGGAGAAGATCAAGAGAAGAAAAGGAGGAGAAGGGAAAAGGAGGAATTCGGGAGGAGATCTTCGTGTTCTTAATCCATTCGTCAAGGGGTAATCCTTGTTTCCCATTAGAATAATATTCTTTGATCTTGATAGCAATTTTCGTCAGTCTGGACTGCTAGGACAGAATGTGGTAGACGGCGGTTTTGGGTTAGATCCGTGTGGATTCAGGTCTGGACCCCTCCTAGAGAATTGTAGAGGACGAAATTATCTTTCCATGAAGTCCTAGAACGCGTGATTCCGAGTTGCGTAGCAAAAGTTATCATTTTTCTAAGTTGACTGTTTTGCATCTCGGAGGGTTTCCCGACGGGTTTCGGTAGATCGATTTTAGAAATTTGTAAACGGGCGAATCAGAGGATCTTCATATTAGGAAAGTTGTAGATAATTTTCTTAGCTTTCCAGAAAGGTCAAGAAGTCCAAATTCCTATTTTTGTGGTGGAAATTACGGCGTTTTTAGTGCGCTGTCCCGAGATAAATACAGATTGAGGAAAACTGGTTGGATCGGGTAGAAGATGGCCGAATCTGGAAGGCTCCCCAAATAGGTTTAGTTAGATAATTTAATTATCTTTCCACAGAATCTGAGAACGGCTCATTTGAACCTTTTTATCAAAAGTTATGAATTTTTTCAAGGTGACTGTCTGTAGAAGTCAGGGGTTGGCCGAGGGAAGATTTGAGTTTGGTCAAGTTAAATATGTTGGGTTAGTTTACGGGTGTTGTTATTTTTATCTAAAGACCCACTACTGTTGTCTTAGCAAATATTATAATTATTATTCAGGAGGAGGACGGATTCGCGGGGTGCACCTTCTACTCATCCTCCGTTTTCTCGCGGTTAAGGCAAGTATAATGATGGTTTATGATTGATGGTGTGGATTATTGATGTTTGATGAATTGTTGATGTTTGATGAATGGATGATATTTGATCTAAATTGTGAGTATATGTGTTCATGATATGATAATGATATGTTGATATCGTTTATGGTCGATTGCATTTGAAAGTGATTATGAGAATTTATGATGCATGGATATGGTGAATGCAATTTTTATTTTTATTGAGACATTCACATATATGCATCATGCCGATATATTGAAGTCTTGGTCACGAGATGACCAAGCGCGAGGTCCCCATCATGTTGATGTCATGACGGGCTAAAGGTCCCCATACTTGTGGAGTATGGGCAATTGGTCCCCATGCCGGATAGTGCGAGCATGGGTGTGCATTGACGGATGCACACTCGCGTCACCGTAAAATGCGAAAGAGAAGAGATAAAGAGATTTTGATCATATTGCATAGCATGTTTCATTATATGATTGATGGATAAATTTGTGAGATGATGTTCATGATTGTTCTTGTTACTTCTTATTATATTTGCTGAGTCTTTGTACTCACTCTTGCTGTCGTTGTTGTTTGTTGATTGTTTTAGGTACTTTCATGAGGACAAGATGCATGGGAATAAAGGAGGATTAGCGTTGTTGCACTTGCACGAATTATCCACCATAGAAGAAATAGAGAACTTTCGACATTAATTATTCTTTTGCTAGAGTGGTAATTGTTTTATGACCTAGGTCTAAAATGTAATAAAGGTTTAGAACTTTTATATTGCTTCCGCTTTGGTTAAGCTTGATAGTAGTTTTATTTATTACTAATTACAATGCTTATGATTATTTATACCTCTTGATTATAATTGTTAGAATTCAGTTTTAGTCAATAAACAAAGGAGACTCTGCCGAAATTTTGTAGTAAGCAACTAGTTAGATTTGTTTTATGGTTAGTTTAGTAGCATTTCAGGCCAATGTTTGGCTGGGGTGTTACAGTTGGTATCAGAGCGGGCTTTAGGTCCGTGGTAATTAAACTATTAAATTGACACATTTGCACAGTAGGATGGGATGGGTCAAGTATTGCATTTATGATTTTGACATGTTGTATTGATGATTTACATTAGGAGATAATCTTGTACGCTTATTGATAATCTTGTATGATTATGTTTTGCTCCTATGACTATTATGAGTGAGGATAATCATTGTTAAGATGTAGTCATTATTTGTCTTTGCCTTGGCTTTGCCGATTATACCACTTGTTTGTAGTATGGGGATTAGCAATGTAGTTACCTCAAGTAACTTAATTGCAGATGTTGCGGGTGAGTTTCTTAGAAAAGTTGGTATTATCCTTAAGTTGATTTTGGCCAATTCTTGGCCTATTGCAGTTACTGAATTTCTTTTGAGTTTGTGGTTCTTGCAGTTGAGGGTATGCAATTGGTCTCTACCTGTTCCTTGGAGCAGCTATTGTTTCTTCCGGACTAATGAGATACTTTTGCTACCTGTGCTTACTGTTGATTTGCAAGGTTGGTCCCTTCGTAGGAGTTTTGTCTTGTTGTGATTCATGTCTTATTGGTTCGTTTAGTATTTTCTTTTAGTGATGCAAGTTTTGAGTTGCAACACTCATTGACATGTGAAAGTCTTGGATCTACGTTTTTCTGTTAGATTATTTCGAGTGTTGAAGTTTATTTTTTTTTCCTTTTCTTTCTGAAAGAGAGTGTTAAAAACATTTATGGTGTTTTGCTATGCTTAAGTGAAAGGTGGTAATCATATAAACTAATTCATAAAGTATGAATTATCAAGTGGATATGTTAGCGTAGTGCATAATTAATTTCACTAGCATCTTTGAAGTGTAATTGATTAATTTGATATTGCCTTGTAATAGTTTTTAGAAGAACTATGATTAATAACTTGTCTATTCATGATTGGAATTCATGGAGTTATTGAGGAGTGTGCAAAAGAGAATTAGAATGATTATCATGACTGTTTAAATTTCTATCATGTTGGATGAATTGAATTATGTCTGTCTTTAGTAATTAATCTGACCATTTGGAATGATTAGTAAGGAGGTGTTGGGATATTGTCTTGAAAATATTAACCTTTAATCTGTCATTTATTTAGATACTGTATGAGCATGTTCAGCTGCTAGTTTCATAAATCTTTCATCATGCTGAGTTGTTGAAATATGTATAAAGAAATAGATGAAGGTTGATGTATTGACTTGTAGAATCTTGTCTTACAAAGTGATTTTATTGAAGTTTAAAGTTATTTCGTTCTAATTGCTGAACATAAGATGAAATGCTGAATCTATGCTCATGATTGTTTTATGATTGTAAACCGGAGTTAGGATCATGATTGTTGCTATAATAGAATAATAATCAATTATTGCTAAGTAATGACTAGAGTACAATCAATTTGTGCTAAATTAGAGTGGATCATCAATATGAATTGAATATATGAAATCTAATAAGAGATTTATACTAGCATGTTGATGGGAACGGGGTCCCGATCTTCCAACAGGTTCTGGGTATGTTCGATTTGGTGGAGGCGCGACACAAATCGATCCGGCTTCCGAACGACACGTTCCAAACCCCGCAATCGCAGCACCACGTCTCCTCAGGTTATCAACCGTGCGCTGCCCGGTTGACCTTGCCAAGAAGGCTAATCCTCGCCTGCGAATCGAAGAACACAAGCAAGAACAAGGAAGAACACAACCAAATTGCAGATATATTGATGAAGCACTCGAAAATTGGGGTTTCACAAACCGATGACGGCGAAACTGTTCAAAGACAGAATTAATCTAAGCAAAACCCAACCCTAATGGTGGGGGTGGCGGCTGTATATAAAGGAGTAAGGGCGTGCAAAACCCTGGACGCGTCCTAATGGACTCCAACACGATACAAAGCGAACGGCCCAAAAGACGGTGTCACAGCACCCTGACAGATTCTGGACGTCCACTTGTTTCGACGATTCCTGTTGACTCAGAAGGAATTTTGATATGAGACCAGAGCCATTGGAAAGCTTATCTTCTCAGCTTTCCATACATATGTGGAACGTCCAAAACGGAGTCCGGATGCGATCTGGGCGTCCGTTTTAGTGCGGCCTGGTCCTGGACTCCGAATTGGATTCGAAGTGGGCTTGAGTTGGACATCCAACATGATTCGACCACCCTTGCTGGACTCGTGCGCCTCGTAGCCCTTCTCCAAGTACTTCTTGATCCTCTCCATGGTTCCTAATCATAATTAAATCATTAGGTAGTAATCGATTCTCAAATGAACAAAAAGAAGTACTTAGGAACGAGCTCACATGTAAATTCAATTGTCGGGCGCGAGCTCTAGTGATTGGTCCTTGAATATCAAGTGGAGGAGTGTTGTGTATATCCGAAGAAGTGATGTCCTCATCACATGTTTTGTGAGATTGCCATGTTCTAGTATCATCTTGTTTAAGAGCTTTGTTTTAATATGATGACTTATGCACTAGGATTTCCTAGATTAGATAATAGAAACATGATGAAGTGTTTACTTGTGTTTCTTTTGGAAAAGTTTATGATGTGATTTGAGAGTATGATGATGTTTGTTAAGAATGTATGATTCTGATGTTAGTATGATGGACTATGTGGTTGTGATGATAATGTTGAATGTTCTATAAATAAAAGAATTTGATAACTTCCACGATACTATTTGAATCAAAAGTTTTGATATTTGCGTATGATAAGGTGAAAATTGTCTTGAGCAAACTAACGCGTTGAGAAGTTTAATTAGTTCTTAAAAGATTTATGAGTCGTGGAGTTATGTTGTGTAACTTCTATAGGTGTGCTTGACTTCTTTTTTTTCACTGCAAAAGAGTTTCTTGAGTTTAAAATGACAATGTTGTATTCGTATTAGTTGATATTGGATATTTCTCTTCTTGAGGGGCATGTGCCTTCAACGATGATCTTATGTTTCGTTTTCCAATATCATTGCCACTTCTCTTGGTCTGGTGTCTATTGCAATTGGTAGCATCTTCCCATGTGCGGAAAATTTACTTTTTATGTCTGTTCTAAGAAAGGGGTAACCGATTTGGGTTGCAAGCCCTTTTAGGATATGTTTGGCAACTGGTTGGTGTGGCCAGGTGATTTGTTTGGGTGAGATCGTGGGTGTCAAGTTATATGAGATTCTTAGAGTGATGAATTGATTCTGTCGAATAATTCTCGGTGAGGATTTGACTTAAAGAAGTTGTCTTTGGAGCTAACTTATACTGTTGCAACTAGAAGAACCTATAGTAAATTGTGGTTCAAGAGTGTTACGATCGTTTGTATGGAACATTAGAATTATTGAAAGTATGAGAATCTTGATCAATTTTAATGGAGTATCGTGATTGGGTACTTGTAAGGGGTTAGTAGGAGGATTATGATGGAGTAGTAATGATATTATAATTGTGAAGAGTCGGATCGTTATGGGAATTTTGGGATAGCGAAATTGTTGAAATTATTGCCATGTACGACTTGGATTCGTGGAGTAACCCTCCGTGAGTTAGAATCTTCCTACGATAATCGGGTTGAGAATATGTTTTACATAGTTGATAATGATTGAGTATGGATGATTGTGAAAGATTCTAGTCACCGAATTCGAGAGTTTTTGTATCAATTACGTCAAGTACATGAATAGGAACCACGGAGATGGAAGATTTGGTTTGGTGATCAATACTAGGACCGGGTGGCTAATGATGTTGTGTGAGAATAATGGAATGGGTGGATTCTAAATAGTGTGATGAACCATGATAGTATCCTTTGGGTGTAGTAAATGAGTGTGTGGTGAGAATCTCATGATTGTGTATCCTTAAAGAATTGTGGTGAAGAGAATGTGGGTGAAACTAACGATGAGGTGCATTTGATATTATGCATTAAAGTAACATGTGAATAGAGAGGTTGACTAGAGCATGTTATTGTGAGAATAGTAGAGTCCTTTTGCATAGGCGTGGTGGATGCACTCGGTTTGAGCATAGAGTTGATGTTGCCAATTTAAGAGAACTGAGTCAGTGAAGTATGTGATGATTTGGAATCTTGTGGATCAAAAGAAAAATTTATTCCTAGGAATGTATATATGTATATATATAAAGGTTGATCTTGACATTTGAATGATTCTCCTTAGACTTAAATGTTGTTTATTTGCAAACTACCTAATTGAAGGTGGAGAGGTTTTGCATTGAATCCTCATTTTACATTCGTTAGTTGGTTTACTTTGAGCAATCATTGCGTCCGGGTTAAAGGAGGTGCTCCTTGTTAAGGAAAAGATCGATTGATAGTTAGAGTAAGAGTTACATGCGTTGTGCTAGTTGTTACCAAAGGGAATAATAATAACCCGAGGTATATTTAATCGCTTATGTTAGTTGCGAGGATTTGGAGGTTGACCAAACGAGTGGCCTTGGTGAGACAGAATCATTGGTGCCAGGCGGTGCGAGAACATGTTATCTTGATGCGAGGAGAAGGGATTTAGAACTTGAAGTGGGCTTGAGTATCTCCCACCAAGGGAGTGGTGAGGTCGATACCAAAGGGAAGTTCACCGAGATACGTCGGGCCCTCACGATCATGGCTTGGATCGGAAGTGGGCATGCCGCTCGGATCTTCCGAATCTATGCACGGATGCAAGCATGGAGGAATAAAACTTTAAAGTATGTGAAGGTATTTGGTGCAATGCAGAGAGAAAGGCAACCTAGGAATTGAAGTCTCAAGCGTGAGCAATATCCAAGATAATCACAACTTATGTGTGTTAGTATGGTCAAGTTTTTAGTTGTGATTAATCCTTAGTGTAAGCACGGAAAGAATTCGGGGTCGAATTCTGTTTAAGGGGGGTAGAATGTAATACCCCAAAAGCGATTCGAGAGTTGAACGATTAATTGTGTAATACCCCGGAAAAGATTTTGCGATTAATCGGTTAATCGGGGAGAAGGACCTTTAAAGAAAAGAATAAAATAGTATTTTCTGAGGGTTTTCTGAATAAAATAGGACAACTGGGCTGGGCCTTGGCCTGTGGGAAGTTAAGCCCAAGGGGAGGGCGCCTCCTCCCTAACCCTAGCCGCCTCCCCTTGGCAGCCACCCCTCCCTCTTTTCCTCCATTGCGCCTCCCCATCCTCTCTTGCGCCCCCCTCCTCTAGCAGCACCCTCCCTCCCCTCCCCTCCCTCCATTGTTGGTGAAGAAGCTCTTGTGCCGCCAATCAAGCGGAGGAGGAGATCGTCACAAGACATTCGGATCCGGAGGGGAGAAGATCAAGAGAAGAAAAGGAGGAGAAGGGGAAAAGGAGGAATTCGGGAGGAGATCTTCGTGTTCTTAATCCATTCGTCAAGGGGTAATCCTTGTTTCCCATTAGAATAATATTCTTTGATCTTGATAGCAATTTTCGTCAGTCTGGACTGCTAGGACAGAATGTGGTAGACGGCGGTTTTGGGTTAGATCCGTGTGGATTCAGGTCTGGACCCTCCTAGAGAATTGTAGAGGACGAAATTATCTTTCCATGAAGTCCTAGAACGCGTGATTCCGAGTTGCGTACCAAAAGTTATCATTTTTCTAAGTTGACTGTTTTGCATCTCGGAGGGTTTCCGACGGGTTTCGGTAGATCGATTTTAGAAATTTGTAAACGGGCGAATCAGAGGATCTTCATATTAGGAAAGTTGTAGATAATTTTCTTAGCTTTCCGAAAGGTCAAGAAGTCCAAATTCCTATTTTTGTGGTGGAAATTACGGCGTTTTAGTGCGCTGTCCCGAGATAAATACAGATTGAAGAAAACTGGTTGGATCGGGTAGAAGATGGCCGAATCTGGAAGGCTCCCCAAATAGGTTTAGTTAGATAATTTAATTATCTTTCCACAGAATCTGAGAACGGCTCATTTGAACCTTTTTATCAAAAGTTATGAATTTTTTCAAGGTGACTGTCTGTAGAAGTCAGGGGTTGGCGAGGAAGATTTGAGTTTGGTCAAGTTAAATATGTTGGGTTAGTTTACGGTGTTGTTATTTTTATCTAAAGACCCACTACTGTTGTCTTAGCAAATATTATAATTATTATTCAGGAGGAGGACGGATTCGCGGGGTTGCACCTTCTACTCATCCTCCGTTTTCTCGCGGTTAAGGCAAGTATAATGATGGTTTATGATTGATGGTGTGGATTATTGATGTTTGATGAATTGTTGATGTTTGATGAATGGATGATATTTGATCTAAATTGTGAGTATATGTGTTCATGATATGATAATGATATGTTGATATCGTTTATGGTCGATTGCATTTGAAAGTGATTATGAGAATTTATGATGCATGGATATGGTGAATGCAATTTTTATTTTTATTGAGACATTCACATATATGCATCATGCCGATATATTGAAGTCTTGGTCACGAGATGACCAAGCGCCGAGGTCCCCATCATGTTGATGTCATGACGGGCTAAAGGTCCCCATACTTGTGGAGTATGGGCAATTGGTCCCCATGCCGGATGGTATGAGCATGGGTGTGCATTGACGGATGCACACCCGCGTCACGGTAAAATGCGAAAGAGAAGAGATAAAGAGATTTTTGATCATATTGCATAGCATGTTTCATTATATGATTGATGGATAAATTTGTGAGATGATGTTCATGATTGTTCTTGTTACTTCTTATTATATTTGCTGAGTCTTTGTACTCACTCTTCTTTGTCGTTGTTGTTTGTTGATTGTTTTAGGTACTTTCATGAGGACAAAGATGCATGGGAATAAAGGAGGATTAGCGTTGTTGCACTTGCACGAATTATCCACCATAGAAGAAATAGAGAACTTTCGACATTAATTATTCTTTTGCTAGAGTGGTAATTGTTTTATGACCGCTAGGTCTAAAATGTAATAAAGGTTTAGAACTTTTATATTGCTTCCGCTTTGGTTAAGCTTGATAGTAGTTTTATTTATTACTAATTACAATGCTTATGATTATTTATACCTCTTGATTATAATTGTTAGAATTCAGTTTTAGTCAATAAACAAAGGAGACTCTGCCGAAATTTTGTAGTAAGCAACTAGTTAGATTTGTTTTATGGTTAGTTTAGTAGCATTTCAGGCCAATGTTTGGCTGGGGTGTTACATTCTTAAAAGAGGCAAGAAGAAGTAAATTCAACACATGGGAAGGTGTTACCAATCGCAATAAACACTAGACCAAGGGAAAGAGCAAAGATCTTGGACAACAAACGTTAAGACCACGGTGAGGCGCATGCCTCCTCGAGAAGAAACCATCAAATCTCAACCAATACGAATACATTATTATCATTTGAGCTCAAGAAACTCTTAAGCGGCGAAAATAAGAAGTCAAACACACTTCACAAAGATTACACAACTTGACTTCAACCTCCAAAACTTTCATCAAACTTTTCCTTTTAACAAAGAGAACAACCTTCTTTGATTACGGTATCACCTTAACAATTCCAACAAAGAAGAGTTGAAGACCACAACACATTAATTCTTTAAGAACTAATAAAACCCTCAAACACTTTGCTTAAACAATTTCAGCTACTACATAAGTCATGAGATCAAAGATCGCATACACACTATCAAAACTTTTGATTTAAATAGTACCATGGAATTTATTCAAATTCTTCTATTTAATGAACCTTCAACATTACCATCATAACCACAAATTGACCAACATACTAACATCAGAACATTACATTCTTAACAAGCATCATCATATCCTCAACTCCCTTCTTAAACTTTTTTAAAAGAAACATAAGAAATCACTTCATCATGTTTCTAATATCTAAATAAGATTGCAACTACTTAATCTAGGAGAACCTAGTGCATAAGCCACATAAATAGAACAAAGCTCTTAAACAAGGTGATACTAGAACATGACAATCTCACAAAACATTCTAGCATAAATCCTTACTAGATTTCGTATATTCAATTCTTGTGGATGCTCAACTCTAATTTAGCACAAATTAATTGTACTCTAGTCACATCTTGGCAATTATTGATTATTATTTTATCACAACGGCATTCATGATCCTAACTTCGTTTTACAATCATAAAACAATCATGAGCATAGATTTTGTATCCCACCTTACATTCAGAAATTAGAACAGAAATAACTTTAATCTTCAATAATACCAGCTTTGTAAGACTAGATTCTGCAAGTCTATACATCAACATTCATCTATTTCTTTATACATATTTCAACAATCTAACATGGTAAAAGATAGATGAAACTAGCAATTGTGCACGCTCATAAAGTATCTAAATAAAAGACATATTAAAGATTAATATTACCAAGACAATATTCCCACACCTTCTTCTTAATAATTCCAAACAGTTAGATTAATCACTAACGACAAACATAATTCCATGTATCCAACATGATAGAATTTTAATCAATCATAATAATCATTGTAACTCTTTTGCACTCTCCTCAATAACTACATGGGTTCCAATCATGTATAGGCAATTTCTTAATCACTGTTCTTTAATAAACTATTACAAGCAATATCAAAATTAATCAACTACACTTCCAAGGATGCTAGTTGGAATTAATTATGCACCACGCTAACTTCACAACTTGACAATTCATACTATACGAGTTAGCTTAGATGATCACCGCCTTCTACTTAAGCATAGCAAAATAACATAAAGGATTTTAACACTCTTTCAAAAGAAGAGGAACAATAAACTTCAACACTCGAGATACAGAAATACAAAGATCCAAAGCTTTCACATAACAATGAGTTTTGCAACTCAAAATTTGCATTAATAAAAGAAAACACCAAGCGAACCAATGAGCCATGATTCGCAACAAGACAAACTCCCACTAAGGAACTAACCTTACAAATCAACGATGGCACGGTAGCAAAGTATCTCAAGAGTCCGGAAAGAAACCATAATCTGTTTCAAGGAGCAGTGAGAGACCAATTGCATACCCTCAACTGCAAGAACCACAATCTCAAAAGAAATTATTAATCGCAATCACCAAGAATTGGCGAAATCAACAAGGATAATAACATCTTTCCTAAGAAACTCACCATAACACTGCAATTAAGTTACCCGAGGTAACTACATTGCTAATCCTCATACTACAAACAATGGTATAATTTGGCAATGCCAAGGCAGCACATCACAACATCTACATCATCTTATTGACTATTCCAACTCATAACAGTCATAGGAGCAAATCATAATCATACAAGATTATCAATAAGCATACAAGATTATCTCATAATGTAAGTCATCAGTATAACATGTCAAAAGCATAGATGCAATGCTTGACCCATCCCATCCTACTGTGCATCAGTGTGTCAATTTAATAGTTTAATTACCACGGACCTAAAGCCCGCTCTGATACCAACTGTAACACCCCAGCCTAATATAGGCCTGAAATGCTACTAACTATCCACAATATATCAACAACTAATGTAAATTACCTAAAAATTTCGGCATGACCTCCTTTGTTTATTAACGTAATAACAGTTCCGACAAGCATGAATAGCACAAGTCCTAAATAATGAACGGAAAGATAATATCAAAAGGTACTAAGTCTTTATTACATTTAATCTGATGAAATATAAACTGAACCAATTAAGCTATCAAGCCAACAAGATTATCATGACTGTCTTTATTTCTTAATGAAGGAATTGTGCACGTGAATCTGAACTAGCCATTCATGTCCCCATGTATGCTGATCTCACATTGGTACCTAAAATAGACAAACAACAACAAGAGTGAGTCCAACGACTCAGCAAGTATAACTGTATCAAATGCAAGCATGAACATTAACTCTCAAGTTAAACATATTACATATGAATTTCATGCTATGCATTATGATCAAAAGCTCCTCTTTCTCATCTCTTTCGCATTTTACCGGTAATGCGGAGTGTGCATCCGTCAATGCACACCCATGCCTGTACCCTCTGGTACAGGGACCAATTGCCCACACTCCGCAAGTGTGGGGACCTCGATGCTTGATCACCACATGACCAAGACTTCAACAGTTCTCAATATGATGCATATATGTGAATGTATCAACAAGATAACATGCATTCACCATACTACGCATCAACAAATCTTATAAATGCCATAATGTAAACAGAACATAAATAGCATTAACAACTCAGAACATTACTCAAATTAATAAGTAAAGCATTCATAACTCAAACACCACTCATATCATCCAAATCACTCAATCACACAGATTAATCATAGCAAGGTTATACTTGCCTCAACCGCGAGACAACGAAGAACGAGCAGAAGGCGAAACCCCCGGAATCCGCTCTCCTCCTGAATAATTAATTAATAATTACTAACATGAAAGTAGCGGGTTTCTAGATATAAAATAACAGCAACCCCAATTAACCCAACAATTTATCTCAATTAAATCCCCAACTCCCCTCGGCCAAATCTGCCCAACCACAGACAGCCGACTTCCAAAAATCATAACTTTCAGTACGTAACTCCAAATTAAGCGTTCTTGGACTCTCTGTAAATATAATTAAATTATCTACAAAAACTTAGTTGGGAGACTCTCTGATTCGGCCATTTACTAACCGATCCAAACCCTTTTCTAAAGCATCCAAATTCACGTCGGACTCTCTGGACAGCGCACTAAAACAGGCATAACTTTCGGCCAGATCATCGGAATCCGGACTTCTTGATCTTTATGGAAAGCTAAGAAAATTATCTAAAACTTTCCTAACATGAAGAATTTCTGAATCGCAACTATTTCCGTCGCACAAACCGATCTACTAAACTCTGTCCAGAACTACCCCGATCTGCAGAACAGTAGCACTAGAAAATTCATAACTTTCGCTACACAAATCTGAATCACGTGTTCTTGTACTCCCTGGAAAGATAATCACGTCCTCTACAATTTTCTAGAAGGGGTCCAGACCTGAATCCCGACGAATCTAACCCGAAACTGCCGAGAAACAACTACTGTCCCAGCAGCCCAGAAAACCGACGAATCTAAATCGATTAAAAATTTATCTAGAGACTACCAGGGATTACCCTTGACGACACGACGACGAACATATCGACGAACACGACGACGAACACGACGACGAACCCGCCCGCGGTCTCCTCCTCTCCTTCCTCCGGATCCACGCGGTACAGCGACGAGCGTCGGCGGGCGCGCGGGGAGGAGACGACGACGGCGGCGGCGGCGGCGACGACGCAGCGGCGACGATGACGACGACGAAGGGCAGCAGCACCACGGCGGGCGGCGACCCGCGCGCAACGCAAGGGACAGCGGCGGCGGCGGCGCGGCGGCGCGTGCGCGGCGAGAGCAGGCGCAGGGCGGCGGCTTGGGCAAAGGGGGGCTGCCTAGGGTTTTAAATGGTGACCTCCCTCCCTCTTGGGCCTAGAAAATCCCACAGGCCAAGGCCTAGGCCCAGTTGTCTTAATTTTCCGAAAACCCCCAAAACTCTTTTAATTTTAATCTTTTCACTTAAGTCCCTCTCTCTATTAATTAAACAAATAATAAATATTTTCCGGGGTATTACAGCCGACGTATTAGAAATGACATGGATGAATCACAAGCTGGAACATCTGGTACACGTTGTGGGCGATGCGATCGGGAGGGCACCTGACTAGACGATGCAACGCATCGTCACGATCGAGAGTTGTATGATACATTTCATGTATTTACTTGTTAAGTGGAAAATACGCGACAAGATAAATGAACCTACTCGGAAGGGTAGGGAGGAGTGCCGCAAGAAGGCGAAATGGGAGAAGACATGCAAGACAAAGAATGGAAGGAGCAGTTGGATGGGTTAGTCGCATATCATGCTATATGTTATGCATGTAACAAAAATATACGCGGCATGTTACTCCCAATTGTATTATGAAGTTTATTTCTATTTCACATAAGGTTATTATCTCGTCTGTTCACATCTAATGATTCAGATAGTAAGTCATTTAACAATATTAACACACCAGTTCTCTCCCTACTCTAGTTCTCAAGTAACATTAAATTATCACTTACCACTATATGTATCGAACGTTCTACAGTCAATCATTCTTTAAAAAAATTTCCAAAATTTTTTTATGCACCTACAACATCCAGTGAATATAAACTTTTATTACAACTACAGCAAAATTTTTTCCAGTTTAAAATTACAAAATTGACAAAACTCAAAAAAATCACGGGGGTGGAGTGCAGTCGCCCTCGTAGTGAGCGACTGCACTACATGTCGCCCGTCCATTGGGCGACTTCATTCTAGTCGCCCAATAGAATGGCGACTGCATGTACTCGGCTGAACGTAGGGCGACTACAATATAATCGCCTCCCGGTTGGGCGAAAGTCTCTAGCCGCCCAATGGGGGGGCGACTGGAGCCTATTGTTGTAAATAATTTGGCCGCGGGTATATTTATGTAATTTCGAATAAAAAATGGATTATCCGTACAAAAAATTCTAGAAATGAATGTAAGGAATATAGTACTTTCTTCTTTGTCTTGGGTTTGTGGCATAATATGAATCGGTCTGTAGTGACTCGGGTGAAAAATCCACAAACCATGTTCTTGTACTCAATGCACGGGTCTTCACAACCACTTGCCCAAGTCTATTATATGTTTTCATTTTTTTTACTAACCAAAATATTAGAGGTAAGCTCCTCTATACCAATACTTGAGTATCTCACATTTTTTTAGTATTTTGACCTATTTCCAATCTAGCACTTCTAGTACCGTTATGAGTATTGGAGGTAAGTTCTCTGGAACATCGGTATCTAATTATCAAATATTAAATATTCTAAATAAGAGCTAAATAAATTCAAAAAGAGATAAAATTCAAATATTTTTTGTATAATATGAAAGAGCATGATTTTATAAAATTTTAGAGACAAACATCACTTAATTTGGGGTTCATTTGCAAAAGTTACATGCATTTGAATTTTTGAAAAGGCTAAAAAAGAAAAATGTCACTGTACTTGGATTTTGATTTCAATTTCAATTTTTCTGTCCAAAGGAATGTTTGGTTTATTGCGATTTGCTAACGTTTTCTATAGAAACTAGCTTTTAAACGGGGTGTCTTCTCAAGACAAAGTCTACAAGTTGATTGTAGTATATACTATAGCGACTTCATTTATAGCAGCCAAAACTACATGCGAGTTTTTCTTACGCCGTAATCACTCATACAAACAGCCCAAAAGCCATAAGCCGCAGCTAAAAAGAACAGGCTCCAAAACTGAGTGATTGATATGTGGTGCTATGTTCATGGTGAACAAGTTTTGTTTTCTAAACAAGACTGCAATGTGGGGCCCATGTGTCAGCAACACATTTTGAGACCGGTTTTAAAAAAGAAATTGAAATGTGGGGCTATGTGGTTGTGACTTGGCATAGAGAAGGAAATGTTGGTTGTGTCTAGCTGGCGGGACCCACCTGTCGGTGACTCAGAGTAGGGCGTAGCTCTGACGAGCACTGCCGACAGTGAACAGCAGCAAGGCATGCAGAGGGGAGGTGCATGGAAGCAAGAGGGGATCACTAGGAAGCTTTGAGGAGGCTTGGCTATGGCTGAGCATGGTCGAAGGGGTTGGCTGTGGAGCACTGGTGGTGGCAGCCATGGCAGATGACATTGAGGGGATGGAGGGGACTCCAATTTGGATTATGGCATGGTCGAAGTCTTACCGGGATGGCTCATATGCGGTGACCCAAAGTGTGCAAAGATGGGTGCTCATGGCAGCAATGTTCTAGTGAAGTAGAGCTGAAATTGAGGCGGGGAAGGGTTTAGGGGACTGTGGAGGTACTACAAGTGCATTGAATTGAAGAATGGCTCACCGACATGCTAGATTAGCTTTGGCTCAGGTGTGATCGGCGCTGAGCAAGAAGTAGGCATTGTAGCCTGTCGGGGATCACCGGCAATCTTTCGCCGCCGGCGAACTCAATAACGCGCACTCAAAAACACGATGAACACAGGTGTTTGGTGCTGCAAAATGGGGCAGCTTTTTCTGATATATTGCTTGCTTATTTAAAGGATGCTTACAAGCTAAAGACGACTACTACCTGACTACCAATTGTAAATGCATGGCTGCACTACTAACTGACGGAAAACATGCCCACTTTAATGCTCTGCATGGCACTGATGCAAACAAGAAACGGAAAAACCAAATGTGACTACTAACTGAAGCTATTAGTGGACTCCTTAAAGACATAATTAAACAACGTGCTCCACTACTAACTGACAAACAGGAAACGATGAGACGCTTGAAAGAAGATGAGACGCTGGAGTAGATGATGAGACACTGGAGTAACTTCAACATTTCTCCCCCTTAGTCCTTGCTGTGCTCATCGATCTTGTCGACGCCGATCAACGCACGTAGTTGCCGAAACCGCACGCGTCCAAGCGCCTTGGTCAGAACGTCCGCCAGCTGGTTTTCTATCGAAATGTGCCGAAGGACGATCTTGTTCCCATCGATGCACTCCCGAATGTAGTGGTAACGAGTGTCGATATGTTTGCTTTGGTCGTGGAAGACAGGGTTCTTGCTGAGGGCGATGGCGGACTGGTTGTCCACCTTGAGCTCCGGTGCTCCAGACTCAGTGCCGAGCATGTCAGACACAAGCCGAGCTAGCTAGACGCGTTGGCAGGCTGCTGTAGCCGCCGCAATGTACTCTGCCTCGCATGAGGACAGAGCCACCACCTTCTGCTTGGAGGACTGCCAGGTGATGGGGTTGCCGCCGAGGAAGAAGATGACGCCGCTGGTACTCTTGCGCGTGTCGATGTCGCCTGCCATATCGGCGTCACTGTAGCCGACCAGTCGAGGTCGTTCATCCTCCCTCCTGGTGTAGTGAAGATCGTAGTCATGCGTTCCCGCTACGTACCGTAGCACGCGCTTCACCGCGTTGAGGTGGTCCTCGCGTGGTTTCTCCATGAACCGGCTCAGATAGCCCACCGCGTAGGCAATATCTGGCCGAGTGTGCACCAAGTAGCGCAGTCCGCCGATGACGCGCCTGTACTCGGTGGCGTCCACTAGTGGAGCAGTGCTCTCCTTGCTCAACTTGAGCCTTGGTTCCATCGGCGACAGACTGGCGTTGCAGTTACTCATGCCGCTCCGCTCAAGCAGCTTCCCTGCATAGGCAGATTGGTTGAGCGAGATGCCGCCTAGACCTTGGTTCACCTCAATGCCGAGGTAGTACGATAGCAGCCCGAGGTCGCTCATGAGAAAAACACGCTTCATCTCGAGCTTGAACGCCACGATCTCGTCGCTGCTGGTGCCGGTGATGATCAAGTCATCGACGTAGACCCCGACTACCAGCCACGATGACCCTCGGCTCAGCATGTACACGCTGTGCTCGGAGCTGCTCCTCTGGAAACCAAGTGACACCATGGACGCATCAAGCTTGGCATTCCAGGCCCTCGGTGCCTGTCGGAGACCGTACAGCGCCTTGCGAAGATGCAATACTTTGTGCTCGCTGCCGTTAACGACAAAGCCCGGCGGCTGGCTCACGTACACTTCCTTCTTGAGGTCGCCGTTGAGGAAGGCGCTCTTCACGTCCATGTGGTGGACTTCCCAGCGCTCGTGGGCTGCCAGAGCCAGCAGCGCCCTCACGGACTCCATTCGCGCAACCGGAGCGAAGACCTCATCGAAGTCGATTCCCGCACGCTGAACGTAGCCTTTGGCGACCAAACGCGCCTTGTGCCGGATGACATTACCGTGTTCATCACACTTAACTTTGAAGACCCACTTGAGCCCGATCGTACGGTGCCCAGTAGGGAGCGCGACGAGCTCCCACGTGTTGTTGTCCTTGATCGACTTCATCTCCTCATGTATCGTTTGATGCCAGCTTGCCTCGCGCTCTGCCTCACTGAAGGAGACAGGCTCATCTGCCGTGGTGAACTGCAATTCCTCGTCGAGCACCCAGGGCACAAGCCCAGGCGGCGAGGCTGGTCCGATGACAGCGTCGATGGCGCGGAATCGAAGTGGAGCATCGTCGTGGTCCACGTCCAAGTTCTCCTCAGGATGAGCCGGTGGCGAGACGAACTCGATCGGCGCACTCGTGGGTAACATCGTAGGCGCGAACTGCTCTGGCGGCGTCAGGGGTGCAGGGACTGGTGATGCCGCATTGGCTCGAGGCGTGCTGGAGAAGTACTCCGTGGTGTACTCGACGTTGAAGGGCTCGCTGTCGCCCGGATCAACGCTCCTTTCATCGCCCCAGCTCCATTGTCTCGCCTCGTCGAACACGGCTTGGTGGAGGGGTCGTAGCAGCGGTAGGCCTTGGAGCCATGCTCGTAGCCGACGAAGATGGTCGGTGTGCTGCGATCATCCAACTTCTTGAGTCCCGGCCGTGTGGACTTGACGTGGGCGATGCAGCCAAAAGTCCTGAAGTAGTGGATGGTGGGGCGCTCGCCGTGCCAAGCCTCAAATGGGGTCTTGCCATTGAGCGTGTCGTAGCGGTTGAGGATGTGGATCGCGGTGTTGACGGCCTCACCCAGTAGCCGGAAGCCGCCGCTTTGAGCATACACCGCGCCATGCCGACGATGCTCGTTGCGGCGCTACCACCCCGCTCTGCTGCGGTGAGTAGGGGGCAGTGAACTGCCGCTTGACGCCGCGCTCGGCGCAGTACTCGCCGAACTCCACGGAGGTGAACTCCCCCCCCCCGCGATCAGTGCGGAGGACCTTGAGCCACCTCCTTGACTCAACCTCCACGACTGCCTGGAAGTTCTTGATTGCCACCGATGCTTGATCTTTGCTCGACAGCAAGTGGAGCCACATGTACCGGCTCAAATCATCAACAAGCAGTAGGAAATATTTGTTACCGCTTGGAGTTGTGGGCGTGATGGGCCCGCACAAATTGCCATGGACGAGGTCGAGGACGTGCTTCGCTCGTCGTAGCGCCTTATCAGGGAACGACGTGCGCCTTTGCTTGCCGGCGAGGCAGCTGTCGCACACCTGATCGACCTGATCAAGCGGCGGCAACCCACGTACCATCTCCCGTTGGGTGAGCGCGCGCAATGACTTGAGACTGAGGTGCCCGTACCTCGCATGCCAGCACCAGGCCACCTCCGAGCTACGCGCCGACAGGCACACTGGTTGCCTGATGCGGAGCTCCAGGATGTAGAGGCGCGATGCAGACTGACGCACCCGAGCAAGAAGGTCACGTTGCTGATCGTAGATGCGCAGGGTGCCGGAGTAGATCTCGATCCGACATCCGGCCTCCTCCAGCTGACCAAGACTTATGATGTTCGCTGTCAGACGGCGAATGTAGTACACCCCCATCAGTGCGCGGTGCTCGCCGTTCTTGCAACTAAAGATGATCGTGCCGCGTCCTTCAATCTCCACCACGGATCCGTCGCCGAAGCGGACGGTACCGCAGACTCCCCCATCGAGGTCAGAGAAGGCAGTTCGCGCGCCCGTCATGTGGTTTGTGGCGCCGGTGTCGAGCACCCATCGACGATCGTCCTGGTCCTCCCGCGATCCAAGTTGCGCAAAGACCTAGGCCTCGTGGATCTGGACGTGGCGCGACGATGTGGGCGAAGCTGCAGTTCGAATCACCTCGGTCGGCGGCGCTGCAACTTGAGTGATTGGTGAAGGGATGGTCGCATGTGCCATCAGCAGAATTGGCTCATCCTCTTCACCCTCCGCAACGTGTGCTTGCGCCAGCTTATTTGGCTTGCTACGGCAGTCCTTGGCCCAATGGCCAATTTTGCCGCAGTTACGGCACCGGTCTGCCATGTTCTCCTGGACCGTCCCGTTTCAAGACGAGCTGCCCTTGCCTCTATGCACGCTGCCACCGTGGCCACGACGTGTTTTGCCGCGCCTCTTGCCGCTGCCGCTGCTAGAGCCAAAGGCTTCGCCGTTGTCGCGCAGCTTCATCCGCGCCAGCCAGTCCTCCTCGGCGAGAAGAAGACGGCCCTTGCTGTCGTAGATGGGCGCAGACGGTGCTGGCTTTTTCTTACGCTGCTCGATGGCGCGCAGACGTCCGTTGACCTCCTCGACGGAGAGCTGGTTCACGTCAAGGAGAGTCTCGATGGAGTACGCGATCTGTCCGAGGTGCTCGGGGACGACCTGGAGCATTTTATTCACAATCTCTCCATCGGTGACGTTGCCGCCAAGGATGCGGATGTTGTTGGCAAGGCTCATAATTCGGAGTGAGAAATCGTCGACCGACTCCCCCTCCTTGAAAGCGATCTCCCCGAACTGCTTGAGCAGTTGTTGCGCGTTGGTGTCACGGACGCGTTGCACGCCAACGCGCATGGTTTTAACCGCCTCCCAGGCGGAACGCGCCGTGCGCTTGCGCGCCAATGACCCGAGCATCCCGGGCGGCACGACACGCAAAATGGCCGCCAGCGCAAGGCGGTCTTCGCGGTACTCGACGACCTCGCCCTCCTCCGGTTCGACGGCCTGCCACAACCCTTGGGCCTACATGTTCACACGAATCAACAAAGACCATTCCTGGTAATTGGTGCGCGTCAGCATGGGGTACTGGACCGAGCCGCCCGTCTCCTTGACGACGTGCTCGATGACGACTTCGCCGCCGCGATTGCGCCCTCGGCGCGGTGCAGGCGAATGCGATACCCGTCGTCGGGGAGGGGGCGATGGCGAACGATCACCACCGCCAACGGGAGCCAACTGGACGGACATGACGGCCCCGGGAGCGTCCACGCTCTGATACCAATTGTCGGGGATCACTGGCAATCTTTCGCCGCCGGCGAACTCACAAACGCGCACTCAAAAACACGTTGAACACAGGTGTTTGGTGCTGCAAAACGGGGCAGCTTTTTCTGATATATTGCTTGCTTATTTAAAGGATGCTTACAAGCTAAAGACGACTACTACCTGACTACCAATTGTAAATGCATGGCCGCACTACTAACTGACGGAAAACACACCCACTTTAATGCTCTGCATGGCACTGATGCAAACAAGAAACGGAAAAACCAAATGTGACTACTAATTGAAGCTATTAGTGGACTCCTTAAAGACATAATTAAACAACGTGCTCCACTACTAACTGACAAACAGGAAACGATGAGACGCTTGAAAGAAGATGAGACGCTGGAGTAGATGATGAGACACTGGAGTAACTTCAACATAGCCAAATTACTGCTCAAGCGTTTGAAGGGAGGAGGAGGGGAGGTGCGGGATGCTAGAACTCGGTCTAGGGTGGGCTTTTAGAGGCATGGTGGGGGCTAGAAGTGAGCAACGGATTCAGGTGGATTCGGGCGCCATTACTTCCACGAGTTAGAAGAGAAGGGCGCAGCTATGATTGCTTTGTAGAGGTGGCAAAGGTATGGGGATGCACAGGAATGGGCATTTGTGGGTGGCGGAGCAGCATTTTGATGTCAGCAATGCCCCGGCGAACTCACTCGCAAATCACGCGACCGCTAACAAAATCAATCACTTGGAATTGAAAAGAAACAAGTATGTTGGTGCTGCAACTCACACCTTTTTCTGATGCTTTACTCAACTATTTATAGGGATTACAACTTAACAAACTGAAGAAATGGAAAGACAAGAAACTACTATGCATGCCATCAAACAACGTAATGAAGCATACGTTCCCAGCGTTAACTCCTCAGGAAACTGAAATCTTAACTATGGAAACTGAAAAGCTATGGCTGGGTGATAACTGAAGACTTAATCATGAAAATAAAACTATAGGTAACTGAAAACTTAACTCAGCTAATCATGGATTTCTTTAGGCGCAGGATTACTTCATCTAATCCAATAAATCTCCCCCTAATCCTGACGCCTTGTGACGGTCTCCACGATGCCAATCCTCCTGAGCAGATCAAGGAACTTGACGTGACTGAGTGGCTTCGTGAGAATGTCACTGGGCTGCTCCCCTGAGGAAACAAACTCAACATCGACCTTCCCTCCCTCGATGCAATCTCTGATGAAATGGTACCGGGTGTCGATGTGTTTGCTCCTGTCATGAAAGACAGGGTTCTTACATAAAGAAATAGCGGACTTGTTGTCCACCTTGAGCACGGCGGCCTCTGTCTCGCCGCGACAGATTTCGGTGAGAAGCCGTGCCAGCCAGACTCCATGGCAAGCCGCAGTCGAAGTAGTGATGTACTCCGCCTCGCATGATGACAGAGCCACAACCTTCTATTTTTGTGACTGCCAGCTGATTGGATTCTGGCCGAGAAAGAATAGCACACCAGTACTGCCATGTCGCTGTCGCTGTACCCCTGTAACTTCGCCTCCATTTCGCCGAACGTACAAAGCGATAGCCCAGGTCGAGCGTACCAGCGATGTAGCGCAGAATGTGCTTCACAACGGCATAGTGGTTGTCACGCGGGGACTCCATAAAGCGGCTGACATAGCCGACGGCGTAGGCAATTCCCGGCCGCGTGTGCACCAGGTACCGGAGATTACCGAAGATGCTCCGATACTTGGTGACATCCACCAGCGGTTTGTTACTCTGCTTACTAAGCTTCAATCGCGCTTCCATGGGCACGCACGTCGGATTGCACCCTGACATGCCTACGTTCTCCAGAATTTTATGTGCATACGCAGACTAGCTGATTGTGATCCCCTCTTGTTGATGCACTTCGATGCCGAGGTAGTAGCTGAGGAGTCCGAGATCACTTATACGAAAGAGTGAGCTCATCTCCCCCTTGAACTTGGCGATCTCCCCATTGCTGGCGCCCGTGATGATGAGGTCGTCGACGTAGATGCCGACCACGAGACGCGCCGCGCCAGTGCTGCGAGTGTACGCTGCTTGTTCGGAGGAGCTCCGTGTGAACCCCAGATCGAGGAGGCTCGCATCCAGCTTCGCGTTCCAAGCCCAAGGTGCTTGATGGAGACCATATAGCGCCTTCCTCAACCGGAGTACCTGGTTTGGGTGTTCGGCGTTGATGAAGCCGGGAGGTTGCGCCACATACACCTCCTCCTCTAGACGGGAAGGTCGACTAGTTCCCATGTGTGATTGTCTTCAATCGAGCCCATCTCTTCGAGCATAGCCTTGCGCCAGTTCACATCGTGTTCCGCCTCAGCGAAACTACTTGGTTCCTCAGCAGCGAGGAGGTAGTGCTCTTCCAATTCAAGCTCCACCGGCTCAGAGGTGGCATTGATGTTGGCGATGCTGCGGTAACGCCGTGGAGCGCCGAAATCGTCATCGAGGTTCGGGTCCGCCGTGGGGGGCGACACGAATTCCACCTATGGACTCAGCGGCTTGGAGGGAGGCGCTGCTGATTCTGGCGGCAACACACCGGAAGGCGGTGGGCTTGGTGAAGCAGTGTTGGTGTCGACGGGCTGCACCTCATAAGGGACCGTGAATGAATCAATCGATGCGTCCGTACCTGACTCATGCTGCCCCCAGTTCCACTTCCTCATTTCGTCGAACACCACGTCGCGTGTGACCCACACGCGCTTGGCGGCAGGGTCGTAGACGCGGTAGGCCTTGCTACCGGGCTCGTAGCCGAGGAACACCATGGCCTTGCTACGATCTTCCAACTTCTTTAGGTGCGGCTTCATCACCTTTACATGCGCCACACACCCGAACGTGCGGAGATGATGCACGGCAGGTGTTCTACCATGCCACACCTCGTATGGAGTCTTGTCGGGGACGCTCTTCGTGGGCGATCGGTTGAGGATGTAGACCGCCGTCGTCACTGCTTCCCCCTAGAATTCACCAGGCATGTCCTTTGCCTTCATCATGCACCGCGCCATAGCCACCACCGTCTGGTTGCGGCATTCCACGACGCCGTTTTGTTGCGGTGAGTAGGGCGCGGTGAGGTGGCGCCCGATCCTCTGCTCGGCGCAGTACAGGCCAAACTCCACGGAGGTGAATTCACCGCCGCGATCAGTCCTTAGCACGCGCAGTTTGCAGCCAGTCTCCACCTCTACCCCAGCCTTGAAGTGTTTGATCGCTGCCGGCGCCTCGCTTTTGCTGGCCAGCAGGATCAGCCACATGTACCTGGAGAGGTCATCAATGAGAAGGAGGAAATACTTCTTGCCACCGTGTGTCGCTGGAGAGATCGGCCCGCAGAGGTCGCCACGAACAAGGTCGAGGCGTCCCTCCACACGATACTTGGCTTCCTGTGAGAAAGATGCTCGATGTTGCTTCCCCACCAGGCAGCCATCGCAGATTTGATCGACGTGGTCGATCACAGGGAGCCCACGCACCATGTTACTGCGGCCGAGCTTGCGCAAAGACTCTAGATTGAGGTGGCCAAACCTGGCATGCCACAACCAGGCTTCATCTCCGCTCTTGAGCGCGAGGCAAACCGGCTGTGCAATGTTGACATTGAGCACATGAAACCGGGTTGCGTCACGCCAGGCGTGCCAGCAGCCGGTGCACTGGGTCCCGAAGGGTTAGCACTCCGTTCTCGATCCCGATCTTGCAGCCGGACTCATCAAGCTGGCCAAGGCTGATGATGTTCGAGCATAGGCGAGGGATGTAGTAGACTCCGGTGAGAGCTCGGTGTTCGCCGGTCTTGCATGAGAGGAGCGCGGTGCCGCGCCCCTCAATCCGCACTCCGGAGCCATCGCCGAATTTGACGGAGCCACGGATGTTGGTGTCGAGCTCGGTGAAGGCTTCGCGTGACCCGTCATGTGGTTTGACGCCGCCGTGTCGAGAATCCAGGCAGGGTCGATTGGGTCGCCGGGGTCACCGAGCGTCACCATCGCGTGCTGCTTGTTCAAAAACACCTCGCTCCCGTTGGTTAACACTTCGGCGCTGGTGGTGAAGGCATGGGCTTGGGCCAACAAAAGTGCGGCTTCATTTCTGTCGGGCTGTACCTCTTCTACCTGCAACAAATTTGCTTGTGCCAAGTTTTCCCTGTCGTGCTTGGCTTTGCGACAGTCTTTGGCCTAGTGGCCCAGTTTGCCACAGTAGCGGCACTGGTCTTTTTTGACGTCACGGCCCGTAGCCTGGGGCAGCCCAGCCTTGGCGCCACGACCGTCGCCTGCGCACGTGTTCCCGTGGCCGCGGCTGCGCTGCCGCCCGCGTTGAGCGGAGCCACCGCTCCCGCTCGTTCCGTTGCTGTTGGCCATTGAACTTTGCCCGGTGCGCTTCTTGGTGCGCGCCACCCACTCCTCTGTGAGGAGCAGGCCACCAGATTCCTCGTTGTCGGAGTCGTACCAGTCCTCGACGGCCAGTAGCCGGCCGGAGAGATCCTCGACTGTCAAGGTGTTCAAATCAACCAATGTCTCAATCGAGACAGCGATCTGGCGGTACCTCTTAGGGACGACGCGCAGGAACTTGCGAACCATCTTCTCCTCTGGGATCACGTCGCCAAGGAGGCTGAGATCGCTCACCAGCCCCTGCATCCGGAGCTCGAAGTCTTCGATTGATTCGCCATCTTTGAATCTTAGTGCCTCGAACTCTTGTCGCAGCTTCTGGGCCTTCGCCTCGCGAACGCGATTGGCCCCCAAACGCTTGGTCTGGAGGGCGTCCCAGGCCTCCTTCGCGGTATCCTTGCTGGCGATCGACCGGAACATCTCCGGTGGCACAACGCGGAGGATGGCGGAGAGGGCCTAGCGGTCGGTGCGGTATGAGGCGTTGCCGGTTGACACAGCGTCCCACAGGCCTTGCGCCTGCAGGTTCACTCACATCAACACCGCGCAATCGGTATAATTTGTGCGCGTGAGCATGGGGTAGGTCACTGGACCACCGGCTTCCCTGATCACCTCCCGGACAATGACCTCGCGGCCATCGGCATCACGGTGCCGCGGTCGACGCGGGGACGTGGAGGGTGATCGAGCACGGCCGCGCCTAGGAGGAGTTCGTGACGCGCCGTGCGTAGGAGCTGACATTGCGCTCTGATACCAATTGTCAACAACGCCCCGGCGAACTCACTCGCAAATCACGCGATCGCTCACAAAATCAATCACTTGGAATTGAAAAGAAACAAGTATGTTGGTGCTGCAACTCACACCTTTTTCTGATGCTTTACTCAACTATTTATAGGGATTACAACTTAACAAACTGAAGAAATGGAAAGACAAGAAACTGCTATGCATGCCATCAAACAACGTAATGAAGCATACGTTCCCAGCGTTAACTCCTCAGGAAACTGAAATCTTAACTATGGAAACTGAAAAGCTATGGCTGGGTGATAACTGAAGACTGAATCATGAAAATAAAAACTATAGGTAACTGAAAACTTAACTCAGCTAATCATGGATTTCTTTAAGCGCAGGATTACTTCATCTAATCCAATATTTGAGGGCAAACACTTCTGGCGTGGTCACGACGAGCAGGTCTTGCACTTTGCGGGATTCCCAGCATGGTTGCTCGCCTCTGTTGTGTGCAACGTGCTGCGTGGATGTGAAGGGACAATGCAGGGGCATGATGACCAGGAGCAGGCAACAAAGTTGATTGTGGAGGAGAGGGGATGGGGCGTAGGGAGGAGTGAGAAGGCAGGGCACATGGTTCAAGGTGGTGCATGGTGCGATGGGTAGAGCTGGGAAGGAGACGGGAGAGAGGAGGCTTGCGAGTGGGGCTAGGGCCCACGCAGTAGTGAGAGGGAGTGAGTGGTGTGAGAGAAGGTGTAGTTGGCCAGAATACACATTCACATGGGAGAGGCGGCAAATGGAAGATGGGTTCGGGAGAAAGGAATTATCAATTGATTTTCCTTTTTGATTTAAATTCATAATTCAAATTTGAGTTTATAAATTTAGCAAAAGGACTAAAAAATTAAAATTTTTTGGGGAAGCTCCTGACACAGAGCAGAACCTTGTGAAAATTTTTGAGGACTTCATCTTTCCTAGATCTTCTTGAAAATTCCTAAAAGTGCACTATTTTAATTAAAAAAATCACTATTTTGATTTGATGAATTTGAGAAAAATGCTTAAACATGTTCAAACTTTATTTTGATCCATATAAATCTATTTTTGAGTTTTTAACATAGTTTTTACTGTAATTTCACTTATGCCTCTTTGTGGATCATCTCTTTCAAATTCAATTTTTAATTCATTTTGAATTTTACCCATTGAACATTCCTTTCCAAATATTTTTCCAAGCAAACTTCAATAAAAAATCAAGGAAATAATGATGCAAGCAAAAAGTTTTTAAATTCTTCTCAATTTTGGACTTCCTAGAAATTGGGATGTTACATCATGTTACCAATTTTTGTTTCAATTAATTTTTTCCTACCTTGACCACACGGGATGACGAAAATACCCTCGAGCCAGTTTGGCATATACATGGACCGACCCAACCATATCAAAGTTCATCCACTGTCACACACTACTACAAGGCAAATACTGGACGTCTCATCACAGACGGTTGACCAAAACTATCAGTATTAAATACAATCATAGACAGTTTTGGTTTAGAGATCGTCTGTGTTACTGTCAGCGCTAAAAACCGTCTGTGAAGAGGTAATATTATAGACTGTTCATGTTGAACACCATATGTGAAGTATCATAAATGATTCTTAATAAGAACTATCTGTGATATTACTACATGTCACAGATAGTTTTTTCTTAAAATCGTTTGTGATACTTCACAAACGGTTAGCATTAAGAACTGTCTTTGATAACTAAGTCATCACAGATGGTTTTTTCTTAAAATTGTCTGTGATAATTTCACTTATTAATTGCAAACCCGACCCTCACAGATCTGTCTTAAATTCTAGATCTATTTTCACAGGTTGTTGCTTTGCGAATGTGGGGCTTTGAGGCCATTTGGTGAAAGGAGACCGCGGATTTGGAAAGAGTGATTGTAGATCTATTTGTTCTTGACTATCAATCTATGGTTAGTAATTTGTTCCTAATTTCATTATAATTTAGATCTAGCTTGAAAAAAAAGAATTGAAGATGGTTTAGATCTAGCTGGATGTAAAGAGAAGATTATTTACATGTAGCATGGTTTAGGGTTTAGCCAATTCATAGTCTATTTCTACTTAATTTAATTTAATTAATTATTCTTGCTACATATAACTACTTTAGATCATATATAGCTAGTATATATACTAATTAATTAATTCAATAATTAACACTAAATTGTTATATGCGTAGCGTAGAACCAAAGTTGGTTGTACGTTGAGAACCGTGCGAGTGAAGAGTACATTAATGGCGTATCTGCTTTTACAACGGTTGCTAAGAAGGATATGTTGAATAAGGGGGTGGAATATATGTACTATCCATGCATTGGACTACGAAAATCTAAAGATGGCTAAAAACTGAGCACGATCAAAGCACACATGATTCAAAGGGGTTTCAAAAAGGGGTATGCATGTTGGACTAGTCATGGTGAAGAGCAGATTACACAGAAAGGTAGTAATATTAACATTGCTGATGAAGTCAACAATATGCACTGGATGATGTCGATTGTAGTTCCAATTCGAATATGCTGCATGATGATAAGCTGAATCAGATGCTTCGTGAAGCAAAAGGAAACTGTGATGAGAGAGAGTATGCTAAATTATAAGGTTTGATGGAGGACTCGGAGAAACATTTGTTTACATGCTTCAGGTCAAAGTACACAAAGTTGTCAGCCGTGCTTGAATTGCTAAAATTGAAGGCAACCAACAGTTGGTCTCACAAGAGTTGCACAACGCTGTTAGGTCTCTAAGCGGACATGCTTCTAGAGGAAAATGAATTGCCCAAAACCACCTATAAAGCCAAGAATGTTTTTTGACCATTGTGAATAGAAATAGAAAGTATACTTGCATGTCTGAACAACTATATCCTTTACCGTAAAGAGTATGCAAACATGCATGTATGTTCGATGTACAACGCATCCCGATACAAGCATAAGAATCAATCAGATTACGACGAGGGAATAGAGATGAAGAAAGGATCTCCTGCTAAGATGGCATGATATCTTCCTGTAATTCCCCGTTTGAAATGATTTTTTGCGAACCCAAAGGAGGCAAAACGGCTACATTGGCACTCTGAGTAGTGTAAGAAGGATGGAATGCTAAAACACCTTACTGATTCTGCCTAGTGAAGAAACATCGATAGGAGGTTTGTAGACTTTGGTGCAGAAGAAGGAATATAAGGTTTGGATTGAGTACAGATGAAATGAATCCTGTTGGTAACTGTTGTGGCTACAGGCCAAACAGAAAGAGAGATGGTAGTGGAGAGTAGGTGAACAATGCCCTCTTAGGGTTCTTGCCTTCAGGATTCCATACATATATATGGTTACATAAGGAGCACTTTACAATTATACCCTTACATCCGAATCCCCTCCATAGGGGTATATAGGTCATTGTACATATCCCATCTTGGGCCTTACTATGTCCTAGCAGACCGATTGGGCTTAGGTGGGGGCCACCCCTACAACAGCAACATGTGCAGTCGACATAGCACATGGCCTATGAATCTTTATGTCTACAACCTTCCTCCTTGGTTGTGTATGAAACAGAAGTATATTTTGCTATCGATACTTATCCCAGGGGCAAAGCAACCTAGGAATGATATTGATGTGTACCCAATACCATTGGTAGAAGATCTAAAAATACTGTGGATCGAAGGGTTACATATATGGGATACGTACAAACGAGAGAATTTTACTTTACGCTCCTTGTTGTTCTGCACCATAAATGATTGTCCTACCCTTGCTAACTTGTTCGACCAGAGTACAAAAAGGGCTAAGACCTGTACTCACTGCTTAGATGATACTGAGCGTGTATGGATGAAGCACTCGTGCAAAACCGTCTACATACATCACCGTAGGTTCCTTTAAAGGGCTTACCCATACCGCATGATAAAGAAACAATTTGATGGAGAGAAGGAAGACAGTTCAGCTCCAAGGCATTTAAGCAGAAAAGAGGTCTATGATATGGTTAAGGATTTAGATGTTGTGCTTGAAAAAGGACATAAATCAAGGACTCGAGAGAAGAATATCTAGAAGAAGAGATCAATATTTTGGGACTTACCTTATTGGGAGTAACTGAGAGACCATGTGGAGGTGCTCCCATGTTTGTGGTGAGTAATTGACACGTGTTCTGGAATGTTTGAGTTTGGTTTGGTCGGTTCGCGCCAAGTCGGCGTATGGCGCAGTTTGGTTCAGTTGGACCTAGTCGAACGCGGTCGGGTGTGCTTAGGACGCTTGTTCTTATTTTTGATCGGTCGTTTGGGTATTTCATGCATGAGTATGTTTCTTTGTGGCTATTATTGATTATGCTATTTCATGCGGTGCTATGTGACGGTTTGCCTATCTGTGTGGTTGCAGGACTTCGGAGCTAGGTCGTGGTGAGACGTGGGAGGACCGGAACTAGGCACAGGAGGTGTTGAGGTCCAGACGGTCGGAGACGTCGAGGATGATCGAGGCTGAGGTGGTTGCGGCGGGAGGCGAGGCCGGGCTAGAGCTACCGGAGGTGGACACGACAGGCAGCGGCGAGGTGGATCGAGACTAGGCTCAGGGAGGAGTCGGAGGTCCAGACGGTCGGATGCCAGGTGCAGTCGTGTGCAGCGGAGCAGACCGGGACTAGACTCAGGGAGGAGTCGAGGTTCAGACGGTCAGATACCGGTTGCGGTCGTGCGTGATCAACAAGGAAAGAGGAAACTTCCAGGAAGGTGCAGCAGAGGCATTTCAGTAAAATGCGCAAAGCTGCACAAGTGGAAGTAGTTTTGTTCGGGGTTTAGCGGGCATAACGGATTGAAGACCCGTTAGTCAAAGCCTATATAAGGAGGGGATGTCTCCTTGTGGCGATGGGCATTCCATGTAGTCTATGCATCTTTAGGGTTTTTTGAGTGGGCTTTTACTTTGCCTTTTCTTCTTTCTGTTGGAGGAGCAGTTGAAGAAAGCAGGGGTGGTCTCTCACCTTTGTCTGTATGAGCAGAAGGTGGTTGAGCCACTGTCCCCCTTGAGTTAGTGCCCATTGTTTTTCTTGATTTTCCTTTGCGTAGGTTTTCTAAAATGTGAAATGGAGCCATGAGATTGATGTAGAACAATCCCCTGTAATCATTCTCTATCTCAATATGAGAAATCCTGAGCTCGAAATAATTTGGTTTCCTGTTTTCCTTTTCTTTGATTGTGCTTCAGTTTTCCATTCTTCTCTGTTCTCGGTTTCTTTCTTGGCTCGTTTGATAATCTTGATCAAGAAGCTGCTAATTGATTTCTCTCAAAACTGGGAATTGTTCTTCAAAGCCCCTTGGCTAGCAATTTCCCAAGAGAAAAGAATTCAATCACTGTTTTCTTCTTGATTGTCAATCGGCTGCAATTCTTCTGTTTTTCAATAAACTAGGGTTTGATGTTTTCTTGTTATCTCTTCAAAAGATTGTGCCCAGGATTGAGCGTTCAATTCATGAGATCATTGCATAGGTAAAATCAAAAGGTCATGGAGAAAAGATTCAAGAATCTCAAGAATTCGATTTTTCCTCATCTTGCTGTCTGTTTTCAGCAAAATCAGGATTTTCAATTAGGATTGGATCTTTGTTTGCATCCTCCTCTCTTTGTGATCAATTTGATGTTTAGTTTAAAGTTCAGTTCGCAGGACTTGAAAAGAGGAATCAATCTCTCAGAAATTCTTGTGTTTCGGCAGTCTGGAGTAATCTCAGGATTTCAGTTTTTCGGCAGTGTGTGCAGCGATCAGTTTTTCAGTCTGCAGTCGGCAACTGCTGCAGTTCCTTCTGCTGCCTTAGATGCATTACCGTCTACAGCATGGTAGCAATTATAGTGCAGCTGCAGCATTTGTTGCCACTCGGCCTGCATCTGTTTTCAGATTTTTTCCGAAGCAATGCAGTATTCACTCCAGACCTTCAGTTTGCCTTCTCCTTGTAATATCAGCTTTTTCAGTCTGCCTTCAGTTTACTTCTTCTGCTATCTACATCTACAATGAACTTCAGTTCAGTTCGGTTTGTGTCTGTTTCAGAAATCAGCCTCATCTTTCGGTTCTTTTTCTGTAAGGAAGTTTAGTCTCTTAACTGCTTTGTTCTGCAGTTTCAGGCAAGCAAAAGTATTCACTATTTATGTCCATTTTCAATTGCTATGCCGATTGTTGTCTTCCAATCCTTTTGTTTAATCTCGGTTTGGGTTTTGAGAACTTTGTTCCTTTCAGTGTCTTTTTGAGTGTTCTTGATTTCTTGAACTGAAGTTATTCTAGCGATGACTTTCTTGATCTGGATAGGAAGTTTGTCTCTTCAAAAGATTTATGACCCACAAGCAGTTTTGGTCTTTGGCCTATTCTTCCTTTTTCTTTCGGCAGTGAAGAAACCTTCTTTCAGTCAGTAGCCCTTGGCTGTTTTCGCCTCTTCCTGTCTACTACTCCATCTTGTCCAGCAGCTCAAGGGAAGATAGATCACTTGTGAACATGCAGAATTTCCATTCGGCTGCAGCATAAAAGGGCATTCGGCCAGCACTAGTTTCTTTGTCTTTTCATTGCTGCTATTAAACCGTTTTTGCTTTTTTTTGTTCGGCTCAATTTTTGGCTCCTGCAGTCTTGCTGCAGTTTGCAGTCTATTTTCAGCAGCTGCTTTTAGTTTGCTTTGCCTCCTTCTCTGCAGATTTGTGATTTCAGTTTCTGATTCGGCTGCTGCTCTAGTTTTTATTCCCTTCTCTGTTCACGGCAGTAGTAAGAGTAATCACTGTGCAGTTTGATTTTCGGTCAGAAGTTCAGTCCCTGAAGTTTTCGGCCAGCTAGCAGATTTCTTCAGTCTTTCTTGAATTAGTCACTGCACTCCGGTCACTGCAGTTGGCTTAAGCTTGTAGTCTGCAGCCTAGTCTTCTAGGTTTATTTTCTCTTCAGTTTTTGCATTGTCGGCAGCAGCCCTTTTGTTAGTTTTTGGTGAAGCCATATTTTGCTGCAAGCAGTGTCTTCATTTTTGTTGGCCTTCTCAATTTGGTGTAGCTTCCAATCTTGTATTGCTTCTTCTGAGAAGTGTTTATAAAGTCTGAATTTTGCTCCTACAGTTAGCTCTTTAGGTTGTCATGTATTTTCAGCTTTTGGTCAAATCTCTCTTATAGCTTTTGTGTTCCTTGGTTCATTCTCGCTTGTGATCTCTTCAGTTCCAGTGAGCATGAACTTTCTTTATCATAGCTTCTATAGCTATCGGAGGAGAAGTTTGCGAATTCTCATGGGCGATTTATAAAGGCACCATTCACCCTCCTCTGTTGCCATTTCCGATTCTACAGTAACTAGAAATTTGCCACTGTATCGATATCATGCATGTAGAGAAGAATGTATGTGACAGCTTGATTGATGTCTTACCGAACATTCATGAGAAATCAAAGGATGGTATCAACGCACAGCTTGACTTGGTTGATATGGACATTAGAACTGAGTTAGCACTGACAAAGATAGATAAAGGATGATGTACCTTCCTCCAGCTTATTACACTCTGTCCAAGGTCGAGAGAACTGAACTGTACTAATGCTTGCATGGTGTGAAAGTTCCATCCAGTTACTCCGCCAACATGAAGAAACTTGTTTCGATGGAAGATTTGAAGTTAATTGGTATGAAGTCTCATGATTATCATGTGCTAATGATACAGATGCTCCCTGTTATTATTAGAAGTATTTTACCGATCAAGTTCTGAGAGACAATCATGCGGTTGTGTTTTTTTTAACACAGTTGCTCAAAAGGTCATAGATTCCAAAGGACTAGGTGCTCTACAGGATTAGGTGATGATGACTTTCTATCATCTTGAGATGTATTTCCCCACCGTTGTTTTTTGATATCATGGTACATCTCATTGTTCACATTGTGTGAGAGATAAAGATGTGTGGCTAGTGTTCCTACATTGCATGTATCCGTTCGATTGGTTCATGGGAATTCTCAAGTCCTATGTATAGAATTGGTCTCGGCTGAAGGGTAGTATCATCCAAGGTTATGCAACTAAAGAGGTCATTAAATTTTGCATCGATTACATGGCTCAGGTCGAACTGATAGGTATACTTAATCTCACCATGAGGGGAGACTCGAAGGTATCGGGACCATCGAAAGGAAAGCAATTACTCCAGATATGGATGCTGTCAAACCATATGGATGGTCGTGAGTGATGATAAATAATTGACATTTGGTTTGCATTGCATTTTGTGTTTGGGAAAGTTTCGGTCGATTGCAATCGATAGTTTCAGTCGATTGCATTTGGGAGTGGTTTTGATTAGCGTTCGAGTTGTTCAGACCAGTCTGAGATTAGCATTCGAGTAGTTCAGACCAGTCCGAGCCTTTTCAAGTAGTTTCAGACTAGTCTGAGTCCTTTTGCACCACTCCGAGTGGTTTGCAGTTGGGTCCAAGAAGTTTCGATCGGGTATGAGTAGAATCGAACGACATTCAAGTAACTTTGGCATATCGGATGACATTTGAGTTGTATCAGGGCACCGAATGGCGTTCAAGTGAAAACGAAGCATCGAATGGCATTTGAGTGGAACTAGAGCATTGAACGGTTTTCAAATAGCAATGGAGGATCGGACGGTGTTCGAGTGCCATTAGAGGATCGGATGGCATTCGAGTGGTGTGATTGAAGGTTCAGAGCTCGAACCAGTCTTAGCTATCATGAACCGGTCTTATGTATAACAACCCGGTCTTAGCTCTTTCATGGACGTAGCTACAATACCTTTTGATGGTCATAGCTACAGTGCTTTTCACGGCCATAGCAATAGTAACCGATCGATAGTCGTGGACTTTACTGATTGGTGCTCGATAGTCGAAGACTTAGCGGTAGATAGTCGTAGACTTTGTGGTTTGGTCGTAGACCTTGCGGTCAATAGTCATAGACTTTGTGATCGATAGTCTTAGACTTTGTGATCGATAGTCATAGACTTTACTAGTCGGTAGTCTTAGACTTTGTGATCGGTAGTCATATACTTCGTGGTAGGAAGTCTACGACTTTTGCGATCGGTTGCCGTAGGCTTCATGGTTGGTACTTGTAGACTTCACTATCTATTCGAGTGCTTCATTTCATGTAATCTTCAAGTACATCAAGTACTCGTGTTAGGTTAGCGGAGGTGAATAGTACTCAAAAGAGCATTGTAGCAGATCCTGGTGGTCGGAAGGAGTTGGTACTTGGTAATTGGAAGGACTTGGTACTCTAGTCAGAAGGGCTCGGTACTCGTAGTCGAAAGGGCTCGGTACTCGATGATCAATGATCGATAGTCATGGACTTTGCGGTCAGTACTCGGTGGTCAGTGATCAGTGGTCATAGGCATTGCGATTGGTAGTTGTAGACTTATGGTCTATCATCGGTACTCGTAGGCTTCGAGTACGTGTTGGATCAATGGTCTGATCGATTGTGCTTGGTGGTTAGACTGGTCGTGCTAAGTGGTCAGAAGGTGAGTTCTGGATAGCATTGGAGATCGTGGTCATGGACAACCCGGTTGGTATTCGTGGATGGTTTGGTTCTTGTCTATGGATAGATGAGGGTGAGTTACGTGTGTGTATGTTGATGTCAGTCAAGTTGGGAAGAACTTATGCTAGGAGAAAGTTTCTTTGGTCTTTGCATGTGCAAATTGGCGTGGAGGTGATCATGGTCGGTGATGGAGAGGACCAAGATTAGGATGGGGAGAACTGATGTCCAGGTGATCGAGGATGTCACGCGAGGTGGTCAAGCTCACGTTGGAGCGAATGAAGATCAAAGGTGGTGATGCATGGAGAAGATATGAGAGGTGCGGTCCTAGAGGCTTCAACACATGAGGATGATGTGTGGAGAAGATATGGGAGGTGCGTTCCTAGAGGCTTCAACACGTGGTGATGGTGTGTAATGAAGATACAGGAGGTGCTGTCCTGGAGGCTTCATCACGTGGTAAAATTGGAAACATTATGGAAGGAGTCCGTAACGAGAAATATTTAGAGATTGGCAAAACCCTTGTTGGGAAGGGTTTCGGGTCCCTTGATTTTTGGAAGAGATAAGAGTTTTGTGTTCATAGTTGAGGTGGATACGGTTTGGACGTTAGCCTATAAAAGCAAGGATAGGCTAAGGGTTAACATGTGAGTTTTCAGAGGGCTTTCGTTGAGAAGGTTTTTAGGGGTACTTGTGAGGGCACTTTGTAAATCTACAAAATTTTAGCAATAAAGATAGTCTTAAATCAATCTGGTTCTTGATTTCCTTGAAGTGTGCTAGTGACTGCCAGTGGTTTGGGTTATACAATAATGAGCAAAGCAATCGAGCGAAGCGGTCAAATAGATCAGTCGATCGAGTGGGCGGTTGAGTATAACGGTTGATTAAGCATTCGTACGCTACGCTTTTGATTAGGTGGTTGATCACCAAGTGGTTGAAAGCATCATTGATCATCAACGGACTCCAAAAAGCGGCAACAATCATTCACCTTCCTCTGATTGCAGTAGTCGATCCTACAAGTGGTATCAGAGCAGGTAGCGATGGAATCAGAGTGGTATGTGAATTGTCCCCCCATGTTAGATGATACTGATTTTGCTTTTTGTAAGTGTGGCATGCAAGCTTACATTGAGGCTCAAGGTAATGATGTCTACAAAAAAGTTTCTCAACCTTATGTTGTTCCTACTGATGTTACAACCTAAAATAAAACAAATGTTAATTTGAATGCTCGTGTTCGTAACTTGCTTTTTCAAGAGATTTCTCACAACGAATTTGATTGGGTAGCTCATATTGCTTCTGCTCATTTAATCTAGAAAACTCTTTGCAATTATCATGAAGGAACGACTAAGATTAAGAAAGTGCATAAAAATCTTTATCAAAAAGAGTACTCAGATTTTGCTATGAAACTTGGTGAATCTATTGATGTTCTTTTTGCTCGTTTTGAGAAGATTTTGAGTAACTTGCGCAGAGTTAGTGTTATACCTACTGATGTTGATAATACAACTAAAATTTTGAGGTCTTTAGGTTCAGAATGGTTGATGGTCGTTACAACTATTAATCAAATCGTCGATCTAGATACTCTTACCATGGATGATCTATACTCTAGATTGAAAACCTAGGAGATGGAATATTTGCCATCTGAGACTAAAAATCTTTATTTTTAGCACTTGTGATTAACCCCATGTAGGGTGCTTCGATGCGTGCTTTGTCTTGTGTTTACTTGTCTGCTTTGTCCTCTTTTTCAGAAGATCAGTTTGAGCAACTCCCTGAAGAGGACTTGGTCTTAATCTCCTCACAGGCATATAAGGCTCTCGACAATCTGAGGATGAGGAAGTGAGGAGGCACTTCAGGTTCGATCAGATGCTATGAGTATGGCGAGCCAGGCCACATTAAGATTGACTATCCCAAGCTCAAGGGGAAGGTAATCGAGGAATACAAGAACTATCATTATCGGCCATCCAAGAATAACAACTCCAAGTGGAAATTTCCATTGCAAGGTTGCTGAAAAGATCATATCGATTATTGAGCGTCTTGATTTGAGTGATGAAGACTTTGAGAGTTGCGATGACGACATCAACGATGATGATGAGGCTAAAGGCAAAAAGAAGAACAACGACTTCACGAGTATGTACTTCATGGCAAGCAACAACAATGATGAAAACTACAGCGATCCTGATGAGGTAAGACCATCATATGATGAGCTTGAAGAAGATCTAGTTAAACTTGTGATTCAATTGAAAAAGACCAAAAAGAAATTGAAAGAAAATAATCTTGTTGTTGAAAATCTTAATTCAGAAATTTCTAGGCTAAGAGTTTTGATTCCAGATGATGATTCATGTTTTTCATGCACTAATTTGTTAATTGAGGTTGATAATGTTAGATCTATTCATACAAGTTACATGCATAAATTTGATAAATTAAAATTGGCACATGAGTCTTGTGATGAAAAGTTAAAACTTGCAAATGATGAAATTGAAAAGCTCAAGTCCAGTTCTTCTACATGTTTGAGTCAAGTATTTCAAAAGCTCAATCTAAAGCTTGTTCTAGATGTGAATTGCTTGAATCTAGACTTAATTCATCTAAGAAATCAATTCACCAGATGCTCTATCATAAAATAGTTTCCTGCTCTAACTATCCTAAGCTTAACATAGAAATAGAAGCTTTGACTAGACAACTTAACAATTTTGCTGAAAACAAAAGATTGGCTTGGTCTAGTGCTTGTAAGAATTTATTAAATGAACCTGGTAAATGCACAACTTATCATACTTTGGCTAAAGAAAATGAGTATCTTAAGAACACTTTGGAGAGATTTTCTTTTGGCAAGAAAAATTAAACATGATTCTAGATCAATCAAAAACAAGTGTGAAAAAACTTGCTTCAGGGTTTAGTTTTGCTGAGCATGATAAGAATAATCCTCCTAAGGTTGTCAAGCTTCTTGAACAATGAAAGATTGAAGTAAACTCTGAGCCAAAACCAATTGTGTTTAAATCTATTGGTATAGCAAAAGATATCTCTACCAAAGAGGGTGTTGTAAAGTCAACATATACAACTTCTCATCAAGTCAAGTATCAATACTCTCATTGTGGTAGAGATGGTCATGTGGTTCAATTTTCTTTCAAAAAGCTAAGAAAGAAAAGAGAGACAAGTTAAGAAAGCATTCTCAAGTGGAGACTGTGCGAGCTTTAAAAGCAAATAGTTGGACCCATCGCTGCAGCTTTAAAAGCAGGTGGGATGACATTTTTGTAATCCTATCTTGTACATCTTTCAATGCGTTGCAACATGCATATGGTTTCGAATGAGAACTGCACTCTGATGTCAGCTTTGAAGCTTGGACTGGATCTTGGGGTCTTCGCTTGCCCTCAGTGAAAGAGAGGTCCATTTTGTGCCCTAACCTCTCTATATATACTTCAGAAATAAGAACCATCCTCCACGGCCTTGGCGTCTCAAGGAGCATTCTGGTGTATCTAAAATACATGATACAAGATGAATGACAACCTAGTATATGCAACAGGAAGTAAAATATGTTAGATATATGCTTTACCTTCACTCTCCAATGAAACAAGCTCATCAAATTGTCTAGCAGACTCACTAATTCCGTTAGCAATATTGATAGCTGAATTGCCCTCAGTAACATCATTGCTCACTTGAGAAATCTGAAGAGCCATAGGTGAGTTGCTTCCTGAACTTCGTACGAATTCTTGTGGATCTCTACCTTGACTCCTTCCTCCAGGCAGACGTGCAACAAACGATGGCGATTCTCTACTTCGACTCCTTTGATCAACCACATGTGCATCATCCGATGGATTCGGTCTGTATCTTATTAATCTGAAGCTACATTCAGTTTTTGAGGAGCTTCTTGCTTGCTTTTGAGGTCTTGCACCTGGTGCCATTTTAGAAGCCTTCAAGGCCTATGTATAATATATGAAAAATAATATCAAGTCAACCAAGGCAATCTGGCCTGTAGTGTCCAGCTGAGTATATGCGATTGAATTCAAGAATTAGTCAAACAGTATATGACATTGGACAACATATGAAATTGGAAAGGTGTCTAGAAGTTTCAACGTGGGAATTGCAGATTGAAAGGTCGCATTTTCAATGGAAAACTCAATTGTATACCCTATTGAACATTGTCTGTGTTAGCATCCCTTATAGAGCTTTGGAATAACAGGAAGCACAATATAATTCGCAGTGTTACAATAATATGAGTTTGCAAGTAATGCACTCCAAACGCATGTATCCAGGTGGGCAATGTAAAGAGAGATGTTTTGGGCGCAATCAAACCGATTGGCCAGACTGTATATATATTGACAATAGTTATGATGCCGGATTACAAGCAGTTTCCATCTACGGTTTGGTCAGCTATTGGAAACCGAATTGGTTACAACATCAAAACTGAATCTGTACAGATACGTTTACAAGAATGAGATAGAAACATATCAAGGATTCTATCTTTAGCTATACTTCTAATAGGCAACAGTACTGACAACCCAGCTAATACATAGTAAAACATCATTGCAATATTACAAGCTTTTATTTTACAGAACTACGATATCAGGGAGTACTTCGCCTCACTAACTGCATTTCATTCGCCTTCTGAAGCCATTCCGCGATTGAGCCCTGTAGACTGTCAGGTGCGTGTGCAACCCACAGATTGAGGAAGTCTGTGACCACCTGTATCCATCTCTCTAGCTTTGGGTTTTGGCGTCGCTGGATTACTGACCTCCTGTTCCCAACCTCTCCAATCTGCTTCGGTGGCATCTTCATCAAGCCTGTCTTCTCAACCTGAAGGTATGCAGTGCCATGTTTCGACTTCCAGATCATCTGATACGCTGTCGCTTCAGCCTTTTGGTAAAGGCAATCTATTGCCTTTGGCAGCATGACCTCGTCCAGTTGTTCTAGGCTAATATTTGTGTGCATGCCACTCTGCTCTTCGCCATTGATTACCTCGATCGCAGAACACTCAACAACAGGCATCCGGTCTTCTGAAGAGCCATGCGGTGAGAAGAGGAGCCCAAGTTTAAGATGTAGCAATTCTTTTAAACAACTCGTTTCTCCTTGGACGATTGTACTCCTGTGCATATTGTACTTTGATAGTGGGATGTGGCATTGCAAGGACACTTCAATAACTGGTTCTAGAGAAAAGTCTGATAATTTTAGTGTGCTTGCCTTGCTGCTACAAGACTTGGGCTCATGTTGCTTGCAGCAGTGTGGGTTTGGGCGAAACCACTGAGTCAAAGTGCTATGGATATTGTTCCAGTGTTCTTTGTCACTAGAGTCAACATATGGCACCCAGGTGAAGTCCTATGTTGGCAACACATGAGTTGTTTCCTAACGACTTGACCATGGAGTTGAAGTGAGGGGTGACCAGCTCTATGCACTTGATGGTGATTCCAACTATGTCCGTGCTTTCCAAAAGCCGTAGCATCAAACCTAGATACAAATTTTTATCTGGAGACTTGTCGTCTTCGTAAACGAAGAGAAGCCTGGCCTCCAGCCCACGCTCTTCGAAGCTAATTTGGGGGCGGACCGAAAACAGATTGTATTGGCTTCCACGGACAATTCTATACCGTAGCTCTTTGCCAGCTAGAAGGTGCCCAATGAGAGGATCGAAGAACATGTACTGCCGTGGCGTGCCGCCTAGCTCCACGAACCTCAGGAACTCACTGCCACTGTCTGCGAATCGCTCGAACCTTCGAACGACAGAGCTACTCGAGTTGCTTTTGTTATTGCGTTCCAAGAATGAGGAGACGAATGTCTTGGTGGCATGAGCTAGCCATCTAGGGAAGGAGTTCCTTACCTCCTGGTCCTTCTCGTCTTCCATGGCATGCTGCTTGTACTTGTGCAGCATCTCCTCACACTCTTTAGCTGCACGCTGTGAGATTTAATCTAAACAATAACTAAGTCCCTAGATCAAATCATGAACACCTTATAAACGAAATACGGAATCGTGAGTACATACCCGATCCAGAAGAGGAGGCCATGATGCGATGAAGGGGAAGTTGCGGCAGTGGAGGGGTTGGCCGGAGTCAGTGAAGAAGACGGTCGCAGTGGAGGCAGTCGATGGAGACGACGGAGTAGAGGTGGCCGGCAGTAGCGGTAGACGGCCTTCGTTCACCACAGCACCCAAGACGATCGGTTGGGTTTGTTAGAGTTCTTTTGGGCTTAGAACAACTGACGTACATAAGCCTGCCAAGACCCTAGACTATTTATATGGCGCTGGGTGACCAGGACCGAAAACCATGAGTTGGTTATGACGCTTCCGATCATGGCGCGAGTGGAGAAGAACTCCTCCCTGAAATCTCGGAGTTGGTTAGCCGAGATCAACCCAACATTCTCCCCTTTGATCGTAAGGCTAACATCATAAGCTCATCCTTTGACAAAACAGCACACCAAGGCAATGTGTTGTATAGTCAATAAAGTACCATACAACCTCAGTACCTATAGCGTACTATTTATATTTTAGAATGGTTATTCATTATTCTTAATGGGAGTTGGTTTGTTTTAGGTCCTTTTATCCAGAATCAGAGGCTCTCCAGTAAACCCATGCCGGCAACATGATCACGAAAAATACTGGGTGGTAAGCCTTTCGTAAGCGGATCTGCAAGCATTAACTTAGTACTAATATGCTTGATACTTATGGTTTGATCCTGGATTCTATCTTTCACAACATAATACTTAATGTCAATGTGTTTGGCAGCACCACTTGACTTGTTGTTATTTGCATAAAATACTGCGGGTTCATTATCGCGAGATAAAGTGAGTGGTTTAGAGATCTTGTCTACCACTCTAAGTCCCGGATAAAATTCTTAAGCCATACTGACACCCCAGTAGCCTCATAACATGCCACAAACTCAGCTTGCATCGTTGAAGATGCCGTAAGGGTTTGTTTGGAGCTTTTCCACGAGATAGCTCCTCTTGCGAGTGTGAAGATATAACCTGACGTGGATTTCTTAGTATCAACACATCCCGCAAAATCTGAATCTGAATAACCAATAACATCAAGGCTATCAGAAGACTTATTGTGAGCATGAAATGCTTAGTAGCTTGCATATAACGCAAAGCTTTCTTAACGGCTTTCGATGGTCCGTCTGGATTGGGCGATATCGACAAGCATCCCGGTTACAAAAACTAAATCAGGGCGTGTACATACTTGAGCATACATAATTCTTCCGACAGCTGAAGCATAAGGAACCGACTTCATCTGATCAGCTTCATATTGGTTCCTTAGACATTGAAATGTCCCAAATTTATCGCCCTTAACAATAGGAGCAGGCGAGCCAGAGCACTTATGCATATTGTATTTCTTCAGTACTCTGTCAACGTATGCCTTTTGAGATAAACCCAATATACCTTTGGACCTATCTCGGTGAATTTCAATGCCAAGAACATAAGAGGCATCACCGAGATCCTTCATATCAAAATTGGATGAAAGAAATCTTTTGGTCTCAAACAGCATGTCCTTATCGCTGCTAGCCAATAAGATATCATCCACATAAAGTACTAAAATGGTGAATTTACTCCCCTTGAACTTAACGTATATACAGTTATCAACTTCATTTTCTTTGAAGTCGAAACTTCTTATGATCTTATCAAATTTGAGGTACCACTGCCTCGATGCTTGTTTTAAGCCATAAATGGATTTCTTAAGTCGGCATCCCATGTGCTCCTTGCCTTCCACGACAAAACCTTCCGGTTGAGCCATGTAAACATTTTCTTGCAAGTCGCCATTAAGAAATGCCGTCTTAACATCCATCTGATGCAGCTCTAAATCATAATGAGCTACAAGTGCCATAACTATTCTGAATGAATCTTTAGTTGAGACCAGAGAAAAAGTATCATTATAGTCAATCCCTTCTCTTTGTGAAAAGCCTTTTGCTACAAGCCTTGCTTTGAACCTTTCGATATTTCCCTTAGAGTCATGTTTTGTTTTGTAGACCCATTTACAGCCTACTGTTTTGACTCCGTCAGAAATTTCTACTAAGTCCCATACATCATTAGTGCTCATAGATTTTAATTCATCCTCCATGGCTTCAAGCCAATTGGAAGAATGTTGACTCATTATCGCTTCTTTATAAGAGGTGGGATCATCTACCTTTCCTATATCATTAATATCCTCATTCATATAAACAACATAATCATTAGGAATGGCAGATCTTCTCTCCATTGTGATCTTCTAAGAGGTTCATTAATTATTTCAGGAGGCTGTTGAGGTTCTTCATTAGTTGTAACATTAGGAATTTCAGATACCTCAACAGTCGGTGCAACAACAGCATTTTCTACTAGAGGTGCGACCTCCTGAGGCACAGGAATAAAGATCTCTGGAATGAGCGTTGGAATGAGCGGTGCGGGAACATAAACCCGCTTTTCCTCAAGATCTATTTTCCTGGGCTCCAGGTCCTCGTTATTTTCTAAGAACACAGCGTGTCTTGTTTCTACAAACTTAGTTATCCTGTCAGGACAATAAAATCGATACCCTTTGGATCTTTCAGGGTATCCAATAAAATGGCAACTCACTGTCTTAGGGTCTAATTTCTTAATCTGTGGATTAAATAATTTAGCTTCAGCACGACAACCCCACACTCGTAAATATTTCATACTCGGTTTTCTCCTAGTCCATAATTCATAAGGTGTTTTAGGTACTGATTTACTGGGAACCCGATTAAGAAAATGTGCGGCTGTTTTTAGTGCTTCCATCCACAAACCAACAGGTAAACTAGAATGGCTAAGCAAGCTTCGTACCATGTCCATAAGTGTACGGTTGCGTCTTTCAGCTACGCCATTCTGCTGAGGTTCGCCCGGCATAGAATACTGGGCAACAATGCCATTTTCTTGAAGGAACTTAGCAAAAGGGCCAGGAATTTGCCCGTAAGGGGCATGCCTTCCATAATATTCTCCCCCTCGATCCGATCTAACCACTTTAATCTTTAGGTTGTGCTGATTTTCAACTTCAGCCTTAAATATTTTAAATTTATCAAGTGATTCAGATCGATCTTTAATGGGAAAAATATAGCCGTAACGGGAGAAATCATCAGTGAATGTAATGAATAAATCAAAACCATCCACTGATGTCACAGGAAAAGAACCGCAAATATCAGTATGTATTAATTCTAAAAGTCCTGTACTGCGAGTAGCTCCCTTCTTTATTTGTTTTACATATTTTCCTTTAATGCAATCAATGCGTTAGTGCGAGTCGAGAAATCTAAAGGGTGGAGAATGTCTTCTTTGATGAGACGTTCCATTCTCCCCCTCGAAATGTGGCCCAAACGACAGCGGTGCCACGGTTTGAAGAAGTCTCATCATTAATTTTATGTTTAGCATCATTCACATTCAATACGAAGATTCATTAAGGAAAGCATATAGAGCTTGTCTTGTCGAAAAGCAAGACCAACATTATTGGAATTATATTTAAGGATACATTTATTGTCTCCAAAAATACATTTAAAACCTTCATCGTCTAATAAAGAAACTGAAATTAAATTCCTTCTGATGGAAGGAACATAAATTACATTATTCAGACGAAGCAGGAAGCCGTTGTCTAAAGTTAATGAAACAGATCCGACTGATTTCACTTCGACTTCCTTTCCATCCGCGACTCTAAGACTTCGCTCCCCTTTCTTAGTGTTGTCGCGGTAAGGAATCGCTGTAAAGAATTGGTAACGTGCACAGTTGCACCTGAGTCAATCCACCAAGCATTAAGGGAGAAATCAGCATAAAGAGTTTCGTCAATAAAAGTGATTGTATCATTACCCCTTTTGGCAAGCCATTATAGAAAACATGCACAGTCTTTCTGAAAATGCCCTCGCTGTTTGCAGAAGTGGCATTCCCCCCCTTTAGATGTCGCAGCGGAAGCAACATGAGGCTTCGGTGCATTGTACACTCGAGGCCCCGATTTATCGGAGTTGAGGGAAAATGCAGCTTCTTCTTAGATTTGAAGTCCCCTTGGAACTTCCTTTTATGTGAGCCACCAACATTAAAGGCAAAATCTTTCTTTTCTATTCTTATTCTTTCTTCCTCCTGGATACACATGGCGATCAAATCGTTCATGCTCCACTTCTCTTTCTGAGTGTTGTAATTAATTTTAAAAGCGGTGTACTCAGAAGGAAGTGATGTCATAATGAAATGAACCAGAAAACCGTCAGAAATTGCCATGTCCATGCCCTTGAGTTTTTCTGCCATATCAGTCATCATCATGATATGCTCTCTTATCTTGCTGCACCCATCATATTTAGAGGTTAAGAGCCTCTGAATTATGGTACTGGCATAAACTTTAGTTGAACCTTTGAATTTCTCCTCAATTGAAGCCATGTAATCTTTAGCTTTTTCAGAATTGGGAATTGCTCCCCTAATCATGACTGAAATTGAGGTTTTCATAATCATAAGTGACAAGCGGTTAGATCGTTCCTATTTCTCAGTATTTTCATCATAAATCTTCTTTTTCTCAGCAAAATTTTCCTCACCCTCGGAGGGGGGAACGGGAGCGTCTACCCTTAAGGCATAATCAAGGTCCAGAACACCAAGGACGACATAAATTCTTTCTCTCCACGAGGTAAAATTGCTCCCCGTGAGCTGCTCAATATTATCAATGGTGGCAGCAACGTTCGAAGCATTAAGTCTTGAATTAAAAATACAGGGCAAAAATTAGAACCGTCATAATATATATATATATATATATATATATATATATATATATATATATATTGCATGTAATTAATCCTACGTTGGTCTGATTAATAACATGCATAAAATTACAGTTCAAATTCATATCACCGTTGGGCAGAAAATGAAAAGGAACTGAATATTTATGGCGACATATGATTATAAACAACGTTGGTCAGAATATAATCATATGAATACATAATGCCAAAATTAATCATAAAGTCTCAAATTTAAATATCCCGTTGGTTCAATTTAAATTTGAGATTATTCATTAAAATATGGTAACGATACATCATAATTTGAGCCATTTAATTAATTAAAACAGTGCACAAAAAATCTACTAAGAACAAAAATAAATGCACTGAAAATTAAAATTATAACAGTGCATAAAAGTAAAACAAAAGAAAATGCACTGAAATATAAAATTTCTGCTGAAAAAAGATATCATAAGAAAATTTGGGCCAAAAATTCGGTCCCAAAGGAAAATCGGGTTAAAATTCGGCCCCTAAATAAAAATCAGGCTGAAAACCGGCCCCTAAAAGAAAATTGGGCCGGAAAAGCAGTATGCGGCCCAAAAATCTGCAGCCCCGTATGGGCCAAAATTCCCACCTGGCCGAAAACAATCCGCGCCCGGCCGGCCTAGAGCGGCCCACAAACACGTGCGCGGCCCAGCATTCCCATTCGAGCAGCCCAATACACGGTAGCGCACGTGCCGTCGGATTTAAATCCGACGGCCGAGATCCACTCCCGGCCCAAAAGGCTTTTGGCCCAAAACATGATGGGCGTCCGATCTGTTGGTGATATGCCCTAGAGGCAACATGGAGATGTTGAATATATCACATACTATGTTTATGATACATTGCTTTGTTCCTTGAAATAGACATTATCATTATTGATCAATGAGTATGTGACTTATTCATGAGACTCTTAATGCCAAAATGTTGCTATTTCTAAATGATCCCTGATTATATTTCATATGAGGAACAAATATGATTCAAAGATCAGCATATGTATTGATTGATGATCATGTCTCATGGATCATGGTATGGAGATACCAAATCAATAATATGGACATGTGTTAGTGAACATATGTTGGATAGACCCGCCATGAGACACTGCAGAGATTCCATGTGTCATCAGTTGGTCTCAAGTAGTGTTTATGTGGAATCCTTAGACTTGAGATCATCATGGTTCCCAACATGCGTAGTAGCTACTTTGGGACTACTAAACACTACTCCGTGAATCGGGTAGTCATAAAAGTAGTCTTTGGGTTTGCCATGAAACATGTAGTGGGATGTGAATGATCAAGATAGAATTTGCCCCTCCTTATGGGAGAGATATCTCTGGGCCCCTCGATGTAATGGATTATGAAAGTGCATGGCCATGCCAAGGTGATTGAGGAGTCAATCACGAGTTTATAATCCATCACGGAATCGAGAGAGTGATTAAGCTATTAAGAGGATGACACAGGTCTTGCCTTGAGCTTAATCTATATCGTGAGGCAAAGGGATTAGTACATGAGAACATTACAGGTTCAGCCGATATAATCTTTACGTATACTTTGGGGTTAATATGTCTTACTAGAGGCCGCTATTAACACGGTGACCGGAAAGGTGTTTCTGGGTCGCGACCAAGTATCGTGAACCTCTGTGGTCGCACACTTAACGGGTTGGAACACTAATTCGAATATGATTCGGATATGGGCTCAATTCGGATAGAGATCCGGATAGACTCCTATTGGGCCTCGGTCCACGAGGCCCAAGTGAGGAGGTCTATATATATGGAGGCGAGGGGCTGAGGGAACGCATCTGGGCTTTTACATCCGGCCCCCGAGCGAAAATAACGGAGAGGCGACGGCTGCGCGCTGAGGCGACCGAGCGGAGGCAACCCCGACCTGCCGGCGGCGATGCGCAAGGCGGGGAGGCGACTGACGACGGCGCGTTTGGCCTCGGCGGCAGCGCATGGGCGACCTCGGCGGCGGCACGGCAGCGAAAGCGGCGGCAGCTTCCCGAGCGGGCGGAGCGGAGGCGGGGCGGCGGCCCCGAGGCGGCGCAAGACGCACTCGGCAGCTCCCAAAAGAGGGCATCGGCGGTGGGGCGGCAGCGGTGCGCACTGCGGGCGGCGGCACGGCGACCGCAGCCGCCGGCGGAGCGGCGTCAAGGCATCGGCGGCACACGCAACCCCGTGAGTCCGCCACCGATCTAATTTTTTTTTGTTCTTTCCGCCGCCGATCTATGGTCTAAAAAAAGGTTTTGGGGTTCGAGGTGGGGATCTTCAGGTTTTTTTTCTTGCCGAAAAAACAAAGAAATTCCCCTCCTTCTAATTGCTAGCCGATCCAAGAAACCGAACCGAATCCAAAGATAAAATTTTAGGGTTCATGAGTCTAGGGGTTTGCTCTGATACCATTGTGAGATTTAATCTAAACAATAACTAAGTCCCTAGATCAAATCATGAACACCTTATAAACGAAATACGGAATCGTGAGTACATACCCGATCCAGAAGAGGAGGCCATGATGCGATGAAGGGGAAGTTGCGGCAGTGGAGGGGTTGGCCGGAGTCGGTGAAGAAGACAGTCGCAGTGGAGGCAGTCGATGGAGACGACGGAGTAGAGGTGGCCGGCAGTAGCGGTAGACGACCTTCGTTCACCACAGCACCCAAGACGATCGGTTGGGTTTGTTAGAGTTCTTTTGGGCTTAGAACAACTGACGTACATAAGCCTGCCGAGACCCTAGACTATTTATATGGCGCTGGGTGACTGGGACCGAAAACCATGAGTTGGTTATGACGCTTCCGATCATGGCGCGAGTGGAGAAGAACTCCTCCCTGAAATCTCGGAGTTGGTTAGCCGAGATCAACCCAACACACGCTTCAGCTTCTTGCGCCAACGTAGCAGCAATGCGTCGTTGATCTGCCACTTGTCGGATGTATCAAGAACAGCCTCTAGTTTGATGTGCGCCATTTCCAATCTCTCCATGTTCTCCTCGTCTGATTTGCATCCTTGCTTGTCAATCAGACCGGATATGACTTGGCTCACTATCTACTCCGCAAGCGCAGAGCCGACCCTCTCCACCATAAATAAGGATTCAACTACTTGTGGGATTCCTGCAGAGGAGAAAGTAATTTATATATACAGAGCACTTGGTTTTTCTTATGAACATCCTCTCGTAAGAATATTTATATATACAGAACACTTGGATTCCTGCAGAGGAGAAACTAAGAATATTGAGTGTACGACAAATCTCACCCTTTGGTAAATAAGTGAAGCTGTAGTAAGAACGTACCAGCGGTTGAATTTTATGGAAGTTGTGAACAATGGACTTATCCTATAGAGAGAGATGTTGGAGGGAAACGCGGAGAGATGTAGAAGAACGTAGAGGAAGGGGCTGGAGATAGTGATGTCCAAGATTATCTGAGGTAGAAATAGCGAGGAAATTACCAGGTCAACAAGAGAGCCTGGACTTCATCAGCTGAATCGTACAGATTACTAGACTGCTATCAATTCAGTCAGTAAAAAAGGAGTATATTTTTCGATAAAGAATAGTGAGTGCTGTAAATGAATAAATTCTCCACTTTGTATTTTTTTTATTGATTCGTTTTCGTCAAAACGAAATTGTTTGAGCTGAACTACAACCTCTAGGTTCCCTAAAAAGAACGCGATAATTCGCATGCCCTATACCGATTGTGTGGCAGACGAATTCTCACTGATAAAGATTCCGGGGACGTCGTTGTCGAGGCTAACCCCCAAGAGGCTATAAAGTCGTTCTCTTATAAACAGTACATCTGTAAATACAGTTGTACCACCCTTTGTAAAGGACAGGAGAAAAAAAAGAGAGAATAAAGAAAAAAGAGGCAATCATGGCTCTTGAGTTTCCATATCCCCTTCTGTGATTGATTTTTCGTCCATAAAGTTTATTTGTCTCCTCTCTTACTCCATTCCAACAGTCCAAAAAAATAGCTTGTATTGGTGGCAGAAAGAGGCTAAGCTTTTATTTAGTTCAGACAGATAATAGTCAAGAATTACACCGTCATGGCTACGCTGAAGAAAGAAAATCAAAAGGAAATTTCATGGAGAATTGATGTTAGGATGTGACACATTGACACCCATCATTGAAAATATAAACGATGTGGGAACAATTGGAAAATATTGGAACAATTGAAAATGAAATTTGAGGAACAATTGGACTTCAGTACTTGACTATAGGTGGAAAATATTGGAACTAACTAAAAAATAGGTTTTTTCGATTGCCAGATTAGGCAAAGAGGAACTTCAACGGCATATAAGAAATATAGTGTGTTGGACCGGTATGACATCAGGAGGGTAAATGATGTCTTTAAATTTTTCCTCAAATATTCACCAATTTTTTACTCCAATAGTTATGAGAAGCTATGAAGATCAAGAAATAAAAATTCTGAAAATTCACTGTGCTACAGAAAAAACAGCTCAGTCAACAGTAAAAACAACACTATTTCAAATCCAAAAATCCATATAAATTTTGATCCGTAGATTCAAAAAACTTGAAACTTAAACCAAGGGTAGATCATGATCTTAAGAACCTATTCCAACTAGATATCTTGAAAGAACTTAAGGAAATTCAGATATTTTTGTTTGTGAAGTTCTGTTGTATCAAAACTGGGCAAAAACAATAAATTGAGCAAACTCTAAAACCAAGCCTTCAAATCACTTGAAATTTGGTATGCACCTTCTCTAATATGTCAATAACCTATTCCAATCAATGTTAAAGAAAATTATAGCCAAAATTCTGACCTTTTTCCATTTGAAAAAAGGTTACACTAAAATCGGGCAAAAACAATCGATGGAATCAAGACAAAAACAATTGGATCAAGAAATCACTTAGAGACAGTGGCGGATCCAGGATTGGAACACGTCTCGGGCTAAATTTAAATCAATACCAAGGTTGTCACGACGCTTTGGCAAGTCGAGGCGAGCTCGGAGCGCCTGGACGCCTAGTCGACTAGGCGCCCGCCATGGCGATAGTTAGACGATAGTAGTTAGACGATAAATAATACATTATATGACAGCTGCTGCCGTCGGCTGCCTCGGAGGAGTCAGGAGCGGAGGAGCCAGCGGCGGAGGAGCCAGGAGAGGAGGAAAGCGAGCACGGGCGGAGATTACATGCTGCGAGCCGGCGGCACGGAGAGGGAACCGGCGGCGGGAGGAGCCAGATGCTCGGACTTCGGCGTCGGCGACCCGGCGGCGGCAGAGAAACCCTAGAGGCGGCTCCTGGACGCCTGGGCGTCGCCCGGCGTCGCCTAAAGGAGAAGGGCTAGGCGATGGGCCACGGCGTCCACCGTCGGCCGCCGGGACGCCTAGGCGTCGCCTAGGCGACGCCGTGATAACCTTGATCAATACTATAAGTCTAGAACTATATTATGATATAAGGAAAAATATGTCATATTTGAAGAGTTCAAGTTTTCAACCCAAATCATAATAAAGAAAGGATATAAAATCATACAGAATGTAGCGTAATAATGATACATCAAGTACCTCAAATCCTAAATGATGACAATGTCTTGCTCCTCATCATTTTGTAATTTGTATTCCTAAATCTTTTTAATTAGTTCCTAAATAGCAAATATAAAACATTAAATATATAGCATTTCATCTAATTATTCATACTTATTTTAAAACATAAAATGAAATAGCAGATCACCTCGCTCTGGCTCAATCCGATCGGCAGTTGACCAGTTCAACACAGCACCGCACGGCCGCACGGGAGCACAGCCGCACAGGCACCGCACGGGCACATCCCTCGGTCGCTCCGCTTGCCTCAGCATAAATCCGACGTTGCGTCCGCTCGTCCGCCCGTCTGCATTTCTTCAGCCTCGCCTCGCAGTCGCCGCCCTCGCCCTCGCGGCCTCGCCCACTCTGCGCTCGTCGCTCGCCGTCCGCTCGCCGTCCTCCTCCAACCTCCAGTCCTCCTCCCTGCTCCGGGCTGCGCTCGCCGACTCGCCGTCCTCCTCCTCCCTGCTCCGGGCTGCGCTCGCGGGTCGCGGCTCCCTGCTCGGCGCCTCGGCGCTCGCCTCGCCGCCTCGGTCGCCTCGGTCGCCTCGGTCTCCTCGGTCACCTCGCCGCCTCGGCGCTCGCCTCGCCGCCTCGGTCTCCTCGGTCACCTCGCCACCTCGGTCGCTGGCGGCCGGCGCATGGCGCTGGCCGCCGCCGTGCTCCCCGCAGCGGTGGCGGAGCGGCCGGCGATGCCGCGGTGGAGGTGCACGCAGCAAGGCGGCGGCCGGCGGTGGGGCGCGGCAGAGGGATGCTCCGTGGCTCCGTGCTCAGATCTGATGCTCCGGGTTGGGGAATGGCCGAATGGGGATTAGGGTTTGAGTTTGGTCCGGTGGATGTCTGCGTGCTGAGTTAGCTTTGCTGTGGCCTGTGGGGTTGTGGGCTGAATAGCTGTGTGGGGCTGTGGGCTACTTGGGCCTCGGGCTAGGTTGTTAGGTTGAATTTTTTTTAAGGATATTTTAGAGGGGTAGTGTTAGTAATATTGCTGGGCCTCGGGCTATAGCCTACCCAGCCCGAGGCCCAGTTCCGCCCCTCCTTAGAGAGGCCAAATCAAGTAAAAACTAGGCAACTTCAAAAACTTGCCAAACTTGATACCAAGATAGGTGAGAATTGATTTCTAATTTATCTCTCCATCACTTACTTGTCCTTGACATCCCTGCACATCCAAGCATCTTGCACATTCAAAGAACAAAAATCGATTTTAGGCACAAGTTCGTCACAACTTGAAGGACCATTTGAGAATGTCTTAGATTATGTTGTGATGAACCATTGCAATTTGGGAGAGTTGGAAAGTTAAATTAGCAAATTAGTGCTCACAAGTGTTGGCCTGTGGTCCAACCACTTGGGGTCAACGGTCTGACCACTTAGACCAAGCGGTCAGATTGCCTGGGTGGATTGGTTGGACTGGCTCATTTCAACGGTCTGATCGGCTGGGTGGTGTAGTCAGACCAACCAGATATGGAGTTTTGGCTAGTTTTTTATTCCTTGGGTTTTGAGTTGAGGAATGGGTTTTAGTGATTAAGGTCAGCAGTTTTATGTTGCATGAGACATGCTATTGCTAACGTGGGTCAAGTTGTGAAGAACTTGTACTCAGAAATGATTTCTTTGTCTTTAGATGTGTAGGGTCGCTTATAGTCAACCATTGTCAATGGTAAGGATTGGGGCTATACTCATGAAGGAGCTGAGGTCTAGAACGATCGAGGATGTCAGGTGAGATGGTGAGCTCAAGCCTAGCACAAGGGCAAGAGAGTTAGAGAGAGAAAGAGAGGAGGTCTGATGATACAAATGTGGTGGCTCCAACCACATTCGAGCAAACTACCCCAAGCTGGAGAAAGGCAAGATCGACCACGACGGTGCAAGCAAGAACTACTACACCAATAAGAACCGCAACAAGAAGCCACTAGCTCGGAATCAGGTCAAGGAGAAAAAGTATCGCAATTTCGGCAAGGTGAAAAAGCTCTTTCTCCACGTCCTCACCGTCTTTGATAATTTTCACTTCAGTGACATGGAGGGCTGGAGCGATGATGACGGCGAGGATGATTCGTAGAAGAACATCAAGGACGATGAGAACCTCACCAGGATGTGTTTCATAGCTGACGAGAACGACATCAGTGATGATGATCTCTGCAGTAACTCCAATGAGGTAGGCCCCTCCTACAACCAGCTCAATGATGCTTTTCTGAAGTTAGAAAAATTCTATGCTTGGTTTAGGGCCAGGTGTGGTGAGTTAGAGAACGAGGTAGAGAGCATGTCACGGGAACTTGCATCACTTAGATCTGCTTCCTCCATGATGATTATGATGTTTGTTCTTCCTTGTTGGAGATGTAGAGAAACTAAGGACCTCGTATTATAGTGTGATCTCTGAGCTTGATTTGCTTAAGGTGGGGAATATTAGTCTATTAGCTGAATTAGAGATGGCTATAGTTATTCCTTGTTAGTCCGATTCTACTGAGATTACAGTTTGCACCTTATGTGAGGATAAGAACAGTGCTTTTAGAGAGCTATATACCTTGGTCCTTGGTCTGTCTGAAACTTGTGATAGTTGTACCAACTTGAACAAAAAATTAAAGAAGGCAGATCAGAAAATTGCTGAAATATATGCTGATTTGTGTGAGCCTATTGCTTCTTCTGCTAATTGTACTAAATTAACTTCTGAACTCGATTCTGTATTTGAGCAACTTCAGGACATGTGTGATCATAATAAGAAAATGGCTCAATATGCTTCTAAGGCTCCTTTAGCTCACCATGCAACAATTATGAAAAATTAAAATGTGAATTGATTGATTTGGATGGAAAATGTGTTGTTTGTTCTGTGCTGATGTGGAGGATAAAATGTAGAAAATGCAAGAGAACTTTAGGAAGGGATTCGAGGCCCATATGGCTAGGGTTAGGACTGCCTTGTGTGTCTTATGAAGCCCTCAAGCTTGAGTATCCATGCATAGGGAGAGATATGCACATGATGTTGTTTATCTTCATCTTTTGTTGAATTGTGTGTCTTCTCCTTCTAGTTCTTTATCTTCATCTTCCCATGTTCTTCTTTTGCTTCCCTTTTTTATGAGTGTGAGTGTAATGCCCTAGATGTTGATTCGGCATTTTTGGAAGTATTTAATGGATTCACGAAGTTTTCTCTTTCTTTTGTTGAATTGCGGAAGGCGGGTGTGGGCTGCGGATTTGTCTAAAAAGAAAAAAAGAGAAAGAGGAGAGTTGGTGGGTTGTCCAGAGAGGGAGGCCAGGCTTTCCACCCCCACCTTGTGCCCAAGGCCCAACCTCCCTTTTGGCCTATTCATCCCCCTTTTCCCCTAACCTTAGGCCGCCCCTCCCCCTTTGTGGCCACCACTCCCTTCCTCTGTGCACCCCTCTCTCCCCTATGGCCGCCCATCTCTTGTCCCTGTGCCCTACTGCCCCTGCTAGAAAGAAGAAGGGAAGGAAGGAGAAGAAAAAGAAGAGGAGGGGTGGAAGAAGAGGAAGAGAAGGAGGACGAGGAAGGAGGAGAAGAAGAGGAGTAGGGTGATTTGTGCTGGTGTTCAGAGTGTCGTGCTGTGGCCTCCAAGGGTAACAAACAATTTTCTACCCCCTTTTGTTCTTAGCGATTTCTCGATTGGGCTAATTTTTGGTTAATCATTTGATCTGTGTTGTCTGCTGTGTTCTGCTCAGTAGGGGATGTTGTGTGCAAAATATGGGGATTAAACCTCGTAGAATTTGTAAAGGACTTCATTATATTTCTGTAGAGTTTTCATGCACATCATTCCGATGAACGGTTTAGGAGTTATGGGCATTATTGTGTTGTTGTGCAGTCTGTCCATTTAATTTCGGGTAGTCGATGGGGGTTAAAAGATTAAAAATGGAAGACAACTTTTCCTGCAGAACAAATGGATAGGAAAGTTGTAGAGGACTTATAGAACTAGTTTTTTTTCCATAATTTTGGGATGAGCGGATTGGTGCAATAGAGGTTGGAAGTCTGCTGTGTAGTAGAGTTGGTTTCAGAATTCAGTTTCTCATAATAATGAAAGCTATAGATAATGTTGCGATATAGATTCTAGAACAATTTTATAATTTTAGGAGCAGGTTACTGTTGGTGGTGGTCTATAGGAGCTCGCTGGTCAGAACTCAAAGGCAAATTATATTCTCTGTTTTCCATTGTGGATTACACCATTTTAAATGACAGAATAAAATTATGGTGTCTTTGTGAAATTTGTAGCTTTCGTTCTGTAGATTTTAAAAATGCTATTTGTTTCTGTAGTATGCTTAGTGGATAAAAAGATATGAAAATGACAGGTAGCGCTGCTGTAGTGAGCTATGTGTCAGAACGACAGTTTGAGAGGGAGTTGTTGGGTTTCGGGCATAGTAGCACTTTGCCTTTCAGTTATGGATGTTATATTGAGGTTTTGTGCTGAGTGGTGACTTGTGGATAGGTGGCTTCACTCCTGATCATGCTTGAGCCGTTCGCCCCTTTGGTAGAGGTAAGTAAACATAACGGTTGTCGCTATAGTTTAACTTATTAATTTAACTGTCTTCACTATAATTATTGAGGTTTGGTAGTTAATCCACCTTTAAATAAAAATGCCCTGCTATGCACCTTGCCGCGACCTTACCGGTACAACATCGTACATTGTCATAGTACGATGCACACTCTTACGTTGTCAGGTAAGAGTTCAATGGATCATTTGCATACATATGCATTTCATGAGGATAATTCTTTTTATGACGTTATAAGAGGTTTTGGCTTGTGAGTGTCATTTGTGGTATGGGATATTTTTCTTGTGGTTGCTGTTGATGGTGGTTGTGGTTTTGGATATGAATGTGGCTACAGTGTGGATGAGGAGAATTAATTGCTTATGCTTTTATCAGTGTACCCCATGTTGTTAATTTGATGCTTAATCATCCACAGTTTAATTAGTGTGTTAAATAGTTTGCTTGCTGAGATTTCATTTCACCCTTGATTTGTCTCTCCCAGGTGATCCTTGAGCATGTTTGGGAAGGGTAGAGCAGCACGACACCATTACAAATTGTTCATGAGTTCTGCTGTAATAAGTTAGAGGATTTATTTTAAATTGTTTCTTTATCCCGGTCATTGAGCACTCTAACCTAATAATGCCAGTCCGTGGTTGACTTTAGGAAGGTTTGAGCATTCAAAACTAGGTTGATAAAGGATGTCTCATGCTATTTTACTATCTCCTATTTCATATTATGTTGTCATGCTTCTGCGTAGACTTTATTTTCTAGGAAGTTGTTGCTAGATTTTCTTTTAATCCAGTTGGTTGTTTGTGTAGTTTAGTAGCATCCCAGGGTAATGTGGTTCTTGGGGTGTTACAGCGAGTACCTCATAAACACTCTTGAAAATTTTATCAGTGGAAAGAAAAAACTCAATCTTATCCTAGACAAATCGAAGATTTGCATGTTCAATTAAGGTTTAGGATATGATTTTCTAGAGGATATGAGAAAACATCCACTTACAGTTATTAGAGTATGGTAGGAGGTATGATCGAGGTTGCGCCCGAGTCTAAGAAGACAGTGTTTAAGTCTACGGGTTTTGTCTAGGGGATTTTTGATAGTAAGGTTGTGTCTCCTGCTGCTTCAACTTATCAGAAGGCTTCAACTTGGTTTTTAGGTTTCTTCTGGTTTTGGTCCTCGATTTGCTTCTAGTCAGGGTTTCCGTCGTCCTAATGATAAACCTCATTTTCTGCATCGAGATAGCTATATGTGGTATGATTCTATGAGAGGAGAGTTTCTAGTGTCGTTAGAGGTCAGTCTTTTATTTCTTTGACTGGATCTTCTACTCGTGATGTGACTCAGTATTGGGTTCCTAGATATGTTCTTATTTACCCTAGTACTGAGCCACCGATCTTGACTTCTCACTGATTCAGGTTCATCAGGCTACGAAGGGAGATACCTCGCTTATTGACTCTAGTTATTCTTGTCACATGAACCAGAGATTCATGTTGATTCTCTTCCCTAGTCTGAGCTCCAGGTGATGAGATTATCACCTTTGGAGACGCTTTGTCACGTCGAGTCATCGCTAAAGGTACTGTGTATATTAATGATTCTTCCATTCCTAAGGATGTTACGTTAGTAAGTAAGTTGCGATATAATTTGCTATCTGTTTCTCAGCTTACTAATGATGATTTTGAGGTAAGCTTTAAGAAAAATACTTGTAAAATTCTTGATTCTTCGGGAAGTTTATTTCGCAGTATTTCTAGGTTTGGGAGGATCTTTTGTGCTGATTTATCGAGTCTTTTGGCGATTCTCTTTGGTGCTTAGTTGCTTCTGAGTCCCATGATCTTTTCTTTTGGCATAGGAGACTTGGTCATATTGACTTTGATTACTCGACCTGAGTTAGCAGCCACGACCTTGTTCATGGTCTGCTTAAGCTCAAGATGGTCAAAGACTTAGTTTGTGCTCCATGCCGATATGGCAAGATGGTTACTGTTTCTTATCCTCTAGACACTGTAACTATGATTGACACACTAGGATAGCTTCTTCGTATGGACATTGTTGGTCTAGCTAGAGTGCAGTCGGCTGGCGAAAAATGGTACATTTTTGTTGTGGTTGATGACTTATCGAAGTTCTCTTGGTTGTTTTTCTTAGCCTCGAAGGAGAAGATTTTCAGTTATTTTTGTGGTTTATTAAGTAGGTTTTCTATTAAGTTCCCTAGTGCCTTACGAGCGATTCACAGTGACAATGGCATGGAGTTCAAGAACTCCTAATTTGAGAGGTTCTATGATGAGACAGTGTACAATATCAGTTCTCTTCTCCATATGTCCCATTTGATGGTATCTTTTTAGGTTACTCAACTTCTTCATGGGGTTATATGGTCTAGATCTGCGAGACAAGTAGGATCATAGAGACCTATAAGATTACTTTCGATGAGACTAGTCCTGATACTAGACCCGATGTGTTAGGTCTAGTTATGCAGTCTGAGATCATCTTTGTAGATGATGAGGATGATGGAGATAAATGTTCTTTACCTGATCCAATCCTATCTATCTATGAGGTGTCTGCTTCTACCATTGTGCCTCAGGGAGCACATTCAACTTTCTCATCCTTCTGAGTAGATCATAGGTGATCTCTTTGAGCATGTCACGCACTCAAAGTCTAGCTTATCTTACTTCTATCTACACTCTGCCTTTGTTACAACATTTGAGTCCAAAGATGTTTATCATGCTCTGTCTAATGAGTCTTGGGTCACTGCCATGCATAAGGAGTTAGAGAATTTTGAGAGGAATAAGGTCTGGTCGCTTGTTGAGTCCCCTTGTGGTCATAATGTCATTGGAACCAAGTTAGTCTTTAATAACAAATATAGTGAGGATGGGGTAGTCATGTTGGGATACGGGTAAGCTACACTAGCGCAAATTAAAATTTTCTACCACGTAAACTAGAAAGCCATGCGAGTAGGACATCATGGATCATTACCACTAGATGCACAGTGCAGCAGAAGTAGAGTTGAAGTAGCCGATTCAACGAAGAGTGCGTCGGTTAGTGGTAGTAGTCGATCATCCTCCGCCCAGTCGTCTCCTTGCGATCATCCTGATCAGTGCCGTAGTCGCAGCAGGGCCTCTACGGAGGTCCACACGTCTAAGGATAGAACATCGTGCGTCGGCGTGCTACACCAATGCACACAACAGGGATTATGAGAGGTGGTGACTAGGGTTTCGACAGGTGTATTTTGGGATGCCTCCCTCAGCCCCGCACCTCTCTTTAAATAGTCTCCAATCGGATCCTTATCCGATACGAGTAGAGAGCAAATCCCACTCAGAAACTATCATCCAGACCCTCATCGTTCCACCCATTAAGTGTGTGGCCCTGTAGGTTCATGTATATTTGGCCATGGGCCGAAAAGCTCATTTTTGGCACATAAATCGGTAGCGGTCCCTAGTAGGATATAACGACTCCCAAACATACATAAAGGTTATATCAGACAAACCTATATAGTTCTTATGTACCAATCCCTTTACCTCGTGATACCAGATTGAACTCAAAGGAAGAAGTGTGTCATCCTATGATAGCTTGATCCTTCACTCGAACTTGTAGTGGATTACTTAGTTGTGATTGACTCCTCAATCACATTCGGCATGGCCACGCATTTCCTTAATCCAACCACATCGAGGGGCCTAGATATATCTCTCCTATTATATAGGAGGGGCAAATTCCATTGTGATCGCTCTTATTCCTTTGCATGTTTCATAGTAAACCCGAAAGCTACCTTTATAACCACCTAGTCACGTAGTAGTATTTGGTAACCTCTAAGTAAACTATTACACATGTAAGAAACCATGAAGATCTCAGGTCTAAAAATCCTATAAACACTATGTATGAGATCAACTGATGACACTTAAGAATATAACAATTCCCATAGTGTCTCATACTGGGTCAATCTAACATCATGTTCTCTAACATATGTCCACATTATTTATTTGATATCCCATATCCATGATCCATGAAACATGATCATCAATCAATATATGTGCTGATCTGTAAATTATAATTATCCTACATAATGATATAAGATTAGGGATAATTTAGAATAACATCAAAACATGAATAAAGAGTTCCATGAATAAGTCACATACTTGTTGATCAATAACAAAGATATTTATTCAAGGAACAAAATAACATATTATTCAAAAGATCATAAACATTGAAGTGATACAATCATCTCTGTGATTGCCTCTAGGGCATAACACTAACAATCCCCCACTTGTACCAGAGTCGATCATGCAAGTATCTAATACACATAGCTCTTGTGGCGCCTCATGCTTTGGCTATGGAATAGGCTTTGTCAACGGATCAGCAATATTTAAATCCTTGTTGAATAATGCTAGTATTTACGAATATGTTGTGTAAATGGTCATAGCTTATGCTGTTATGCATGATCCTTATGACATATAATTTAGATTTGCAAATATGTTATGTAAATGGTTGAGGTCTATGTTTTTTGCTCCTTGTGGCATGATGCTTAGATTTGTGAATGTATTTTGTAAATGTTTGAAGCTCATGCACAATCCTTATAGCATGTGACTTAGATTTGCGAATATATTTTGTAAACGTGTTGAGCCTGTGTGCCTAATCCTTGTGGTAGATTCTAAAAGTGTGTAAATGTGTTTTGCATCTTGTTGAGAGCCATGTTTTGACTTTTGCTTGCATGGTACTGCGTTTTGCAAATGTGTTTTGCAAAATATTGATGGCCATGCAATTTGTCTCTATTGGAAAATGCAAGGCGCTTTGACCACACTTTGTGTGGTGGTCTATCCATGGTAGTCAAACCGGCTATGTGTGAGCGGTTAGACCAGCCGGCGGTATGACTGGCTATTAGTTGGCAGTCATACCAGTCATGGCGCACGGTCAGACCGGCATGGTACAACTAGACTTACGGTACTACTAAGCATTTGTAGACGATAGTTATTTTCTAGAGAACACCTTTTTCTCGGAACGATCAGACCAGCCTAAGTGGTGATCTGACCGGCATGTGGTCTGGCTTATATCTACACCTGAGGGCTTCTATCTATCTCAACAAAAGTATATCTAGAATCTTCTTAATTGTGCTTCTTTAACTAATCAGTGTAAACTTGATACTCCCATAGAGCTTAACATTCATCTCTGGCCCACTGATGGTGAGCTTCTTACTGATCCTACTCGCTATCGTTACCTTATTAGGAGTCTTGTTTATCTTGGTGTTACTCATCCAGACATTTCATACCATATGCATATCTTGAGTCAGTTTATCTCTACTCCCACTTTAGCTCCACTATAGTCATCTTCTTCATGTTCTACGATATCTTCATAGAACCATCTCTCGTAATCTCTTTTTCCTCGCTCCAGCTCTTTACAGCTCTAGGCATATTCTAGTACCACCTGGACAAGTGATCACTCTGATAACTTATTTCTCTCTGCCCATTGTATTTTTCTTGATGGTTCTCTCATTGCTTAGAAGACTAAGAAGTAGACAGTGGTTTCTCCTTCTAGTGCTGAGACTGAGTTGTGAGCTATGGCTTTGTTGACTGTGAGGTTACTTAGCTACGGTGATTACTTGAGAATTTTCGTGTTTCTGTTTCTACACCAAGTCCGTTTTTATCTGATAATACAGGTGCTATTGCATTGCTAACAATCCAGTGAAGCATGAGCTTATAAAACATATTGGTGTTGATGCTTCCTACATATGGACATAGGTGCAGGATCAAATTATTGCTCTTCAGTATGTGCCTTCAGAGTTTCAGTTGGCAAACTTCTTCACGAAGGCACAGATCAGAGCCTACCACAACTTTTATCTCTCCAAATTTCATGTTGTTGATCCACCATAAGTTTAAGTGGGTATTAGATGTGTATTATTACCTATGTATTTTTCCTATTGTATAAGAGGTTACCTGTATATATGTTATACCTGTACTTATATATATATTGGCTCATTGGCCTTATGATGAATAGAAGTGTTATTCATAATAGCACCCACTACTCCATGGCATGATCTCAATTCTATGTGCACATTCACATCCCGGAACAAAAGTGAAGCTTCCTGAAATCACAATACACAATATGAACTAACTCCGCACACATACTTGCATGCATTCATGCACGCTTCTTCCTGCTACCCTACAAATCAAAAGCCTAAAGATCAACAACCTTCACTCTAACCCACGCCACTACTACTGCAAATGCAATCACCGTATCTTGACTTGTCAAGAGAAACATCACAACTGTGTACAAGATAACGACCTCGCATATCCGCCTCTAAGCATTCAATTCGCGTATGTAATCACATGGCTGTACCAACAAGTCACACTGAGTTTAGCACAACCGGGAGTTGGGGAGTCGGGGTAGAAGAATAGTTACCTTTCCCACTACTGACGATCCGGTGGACAGAGAGTCGGTAGCCGCCGCCGGAGCTGCAGGGGTTGGCCGACCACTCGATCCCACAACCTGAGACCCCATTTCCCTTGTGGCCTGATCCAAACCCCCGCCTCTACCTGCCCCCTCCACTCGTTGGGTGGGATTTCCCCTTCTCTTCTCGCAGCAAAAACCTCTGAGGCAGTTAAGGACCCCACGGCTACCCACCCCGACCGCTGCCACGGGCCATGGTCAGCATCGCCACCAGATTCGCGTTCACACCGGCTGTATCCTGCCTTCCTTCACTACTACAGAAAGTCTAATACTAGACGCCAAATTACAGACGGTTTTGTGAAACCGTCTGTGATGTATACTATTATAGACAGTTTTAATTTGGAGGCCGTCTGTGGTATTTGTGGCGGGAAAAAGGAGTATCATAGACGATTCTTACCGCTGAACGGTCTGTGATACTGGATCTGCAGCTGCAGACGGTTTTAATTTGAACTGCTGCCGGTGCCGAATCTGCAGCTGGTGCCGGGGCGGACACTGGTGCTGACACTGGCGCGGGAGCTGGAGCCGGCACTGGTGCTGGAGCTGGAACCACCACTGGCGTTGGAGCTGGTGCTGATGCTGGTGCTGGCGGCGTAGGCAGAGGGTAGGCCGACCTGGCGCGTAGGCGCTCAAGCCCAGCCTCGGCAGCGAGCCTCTCGCGCTCTGCTGCCTGAAAGGCGATCAGGTAGCGATTGAGCTGGGCGCTGAGGACGTCCGATTGCTGCAGGCTTGCGGTCAGGAGAATGCGCAGATGCCCAATCTCCTGCATGGCAAAAGCATAGGAGACTGTCATTGCCTGCGTCAGCTGGATCTGGTGCGATAGCTGGGGGTTGTCCACCCTGTGGTCGAGGCGGTCTAGAAGGAATTGCCCCTGGCGGATGCGAGGTGAATAGGCGAAGGGCGACTGTTGCAGCCTCTCCCTGTGCACTTGGCATAGGTGGGCCACGGCGAGACGTGCTGCGTCCTGGATGGCGTCGATGAGGTACATCCGCGGAGGCTCGGCCTGGATAGTGTGGGAGTGGAGCTCCCTGGCACCATCTCGTGCGTAGATGAAGACCTCCATGGTCCACATGTCCATGCTGTGGATGTGGACTCCTTGCCTCTGAAGACAGTGGGCGGTCAGAAGCCGAGACACCGCAAAGAATCGCCGCAGAACCTCAACGAATCCTCCTTCGCTGTCCCCATGGGAGAAGTGATCCCACGGACCAACTGGTGTAGCTCCGACCATCTAGAATTTTGAACATCAATAGATTAGAACAGATGAAAATACAAAAGAAATTTTTGGGTGAGTATAGAAACTAGGAGAGTTAAGTAAAGCAGTATTATACTACATTTTGTAAGAGTTTTTCATAGTTTTTTTTGTAAAAAGGACTTTGGCGTGACCAGTCTAGCTACGGTTTCTACAGTCGTATGCTCTGATACCAGCTCTATCGGACCCCAAGTTTATAACACGAATCCCACATGATAGTCTTGCATTATTCCACGGATCGATAGATAATGCTCACAGATACAATGCTGCATCATTTCATACATGGCGAAATAATTATTACAATACCAGAGTTCAAATAGACCACGTCGGGTTGGAGTTACAATAAGGCCGTCAGGCCAAATGTCTTACAATACATAAAGAGCGGAAACGGAAGCGTACATATGCGTAAGGCACAACTCATCACAGGCAAGCGACTGGGATAACCTGAGTACATTCGCTATTAACCAGGGACCTGACTAATAACGGAGGCACCCACCAAAAGTACCCTGGTCAACCGAACTGAGGCAAGAGGCAAGGCTACCGAAGCCTATCCTAATATCCACCATCTTCATTTCCTTCGGTGTCCTGATCCTCATGGTAAGTGTAGTGCTCTTGATTCACCGTTTCTGAGTGTTGGGTTTTAGAGCGAGTGTGAGCACAAACAACCGTGCTCCGCGAGCCAACACACAGAATGCATATAAATATAGATGCAAGGCTAACAAGGGTGGCTCAGGTTCTTTTATTTGCTTAAAGAGGTTCTTGGAAATATCATAACATAAAAGTTCCTATGATCTAGCATTTTTCAAGGACTCATGATTTGACCTTTAAGAAAGTGTGCGATGATTTGTAATAAGATAGGTTCCATCCACCAACTTTTATTTTTACTAACAAGGTTACATCCACCCTAGTACCAACACTGGAGTACATCCCTCAGAAAAATTTATCAAAATCAGGTTACATCCACCCAACAGATTTTATTTCCCAACCCCAAAAATTTTTGAAATAGAACTAACTCGAGGAAGATTTCCGTGTCTGCCCTTGACCGTGGGCACGGCTATTCGAATAGTTGTATATACTCTGCATAGACTGTACATCTTTACCCACAAAAGATAATCATCCTGACAGTTCTACATGATGCCTTGGACATGTAGATCGAGAAAATATCACGAGGCTTTTACAATACCTCGCACTCTAGCATGTCACTCCTATGGGGTTACGTCCATAGGTTGTGGGATGTCCACCATAGGATAGCGCAATCGGACTCCTCTCTCCACATCGCTAACCTAGGCAACATCACCTACATCCGGTGTCCCATTCCAAGTGGGGCTTCCATTTCCCACCTACACACGTTCTCCGTGAGATGGCTAGAGTGTTCAGTAAATTATTTAGCCAAGCCTACAATATGCCAGCTTGTGGTTGTCTTGTTATACGGAGGGTCCACAGGATTAAGTCCTTAATTTGTCTCAGGCGGTTCATTCCACAACCCCGTGTTACATCCACACCCACCGCTCTTACCACCCGCCCAAACAGGTTTAGCGATTTTAGGGTTTTGAGAAGCATAACACAAATTAACATAATTAATCGACCACGTACATCCCATGGTGACCCAAAATTAGTTTTCCATGATTAAAAATGATTATCGGGGCTATTATGCCCGGATTTTACAAGACTAGCATGGTAGTAATATGACCTATATCTAGCTTAGTTATAGTTTATACCTAGGGCGACAATGATCATGTGAGTTCAAATGTTACTGGTGTGGTATGATATTATGAAGTAAATACAGGGTCATTAGCTACCTTAGGAGTGACATACGTTTGCGTATAAAGTAAAGCATGCAGATTTTCATAATTTAAATGAACATAGTTTCACATAAAATATAGGCGCAAAATGATCAAAGCATTGACTCGCCTTGGGGTTCTTGTGCTGCTTCAATTGGGGGCTCGTACACTTCTTGAACTCTACTCGGAAGATCGTGCTGAAAAATGCCACATAAAATAACGAAAGCGAATGAATACACTTTACAACAAACCCTGACTCAAACTAGCTCAAAACTGAACCAAACTAGAACCATTAGATAGAGCTTGATTTTAGAAAATTTTAGGATTTTGTTTCATTAAATTTGGATTTATAGTTAAAAAGTTATGGCCATTCAAAGTTTTAATTTTCTGAAAATGAAAAAGAGAGAGAGAGAAATGAGCTGACAGGTGGGCCCCGTTCTTAATTAACCGTTAAACCATTTAAGATTTGATTAACCGCGCCATCACTCCCCGCGCGGGACCTTTCCCCCCTGGCTCGTCCCGGCCGTGAGGGCAGCGAGGCCGACCGGCGGCGAGGGCTCACGGCGGCGCGGCGTCGTCGGCCACATAGGGCTCCACAGCCTCTTGCGCACCTCGGGGAGGAGTAGGGTGGCGGATTTAGCCCAGCGACGACCGGCGGCGAGTATGGCGGCGGCCAAACAGGAGAAGGGGCGCCGGCGGTTCGGACGGTTAGAGTTCAATTATGTGCCATGGGAGCATCCTCGGCCGTTTTGAGCTCACTGTGGCGTTGGTTGGGGCCGGATGGGCGGGTGGGCGGCGGCAAGAGGGGTGTCGACGGCGAGGAGGGCGACGGTGGCGGCTCGGCTGGGAGGTCGGCGGGGCCCGGCGAGGTGGGGAAGAGACTCGGGGTGTCCGGCGGTGCTCTGGCGTGGGAATCGGCCCAGGGTGCGGCGGCGCTCCGAGGGAAGCCGGCGTCGGAGTTGGTGAAGATGAGGCTCGCCGGCGGCCTACAGAGCAAGAAAACGCAATTAGACGTGGGAGGAGAAGGAGGAGAGAGTGAGGAGCTTGGGGAGAGGCCCAGTGAGTCCGGACGTCGACCGGGTGGGGTCAAGGGCGAGGATGCCGGCGGCAATGGAGGCGAGGGGAAATTGTGCGGTTCTTTCGGTGTTCCAAGGCGGTGAGGCCTTTGGCCCTTTATAGACGCCGGAGGATAGGGTGCCGGGCAAACGCGGGGGTGTGCGTGTGTGGGCGGCATCACCACCGTGCGGCCATAGTGGTTCGATGAGATGGCGGTGGGGCCGACAGTGAATGCGGGAGGTTCGGCCCTGCCTGAGGCCGCGGGTGGGGGCGGCGTTGTGACGCGAACGAGGGGCGGCAGAGGAGGGCTACGGCGGTACCCCGCAGGAGGTGACGGCGCACGGCCCTGGCGCAATCCGAAGTAAATGCGGGCGCGCGGGAGATGACCGGGGTGTGACCCGTCTACGGCTGCCTCTCCTCGGCCGGCAGCAAGAGAGGGCGAGGACGAGCGGCAGAAACCGGACCACGGTGGCGCGGAGGGCGAGGTCGGCGCTGAAGGCGAGGCGGGGAGGCTAGCCGGGCCGGCGGTGCGGAAATTGAGGCGGAGAGGCTTCCCCCAGGTGCTGCTGTCGGGCGCTGAAGACGAGGCTGCTGCCGCCTTTACTCGGTGGCGCGGTCGGCAGCAGAAGGCGACGAGCGGCAGCACGGGACGGCGAGCGGCGGAAAAAGACAGAGGGAGGGAGAGTGTCGCGGCACGAGGAGGAAGAAAGGAGGGGATGTCGCGGTCGGGAGATGGACTACCGAGATCGAAGGAGAGGGAAATGAACGCCGTGATTTGCCGAATCGGATTTTCTTATTCTTTTTGTTTTTCCTTTTCCGATTTCGCTTTTATATATATATATATATATATATCATTTATTTACTCGTTTCTAGATATATATATATATATATATTTATATATACATATATTTTATATACCTAATTTTATTTTTTACAAATCCATGTAATTATTATTTTCTTTTGAAGTACATCTTAATTTCCACATTGACAAAATTAATTGGATTTACCCCTTTGAAGATAGAACCATCTTTCAATTTAATTTCTTTTGAAATTCTTCAATTTTCTTCTCAAAAGAAAAGGACTAGAGAAAATAAAATCTTAGATTTTATTAACATAAGCTTAAAAAAACACATTAGCACAAAATATGAAAATGGGATGTTACAAATCCCTCCCTCCTTAAAATGAATCTCGACCCCGAGATTCTGCTACTCTGAGAAAAGAAAGGGAAAGTCGGCTCTGAGTTGATCCTCTCGCTCCCAGGTTGCCTCTCGCTCGGAGTGGTTGCTCCATTGGACTTTGCAGAGTCGAATAGACTGGCGCCTGGTTTTCTTTTCCATAGTGTCAAGAATCTTGATCGGGCGCTCGGGGTAGGACAGATCTCCCTACAGCTCGATGGTCTCCACGGAGGTCTGTTCTTCGGGAATTCTGAGGCACTTTTTGAGTTGAGAAACGTGGAACACATTGTGCACATCGGATAGACTTGCTGGTAATTCCAATCGGTATGCAACTTCTCCACATTTAGCAATAATAGGGAATGGCCCTATATATCTCGGAGCGAGCTTGCCTCTCACTTTGAATTGGTGGATTCCTCGGAGGGGTGACACCTTAAGGTACACATGATCTCCAACTTGGAATGTCAATTATCTCCGACGGTTATCGGCGTAACTCTTGTGTCTAGATTGGGCGGCCTGTAGGCGATCCCCAATCAAGCGAACTTTTTCTTCCGCCTGCCTCAGAGTATCGGGTCCAAAGATGTATCCTTCTCCTGTTTCAGACCAGTGTAGAGGAGTTCTACATTTACGTCCATATAGAGCTTCAAAAGGTGACATCTTGAGGCTTGACTGATAACCATTGTTGTAGGCGAATTCTGCGTAGGGTAAACATTTCTCCCAGTCTGAGGTAAACTCCAGAGCACATGCTCGTAGCATATCTTCCAAGATTTGGTTTATTCTTTCGGTTTGCCCATCTGTTTGGGGATGGTATGCGGTACTCAACGCAAGATGGGTCCCTAAAGCATCGTGCAACCTGGACCAGAAATGCGAGGTGAATTGAGAACCTCAATCCGAGACTATCCTCTTAGGTACACCATGTAGACATACAATGCGGGCCATGTATAACTCGGCCAATTTGTCTCCCTTGTAGGTGATCTTTACGGGAATAAAGTGGGCAACCTTAGTCAACCTATCGACTATTACCCTTATAGAATCATATCCCGATTTGGTGCGAGGCAAACCAGTTATGAAATCCATTCCCACTTCTTCCCATTTCCATTGAGGAATCTGCAGGGGTTGAAGGAGCCCAGCAGGTCTTTGATGTTCAGCCTTGACCTTCTGGCATATGTCACAACAGGCTACATACTCGGCAATATCCCTCTTCATACGTGGCCACCAATACAAAGACGCTATTTTAGTGCTGCCCGGGTGTAGAGTATAAGCAGAGCTATGGGCTTCTTTGAGTATCATGTCTTTGAGACCCTCTTAGTGAGGAACGAAAAGACGCTTTCCATACCATAGCACTCCTTGTTTATCTTCTATCATCTTAGTGGCTTTTCCCTGGGCCATTAGACGCTTGAACTTCTGAACTCCAGGGTGTCCCTTCTAGGCTGCCTTGATTTGGTCTTCAAGAGTTGGTTGTACTTCCATGGTCGCTAGAGTACCATGTTCTACTATTTCCAGATTAAGGGCTTCAAACTCTCTGCAGAGTTCAGGTCGCAATTCTTCCACCATGAGGTTGTTGCAGTGGGGTTTGCGACTTAGGGCATCGGCCACTACATTAGCTTTTCCGAGGTGATAGTGGACGTCCAAGTCATAGTCTTTAATTAATTCTAACCATCTTCGTTGCCTCAGGTTGAGGTCGGCTTGAGTGAAGATGTACTTGAGACTCTTATGGTCCGTATAAATGTTGCAGTGGTTTCCAATTAAATAATGTCGCCAAATCTTTAAAGCATGAACTACTGAAGCTAGCTCCAACCTTCCCTCCTTGCATAAGTACACCGCCTAAGCCTTGGCGCGATGCATCACAATAGACATCAAAATCTTTGTGTATGTCCGGCAAAGTTAGCACCGGGGCTGTGGTCAATCTTTTCTTTAACTCTTGAAAACTCTTCTCACAGGCTTCTGTCCACTCATATTTCTTCTCCTTCTTGAGTAGGTTCGTCATTGGTCTGGATACCTTGGAAAAACCTTCTATGAAGCGTCTGTAGTATCCGACTAGTCCCAAAAAACTACGCACTTCAGTGACCGAGGTGGGTTGCTTCCATTCTAGAACTGCCTCTACCTTGGAGGGATCGACTGCTACTCCACCAGCAGATACGATATGTCCAAGGAAACTAATCCTGGGTAACCAGAATTCACACTTGCTGTACTTTGCGTACAGCTGGTGCCCCTGAAGGGTCTCGAGGACTACCCGTAGGTGTTCTTCATGCTCTTCGGTAGTTTTAGAGTAGATCAGAATGTCGTCTATGAATACGACCACAAATTTGTCCAAGCATTCCATAAACACTTTATTCATCAAATTCATGAAATAGGCTGGGGCATTGGTCAATCCAAATGACATGATGGTAAATTTAAATAGGCCATACCGCATGGTAAAAGCTGTCTTAGGAATATCTTCTGCCCTGATCTTGAGCTGATGGTACCCTAACCTTAAATCTATCTTGGAGAAGACAGTAGCCCCAGATAGTTGGTCGAACAAGTCATCTATTCGAGGCAAGGGGTACTTGTTCTTGATGGTTACTTCATTGAGGGCTCTATAATCTACACATAGTCTGGCGTCCCATCCTTCTTTCTGACAAATAATACGGGGGAACCCCATGGGGATGAGCTGGGTCTAATAAATCCTTTGGTTTGTAGATCCTCAATTTGACTTTTTAATTCCTCAAGCTCGTCTACTGCCATTCGGTAGGGTCTCTTAGCAATTGGGGCCGTCCCAGGTTTTAGGTTGATCACAAATTCTATCTCCCTATCTGGCGGCATACCTGGTAGTTCTTCTGGGAAGACTTCTGGGTAATTTTGAACTACTGGTGTGTCCTCTAATGCCTTTACTTCAATATTATGAATTACGTGTCCCGAAGAGGGGCGGTCCACCTTAACCTTTATCTTTCTTCCGGAGGCGCCGACAAGTACTACCTCCCTATTTGCACAGTCTATCAATCCTTGATTCTTGGTTAGCCAGTCCATCCCTAGGATAACATCCAATGTTTGGGATGGCAAGACCAACAGGTCTACGGGGAAATTATAACCTTCCATGGTGACTTCTACCCTTGGGCTAACTAGAGTAGCAATTAGGGGTCCTCCTGGGGAACTAAGTACCACAGGTCTCTTAAGTCCAAAGGTTGGCAGCTTAACTTTTTCAATAAATTCCCCAGAGACAAAAGAATGCGATGCACCGGAGTCAAACAGAACCTGCACTGGAGTTGATTTAACAGAGAACGTACCCATAAGTACTCCAGTGGCCTCCTGAGCGTCTTCTGCCGTGACGTGGTTGACACGACCATGGTGTGGAGTCGATGACGTCCGTGATGCCTGAGGTGTCTGATGTGCCTTGTTTGGTGCGGACAACTACAGTCGGGACGAGGAAGCTCCTGGGTTAAACTTCCCTGGGTGGCTTGGCGATCTGGGCATTTGTTGGCGAAGTGCCCCTTGGCTCCGCAGCTGAAGCAGTGGAGGTTTGCAGCTGGATTGGGTGTGGGAGCTTGACCTATGGGACGAGATACCTGAGTTCCACGGTTGCCCGGGCGTGGTGCTTGGAATGAAGTCCTAGGTGCTGGTGTTGCCACCTGGTGAAAAGATGAGCTGCCTTGGTATACTGGTTTGTTCTGGAAACTGCCCTGAGGTCTGGACGCTGTCCATTTTCTTTTCCTGCTGACTTCTAGAATCTTCCTTTCATTTTCTAGGACAAGGGCTTTATTCACCAAGTGGTGGAAGCTGGGATAATCGTGTAAAATTAGTTGAGCTCGCATCTCTTCATGCATCCCTTCCAAGAATCGATCAATCTTCTCCTCTTGTTTGGCTACGTCTCTCATGGCGTAGCGAGCTGGTTGAACCGTGTGAGGTACTCTGAGATGGACATATTGCCTTGTTTTAGGTTTCTAAACTCATTCTTTTTCATCCTCATGATACCTGCTGGGACAAAGTTCTGCCGAAAGGCGGTCTTGAACTCAGCCCAGGTTGCGGTGGGCTCGATTGTCATGGATTCAGCTTCCTCTTCATCGTGACCTTCATTGCTTTCCTGCTCCCCTTGCTGAGCGTCTGATGGGTCTTCACCTTCTATTTCTTCTTCTCCTTCCTCTCCTTCTGACCCTTCCTCATCTGAACTGTTGCCTAAGGGGTTCTTCCTTCCACGACAGGCAAGGTAGTTTTCCCACCATGCTACCGCGCCACCTTTCAGTTGGTGTGTGGCGAAGTCGACCTTGTCTTCATTAGTGCAACGGGCCAGTTTAAGCTTCTTCTCAGTGTCGCGTAACCAATCTTCGGCTTCTAACGGTTCATTTGCTGCGGAGAAGGTCATGGGGCGGGTCCTCAGAAAATCGGATAACTTGGAGTGGCGACCAGTTGCATTGATCTGCTGGCCGGAAAGCATTGCCTGGAGGATCTGGGTTTGCTGGGCCAATACTTGCTCCATAGTTGGTGGTGCTGGTGGGGGAGGGGGTAGATTCAGCCCACAGCCTCTGCCTCTTCCGCGAGCTGCGACCCTTGGAGCTCGACCCCTACCATGGTTAACAGACCTCTTGGGAGCCATCTGGAACAAACTAGAGCCCTTTTAGAGACAGCAGGAAGGGAAGAAAACATATATGAGGGTTGGTTAGCCCTCTTAGCTAGCACAACAGAACACCACACAAAAGAGGAGCGACAAAACACCAGGGCAAGCATTAAAACACAAGGCGTTATGCCTACATTAGTTCATTACATTAGGGGGGTTAGGTGTTTCATGACAGCCGAGCATAGTGCGTAGGCTTACAACACGTCACGACACCGCATACACAACGTCTACTAACTGGGTACATAAGAGGGGGTACATCTGGGGAGAAAGACTCACGCACACCAACAGAGTCTCGATAGATATACTACTTGACCTACAACAGTCTACACCTCTGGGAAGGGGGAGTGGTGCTCGCCACAGAAGACGCACTATCCTGGAAAGCGAGAACAGGAGATGATACTGGGTGATCGGGAGCGGGAACGCGACCGAGAAGGGCTCGATCCGTCCTGGTCGTTGGAGGAATGAAGGTGAAACGGGCGACATCTCCTGCTGGGCCCTGCGAGGGTGCCATTGGGCGGTGGGCGCACTCTTATGCGCGTCGTCAGTCGGGGGCGAGGTCCCTGGCCTTGAACCGCTGCCGGTGCCGAATCTGCCGTGCTTTGGCGGACATCGGTGCCGACATCGGCGCGGAGCCGGAGCCGCACCGTGCCGAGCTGGAACCACCACCGGCGTTGAGCCGGTGGTCCGATCTTTGGTGCCGGGCGGCGTGGGCGGAGGGTAGGCCGACTGGCGTGGCGCTCAAGCCCGACCTCAGCCGAGCCTCTCGCTCTCCGCTGAAAGGCGATCGTAGCGATTGAGCCGGGCGCTGAGGACGTCCGATTGCTGCAGGCTTGCGGTCAGGAGAATGCGCAGATGCCCAATCTCCTGCATGGCGAAAGCATAGGAAATCGCTTACTGCGTCTACCGGATCCGTGCGATAGCCGGGGTTGTCCACCCTGTGGTCAAGGCGGTCTGGAAGGAATTGCCCCTGGCGGATGCGAGGTGAATAGGCGAAGGGCGACTGTTGCAGCCTCTCCCTGTGCACTAGGCATAGGTGGGCCACGGCGAGACGTGCTGCGTCCTGGATGGCGTCGACGAGGTACATCCGCGGAGGCTCGGCCTGGATAGCGTGGGAGTGGAGCTCCCTGGCACCATCTCGTGCGTAGATGAAGACCTCCATGGTCCACATGTCCATGCTGTGGATGTGGACTCTCTTGCCTCAAGACAAAGGGCGGTCAGAAGCCGAGACACCGCAAAGAATCGCCGCAGAACCTCAACGAATCCTCCTTCGCTGTCCCCATGGGAGAAGTGATCCCACGGACCAACTGGTGTAGCTCCGGCCATCTAGAATTTTGAACATCAATAGATTAGAACAGATGAAAATACAAAAGAAATTTTTGGGTGAGTATAGAAACTAGGAGAGTTAAGTAAAGCAGTATTATACTACATTTTGTAAGAGTTTTTCATAGTTTTTTTTTTGTAAAAAGGACTTTGGCGTGACCAGTCTAGCTACGGTTTCTACAGTCGTATTCTCTAATACCAGCTCTGTCGGACCCCAAGTTTATAACCTGGAATCCCCTATGATAGTACTGCATTATTCCCTGGATCAGTAGATAATGCTCACAGATACAATGTCGCATCATTTCATACATGGCGAAATAATTATTACAATACCGAGTTCAAATAGACCACGCTGGTCGAGTTACAATAAGGCCGTCAAAGCCAAATGTCTTACAATACATAAAGAGCGGAAACGGAAGCGTACATATGCGTAGGGCACAACTCATCACAGGCAAGCGACTGGGATAACCTGAGTACCTTCGCTATTAACCAGGGACCTGACTAATAACGGAGGCACCCACCAAAAGTACCCTGGTCAACCGAACTGAGGCAAGAGGCAAGGCTACCGAAGCCTATCCTAATATCCACCATCTTCATTTCCTTCAGCGTCCTGATCCTCATGGTAAGCGTAGTGCTCTTGATTCACCGTTTCTGAGTGGGGGGTTTTAGAGCAAGTGTGAGCACAAACAACCGTGCTCCGCGAGCCAACACACAGAATGCATGTAAATATAGATGCAAGGCTAACAAGGGTGGCTCAGGTTCTTTTATTTGCTTAAAGCGGTTCTTGGAAATATCATAACATAAAAGTTCCTATGATCTAGCATTTTTCAAGGACTCATGATTTGACCTTTAAGAAAGTGTGCGATGATTTGTAATAAGATAGGTTCCATCCACCAACTTTTATTTTTACTAACAAGGTTACATCCACCCTAGTACCAACACTGGAGTACATCTCTCAGAAAAATTTATTAAAATCAGGTTACATCCACCCAACAGATTTTATTTCCCAACCCCAAAAATTTTTGAAATAGAACTAACTCGAGGAAGATTTCCGTGTCTGCCCTTGACTGTGGGCACGGCTATTCGAATAGTTGTATATACTCTGCAGAGACTGTACATCTTTACCCACAAAAGATAATCATCCCGACAGTTCTACATGATGCCTTGGACTTGTAGATCGAGAAAATATCACGAGGCTTTTACAATACCTCGCACTCTAGCATGTCACTCCTATGGGGTTACGTCCATAGGTTGTGCGGGATGTCCACCATAGGATAGCGCAGTCGGACTCCTCTCTCCACATACGCTAACCTAGGCAACGTCACCTACATCCGGTGTCCCATTCCAAGTGGGGCTTCCATTTCCCACCTACACATGTTCTCTTTGAGATGGCTAGAGTGTTCAGTAAATTATTTAGCCAAGCCTACAATATGCCAGCTTGTGGTTGTACTGTTATACAGGGAGGGTCCACACAGGATTAAGTCCTTAATTTGTCTGGGCGGTTCATTCCACAACCCCTGTGTTACATCCACACCCACCGCCTTACCACTCGCCCAAACAAAGTTTAGCGATTTTAGGGTTTTGAGAAGCATAACACAAATTAACATAATTAATCACCACGTACATCCCATGGCTGACCCAAAATTAGTTTTCCATGATTAAAGAATGATTATTAGGGCTATTGCGGCCCTGGATTTTACAAGACTAGCATGGTAGTAATATGACCTATATCTAGCTTAGTTATAGTTTATACCTAGGGCGACAATGATCATGTGAGTTCAAATGTTACTGGTGTGGTATGATATTATGAAGTAAATACAGGGTCATTATCTACCTTAGGAGTGACATACGTTTGCGTATAAAGTAAAGCATGCAGATTTTCATAATTTAAATGAACATAGTTTCACATAAAATATAGGCGCAAAATGATCAAAGCATTAACTCACCTTGGGGTTCTTGTGCTGCTTCAATTGGGGGCTCGTACACTTCTTCGAACTCTACTCGGAAGATCGTACCAGAAAAATGCCACATAAAATAACGAAAGCGAATAAATACACTTTACAACAAACCCTGACTCAAACTAGCTCAAAACTGAACCAAACCAGAACCATTAGATAGAGCTTGATTTTAGAAAATTTTAGGATTTTGTTTCATTAAATTTGGATTTATAATTAAAAAGTTATGGCCATTCAAAGTTTTAATTTTCTGAAAATGAAAAAGAGAGAGAGAGAAATGAGCTGACAGGTGGGCCCCGTTCTTAATTAACCGTTAAACCGTCTAAGATTTGATTAACCGCGCCATCACTCCTCGCGCGGGACCTTTCCCCCCTGGCTCGTCCCGGCCTTGAGGGCGGCAAGGCCGACCGGCGGCGAGGGCTCACGGCGGCGCGGCGTCGTCGGCCACATAGGGCTCCACAGCCTCTTGCACACCTCGGGGAGGAGTAGGGTGGCCGGATTTAGCCCGGCGACGACCGGCGGCGAGTATGGCGGCGGCCGAAACAGGGAGAAGGGGGCGCCGGCGGTTCGGACGGTTAGAGTTCAATTGCGTGCCATGGGAGCATCCTCGGCCGTTCTTGAGCTCACCTGTGGCGTTGGTTGGGGCCCGGATGGAGCAGGGTGGGCCGGCGGCAAGAGGGGTGTCGACGGCGAGGAGGGCGACGGTGGCGGCTCGCTGGGGAGGTCGGCGGGGCCCGGCGAGGTGGGGAAGAGACTCAGGGTGTCCGGGCGGTGCTCCTGGCGCAGGGAATCGGCCGGGGCGCGGCACTCGAGGAAGCCACACGGAGTTGGTGAAGATGAGGCTCACCGGCAGCCTACAGGGCAAGAAAACGCAATTAGACGAGGGAGGAGAAGGAGGAGAGAGTGAGGAGCTTGGGGAGAGGCCCAGTGAGTCCGGACATCGACCGGGTGGGGCTGGCGGCGAGGACTGCCGGCGGTAATGGAGGCGGAGGGGAAATTCGTGCGGTTCTTTCGGTGTTCCAAGGCAGTGAGGCCTTTGGCCCTTTTATAGACGCCGGAGGGATAGGGAGCCGGGGCAAAATGGGGGTGTGCGTGTGTGGGCGGCGTCACCACCGTGCGGCCACAGTGGCTCGAGGAGATGGCGGCGGGGCCGGCAGTGAATGCGGAGGTTCGGCCCGCCCGAGGTCAGCGGGTGGGGGCGGCGCAGACGCGCACGAGGGGGACAGAGGAGGGCTACGGCGGTACCCGCAGAGGTGACGGCGCACGGCCCGGCGCAATCCGGCAAATGCGGGCGCGCGGGAGATGACCGGTGTGACCTGCTCACGGCCGCCTCCCTCGGCAAAGACGAGAGGGCGAGGACGAGCGGCAGAGACCGGACCACGGTGGCGCGGAGGGCGAGGTCGGCGTCAAGGCGAGGCGGGAGGCTGGCCGGGCGGCGTGCGGAAATTGAGGTGGAGAGGCTTCCCAGTGTGTCATTGCCGGCCGCGAAGACGAGGCTACTGCCGCCTTTACTCGGTGGCGCGGTCGGCAGCAGAAGGCGACGAGTGGCAGCACAGGACAGCGAGCGGCGGAAAAGACAGAGGGAGGGGAGAGTGTCGCGGCCGGAGGAGGAAGAAAGGAGGGGATGTCGTGGCCGGGGGAGATGGACGGCTGAGATCGAAGGGGAGGGGGAAATGAACGGCCAGGATTTGCCGAATCGGATTTTCTTATTCTTTTCGTTTTCCTTTTCTCGATTTCGCTTATATATATATATATATATCATTTATTTACTCGTTTCTAGATATATATATATATATATATATTTATATATACATATATTTTTATATACCTAATTTTATTTTTTTACAAATCCATGTAATTATTATTTTTCTTTTGAAGTACATCTTAATTTCCACATTGACAAAATTAATTGGATTTACCCCTTTGAAGATAGAACCATCTTTCAATTTAATTTCTTTTGAAATTCTTCAATTTTCTTCTCAAAAGAAAAGGACTAGAGAAAATAAAATCTTAGATTTTATTAACATAAGCTTAAAAAAAACACATTAGCACAAAATATGAAAATGGGATGTTACAACCTTTGGCGTCAGTGGATGGTGTATACGCCAATTTCGAGGTCGTCCCGCTACCGAAGCCCTCCAACGACGAGCTCGTGACTCTAGGGCAAGCCATTGGAAACTTCATCCAGTGGCCCAAAAGTGATATCTGCCTAGAGGCTTCTTCACTGCTGCCAGATCAGCTACGTGCACTGGTGCCATCCCCGCCAGCGCTACGTGCACCGGTGTCATGTTCACGGGCGCTATTTCCGATGCAGCAACTACCACCACCGGTGCTACCTTCAAAGTCGACCTACAGCCGAGGTAGCAAGGGCAGCAAGGGCAAAGCAAAGAAGACCGATGATGATATCCCATACCTGCCATTGGCCCGCAAATTCGTGCTTAGCGAGCCGTTGGTCGAGGTAACGCGCCTCCAAGCCCTACCAATTAGTTGCCTGCAATTGCACAAGTGGTATATGGAACAGTCCAATATGCCAGCGGGAGAACGGCGCTCATGTATCACTGTCAAATTCGCGTCGGATCATTTAGAGCACAATATTCAAGACTGTGTCTTTGTGGTCACCTTCGAGGATTTATTTGATCTTTTCACGCTCAACGCTCTCGACGCCTCACTCATTCGATGCTGGACGTTGTATGTGTGTACAATCACAGTCTCCATTCATGTCATACCAATAAATGTCATATATAATTTGTTGCTTTCGTGTGTATATATATAGACACATGGTGACTCAAGCTAGAAGGACCAAATCATCGGTTGGTTTCTTGGACCCACACTTGATCGCCATGCATACCATCAACGAGGATGTATCCTTTGTCGAGAGGTACATTGCATCAGCACTGCTGGCTTACCACGATAAGGAATACATACTTATGCCCTATAATCAGGAGTATCATTGGATTTTAATAGTAATTGTACCAAAATGAAACAAGGCAATATACCTTGATTCCCTAAGTAAGAATAAAAAGGACTACACAGTTGTCAGCCAAGTACTCGATAGGTAAATACATTTTCTCCATACATACCTATATTGTACTCTCCCTTTCCTTTCGAATGACTAAGGTCAACTTTTTCGAATCACGTAGGGCATTCGCGATGTACGTTGCAAAGACAGGTGTCTCCACGCAAGGGGCCAAAGGTCTGACACATGATTGAAAATTTAAGGTATTTTACAAACGGTTTTTTACTAAAAATCGTCTGTGATATGCAATAATCATAGACGGTTTTTAGTTACAAACCGTCTGTGATATTTACAATACAGACGGTTCGAAAACCGTCTGTGATAACATTCGATTATCACAGACCCATAAATTCAGACGGTTCAGAAAACCATCTGTGATGGTATTTTTGAACCGTCTGTAATACGGTTTTCTGTAGTAGTGATACCCTATATCAAATCATCAATTGTGTGGCCGCACTTGCCGGCAGACAAGTTCTCACTGATAAGATTCCATCCCCTGGTGAAACTTGTAGAATACGCTACCTGGTGAGGTGCTTACTATTAACCGCTTATCATTAACCCTTAAATACACTAATTTGATTAGTGCTAATCGCTGTAGACGTCAGCGGAGAACATGCGATCGAATTCAAGAATTACTCAAACTGATAGTGACATTGGGCAATCTATGAAATTGGAAAGGTGTCTAGAAGTTTCAATGTGAAAATTGTAGATTGAACGCTCGCATTGTCAGGGAAAAACTCAATTGTATACCTTATTGAACATTGTCTGTGTTACCATCCCTGATAGAATAGCAGGAAGCATAATATAATTCGAAGTGTTAAAATAATATGAGTTTGGAAGTAATGCACTTCAAATGCATGTATCCAGGAGGGCAACAGTACTAACCACCTAGCTAATATATATAGTAAAACATCATTGTAATATTACGAGCTTTTATTTTACTGAACTACGATATTAAGGGGCACTTCGTCGCACTAACTGCATTTCATCCTCCTTCTGGAGCCATTCCACGATTGAGCCCTTTAGCCTGTCAGGTGCATGTGCAACCCACAAATTGAGGAAGTTTGTGGTCATCTGTATCCATATCTCTTGCTTTTGGTCCTGGCGTCGCTGGATTACTGACCTCCTGTTCCCAGCCTCTCTAATCTACTTCGGTGGCATCTTCATCAAGCCTGTCTTCTCAATCTGAAGGTATGCAGTGCCATGATTTGACTTCCAGAGCATCTGATATGCCGTTGCTTCAGCCTTTTGGTAAAGGCAATCTATTGCCTTTGGCAGCATGAGCTCGTCAAGTTGTTCTAGACTAATATTTGTGTGCATGCTACTCCGCTCTTCGCCGTCGATTACCTCGATCGCAGAACTCTCAACAGCAGGCATTGGCTCTTCTGAAGAGCCATGCGGTCAGAACCCGAGCCCAAGTTTAAGATGTGGCAATTCTTTTAAACAACTTGTTTCTCCTTGGATGATTGTACTCATCTGCATGTTGTACTTTGACAGTGGAATGTGGCTTATGTTGCTTACAACAGTGGGACTTGGGCTCATGTTGCTTACAGCAGTGTGGGTTTGGGCGAAACCACTGAGTCGCAGTGCTATGAAGACTGTTCCAATGTTCATTGTCACCAGAATAAACATATGGCACCCAGGTGAAGTCCTGCGTTGGCAGCAGTGGGAGTTGTTTCCTAACAGCTTCAGCCGCGCACTTGAAGTGAGGGGTGACCAACTCTAAGCACTCGATGGTGATTCCAACTATGTCCGCGCTTTCCGAAAGCCGTAGCATGCAACTTAGATACAAATTTTTATCTGGCGCCTCATTGTCTGCGTAAACGAAGAGAAGCCTGGCCTCCAGCCCACGCTCTTCGAAGCTAATTTGGGGGCGGACCGAAAACAGATTGTATTGGCTTCCACGGACAATTCTATACCGTAGCTCTCTGCCGGCCAGAAGGTGCCCAATGAGAGGATCGAAGAACATGTACTGCCGCGGCGTGCCGCCGAGCTCCACGAATCTCAGGAATTCACCGGCACCATCTGCGAACCGCTCGAACCTTCGAACGATAGAGCTACTCGAGTTGCTTTTGTTATCGCGTTCCAAGAATGAAGAGACGAATGACTTGGTGGCATGAGCCAGCCGTCTAGGGAAGGAGGAGTTCCTTACCTCCAGGTCCTTCTCCTCGTCTTCCGCAACACGCTGCTTGTACTTGTGCAACGTCTCCTCACACTCTTCAGCTGCACGCTTCAGCTTCTTGCGCCAACGCAAAAGCGACGTGTCGTTGATCTGCCACTTGTCGGATGTATCAAGAACAGTCTCTAGCTTGATGTGCGCCATCTCCATTCTCTCTATGTTCTCCTCGTCTGATTTGCATCCGCGCTTCTCAATCAAACCGGATACGATTTGGCTCGCTATCTCCTCAGCAAGCGCAGATGCAACCGTCTCCGCCATAAATGAGGATCCAACGATTTGTGGGATTCCTGCAGAGGAGAAAGTAATTAATATATACAGAGCACTTGGTTTTTCCTATAAACACCCTCTCGTAATACTACTGGTGTACGAGCATGAGGTTATGCGTTCAATGAGTGTACAACAAATCTCACCGCGTAATAGCTGTTTTTGATAGGCAAGACGAGGAGGAGGATTTCGCCGGGTTAGATGAGGACTCTAGAGAAGAGATACAAGAACGAAGCTGTAGTAATGGGTTCAATGGGTTGGTAAAATCTTTCTTTCGGAAGATCATAAGCCAAGACTGCGCGAAGCTGTAGTAAGAACGTATACCAGTGGTTGAATTTCATGAACCGCCGAGAGAAGTTGAACGTAGAGGAAGGGGATGGAGTTAGTGATGTCCAAGACTGTCTGCGGTAGAAATAGCGAGGACACTACCAAGTCAACAAGAGAGACTGCTATCAATTCAGTCCGGAGAAAAGGAGTAGAATTTTCGATAAAGAATACTGAGAACTGTAAATGAATAAATTCTCCACTTTCTTTTTTCTTTTGGTTGATTCGTTTTCGTCAAAACGAGATTGTTTCCGCTGAACTACCTCCTCCAGGTTCCTATATAAACGGTATCATTATGTTTTTAGGTTATAGCTTATGTTTGTAGTTTATTACTTTAATAAATAATGATTACTGAAAGATGACGAAATTAAAAATTATCTAGAACAGAACCTATAACTATTGTGTGGCTGGCAGTTGAATTCTCGTTGACAAGATTCCGGGAGTGTTCTTTTTGACTTCTAAAAGCGGTTTTTGGTTTTTGCTATATTACCTAACTTTTAAATAAAGTATTTTCTCAAGACAGGATCTACAAGTTAATTGTAGTACACGTTAAAAGCCTAATATCTGTATCAACCAAAATTACAAACGAGTATCTCTCTTTCCGTAATCTCTATTACAAACAACCAAAATTAAAAAAATTTCAAACAAAAACTATAAGCCGCAGCCAAAAAGAACAGGCATCCATCGCCTGGCGAATCTTGTAGAATACTCTACCCGGTGAGATTCTTACTATTAACCGCTTATCATTAACCCCTAATACACTAATTCGATTAGCGCTAATCTCTACACACGTCAGCGGGGAGGGATAACTGGGAGGATAAGGACAAGCTTGCCCCTGTCGTTATCGAGGCTAACCCCCAAGGGGCTGCGCAGTCTCCGTTCAAAAGCACGGTAGCTTTTAGCTAAAATAATATTATAAAAACTGTTAATTTGACTGAGAAATAAATAAAAAATAATAAAAATAAAAATACCGTTATAATTTTATAGATAATATAAGGGAAAAGAAAAAAAGATAAAGAAAACAGCGTTAAGATGTCAATGTATTCCAGACAAGTTTTGATTTTTGAAATAAGAAGTTGTTTAAATAGCGCCTAAACACTACCTTGGTAGCGAAATCGATGTCACCGTTAGAAGAACAGGATAATTTGCATGCCCTATATCAAATCATCAATTGTGTGGCCGCACTTGCCGGCAGATAAAGTTCTCACTGATAAGAGGCATGTTCTTTATCTCACAAGCTGGCGGCTTGTAGTTTTTACTATAGTACCTAACTTTCAAACGGAGTATTTTCTTAAGATAGGGTCTATAAGTTAAACGATCTACAATTTTAAAACTCAACATCTGTACTAGCTAAAATTGTAAATGAGTATCTGTCTTTCCATAATATGTACCGTAAACAGCTAAAATTCAAAAATTTCAGCTAAAATCTATAAACCGCAACTAAAAAGAACAGGCAAAGATTCCATCCCCTGGTGAAACTTGTAGAAAAGGGAACTTCGTGGATAATGAAATGGATAAGGGAAAAAATAAAAAAAAGAAAAGAACAGCGTTACGAAGCTAACTTATTTCAAACAAGTTTTGACTTCTAAAATGAAAAGGTGTGTTTAAATAGCGCCTAAACACCACCTTGGTAGCGAAATCGATGTCACCATTAGAAGAACAAGATAATTCGCATGCCCTATATCAAATCATCAATTGTGTGGTCGCACTGGCCGGCAGACAAGTTCTCACTGATAAGATTTTAGGTCTGTTCTTTACAGTTTCTAAAAACGGTTTTTGATTTTTACTATAGTATCTAACTTTTAAATGGAGTATTTTTTCAAGACAAGATTTACAAATTAATTGTAGTACACGTTAAAAGTCTAACATCTGTATCAACCAAAATCGCAAGCGAGTATCTCTCTGCAATCTCTGTCGCAAACAGTCAAAATTCAAAAATTTCAGCCAAAAACCATAAGTCACAGCAAAAAAAAACAGGCCCTGATGAAACTTGTAGAATACGCTACCCGGTGAGGTGCTTACTATTAACCGCTTATCATTAACCCTAATACACTAATTTGATTAGCGCTAATCTCTGCCGACGTCAGCGGGGAGGGACCATTGGGAGGAGATGGACAAGCTTGCCCCTGGTGGGATGTCGTTGTCGAGCCTAACCCCCAAGGGGTTAGTCTCTTATAAACAGTACCTCTGTAAATACAGTTGTACCACCCTTTGTAAAGGACAGGAGAAGAAAAAGAGAGAAGATAGAGAAAAAGAAAGGCAATCGTGGCTCTTGAATTTCCACTTCCCCTCCTGTGTTCGAATTTTCGTCCATAAAATTTACTAGATAGGAAGACGCTACGCTACGCCGCGAGAGATAGGGAAACGGAGCCTCACATGGAAAATATTTGCCGATGCGCGGTTGGATACTTGTGTCAGAGAATGTATACTTCGTATGACCGATAGCTTTAACATCTACGCCTATAGTAGGAACACAGAAAAAGGAAATTATCATAGCGAAGAGTTGATTTTGTCAACTCTTAGAGCAGAGAAGACATACGCTTGGAGGTAAGACCTGACAGATGTAGTTTCGTCTTAAGGCAACCATATTGAGCCATTTCATTGTCGTTGGCCTAACAGTAATATACATGCGGCATTATATATGAGGAAAATCACGAGGAATTCATCTTAGACCAATTATTTCATGGTCTACGCTTATGAACATATGTTATAATATGGAAGGGGGACTATGCTACTCCAAGGAGGGTTTGTATAAGAATCTGTAAAATAGCAAACAGTTGAGATTGTTTGGCAATGTCGCAAGCTGAGGTAGAGAAAACAAAGTATTCTATGCAGGCAGCGAAGAGCCAAAAAAAAAAAAAAAACTATACTTCATCATACGTCTGGTCCCTAGTTAACACGGTAAAAATTCTAAAGCACCTGATCAAATCTTTCCAATCAGCGGAGGTATTAATAATGCAATGATCAATATTGCCTGTAAAAGTGTGCTCTGTTGATAATATAAGCCATGGATCAGCAGGGCAACTAAGAAACGGTAGCGATGACAATTAAATGGGGGAGGAAGGACACTCGTTTTTGCTTTGTTTTTTCAGTGATATTACAGGCCCACGCTACTCGTGTATTTTGTAATGCAAAACTGCAGGACTGTTTTGTGTTGTCAAAATTATGTGGCGGAGGTCACACATAGAAACACAACTATGCCCAAAAAAATTAATATAATTCATCTGGTACAAAGGATGTCCTGGTTCCACAAACAACACATACATATCATCTGTGGGCTATATTTCGTAAAAGAAAAATCGATGAACTCATATTTTTCCACCTAAATATATATGACCATGGGCATGTTCTTTTCCTCCGAAGCTAGCGGCTTTTGGCTTTTGCTACAGTACCTAACTTTCAAACGGAGTATTTTCTCAAGACGGGGTCTACAAGTTAAACGATGTACACGTTAAAAGCCCAACATCTGTACCATCCAAAATCGCAAGTAAGTATCTCTCTCTCCGTAATTTGTACCGTAAACAACCAAAATTCAAAAATTTCAGCCAAAAGACATAAGCCGCAACCGTTGCCAAACAGGCCATATACACACATACATAGAGGAATACTGGATGATACTATATGCATATATCCACTCTCCAGAATAAAAGAACCGGTGCTAAGCATACAACTTCATCCTACATATGCATATCATATTACATACACCACCTTTGCTTGCTTATGCGAAAACAATATATTTGTAATGCATTAAGGAAAAGCAAGTCAAGCGGCTGTCACAACGGGAGGATACAATTCAGGTTATTAGCATCCATAATAGATCTGTTGCACAGGGAAATAGTATCAGGCAATGGTTAATTTCGAAGCGGATAACAAGGTATGGAAACAATCATGTGTTCTATGCTTCACATAAATAAACAATTAATCGCATACCTGTGGGAAACACAGACTGTTGAGGGCATGTCCTTCATGCGAAGATGATTTAACCGGTCTACGTTCGACATTTGTTACAATTGATGCATGGATGCCAAAGGCCCATTGGGCAAATAGCCAACCACCTAGCATACATATTTAAGTTGCAAGATAGGGGAGGTTAGTTCGAGTAAAAATAGGAAAGGCCACACAGGACTAAAGCATGAAAGAAAACAACCACATGACAATCACTGAGGTAAGGTCCATATCCCACATAAAACAGAAGAGAACAGGACTAAAGCTGATCACACTGACGCATGTCTCATAGCGTTCTTCGATCACAAATATCCCAAGTAGAACAATATAGGCACAAACCTGATGTTGCTGCATTTTCTTAATACTAGCTAAATGTCCGTGCGTTGCTACGGATTTTAAAAAATTTTAGAACATATTTGTATGTATGTTCTAAAAATTTTTACCACCCGTTAGTTTCAGAACATATAGTATGATAAAATTTTAAAATCCGTAGTAACGAGCATTTAGCTAGTACAAGATTAAGCACCGGATGAAAAATACAGCATGTACTCTACAATGCAGTCTAGATGAAATCCACCTTGACCACTAAATCATGGAAATAAAGATATTTTGATGGGAAGGTGGGTAGATTCGACGCAGGTCTTTTGGGGCCACATGTCAGCGCTGCTTTTTGTGAGAAGAGGTAGAAGAGGCCGGACCAACCACCAATTCCTTCTTTTATAATAGTAAAGATTCACATGTATAGCAAAGACCTCTTGAAAATAATCGACAGTAAGAAAATAACGTGCTCTTCGAAAGAGTTAGTGCATTATTATTTTTATTTGGCAATGTATCAATGTCCTCATAATAGGAGAGCGCTTTGGTTCGAAGAACAGAAGGGAATCAAATACTGATAAGAAAACTGAAGGCTGCCCACCCAAAATCTGTGAGGGATTCAAGAAAAATCAGTTGAATAATAGCCAGTTCATCATGTCTACCAACAGTCCTACAGTCCTACATGTGTTTCATTCATGAACCTCTAGGATAGCATTGTTTATTATTTTTAACCTATGCAGCCTGGTTTTCAAATGTACTTGTCATATTTTTCCAGTTTTAATAAAAGCTTCCAATTGTTCCATAATTGAGGACTGCACTTATTCTTTTGTACTATTAGAGAGACATCGATTGATAATGCGGTAAACCTCCTGTGGTAGAAGACAATGACATGCAAAAGAAGTGCAAACGAATTTGATGCATCTCAAATTACGTGCAAAAGTATAGCAAAACAGTTATATGGAATAGCTTAGCATACACCTATCATGTCTACTATAATGTAATACCTTCTGATGACGCCTTGGTCGCAGGTGAAAGAGGTTCCAAAACTTTTCACCAGTGCAAGTGATGAACACCAATAAGTAATTTTAGCTGGATTCATTACCATGAAAAAATATACTCCTATTTAAACATGTACAGCCTTTTTCTGTTAGCAATTGGTATTAAGATGCTCTGTCCCTGTCCCAAACATTCGGGGAAAAGAAATGGGTGAACAGTAATCTCGTTGTGCACTTACATGAACATGAAAGCATGTGAAAGAGCAACATATACCGTTGTTTGTATAATTTATCAGATGAACAATGAACTCTGTTTGGTTATGCATGGCATCTCTTATGTTCCTTACTGTTGTAGGGTGAGTTTTAGGACCTTGGAGAGACCTGCATATATATTCATTTAAAAAAGAACATCATATATGTTATCTTTTACGTTTTCACCAGAATCTGCACTGGCAAACAAATCCAAAGGCAATATCTCCATTAAGAAGTCATGTTTTGGTTCGTGAAGCTCTACAGTACCAAAATTTGATCAAAACCATAAATTGAGAAAACTTTTAAACCAAGACTCTAAATCACTTGAAATTTGGTGTGCATCTTTTTTTAGGATATCAGAAACTTATTCCATTCAACGTTCAAGAAAATCATTGCCAAAGTTCCGTCCTTTTTCTGTTTGAATGAAGGTTGCACTAAAACCGGGCAAAAACCAAAAATTGACTTGCTCATTAGTGAATGATGACCTAGATAGCTTTAAATATATTCTCATATATCATAGTAAGCTAGAATACCTAATAAATAGAGGCAAAAAACTGGATCAAAAAATCACTCGGAGAGGCAAAATCAACAAAAATTGGACAACTTCAAGAACTTACCAAACCTGATACCTAGATAGATGGGGATTGATTTCCAAGTCATATCTCTATCACCTACTCATCCTCGGTATCCAGCAAGATCAAGAAAGGGGAGGGGCAGGATTAAAACCATCCAAAATAAGATAAATCAACTAAAACAAGAGGGATCTATGAGAGATGAACAAAATTGATATATTGCTACTTGAGGATAAAGATTTTATAGCGACTCTACCTAGAGGATAAGAGAGCACACCATAACACTGACACTTTTCAAACCCTAACTTTAGACGCTTGGCTTCTGTGAGTAAAGTTAGGATGGTTGGATGGTTAACTTGCAAGTCTTCATTCCAACCCATTAAATAGACAAGGCATCAGCCTTATCTAACTCTAATAGATACTATCCACTTAGCACAAATGAAAAAAATCCATAACCCTATACAACATGGGTTTTACTCGCACACTACACTCATGCACGCTTTTCAAATTATATAAGTCCGAATCCGCTAAGTCCTTAGCTTTTAATCCACTTGATCATCTCAGCTCCTTCTTGATCTAAACCACCTTCTCAAGCACTGTGGTTTTGATCAAAACTAGTTTTCGGTATTTTGGTCAACTTACCAAAATACCCTTTATTGACCCAGTCTTCATCTTCGCTTGCAACAAATCACCATACTTGCCACATGTATATGCAACATTGGCTTGCCATGTCTCTGTAAGTCTCTCCTATTCCAGTTCCACTAGACCACGTCTCACATGGACCAACCAAGCTATATGGTGCAACCTGTCACTTGAACTTTTCTTCAACCCACCTTCCTTGTGCTATGGTTGAGCTCGGTTATCTCACCTGGTATCTTTGATCATTTTGGGCCCCAACTCCATGAGCGTAGCCCCATTCCTCGCTATTAACCTTACAGCCGACAAGTTCGTTGATTATAGATCTGTTTCCTTTCGCGAGACCTCGATTCCGGAGTGATAAGAGCAATAAAAAATCATTGTGCGCAGTGGAACTCTCCATCTGATCTTATGACTTTAGACCACAAAAAGAAAGCGCACTCTCCTCGAATTTGTGCAAGATCCAGCTGTTTCAATGCAGTTGTAGAGATGGGCGCAGCCTGTCGATAGAAATATCAATGTGCGTACACATATAACCTGACAAGTATGAAATAAATGTGGGAAGATTGACAAACCTTAGAATTGGTGATCTTCGAGGAATCGAGGAGTAGTTTCATATGGTGGCAAACGTAGAATCCACACGTGTTGCCCAGTGTCTGCTGGTGGCACTGCAAAAAATAGAATGTATTAATTCAAGAGGCATTACTACTAAGTGTTGTATAGGACTAATTAATGTGTACTAGTGAATACCTAAAAATTGCGAACATGTTTCAAGGGCTTGGCCCCTTTCGTCGAGCCACATGTCTGTGCAACGTACGTGGCGAACGACCTTCGTTATTCGAAAAAGTTAGATTAGTCATTCGGAAGGAAAGAAAGAGTACAATGTAGTTATATATGGAGAAAATGTACTTACCTATCGAGTAATTGGGTGATAGCTGTGTACTCGGATTTGTTCTTACTTAGAGAATCAAGGTATATAGCCTTATTCCATTTTGGTATAATTACAATTAAAATCCAATGGAAGTTCTCATTGTATGGCATAAGAACAAAATCCTTATCGCGGTGAGCCAGCAGTGTTGATGTAATATATCTCTCGACGAAGGATGCATCCTCATTGATGGTATTAATGGCGACCAAGCGTGGGTCCAGGAAACCAATTGGTGATTTCGATGATCTAACTTGGGTCAGCATGAATATATATATATATATATATATATATACAGAAAAGCTACAAATTATATATGATATATACCGGTATTACATGAACAGATATTGTGATTGTACATACTTACAGCGTCCAACATCGAACGAGTGAGGCGTCGAGAGCGTTGAGCGTGAAAAGATCAAATATATCCTCAAAGGTCACCATGAAGACACAATCCTGAATTTCGTGCTGGAAATAATCCTGCTTGAATTTAATAGTGATACCTAAGCGCCTTTCTGCCTGTGGCTTGTTGGACTATTCCATATACCAAGTGTGTAATGTTTGGCAACCAAGTCCTAGGGTTAGGAGGTGCTTTTCTGGGATTATCATCGGCTCGCCTAGCACGAATTTGCGGACCACTGGCAGGTACGGGATATCATCATCATTCTTTGCTTTGCCCCTGCCACTGCCTCGACTGCAGGTCGACTTTATGGTAGTCGACTGTAAAGGTAGCACCGGTGCAAGTTGTTTTGGCGAGAATAGCACCCGTGGAGATAGCACCAGTGCAGGTAGCTCTGGTTCGCACTACCCTTGTGGAGATGGCACCAGTGCAAGTAGCTCTGGTTTGCACTGCCCTTTTGGAGATGGCACCAGTGCAAGTAGCTCTGGTTCGCACTGCCCTTGTCGTCCTGCCACCGGTGAAGAAGCCTCCAGGGTGATGTCATTTTTGGGCCACTGGATGAATGTTCCAATGGCTTGCTCTAGAGTCACGATCTCGTCGTTGGGGGGCTTCGGTAGTGGGATGACCTCAAAATTGACATGCACACCATCCACATGAACTTTTGCGAAGCCTTGTGCTATAGGTATACAGTGCACCATGACCCTGATAGCAGACAGATATGCCTGGCCCCAAGCAGCGTACAAGGGAACGGACGCATATCTCACTTGGAGCTTGCACTTCGTAGGCTCCTACATAACGATACAAAATTAGCTACTCCAATAGGCCTATCAATGGATCGAGCATTCCAGAGATAATAATTATTACCTGGATGTCGTCCACAGGAAATCTGGCCTCGCTTCCGATCGGATTGGACGCGCAACTACTCGGATGGTTGGGCGGGCTAGCTAGCATAGGAGCGGCGGTGGCGGCCTGCTGATTGTTTGTAAATCTCCGCATCTCATCTCTGACACAATCAGCCATCTCCACTCTAAGAGATGTCATGATCTCTTCTCGTAGCCGTGCCTCAGCTCGGCTTTGGTTCTCTTCCTACGTCGATACAATTCGTAGTCATCTTGGAAACCGTGTTTACAAGGAACGTAAAGCCTAAGCCCTCTCGTACGACCTAGGTGCTCCTTGTTTCCCAGGGCTGCGGAGAGTATATCTTTCTCCCTTGTTCCCTGGAATGATCCCTGGGAAGATTCAACACTCAGTGCTTCCTGCAAGAGCACGATATGTCATTTCACTTCCTACAAAGTTGTGGATTAATTACAAGCTACGTAGTTCGATCAATATCTTACCAGGCGCTGGGACACTTGCTGGTCTGTAGGGTTTCGAAAGGAGACGTCCCCCGATGTCTTTGTAGATGACCTTGCTCTAATCCAATTTCGAGCGCGGTCATCTGGGATATTGGCAAATGGCGGGGCGGTGTCCTGCAGGATTGCCTATTCGTCCTCCCTCCTCCACTGTGAGATTTTACCCGCATACCCAGCTATGCCAAGTCTGTGGGGGTGTGTGTTTTTTGCCTGGAGGGCCTTGTGTGCCGCGCTTGCACTTTAGAAATCTTCGGTCGTCTTCATCGCCTTGAACTCTTCCCATTGTGGTTCCACGAATGTGTATTTATGAAAGGGTGTTTCATCCTTCTCCACGTAGTTCTTGACAAGCGTGCTCTTGAAGTTCTTCCATGCTTTGCATGCGGATAGCAAGGCTTGTCGTTGCATGGCGTCTTAGTGTTCTTCTGGATCTCAAACGATGCCAAAATTTTTGTTAGCAGCTCACGTTTCCGAGTCATAGGCACGCCCTTCCACGAATCGAATGTGATCTCAATTCGTTCTTGTGCAACTATCCTGATCATTCTTCGGAATGGGCATACTGCTTGGTGAGGAAGGAGAGGGGTCCCACATCCATCGACCTCTGTGATGGTAAATCGGCCCTCAGGCATTTTCGATAGCCCTCTTCCTTGGCGTTTTGATTTTGGAGCGGATGCATCCGGCGATAATGTTGAAGAATGCGTGGATGACATGTTGGCCTTATGTACATGTATACAACAATATATGTATACAACAATAAGATTTATGAAACAACAACAATATATATGTAAACAATAATATTTATGAAACAACAACAATATAGTATACAATATATGAAACAACAACAATATATATGTATACAACAATAAGATTTATGAAACAACAACAATATATGAAACAACAACAATATATATGTATACGACAATAAGATTTATGAAACAACAACAATATATGTATATAATATATGAAACAACAACAATATATATATGTATACAACAATAAGATTTATGAAACAACACAACAATATATGTAAACAATAAGATTCAAGGTTACCTCGGGGGGACGGAGGCGGCCTCGGGGAGACGGCGGCGGCGACGAGGGGACGGTGGCGGCCTCAGGGGGACGGCGGTGGCCTCGGGGGGACGACGGCGGCGATGGCCTCGGGGACGGCGGCAATAGGCCCGAGGGGACAAGGGCGGTGACGAGCCGGGGACGGCGGTGGCGACGGCCTTGGGGGGACGGTGGCGGCGACGGGCCTGAGGGAGGGGGACGGCGACGGCCTCGGGGGGATAGCGGCGTCGACAAGCTCGAGGGAGGGGGACGGCGACAGCGATGGCCTCGATCGGGAGAGCGACTAAGTGGTTGCTAATAACTGCAGTGTACACGCAAAACCTTAGCGGGGGTTATATAAAAAGGATTATTACAAACGGTTCTATTTGATAACCGTCTGTACTATCAATACCACAGACGGTTCTAAACTTAGAACCGTCTGTGATAAGCCTTTCCCCCTGTAGTTATTAATATAAACTACACCAACCAGCATTCAATGAACAAAGAGATACATTTGTATGACTCATTCTCAAAATTCACCTATATATCACACATTTTCACAAATACAGCACACACATGCATTGTTATATACATAAATGCCAATTCACATATACATCACATACATGCATTATTATATACATAAATGCAAATGCCCACATATATGTCACACATTCTCATTCCACTTGCTTATTTCCTTTCAAAATTAGCCCTTCATGATGATCAATGCGTACGTAACTATTTTCGTCATGTTGTTCGTCGTCGACCCTTATGTTATTTCCAAAAAGAGGTAACTCGTCAAATTGATTGTATTCTTCCTCATCCACTACATTCTCTACTCCGACAATTCTCCTTTTTCCATGAAGAACTACATGGCGTTTCTTATTTATTGTGTCGGTTATATAGAAAACTTGAACAACTTGGTTGGCGAGTACGAATGGTTCGTCTTTGTACCTGACACGTTGGAGGTCCATGGTAGTGACACCGTACTTGTCAACCTTCACCTATGGAAGATGCACTCAATGGCAGGGAAATAAGGGGATCTTGAAAACCACGTAGTCGAGCCCCCAAATCTCTTCTATGAACCCATTGTACGAGTTTCTCAACCCATCGGTACTGAACGCATCTCTACGGACACCGCTGTTCTGGTTAGTGCTCTTTACATCTTGAGACTGTGTATAGAATGTGTACCCATTTATATCATATCCTTGCCAGGTCACCACTGTAAATGTTGGCCCTTTTGCCAACCATGTCAGCATCTCACTTGGTGAGCTCCTAGCGATTTGCTCCTTCAACCATTGGTTGAACCGACTGTTGTGTTGTCTCATGATCCAAACATCCGGCCGCTTCGGATTCTGTTGCCGAAGCACATCCTTGTGCTGGTCGACATAAGGCGCCATTTCAGTCATGTGTTGCAAGACCATGAAATGGGCTTGAGTATATGTGTCCATATCTGGAGTGATTGCTTTCCTTCCGATAGTTCCGATACCCTTCAGCCTCCTCTCATGACGAGATTGAGGCACACCTATCGGTTGAATCTGAGCCATATAATTAACACAAAACTCAATGACCTCTTCGCTTGCATAACCTTCGACGATGCAGCCCTCCAGTCGAGATCGATTCCGTACATAGGACTTGAGAATTCCCATGAGATGGACCATGCTATATAGGAATACGGTCCCGCATATTTTTATCTCCCACACAATGTGAATAATGAAATGGACCATGATATCGAACAACGAAGGAGGGAAATACATCTCAAGATGATATAGAGTTATCACCACCTCGTCCTGCAGAGCATCTAGTTCTTCGGGATCGATGACCTTCTAAGCAATTGTGTTAAAGAAATAACATAGCCTCATGACTGTCTCTCGGACTTTGATCAGCAAAATATTTCTAATTGGAATAGGGAGCATCTGTGTCATCAGCACATGACAATCATGAGACTCCATGCCATTTAACTTCAAATCTTGCATCGAAACAAGTTTTTTCACGTTGCCGGAGTAACCAGATGGAACTTTGACACCATGCAAGCACTGGCATAATTCTGTTTTCTCGGCCTTGGACAGAGTGTAACACGCAGGGGAAGGTACGTTCGTTCATTATCTGTTTTTGTCGGTGCTAACTCAGGCCTGATGTCCATATCAACCAAGTCAAGCCGTGGGTTGACGCCGTCCTTTATTTTATCACGAATGTTCAGTAAGAGATCAATCAAGCTGTCACATATATTCTTTTCTACGTGCATGACGTCGATGCAGTGTCAAACATCTAGGTACTCCTAATAAGGTAAGTCCTAAAATATTGATCTCTTCTTCCAGGTGTTCTTCTCATGAGCCCTCAATTTACGTCTCTTTCCGAGGACAATATACAAATCCTTAACCACATCATAAACCTCTTTTCCCCTTAAATGCCTTGGAGCTGAACCGTCTTCCTTCTCTCCGCCAAATTGTTTCTTCATCTTGCGGTATGGTTGAGCCCTCCGAAGGAACCGGCGGTGACGCATGTACACGGTTTTGCGTGAGTGTTTCAGCCACACACTCTCGGTACCATCTAAACAGTGAGTACAAGCTTTGGCACCTTTTGTACTCTGGTCCGATAGGTTAGCAAGGGTAGGATAATCATTAATGGTGCAGAACAATAAGGAGCACAAAGTGAAGTTCTCTCATTTGTATGCATCCCATACCTGTACCCCTTCGTTTCACAGTACTTTTAGATCTTCCACTAACGATGCTAGGTACACATTGATATCATTCTCAGGTTGCTTTGGCTTTATACATGGACAAAGAACCTTCTTGGCTTTATACGTAGTTTTAGGCAACTCATTTCCCTCCGGAAGCATGTCCGCCAAAAGATCTAGCAGCGTCGTAAAACTCTTGTCGGACCAACCGTTGCTTGCCTTCAATTTCAATAGTTCAAGCACGACCAATAACCTCATCTACTTTGACTTGCAGCACGTGAACAAAGGTTTCTCCGAGTCCTCCATCAAGCCCCGGAATTTAACATACTCTCTCTCATCATAGTTCTCTTCTACATCGCGAAGCATCTGATCCAGATTGTCATCGTGCAGCCTATCCGAATCCGAACAACAATCGACATCATCCGACGGCATGTGATTCACTTCACCAGCGATGTCATTCGGCGGCATATCATTCACTTCACAAGCGATGTCATCCGACGGCATATGATCACTGACTTCGCCATGACTAGTCCAACACGTATAACCCTTTTAGAAACCCCTCCAAATCAAGTGCGCTTCAATTTGCCCTCGGTTATTAAACATCTTTAAATTTTCACAGTCAGTGCATGGACAGTACATATATTCCACTCCCTTATTCAACATATCCTCCTCGGCAGCTCTTGTAAAAGCAGACACGCCATTAATGTACTCTTCACTCATACGGTTCGCAGCATACATCCAGCTTCGGTCCTACATTATGTATATATATAACAACTTAGTATTAAAACTTAAATTAATTAATTATTACAATATATATACCACATGCATGGAGCCTTTGCTAGCTTAATTCATATTATAAACACAACAACTATTTCCCCAGTGATCGCTAAAGGTATATAACCAACAATTCTGACAAATATGGCCTCCCACACGACGCCAACTAATCATTTATGGTCAAGTAGATGCAAACCATCTTCAATAACACTCACCAAAACATAGATCTAAATTGTAATGCAAAGAAAAATAAATTTCATTACTAATCATATCTAGAGCAACCAGGAACATATGAATTTTCAAATCTCAATCTCTGCCTCCTCCCACCAAATTAATTTGGTCTGAAATCGCCTAGCTTGCCTCATGAGCGAAAGAGTGCAGCACTGGCCAGATCTGGATCGAAATGAAGACAGGTGCGGTTCTGGGCAGCACAATAAATGTCTAGCGCCATTATCACAGACGGTTTTCTGAGATCATCACAGACGATTTTTAATATAAACCGTCTGTGATAATCAGTATATCATAGACGGTTTTTAATAAAAAATCGTCTGTGATAATCCCAGATTATCACAGACGATTCATCGGTAAGAACCGTCTGTGACAATAGTTTTCTCCGACGCCATCAACACAGATGGTATCGAAATTAAAACCATATGTGTTAGTGTCGGTCACAGACGGTTTGACAAAACCGTATGTGATTTAGCGTCTAGTATTAGGCTTTCTGTAGTAGTGACGACAATCTAAAAACATCTCAAAAACCTTAATTTTCTCATAGATTATATTTATGAAAAAATTATTTTGCCTCACACATCATCGTAGAATGTGAGTCACAAAAAATCGGGAGTGATGAACCATTCTTTGTTCTTCATAGATTGTCAACCGTCATAGAATGATGCAAATCTGCGACAAAAGAGATAGTCACACATTCTCCTAGCATCGTCATTAAATGGTGAACATGGCCTTGTTGAGGTAACTAAACTTGTGACAATGTAAATCGTCATGATTTGCTTTTACGTTGACAAATTTCTACCACTTTTGAATCGTGACCATATGTATTTGTTCAATATCACAATGCTAATGTGGCATAGTACAATTATGATGAAATTAGTAAAATTTTGACAGCACCAGCACACAATTGATATTACAAAACATGTCGCTAATGTCAGAAGCACATGAGAACTGCATATGATCCATTGCACATACCACATCCGATACACACATAACTGAGAAGTTTTAGAGAGACAAGTTTCTAACATTAACAGACAAGCAACTTTTAGACATGAAAACTTCCAAAGATAAGAGAGCCCTACTACAAACGGTTTGGAACTGTCATCACAGACGGTTTTCTGAACCGCCTGTATTTATATGTCAGTGATAATCGGAGGTAATCACAGACGGTTTGTGAGCCGTCTGTGATAAAGACAACACAGACAGTTTGTAACTAGATCCGTCTGTAAAGAAAACTATTACAGACGGCTCGAACCAAAAACCGTCTGTGATACTCACACATCATAGACGGTTCTAGTTACCAATAGTCTGTGATTGCCGAGTATCACAGACGGTTGGTATATAGAACCGTCTGTGATAGTTTATTCTATACCTATTTTTTTTCTATTTTTTGGCTAACCTCAAGAAATAATGTTACATATGTCCTTTGAAAACAAGAAAATACAGTGGCAAACACAACAACACATTCCATTTCCATTAAGATTAGAATCCACCATTACAGCATAACAAGATAACGAACCCAACTCTTTAACATAGTAAGAATATATAAGAAGCAGAGATCCTAACGGATAGTACAAGCTGGATACATCGGATGGTGGCCGGATATCACCAGCAATGGAGAGGCGGTGGTAGCGCCACCTTTGTGGCACAATGATGAGACTGCACAAGACATTCTTACAACACTTACGACAAGAGTGTGTTGTGCAGTCGACCGTGGTGTCCAACGGAGGCACTAGCTCACGGCGGTAGTCAGTGTCATTGAGGAACAAGCTAGGTGCAGTGCGCGATGTCCTTGACACCTGCCATCAAGGAAGAGAGGGGAGGGCATCGGATGACGGCCAGATATCACCGGCAATGGAGTGGCGGCGGTAGCGCCATCTTTGTGGCATGACGGTGAGACTGCATAAGACACTCTTACGACACTTACGACAAGAGTATGTTGTGCAGTCGACCATGGTGTCACAACGGAGGCGCTAGCACATGGTGGTAGTCGGCGTCGTCGAGGGGAGGATGCAGGAAGCTAGTGGATGGACTCACGCGTGACTGTCAGTGGAAAGGTAGATGGGGAGTAATTAATAAAGGCCGAGCAGTGGGAAGAACCAGTGCCTGCCATTCGATGTGGAGAATGGACGGGTGAGATAGAAATCCTGGGGGATACGCCACGGATCGGTGACGTGTCATTATCAGAGAAGGTTTGTTATACGAATCGTATGTAATAATGCACATATCAGAGACGGTTTATTATACAAACCATCTGTGATAAGGTACATATCAGAGACGGTTTGTCATACAAACTGTCTATTATATTAATATCAGATACAATTTGGTATACGAACCATCTGTGATAACACTTAAATATGCGCGCCCTAATCCAGCTCTTGTAAACTGTCCTCTTCCTTATCTTCTTCACCAGATTTCTCAATAATGGCATCTAATATTCTTTTGATCTCCTTCCTCTCATCTATCCATCATGAGTTGTTCGGCTGCAACCTTACACAGACGGCCAACAATTTACGTCTGGAGTAGCTCCTCTGCTCACGCCCTGCTCTCTTTTCTCGACTCGCTTCCATCTGTCAGCTAGACCTCATCATCTGCCGTCGACGGAGGTGTCTCGTTGCCGCTTAGGAAAGGGAAACCACCCTAAACCTCGTTCTTCTCTGCAATGTGCACAAAGCGGAAGAAGCTCTTGCGGTATTGGAGAGATAAATGGATAACATTGCCGATCAAGCAAAACCGACCGATTCTTAGGTAGCTTATCATGGCATCCCCTTTGAGATTATGGGCCTTGCTAATGATTTACCTAGGCTAGAGGAGGAAGTGGAGAGGGCAAGGACAATCTTCACGACATTCGAGAACTCAGCGGCTGATCCTCCAACTCCAAAACTCGAAGAAGAAACATATGAAGCCCACAAGACTAAGATCTGAGAATCTCTTTTTTAGGACTTTTGTAATAAACTTGCCTTGAATTTGTCTCTCGTCTTAATAGCTTCTATAATTCATACGACAAAGGACAAAACATAGATGGTTGTAAATAAAAATCGTCTGTGATAGTTTCATAGAAGATTCCATGGACCAGAGGGAGGGCTGAGGTGGCAGGGATGATGGTGTGGCTTCTAGGTGGCGGGTGACTGGGCCAATTCGCTGACGTGTCAGCCTAGGGCACGCCACGTGGATAGGAGGCCGACGCGGCTGCTGACCGAGCTGAGCTGAGCCGAGATGGCGCCGACGTGGCGCCACCTCACCTGCCATGCAAGCACAAGCGATGACGTGGTAGCACTGGCCGGAGGCGGTGCTCGGGGCCCAAGGGCTCGCCGGCGCTCCGGCGCACTGCGGCGGCCGGCGAGGGGTGGAGGAGGGAGAGGAGAGCGAGGGGAACTCGGGGGTGGGCGTGGGTTTTACCGAGGGCGGCCGAAGGATGGTCGGCGATGAGCCTTGGCAGTAGCGGCGTTCGGGTCTCCGGTGCGGCGGTGCTCCGGCGGCGATCGAGCTGAACGGAGGGGTGGAGGAGGTGCGCACGGATGTGAGGAAGCCGAATAGGGAGATGGCGGGGCTCGAGGGCTGTCGAGTCATCGGCGATTCCTCGCCGAAGGTGGTGGTGGAGGTGAAGGCGCCGGCGGCTACTGGTAGCTGAGCTCTGGGAGGGAAGAGGAGGGCGGAGCGAGATGGTTCGGAATGAGAGGGGGCTCGCGAGGGCATTTATAGGGGACGGAGGGGAGCAGACCGGCGTGGATTTCTCACGGGAGATGGTGCGGATGCGGGGATTGCGGAGAGGGGAAAGGAAGGTGCGGCCGCAGAAGGAAAGGGATCGGGGAGAAAGAGGAAGAAAAGGGCGCGGGTCGCACGGGCAGAGAAAAGGGAAGGAATCCCGGCGAGGCGACGGACGGCGAAGATGGCGGCAGAGATGGCACGGTGATGGCACTGCCACGCGGGAGAAATAAGAAGGAAGGCGTGCGGGGAAGACAGGCGGGTCCCGCGGCGCAGAAAGAGAACGAGAGAGAGGGAAAGCGGGCGGCAGGGATGGCGACGCGTGGCAGGGTGGGGAATCGGGCGGCCGTGGGAGTTAAGTGGAAGGGGACAGCGGAGATGGGCGGGGTAGATTGGACGGCCGAGAAGGAAGGACGGGCGGACGGGCAGATGGGCCGGGAGACGACGACGCGGCCGAGATCGGGCCGGCCACGTGTCAGCCCGAGGGGAGGGGAAGGCGGGATCTGGGCGACGACGTGGGTGGATCTAGGCCATCCACGCGTTGGCCGGAGGGAGAGGTTTATTTTTATTTTTGATTTTCAGAAAACCCGAAGAAATTCAATTAAGCTAAGAAAAATATGAAATAAATTCCAAAAATTCTACAAAATTTCAAAGAAATTCCTAGAGATATTTTGGACTTAAATAAAATATTTCCAACTTAATTTGGTATTATATTTTCATACTAAAAATACTTTTTATTTTCAAAATAGATTTTAAACTCCAAGAAACTCAAAAAAACCAAATAAAAGCCAAATAAATCCAAATAATTAATTTGACATAGGATTTTTACAGAAAATCAAAATATCATTTTTATTTAATAATATTTTTCAAATCTAGCTTTCTTAAAAGCAAAAAATCAGGGCAAACAAAATTCAAATTTCACACAAAGAAAACTCTTATTTTTATTTTAACCAAATTAATTTGATTTTTTTCCAAAAATTTGAAATAAACAGCTGGGCTGTTACAACTGTCTATAACCAACCCAAAGTCCCGCAGGGTCGAAGCCATCCAAAGTACCTGGCTGCAGCAACTGACGGCAGCAACGTACTCGGTCTCTGCGGTGGACTGTGCAACATCGGATTGCTTCCTAGAGGACCAAGAGACAACAGAAGTGCCAATAAATTGGTAGGTGCCAAAAGTGCTCTTCCTATCTATCCTACAGCCGGCAAAGTCTGCGTTCGAGTAGGCTTTGAGGGAAAGACAGGAAGAAGAAGAGTACCAGATACCATAGTCAATGGTAGCTCGAAGGTACCGAAGAATGTGTTTTACCGCCTAACGGTGAGATATGCGAGGAGAAGCCTGAAACCGAGCACATAGACACACAGAAAAGTGTATGTCCGGTCTTGAGGCAGTGAGGTATAGGAGAGAACTAATCATGCTTCTATACTCTTTTTGATCAACTGGCTCGCCATCCTCATCTGGGTCAAGTGAAGCTGTGGATGCCATTGGAGTTGACACCGGCTTGCCATCACTCATGTCAAAAGCGTCTCAGGAGGTCACGAGTATACTTGCCCTGATGCAAGAAGGTACCCTCCCGAGTCTGCTTGATCTGGAAGCCAAGGAAGAAGGTCAACTCACCCATCATGCTCATCTCAAACTCGGTGCTCATGACATCCGAGAACTGTGAAACGAGAGCATGAGAAGAACGGCCAAAGATGATATCATCGACATAGATCTGGACAAGAAGAAGGTCATTGCCATGCCTACAAATGAACAAGGTCTTATCTACCTTACCCATCTCAAACCCATGACTCAACAAATAGAACTTAAGCTTCTCATACCAAGCTCTGGGGGCCTGCTTAAGTCCATACAAGGCTTTAGAAAGTTTGTAGACATGGTTTGGGTATTTGGGGTTCTCGAAACCTATAGGCTGTCTAACATAGACCTCTTCCTCAATAAACCCATTGAGGAAGGCACTCTTGACATCTATCTGGTAAAGGTTGAAACCCTTAGATGTTGCAAAAGCTAGCAAGATTCTAATGAGCTCAAGCCTAGCTACAAGGGCAAAGGTCTCCTCAAAATCTAAACCCTCAACCTAGGAGAAGCCATGAGCTACTAGTCTAGCCTTATTTCGAATGACTACCCCATCCTCACTCTGCTTGTTTTTGAACACCCACTTGGTACCAATAACATTGTGACCTCTAGGGGGCTCAACAAGCGACCAGACCTTGTTTATCTCGAAGTTTTCCAACTCCTCATGCATGGCATTAACCCAAGACTCATTAGAAAGAGCATGAGTAACATCCTTGGGCTCAAAGTGGCAACAAAGGCAGAATGAAGACAGAAAAGTGACATGCTGGACTTTGAGCGTGTGACTCGCTCAAAGAGGTCTCCAATCATCTGCTCTGAAGGGTGGTCTTTCTGGATATTTCAGGGAGGCCCTGGATGAGATGAAGAAGTGGCCTCTACCTCCTGAGCTGATGAGGTAGGAACAGAGCCACTAACTCCAGAAGATGTGGAAGGCATGGGCTGATCTCCTCGAGGTGCGGTGGTGGAAGCAGGCACCTCAAGGGGAGGAGTAACTGGATCGGGTAGATAACCCTCATCTTCATCCTCCTCATCATCCATAAAGATGGTCTCGGACTACTCTAAAGAACCTGAGATATCGGGCCTAGTCCCCGGACTGGCCTCATCGAAGGTCACCTCACAAGTCTCTACTATTTTACTAGACTCGTAGTTCCAGACCCTATATGCCTGCGAATAAGTCGAGTAATCTAGAAAGATACCATCACAAGATCATGACTCAAACTTATCTAGGTTCCCAGACTTCAGAATAAAGCATTTACACCCAAACATACGAAAATGTGAGACACTAGGCTTTCGCCCATATCTCAACTCATAAGAAGTGCGATGCAAGTGTGCCTTGAGAAAAACTCTGTTGGAAACATGGCACGCGGTGGCTATGGCCTCAGCCTGAGAGACCATGTGAGAGGTGCTCCCATGTTTGTGATGAGTAATTGACTCATGTTCTGGAAAGTTTGAGTTTGGTTTGGTCGGTTCGCGCCAAGTCGGTGCATAGTGCGTTTCGGTTCGATTGGACTTGGTCGATTGCGGTCGGGTGTGCTTAGGATGGTTGTTCTTATTCTCGATCGGTCGTTTGGGTATTTCATGCATGAGTATGGTTATCTGATGCTAATGTTGATTATACTGTTTCGAGCGGTGCTATGTGATGGTTTGCTTGTCTGTGTGGTTGCAGGACTTCGGAGCTAGGTCGTGGTGAGGCGGTGGAGGACCGGGACTAGGCATAGGAGGTGTTGAGGACCAGACAGTCGGAGACATCGAGGATGATCGAGGCTGCTGAGGTGGTTGCGAGCCGGGAGACGAGGAACCAGAGCTGGAGCTACCGGAGGTGGACACGACGGGCAGCGGCGAGGTGGATCGGGATTAGGCTCAGGGAGGAGTCGGAGGTCCAGACGGTCGGATGCCGGGTGCAGTCGTATGTAGCGGAGCAGACCGGGACTAGACTCAGGGAGGAGTCAAGGATCAGACGGTCAGATACCGGTTGCGGTCGTGTGCGACGGAACAGACTAGGACTAGACTCAGGAGGAGTCAGAGATCCAGTCGGTCAGAGTCAGGTGTGGTCGTGCGTGATCGACAAGAAAAGAGGAAACTTCCAGGAAGGTGCAGCAGGGGCATTTCGGTAAATGCATAAGGCTGCAAAGCGGAAGCGGATTCAGTTCGAGCTAAATGGGTAAAGCGCTGAGAATTACCGGGCAAAGCAATTGGTGAACCCATTATGAAAGGGTATAAATAGGGGAAGGCTCTCCTAGTTGATGTATGGCTTGAGAGAGGTAGTTAGGGTTTGCTTTTGCTTTCTTCTTTCGGTTGTGGAGTTGGTAAAGACAGCAGAGTATGTTTCTGCTTTCCACCACCATGTATGCATGAGTCAGGTGGTGTGTTCCTGAGCTCTGCTAAAAATGTGAGATTGGGGATGAACTGGCTGTAGAAAAACCCCTGTGTAATCATGTATCTATATAAGAAATATTAGGTCTGAGTTGATATGGTTTTCCTATATTTCTTTCCTACGTTTTGTGCTTTAGTTTCTCATTGTCGCTGTTCTCAGTTTCCTTTTGACCTCTTTTGATTTTGAGTGAATCTTGTTTCAAAAAGTTGCAAAATGGATTGGCTTTGAATTGGGAATTGTTTCAAAGCCATTTGGCAGCTATATTCTTGAGTACAATCCCTTTTTCCAGCCAACTTCTTTTAGAAATCAGCACGAGCTCATTTCCTCTGTTTTGAAAAGCTAGGGTTTGGAGGCAGGGGGTGTTGGATACTCTTGATTTCCCTTTTCAAGTTGGCTTCAGATTTTTACTTCCCAGCTGTGAGATCATGTCCTTCTAAAATACAAAATCTCATAAGCAAAGGATTGAAGAATCAAGAGAAATCTGATTTTTTGTCTCTCCTGCTGACTTCTCCTAACAAATCCAGTGTTTGTTGTTCCTAAGGTCTTAATGCTATTTAGATTAAAGTCTTGCTCTTATAGCCTGAAAAGAACAGCTGCCATGTGTTTTCACTCTGTACTTTTTTGTTTTCTTCAGGGAAACAGCTGATTTCTGTTTTTAGAAAAGTTATTGTCGGTCACTAATGTTTGTGAGCAAGAGAATGTCTTCTGCCCTTCGATCAGCTCCTGATTTGCTCTGTCTTCTGGTTGCCATCGTTGATTCTGCGGTCTGACCGGCATTCATCTTGTGGTCAGACCAGCAGTAACAGATCCCTTCTATTCTGTGTTCTTATTTTTGTCTCCAGTGAGAACTCATTCATATTGCATCATATCCTCTTAGCCGAGCCTATTTCTATCTCTTTTGTCGATCAAAATTTGGGTTTCTAGTAAGCATTCATCATCTGTCTTTGTAGCTTCTATAGCTCTTAGAGAAGAAGATAGTGTGGATACTTGGGGCAAATTTTGAAGGCACCATTCACCCCCCCTCTGTTGCCATTTTCGATCCTACACAGCGCAAAACTTTCTCGGTGCAGAGTATTCATCAAGCATCGTCCTGGCTGTCTCGACCAAGGTGCGGTTCTTCCTCTCCATAACGCCATTTTGCTGGGGGATGTATGGAGAGGAGAACTGGTGCTCTATACCTGTCTCACCACAAAATCTCTCAAAGTAGGAATTTTTGAACTCCATGCCATTGTCACTGCGGATCGCTCGTAAGACACCTGAGACTCAACAGAAAGCCTACTAAAAAGACCCCGAAAATAGGTAAATATCTTATCCTTCGAGGCTAAAAAAAACATCCAAGAGTACCTCGAGAAGTCATCGACTACGACAAGAACATACCACTTCCCTCCTGCTCACTGCCCTCTAGGTAGTCCAACTGTGTCCATGTGGAGCAGCTGTCCTGGTGCATCGGTCATGGTCACTGTGACTGGAGGGTGAGACGTGGCAACCATCTTGCCATGTCGGCAAGGAGCGCAAATAAGATTTTTGACCATCTTGAGTTTAGGCAGACCACGAATGAAATTGTGGCCGCTAACTCAAGTCAAATGGTCAAATTCAATATGACCAATTCTCCTATACCAGAAAGTAAAGTCACAGGACTCAGAAGCAACTAAACACCTGAGAGGATCACCAGAAGACTCAACAAAATCAGCACAAAAGATCCTCTTATACCTAGAAATCCCGCAAACCAGACTACCCGAAGAATCAAGAATTTTGCAAACATTTTTCTTAAAGCTCACCTCGAAACCGTCATCAGTAAGCTGAGAAACAGAAAGCAAATTGTACTGCAGCTTACGCACTAAGGCAACATCTTTTAAAATAAATGAATCATTAACGCGCATAGTATTTTTCGCGATGACGCGCCCAGACGAAGCGTCTCTAAAAGTGATAGTCTCATCACCTGGAGCTTGGGCTAGGGAAGAGAACCAATGAGAATCCCCGGACATATGACGAGAGCAACCGGAGTCCACACGTCAAACCTCTCCCTTCCCAGCCGGCGAACCTGAGTCAAACAGAGAGAGATGGCTCAGCACTAGGATAAATCAAAAGAGATTGTAGCACCCAATACTGAGTTATACAACGAGCAGAAGAAGTAGCCACACACGACTGACCTCTAGCTACCCTACGCTCTCTGTCGCTTAAAGAGCCAGAAGGTCGATGTGTAGACCTGAAGCTGTTGCCGCGGGTAGCTATCTCGATGGGGGACACGATATCTACCCTCGGGACGGCGGAAGTCATGACCGGAGGCATATCGAGGACGAAAATCAGAAAAACCAGAAAAACCAAGTCCTCGATGCTGCCCAAACCCATCAACAGAAGCAACTCTAGACCTCGTGTTGGTCTTAGGTGAACTCAAGGTCTGGGCTGACCCTAAATACGCCTAAGAGTCTGAACACGTTCTCTACGCACGATCTTGGCGCGCCTGAAGCATCTCCCGACCAAGTGTCCATCCTTCTAACAGAAGGTACAATGATACTTCACCTTCTAAGAGGTAGAAGTAGCATGATGAGGCTTCGCCTTCTGAGAGGTCGAAGCAACAGGTGGAACCACCTTACTATCAGAAATCCCTTGGACAAAGCCCGCTGACTTGAATTGAACTTTCTTAGTTCTGGGCCCGACCTCAATCACACCTGCTGTTATGGGCCTAAGAACAGCAGGTGGATGCTTCCTAACATCCTCAAGAAAATCATATCCTAGAGAGAGGTGCAAGAAGAGCAGGGGTGTAGGATCGGAAATGGCAATAGAGGGGGGTGAATGGTGCCTTCAAAAATTGTACCCGAGTATTCTACCTATCTTCTTCTCTAATAACTATAAAAGCTACAAAGACAGAGGATATATGCTTACTGGACAAACAAAATCAAATAGACAAAAGAGATGAACCAGTCTTGACAGTGGAAACTAAGCAGCAACAGATTTTAGCCCATACTGTAAACAACAAGGTCTTGATTGGCCGAAAACTCAAAGAAATATTCCCAAAGCATAGCGTTTTTAGACTTCCCCACTTCAAACACATCAGCCGATCATGGCAATTTTAAAGACTGAAAAGATAGAGAAAGAGTGAGATGAACTAGAGCAGTAAATCATGGCCAAAGGCTGTAGAAAATGCAGACTGCAATGTATGAGCTGGACTGGCTGCAGTAGTGTGACCAGTCAGACCGGGAATACAACATACTAACTGCAGTTCAGAAGCCAGCAGCAGGAAACAGCACCAAATGCAGAAAACTGTGACGGCTAACAGCAGAAAGAAATTCAGAAGCAGCAGCCGAATGCAGAGAAGAGTAACGATCTGCAGTGGAAAGACAGAAGACAGAGAAGTAAACAGGTGATTAACCGAAAATAGCTGACAGATTGGTGACGACAAAACCAAGATTAAAAGATTTAGTAAGAAGACAACTCTAGTAATCAAGACAGCTGAAAGAACGAACTGTTTGTGACCAAGAGCTTGATCCCTAACTCGAGATCAATCAAAATGAAAGGTCAAGAGCAGTCTGCAAAGCAACCGAAACAAAATAGAAACGGTGACTAACTTTTGCCGGAAACAGAGAAAGGAGCAGCAGAACTTGGCTAGCTTCTTTACTGAATTTGAACCAAAAGAAAAACAGAAAACTCACTTTTGAACAGAAGTAGTCTAAGGCTGAAAAGACACAGAGGAAGGACTGCTTTCCCGAAAGGGGAAGATGAAACCGAAAACACCAGCTTGTAGTTCCTGGGTCTTTTGATCACAACAGGGAGAACTTCTCAACAAGAAAACACGAACTGAAAGGAGAAGTTGTCTGAGGAAAGCAGAGATATGTTCGAGAGAATACTATCCTACTCAGATCAGGAACACAAGACTCCACCCTGAATTACAACCTTGACTAAAAAAGAAACAGCCGGGGCAAGAAATTGAAGTCTGAACCAAAACCTGCATACCCTGAATAGAAAACGAGATTTAACTCCAATGTCCTGAGATCCCCAAAGACTTTTTTTCATGGAGCCTTTTGATTACACCAGGGAATAACCTCTCAGCAACAACAACAAATCAAATCGCTTTCGATCAAGAATGACAAGAAAACGAAGATACTCTGTCTCCAAACCCTAGAGATGAGAAAAACAGAGAAACAAGAAGCTGAAGAAGGTAGTGAATGAAATCTTTTCTCTCGGAAATATATTAGCCAAGGGCTTTGAGGAACTACTCCCAGTTCAGAGACAAAGTCATTTAGCAGCTTCCTAACAAAGGATCCAACACAAGAACAAAAATAAGCAAGGAAGAACTGAAAATAGCAAGAGAGAACTGGATGCAGAAGGAAGCATAAACTGAACAATTCAACCACAGAGCTTCACAAAATGATACAGAGAGACAAAGTCATTTTGGGCTGTCTGGAGGGGTGGGCCAGCCGATTTGGGCCAGCCAGCCCAAATGGGGGCCCGTACCCCCTCCCAAACCCTAACACCCCTTTATAAACCCTCCTTTGCCCCTCCACCCTCCCCACCCCTTGGCCGCCCCTGTTCTCTTGGTGCCCTTGCTGCCATTGAAGCCTAGGAGAGGAAGGAGAAGGACAAGAAGGAGAAGGAGGAGAAGAAGAAGACGAGGAAAGAAAAGGGGTGATCTCTTAATTAGGTATTTTTTTCTCATCCCAAGTCCTCTGTTTTTCAGATTAATTAGGGTTCTTGGCATGGAATTTGATGATAGATAATAGATTAATTGCCCGATTAGAGTTTAGATGCTGACTGTTTGTAGATTGATTCGCGCAGCACGGCTTGTTGCGCGGTTTTTATCTAGAAAATGACTTTTCCTGCGGATCTTTCCAAAAGGAAAGTTGTAGAGGACTTCCAGATGCACCTCCTGTATTTGGTTCAAATTTTTATACCGTGGGATCTAGGATATACGGAGTCGGTAATACCGCTGTCCGGCAGGCGGATAGATTGGTACAGTCCGACGGTAATCTAGAGTTTAAAAATAGTAAACGAATTTTTTGGCCTTGGCTGTAGTTCATAAAGTTGTAGATAATTTAGATATATAGCTTCTGTATAAATTTCAGAATTTTTAGACCGCTTTGCTGTTGTGGGCACGCGTTTGAATACTGCTGCCCATCTGCCAGAACAGAGTTCTTCCTCTGTTTTGGGCATTAAATTACTCCTAGCTGTGATTAAAATAAAAATAGGTGTTCTCATAAAAATTGTAGATTTTTAAGTCATGAATCCAGAGAGGTATCATTTTCTGTATTTCGATCTATATTTTTAAAGATACGAAATTGTGAAGCAGCGCTGCTGCAGAGGATAATTTGTTGAATTGTTGAGCGTAGAGTAGTTTGTGCGGGTTCGGGTTTCTAGCAACATTTATAATTATTATGTCGTGCTTGTATGCTGTGGTTGTGTGCTGAGAGTTGTCTTATGGACAGGTGGTCTTGTCCCTGAGCGCTCTTGATCTCTGTTGTACTTCGCTTCGTCGGATTGAGGCAAGTAAACGTAGCGATGGTTGCTACCGTTTAACCTGTTGTTCCTACTACTTTCAGTTTACATTATTATCGTAATTTGATACAATTGCCATGATTGCATGATATTTTAATTGTGGAATTCTTGCTTAATGTTATAATGTTGATCATGAAATTAATATGTGGTGGATGTGAGTATGTTGAGAGCGTGATAATGCTCCTTGCGGATGAATTAAAGTGATTAATGAATTTTCGTATCATTTATATCACTCATGTCATATCATGTCCTTTGTATGTGGATGTTGCCGCTTATAACCGCTGATCAGACGCAGACAAATACGTATATTACCGTGTCTGACGCACCTCTTCGCCGCTGAAGCATCGTATATTGCCAAAATACGATGCATTGCACTTCCTGCCCTGGCAAGAGTAATGTGGAGCATAGCATTCATATGCATTGCATTGTGGAATGATCATTTGCATACATATGCAATATAATGTGGTGAAGTTATTTTGTGGAATGTACAACTTCATAGTTGTAATGTGGAATTGGCTCTTGTGAGCTATTGACGGAATGGAGGTTGTGGTTGTGATCTTGGAATGTGGTTTGTCCCTTGTGTGATTGTGATGGTGGCACGAAACGTTTTTCTCTTGCTTTGATTATTTTTAGTAATTGTGGATATGAGAAGTAATATAGTATTAAAGTAAGACATACATATGTTTTATTGTCTTTGGTAGTGGTAGTGGTTGAGGATTTAAAGTAGTCAATCATGAATTAATTGTTAATGTTTTACCGTCATTGATAGTGAATTGAGGTCGAGAATATATATGTTGTTAATTGTGGAAGATTAAATGTTGTTGATTAATCTGTTGTGGTTTGTGGAGGGATAAATATTTCTTTTGCATTTAATACAGGATAAAATGATTGCATTCATATGCTAATTAAATCTCAAATTTAAGAGGTATGATTCATGAAAGTTTATGGTGGTTTAATAATTAATAATCTCAAATTGTAATTGTGGATGTATGGAATTATAATGATGATGTTTAAATTGCTTGTAGTTTGAATAACTTGTTAAACAGTTTGCTTGCTGAGATTTTTATCTCACTCTTGCTTCCCCCTCCCTACAGGTGGACTTTGAGCATGCATTGGGAAGGGTAGAGCGGCACCGCACTGATGCACTTGTATTATAATCTTAATGCTGAAGTAAAGTTGAAAGAAATATAGTCTTTTTTAGCTATCTTATTGACAAATGTTTCTTCTTAGTAATATTAAATTTGTGTACCGTTCCTATAGATATTTTGTTATAGTTGTTTATGATTATTGAATTGTTATTATTCTGTTTTTCCTTAGTTATTTACGCTTCCGCTTATACTATATTGTTTAGTAATTGTTGCTAGTTTTTAGTTTATTTTTACAAATTGGCTAGTTGTAGAGCAGCATTAGTAGCATCCCAGGGCATTGTGGGTCCTGCGGTGTTACACAATCGTCACTACAAAATTCTTCCGAAAATTAACTGCATTCTAACAAGGCACGGCGATCGTACCGTTAAGAACGTACGAAAATATTTCAAAAATAATAATCTAAAACAATATTTCCTACACGTATCATCTACAATGCATAATGAATTTTCAAATTATATTTCGTAATGTTTTGCATCTCCTGTTCTATATTATAAATTTGCTGCGGACTCCAAACAAAATAAATTACATGTAAATATGCGTAATATTTACAAATAGAAAAAATTTGCACAACTAAATACAGTCTTATCAAAACAAAAATACAAAACTTATACCTCATTTTCTACAAACAACAGCTAAACCCTAACCCTAAACAGTACACGGTAGGCCGTGCGGTCGGGCACCGCACGACCCTGGTGCTACAGTGGTCGTGCGGTCGGGTACCGCACGATCTGGGTGTGGTGCAGTCCCAGACCGCACGATTGCCAGGTGTCGCCCTGAAAAAAATCGTGCAGTCGGGAAGGGGCTAGAAATGGCATTCCTACTGATTGGGGGCTAAATTTGGAATTCTGGTGGTGAACAGTGCCATATCTATCCAAAATTCGTGTTGTGCCAGGGCCCATAAAGTGCTCCAAGGACGGCGGTGGCACATATGGACAGTAAGCGAGGGTATTTTGTTTACAATTTTATCTTTTTAAAGATTTTACTCTTAATATTATGAGTGATAGTATAACTAAATTTTAACTAATCTAAATCATTAGATCACAAAGATTAAACGACTCATATTAACTTTAAGGTATCGTAAAAGTGCTCTCTTCTAATGGTGCCATTGATTTCGCTACCTAGGTGGCGTTTAGTATGGGAATTTAGAGGGTGTAGTCATGCTCAAACCTTTTCGTTTTGACAAAAACGAATCAGTCAATAGAAAAAAAGAAAGTAGAGAGTTTATTCATTTACAGTTCTCACTATTCTTTGTCAAAAAATCTACTCCTTTTTTCCTGACTGAATTGATAGCAATCCAAGTCCACTAATCTGTACGATTTAGCTGATGGGTTCTTTGAGCCGTGGTTTATAGTATTTGGCTGAAATGTTTAAATTCTGTATTATTTATGAGAGGTAGTATGTAGAAAAAAATAGTCATAAATAATTTTTGTTAGAATAGCTAAATTTGACATAATTTATACTATAACCTATTTATAAACCTCGTCTTAAAAATATAACATTTAAAAATTACGAACCGCAGCAGCTGGAAGCAAAGGCCAAAGAAAAGTCTGGCCAAACAGGCTCTGTCGTTGACTCTGTCGTTTCCCTGCTATTTCTTGGACATCACTATCTCCATCCCCTTCCACTACGTTCTACTTCTCTCCACAAACAAAGTCTCGCCGAACAGGCTCTCGTTGATTCGGTAGTTTCCTCGCTATTTCTTTGACACAACCACTCGTACGTTCTTACTACAGCTTCGCTCAGTCTTGGCTTATGATCTTCCAAAAGAAAGATTTTACCAACCCACTGAACCCATTACTACAGCTTCGTTCTTGTATCTCTTCTCTAAAGTCCTCATCTACCCTGCGGAAATCATCCTCTGTATACATAAATTACTTTCTACTCTGCAGGAATCCCACAAGTGGTTGGATCCTCATTTATGGCGGAGAAGGTCGCATCTGCGCTTGCCGAGGAGATAGCGAGCCAAATCGTATCCGGTTTGATTGACAAGCACGGATGCAAATCAGACGAGGAGAACATGGATAGATTGGAGATGGCGCACATCAAGCTAGAGGCTGTTCTTGATACATCCAACAAGTGGCAGATCAACGACGCATCGCTGCTACGTTGGCGCAAGAAGCTGAAGCGTGCAGCTGAAGAGTGTGAGGAGACGCTGCACAAGTACAAGCAGCGTGTTGCGGAAGGCAAGGAGAAGGACCTGGAGGTAAGGAACTCCTCCTTCCCTAGACGGCTGGCTCATGCCACCAAGTCATTTGTCTCCTCATTCTTGGAACGCGATAACAAAAGCAACTCGAGTAGCTCTGCCGTTCGAAGGTTTGAGCGGTTCGCAAACGGTGCCGGTGAGTTCTTGAGGTTCGTGGAGCTCGGCGGCACGCCGCGGCAGTACATGTTCTTCGACCCTCTCATTGGGCACCTTCTAGCCGGCAAAGAGCTACGGCATAGAATTGTCCGGGGAAGCCAATACCATCTATTCTGGGTCCGCCCCATTAGCTTTGAAGACCGTGGGCTGGAGGCCAAGGTTGTCTTCGTTTATGAAGACGACGAGGCGCCAGATAAATATTTGCATCTAAGTTTGGCTCTACGTCTTTCGGAAAGCACGGACATAGTTGGAATCACCATCCAGTACTTAGCGTTGGCCACCCCTCACTTCAAGTCCACGGCTGAAGCTATTCAGAAACAACTCACGCAGCTGCCAACGCAGGACTTCACCTGGGTGCCATATGTTGATTATGGTGACAAAGAACACTGGAACAGTACTTATAGCACTTTCACTCAGTGGTTTCATCCAAACCCACACTGCTGCAAGCAACATGAGCCCATGTCTGGTAGCAGCAAGGCAAGCACACAGAAACTATCAGATTTTTCTCTACAACCACTTATTGAAGTGTCCTTGCAATGCCACATCCCACTGTCAAAGTACAACATGCAGAGGAGTACAATCGTCCAAGGAGAAACAAGTTGTTTAAAAGAATTGCCACATCTTAAACTTGGGCTCCTCTTCTCACCGCATAGCTCTTCAGAAGATCCGATGTCTGCTGTTGACAGTTCTGCGATCGAGATAATCGACGGCGAAGAGCAAAGTGGCATGCACAAAAATATTAGCCTAGAACAGCTGGACAAGGTCATGCTGCCAAAGGCAATAGATTGCCTTTACCAGAATGCTGAAGCGACGACATATCAGATGCTCTGGAAGTCGAAACATGGCACTGCATACCTTCAGGTTGAGAAAACAGGCTTGATGAAGATGCCAACGAAGCAGATTAGAGAGGCTGGGAATAGGAGGTCAGTAGTCCAGCGACGCCAAGACCCAAAGCTAGAGAGATGGATACAGGTGCTCATAGGCTTCCTCAATCTGTGGGTTGCACACGCACCTGATAGGCTACAGGGCTCACTCGTGGAATGGCTTCAGAAGGTGGATGAAATGCAGTTAGTGCGGCGAAGTGCTCCTTGATATCGTAGTTTTGTAAAATAAAAGCTCGTAATATTACAATGATATTTTACAATGTATATTAGCTGGGTAACACTGTTGCCATCCTAGATACATGTATGACTTCCAAACTCGTATTATTGTAACACTGCGAATTATGTTGTGCTTCCTGTTATTCCAGAGCTCTATCAGGGATGGTAACACAGACAATGTTTGAGAGACCATGTGAGAGGTGCTCCCATGTTTGTGATGAGCAATTGACACGTCTTCTGGAAAGTTTGAATTTGGTCTGGTCGGTTCGCGCCAAGTCATCGTTTGGCGCAGTTTGGTTCGGTCGGACCTAGTCGAATGCGGTCGAAGGTGTTTAGGACGGTTGGTTCTTTTTCTTGACGATCGGACATTCGGGCTTTTTCGTAATTCTCCTAATGCTGATGACCGGACTAGGTGCTGAGGTCGGAGCAGTCGGGATGTGCCGAAGACGGCGCGGACTCGAAGTGGTTGCGAGGCATGCACAGCAAGGAGCGAGGAAGCTTCCCGGAAAATGCAGCAGGGGCGTTTTGGGAAAAGCGCAAGACTGCAAAAGCGGAAGCGGATTCGGTTCGAGTTAGCGGATAAAGCAATAGGGTTGTTGGCACTAATGGGTAAAGTGATATTGTGAACCCATTAGTGGCCACTATAAAAGGAGAGGGAGGGCCATGTGGAGACCATGAGAATTAGAGTTTCTTTTCTCTCCATGGATTTCTAGGATTTTTGAATGGGTCTTTGCCTTGGGTCTCCTTGAGTAGGTGGAGATGGCAGAGTCAGTTTTTGCTTTTCTCCATCTCCTGCGTTAGTTGTTGTAAGTGGTTGTGGGCTATTCAGTTTTCTTCTTTCGTGTGATCATCCCAGTATGAGTGAATTGGGTTGAGTTGGCTGTAAGAAATTTCTGTTCATAACGATATGAAAAACTCTGTGTTTGAGATGATGTGCTTCATTGTGTTTCATTTCAGAGTTTGAGTCTCAGTTCTTGGCTATTCTGTTTTGTTCTGCTCTGTGTCTTGCTTTGATCTTTCATTTCTGTTCTTTTCTTCTTGGTTGCCTTTTTGGAGTTCACACCCTTCTCTCTGAACTGGGCATATTCTCTGGGCTCCTTGGCTAGCAAATCCCCGAGAGCAATGATTTCAAGAATGGTTTTCTCTTCAAGAATCAGTTATCTGCATTTTCTCTGCTCACTCAGTTTCTAGGGTTTACTGTACATCCTAAGCAGAGGAATTTCATTTCCTGGTAATCTTGACTGAGAGCTTACTTCTTCTTTGTGTTTTATCTGTCAAAGGTAGTGTTCATGCAGCAGCTAAGATCTTGCTTCCAAAAGATTCGTGACTCAAGAGATCGTAGTAAACTGAATCTTGTGGTCTGAATTTTCTAGCTCTTATTTAGAATGAAGTCTCATTTAATTATCATGAGAAGAGCAGCTTTTCGGTTAAACATTTTCTTTGATTTTTGGGTTCTGCAGTACTCACAGTATCTGCTGTCTTCAGACTTTCATTTTTCGGCTGGACTGCAGTCCTATTTTCAGTTTGCCGGCAAACCAGTTTCCTGCGTTCGGGTTGTTCAGCTTGTCAGCTTTTGGTTCTTTGCTTCATCTGATCTTTCTCCTCACCCGATTTGTCCATGTTTGGTTGTGTTTTCTAGTCCCTAAGATCCTTTTGCTATTTAGATTGAAGTCTCAAACTTTTGTCCTGAGAAGAGCATCAATCGATCAAACATTTTTCAGGATTCTGTCTGTTTTTAGTATTTACTGTTTCAAGCATTTTCAGTAGCCTTCTGTCCTGTTCTTTGCCAGCCAAGATTGAAATTGAAATCTTGTTCTTTCGATCTGAGAAAGACAGCAAACACTTGTTTTCTTTTGTGATCTCTTCAGTTTCCCTCCCCCTTTTTCTTTTTAGCTTTGCTTTTCTCTTGGATTGCTATATCTGGTCTGTGGCATCTGCTCTTTTCAGTTTTGTCGATCTGCTGGTAGTCAGACTCTAATCTCAATCCGACCGGATTTTCACCAGCAGTCAGAATGGCGTGGATACTGCAATCTAACCGGTATCACAGTGATGGTTAGACCGGCCTCAAGTCTGGTTCAGCTGCTGCTCTCTTCACTGTTGTGTTTCTCAGTCCTGCTTGTCCTCTCTGTTTTCTATTCTGTCTTCAGTCAGGACAGTCAGCAGCTTGTAGACTTTTAGGTGTTTCGGCTAGTACAGTTCTTGGTAGCCTTTCAGTTCTTCTCAGTTTCCTTTCTGTTTTGCTCTGCCTCTTTGTCTGTAGTGTTTGTGCCTGTGGTATCTTGGCTGTTCAGTTTTCAGTCAAATTACTATTTTCGCTTCCGCTTCCAGTGAGCATTGTTACTTCTTGCTTCATAGTTCTCATAGCTATTGAAGAAGAAAATAGGTTGAATACCTGGGGGCGATTTAAAAAAGGCATCATTCACCCCCTCCGTTGCCGTTTCCGATCCTACAATTAGTATCAGAGCCGGTTAGCTCTCTTCTATAGATCTTAACCGGTCTGTGAGCCATGGCAACGGACAAGTACTCGACCAAGCCCACGATCTTCGATGGGATGGACTATCCCTTCTGGAAGAGTCGGATGGAGACTTACATCCAGGCTCAGGGCTACGCCATCTGGCGAAAGGTCAAGGTTCGGTTTGCTGTTCCTGCCGATGAGGACGACAATGCCGAAAACATGGCTGACGTTGAGGCAAACGCAAAGGCAAGGAACATCATAACCCAGGGCCTGAGTCGTAGCGAGTTTGACCGCATATCTTATCTGTCGTCGGCTTTCGACATCTGGGAGACCCTCGATGCTTACCATGAGGGCACCACCCAGACCAAGACAGTTCGACAGGACCAGTTCAAGCGAGATTACAACAAGTTTGAAATGCTCGCTGGCGAGTCCCTCGATAAGTGCTTTGCGTGTTTTCACAAGATTTTGAGCAACCTCCGAGCGGTCGGTCTCACATACTCCAACTCGGATAACGCTCGACAGATGCTCGCTACACTCGACCTTCGTGTTTGGGAGATGAAGGTGACTACCATCAAGGACACCACAGACCTCTCGACCTTGACTCTTGACGCGTTGTATTCATGCCTCAAGACTCACGAGATTGACATAGTCTCTCGTAGGTCGAAGTCACAATCGATGGCCCTAGTCACCGATCCCACTTCTGGATCTTCTTTCGAGTCGCCTTGCGGATTCTCCCTTGCTGCTCTCTGGACATAACTGATGATCACTTAGAGCAGCTTACGGATGAGCAGTTAGCCCTCCTAGCTCAAAGATTCTCCTATGATTACAAGAGGAGGAGGGACGGAAAGAGAAGAGGACCCATGATTTGCTTCGAGTGTGGGGGCCCCAACCACATTTGGGCAAATTGCCCCAAACTAAAAAAGGGTAAGAACGACTACGGCGGTTCGGGCAAGAACGACTACACCGACAAGAACCGCGACAAGAAGCCTCCAGCTCATACTCAAGGCAAGAAGAAATTCCGCAACTTTGGGAAGGCCAAGAAACTGTTCCATCGCATCCTCACTGATAGGAACGGGATCCCAATCTTCCAACAGGTTCTGGGTAAGTTCGATTTGGTGGAGGCGCGACACAATTCGATCCAGCTTCCGAACAGCACGTCCCGAACCCCGCAATCGCAGCACCACGTCTCCTCAGTTTATCAACCGTGCGCAGCCCGGTTGAGCTCTCCAAGAAGGCTAATCCTCGCCTGCGAATCGAAGAACACAAGCAAGAACAAGGAAGAACACAACTGAATTGCAGATGTATTGATTTAGCACTCGAAAGTTGGGGTCTCACAAACCGACGAACGGCGAAACTGTTCAAAGACAGATTAATCTAAGCAAAAGCCAAACCCTAATGGTGGGGGTGGCGACTGGATATAAAGGAGTTAGGGGCATGCAAAACCCCTGGACGCGCCCTAATGGGCTCCAACACGATACAAAGCCGTACGGCCCAAAAGACGGTGGCGCAGCAAACTGACAGATTCTGAATGCCCACTTGTTTCGATGATTCCTGTTGACTCAGAAGGAATTTTTTACATGGGACTAGATCCATTGGAAAGGTTGTCTTCTCAGCTTTCCATACATATGTGGAACGTCAAAAACGGAGTCCGGATGCGATCTGGGCGTCCGTTTTAGTGCGGCCTGGTCCTGGACTCCGAATTGGATTCGAAGTCGGCTTGAGTTGGACATCCAACATGATTCGACCGCCCTTGCTAGACTTGTGCACCTAGTAGCCCTTCTCCAAGTACTCTCTGGTCCTCTCCATGGTTCCTAATCATAATTAAATCATTAGATAGCAATCGGTTCTCAAATGAACAAAAAGAAATACTTAAGAACGAGCTCACCTGTAAATTCAATTGTCGGGCGCGAGCTCTAGTGATTAGTCCTTGAATGTCAAGTGGAGGAGTGTTGTGTGTATCCGAAGAAGTGATGTCCTCATCATCCTCCCCCTCTTGAAGCAGAGTTGTCCTCAACTCTGGCTCATCTTCTTCTCCCAAGTATGGCTTCAAATCTGAAATGTTAAAGGTGGGACTAACCCCAAACTCGGGAGGCAACTCAAGTTTATATGCATTATCATTTATCTTCTCAACTATCTTAAAAGGACCAGCAGCTCTAGGCATCAATTTTGACTTTCTTAATTCAGGAAATCTATCCTTTCTCAAGTGCAACCAAACAAAATCACCCGGTGCAAGTTTAACTTCCTTTCTACCTTTACTACCAGTAATCCTATATTTTTCATTCATCTTTTCAATGTTTGCCTTAGTAGTCTCATGCATTTTGACAATAAAATCAACACGCTCCTTAGCATCATTATGAACATTCTCACTAGTAGGCAACGGTAAAATATCAATAGGGGCACGGGGATTGAATCCATACACTACCTGAAAAGGACTTCTTGGTGGTGGAGTGCTCCGCTCGATTATATGCGAATTCCACATGCGGCAAACACTCTTCCCACAACTTCAAATTGTTCTTCAAAACAGCTCTCAACATGGTAGACAATGTGCGGTTCACCACCTCGGTTTGGCCATCAGTTTATGGGTGACATGTGGTAGAGAACAACAACTTTGTACCCAACTTGTTCCATAGAGTACGCCAAAAGTGACTCAAGAACTTGGCATCACGATCTGAAACAATAGTAGAAGGCATACCATGCAAACGAACTATCTCTTTGAAAAAGAGGTCAGCAATATGAACGGCATCATCGGTTTTATGACATGGTATAAAGTGAGCCATCTTAGAAAAGTGATCCACAACAACAAAAATGCTATCCCTCCCCCCTCTTAGTCCTAGGCAATCCTAAAACAATGTCCATAGAAATATCTACCCATGGAATAGAAGGAACAGGAAGAGGCATATATAAACCATGTGGATTCAAGCGAGACTTAGCTTTTTGACATGTAGTGCAGCGAGCCACAAACCGCTCAACATCTCGCCTCATCTTTGGCCAAAAGAAGTGTGTGGCTAGAACATCCTCCGTCTTCTTAGCACCAAAATGTCCCATCAAACCGCCTCCATGCGCCTCCTGCAACAACAAAAGATGAACGGATCCAACTGGAGTGCATAGGCGGTTAGCTCTAAACAAAAAACCATCATTGATCACGAATTTATTCCATGCCTGTCCCTCTTTACAATGCAACAACACTTCCTTAAAATCAGCATCAAAAGCATATTGTCCTTTAATAGTTTCAAGACCAAAAATACGACAATCAAGTTGAGACAACATGGTATAGCGTCGAGACAAAGCATCAGCAATCACATTATCCTTCCCTTTCTTGTATTTAATGACATAAGGAAAAGATTTAATAAATTCAACCCACTTAGCATGTCTACGATTCAAATTAGTTTGACTACGGATATGCTTAAGTGATTCATGATCGGAATGAATGACAAATTCTTTAGGCCATAAATAGTGTTGCCACGTCTCTAAAGAACGAACAAGAGCATACAATTCTTTATCATACGTGAAATAATTAAGAATAGGACCATTCAATTTTTCACTAAAGTAGGCAAGAGGTTTGCGTTCTTGCATCAAAACACCACCAATACCAATTCCGCTAGCATCACATTCCAGCTCAAAAGTCTTACCAAAGTTCGGAAGTTGGAGCAACGGTGCGTGTGTAAGTTTGTCCTTCAAAAGATTAAAGGACTCCTCTTGTGATGGCCCCCAATGTAACACAACGCCCTTCTTTGTCAACTCGATCAACGGTGTCGCAATGGTGCTGAATTCCTTGACAAAGCGGCGATAAAATCCTGCAAGACCAAGAAAACTCCACACTTGGGATACTGTTGTGGGCGTGGGCCAACTCCATATCGCCTCCACCTTGGCTCTATCAACCTCAATTCCCTGTGGAGTCACAACATAACCAAGAAAAGAGACTCAATCCGTGCAAAATGTGCACTTCTCAAGGTTACCAAACAAACGTGCATCTCTTAAAGCATTAAAAACAGTACGTAAGTGAGTCGAATGTTCATCTATGGACTTGCTATAAATCAAGATATCATCAAAGTAAACTACCACAAATTTGCCAATGAAAGGACGTAAAACCTCATTCATTAATCTCATGAAAGTGCTAGGTGCATTAGTTAAATCAAAAGGCATGACTAACCACTCATACAAGCCGAATTTAGTTTTAAAAGCAGTTTTCCATTCATCGCCAAGTTTCATCCTTATTTGGTGGTATCCACTACGCAAGTCAATCTTTGTGAAAATTATAGCACCACACAACTCATCAAGCATGTCGTCTAGCCTGGGAATAGGATGACGATACCTTATAGTAATGTTGTTAATGGCTCTACAATCTACACACATACGCCAAGAACCATCTTTTTTGGGAACCAAAAGAACAGGAACAACACAAGGACTAAGGCTCTCACGTACGTACGCCGGGATTGGTCCGGTACGCCGCACGGTTTGGCAAACTCGCTCCAAGGATCAAATCAATCTGGTGCTCAATCCCTCGAATGGGTGGAAGTCCTGGAGGTATCTCATCAGGAAAAACATCTCTAAACTCCTGCAAAAGGTTAGTGACAGGAGCAGGCAAAGTGCAAGGTATATTATCAAGAGAAAATAAAGCATCTTTGCACACAAATGCATAGCATGTATCATTAACATCATCAATTGCAGCAAGGTCTGATTTTGTGGCAAGCATAACAAAAATTTTCAAATGGATTAGTTGCTGTTTTTCAGATTTATCATGTTCTTTTGGATCATTAGCAGCAGCAGCTCTTGCCCTATCGGCCTCTATAATCTCAGCTGGGGTCAAAGGCAGTAAAGTAACTTTCTTTCCCTTATGCATAAAAGTGTATTTGTTACTACTACCATGGTGTAAAGCATCATTATCAAATTTGCAAGGTCGACCCAATAAAAGAGAGCATGCTTGTATGGGAGCCACATCACAATCAACATGATCAACATAAGCACCAATGGAAAAATGGACTCGGCATGTTTGCGTTACCTTAGCTTTTCCAGAGTCATTTAACCATTGAATGTGGTATGGATGTGGATGCGGTCGCGTGGTCAAGCCAAGCTTCTTGACCAAATCAGAACTCACCAAGTCGTTGCAACTTCCTCCATCAATGATGACACGTGCACGCCGGTTCTTGATTGCAAAGAAGGTCTGAAACAAATTATGCAGTTGAAGTTTATCGGGTTGTTGTACCTGCGTGCTGAGGACTCGCTGCACAATGATGCTCCGTAGCGTCGCTGTGGACGCCCCACCAAGGACCAGGTCTTCATCACCACCGCCATTGTCGTCCGAGGCGGCGAAGAACATCATCATCCGCCTCGACATCCGGCGTTGATGTAGCCTCCATCATCGTGGCGATGTATGCCCGTTGGCTAGGGCAATTCTTCTGCACATGACCAAGCCCATGGCAGCGGTGGCACTGAATGCCGGAGGAGCGGCTCGTTGAAGCCACGGAAGAAGAACTCTTGGCTGGACCCTGCAAAGTATTTTTTGTAGAATCTGCAAGGCGTGTCGTGGAAGGTGGCTTCGGTGGCGCTGCTGCCATCTTGTTCACAGGTGGTGGAGGAGAGCGAATACTCGAAGAAGACTTGGGTAGTCCCGTCGATGTAGTCGTTCGCGGCGTGTAGAAGGGTCGTCCGGTGCGTGCCTTAGCTGATTCTGTGCGTCCCTGCAATTCTTTTTCTACAAGCATAGCAAGGTGAAACAACTGGCTGACAGTAGTAAATTCTTTATAATCAACAATGTCCTGAATTTCACGCCGTAACCCGCCGTAGAAACGACAAATCTTGTCCTCTGTGTCCTCAACAACCCCACAATGCACCATACCCTTTTGAAGCTCAGCATAATAGTCTTGAACAGAACTATCACCTTGTTCTAAGCGCTGCAATTTTTTTCTCAATTCAAGTTTATATGAGGGAGGAACAAAACGATTACGCATAGCTTCTTTTAACCGCTCCCATGTATCAGGTTGTAAGCGCATGGTACTTAGTTCATTCCACCAGATAATAGCAAAGTCCTTAAACTCACTAGTAGCTTGTCTAACTCTATGTTGTTCAGGAACTAAGTGAGAATTAAACTTCTGCTCTACCGTCATCTCCCAATCAAGATATATTTCAGCATCATAAAGACCAGAAAAAGATGGAATAGAAAACTTGACTTTAGCAAAAGGGTCGTCGTTACCATGACGGTTCTGGATATTACCTCCCATACCATGTCGGTTTTGCTGAAGACGCCGACGTAGTCGTGCATCTTGTGTCGCCCGCCGATCAATGTTGCCATCTGTATCATGCACTGTGTCATCATCAGGATGATGGCCGTCATTGACAGGTGGCAGGCGTTCCTCCAATGTGTCCATCTGACCAGTGAGGTCAGCCATCCGCCTCTCCACCCGCTCAGTGCCTTCCGTGGTGTTCAACTGGGCAATGGCAGCGACGATGGTGTCCAATCTCGCGCCGAGATCAGTGAGTGAAGCATTTTGTTTGTCGAGCGCAGAAAATGATGAATATGCTAAAAATTCGGTGATGAAATTTCGGAGCTCGAGTACTGAACTTTCCAGGCCGAATTTCGGATGTAAAATTTAATTTCACCCAACTTCAAAAAAAATCGCCTGATTTCGAGTCCATATGAGAAAGTTATGGCCGTTTGAAGTAGGGCCTCTGAGTTATGGTTTGTGTGGAGGCCGAAACGAAAATCGGGTGGTGGAAATTGGGGCGAAAGCTCGGGGAAAGGTGGGGGATGGTGCTGGGAGATCACGAGACGCGATGGATGACTCAAACAGAGGGTGGGGGATGGTGCTGGGAGATCACGCGACTCAAACAGAGGGTGGGATATGGGTGGGAAAACAAAAATTGACGGCTAGGGTTTGTATGAGAGGTAGCGGAAGCAAGACAACCCGAAACAAAACACGATCTAAACCAGCAACACAACTCGACTAAGGACACAAACTCAACACTACGAACTCTGGAATCAAATTGTGCGAAAGGCTAAACGAGATCTAGGACAGGAAACAACCTATGACTACAATTTTTTTAGGGCTTTTTCTTGGACTCTAGGATGAAACCGAAAACAACAAGATGGGGTAAACTCGAACCTGGAGGAACACCTGAAGCTCTGATTACCACTTGATAGGAACGGGATCCCGATCTTCCAACAGGTTCTGGGTAAGTTCGATTTAGTGGAGGCGCGACACAATTCGATCCGGCTTCTGAACAGCACGTCCCGAACCCCGCAATCGCAGCCCGGTTGACCTCACCAAGAAGGCTAATCCTCGCCTGCGAATCGAACAACACAAGCAAGAACAAGAAAGAACACAACTGAATTGCAGATGTATTGATTTAGCACTCGAAAGTTGGGGTCTCACAAACCGACCCAAACCCAAACCCTAATGGTGGGGGTGGCGGCTGGATATAAAGGAGTTAGGGGCATGCAAAACCCCTGGACGCGCCCTAATGGGCTCCAACACGATACAAAGCTGAACGGCCCAAAAGACGGTGGCGCAACATCCTGACAGATTCTGAACACCCACTTGTTTCGACGATTTCCGTTGACTCAGAAGTAATTTTGACATGGGACCAGAGCCATTGGAAAGGTTGTCTTCTCAGCTTTCCATACATATATGGAACGTCGAAAACGGAGTCCGGATACGATCTGGGCGTCCGTTTTAGTGCGGCCTGGTCCTGGTCTCCGAATTGGATTCGAAGTCGGCTTGAGTTGGACATCCAACATGATTCAACCGCCCTTGCTGGACTTGTGTGCCTAGTAGCCCTTCTCCAAGTACTTTCTGGTCCTCTCCATGGTTCCTAATCATAATTAAATCATTAGGTAGCAATCGGTTCTCAAATGAACAAAAAGAAGTACTTAAGAACGAGCTCACCTGTAAATTCAATTGTCGGGCGCGAGCTCTAGTGATTGGTCCTTGAATGTCAAGTGGAGGAGTGTTGTGTGTATCGGAAGAAGTGATGTCCTCATCACTCACCGCCTTCGACGACCTCAACCTCAGCGAGGTGGAGGGATGGAGCGACGACGACGAGACGGGTGACCAAGACCCCAAGGTTTGTAGGAGGCAAGAAGAAACTTAATCTTATTCTAGACCAGTCTAAGATTTGCAGATTTAATCAAGGTCTAGGGTATGATTTCTATGAGGACATTAGGAAGCATCCACCTGATATTCTCGGACCCATAGTAGGAGGTGCGATCGAGGTTGAGCCCAGATCTGATGAAGTTAAATTCAAGTCTGCGGGCTTTGTCCAAGGGATCTCTGACAGCAAGGTAAGTCCACCTGCAGCTTCGGCCTCTCAGAAGGCGAAGCCATCTTATGCTACTTCTGTCTCTCAGAAGGAGAAGTATCATTGCACATTCTGTCAAAAGGATGGACACTTGATCGATCGATGCTTCAGGCGCGTCAAGATCGCGCGTAGAGACCGTGTTGTGTCTCTTAAGCGTATTCAGGGTCAGCCCTTGACTTTGAGTGCACCTAAGACCAACACGAGGTCTAGAGTTGCTTCAGCTGATGGGTTTGGGCAGCATCGAGGACTTGGTTTTTCCGAGTTTTTTGGTTTTCGTCCTCATGCTTCCTTTGGTCATGACTTCGGTCGTCCTGAGGGTAGATCTCTTTTTTCCCATCGAGATAGCTACCCGCGGCGTGATTAGCATGTTGCTGGTGTCTTGACTCGCTCCTCTATAGCAGTCAAGCCCAACAACAGCTTCGGGTCTGTACACAGACCTTCTGGCTTGTTGAGTGACAGAGAGCGTAGAGTAGATAGAGGTCAGTCGTGCTTGACTACTTCATCTGCTCGACGTGTTACTTAGTATTGGGTGCCAAAATCACTCTTGATTTACCCCAGTACTGAGACTTTACTCTCTGTTTGACTCAGGTTCACCGGGCAGGGAAGGGAAAGGTTTGGCTAGTAGACTCCGGGTGTTCACGACATATGATCGAAGATTTCCGTTGGTTCTCTTCCCTAGCCCGAGCTCCAGGTGATGAGACTATCACCTTCAGAGACTCTTCGTGCAGGCGTCATCGCCAAAGGTCTTGTCTTGGCGTTAATGATTCATTTATTTTAAAAGATGTTGCCTTGGTGAGTAAACTGCATTACAATTTGCTTTCGGTTTCCCAGCTTACCGATGACGGTTTCGATGTGAGCTTTAGGAAAAACAATTGCAAAATTCTTGATTCTTCGGGTAGTCTGGTTTGCGGGATTTCTCGGTACGGAAGGATTTTTCGTGCTGATTTTTCTGAGTCTTCTGGTGATCCTCTCCGGTGTTTGGTTGCTAATGAGTCCCGTGACTTGACTTTCTGGCATAGGAGACTTGCTCATATTGGATTTGACCATTTGACCCGAGTTAGCGGCCACGATCTCATTCGTGGTCTGCCGAAACTCAAGATGGTCAAAGATCTTGTTTGTGCTCCGTGCCGGCACGGCAAGATGGTTTCCGCTTCTCATCCTCCGGTCACAGTGACTATGACCGATGCACCAGGACAGCTGCTCCATATGGACACAGTTGGACCAGCTCGAGTGCAGTCAGCAGGAGGGAAGTGGTATGTTCTTGTCGTAGTCGATGACTTCTTGAGGTATTCTTGAGCGATTCGCAATGACAATGGTACGGAGTTTAAGAATTCCTACTTCGAGAGTTTCTGCGATGAGACAGGTGTAGAGCACCAGTTCTCTTCTCCATACGTTCCTCAGCAGAATGACGTTGTGGAGAGGAAGAACCTTACCTTGGTCGAGATGTCTAGGACGATGCTTGATGAGTACTCAACAGATCGTAGTAAACTAAATCTTGTGGTCTAAATTTTCTAGCTCTTATTTAGAATTAAGTCTCATTTAATTATCATGAGAAGAGCAGCTTTTCGGTTAAACATTTTCTTTGATTTTTGGGTTCTGCAGTACTCACAGTATCTGCTGTCTTCAGACTTTCAGTTTTCGGCTGGACTGCAGTCTTATTTTCAGCTTGCCGGCAAACCAGTTTCCTGCGTTCGGGTTGTTCAGCTTGTCAGCTTTTGGTTCTTTGCTTCATCTGATCTTTCTCGTCACCCGATTTGTCCATGTTTGGTTGTGTTTTCTAGTCCCTAAGATCCTTTTGCTATTTAGATTGAAGTCTCAAACTTTTGTCCTGAGAAGAGCATCAATCGATCAAACATTTTTCAGGATTCTGTCTGTTTTTAGTATTTACTGTTTCAAGCATTTTCAGTAGCCTTCTGTCGTGTTCTTTGCCAGCCAAGATTGAAATTGAAATCTTGTTCTTTCGATCTGAGAAAGACAGCAAACACTTGTTTTCTTTTGTGATCTCTTCAGTTTCCCTCCCCCTTTTTCTTTTTACCTTTGCTTTTCTCTTGGATTGCTATATCTGGTCTGTGGTATCTGCTCTTTTCAGTTTTGTCGATCTGCTGGTAGTCAGACTCTAATCTCAATCCGACCGGATTTTCACCAGCAGTCAGAATGGCGTGGATACTGCAATCTAACCGGTATCACAGTGATGGTTAGACCGGCCTCAAGTCTGGTTCAGCTGCTGCTCTCTTCACTGTTGTGTTTCTCAGTCCTGCTTGTCCTCTCTGTTTTCTATTCTGTCTTCAGTCAGGACAGTCAGCAGCTTGTTGTTGTTTCCGATCCTACAATGTTCAATAGGGTATACAATTGAGTTTTCCATTGACAATGCGAGAGTTCAATCTGTAATTCCCACGTTTAAACTTCTAAACACCTTTCCAATTTCATACATTGCCCAATGTCGGTACCAGTTTGACAAATTCTTGAATTCGATCGCATATACTCAGCTGGACACTATAGGCCAGACGACCTTCTCTTGGTTCATCATCCATCCAAAAGTACACCAAAAATAACAAAGCAAGAATGCCATTGTTACTGCAGTTTTGTGGTCGGTCTGGTTAGCATAATAAGAACATTAGGGGCCACACCTTCAATCAACTTGTGGACTGTAATGTTCTCATAGTGTTACTTCTCTTCTGGGAAGCTCATATTTATGGAATAAGACCAATACTATCTTCTTCGTATTCCCTTATTTCTTTCGGAAAATAGACTAGCTAACTTTGGCAGAATGCCTAAACCATACAAATCTGATGCTTCCGTTAAGGCAACTGAGTTTGTAACATCCTCTGATTTTGGAAGTGGACAGCGTAACATCTTTCATACATCTTCAAATTTTATGTTGAAAAGTTCAATTTCTTAAGGAGAAGGTCTGAAATCAAGTTGAGTTTTCATATTTTTTTAGTTGACAGTTCTAAATTTGACATAAAAGTTGAAATTTTCGGGTTGAGGTAATTGAGTTTGAGTTAAAAGGTGAAATTGTCTGGTTAAAAGTGCAAAAAAACAGGTCGAAAGTACATTTTTTTCAGTTAAAAGCTTTCAAAAGGGGAGGGCAGCACGACGCCGGTGCCGAAATGTGTGGAGGGTGGGCCGTCGGGTGGGGGGGTAGAGAGCACTGGCTGATGGAGGGAGAGACTAGGGGAGCCAGGCGCTCCCCCATGTTGCCAAAAAATATTTACCACCCCTTAATCTTCTATGCCAAAAGATTAAATGCATGCTTGGTGATTTTCCCAAGCACTCCTCCAAGCATCTGCATTATGTCTATAGTCCATATATTTGATACATAAATGACATGACTTTCGGGAAACATGGCTTGGTGATTTTCCCACCAAGCCGACGCGACGCCTTGTAGTTGGTAAGATGCATATAGCACCTTCTTTGTGTCATTACACTGAGCAATGTTCAGCTTGCTCTCGGTAGAATGAAGCCAATCATCAGCTTCCAAAGGATCTTTGGCCGATGCGAAGGTAGATGGCCGAGTCTGCGCCTCTACGCCCAAAACCCGCAACTCCCTCTCGAACTGATGTTCCCACACTCGGTTCCCTGCAGCACCGCTACTTGTCTTTTTCATATCTCTTAATCTACTAATAAAACCACAGCAAAAACAACATATTTGAAATCACCATAATTTTATTATATAATTTCATGAAGACACCATAATTTTATTATATAATTTTATTACGGAACAAAAGCTACAAATTTCATGAAGATACCATAATTTTTATTATATAATTTTAAGGGCGTAATTCTCACTGGAAAACAGAGAACACACTTTGCCTTCGAGTTCTGTCCAGCAACTTCCCCAGACCACCACTGACAGCCCACTGCTCCAAAAATTATAAAATTAAACCAGAAGCTAGTTCTAGATGTTATCTACCACTTTCGTTATTATGAGTTAATTCATAAAATTCATTAGGACATCTGAATCAGTCCACGATCAGAAACTGGATTCTGAATCCAGCTCTGTTGTACAGTCGACTTCAATCCTCTGTTGTGCCCAACCCCGCGTCCAAACCCATGCTTGCGATGAGTAATTGACACGTATGCTGAAAAGTTTATGAAATGGATCGCTGCTGCTGTGCTGCTACTATCTCCATATTTCACTGTGCGGAACTACCGCCGTGTAAACGGTGGTACTACCGCTCGGCGGTACTACTGCTTTGGGGAGCGGTACTACCGCGTGCACACAGTCAGAGCAGTGAGCGCATAAAACATGAGTTTGATTTGGTTGATTTTGCGACTAATGCAAATGTTAATTCCATTATCTCGAGCGGTGCTATGTGATGTGTTTCTTGTTTGTGATGACATGCAGGACATCGTGGCAGAGTCGTGGCTAGGCACGGGAGGACCGGACTAGGCATAGGTGGTGATGAGGTCAGAATGGTCGGGATGTACCGAAGACGGCGAGACTCGAAGTGGTTGCGAGGCGCGCTCCCAGAAGGTGCAGCAGGGGCGTTTTGGAAAAAGCACAAGACTGCAAAAGCGGAAGCGGATTCGGTTCGAGTTAGTGGATAAAGCAAAAGGGTTGTTAGCACTAATGGGTAAAGTGTGTTTGTGAACCCATTAGTGGAGACTATAAAAGGAGAGGGAGAGGCATGGGAGGATAGTGAGAGTTTAGGGTTTCTTTCTCTCTATGTGTTGTGTCTTTTCCTTTTTCCTTTTTCCTTTCTGTTGAGGAGTGGGTGAGGAAGGGCAGAGACTGTTTCTCCCTAGTCCCCATTGTGTTGAGTTCTTGATTTTCTTCCGAATGTACATGCGTATGGGGAGTATCTTTGAATGAATCGGTTGTAGCAACTCTTGTGATCATTCATCTCTTTTAGTCTATTCGAAAAATCGTGATTTGAGATGATTTTGAGTTGCTCAGTTCGTTCTCTGTTTTTCTTGGCCCTTCTCATTTCTTCCATCTTTTGGTAATTTCTTGATTTTCTAATTGTTGTTTGTTGATGCTATGAACTAGGGAGATTGTCAAGATCACATGAGCATCCCATTTTTGAAATCGGAAGGAAGAATCATCAAGTCGCCTCGTTCCCAAATCGGGCCCAGGTTTTTCGGTTTTCTAGGGTTAAGAGGCAGAGCTCAAGTGTCCTCTTGATTTTCTAGTGGAATCTTGAAATTGGTTCTTGCCTTATTCTTCTGAGATTATTTCTTTGCTATCCTCAAAGTTTCCTAAGCCAAGAATCCAAGAATCTTGCAAATTTCGGATTTTGGTCTTTCCTGCTGAGTTTTCCCAAGAAATTTGATTTTTCTTTGATTCCTTGATCTTTGTCTGCAATTTCTTCTCGATGAGGTCAATGTGATGTTTAGGATGATGTCCTGTTGAAATTGACCCGAGAAGAGCAGCAAATCTTGAGTATTTTGGATTTTGGGTGATTACGTACTGCTTGTTCTTGATGCAGAAGCGTGCGAGGCCGGAAGCTTCCCTGATTCGACGAACCATCCATGATAGGTTTTCGGGACCGAAGGCGCGAGGCGGCACGTCGACGGAGAGGTCTTCAAGGGCGCCTTCCAGAGCTAGCATGGCGTCCCACGCCGCCACCGAGGCATCGCCTAGAGCCCGGTCCTTTTCCCCAAGAGCCGCGCCAAGGCAGCCCTTCTCCTCCTCCAGCGCGGCGATTTGTTGGAGCAAGCCGTCGCGCTCCTCGGCAGCCGCACGCTGCACCTCCACCGCGAGTGCTCGGGCGTCCGAGATCGCCTTCGCACCCTTCATCTATAGGAACTGTGTACGATCGTCCTTGATGGAGTGGGCCTCTTCGGCTATGCACAGGGCCTCTTTGGTAGCGCGCAGCCGGTCTTCTAGCATCCCTCGCTCGCGGGCGCGTGCCACCTGCAGGGCTCGAGCAAGGGGCACGGTCTGCACAACGCACTCGTTAGCAAACACCGAGTCGACGGCGCACATCACTGAAGTCAAGCACTCACCCTCATCTCCGAGGCCTCTAGCGTGCCTTCCAAGAGCTTCAACCCGGACATCAACAACGCCTGGTAATCCAAGTTCGCAACTGCATTGTCCGCGGCCCCTGCCAAGCTCACAGCATCTCCGGCCGAGGGACGAAGTCCGCCAACGTTGGTCGTATGGCTTCCGTGGCGACAGGTCCGAGGGCGCCGCCTATCGAGGTCACCTCGGGACATCTCCGTCCCTCAAGGGTCTGGCTGTCGATGCCTCTCCCAGAACGTCTCTGTCCCTCGAGGGTCGCCCAAGGCCGATGGACCGTTCCTCCGCTAATAGAGAGAGACTGGTTAGAGAACCTTAGGGAAGCCTCGCAGGATCGTACGGGGGAGTCAGGCTTACTTTCGGCGTCAACGGGTGGGGTCCGTCGGAGTGTCTCCTTAGCCTCGGAAGGAACCGCAGGAACTTCAGTTCCGCCCAGGGCAGCTGGCTCCTTAGGTCGGGTGGCCTCTGTGTTGCAGTCAGACTCTAACAGGCCCCTGATACCGGTTGCCACAACGAACCCCCTCTCCGACCACGAGGGTGATCGCGTCCAAGGCCGCTTGGCTTTCGGAGATTGAGCCAAGAACTCAGCCTCGGTAGCCAGCACAGGCGAGGACGCTTCGCCCTCCTGGGTGTCCGTGCTGCACCCTTGGTCCCTGGTGCAGCCCAGGGACTCCTTGCCTAGAGCTGCCTCCTCTACACCTGCCTCATGGTCCGAATCGGCATACTTCACTGAGTTGGAGTCGGCGGCCATCGCACCCCTGGCTCCGGTAGAGTTGACGGGAGTGGCGACCGCCTGGCTGGATACGGCCGCGGGGGACCAGGCCCTGCGCCGGGAAGACAACCCCTTCCCCTTGTCGTCGCCGCTATGACGGCAAGCTCGGCCCGAGGTGGGAATGGCGCGCTCCGGTACGGGGATGCCCATAGCTTCGCACACCCTGTTTATCCGCCCCAGTTTCGCCGCCTCGGTCGCGGCTTCGCGCAAGTCGTGCTCCTTGGCCACATACGGCCCGAGGAACACGACCACCGCATGCTCCGCGTCTCCCAGGGAAAATCCTACAAGCAAGGCGAAGCAAAGTCAAAAAAAAAGCATGGGGCGGAAGACCTTCTGTGTGAAACGTACGATGGTTGGAGGGCCTCGGCAGCGAGGACACGGACGGCCGAACACCGTCGCGCCAGAGGCCCCCAGGTTGGACGCGCCACCCCTCGCCAAGTGGTGCCACACCATACATGACGAACTCCTCGGTGAGGTCGCGCATGTTGAATAGGAGAGTGATCCCCACAAGCCTCCGTGCTCTCCGCCTGTCCTAGTCGTCGATCATCACACTTGGCGAGGTGTTGAACGACAATGGCCGGCCTGTGCACGTGAGACCGCTGCCACTCCCCACACATAGGTAGATCCATCGCCTCATCCATTTGGGTTCCCATTTCGTCCGGGTGGAATTAGCAGGGAAGATCTGCGAACACTAGGCCGCAAAACGAAGTTGGAGAATGCCTCTCCCTCCAGCTTCTTTGGCTGGCATCTTGCATCATGGAGGAACACGAATAACGAGGAGCTAGGCCAACATGCCTCCATCCACAACGCCCAGCTGTAAACAGCCAGGTGCACTATTGCGTTCAGGGTCACTTGCACCAGCTCCAGCCCGAAGGTCCGCAAGACATCGCCAACGATCAGGGCCACTGGGACCCGAAGACAGACTTCAAAATACGCGACAAAGACGATCGCCTCCGACGCCTCCGGGTGCGGCTTCGTCTCGTCACTGGCTGGCAGGCGCACCTCACGGCGGTCCACCATCCCCTCTTCTACCCACCGCTTGTTCACCAACGATGGCTCGCGCCCTATGAGCGCGTATTCCACCTCGGTTGGTGACATTCGTCTAGATGAGGTGTCACCGCCGGCCCGGTGAACACGTTCTTCGCCACAAGCCATCACCCTCCGGGAGCCAAACAGCGAGAAGTACGGCACTTGTGGCGAATAGCGGCAGCAAAAGAGAACACAGTGCGCAAGTCAAAGAGAGCAAGGGAACAGGAGGCAACTGAACGAGAGCGCCGGCGCGGTGCCAAAGGGGTATATAAACCCCTTCACCTCCAACACCGCCGGTAAGCGCAACCGACGGAAGCCAAACCGCTCAGCTCCCCCACGATCGGGAAGCGCTATCAGCGGCAGCCCAACCGTCCACCTCCCCACAATTGAGAAGTGTGACTGGAGGAAGCTAAAAACGCACAGTCACCCTACAGCCTGACAGCGCATGACACACCAATCATGTCTCGCCGTGTGGCCCAATTTCTCAGGAACGGACGGGTGGTCGTACGGTCGTTCTACAATGCATGACGCGCCAATCATGCAAAGCCACGCGTCTAGCCATACCGAGAAAAGGCGCACAGCCGCTGACATCGCAAGACGCGCTGGTCGCGTACTGTCACATCGTGTAGTTCACGACGCACGCCAGGTGTCATCAAAGCACTGTCAATGAGCCACAAGCCACCTGGCTGCGCCTCGGGTTCGACTCAGCATGGCGAATCCGGAGTCCACCTCGACTTCAAGCTCGCACGACGACCCTAGAGGCCACTCTGACTTCGTCTCCGAAGGTCGAGCCGGCCCTCTGATTCGGCCTCACATATGAAGGATGACTCCGCATCTCGCTTCGACTGCATCTCCGTGAAGCGAAGTCGGATGCAGACCGGGCTTTGCCTTGATAAACCGGCTCCGACAGCGGACAAGTAAACGACAGAGCCAACGCAACGCCGAAGGGGCATATAAAGCCCCCTCGCCTCCCATGATCAAGAAGCGCCAATCGATGGAAATCCAACCATCCGCTTTCCCCACGATTGGGAAGTGCGACCGCTGATCTGCGAACCCAAAAATAGGCCTCTGTCCATTCATCAGCGTTCTCTGACCGCGCCGATCGGCGCTAACCCTGCTATAAAATAGTGCTTCCAGAGAATGCAGATGAACTAAGGCAAGCCTATTTTTGAGAACAAGATTATCATCCCAGCTATACCTGGCTACGCACCACGTGCAACAACACAACGCGCTCGAGCAGGAAGCAATGAATGCTGCGTTGATAGCGGCAGAAGCACCAATCGGCAGACATCCAACCGTCTGCTCTCCCACGATTGGGAAGCGTGACTGGCGATCCACGATAAGTTTCGACTGAACCCAAAATAAGCCTCCTTCAATGCATCAGCATCCTCTGATGGCATTGTTGCCACCAATACTGCTACAAAAATAGTATTATCAGAGAATGCAGATGAACTGAGGTAGGCCTATTTTTGAGAGCAGGCCGTGCTGCGCCCCATCTTGTTCTCAAAAATAGGCCTCCCTCAGTTCACCAACATCCTCTGATCGCATTGTTCACGTTAATCCTGCCATAAAGCAGTGTTATCAAAGCATGCAGGTGAACTAAGGTAGGCCCATTCCAAAGAATAGGATCATCTTAGCTTTACACGGCTACGACTCACGGAGCAGCGTATATATACCCGCTTCCCCCTGGCAGGGAGGCGCAACCGACGGAAGTACAACAGGGGGAGGACAAGCGTCACAGTGGCACGCGCGCACGACGCCTTACATCCCACGACACGCCAATAGTGTCCCCCCTCGGGAATGAGCGCACAACCGCGGTCGCACAGCCGCCTGACATGGTCCAACTCCCGTCGAGTACCAGTGGCCGCCGCGATTCTCGGGGCCATTAATGTATTGTCGGTGGACCACCAGCCAGTCACTTCGACAGTGGCTACGCCTCCGCAGGAACAGCTACGCCTCCGTGGAACGACCCCAACTTCGACTTCGGCTTACCATCAGGAGCGCGCATCCGCGGAAGCCGAGTCCACGAGGTTGGATGCGTGCCTACAGTGTAGCCGAGCGGCCGCCTGATAGCCCACGACCTGCCAATCGTGCCCTGCCACGCGTCCCGCCTCCTTGGGAAGGGGCCCGACAGCGCACGACGCGCCAACCACGCGAAACCACGAGTCCTGCCCCATCGGGAAGAAGCGCGGCTGCAGCCGAGCAACTGGTGACACCGCATGACACGCCGATCGCATGCCGTCACGTCGTGCAGACCCTATTGCACGCTGGGTGTCGTTAAAGCGCCAGCACTGAGCCACGAGCCACCTGGTTATGCCCTAACTTCAGTACCGCACGATGACTTCGGAGACCACCCCGACTTCAGTACCGTACTATGACTCCGGAGCCTACTTCGACTCCGAGTCTGCGGGTTGAGTCGGCCCCCCGATTCAGCCTCCCACATGAGGGACGACTCCATACCATGCTTCGCCGGAATGTCCGCGCAGTGGAGTCGGTTACCAACTCGGCTTCGTCTTGATGGACCGGCTCCGCTAGAAGCAAGCGTCCCGCGATCGCGAGAGGCCTTCGGCAGCAACTCCGACTCCGTGTCCATGCCGCTTGGCCGTGCTGCACCGGCAGATCCATTTCTATCTAAGATCACAGAAGGTCACAGGCCGCAGGGACGGACGGGGCCAAATGGCTCAGCAACATGGTTTCGGCCCGTGAAGCCCTTCACCATGAGAGACTCCTGTTGTAAGGGTGACCCCTACCTAAGCCCAGCCAGCCTGCTAGAAGGCTGTAAAGCCCAAAATGGGACATGTATAATAACATAAATGCCCTTGATAGGGACACTTGGGTGTAAGGATATAATTGTAAAATACTCCCCATGTGAATATGTATAAAGCTGTCACTACTACAGAAAGCCTAATACTAGACGCCAAATCACAGACGGTTTGACAAAACTGTTTGTGACCGACACTAACACAGACAGTTTTAATTTGGACACCATCTGTGTTGATGGCGTCGGAGAAAACGAGTATCACAGACGGTTCTTATCGATGAACCGTCGATAAGAACCGTCTGTGATATTCCAGTATCACAGACGATTTTTAACCGTCTGTGATAATCCGGAATTATCACAGACGGTTTTTTATTAAAAACTGTCTGTGATAAGCTGATTATCACAGACGGTTCGTATTAAAAACCTCTGTGATAATCTGGAATTATCACAGACGGTTTTTTATTCAAAACCGTCTATGATAAGCTGATTATCACAGACGGTTCGTATTAAAAACCGTCTATGATATGTTTCCTGCCTTGCAATTCTCCAAAATTTCATAATTCCCCGCCTGAGTCCGAGTAGGATTCAGTTTTGAGACACTTTCAGTAAAACGGGCATAACTTTTGCATACGGTGTCCGTTTTTGACGTTCTTGTACTCGTTGGAAAGCTAACGACGAGCCCGATCCAAAAAAACCCGACCAGCTAGTGCTAGTCACCCTCCAAGATCCCCAAAATCAGCCATCTTTGGACCTAAATCTGCGTCGCAAGTTTTTGGTGTCCGTATTTGCCCTTTTTCTTGGTCTTTCTTTCGGAATTTGGATTTTGTTTCAACTGCAAAGTTGTAGATCTCATCGGAACCTTTCAAATGAGTATATATAAGCCAGATAAAACTTTGCTATTTTATCTTTTCAGACTAGTTGTTTATATTGCATTGATATATATAATTTTATGCTGTAATTCACAGACGGTTCTAGCTATAGAACCGTTTGTGATATTCATTCATCACAGACGGTTCTAGCTACCAACTGTCTATGATAATCTGACCACTAGGCTCGTCGATCCTCCTCAACCCAATTCCAGCGAATAGAAATCCAGCAATCCTCACCCCCATGGATCGTAGCTCCGCCTCTCCGTCCCCTATAAATAATCACTAGAACCCAGCCTCTTTTCTGTTCTCCTCCTTGTTGTTCTCGTCCTCTTTGCTGTTCTCCTCCTCCTTGCTATTCTCCTCATCTTTGTTCTCCTCCTCCTCCTCCTCCTTGACCCATACCATAATAGCCCCACGAAGCAGATGATGCACAAGGCAGTGCTCAATCAACACCGATGATGGTGGGCATCAAAGACATCTAACTCGTGCGCTGCATCAGGGGCGAGAAGGCCTAGACATAGAGGATCTTCGTTTTTTCTCTGTTCTTGTTGTGTTAGATAGATGGATCATCTGCTGGATATACACACATACATAGAGGAATACTGGATGATACTATATGCATATATCCACTCTCCAGAATAAAAGAACCGGTGCTAAGCATACAACTTCATCCTACATATGCATATCATATTAAATACACCACCTATTGCTTGCTTATGCGAAAACAATATATTTGTAATGCATTAAGGAAAAGCAAGTCAAGCGGCTGTCACAACGGGAGGATACAATTCAGGTTATTAGCATCCATAATAGATCTGTTGCACAGGGAAATAGTATCAGGCAATGGTTAATTTCGAAGCGGATAACAAGGTATGGAAACAATCATGTGTTCTATGCTTCACATAAATAAACAATTTATCGCATACCTGTGGGAAACACAGACTGTTGAGGGCATGTCCTTCATGCGAAGATGATTTAACCGGTCTACGTTCGACATTTGTTACAATTGATGCATGGATGCCAAAGGCCCATTGGGCAAATAGCCAACCACCTAGCATACATATTAAAGGTGCAAGATAGGGGAGGTTAGTTCAAGTAAAAATAGGAAAGGCCACACAGGACTAAAGCATGAAAGAAAACAACCACATGACAATCACTGAGGTAAGGTCCATATCCCACATAAAACAGAAGAGAACAGGACTAAAGCTGATCACACTGACGCATGTCTCATAGCGTTCTTCGATCACAAATATCCCAAGTAGAACAATATAGGCACAAACCTGGTGTTGCTGCATTTTCTTAATATGCACATGTATAGCAAAGACCTCTTGAAAATAATCGACAGTAAGAAAATAACGTGCTCTTCGAAAGAGTTAGTGCATTATTATTTTTATTTGGCAATGTATCAATGTCCTCAAAATAGGAGAGCGCTTTGGTTCGAAGAACAGAAGGGAATCAAATACTGATAAGAAAACTGAAGGCTGCCCACCCAAAATCTGTGAGGGATTCAAGAAAAATCAGTTGAATAATAGCCAGTTCATCATGTCTACCAACAGTCCTACAGTCCTACATGTGTTTCATTCATGAACCTCTAGATAGCATTGTTTATTATTTTTAACCTATGCAGCCTGGTTTTCAAATGTACTTGTCATATTTTTCCAGTTTTAATAAAAGCTTCCAATTGTTCCATAATTGAGGACTGCACTTATTCTTTTGTACTATTAGAGAGACATTGATTGATAATGCGGTAAACCTCCTGTGGTAGAAGATAAAATAGCAAAATGTTATAAGGCTTATATATACTTGTTTGAAAGGTTTCGACGAGATCTACAACTTTGCAGTTGAGGCGAAACCCAAATTCCGAAGGAAAGATAAAAACAGTACCTCTGTAAATACAGTTGTACCACCCTTTGTAAAGGGTGGGAGAAGAAAAAGAGAGAAGATAGAGAAAAAGAAAGGCAATCGTGGCTCTTGAATTTCCACTTCCCCTTCGGTGTTCGATTTTTCGTCCATAAAGTTTACTAGATAGGAAGACGCGCTACGCTACGCCGCGAGAGATAGGGAAACGGAGCCTCACATGGAAAATATTTGCCGATGCGCAGTTGGATACTTGTGTCAGAGAATGTATACTTCATATGACCGATAGCTTTAACATCTATGTGTAACACCCCACGTAACTATATGGGATATTATTATGGAACATCATCGCTAAAGTGAAGAATAAATCAGTACAATAAAAGAAATCATGAAGAATTTAAAACTTTGATAACACTTTAATAGAGAACCAACGGAAGCTGGAATAAATATTTAAAACATGGAACCGGTCCACTTCTAACCAAATAGAGAACGAAAGAAATAACAAAACAGTGGCAAAACACGGTGCTGAAAACTCGAGTGCTCCCACCCATGCATGATGCTATCACTCCACTGCCCTTTTACCTGAGACTGAAAGAGCAAGCGTGAGATTTGACAATCTCAGCAAATACCCAACAACGGTCGCAACACAAGAGTAAAGACAAGTAATACAACCATATGAAATAAAGGGCAAGCATGACAAGTAAGCAATGGACATAAAGCAACCAATGAAAACTGATATCAGAAATACTATCATGAATGGAAGGCGGATATTATGAGAAATGTGTACAAAAGATATTTGTTACGTGACAAGTTATAGCAAGTTATAGTAAGGGTGCGAGTGACCTCATCCCACATACCCGGTTATACGAGAATAGCCAGGAACAACCTTGTCCTCGACTGTATAACCGCAGACGGGGTGCAATATCCTGTGTAACGAGAATGTACAGCCCCCCGTACGTTACCAGGTTGGGTGGCAATGACCCCTATATGTAAGTAGTCCCGGCGTGATAACACTTAGTTCTTTATTTAGCGAATTATCTATGATATAATTAGAGAGTTATGATTGAACTAAGGTAAAGTTATGAGAGTAATGATTTCATCCAATGAGACCGAAGAGACAAGATTGGTGAAACTAGATGATAAAGTAACCGATACATCATGGACAGATTATAAAATTAAGGTAACTAAGAGATGGCGATGATAAGGCTATAATAAAGTTATGAGAAATGAAAAACATGTGCTAGGGTTGGAAATGGAAAGACAGTTTCTGATAAGAGTGTGATGTGGAATAATGATAAGATGATACTGATATAGTAATCCACCTAAAGAGGTATTATAATGTAGCTCACACAAAGTTATCAACCGATCAAGTTTTATTATGTGATAAGTGATTATTAGTTAAATTAACATTTATTAAGATATATCGGTCATGACTCACACAAGGAACTCTACCTATAATGCATCACAATAACGGAAATATTAAACATAGAAGCTTTGGTATTTAAGAGATTGCTAATGATTTAACCTAAGTCTACAACATGATCACCTGCTACCTCCATTAACGATTTAAGCATGAACTCTAAACATTAATCACACAAGTAATCACACAAGTAGTAATCTACAACATGATCACCTGCTACCTCCAATCAAGCAATAACATACAAGTAATGAATCAGGGAACCGATAATTCAATATATTATTTCAAAGCTAAAGATTACTAGTGGTTAATCTTAAATTGGAACATGCTTATTCGCAACCCTAAGTACCATTAGACATTCATTTACATCCCTAATCACACATGAATTCTATGGTTAACATTATATTAATTACAAGTATTCAATACTGACTAACTCATCATATTCAGAAGCTACTGAAGCTACCACAAACTACAACAGGCAATTAATAGAGTGCAATGATCGGAAATCACACTAAGGCAACAGGTAATCATACGACATAATCGTGCAAAAGAAACAGGTTACGGCCGCGAGGTACTTGTCTTGAGCACGCTCGACGGACACGCTGCACGATAGATCTGAGATGCACAACTGCCTAGCTGCTCTCTCGACAGCTACATGAGAACCGGCTGGCCGCCGTCGCCGTCGCAGCACCTGCCGCCGCCGCCGCACCCCGGCTACCACGTGCGCACGAGCCCGTGTGCATGTGCGTGCACATGCTGCGTGAGCGACACGATGCCGCCGAACACGCCGCGCGCGCCGGCTGGCTGTCGACCTTCGCCGCCGCTGCTACACCCCCCGCGCCGACATCGCCGTCGTTACAGCCACCACGCCAGGGCGAGCGCGAGCGCGCGAATAGATGCGTGTGCATGCGACACGGCAGCCGCCGCACCGGCCATGGCGTGTTGGATTTAATCTTGAGCATTTGCTATTTTTAGTCGCATGCAGTCCTCTGGAATTAGTAGCATGCAGCAGTTTCTAGCATGCAGCAATTAGTAGTTTAATGCAGCAGTTTTCAAGTAGTTTAATACATCAGTTTTAAGTAGTTTAATGCATGAAAAAACTGAAGTTAGTGGGAAGTTAGAAGGGTCTTTTGTATTTGCTATAAAAGGAGAAGAAATGAATCAGAAAAGGTGTGCAGTTCGGAAGCACCAAAATACTTGTGTTCATCCTGTGCTCTTTGTGCTTGTGTGCGTGTTGTGTGCCTGTCTTCATCATCTCCGGCAAGGGGAACCCGGAGGCGAAAACAACATTTGGTATAAGAGCCTGGTGAATGCCCAAAATAATGCCGAGAAGAATGGAGATCGTCGACTCGGAGGCGTCAGCATCAGCAAGCGCACCAACGAAGGAGAGTTCCGCGGTGGCGCTTCACTATCCTGTGCTCACAAGGAGCAACTACGGCGTGGGCGATAAAGATGAAGGTATTCATGAAGGCCCAAGGTGTATGGGACGCCATCGAGCTCGGCGACGCTGACACACGCAAGGACCAGATGGCGCTGGCGGCCATCTACCAAGGTATTCCTGAAGACATGCTCCTCCTGTTGGCTGAAAAAGAGACAGCAAAAGCCGCATGGGAGACATTGAAGACCATGCACATGGGAGCCGAGCGCGTGAGGGAAGCCAAGGTACAGACCCTCAAATCCGAGTTTGAAGTGTTGCGTATGACGGAGTCAGAGTCGATCGATGACTTCGCCATCCGGTTGACAACAATTGTCAACAAAATCAGAGGGCTCGGTGACAAGATGGAGGAGAGCTACGCGGTAAGAAAATTTCTTCGTGCAGTTCCCGCCAAGTCTCTACCAGTAGTCTCCCCAATCGAGCAGTTTGGTGACCTCAAGACAATGACAATTGAAGAGTTGCTCAGCCGCTTAAAGGCACATGAAGAACGGTGGGTATCTCATGCTATAGGTGCAGGGGATCAGCACCTGCTATTGACAAGGAGCGAGTGGGAGGCCCGATCCAAGAAGAGTTATGATTTCGACAAGAAGAAGAGCGCCTTTGACAAGACGAAGGTGTGTTGCTACAATTGCCAGGACTATGGACATTTTGCAAGGGAGTGCCGCAAGCCGAAGAAGGAGGTGGCTCTTTTTGCTCCAGTGGGTGTAGAGGACGAGCCAGCGCTACTTTAAATTCAACATGAAATCTTTATTTTTATTTGGTGCAATTTAGTTGAGTTCGTGTACGAGTATAAGTGCACGATTGCATTTTGAGTCTTTGGCACAGTAGGTGTGTTGCATGTGTCATTTATTTGGTCGTGCACGTAGGAGGTGTGTTACATACGTGTGCATAGTCGTATCGTGTTCATGCACGTAGATGTGTTAGTGCATGATGTAATGTGTGAGTTCTTGTAGTTGTGTCCAAGTTCTCATGAGTATGCTCTAATGAGAGTCTCTGTCGCCGTCAAGTTGCGTCATCGGCGAAAGACAATTGGAGCGGAGGAAGAAGTCAACGTCGTCGGTAAGGTGTGTCACTGGCGTCATGGTCAACAAGAAGAAGGCAAACAAAAACTCCTTAGAGTTGTGTCAGGAGATCGGACTTCATCTTGTGAGGTTTAGCAAGCTCAAGATTAGAGGGGAGATTGTTGGATTTAATCTTGAGCATTTGCTATTTTTAGTCGCATGCAATCCTCTGGAATTAGTAGCATGCAGCAGTTTCTAGTATGCATCAATTAGTAGTTTAATGCAGCAGTTTTCAAGTAGTTTAATACATCAGTTTTAAGTAGTTTAATGCATGAAAAAACTGAAGTTAGTGGGAAGTTAGAAGGGTCTTTTGTATTTGCTATAAAAGGAGAAGAAATGAATCAGAAAAGGTGTGCAGTTCGGAAGCACCAAAATACTTGTGTTCATCCTGTGCTCTTTGTGCTTGTGTGCGTGTTGTGTGCTTGTCTTCATCATCTCCGGCAAGGGGAACCCGGAGGCGAAAACAACATGGCGTTGAGCCGCCGCCGCGTGCCTTGTCGCCGAACGTCACCGCCACCCCGCACTGCTGCCACTGCCTCGCTGCAAGCACGAGCCGCGCCGCCGCCGCCGCCACATACAGCCGCTGGCGCTTCTGCGGCGCCGCGCCTCCGCCGCCGCGCTCCTGCCGCCGCACGCGTGTCGCGCCGCCGCCTCGCTGCAAGCGCAATCCGCCCTGCCACCACATGTGCGCGCCCTCGTGCCGATGCCGCCGCCGGCTGGCCGGCCAGCCGCCGCCGCCGGTGCCGCCAGCACCGCCACCCCCGTAGCTGCCTCTGTCAACGCCCATGCAGACGCCATGCAGCCAATGCGAGCGAGAGAGACGTGGAGAGAGAGAGAGGAGAGATTTCCATGCACTCATACGTGAGAGGGATATAGATGGAGAGAGGAAGAAGATGTGAACGGAAAGAGGTGGTTAGTTAGATTAGAGATAGAGGAGAGAGAGATAGATTACTGGGGAGAGAGATTAAGAGAGAGAGAGAAGAATATGCATGCCAACTGAAAGAGATAACCATGCGTACGTGAGGGAGAGAGAAATTGAGAGGGAGAGATTACCGGGGAGAGCGGCGGCGTTACCGAGAGAAAGAGATTAGTTCTCAAATTTAAGGAGATGGAATTAAGGTTTAGGTTTAATTATTTATTTAATAAAGATTATTTATTTATATGTATATGTATGAATATATATATATATATATATATATATTTTTTTTAGTGTTACAGCTCTTCCCCCCTTAGAAAAGATTCGGCCTCGAATCGACTACTTCGGAAATGGAATTATGGGATTGAGAGCATCACTTGGGAAGAACAAGAAACCGAACCTGAGGTAAAGAGATCGGGATACTTGGCACGGATCTGGGACTCCAACTCCCAAGTAGCTTCACGCTCAATCTGATTGGACCACAACACTTTGACGTATGTAAGGGTCCGACGCCGCAGTTGACGTTTTGAGCGCTCCAAGAACCGTACCGGTCGTCCCACGACGGTCACATCCTCTGAAAGCCCCAAGGTGGGTAACTCTAGAATCTGATCAGGATCGTTTAGAGCTTACTCAACAGAAACATGGGTAAGTTATGGACACCGGACAAGGAAGAAGGTAACTCCAAGCGGTAGACAAGCTTCCCAATCCGCTCAATTATAGGGAAAAAAGGCCAACGAAATGAGGGTTCAACTTTCCTTTTGCCCCGAAACGAACCACGCTCTTGGGCAAAGCAAGTATGGGAGCGAAAACAAGACGCCCATCAGGTTCTGAAAGCTGGACCCACAATCCTCTGTCCAAATGAATTGCTCACCCTTCTAAGGCAACTTGATCAGAGGTTTGGAAGTAGAGGGGAAATCCTTGAACAAAACAGCGGTACAACCTGGCCAAACCCAAGAAAACTGCGGATCTCTACAACATTACCAGGTCTCGGCCAGTCTACCACTGCAGCAATCTTGGAAGGATCCACGAAAAAAATCCCCAGTCACCAATGACATGCCCCAGGAAGCTGATAGAAGACAGCCCAAAAGCGCATTTCCTCAGTTTAGCAAAGAGTTAATGCTTCTGAAAGAGATCAAGTACAAGGCGAAGGTGTTGCTCATGCTCCTCTGCGGCACTGGAATACATCAGAATGTCATCGATAAAGATGATGACAAACTAATCCAGGTACCCGTAGAATACCCGATGCATCAGATCCATAAATACTATCGGCGCATTAGTCAGCCCAAAAGGTGTCACGAGGAACTCAAGGAGACCATAAGCAGAGCGGAAGGCTATCTTCAAGGATAGCAACATTCTTGGTTCGGACTTGGTGATAGTAGTAGTGCCAGGGATAATATCAACGACACGCTCAACTGCTCTAACTGGAGACTGGCTTGGAAATTTTGTAAAGAAGATGTCAAGATATTCTCGAACAATAGATAATCTTTTGATAAGGATCCAATGATAGGCTTCTCTAATATGGTGAGAAGGCGCTCCGACTTGGTCATCCAGCAATGATTGAAATAAAAGGCCAAGAATAAGAGATTAATGCATCGCCTTTTGCCTTGATTAGCGATCCCTTTATTATCCTGAAGGAAATAATATTGCGGTCAAGCAATGGACAAAAGCAGAATCCAAAGGCAGCTAGTCCCTGCTCACGACAGGTCAAGGGTTGGATGGGCGTCACAACTGCGTCAAAGCTGAAACTTGTGGTCTTCCACTCTCGGCAACATTGAGACGATAAGATTGTTAGCAGAGATCCATTAGTAGTGGTCACCACCACAGAATACACCAAGATACTGATGGTACAGAGTGCTACTGAAAGAAGCGAGATGCCTAAAAAGGAGAACTAGCTCCCGAGTCGATAATGCAAGAGCAGGGCGTAAGTTCAAGATAACAATACCCTGAAGGTCAAGGGAAATAGGAAAGGTAAGTGATAAGATGGATAGCAGTAGGGAGGTAAGGCGTGATAAGCTACACCACTCTTGAGTCGCCAAGCGTAGAGACGCGCATCAGTACCCTTTGGGTACAATAGCAATTGTAGCAGGAACGAGAGCCGTGTTCATATTCCCAGCGAGTGAAGGTGAAGAACAAGCTGATTTGCAATGCCAACTGGGCCTTGTGATTCTGAAATAGCCCAGGCGGAGGAGTAGAATCAGGATTTAGGGAAGCATAGGATTGGAATAATGTCACAGGATAGCAATGAAATAAAGGAGACGGTAATTAGATATGAATTCATGGTAATATGCCAGTGACTGGATATGCATGCATGAATGAATTCACCCAAAGCCCCGTGTATGTGAAAAAACATTTTTTTTCCAGAAACTACAGCCTGAGCTCTGATACCAACTGTAACACCCCACGTAACTATATGGGATATTACTATGGAACATCATCGCCAAAGTGAAGAATAAATCAGTACAATAAAAGAAATCACGAAGAATTTAAAACTTTGATAACACTTTAATAAAGAACCAACGGAAGCTGGAATAAATATTTAAAACATGGGACCGGTCCACTTCTAACCAAACAGAGAACGAAAGAAACAACAAAACAGTGGCAAACCACGTTGCTGAAAACTCGAGTGCTCACACCCATGCATAATGCTATCACTCCACTGGCCTTTTACCTAAGACTGAAAGAGCAAGCGTGAGATTTGACAATCTCAGCAAGTACCCAGCAACGGTCGCAACACAAGAGTAAAGACAAGTAACGCAACCACATGAAATAAAGGGCAAGCATGACAAGTGAGCAATGGAGATAAGGCAACCAATGAAAACTGATATCAGAAATACTGTCATGAATGGAAGGCGGATATTATGAGAAATGTGTATAAAAGATATTTGTTACGTGACAAATTATAGCAAGTTATAGTAAGGGTGCCGGCGACCTAATCCCACATACCCGGTTATACGAGAATAGCCAGGCACAACCTTGTCCTCGACTGTATAACCGCAGACGGGGTGTAATATCCTGTGTAACGAGAATGTACAGCCCCCCGTACGTTACCAGGTTGGGTGGCAATGACCCCTATATGTGAGTAGTCCCGGCGTGATAACACTTAGTTCTTTATTTAGCAAATTATCCATGATATAATTAGAGAGTTGTGATTGAACTAAGGTAAAGTTATGAGAGTAATGATTTAATTCAATGAGACCGAAGAGACAGGATTGGTGAAACTAGGTGATAAAGTAACCGATACATCATGGACAGATTATAAAATTAAGGTAACTAAGAGATGGCGAGGATATGGCTATAATAAAGTTATGAGAAATGAAAAACATGTGCTAGGGTTGAAAATGGAAAGACATAGTTTCTGATAAGAGTGTGATGTGGAATAATGATAAGATGATAGTGATATAGTAATCCACCTAAAGAGGTATTATAATGTAGCTCACACAAGGTTATCAATCGATCAAGTTTTATTATGTGATAAGTGATTATTAGTTAAATTAACATTTATTAAGATATATCGGTCATGACTCACACAAGGAACTCTACCAATAATGCATCACAATAACGGAAATATTAAACATAGAAGCTTTGGTATTTAAGAGACTGCTAATGATTTAACCTAAGTCTACAACATGATCACCTGCTACCTCCATTAACGATTTAAGCATGAACTCTAAATATTAATTAAAAGCATGAATCATAGAACATTATTAACCGAGTATTCTAACAAACCTAAAGGCATGTGAAATAAGATAACCTAGAACATTATGGTGGGAATACAATATTAACAATATAAACTCAGCAAGCATTAACAATATGATGATAACTAGGCAATCATGATAATAACCAGGCAAGCATTAGAGATATGATAATAACCAAGGAATCTTACCAATATGATATTAGTGAGGTCATTTGGGGACATGACATTACACAGGTAACTTTAGTGATATGATAATTAGCCAAGTAACTTTGTTGATAAGATAATAGCCAGATAATATTGTGATACGGTCAGGGCCAGGTAATCTAGCGATACGATAACAACCAGGTAATCCATTGACATGATAATAACCAGGTAATTCCGAGGGATGATAATTGTACTCAATAGCAACGGTAATGAGTAAACATGAAAGAGGCGAAATGTGGAATTAAAGCAATTGGAGGTGAGTTCAGGCACGATTACAAGGAGTGAAAAGGATCGCTAAGGTCAAGAACAAGAGATAAAATCAGATGGGAGATGAAGAAGGATAATACGACAGTGGTAGGGATCCATGAATGATTCTCACCCAGCATTACAACTTAACTCACACCAAGGGGTGGTCAAACAACTAGATTTTATTACATGATAAGTTGTTATTAGTCTGGTTAACAATATCATACATAATTCTATCGAAACCAATCAAGCAATAACATACAAGTAATGAATCAGGGAACCGATAATTCAATATATTATTTCAAAGCTAAAGATTACTAGTGGTTAATCTTAAATTGGAACATGCTTATTCGCAACCCTAAGTACCATTAGACATTTATTTAAATCCCTAATCACACACGAATTCTATGGTTAACATTATATTAATTGCAAGTATTCAATACTGACTAACTCATCATATTTAGAAGCTACTGAAGCTACCACAAACTACAACAGGCAATTAATAGAGTGCAATGATCGGAAATCACACTAAGGCAATAGGTAATCATACGACATAATCGTGCAAAAGAAACAGGTTACGGCCGCGAGGTACTTGCCTTGAGCACGCTCGACGGACACGCTACACGATAGGTCTGAGATGCACAACTGCCTAGCTGCTCTCTCGACAGCTGCGTGAGAACCGGCTGGCCGCCGTCGCCGTCGCAGCACCTGCCGCCGCCGCCGCGCCCCGGCTACCACGTGTGCACGAGCCCGTGTGCATGCGCGTGCACATGCACGTGTGAGCGACACGATGCCGCCGAACACGCCGCGGCCGCCGGTATCGACCTTCGCCGCCGCCGCTACACCCCAGCCGACGTCACCGTCGCTCTGACCACCACCCTGGGCGGCGTGAGCGCGAGCGAATCGATCGTCGCATGCGACACGGCAGCCGCCGCACCGGCCATGGCGTTGAGCCGCCGTCGCGTGCCTTGTTGCCGAACGTCACCGCCGCCCGCACCGCCGCCATCGCCGCTACAAGCATGAGCCGCGCCGCCGCCGCGCCACATACCACCGCTGCCGCTCGCGCCGCGCGCCCACCGCCGGTGCTCACCCGCCGCGTGCGTGTCGCGCGCCGCCGCGCGCATCGCAATCCGCCCTGCCGCCACATGTGCACGCCCTCGTGCCGACACCGCCGGTGCTGCCAGCACCGCCACCTCTGTCAACGCCCATGCAGACGCCATGCAGCCAATGCGAGCGAGAGAGACCTTAGGGTCCCTTCACCGTACACCGATGGTCCCTCAGGGTCACAGTCCATCATACGTTCACACAGTAGTGTTCATTGGGCCAGAGATGTTAGAACCAGGCTCTGATACCACTTGTTGGATCGTAAGGGCCTTCTCACCCAAAAGCTAGCCAATGAGGTGAGGGATTCCCTCACTTTTAAGTTAAGTCTCTCGCCCTTCCACAACCAATGTGGGCTTTTGAAGGTGTTTGAGTTGAACATGCCTTGTGCACTGGCCTGTAAAAGCAGGGGAGCCGGTAGGTTAGTGTGAGGCGCCACCCCTCCCAACCCTAACCGCCCCCCTCACCTCTTCATGCGCCGCCCCCCTCCTCCCTGTGTGCGCCGCCCCCTATTGCTCCCAGAAGCACCTCTCCCTCCCCTCTCCCCCATTGCCGGTGATCAAGTCCTCCATTCGCTGCCGGACGAGCGGGAAAAGGAGAACAATCACGGCAAGGCGATTGGATCCGGAAGAAGGGAAGAAGAAGGGAAAAAGAGGAAAAGGAGAAGAGGTGGAGTTCATGGGGTGTTCGTCGTGTTCTACATCGATTCATCAAGGGTAATCCCTGTTTTCCCCAATTAGATTAATAATTTAGTTGTGCTAGCAATGTCGGTTTTCTGGACTGCTAGAACAGATCGTGTTAGACAGCTGTTTTGGGGTAGATCCGTGGGGATTCAGGTCTGGACCTCTGCTAGAGAATTGTAGAGGACGTCGTTATCTTTCCGTAAAGTCCTAGAACATGTCATTGGACCTGCGTAGCAAAAGTTATGATTTTTCTAGTAGGACTGTTCTGCATCTCGGAGTATTTTCTGTCAGGTTTCGGTAGATGGATTTTGGTAATTAGAAAACAGAGAATCAGAGGATATCCATATTATCAAAGTTGTATATAATTTCCTTAGCTTTCCATAAAGATCAAGAATTCCTGATTTCGACACTCGGGGTGAAAGTTATGACATTTTTAGTGCGCTGTCCAGAGAGCCGACGCGAATATTACTGTTTTAGAAAAAAAGGTTGGTGCGGGTAGAAGATGGCCGAATCTGGGAGGCTCACCAAATAGGTTTAGTTAGATAATTTAATTATATTTCTAGAGAATCTGAGAACGCCTATTTGGACCTCTTTACCAAAAGTTATGAATTTTTGAAGTTGACTGTCCGTAGAAGTGGACAAGGTGGCTGAAAGAATTTGGGGTTTAAGTCAAGCTAAATATGTGGGCTTAGGTTGTGAATGTTTTTTATTTAATCTATGATCCGCTACTGTTGTCTTAGCAAATATTAAAATTATTGTTCAGGGGGAGGACGGATCCCAGGGGCAGCACCTTCCGCACGTCTCCCGTTTTCTCGTGGTTAAGGCAAGTATAATTGTGGTTTTAAATTTATAGTGTGGATCGTTGATGATTGATGATTTGAAGATGTTTGACTTTGATAATTAATATATGTGTTTGTGATTATGTTAATGATATGTTGGTATTGTTTATGATCGTCTGCAATTGTAAGTATTTATGAGAATTTCTGATGCATAGATATTGTGAATGCAAGTTTTAATTATTGAGACATTCACACATATGCATCATGCTGATTTATTGAAGTCTTGGTCACGAGATGACCAAGCGCCGAGGTCCCCGTCATGTTGATGACATGACGGGCTAAAGGTCCCCATACTTGTGGAGTATGGGCAATTGGTCCTTGTACCAGATGGTACAGGCATGGGTGTGCATTGACGGATGCACACTCTGCATTACCGGTAAAATGCAAAAGAGAAGAGATAAATAGATTTTTGATCATCTTGCATAGCATGGTTATTTATATGATTAAGATGATGTTCATGGTTATTCATGTTACTACCTTTTATATTTGCTAAGTCGTTGGACTCACTCTTGTTGTTGTTGTTGTTGTTTGTTGTTTGTTTTAGGTACCTTCATGAGATTGGCATGCGTGGGGATAAAGAAAGATTAGTATTGTTGCACTTGCACGTTCTATCCACCATGGAAGAAGTAGAGAACTTTAAATTATTATTTGTTGATTAGCTCAAGTGGTATTTGATTGATGATTATCAGGTTTAAAATGTAATAAAGGATTAGAACTCTCTTATATTGCTTTTGTTCTTTATTTAAGTATCATAGCCAGTTTTGCTTAAGATTGATTATATTGCGTACTGTTAATTATATCCTTTGATTATACTTGTTGGAACTTCTGATTTAGACAATAAACAAAGGAGGTTCTGCCGAAATTTTGTAGGATGTAACTAGTTTATCTTTGTTATGTTGTTAGTTTGGTAGCATTCCAGGTCATTGTTTGGCTGGGATGTTACAAAGACCTCACCCCCGAATAGAACTCGATGCACGAGGCCCCCTTTGGAAGGTGTACGCGGTCACAGACACCCTCGGTACAGGCACGCCTCTGCCCTGAGGTGGATGCCCAAGCCCAGGCCGGACGGCGGAGTCAAGAGAGTCTCCTTGCATACCACCGACTGGCAAGTCTCCATCGGCGAGGGCCTCTCTCCAGAGGTTGAGTGGGATTTGCTCTGGGTTCTTCGTGACAACATGGATGGCTTCGTGTGGTCGCTAGTCGACATAAAGGGGTAGACCATCATTGAGCACTCCCTTGCGGTTCGCCCTGACGCTAAGCCAATCGTTCTCACCCTCATTTCCTAGCTCGGAAGGAATGTTGAAGCCTACATTGACAACGTGGTCATCAAAATTAGACAACTTGCCTCCCACTGTCAAGACCTCTAGGAAACCTTCGACAACCTTCGGCAGATGGGCATCAAGATAAACCCAGACAAATGCATCTTCATCGTGCAAGCTGGGAAGCTACTCGTCTTCTTGGTATTAGGGTGAGGAATACATGCGAACCCTAACAAGGTCGACGCGACCCTTTCCATGGAGCCGCCCAGAACGACAAGGGAGGTCTAGAGGCTCACCGATCGCATGGCCGCGTTGAGCCGTTTTCTATCTAGGGAGGCCAAGAGAGGCCTCCCGTTCTTCAAAACCCTTTGTGGATGTGACGGGTTCCACTGGGATGACGACTGCATGAAGGCTTTTGACGAGCTCAAGAAGGACCTCGCAAGCCTTCCTACTCTAATCGCCCTGGCACCCGAGGCTCCGTTGCTACTGTACCTCGCCACCATGGTAACAGCAGTAAGCTCAGTCCTCGTTTTGGAGGAGGGCTCCCTTCAGCGACCCATCTACTTCGTCTCTGAAGCTCTTTAGGGCACCAGGAAATTGGCTATGCCCTCGTCATGGCCTCAAGGAAGCTTCGGCATTACTTACTCGCTCATCATATCACCGTGCCTTCGTCATTTCCCCTAATGAAGATGCTACACAACAAGGAGTCCACGGGCTGTATTGGCAAATTGGCAGCCGAGCTTGCGCCCGTCTCTTTGACATACACTTCGCGCATGGCCATAAAGTCTTAGGTCCTTGTGGACTTCCTTGCTGAGTGGGCCCCACTAGCTCAGCCACAAGCACAGCCACTAGCAGACCCGGTGTGGACCCTTCACAATAACGGAGCCTACGGTGCCCTTGGCATCGAGGTAAGCATAGTGATCACCACGCCAGAGGGCCATTGCCTACTATACTCGGCATGTCTTGGGTTCCTGGCGACAAATAACACAGCCGAATACAAAGCATTACTCTTCGGCCTCGCCAAGCTCAAGCCCTGGGCGCGTGGAGGGTCATCATCCACACTAACTCGTGTTTGATCGTGGGGCATATCAACAAGTCTTACTATGCCAATGACCCTGGTCTAGCCAGGTATCTAGCTGTAGTGAGGGCGAAGGAACGCCATTTCTTGGGTGTCACGGTAAAAGACATTTCACGGGTAGGCAATGAGCAGGTTGACGTGCTCGCTAAGGGTGCCAGTCAGCGAATTCCTCCTCCCACGGGGGCGTTCTTTGAAGTTCTAGCCACTACAGCCATTGAGCACGACAAGCGCGACACAACCCTCATCCATCAAGTTGCCCAACAGGGCGACTGGTGCGAGCCCATTTATGGCTTTCTGTAGGGATAGCTGAACCGGATGATCCTACAACATCACGCTAGGTCCTTCAAGATCGTGGACGGTGTCCTCTACAAGCGGGGAGTTTGTACCCCGTTAATGCGATGCCTCTCCCATAGTGAGGGACAGCGGCTCCTCCATGAAATTCATGCAGGGCTTTACGGCTCGCACATGGCGCCAAGATCCCTCATCGGCAAGGCGTTCAGACAAGGCTTCTATTGGCCATTGGCCATAGCGGACGCGCATTATCTTGTGCGCTAGTTCCAGGGATGCCAGTAGATGGGAAGGGTTATCCACCGACCCCCAATAATTTGCAGCCCATCCCACTAGTATGGCCGTTGGCGCGGTGGGGCATCAACATCGTCAGACTGCTTCTGCGCGTGCCAGGGGACTTACAATTCATCGCAGTCACCCTTGAATAGTTTTTCAGGTGGTCTGCGGCAGCGGCACTGATAAGGTAACCTCTGCAGTGACGCGGTGGTTCCTCTGGCAGAACATCATCTACCGCTTCGAAGTGCCTAGGGAGAACACCATCGACAACAGCCTGTAATTCGACTCCGCACCCTTCAAGGCGTTCTGCGACTGCATGGGAATCATACTTCTATATGCCTCGATCGAACACCCATTGTCCAATGGGGCAGTCGAGCAAGCAAAAGGCGCCATCTCCGTCGGAGTCAAGAAACGCCTCGTAAGCCTTCCGAAGGGCAAATGGCCAGAGGAGCTTTCCAGCATGTTCTAGTCCCTTCGCACAACGGTCACACGTCTGACAAGGTTCACGCCATTCAAACTCCTTTTCGGTGACGAGGCAGTCACGCCTGAAGAAATCAAGGCCGGTTCGAGGAGAGTCCTTGCCAGGCTCTGATGGAAGAGCACACGTTGTCTCTGGATCTTCTTGATGGTGATCGAGTCAGTGCCACCGAACACGTCATGAAATATGCGCGCCAAGTAGCGTATGCATACAATCGCACCGTGTACTCGCAAGAATTCCAGGCGGGAGACCTCGTCCTCATAATGGCGCCCTTTGGTGAGGAGGCGAGGCCTCACCTTGTCGTCGCCATCCCAGGTGCAAGCCCAGCCAATGGTTGGCATGGCACGCACTGGCATAGGGATGCTGAGAGCTTCGCACATGCGGTTTATCCGCCCGACATTGTCATGGTCGAGAAAATAAAGGGCCATCACCACAAGCCTCCACGCTCGATGTTCATTGTCGCGGTCGAGAGTCACCGAAGGGGAGGTGTTCAAGTCCGTTAGACGACCCATCCACCTCAAGCTACTGCCACCCTCTACACGGTGGTAGAACCACCGTCGCATCCAGTTTGACTCCCACTTCGCTCGAGTTGCATTCGCTGGGAACAACTTCGTGTATGCCAAACGCAGCACAAAGTTGACGCTCCCGAAGTTGGAATACTCCCCTCCATCCAGCTTCTTTGGATGGTATCGTGCGTCATGAAGAAACATGAACAGAGGGGCGCTAGGCCATACTGTCTCCGTTCGCGAAGCCTAGCAGTAAACAGCCAGGCAGACTAAGGCGTTCAGAGTCAGATGCGCCAGCTCCAGCCTGTAAGCCCTCAGCACCTAGCCCACGAACATGGCGGAGGGGAATCAGAGCCCAGCTTCAAGATACGTGACGTAGACCACAGCCTACGACTTCGTGGGGTGTAGCTCCATCTCGTCGGTGGAGGGTAGACGAACTGCGTCGCGGTCCGAAAGCTTCCCTTTGCGCATAAATGACCAAATGGTCTCCTCAGTCATTAGGCTCTACCCTAGCATGTTCGAGCAGACGCCGTTGAGCTTCCTCACCGCGCTCCACCGCTTGTTCGCCAACAAGGGTTCGCACCGAACCAATTCATATTCCATCTTGGTCGCCGATGAACTACGCTGGCTAGAAGAGCCACCGTAGCGAGAACGATCATCACCACAGGCCATTCTGCTATAGTACTTCACACAACAGTGGGTGACAGATGATGGTGGGCTTCCAGCTCGGAATCGTCTACCAAATAGGGCTGGCGAAAGGAAGAAGCACGACGGTGGTGGACGGTGGCTACGAGCTATGTATGTGGCAGCAGTGCACACGGGAGCAGTGGTGAGAAAGCAAAGCTGCAACAACAGGTCAGGTGTGAAGGACAGAGACGCAACGGCGAGCACAGTTTTAGAGCCTGTTCGGCTCCCCATGATTGGGAAGCGCAACAGGCAAAAACTGACAGTACACGACCCTCCAACCGTGCGCACACACGTGTCCCATGATGCCACGAACACCTACACGACCATGGTCAAACTCCACTCGGTGCCGCAAGGCGTGCCAACGGCACTTCGCCACGTGTCTTCTGCAAAGTAGATTTTTTATATGATCCTCCAAAGTAGATAAGACAAAAGTTTTTTTCCATAAAGACACCTATTTAGCGGGCATCATCTCCGGCACCTCCTCTACCAACCATCTTCCCTACCAAGGGCGGAGATAGAAAATAGACACAAGGACGCCGGACAAATGCAGCTATCTTTTTATACTATACTTTTGACAAAAAAAGGTGTAATTATAACAATATATTTGTTCATTATACATGCTCTAAGTGCTAATATCATAATAATTTACAACTACATAGAGAAAAATCATAATAAAAGATAACAGAAGTAGCATACATACATCAAATATATGGACTAGAGACATAATGTAGATGCTTGGAGAAGGCTATAAACATGCATTTAATCTTCTAGCATAGAAGATTAAGAGGTGGTAACTTTTTTTTTGGCAGCATGGGGAGCTCCTGCCCCCCCTCGGTCTCCACGTCCCTCAGCCACTGTTCCCTACCTCTGTAGCGTCTCCCGACCTATACTCCCCCACCCGATGGCCCAACCACCACACATTTCGGCACCGCCGTCGTGCTGCCCTCCCTTTTGAAAGATTTCAATTGAAAAAAACAAACTTTCAGCCTGGTGTTTTTGCACTTTTAACCAAACAATTTCACCTTTTAACTAAAATTCACTTACCTCAACCCGAAAATTTCAACTTTTATCTCAAAATTTAGAAGTGTCAACTAAAAACAGATTTCAAACCTTCTCCTTAAGAAATCGAACTTTTCAACACAAAATTTGAAGATGTATGAAAGATGTTACCCTGTCCATGTCCAAAATCATAGGATGTCACAAACTCAGCTGCCTTAACGGAAGCATCAGATTTGTATGGTTGAGGCGTTCTGCCAAAGTTAGCAAGTCTATTCTCTGAAACAAAAAAGGGAATAAGAAGAAGATAGTATCGGTCTTATTCCATAAATATGAGCTTCCAAGCAGAGAAGTAACACTGCAAGAACATTATAGTCCAAAAGTTGATTGAAGGCGCTGCCCCTTATGTTCTTATTTTGCTAACTAGACTGACCACAAACTGCAGTAATGAGGTCATTCCTACTTTGTTATTTTTAGTGTACTTTTTGGATGGATGACGAACCAACAGAAGGCCCTCTGGCCTGCAGTGTCCAGCTGAGTACATGCGATAGAATTCAAGAATTAGTCAAACTGGTAGTGACATTGCGCAATCTATGAAATTGGAAAGGTGTCTAGAAGTTTCAATGTGGGAATTGCAGATTGAACGCTCACATTGTCAATGAAAAACTCAATTGTATACCATATAGAACATTGTCTGTGTTACCATCCCTGATAGAGTTTTGGAATAATAGGAAGCACAATATAATTTGCAATGTTACAATAATATGAGTTTGGAAGTAATGCACTCCAGATGCATGTATCCAGGAGGCAACAATACTGACCACCTAGCTAATATACATAGTAAAACATCATTGTAATTTTATGAGCTTTTATTTTACAGAACTACGATATCAAGGAGCACTTCGCCGCACTAACTGCATTTCATCCACCTTCTGAAGCCATTCCACGATTGAGCCTTGTAGCCTATCAGGTGCGTGTGCGACCCACAGATTGAGGAAGCCTGTGAGCACCTGTATCCATCTCTCTACCTTTGGGCCTTGGCGTCGCTGGATTACTGACCTCCTCTTCCCATCCTCTCTAATTTGCTTTGGCGGCATCTTCATCAAGCATGTTTTCTCAACGTGAAGGTATGCAGTTCCATGTTTGGACTTCCAGATCATCTGATACGCCGTCGCTTCAGCCTTCTGGTAAAGGCAATCTATTGCCTTTGGCAGCATGACCTCGTCCAGCTGTTCTAGGCTAATATTTGTGTGCATGCCACTCTGCTCTTCGCCATCGATTACCTCGATCGCAGAACTCTCAACAGTAGGCATCAGGTCTTCTGAAGAGCCGTGCGGTTTGAAGAGGAGCCCAAGTTTAAGATGTGGCAATTCTTTTAAACAACTCCTTTCTCCTTGGACAATTGTACTCCTCTGCATGTACTTTGATAGTGGGATGTGGCATTGCAAGAACACATAACTAACTGGTTCTAGAGAAAAATCTGATAGTTTCAGTGTGCTTGCCTTGCTGCTACAGGACTTGGGCTCATGTTGCTTGCAGCAGTGTGGGTTTGGGCGAAACCACTGAGTCAAAGTGCTATGAATATTGTTCCAGTGTTCTTTGTCACTAGAGTCCGCATATGGCACCCAGGTGAAGTCCTGTGTTGGCAACTGTGTGAGTTCTTTCCTAACAGCTTCAGCCGCGGACTTGAAGTGAGGGGTGACCAACTTTAAGCACCTGATGGTGATTCCAACTATGTCCGTGCTTTCCGAAAGCCGTAGTGTCAAAGCTAGAAACAAATTTTTGTCTGGCGCCTTGTCATCTTCGTAAGCGAAGACAAGCTTGGCCTCCAGCCCACGGTCTTCGATGCTAATGGGGCGGACATAGAACTCATGGTATTGGCTTCCCCGGACAATTCTATACCGTAGCTCTTTGCCGGCTAGAAGGTGCCCAATGAGAGGATCGAAGAACATGTACTGCCGCGGCGTGCCGCCGAGCTCCACGAACCTCAGGAACTCACTGGCACCGTCTGCGAACCGCTCGAACCTTCGAACGGCAGAGCTACTCGAGTTGCTTTTGTTATCGCGTTCCAAGAATGAGGAGACAAATGACTTGGTGGCATGAGCCAGCCGTCTAGGGAAGGAGGAGTTCCTTACCTCCTGGTCCTTCTCCTCGTCTTTCGCAATACGCTGCTTGTACTTGTGCAGCGTCTGCTCACACTCTTCAGCTGAACGCTTCAAGTTCTTGCGCCAACGCAAAAGCGACACGTCGTTGATCTGCCACTTGTCGGATGTATCAAGAACAGCCTCTAGCTTGATGTGCGCCATCTCCAATCTCTCCATGTTCTCCTCGTCTGATTTGCATCCATTCTTGTCAATCAAACCAGATACGATTTGGCTCGCTATCTCCTCGGCAAGCGCAGAGGTGACCATCTCCGCCATAAATGAGGATCCAACCACTTGTGGGATTCCTGCAGAGGAGAAAGTAATATGATTTCGGCGGGGTAGACGAGGACTCTAGAGAAGAGATACAAGAACGAAGCTGTAGTAATGGGTTCAATGGGTTGGCAAAATCTTTCTTTTGGAAGATCATAAGCCAAGACTGAGAGAAGCTGTAGTAAGAACGTACGAGTGGTTGAATTTCATGAAAGTTGTGGAGAGAAGTAACGTAGAGGAAGGGGATGGAGATAGTGATGTACAAGAAATAGCGAGGAAACTACCGAATCAACGAGAGCCTGTTCGGCGAGACTTTGCTTGTGGAGAGAAGTAGAACGTAGAGGAAGCGGGTGGAGATAGTCATGATGTCCAAGAAATAGCAGGGAAACTACCGAGCCAACGACAGAGCCTGTTCGGCCAGATTTTTCTTTGGCCTTTGCTTCCAACTGCTAAGGTTCGTAATTTTTAAATAGAGTAATTTTAAGATAATGTCTATAGATATATTATAGTATAAATTATATCAAATTTAGCTATATCAGTTAAAATTATGTGTAACTATTTTTCTTTATGTACTACCTCTCACAAATAGTCTAGAATTCAAACATTTCAGCCAAACACTATAAACTACAGCTCAAAGAACCCGTCAGCTAAATCGTACGGATTAGTGGACTTGGATTGCTGTCAATTCAGTCAGGAGAAAAGGAGTAGATTTTTTGATAAAGCATAGTGAGAACTGTAAATTAATAAATTCTCCACTTTCTTTTTTCTTTTGACTGATTCGTTTTTGTCAAAACGAAATGATTTGAGCTGAACTACAACCTCTACATTCCCATGCTAAACGCCACCTAGGCAGTGAAATCAATGGCACCATTAGAAGAGAGCTTTTTTTACGGTACCTTAAAAATATATATGTGTTATTCAATTTTTACGATCCAATAATTTAGATTAGTTAAAATTTAGTTATACTATCATTTATAATATTAATAATAGAATTTTCAAAAAAATAAAATTGTAAACAAAATACCCTCACTTACTATCCATCTGTGCCACCGTCGTCCTTGGAGCACTTTATGGGCCCCCGCACACCGCGGCATCTACCTATTCTTTCTATTCTTTTTCGATCATCGATCGAATATACAACACAATGATAGGAGCATTTTAATTATATTCGTACCGTGTTTGGAAAGAAGCGGATTTGGAGAACGGTCTATTCATGCTTAATCAGGTGAGGAAGCTTTTGAAACTAATTTTAACTCACGTTAATAATGGTCGAAGCTGCAATCGAAGGTGTGATCGAAACAGCAGTCATGATCATGGTCAAAGTGGCCGTGGTCGAAGTGACCGTTGTAGCGGTTGTGGTCGTGTGTACTGTAGTAGTCGTAAGTGTGTGAGTGGTCGTAAGGTTAGGAATAGTCATAAGTCGTAGAGGGACTCGGAGTCGTAGGCGTAGTCAAGAAGCCATGACCAAGGCTAGGCGTCCGAGTAGCTGCTGAGTCAATAAATTGAGCAAGTCTTTCGGATAGTGCGCGATGTGCACAAGAGTCGTGTAGTCATGGCTAGTAAAATCAAATCATAGAGTATCTATTTATACCTTTGTAAGCAGTCTGTTAAGTAAGCGCGGTGAATAATAGAAAAAATAGAAACGACGCAAGTCGAGTTTGCGTTAGAAAAATACTCTATTGTTCATTGTCTTCCCCGTATAGCGTGCGTTCACAGGCAAATCGAGTGTGTGATTCCTGGGTTGGGTTCCAACAATTGACATCAGAGCTCATGTGCGAGAAGTGGTGCGTGTCAGGCGGAGACGCACAGATGTTGACGATGAGTCGACTACAACACAGTACACTTAGGTGCACGACAGCAAAAGTCCACGCGGTATGCCAGAATCGCATGTGGCATGCACACCAGCGGCAGCGTGATCGCCATGGTGTAGCGATGACAGACGTACTTGTAGGATCGAAATGGCGACAGAGGGGGGTGAATGTCGTTCTCTTAAAAATCGCCCCCGAGAATTCGTCACTGTTTTTTCAAAATGATGCAAAACAAAGCACCTCACAGAAAATTAAAATTAATCTTGCTGAAATTTGGAACGCATGTGACACTGAAAAATTCAGCATAAATCAGAGAGTAGTCAGTAAAAATTTCAGCTGAAAATATTTCCGTTTGAACTGCATGCAAAATCTTCAAAGATCAGGAAAGAAATAAAAAGAAAAAGACTGAATGCAGGCAGCTGGGAAGGAGTTTAGGCTTCAGCCAAAAGCTTGCCGTTCTGCACTAGTACTTGAGAGAGCAAGAAGGGAAATAAAGATTGCAGCAAAGGAGAGACAAAAACTGCACTGAAAAGAACTCCACTGCCAACAAAAAGAAAAAGGTTCGGCTGAAGAGCAGACAGGAAAGAAAAGAAGAAAAGTAAACTTGAAAGAATTACTTGTCTTTGCTGCCAGTAAACTGCAGATTGACACCACCACGAAAGCAACAGAAATAGCTTAGCAAACTGAGGATCAAATCTGAAGTAAAAATGAAGGGGATAAGCATAGCAAAACCAGAAAGGGAGAAGGAAGCTGCTGTCGGCAGGGACTGGTTGAAACTGAACCGAGAAATGGAAACTGAACAGAGGTAAGCAATTATCCCTGCCTGCGTACTGAAACCGAAAAATCAAAGACTGTCAGAAAATAAGACCAAGAGTAAAGCTTCCGGAGTTTCTCAAATCTACTTCTCACGGGGCTTGAAAAATATAAGCAAAAGATCACATCAGTTCATTCCACCTTTCTCTCTTAGAAAACAACACATGCAAAGGAGAAAGAAATACTGCTACTTCTTTATATCATATCCAAAAAGAAACAGAAGAGAACAAGCAAGAAGAATAAGAGGAGTCCCGATACGCATGAACATTAGAACAAGAAAGATTACAAGACTCTCAATCCATCCTCTCCCTCTCAATCCTCAAGAACACCAAGAGCCTCACAAGCTTCTTGGGAGGAACACAACACACACAAAGATATGAATAAGCTCTCACTACTACAGAAAAGGTCATCACAGACGGTTCAAAAACGTCATCACAGACGGTTTTGTGAACCGTCTGAATTTATGGGTCAGTGATAATCGAAGGTTATCACAGACGGTTGTCGAACAACCGCCTGTGATGTTGAAATATCACAGATGGTTTGTAGCTACAAACCGTCGTGATATTTCAACATCACGCACGGTTTGTAGCTACAAACCGCTCGTGATATTTCAACATCACGCACGGTTTGTAGCTACAAACCGTCGTGATGTTCCTTTCACCCCTAAATCTAATTCTTTTTATTGGCTAGCCTCGAAATGCTAGCCATGCCCTCTGAAACAAGCGGATGAGCAGTATATGTATACATACAATTCAGATCTCAATTCATTTGACAAACATATCACACTTCATTCACATCACATTTCATTCACAAACATAAAGCATCCATTTCGCAAATGAATTAATTGAAATGATATTAATATCCATTAACAAATTCACAATTACGGTCAAGGCGCATGGAACTCTCCATTGGATTTGATGACTTTACTCCACAAAACCAAGCGAACTCTCCTCGAATTTTTGCAAAGTCCACCGCTTCAATGCACATGTAGGGATGGGCGCGACTGTCGATAGGAAAATCAACGCTTACATATATAACGTGACAAGTATGAAATGAATGTGGGAAGATTGACAAACCTTAGAATTGCCGATCTTGAGGAATCGAGGAGTAGTCTCATATGGTGGCACACGTAGTATCCACACGTGTTGCCCGCTCCTGCCGGTGGCACCGCAAAAATAGAATGTGTTAAATCAAAAGGCATTATCGCTAAGTGTTGTATATTAGTGGTGAATACCGAAAATTGCGAGAATGTTTCAAGGGCTTGGCCCCGTCGTCGAGCCACGTGTTTGTTGAATGTATGCGTGACGACCTTCGTTATTCGAAAAAGTTAGATTAGTCATTCGGAAGGAAAAAGAGTACAATGTACAATGTACTTACCTATCGAGTATTTCGCGATAGTGTGTACTTGGATTTGTTCTTACTTAAAGAATCAAGGTATATAGCCTTGTTCCATTTTGGTATAATTACAATTAAAATCCAATGGAAGTTCTCATTGTATGGCATAAGAACAAAATCCTTATCGCGGTGAGCCGCGGTGTTGTTGTAATATAGCTCTCGACGAAGGATGCATCCTCGTTGATGGTATCAATGGCGACCAAGCGTGGGTCCGAAAACCAATTGGTAATTCGATGATCTAGCTTGGTCAGTATGAATCTATATATATGCATAGAGAAGCAACAAATTGTGACATATATCGGTATGACGTGAATAGATATTGTAATTATACGGACTTACGCGTCCAAATCGAATGAGTGAGGCATCGAGGCGTTGAGCGTGAAAAGATCAAATATATCGTCAAAGGTCACCACGAAGACACAATCACGAACTTCGTCTTGGAAATATTCGATTGAATTTGACATGATACCGAGCGTCGTTACGCCTCGCCTATTGGATGCTGCATATACCAATTGTGTAATGTTTGGCAACCAAGTCCTAGGGTTACGAGTTGCTCTTGCGGAATATCATCGGCTCGCCTAGCACAATTTGCGGATAATGGCGGTACGGGATCGTCATCATCCTCCATCTTTGATTTGCCCTTGCCATTGCCTCGATCGTAGGTCGACTTTATGGTAGACGACCGTAATGGTTCGACGCGCAAGTTGCTTTGGCGAGAATAGCACCCGTGGAGATAGCGCCGCCGCTAGCTCGGTTCGTCTTTGCCGTTGTGGAGATATCACCATCGCTAGCTCGGTTCGTCTTTGCCGTTGTGGAGATAGCACCATCGCTAGCTCGTTCGTCTTTGCCGTTGTGGAGATAACACCGCGCTTGTAGCTCGGTTCGTCTTGCCCTTCCGGTCCGGCCACCGGTGAAGAAGCCTCCAGGGAGATGTCGCATTTGGGCCACTGGATGAATGTTCCAATGGCCTGCCCTAGAGTCACGATCTCGTCGTTGAGGGCCTTCGGTAGCGGGACGACCTCAAAATTGGCATGCACACCATCCACATTAACTTTTGCGTAGCCTGGCGCTAAAGGTTTACCGTGCACCCTGGCCCCGCACGCATCGATATGCCCGACCCCAAGCAACAGACAAGGAACGGAGGCACATCTCACTTGGAGCCTGCACTTCGTAGGCTCCTACATAACGATACAAAATGAGCTACTCCAATAGGTCTATGAATGGAGCAAGCATTGGAGAGATAATAATTTTTACCTGGATGTTGTCCACAGGAAATCTGGCCACGCTTTCCGTCGGATTGGACGCGCAACTACTCGGACGGTTATGCGGGCTAGCTTCCACGGGAGCGGCGGGCTGCTGACTTTCTGTTTGTTTCCGCACCTCATCTCTGATTCGGTCAGCCAGCTCACCCATTATCTCCTCTCTAAGAGTTGCCTTGAACTCTTCTCGTAGCTCGGCTTTGGTTCTCTTCCTACGCCGATACATTTCGGAGTCATCTTGGAAACCATGTTTCCAAGGAACGTAAAGCCCAAGGCCTCTCGTACGGCCCGGGTGCTCCTTGTTTCCCAGGGCCACAGAGAGCATATCATTCTCCCTTGCTCCATGGAATGATCCCACAGTAGATTCAAAACTCAGCTCTTCCTGCAAGAGCACGACATGTCATCTCAATTCGTATGAAGTTCTAGAGTAATTACAAGCTACGCACTTCGATTGATATCTTGGCATACATCCAGCTTCGGTCCTATGTTACGTACATATATAACAACTCAGTATTAAAAATTAGATTAACTAATTATTACTAAATATATATACCGGCCACATGTATTATCTTCACTCACACGGCTCAATTCATATTATAAACACAACAGCTCTTATATAACCAATAATTTTGCAAATTAAGCATTTTCAATAACACTCACCAATTACTTAGATCTAAATTGTAATGCAATTAGAGAAAAAAAAATTTCTTACTAACCATATCTAGAGCTACCAGGAAAAGTATGAATGAATCTTCAAAGCTCAATCTCTTTCTCTTCCCACCAAATTAATCGGCACGAAATCGTCTAGGCTCGAGAAGCTTGCAGCAGTGGCTCTGATCCGGATCGAAATGAAGACGAGGCGGCTGGAGGCGCATTAAATGCTTCGTGGCATTATCACCGACGGGTTTTATTGCAAACCGTCGTAATCATTCACGACGGTTTATATTAAAACCGTCAGGAAAGTCGTTATCGCAGAGCGGTTCTTAATAAACAACCGTGCGTGATAACCGACTTTCCTGACGGATGTTTATTCAAAACCGTCTGCGACTTTGACAACACAGGCGGTTGTTTATTAAAAACCGTCTGCGATAACCAGCTATGATAATGAAAAGTCAGAACGTATCTCTTGTGTTTCGTGTAACGTATCTCCTTCGTTATACGAAGCGTCTCTTTGGTGCCGTTCTTTAGTATGAACCATTCGTGCCGCGATGGAGGTGCTAGCTCACAGCGGAGGGGAGATGCATACAGGAAGCAGCTAGCTAGTGGATGAACTCACGCGTGACTAGTACCGGTGGAAAGGTTGATGGAAGTTATTAATAAGGGCCCGGCCGTGGAGGAACCGGTGCCGGCCATTCGATGTGGAGAGAATAGACGGGTGAGATCGAAATCACGTATACGCCAATTATTGGTGACATGTGATTATTACACACCAATTATCGGTGACATGGGATTATTACGAGCGGTTCTTAACAGAACCGTCAGATTATCAACTTTTCACGCACGGTTTGTGTTAATAACCGTCAGGAACTTTCGCTGACATTTCTTCTTAAGACCGATCGTGTTATCTCGATGGTATAGACGGTTCGTATTAAGAACCGTCAGCGAAAGTTCACGACGGTTATTAACAAAACCGTCGTGATGTCTCAATTATCACAGACGGTTCATGTTAATAACCGTCTATGAAAATATCACAGACGGTTGCCAGTCAAACCGTCTGTGATTAGCCGTCTAGTATTAGCCTTTTTGTAGTAGTGTCTCAAGTGTCCTGAGGGGTATGCAGCCCCTCACCTCTATTTATAGCCCTTGGCTAACGGGTCTTCAACCCGTTACGCCGGCTAAACCCTAACGGAGCCCGCTCCCGCTTGTGCAGCTTTGCGAAATTCCCATTTCGCCCCTCCTGCACCTTCCGGGAAGCTTCCGCGCTCCTTGCCTTGCACGCCTCGCAACCACCTCGAGTCCACGTCGTCTTCGACACATCACGACCGTTTTGACCTCAGCGCCACCTGCGCCTAGTCCGGTCCACCGTGTCTCGCCACGACTCCGTCTCGACGTCCTGCAGCCACACAGACAAGAAACACGTCAAATAACACCGCTCGATACATGTAAGCATAAACAGAGATCAAACCTGTCGAGTCATCAGAATATGCAACCTAAATCCGTTTGACCAGGTTTGACCAAGTCCGACCTAGCCCGTTGCACCGCGCAACGACATGGTCCGAACCAACCAACTCAAACTCGACTTCCCTAAGCCGATGTCAATTACTCATCATACACACGGGATGACCACCACATGGTCTCTCAATCTCCCCCTTGATGAGTATATTGACAAACCCAGAAAAAGCATGAAGTTGAGTTTGAAGAGTCCAACATGGTCCAAAGAAGAAGAATGAAGCTAATGACCATGTCGACAGAAGGAGCAAAAGAAAGAACAAGTTTTCCTCAAAGCTCCCAAAGTGGCTTTTTCTACCACTATTCTCCCCCTTTTGGCAATAAACGCATCAAGAATGCAAGAAGGAGAATAAGTCATGATTTGGATGAAATGGCTGAAGTTTATTTATTCTAAGCATTTAGAGCCATGAGAATTATCCAAAATGACCATAACAGATTACATCAAGCCATAACAACATAGAAAGCTATCGAGATCATGACGATGTATGTATAGACAAGTTAAGCCAAAGAAGTCATAATCTGAAAATTAGTCGAATTTCTTAGCATGTCAAGTTATCCAAGATCATAGTCTAGCTAAAGGTATCCAAGGATGATGCAAGTCATGTCAATAATCTAAGTGGAACCGAGAAGCTAGAATTGAGCCAACTTAGAGTGCTATAAGTCCTAAAATGAATCATTTGTTCAAACACTTTGATCATGTTGTAATTAAGCAAATTTTGCACAATTGACTTGTTTTTCCTTTTGAAACTCATGGTTGTTTCCAACCAAAATTTTAGTCATGTGCTAGATCTCAAGCCTTATGCGACCACTCCAAGCAAGAAGCTTAAGGAAATGATCTTGGTCATCCAAAACCCCCCCTGAGTTCATGCCGAGTGCAATGGCAAGCAGTCTCATGAGAAAGAATTGGTGAGATCAGTTTTTTCGCACAAAAGAGATCTTTTTGCTTATGCTGAATGTAGTTCAAGAACAAAGAGTTAAAAACTAACTCATGCTTCATAAAAAGAACTACCATAGCACAATCTAAGGCTCAATAGAAGATTCAAGACTCAACTCAGCCTATTTGACATGGTATGAATCATAAAAGGATAACTAAATACAGACTAGTCTCGTGAGCTATCATGACATGAATTAATTCAAGTTGTGCATTTTTAAACAACTTAGCATGGCAAAGACTAGTCTACACATATAAAGTCATGATAAATCTAGCAAGTAAGCACACATCATGGCAAGATGTAATGCATTGTAAACATGTCATAACAAGATAATAATGAAGGCTCCATGTAGTTATCTTACAATGCAAAATGCTAAAATATAAGAAAATCCAGCTCCCCCTTAACATGTGATGCAACTTTTAGTTCAAGTTGAATTATGTCAATATTAAGCTCCAGAAGCTCCCAAATGAACTCCCCTTGAACCAAAGCAATAGAAACGAGAAGCTGGCAAAGAAACCAAAGAAGGCAGTCCTTAAAACATAGATAAGATATAGAGGATACTATGGCTCAGACTGACTCTCATCTACCCCATATGACTCCAGGACGAACAGCTGTCGAGAAAAACACGCACTAGAGAGCAAACACGTACCCTGTCTACCCGAGGGTGGCCCAACCCTCGCTAGAACCTATAAGAAGTGAGTGAGCTCAACCTAGTGAGATAAGAAACAACTATCCTGAAAGCACAAGATAAGAGTAAGAAGTCTAAGCACTCAGCAAGAGACACACCCTAACCTATACTAGAAGGACTAAGCCCAATGCACCCGCAAATGCAATGCAATAGAAATGAAACAAAAGCATAATCAATATAGTAAAGCAGTAAAGTCCAAGCTCCCCCTCACAGCAGTCCATAAGGACAACCACCCCAAGCTCTCCCCACAAAGCTGAAAACCTCGTGCTATCCAAAGGCTTGGTGAAAATATCAGCCAACTGGTGGTCACTCTCCACAAACTGGAGCATGATGTCACCCTTCTCTACATGGTCTCGAAGAAAATGATATCTGATATCAATGTGCTTGGTCCGAGAGTGCTGCACTGGGTTCTTGGCAATGCTAATCGCAGACGTGTTATCGCAAAAGAGCGGAACACGGTCGATAGCTAACCCAAAATCCCGCAGAGTCGAGACCATCCAAAGGACACAGCTACAACAATCGGTGCAACAACATACTCGGCCTCTGCGGTGGACTGTGCAACACCGGACTGCTTCCTCGAGGACCAAGAAACGAGAGAAGTGCCAATGAACTGGCAGGTGCCTGAAGTGTTCTTCCTATCTATCCTACAGCCTACAAAGTCTACATCCGAAAAGGCTTTAAGGGATAGACAGGAGGAGGAAGAGTACCAGATACCATAGTCAATGGTAGCTCGAAGGTACCGAAAGATGCGCTTCACCGCCTAGCGGTGAGACACGCGAGGAGAAGCCTGAAACCGAGCACAAAGACACACGGAGAAGTGTATGTCCGGTCTCGAGGTAGTGAGGTACAAGGGAGAGCCAATCATACTTCTGAACTCCTTTTGATCAACTGGCTCACAGTTTTCATCTGGGTCAAGTGCGGCTGTAGAAGCCATCGGAGTCGACACCGGCTTTCCATCACTCATGTCGAAACGTCTCAGGAGATCACGGGTGTACTTGCCTTGATGCCAAAAAGTACCCTCCCGAGTCTGCTTGATTTGGAAGCCAAGGAAGAAAGTCAACTCACCCATCATGCTCATCTCAAACTCGGTGCTCATGACATCCGAGAACTGTGAAACTAGAGCATGAGAAGAGCCGCCAAAGATAATGTCATCGACATAAATTTGGGCGAGCAGAAGGTCATTGCCAAGCCGTCGAATGAACAAGGTCTTGTCAACTTTACCCATCTCGAAATCATGCCTCAAAAGATAGGACTTAAGCCTCTCATACCAAGCTCTAGGAGCCTGCTTAGGTCCATACAACGCTTTGAAAAGCTTGTAGACATGACTAGGGTATTGGGGGTTCTCGAAACCTGGAGGCTGTCTCACATAGACTTCTTCCTCAATAAAACCAATGAGAAAGGCACTCTTGACATCCATCTGGTAGAGCTTGAAACCCTTAGAAGCTGCAAAGGCAAGCAGAATTCTAATGGCCTCAAGTCTAGCTACAGGGCAAGGTCTCCTCGAAATCCGGACCCTCAACACAGGAGTACCCCTGAGCAACCAGTCTAGCCTTGTTTCGAATGACTACCCCATCCTCACTTTGCTTGTTCTTGAACACCCATTTGGTTCCAATGATATTGTGACCTCGAGGGGGCTCAACAAGCGTCCAGACCTTGTTTCTTTCGAAACTCTCTAACTCCTCATGCATGGCATTTACCCAAGACTCGTCAGATAGAGCATGACAAATGTCTTTGGGCTCAAAGGAGGCAACAAAGGCAGAATGGAGACAAAAGAGTGACATGCCAGATTTTGAGCGAGTAACCCGCTCAAAAAGGTCTCCAATGATCTGCTCTGAAGGATGAGATTTTTGGATATGTCTGGGACGTCCAGGATGAGATGAAGAAGTGGCCTCTACCTCATGAGCTGATGAGGTAGGAACAGAGCCACTAGCTCCAGAAGAGGCAGAAGGCATGGGCTGATCGCCTTGAGGTGCTGTGGAAGAAGGCACCTCAAGGGGTGGATGAGGGACTGGATCAGGTAGACAACCCTCGTCTCCATCGTCCTCATCATCCACGAAGATGGTCTCGGACTGCTCTAAAGAACCTGAGATGTCGGGCCTAGTCCCCGGACTGGCCTCATCGAAGGTCACCCCATAGGTCTCTACCATTTTACTAGACTCGCAGTTCCAGACCCTATAGGCCCGCGAAGAAGTCGAGTAGCCTAGAAAGAGTCCATCACAAGAACGTGACTCGAACTTGTCTAGGTTCCCTGATTTCAGAATAAAGCACTTGCAACCAAACACACGAAAATGAGAAACACTGGGTTTACGCCCATATCTCAACTCATAAGAAGTGCGGTGCAAGTGTGCCCTGAGAAAAACTCTGTTCGAAACATGGCACGCGGTGGCTATAGCCTCAGCCCAAAACTTCCGCGGTGTAGAGTATTCATCGAGCATCGTCCTGGCCATCTCGACCAAGGTACGGTTCTTCCTATCCGCGACGCCATTCTGCTGTGGGACGTGCGGAGAAGAGAACTGGTGCTCTACACCTGTCTCATCACAGAAACTCTCAAAGTATGAATTCTTGAACTCCGTGCCATTATCACTGCGGATCGCTCGCAAGGTACCTGGAAGCTCAACAGAAAGCCTACTAAAAAGACCTCGAAAATGTGTAAACGTCTCATCCTTCGAGGCTAAGAAAAACACCCAAGAGTACCTCGAATAGTCATCGACCACGACGAGAACATACCATCTTGCCGTGTCGGCATGGAGCACAAACTAAATCTTTGACCATCTTGAGTTTCGGCAGACCACGAATGAGATCGTGGCCGCTAACTCGGGTCAAATGGTCAAATCCAATATGACCAAGTCTCCTATGCCAGAAGGAAAGGTCGCGGGACTCAGAAGCAAGCAAACAACGGAGAGGATCACCAGAAGACTCAGAAAAAACAGCACGAAAGATCCTCCCAAAACGAGAAATCCATAAACCGGACTACCAAGAATCAAGAATTTGGCAATTATTTTTCTTAAAGCTCACCTCAAAGTCGTCATCGGTGGTCGAGAAGCGGAAAGCAAATTATCTGCAGACTTACTAACCAAGGCAACATCTCTCAAAATAAATGAATCATTAATGCGACTGTACCTTTGGCGATGGCGCCCGGATGAAGCAACTCAAAGGTGATCATCTCATCACCGGAGCACGGGCAAGGAAGAAAACCAACGGAATCTCCGGTCATGTGTCGTGAACACCCGGAGTCTACAAGCCAAACCTTTTCCTTCCGTGCCCGGCGAACCTGAGTCATGCAGAGAGTAAAGTCTCAGTACTGGGGTAAATCAACAGTGATTTTGGCACCCAATACTGAGTAACACGTCGAGCAGAAGAAGTATTCACACACGACTGACCTCTAACTACCCTACGCTCTCCGTCGCTCAAAGAAGTAGAGGATCTGAGAACAGACCTGAAGCTGTTGCTGGATCCGACTGCAACGGGAGAGCGAGTCGAAGCACCGGTAACATGCTGATCTCGCCGCGGATAGCTATCTCGATTGGGAAAGCGAGATCTACCCTCAGGACGGCGGAAGTCACGACCAGAGGGAGCATGAGAACGAAAAACAGAAAACTCGTTAGAACCAAGTCCTCGATGATGCCCAAAGCTACCAACAGTAGCAAGCCTAGACCTCATGTTGGTCTTAGGTGCACTCAAGGTCTGGGGTTGACTCTGAATACGCCTAAGAGCTGCAACACGGTCTCTACGCGCGATCTTGGCGCGCTTGAAGCAATGGTCAAATAAATGCCCATCCTTCTGACAGAAGGTGCAATGATACTTCGCCTTCTGAGAGGCCGAAGCTGCAGATGAAATCACCTTGCTGTCAGAAATCCCTTGGACAAAGCCCGCTGATTTAAATTGAACTTTCTTGTTCTTGGGCTTGACCGCAATCACACCTATGACTACGGTGCGAGCACTACTGTGGATGCTTCCTCACATCCTCACGGAAATCATATCCTAGACCCTGATTGAACTTGCAAATCTTTGATTGGTCTAGAATAAGATTGAGCTTCTTCTTACCTCCTACAAATTTCTAGAGAGTGTTCATAAGATACTGACACTCCCGAAGAGAGAGGTGCAAGAAGAGCAAGGTGGGAGGAGGCGGAGAAGGTAAGGGAGTAGAAGAACAACCAATAGCGAGAGGAAGGCGGCTTGTGCACGCACACCGACTTAGAAGGGACGATCCCTGCGCTAGCGGGTTGGTTCGCATCGCTAGGCGTCTCTACCTTACAGGGGCTTCTCCCCTTCTCCACAACCACATTACAAGCACAAGGTGGCTTCTCTAGTAGGTCCTTAGTTAGCTTCACATATTTCTCATCCAATGCAATCAAGTTAGATTTTAGTTTGTTACAACTAATGCATGGTGAGCTAACGGGTCCTTAGAAGCAAACCGAGCCAACTTCTTATCATGATCAATCATTTCTTGAAACTGTTTGGAAATGATTCAAGCTCGATGAGTCGATTTAGGACAATTCACACATGAAGCAATAGGCTCAAGTAGAAAAGCTTGTAATTCAGCAATTTTATGATCTGCCCGTTTTAGGTTCATCTTCAAATTATTACAACTTTCACAAGTCTCGGGCAGATCGAGAAGCATTGTGTAAAGACCTCTAAAAGCATTATCCTTATCCTCACATGAGGTGCAAGAAATAGTCTCAACAGTAGAAAATGAAACAGGAGCTACCCTACTCATCTCAAGCTCAGCAAGTAGACTAACATTCTCCACCTTAATCTCATCAATCTCAGAGGACAGACTAGCATGAGAGGTCCTTAGTTTCTCCATGTCTCCAAGCAAGGCACAACATGTATCACAGTCGTCACGGGAGGGAGCAGATATAAGTGAAGTAAGCTCCCGTGACAATCTATCTACTTCCTTCTCTAACTCGCTACATCTAGCTCTAGATCTAGCATGAAATCCTCCTAACTTAAGAAAAGCTTCATTTAGTTGGTCATAGGAGGGACATACCTCGTCGGAGTCGGAGTAGAGCTCGCTGTCGCTGATCTCGCCCTCAAGGGCCATGAAGCACATGCCGGAGAAGTCATCGCCGCCATCCTTGCGTTCTTGATCTCCCGTCCCGTCGTCGTCGCTCCATCCCTCCACCTCGCTGAGGTCGAGGTCGTCGAAGGCGGTGAGGACGCGGTGGAAGAGTTTCTTGGCTTTGCCAAAGTTGCGGAACGTCTTCTTGCCTTGCGTCTGAGCTGGAGTCTTCTTGTTGCGGTTCTTGTCGGTGTAGTCATTCTTGCCCGAACCGCCGTAGTCGTTCTTGCCCTTCTCCAGCTTGGGGCAGTTTGCCCGAATGTGGTTGGGGCCACCACACTCGAAGCAAATCACAGGTCCTCCTCTCTTTCCGTTCTTCCTTCTCTTGTAAGCATGAGAAAATTTGCGAGCAAGGAGAGCCAACTGATCATCCGCAAGCTGCTCTAACTGATCATCAGTTACGTCACAAAGAGCAGCAAGGGAGAAACCGCAAGTCGAATCAGAAGAGGGGCCCGAAGAAGAAACGGGATCTCGTGAGTCTTGAGGCGTGAGTACAGCGCGTCAAGAGTCAGGGTCGAGAGGTCTGTCGTGTCTTTGATGGTGGTCACTTTCATCTCCCAAACACGCAGATCGAGTGCAGTGAGCATCTGACGAGCGTTGTCCGAGTCGGGGTACGTGAGACCAACCGCTCGGAGGTTGCTCAAGATCTTGTGAAAACGCGCAAAACACTCATCAAGGGACTCGCCAGCGAGTATTTCAAACTTGTTGTATTCTCGCTGAACTGGTCTGTCATACGGTTTTATTTGGGTGGTGCCCTCTTGGTAAGCATTGAGGGTCGCCCAAATATCGAACGCCGACGGAAGATGAGATATCGGTCAAACTCACTACGACTCGGCCACAGGTTATGATGTTCCTTGCCTTAGCGTTTGCCTCAACGTCGACCATGTTTCCGGCATTGGCGTCCTCATCGGCGAGAACAAAGAAACCGAACCTTGACCTTTCGCCAGATGGCGTAGCCCTGAGCCTGGATGTAGGTCTCCATCCGACTCTTCCAGAAGGGATAGTCCATCCCATCGAAGATCGGGGGCTTGGTCGAGTACTTGTCCGTCGCCATAGCTCTTGAGACCGGTTAAGATCTATGAGGAAGAGTTAACCGGCTCTGATACCAATTGTAGGACCGAAATGGCGACAGAGGGGGGGTGAATGTCGTTCTCTTAAAAATCGCCCCCGAGAATTCGACACTGTTTTTTCAAAATGATGCAAAACAAAGCACCTCACAGAAAATTAAAATTAATCTTGCTGAAATTTGGAACGCATGCGACACTGAAAAATTCAGCATAAATCAGAGAGTAGTCGGTAAAAATTTCAGCTGAAAATATTTCCGTTTGAACTGCATGCAAAATCTTCAAAGATCAGGAAAGAAATAAAAAGAAAAAGACTGAATGCAGGCAGCTGGGAAGGAGTTTAGGCTTCAAGAAGGGAAATAAAGATTGCAGCAAAGAAGAGACAAAAACTGCACTGAAAAGAACTCCACTGCCAACAAAAGAAAAGGTTCGGTGAAGAGCGACAGAAAGAAAAGAAGAAAAGTAAACTTGAAAGAATTACTTGTCTTTGCTGCCAGTAAACTGCAGATTGACACCACCACGAAATCAACAGAAATAGCTTAGCAAACTGAGGATCAAATCTGAAGTAAAAATGAAGGGGATAAGCATAGCAAACAGCACCGCTCGATACATGTAAGCATAAACAGAGATCAAACCTGTCGAGTCATCAGAATATGCAACTTAAACTCGTTTGACCAGGTTTGACCAAGTCCGACCTAGCCCGTTGCACCGCGCAACGACATGGTCCGAACCAACCAACTCAAACTCGACTTCCCTAAGCCGATGTCAATTACTCATCATACACACAGGATGACCACCACATGGTCTCTCAGTACTAGTGTCAAATTCCATGCGAGGTTGGAGGCATTGGTAGGCTACAAGGCACGAGTAGCATCAGCGGCGAACGATGTTCTTCCACAATCAGCAGTGTCATGGTGTAATGTGTCGTCAACACGGCGATGTCTAAAGCGGCGGCAGCGTCGTCAAAGTGTGTGTTTGAGTCATTTTGTGTATATGGTATAGTAGAAGTGTTGCATGTGTCATTGAGTTGTTTGAGGTCATAGAAGGTGTGTTATATACGTGTGCATAGTCATGTCATGGTCGTGCACGTAGGTGAATCCGTGCATGATGCATGTGTGTGTGAGTTCTTGCAATTGTGTCCAAGTACTCATGTGTGTAATCTCTGATGGGAGTGTCCGTCGCCGTCAAGATGTGTCACCGATGAAAGACAATTGGAGCTGAGTAAGAGATAGAAGTCGTTTGCGAGGTGTGTCACCAGCGGTGAAGATGTGAAGTACACCGGTAAGTTGTGTCATCGGTGGCATGGTCAGCAAGAAGAAGACAAAACTCCTTGGAGACGCGTTAGGAGATTGGACTTCGTCTTGTGAAGTTTAACAAGTCAAGATTAGGAGGAGATTGTCGAAGGTGTGGTCGTGGCTGCAGTCGAAGGCATGGTTGAAACAGCAGTCGTGACCGTGGTCGAAGTGGGCGTGGTCGAAGTGACCGTCGTAGCGACCATGGTCGTGTGTACTGTAGTAGTCGTAAGTGTGTGAGTGGTCGTAAGGTTGAGACTAGTCGTAAATCGTAGAGGGACTCGGAGTCGTAGGCATAGTCGAGAAGCTGTGATCGAAGCTAGGCGTCCGAGTAACTGCTAAGTCAATAGGTTGAACGAGTCTTTTGGATAATGCGCGATGTGCGCAAGAGTTGTAGAGTCGTAGCCAGTAAAATCGGACCACAGAGTATCTATTTATATCTTTATAAGTAGTTTGTTAAGTAAACGTGGTGAATAATAAAAATAAAAAGAAACGACATAAGTCAAGTTCGTATAAAAAAATGCTATGTTGTTCATTGTCTTTCCTAGGTAATATGTGTCTATGGACGAATTGAATGTATGATTCCTAATTAAGTTCCACCAGAAGCTTGAGAATGAGATGATAATCCTTTTTATCCTTAGCCCGATTGTTGACCGGCATCTCGCAAGTCTTCCTTGGCAAAATATAGAATACACATACGCGCGTGCGATCCTTGGCATCCAAGTATCCAACGACCTATGGGAGGGCGAGTGGTGTGTTTCCCGGGTGGCAGCGCGGCGTGTCAAGCACTCAAGCTGCAGTCCATCCTGGCCACTGCCGACTTGCCGTACGCGGACTCGCCGAGGAAGATTAGATTCACCGCACGGGCATGTTGGAAAGATTCTCCAGCAGCATGCTCGAGGGTGACTGCCTGGTCGATCGCTGCGAATATTGGACGACCCCAACAACCGCAATTTGACGGACTGGTCGAATTAACTCTCGGTAAGAGATAGAAGTCGTCAGCGAGCTATGGGCATGTTCTTTTTGGCTGCGGCTTATGGCTTTTGGTTGAAATTTTTGAATTTTGGCTGCTTACGGTACAGATTACGGAGAGATCGATACTCATTTGTGATTTTGGCTGGTACAGATGTTAAGTTTTTAACGTGTACTACGTTTAACTTGTAGACATCATTTCGAGAAAATACTCCGTTTAAAAGTTAGGTACTGTAGCGGCTGTCAAAAGCCGGCCGGCTTGTGGCCTGAAGAACAGGCCCTATGTCCCATGGTGAAGATGTGAATTACAACAGTAAGTTGTGTCAATGATGGCATAGTTAGCAAGAAAAAGGCAAAATTCCTTGAAGACGCGTTAGGAGATCGGAGTTCGTCTTGTGAAGTTTAACAAGTCAAGATTAGCGGGAAATTGTTGGAACTAATCTTGACTTATGCTAATTGTGGTCGAAGGTACATTCGAAGGCGTAGTTAAAACAGCAGTCGTGACTGTGGTCGATGTGGTCGTGGTCAAAGTGACCGTCGTACCGGCCATGGTCATGTGTACTGTAGCAGTCATAAGTGTGTGAGTGGTCGTAAGATTGGGACTAGTCGTAAGTTATAGAGGGACTGAGGGTTGTAGGCGTAGTCGAGAAGCTGTGATCGAAGCTAGGCGTCCGAGTAACTGCTGAGTCAATAAGTTGAGAAATTCTTTCAGATAATACGCAATGTGCGTAAGAATTGTGAAGTCGTGGCCGGTAAAATCGGATCACAGAGTGTCTATTTATATATTTGTAAGTAGTTTGTTAAGTAAGCGTGGTGAATAATAGAAAAAAGAGAAATGACACAAGTCGAGTTCACGATAGAAAAACACTCTGTTATTTATCGTCTTTTCTATTTAGTATATATCTACGGACGAATCGAATATGTGATTCCTGATTAAGTTCCACCAGAAGCTTGAGAATGAGATGATAATCCTTTCTATCCTTAGCCCGATTGTTGACCGGCATCTCGCAAGTCTTCCTTGGCAAAATCTAGAATACACATACGCGCGTGCGATCCTTGGCAATCCAAGTATCCAACGACCTATGGGAGGCCAAGTGGTGTGTTTTCCCGGGCGGCAGCGCGGCGTGTCAAGCACTCAAGCTGCAGTCCATCCTGGCCACTGCCGACTTGCCGTACGCGGACTCGCCGAGGAAAATTAGATTCACCGCACGGGCATGTTGGAAAGATTCTCCAGCAGCATGCTCGAGGGTGACTGCCTGGTCGATCGCTGCGAATATTGGACGACCCCAACAACCGCAATTTGACGGACTGATCATAAGCGAAGACTGAGCGAAAAGACAGGCGAAAGAAGAGAGAAAAGAAAGAAAAAGAAAGGCAATCATCGATCTTTCGTCCATAAAGTTTAATTGTCTGGTCAACAGTCCTAAAAAACTGCTTGTATTGGTGGCAGAAAGTGGCCAAGCTTGTATTTAGTTCAAAGAAATAATAGTCCAGAATTACACCGTCAAGGCTACGCTGAAGAAAGAAAATCAAAAGGAAATTTCGAAGAGAACTGCCGTTAAGATGTGACTATTGAAAATAACGTTAATCTAGAGTTTAAAACGACTCTGAGACGCAGTAGAATCGTTTTCGTGTGTAGCTTAAGTTGAAGTCGTGATCAACTTGAAGACCGAATACGTGTGCTAGTAAAAGAGTATTAGTCCATATTATAAGAGGGGTTGTAACCAATTTTGTAAGAAGAGAAGAAGAGCAAGAGAATAGAGAAATTCAAAATTTGTGTAATACCCTGAACGTCGCTACGGCGTAAGTTTTTTTTAAAATAATTTTAAAATTCAGATTTGAACTGCCGGGGAGGTGGGCCGACCACCCTTGAGCCAAGGCCCTAGGGGGGCGCCACACCCCCCACCCTTGCCGCACCCCCCTCTCCCCCCATATAAACCCTAGGTTTCCTCCCCTCTCCCTTTTTCCCCCTTCAACCAGCCGCCACCCCACCCTTACGCCTCCCCTCCTTTTGCTGCCCTAGAGCCGCCGCCATTGGAGGAGAAGGAGAAGAAGGAGAAGGAGAAGAAGGAAGGAGAAGAAGAGGAGAAAGAAGAAGAAGAAGAGGAGGAGGAAAAAAGTGGGGAATTCTTCATCGTGGTAATTTTCCTCCATCTCAAATCCTCTGTTTTATGGAATAATTAGGGTTCTTGGCATGGAATATGATGGTAGATAATAGATTAATTGCCCGATTAGAGTTTAGATGCTGGCTGTTTTTAGATCGATTCGCGCAGTGCGGCTTGTCGCGTGGTTTTGATCTAGAAAACTAATTTTTCTACGGATCTTACCAAAAGGAAAGTTGTAGAAGACTTCCAGATACATCTCCTATATTTTTTTTCAAATTTTTCTACCGTGGTATCTGGGAGATACGAAGTCGGAAATACAGCTGTCCGGCAGGCGGACAGATTGGTACAGTCCGACGGTAATTCGGAGTTTAAAAGTAGTAAACGAATTTTCTGACCTTGGACGTAATTGAGAAAGTTGTGTATAATTTAGAGATCTAGCTTCTGATAAATTTCATAATTTGTAGAACTCTGTGCTGTCGTTGTCACGCGTTTGAATACTGCTGTCCAATCTGCTAGAACAGAGTTCGTCCTCTGTTTTGGGTATTAAAGTACATCTAGTTGTGATCCGAATAAAAATAGGAGTTCTACATGAAAATTATAGGTTTTTAAGTCATGAATCCAGAGAGATATCATTTGCTATATTTTGATTTATATTATTAAAGATACGAAATTGTGAAGCAGCGCTGCTGCAAAGGGTATTATGTTGGTTTGTTGGGCGGAGTAGAGATTGTGCGGGTTCGAATTTCTAGCGATGTTTTTTATGTTTATGTCATGCTTGTATACTGTGGTGGTGTGCTGAGAGTTGTCTTATGTACAGGTGGTCTTGTCCCTGAGCGCTCTTGATTTTGTTGATCTTCGCTTCGTCGGATTGAGGCAAGTGAACGTAGCGGTAGTTGCTACCGTTTAACTTGTTATTCCTTCTACTTGTCATTTACATTATTATCGTAATTTGATACATTATGCCATGATTGTATGATATTTTAATTGTGGAGATGGTAGCAAATATTTATCCATTGATATGTTGATAATCTGCTAGTAGACATGTGGAATTCTTGCTTAATGTTATAATGTGGAACATGAAAATAACATGTGGTGGATGTGGATATGTTGAGAGCATGATAATGCTCCTTGTGGATGAATTAATGAGATGTATGAATTATCATATCATTCATGTCATATCATGTCATTTGCATATATGGATGTCGCCGCACTTAGCCGCGACCGTACCGGCACAACATCGTATATTGCCGTAATACGATGCACCTCTTCGCCCGCGGAAGCATCGTATATTGTCGTAATACGATGAACTACAATTCCTGCCCTAGCAAGAGTGATGTGGAGCATAGCATGAAGCATTCATATGCATTGCATTGTGGAAATATCATTTGCATACATATGCAACATATTATGGTGACGTTATATTGTGGAATAAATAACTTTCTAGTTGTAATGTGGAATTGGCTCATATGAGCTATTTGTGATATAAAGGTTGTGGATGTGGTCGTGGAATGGGATTCGTCCCTTGTGTATGGTAAGAGTTGTGGTTGTGGTTTGAGATTTTTTTCACTTACATTAATTGTTGATAGCATTTGTGGATGTGAGTATTAATAAAGTAGTAAGATGATCATACATATGTTTTATTGCCTTTGGTAGTGGTAGTGGTTGAGGATTTAAAGTAGTCAATCATGAATTAATTGTTAATGTTTTACCGTCATTGATAGTGAATTGAGGTCGAGAATATATACGTTGTTAATTGTGGAAGATTAAATGTTGTTGATTAATCTATTTTGGGTTGTGGAGGAATAAATGTTTCTTTTGCATTTAACACGAGATAAAAGGATTGCATACATATGCTAATTAAATCTGAAATTTAAGAGGTATGATTCATGAAAGTTTATGGTGATTTAATAATTATGGACATAACTTGTAATTATGGATGTATGGAATTATAATGATGATGTTTAAATTGCTTGTAGTTTGAATAACTTGTTAAACAGTTTGCTTGCTGAAATTTTTATCTCACTCTTGCTTCCTCCTCCCTATAGGTGGACTTTGAGCATGCATTGGGAAGGGTAGAGCGGCACCGCACTGATTCACTTGTATTATAATCTTAATGCTAAAATAAAGTTAAAAGAAATCTAGTCTTTGTTTAGCTATCTTATTGACAAATGTTCCTTCTTAGTAATATTAAATTTGTGTGTTATCCCTATAGATAATTTGTTATAGTTGATTATGATTATTGAATTGTTATTATTCTGTTTTTTTCTTAGTTGTTTACGCTTCCGCTTATACTATCTTGCTTAGTATTGTTGCCAGTTTATTTTATTTTGTAAATTGGCTAGTTGTAGAGCAGTTTTAGTAGCATCCCAGAGCATTGTGGGTCCTGGGGTGTTACAATTTGTCCCATATTTTCTCCATTTATTTATAATATATGAGTTTTGTGGGGATCTCGGGCGTGGAATACTCGAAATCACCGTATGTGTTATGTACTAATCCCATAATTAGTGGCCAGTACACACATTCACAACATTGAGATCACATCCATACACATCACAAATAAATTTACAACAAAAGGCACAAATACATAAGTGATGAAAGATAATGTTTACAACATATGGTCGACTGGCCAAATAAATATCAGAGTTAAGAGTAAATCACAGCGGAAGATAAATAAATAAACAAAAGAGTCCAGCGGTATGCTACCATAGTCAATTGGCAACCGACTAGGATTAGACCCTACAAAAACCCATTGTTGAATTCCCCGGTGCTGGGGGCAAAATACACATCGTCGGGCATATATCTTTCTTCATTTTTTGACCAACAATAATTTTATTAAGATTGAGTATATTGTGTACTCAGCAAAACTTATAGTGTACCACAAAATTATATATATATATATATATATATATATATATATATATATATATATATATCAAAGCATGAGGCTCTATGCTAAGTTATTTTCAGCATGAATCAAATTTTATTTGCAATATCCATAAGTAGTAATTTGCAAACCGAATTATAAAGAGCGATGACATGTAATGAAATAATATTTATATAGCTTTAATAATAGTAGATCAAATCTATTCGCAGCTCTCCTTGGCTATGAACATCGCACAGTTCCCACCTATGGGCATGGCACACGGAAAACACGTACATGCCACTTTATTTCAGTGAAATAGTTTTGAAAATAAAAACTATACCCATTATGGCTACATCCAAGCATGCTCATGACCGTGAGCATGGCTATTTAAACAGTTTTTAACACTCTGTAGAGATTGTACAACTTTACCCACATGAGATAATCAATTATACTTCGACAACTTCCGCTTCCTTTGGCATGTGACGAAAGTGATTATCATATAGCCTTTAGGTCATCTAGTCCTAACCTTATACCAACCCAATGAATATTGAACCTCTCTTAGGTCCATCCCCTAAGAGAGCATTCGAATCCTCATTTAGGTCCATCCCCAAAGCGAAGAACCTCACTTAGGTCCACCCCCCATGTGGACATTCACCATTATATTAGCAAGCTTTGGCACTAACACCTTGATGAAGAGAGCCTCTACGAGCAAAACTTCACTCGAAATGCTCTCACTACTTCTGCGCCTATCATAATGCAAGGCTATACCTAGACAACTTAATGAGTTAAAGCCGGGGCCCATATAACACATGCGGTTGTACGGTGTGACTTAGATGTGCGGCAATAGCGTTCGGTCCTTAATTGACCTGAGGCAAGAATTTCCCCATATCTATATGTGAGATACCCTCTCATATTTGTCAGTTTATCATATAACTTGCACACATCCAAAACTAGAATTTTTTATTTTGTTTTATACCAAAATAATAGAGATTTCTCCTTTGATCCAACATTTTGAAACCACCATGTCCACGCGTAAATTTGTTCCAAAGTTCAAACTTAGTAGAAACTAGTGCGTGGCTAAGCATCTAGAACATGCACTCAATGTAATATACCCAAATTTTGACATTAGCTATTGTCTAACCATGTCCTAAGGGTTACAACAGTGAGGATATCAAATCTAGAAGAAGATTCAATGCATACAAGCGGTTGTAACTACAATTACCCATAGTATAACAATTTTAATAGAACATATACATATGCATAATAGATTTTATAGACAATATACAATAATTAAAATATTGGGATCAACATAGTCATAGGGACTACTTGCCTCGCTGTTGTTGCTTAGAGAGTTGCTCAGAATCGATCTCGCACATTTCCGGTACGCCGGTATGTAATCGTAAAAACAAATGAGCACAAATAAGGGCCAAAACATTTAAACAAAGCCCAAATACAAATATTGTTTCATATTTAGAAAGATCATGATTTTACAAAAATTTAGAGTCAGAAAACACGAAAATCAGAGTTTGTATGCAAAAGTTATTAGCAAGACAATTTGGTTTGGCCGGTAATTTCTAGAAAAAGAAAAACAACAGTTTGTGCTAACCGGGTTTCGAATTTCTGAAATTAAACTCCTATTTTTGCTCCTCACTCATGGTCTTTGTTCAATATGGAATCCACAAGAATTCCTTCAACTCGTTCCAATTTAACAAGCATGTGTTGCTTCACTATTATCAATTAAGGTTGTTGCTCATCCCGCACGAACTCCCGTATCTAGTCCTCTTATATTAATTTATTTAATCGATTCGTAGATGTTCAATCCAAACACATGCATAATACTCTCCATTCTCATTCCCATATCTTCGGTCTAAATCCCACACTAACATCCACCGAGATATAAATAAGGTAATCAATCCAATAAATAATACCCAGACTCACAATATATCATCCATTCAATCCGTCCAGTAATCGCAACTTGTAGGATTGGAAATGACAACAGAGGAGGGGTGAATGGTGCCTTTAAAAATAATTCGCCCCCAAAGTATTCTCACAAATCTCTTGATAGCTATAGTAGTTGTGAGACTAGAAGACAGATGCCTACTACAGAAACAAAATCATACCGACAAAAGAAATTGACTGTAACTTTAAAGATTTCAAACATTGCCGAGACATTAGAAAATAACCTGACCAAAAAGGGTGAACCGAAGATACTGCCGACAATAGAAAAGAGGCAGCATTTGGCTTGCAAAAATGAGCTGCCGAAAGACTAACACCCGAAACTAGGAGGCAGATTTTGCCCGAGACCAACCTGACAAAACGTAGAGACAAAATTGAGCCAAAAACCAGAAATGAGATGACTGAACCTAAATGGAAGACATCAGTCGAGTCATAGAGATGAAATCAGAATGAAACAAGGAAATCAAGTGATTGTAAGAAGTATGCAAAGTAAGTACTGCGATTGATCAAAAGACTTAAGTTTTAGAGCAGCCGTGAGCAACTGACTGACAAAGCAGTTTTGGCTGCAAGCAAACGCAGCAAGAAAGAAAGGATCACAAGACTGCTGCAGAGTTGCCAGTCTACAAAACCAAAACAAAAAGGAGCAGCAGGGAACAGCCGGCTGCAAGGCTTGATCACATTCAGACCCCCGGCCAGCTCACGGTCTGACCGGAGATGAGCTTGCGGTTTGGCCGGTGTTGCAGCTCCGGACTGAGTGCAGGACTTTGATCGTTCTGCAAGAGATAACACACCCAAGAGCGGCTCCAGCCGAAAACTACAGATAGTAAACAGCAAGGAGCTGTTCGGCCGAGAAAAATACTGAGCAGGAAGAATGTAGTTTGCTGCAACCGAAATCAGACTGACGGAACACTGAAAACCGAAGCTGCAGATTGCAAATACTGACTGCACAGCAAATACCGAGTTTGCTGCAGAAAACAGAGACTGCAAATGAAATTCAGACCTGCTGCCGAAAACTGAACTGAGGCTGCAGATTTTCGATGACTGAAAACAGAAAACAAAGCTGGGCAGAATGCTGTTCTGTAGACCAAAACTGCAAACTGAAAATGAAACTGCAGTCTGAAATACAAAATGCAGAAAACAGCGTGCTGCTGAAAACTAGAAATTTGAAGCTGAAATGCTGAACAAAACTTGCAGTAGATTCAAGACCAAAACTGCAGAAAATTTCATACTGCAGCCAAGAACTTCTGGCCGAAAACACAAAAACCGAAATCATCAGCTATGCACAGTACTTACTGCAGCCACCCGAAAACAAAAGAAATAGATGAGTTCTTGCCAAATTTTAAGAGCTAACAAGTGGGCAGAGAACTAAATAGCAGGAAAGACTTTAGGAATCAAAGGTTATGACCAAAGGAGCAAGTAATCAATTTTTGAGCACAAAACTGAAAACTTGACAGAAGAAAGCTGATTTCCAAATTTTCTGAGATTCATCCATCTCCTGCTCATGACACTTTGAAAACAACAGGGATGTGATCTTAGAGGGGAGATCCTCACCTCAATCTCAGCTTGCGTCTAGAAAAGCAAATGGACAAGAGTCCCCTGACATCAAACCCTAGAAACTAAAGAACAGGGGAAAAGAGGCGAAGAACTCAGAGATGAACAAGCCCATTGAATCTGCCTCTTTCTTTCGAAAATGGATTGGTCAAGAGACCTTGAGATTATTCCCTGATCAAAGCAAAAACAATTTGCTAGTTCTTGACAAAAGATTCAATGAATCAACTCAGAGAGGCAAAAATAGAAAAGAGCACAAAAAGGGAAACTCAAACCCATCAATCAACACACCACAAGACAGCAGAACTTGAAATATATATACAAAGTGATGGATGATTGCATTCACTAAGTTTTCCGCCATCACTACTTGTTTTTCCTTCTAAGCCATTTTCACACCCTCACGTATCCTGAGAGAACTCCCCCAGGAGAAACACACGAACACCTTCAGACAGGGAGACAGAAAGCACACAGACTCTACTCAGCCCCCAACTGCCTCTCACCAACTCTCCAACAATACAAAAGGAAAAGCTCAAAAGTAAAAGCAAAACCCTAGAATCCTCTTTACATCAAAAGAGGAGGGAACCAGGATTCCACTCCAAACCCTAACCCTCATCTCTTTTATAGCCTCCACAACCGGGTCTCGTTTGCTTCACCCGTTAGCACTTTACCCATCAGCCTCAACTGAATCCGCTTCCATTTTGCAGACTTTCGCATTTTACCGAAATGCCCCTGCTGCACCTTCCTGGAAGTTTCCTCTTTTCTTGTCAATCACGCATGACCGCACCTGACTCCGACCGACTGGACCTCCGACTCCTCCTGAGTCTAGTCCCGGTCTGTTCCGTCGCACACGACCGCAACCGGTATCCGATCGTCTGAACCTCGACTCCTCCCTGAGTCTAGTCCCGATCCATTCGCTGTTGCCCGTCGTGTCCACCTCCGGTAGCTCCAGCTCCGATTCCTCGTCTCCCGGCTCGCAACCACCTCAGCAGCCTCGATCATCCTCGACGTCTCCGACCGTCTGGACCTCAACACCTCCTGTGCCTAGTCCCGGTCCTCCCACGCCTCACCATGACCTAGCTCCAAAGTCCTGCAACCACACAGACAAGCAAACCATCACATAGCACCGCACGAAACAGCATAATCAACATTAGCATCAAAGAAACATACTCATGCATGAAATACCCAATCGACCAAGTCCAACCGAACCTAAACGCGCTATGCGCCGACTTGGTGCGAACCCGCGATCGACCAAGTCCAAACGTACTAGACTGTGCCATGCGTCAACTTGGCATGAACCAACCAAATCAAACTCAAACTTTCCAGAACACGAGTCAATTACTCATCACAAACATAGGAGCACCTCTCACATGGTCTCTCAATCTCCCCCTTGATGAGTATAGTGACAAACACCGAAAAAGCATATAAAGTTGAGTTTGAAAGTCATACATGGTCTAATAGAGATGCAAACAAGCTTATGACCATATTGACAAAAGAGAATACTAGAGCGAAAACAGAAAGAGCAAGTTTTCCTCAAAAGCTCTAGAAAATCCCCATGAAAATAGCTTTTTCTCCATCATTCTCCCCCTTTTGTCAATAAAATCATCAAGATACAAGGAGGAAAATAAAACATGATTTGGATGAAATGGCTGGATTGAATCCAAACTAAACAATTAGAGCCATGAAGATTATCCAAAATGACTCATGAAGTCTTACACCAAGTCATAACACAATAGAATGCTATCTAGATCATGACAATGTATGTATAGACAAGCTAAACCAAATAAGTCATAATCTGAAATTTAATCGAATTTCTTAGCATGTCAAGTTATCCAAGATCACAATCTAGCTAAAGGTATCCAAAGATGACGCAAGCCATATCAATTATTCTAAGTGGAACCAAGAAGCTAGAATTGAGCCAACTTAGAGTGCTATAAGTTCAAAAATGAAAACATTTGTTTAAGCACTTTATCATTTTTATAATTAAGCAAATTTTGCACAATTGACTTGTTTTTGCTTTTATAAACTCATAGTTGTTTCCAACCAATTTTTGTTAAATCATGTGCTAGATCTCAAGTCTTATGCGACCATTCCAAGCTAGAAGCTTAAGGAAATGATCTTGGTCATCCAAAACTCCCCCTGAGTTCATGCCGAGTGCAATGGCAAGCAGTCTCATGAGAAAGAATTGGTGAGATCAGTTTTTACGCACAAAAGAGATCTTTTTGCTTATGCTGAATGTAGTCCAAGACAAGGAGTTAAAAACTAACTCATGCTTCATAAAAACTCTAGCATAGCTCAATCTGAGGCTCAATAAAGATTCAAAATTCAACTCAGCCTATTTGACATGGCATGAATCATAAGAGGATAACTAATAAACAAACTAATCTCAAGGGTTAACATGACATGAATGAATTCAAGTTGAACATTTTTAATTAACCTATCATGGCAAAGACTTGACTACACATATAAAATCATGATAAATCTAGCAAGTAAGCTCATATATCTTGGCAAGATGTAATGCATTGTAAACATGTCATAAAAAATAATAATCAAGACTCAATGTAGTTATATTCTAATGCAGAAATGCTAAAATGCAAGAAAATCCAGCTCCCCCTCAACATGAGATGCAACTTTAGTTCAAGTTGAGTTAAGTCATGATTAAGATCTAGAAACTCCCAAATGAACTCATCTTGAACCAAAGCAATAAAATCGAGAAGCTGGGAAAGAAATCAGAAAGGGTAGTCCTTAAAGCATAGACGAGATATAGATGATACTATGGCTCAGACTAACTCTCATCTACCCCATATGACTCTAGAACTATCAACTGGTCATCTAACAGACTAAGGAGCAAACACGTACCCTGTCTACCCGAGAGTGGCCCAACCCTCGCTAGAACCTATAAGCAGTGGGTAAGCTCAACCTAGTAAGAAGAGAACCAGCTAATAAGCAGCATCCTAGAATCACAAGATAAGAGTAAGAAGTCCAAGCAACTCGGCAAGAGAACCACTCTAACCTATACTAGAAGGACTAAGCCCTAATGCACTCGTATGCAATGCAACAGAGAGGAGTAAGAGCATAATTGTCATGATAAAGGAGTAAAGCACAAAGCTCCCCCTCACAGCAGTCCATAAGGACAGACAACCCCAAGCTCTCCCAGCAAGGCTGAAAACCTAGAACTATCCAAAGGCTTGGCACAGATAACAGCCAACTGGTGGTCACTCTCCACAAACTAGAGCACTATTCAACATGGCATGAAACAAGAGAGGATCTCTAAAACCAGACTAGTCACAAGATTGAACAGAACTAGATTTAATTCAAGTTGTTCATATTTAATTAAGCTAGTATGGCAAGAGCAAAACAACACATAGAGGAGCATGATAAATCAAGCTATCACAAGATATGGCAAGATATAAAGCGTGATATCATGTCACATAAAGATAACAGTTAGGGCTCCAAAATCTGTACCGGCAATCATGTGAATATTATGCAACAAGAAACAAATGAATGCACAAGAGGTGATCTCTCCCTGAAAAATAACCCGAACAGACAGAAAGACTCCAACTCCCCCAGAGAAGACAAATTGAGAAGAACCAGAAAATTTGGTATAAAATCTAGTAGAGGAAGGTTCTAACTCAAGGAGGTGATTCTCAAACACACTCTATCCTCATGGTCTCTAGCCTATAACCTCATACCATGGAGCAAAGGCACACTATGTCAACTCACAAGACACTAGTGGCCAAGAAGAGAGTTCAAGCTAGGCAGAAGAGGAACCTAGAGAACCAAAGCCCAAACTAGGTAGTAAATAATCCTAGAGAACCATTTGGATGAGATGTGTGACTGAGACAACATCACCTAGAGTTGGCTCCTACTGACCAACCAGACCCTTCCTACCACTAGAAGAATTATACTATGCAAAGCCAAGTGGTGGGAAGCAGAATACTAAAGATCACAAGTGAGCAAACCTCTCTCATGGTCACTCGGTGGGGAGTCGTGATTGCAGACCTGATCGAGTATGAGTGTTGCCTTGGCCGAGGTCGAATACGAGTCCAGACCTCGGTCGAGTGGTGAAGGTCATGTCGAGGTCGTAGTTTGATCCAGACTGGTCATAGTCATGTCGAGATCGGCCGAGAGTCCAGACCGCGCTCATAGTTGCTATGACATAGTCATAAAGACTGTACCAGTCTCCCCCTCATTCATCGCCTGCAGGTTAAGCACAGAGACGACTGGTGTCCTAGTACTGGGGTAAATGATATACAACATGGAACCAGTACTGGGACAGATGGCAACAACAATAGCATCACTAGTACTAATGACATAGAATACATGAAAACACACACCCACACAAGCTCAATCTAGCCCTTGCCAAAAAGCATCTAGAACAACAAGCCTAGAGCCACCCAATACTAGAAGGAGCTTGTGACCTATCCACAGTTCTCATGAAGTCTAAGCAAAAGTACCGTCTAAAGCTACCAAGATGTCATGCAATTTATTTCATGCCATAATAAATAAGATCAAGATATACATGCATCCCAATGAATCACAACCATACACATAGCAGGTGACAAGGAAAAGTCACAGAAGCATATGTTGGCATGGATATAAGCACGTACACAAGTAAATATAAGAAGGCATGGATAAACATAGCATCATGACCTAGACAACTATCCGAGATATTAATCAAGCTCATAATGTTCATACTCAAGCATACATCGTGACAGAACAAAATCATGAAAAAGTATGCTAACATGGATAGATAATGGTAAATGGACATAAGGAGCAAGATGTAAGTAATAAACCATGATAGATACTACAAGGCACAAGGTCATGACGATACTTGACTTCTAGTATACACTTTCTAATTATGCTCATGAAGTCAAGTAAAAGCTTAAGCATCAATAACCAACATACATAACATAATATAAGGATACCTAAGCAACATACACATAAAAGCATGACAAGAATGTATCAAGAGAAAATCATGCCAATATGGTACAAGTGAGCACAAAAACAAGCACAACATGCTAATTAAGATTATCATGAATGTAAAAGCATGAGGGTATAGAATAGCTCACAAAGTAGGTGAAAACGCCAAACGTGAAGGGACATGCCTTTTGGAGGCCATGAAGTAGTGAACCAACAAGTGTTCTAATCACGTGATGAAGAAGAAGACTAGAACCCAATCGAGTACATGTTCACCATCCCGCATCTTGACACCTACAAGAATAATGTACCGAATGTTGGATCCCGAATGGTTAGTAAGCATGTACTTGGGAACCCAAGACTTTGACACACTCACACTAGAAGAATGCAAGTCTACATGATGCAGTTGATGGTTCATGCAAGAAACTAGATCCTAGAGGCACACCGCAAATGGACAATTTGAGTCCCTACTCCGAAAAACGGTGAATACCTAACCTAAAAGCACCAAGAAGAGAACCAACAAAAGCACCAAAATAACTCACAACTTCTCCTTACCGTAGATGCGCACCTCGTTTGGGCGAACGAGCTCCATCATTTGAGACAGCACATGGACAAAAACAAGAAACTACACGGAACAAGTCCACGATGCCAATGAGCCAATGAGGTCCATCCTTCTCACAAAAATGAGCAATGGTGCAAGCGTCTACTATGAGACAAGATCCAAAAGGACAAAGCACCATTCTTGCTCAAAGAGAAGTCCCTTGGACCTCACGAGAAGAGCCAACAAGAAATGCACTAGCCAAAGTAGGAGCAAAGGATATGAAACAGAAAGATTTATGCTCACTACAAACGGCTCCTAATCCAAAAAAACAGAGGAGACTAAATCACGAGATGCAGCACTCATATCATCGTGCTCTCTCCTCAAAGCATTTACACCATCCCTTACAGAATCACACTATAAACTAGGGAAGGAAATGCAAACAAATTGGATCAACAAGAGCAACATGGCTAGCATAAACATAAAACAAGAGAAGCTAGAACAGAAGAACATAGCCTTCTAATATCAGCCCTAGCAAACTCAAGCTCCTCTACACATGTGCAGTGAGTCAATTTTAATTTCTCATTTTCAGTTTTTAGCATGCAAGAAGAGAAATTAAATTTTCACGGTCTATAAGAAAAGACTCACAACTTACACAACATAAGTGAGATTCTAGCCTAGCATGATCAATCCAGCAATTTTAACACTAGGCATCTCACATTGTCTCTAAGAGGATGTATGTAACATCCTGAAAATTTAGAATTTGTAAAATAAAACATTGTGAATTATCTTTCGATATATCATATTTGAGTTGGATTTTTATTGTATTTTCTGGAGTTTGGTTAAGGATTTCCAAGAGTCAAAAATTCAAGAATAGGATCACCCCATTAAAATAATAGAAATTCTAAATTAAAAATCCGAATCTGAAAAGATGATCCATAAAAATGGGAAAAATACTTGGCCTAGAAACATAAATATTCACATACAAAAATTGAGATATAAATATTTTTACGGAACATAAATATATCGCAAAAAAAAAGAAAAAGAAAAGAAAAAGAAAAAGAAAAGAAAAAGAAAAAGAAATAAAAAAGAGAGGGGGAGCCGAAGCCAAGCCGACCCAGCCCAGCCCCCGCTCTCTCTCGCGACCCCTCCCTCTGACCGGCGGGCCCCACCCGCGTGGCCCCCCTTCTTCCTCCTCCCTCTCGCGCGCACGCCCGGACCCCCTCTTTTTCCTTCGCCGCCTTAGCACGCACCGCGCGACACGCGTCGAATCCGCCGCTGAGGATGCTTGATGGCGCCGCCCGGATCACGCCGCACGTCCCGCCGCCCGGTTGTCGCCATGCATTGCCAGTACCGCTTGACACCCGGCGTGTCCTGCTGGTCAACCGTGGCCGACCGTGTCCAGTAGGCTATAAAGCACAGGCGCCTCTCAAAAGCGTCGCCCCCTCCTCCTCAATGTTTTGCCGAAAAGACTCGGCTGCGGAGTCACCAAAACACCGACAAATTGCTGTCTTCCCCAACTCCGGCTGTCGGCGCCCTCCTCGAATTCCACCAATCCTCATCATATAAATCCAATTCCTTCCTTCCGCACCATCTCCGGTGCATCGCTGACCTCCTCCCGGCCTCACCCGAGCACGTCGTCGCCTGTACCGTGCTGTCACCGAACGCCTCCCCGAGCACACCGCCGCCGCTCGTCGCCGACCCCCCTCCGGCGATCCCCGGCCCTCACCAACACCCCCATCAGCTTCACCAGGGCGCCAGCAACCCGTTTTGGTCCTCCCCGCTACCTCTCCGGTCGCCCCTCGCCGGCACCACCGTTGCCCACCGCCGGTCCTCGAGCTTCTCTATTTCCAAGTGAGGGCGCGCCCGGTTTAAAGGGTATGCTTACCCTATATGGGTAAGCAACACCCGAGCGAACCCCCTGGCTAGCAGCGTTAATTCTCTTCTCTCCCCCCGGCTCCCTCGGCGCGTGTTCGAGCCCCCGCTCACGCAGCGCCTGAGGTTGAGCCTTTCTTTTAATTTTCGCCGCTGACATGTGGGCCCCACTGTCGGCCGACCGCTTCTGTAGCGTGTTTTGCTGGCAGCCGGGTCCCACTCGCCAGCGACGGAAGGGGAAGAGCGGAGCCGCTGCCAGCGGGAACCGCATGTCGGCGCCCGCGTGAGCGTGAGCCGCTGCTGCCGGGCCCCATGTGTCAGCGCCCGCACGAGCGTGGTCACTGACAGTGGGCCCCACTTGTCAGTTTTATTATTTTCGGGATTTAGCCAAACCGAAAGATTTCAAATGGGCATAACTTATTCATTTTAACTCCAAATTGAATGAAACAAATTTCTAAATACTTCTAAATTCAAGATCTGTCCAATGGAACCAAAATTATAATTTTTGAAGCTCATTTTAATTTAGCAAATAATTTAGAAAAGCTAATAAATCTCGGTAGCGGATTTACCTAAAATAGCAATACTAAAATATGACCTTGTATGATAAACCTTGCCTAGGTAAACGAACTTAAAAGCTAAAAATAATGCTAAGCTTAATAATTACTAAGTGTACATAAAACATCATACCACAAAATGTTATAAACCCAAACTATAATGTTAATTCGGTAAACTAAAAGTTGTATACATTGCGTGACATATGTCCTGAATATAACGCTCAACAAAATAAATAAAAAATTAATAAAAAGATGTTATTAATAAAAAGATCAAATCATCATATACTACCACCGGCTTTGCCTCAAATTACCCAAATCACCTGTTAAATCGCAACAAGGCTAAAAATGAGTTTATTTGGATTTATGTGGGTATTTTGAGTTATTTGCTTTTATTCTTGTTCAGTTATTTGGCACGTAATTAGAAACTGGAGTCCTGAAGAATCGAGGGATCAAGCGTGAACCGGAGCAAAGTGAAGAAAAAGACCAGAAGCTCCCGAAGAAACATTGTGTGAGCTCAATACCGCGGTGAACCGCGCCAGGCGAGTCAATACTTTGATCATGTTGCACCTACATTTTCTGTAAATTACTTTGGTTTAAATTATCAAATTGCATGCTGATATTTTATATATAAATACATGTTTAATTTAAGATCCTAGTTATATGCCCATGTTTACCTTGATTAATACTACATCCCTTTTTGAATACTTGATTATGTGAACCTTGTCACCCTAGCAAAATTATGATAGTAACCTTTCGAAAATAAGTTCGTAATTATATAACATGCTTAGTATTGCTTAGATATTCATGGGTGTGAGAATGCCCAAGCATCACTTTCAAACATGAGAAAATTTGGTTAGGCAGTCATGGTGTAATGACTGATATGTGTTGGATATGAGTATTTTATGCTCCCAAAAACCTCAACTTGCTATAGTATCTGGGCGGATGGTTTGGAGGGTGGTATGTGGTGCAGTGGAAGCACAAAATGGTTAGTGGTAGAACCGCCCAGATACCCCTAAGAACCGAATCTTGTCATGACCCCCCACGTAAAACAGTGCAACCACAAGTCTGTAAAGTACAACTTGGCTAAGTAAAATTATCAAAACTCCCGACTCATCTCACTGGTAGTGGATAGAAGTGGATAAGCTATGGCAAGGGGCCCTGAAGGGACACTAGTGGAGGGTGAAGTTCCCCAGTTGTTCTAATCGTTGCGAGAAGTGGAGCCCGACTGTGTTAGTAACTGTGGGGAACATCCCGCACATAGATGGGACCCACCGTAAGTGGGCAGTTTCCCATAAGGTGAGATGACAAAAGGTGCTAGATATTTCGAAAAGTCACTGTGATGGTCTGCTCAACCACATGACTAAGGAATCGTGTGGGGCAACGAGTGGATTTTCTCTTGTGGTGAAAGTGTACAAACTCTACAGAGTCAAAACTATTCAAAAAGCCGTGCCCACGGTCATGGGCGGACATGGGAACTTAACTATATATAGTTCTATTTCAAAATGATTTGTGGGTGGGAATGGAAAAGTGGAGGGCAGTGCAAGGCCCTGATTTGTGTTGTCCTGGGTGTCGCCCCAGTGATAAGTTAAGCGGCTATAATGCTGAAGGATTAAGCATATGGTGCAGATGCCATGTAACGGTGGATGGAATCTGAATCGCTACTGTTATTGCATTCTCATACACATTATGTTTTTGTTTAAAATGCTAAGTCTCAGGAGGTCTCTATGTATTATATTTGAAAAGCAAAATAATGATAAAGTTTCTTCTTTTACAAAGTAAAATGACAGGTAGAATAAATAGAGTCGTAGGAAAAGAGAATGATTGTTGTGGTAAATACCTAACGATGATTGGGTGGATTCTAGGAGAAATAAATTGGTGAGGTCTAAATGAATTGATAGGCTAGATAAATGATTTAAATGGTTTTGGAAAAATTAGAAGAGTGTAAAGGTAATTGCTGGATTTAAGGGGATTAATAGAATTTGATCTAGAAGGATAAATTGAATTTGTGGAAATTTGGAGATATAGCAATTGGGGTATAAACTTGATCAATGATATTCTTGGTGGAGAAATACTGATGAAATAGTTAAAGGTAGATAATGAAAAATAAGATTGATTATGGGAAGAGCAAATTATGGTTTGAATCATTAGCAGAAATGATTGATTTGTTAGAGAGTTCTGATACGAATGATTTCGGTGGATAAATAAATAATCTTGTTGGAGAATCATTAGAAATCAGAAGTGAGGAGTTGGTGAGTGGTGATGATAAGATTGGATTATTAGGAATACGGAATACAAAAGATATTGGTGGTTTCGAAATGAATATATAGAGAGTATATGATCAGTGGATTAGTTAAATGATGTCACTCGCTGTTGGGAGTCTTAAAACATCAATTAGTAAAGTAATTGTGTGTGTGGCGCGTTAAGTCAATTAAGGCCATCGCCGTGTGGAGTCCTAGGTAGCAACTATAACACTATGATTCAATAACGAGTATGCTACCAAAAATCCATTTTCGGCAAATAAAACATCCCGAGCCTTTCCTTTGATAAGCCATGCATACTATTTATCGGTATTCTGTGTATTGGCTCGCGGAGCATGGTGGTTAGTGTGCTCACACTCGCTCTCACAACAAATCCAAAATCAAGAATCAGGTCACTGCACCTCAGCAACATCATTGGTCATGATGACAAAGAGAATGAAGATGGCAAGGGCTAGGACGCGAACCTCCAGTTGGCTGCCTGTGGGCAAGTCCTGAAGGTCCCACTGTGTGCTTCGTTCTTCCGCTGCTACAATTTACTGATTTCGGCCTAATCGGCCCATGTGTAAGTTTACTATTTTATTTATGCTTCCGCATGATATCAATTTGATATTCATTTCTGTATCTGTGAGCACTATCTACTGATCCAGGGAATAGTGCAATAAATCACAGAGGATTCCGGATGTAAAATCTGGGGTCTGACAATGTATCTTCATCTTGGACAAGGGCAAGGTCACATTGAGATTTTACCTTGCTCATGATGAGTCGTCGTACGTCCTTCTTATCATCATCCATCTGTTCTCCAAGACTTTCTCGATCCTAACACTTGAGCAACCAATCGGGACAGAATGTACCATAAAGCTCACACTTGTGGTTTTTGCAAATGAAATCATCCTCTAGTCAGATTCAAGCCTCTTATCACAAAGGATATCATTGGCAAAAACACCCCCAACAAGATGCAAAGAAAAAGCTCACAAGATTCCCTACTAGTTGCCATGCTCAAGATCGGTTAAGATCAAATACAGAGCCAACCTTGGCTCTGATACCAATTGTAGGATCGGAAATGGCAACAGAGGGAGGTGAATGGTGCCTTTAAAAATAATTTGCCCCCAAAGTATTCTCACAAATCTCTTGATAGCTATAGTAGTTGTGAGACTAGAAGACAGATGCCTACTGCAGAAACAAAATCATACCGACAAAAGAAATTGACTGTAACTCTAAAGATTTCAAACATTGCCGAGACATTAGAAAATAACCTGACCAAAAAGGGTGAACCGAAGATACTGCCGACAATAGAAAAGAGGCAGCATTTGGCTTGCAAAAATGAGCTGCCGAAAGACTAACACCCGAAACTAGGAGGCAGATTTTGCCCGAGACCAACCTGACAAAACGTAGAGACAAAATTGAGCCAAAAACCAGAAATGAGATGACTGAACCTAAATGGAAGACATCAGTCGAGTCATAGAGATGAAATCAGAATGAAACAAGGAAATCAAGTGATTGTAAGAAGTATGCAAAGTAAGTACTGCGATTGATCAAAAGACTTAAGTTTTAGAGCAGCCGTGAGCAACTGACTGACAAAGCAGTTTTGGCTGCAAGCAAACGCAGCAAGAAAGAAAGGATCACAAGACTGCTGCAGAGTTGCCAGTCTACAAAACCAAAACAAAAGGAGCAGCAGGGAACAGCCGGCTGCAAGGCTTGATCACATTCAGACCCCCGGCCAGCTCACGGTCTGACCGGAGATGAGCTTGCGGTTTGGCCGGTGTTGCAGCTCCGGACTGTGTGCGGGACTTTGATCGGTCTGCAAGAGATAACACAGCCAAGAGCGGCTCCAGCCGAAAACTGCAGATAGTAAACAGCAAGGAGCTGTTCGGCCAAGAAAAATACTGAGCAGGAAGAATGCAGTTTGCTGCAACCGAAATCAGACTGACGGAACACTGAAAACCGAAGCTGCAGATTGCAAATACTGACTGCACAACAAATACCGAGTTTGCTGCAGAAAACAGAGACTGCAAATGAAATTCAGACCTGCTGCCGAAAACTGAACTGAGGCTGCAGATTTTCGATGACTGAAAACAGAAAACAAAGCTGGGCAGAATGCTGTTCTGTAGACCAAAACTGCAAACTGAAAATGAAACTGCAGTCTGAAATACAAAATGCAGAAAACAGCCTACTGCTGAAAACTAGAAATTTGAAGCTGAAATGCTGAACAAAACTTGCAGTAGATTCAAGACCAAAACTGCAGAAAATTTCATACTGCAGCCAAGAACTTCTGGCCGAAAACACAAAAACCGAAATCATCAGCTATGCACAGTACTTACTGCAGCCACCCGAAAACAAAAGAAATAGATGAGTTCTTGCCAAATTTTAAGAGCTAACAAGTGGGCAGAGAACTAAATAGCAGGAAGGACTTTAGGAATCAAAGGTTATGACCAAAGGAGCAAGTAATCAATTTTTGAGCACAAAACTGAAAATTTGACAGAAGATAGCTGATTTCCAAATTTTCTGAGATTCATCCATCTCCTGCTCATGACACTTTGAAAACAACAGGGATGTGATCTTAGAGGGGAGATCCTCACCTCAATCTCAGCTTTGCATCTAGAAAAGCAAATGGACAAGAGTCCCCTGACATCAAACCCTAGAAACTAAAGAATAGGGGAAAAGAGGCGAAGAACTCAGAGATGAACAAGCCCATTGAACCTGCCTCGTTCTTTTGAAAATGGATTGGTCAAGAAACCTTGAGAATATTCCCTGATCAAAGCAAAAACAATTTGCTAGTTCTTGACAAAAGATTCAATGAATCAACTCAGAGAGGCAAAAACAGAAAAGAGCACAAAAAGGGAAACTCAAACCCATCAATCAACACACCACAAGACAGCAGAACTTGAAATATATATACAAAGTGATGGATGATTGCATTCACTAAGTTTTCAGCCATCACTACTTGTTTTTCCTTCTAAGCCATTTTCACACCCTCACGTATCCTGAGAGAACTCCCCCAGGAGAAACACACGAACACCTTCAGACAGGGAGACAGAAAGCACACAGACTCTACTCAGCCCCCAACTGCCTCTCACCAACTCTCCAACAATACAAAGGAAAAGCTCAAAAGTAAAAGCAAAGCCCTAGAATCCTCTTTACATCAAAAGAGGAGGGAACCAGGATTCCACTCCAAACCCTAACCCTCATCTCTTTTAAAGCCTCCACAACCGGGTCTCGTTTGCTTCACCCGTTAGCACTTTACCCATCAGCCTCAACTGAATCCGCTTCCATTTTGCAGACTTTCGCATTTTACCGAAATGTCCCTACTGCACCTTCCTGGAAGTTTTCTCTTTTCTTGTCGATCATGCATGACCGCAACTGACTCCCACTGACTGGACCTCCGACCCCTCCTGAGTCTAGTCCCGGTCTGTTCCGTCGCACACGACCGCAACCGGTATCCGACCATCTGAACCTCGACTCCTCCCTGAGTCTAGTCCCGATCTTTTTCGCCGTTTCCTGTCGTGTCCACCTCCGGTAGCTCCAGCTCCGGTTCCTCATCTCCCAGCTCGCAACCACCTCAGCAGCCTCGATCATCCTCGACGTCTCCGACCGTCTGGACCTCAACACCTCTTGTGCCTAGTCCCGGTCCTCCCACCGACCGGCTCTGATACCAATTGTGGGACCGAAATGGCAACAGAGGGGGCTGAATGGTGCCTTTAAAAAATTAAAATCCTCCCCTCTAGTACTCACACAGCAGAAAAGAACTCACTGGAAATCACAGATCAAGAAATTAAATCAAATCCAGAGAGAAAAATAAATTCGGGTCGTTACGCCAAGCGCGGTAGTCTGCAGAATCTGACAGTAGTACTGGTTGAGCGGTAGTACCGCTGTGTAAACTGCGGTAGTACCTTTGAGCGGTAGTACCGCTGTGTAAGTTGCGGTAGTACCTTTGTGCGGTAGTACCTTTCGAGGAGAGGTAATACCGCATCGAGAACAAAGAAAGCAGAACTCGAAAACCCGAAATTCGGGAGATTCTTGGGTTCCTGGCTTGAGAAACTTTGAGGATAACTAGGAAACATTTCTAGAAGACTTAGCCAAGAACTAATTTCAAGATTCATCTAGGGAATCAAAAGAGGAGATAAAACTTGCAAAGTACAGAGGGTTCTCCAAAAATTCCAAAATTCCATTCCAACTCTGATCCTTTAGCCAAGAGGCTTTGCAGATATCTTAGCAATAGTCACTGAACTCTACAAGCCAAGATTCAAGCCATCACAGAGAAGGAAACGCGATTCTTACAACAACCCTAGAAATATACAGAGAGAGCCCAAAACACTAAATATGAGATTAAACTTGATTTGCTCTTGGGAAAACTCGATCAAATGACCTTGAGGCACTATCCCATCATAGAGCAACCCATTTTACACTTCATGGGCAAGTAACAACAAGAAATCGAAAATCTCGGAAATCAAGAACAGAAGGTATCGAAGGAAAAAGAGTGCACGGGAGAAAAACTTCAGATTTTCATTCCTAATAAAGAGAAGATTACAGAGGAGTCCCGATACGTACGTACATTCCTAATCAAACAGTGATGATTACATAACCAACAACGCTTTATTACAATAAAAGAGAGTACAGGCCGGTAGGCCTTTTTATTACAAATGAGGTTTCGAGACCTCGTACTCACACAAAAGATAAAGCACAGCGGAAGCAAAAGTAAAGCCAGCGGAGACCTATCAATTCGCCACAGGAAATTGACTGGGGAAGCGCAACCTAGTACTCCGGAAAGCCTTCGTCGAATCCATACGCTCCGTAGTCGAAGGTTCCATCTTGAGCTTCATACTCTTCTGGGTATTATTTTAAGTGTAGCATGTGAGTACATAAAGTACTCCGTAAGTCTTGGGAAAATGCAATAGATACAAGGCTTTAACAAAGGAGGGTTATATGGTTCTTTTGCACCAAGCAATATTTTATTTCAAATACCATTACGTATTTTTGAAGGCATCATTTAAATAAGATAATGGTGTTAATTGAAACTGTCAATTTAAATAGCGAAGGTTACAGCCACCAACACTAGATCACTGGCTCTAACTGCCAAGGGTCAAGAAAAAGGGTTACATCCACCCACACTGGCTACATCCGCCAGGACCACTCCGGGAGTTCCAACCACTCCTGGTTCCCAAGTCTTTTATTTTAAAACAAAAAACAATGATCTACCATGTGAATGCATTCCTTGCCCGCCCTTGACCGTGGACACGGCTATTCGAATAGTTTTAACACTCTGCAGAGGTTGTACAACTTTACCCACAAGAGATAAATCATCTTAATAGCCAACATGCTTCCTTAGTCATGAGACCCAGATAAAATATCACAAAGCCTTTACCTTACTCTAGTCTAGCTAGCTACCACCCGCTGAGGTTGCACCGCTGAAGGGTTAAACCACCCAGTCAGAAGCCCCCTCTTGCACCGTATGAGTACAGTAAACCCTGTCCCTCACTGTGAATAACCAGTACACCCTGTCACCCACTTTCCACTGGTGGTACCTAAACTAGTCTATCATAAGTTAATCAGCTAGGTCGTACACATATAGACTTGTGGTTGTACGGTAGTGCTCAGTTTGGACAATCACAAGAGTCGGTCCTTAATTGACTAAGGCGGAACATACACATTACAAGTTCTCGTGCTAACCGCACCAAACCAATCTTACCATCCGCCCCAGTCTAAACCAACTCTCACATTTTATTTTATTTTAAAGAACAGTGGCAACACCAATCACCACTAATTTCCGGACAAAAGTTTAGATCAATAAAATATAATTTCCCATTTCAAAAGGGTACCAAAGGTTATATAGCATGACTAAGCATTTTACTACCGATACAACATTTACCAAAGTTTTATAATAATCTCATTATTCAGACAAAGGAAAATCCTAGGGTGCCAAAGGTACATGGTTGTCAAGATCAAATGAGGGCATAATAATTATTGGTTTAACTATTATGGGCCTGTTTGGCAAGTCACAAGCCGGCCGGCTTTTGGCTTTTGCTACAGTACCTAACTTTCAAACGGAGTATTTTCTCAAGACGGTGTCTACAAGTTAAACGTAGTGCATGTTAAAAGCCCAATATCTGTACCAGCCAAAATCGTAAGTGAGTATCGGTCTCTCCGTAATCTGTATCGTAAATAGCTAAAATTCAAAAATTTCAGCCAAAAGCCATAAGCCGCAGCCAAAAAGAACATGCCCTATTTCTAAAACATGAACTATCATTTTATGTAACATAGCAATGCATTAATTTAAAATAATTAAAACATTTCACAAACATAGGTTCAAGATGTTCAAAGGAGACTTGCCTTTGTGTGCGATGTGTTGATTCTCTTGCTGCGGGTCGACAAAGTCTTCGGCGACGTCGGATTCTACGCGCGAAAAGACAAAGCAACAAAGCAAATACATACACATAAATTCAAATAAAATTCAAAAATTCAAAAAGAGTATATATTTAAATAGTTCATGATTTTAGAAAAATTTAAAAATTTGAACTGGTCAAATCGGAGTTAACATGAGAAAGTTATGGCCTCGGGAAGTTTTAATTGAAAGAAAAAGAAAAGAAAGATTTATTTTTGTATTGAAAATTCCTAATTATGACGTCAGCAAAATTTGAAATTCAAAAATTTCCGACATGTGGGCCCGGTCCACCGTGGACCAAGTCCACGGACCGGCGACCGTGGCCGACGTGGCACACCCAGCCGATGTGGCGTCACGCGTGCGCCACGCGGTGGCCACATGGGCTCGGGCCACCAGCGAGGCGACCACGCAGGCGTCTTGGCGGCGGCTACGTCGCGCGGCGGCAGCGGCGGACGCCGGCCGGCGGCGGTCGGCGGCGGCGGAATAGGGAGGAGGTGGCGGCAAGGCGCCTGGCGGCGGCGGCGGCGGGAGCTTCACGAGATGAGGAAAAAGGTGGAGAGGAGTGAGGGATGCCAAGATGGTCTCGGGGGCTTTATAGAGGAGAAAGGAGAGGGAAGGCCGGCGGCATGGAGGAGAGAGGTGGCGCAAATTTCGGCCATGAACGGGGAATTAAAATGGGAAAACGGCCGGCATTAGAGGAGGAGTGATTAGGGGTCTTCATTGCGCAATCAAACAGGAGATTAAGCGGAGAAAAATGGCCGGATTTGAAGCTCCCATTCGGCATTAATGGGGGAGGAGAGAGGGAGTGAGAAGAGGAAGAAGGAGAGGTAGAAGAAAGGAATGACATGTGGGGCCCACTTGTCGGTGAGAGAAAGAGAGAGAAGGAGTGTGAAGGGGTACGGGCCGTCGGATTTGTGAAACGTGGCAAGTGGATGATTCATGGTCTTTGGATTGAGATGAAGGGGTAAGTGACTTCGGGTGGCTAGGATTAGATCAAGAAATGGATGGATTGAATATGGACGCGACACGTGGCGGCCTGAGATTAATTCGGATTTTATTTTCGGATTAAATTTCAGAAAATACTAGAAACAATATATTTTCTTGTAAAAATAATAAATAATATCTAAAAATTCCAGAAAATTCATAGAATATTCCTGGGAATAATTCAGATTTAATAAAAATATTTTTAATTTCGGATTTGCCTTTAATAATTTTATAAAATTCCTTTTATCTTTTAAAATTGATTTTTAATTCCAGAAAATTCTCAAAAATAATTTAAAAATTCTGGGAAGGTTGGGAAAAATAAAATAAACTCTTTTTGGCTTTATTAAATTTTTTAAAATACATTTTTCTTGCTTTAAATTTTGAAATAAACTCCAGAAAAATCCAAGTAAAAGCCAATTGCTTAAAAATAATTAATTTGAATTTAAAATTTTCAAAACTCGAAATTTTGGGATGTTACAAACCTACCCCCCTTAGAATGAATCTCGACCCCGAGATTCGGACGGACTAGGAAAAAGATTAGGGAACTCTGGTCTTAGGTCTTCTTCTCGCTCCCAAGTTGCTTCAGATTCTGAATGATTACTCCACTGTACTTTACAGAACTTGATGCTCTTGCTTCTTGTACGATGCTTTGCTTCATCCAAAATTTTGACTGGATATTCTGGATATGATAAGTCCTCCTTCAAAGTCACTACTTCTAAAGGCATTTGCTCTTCTGGCACTCTGAGACACTTTCTTAACTGAGACACATGGAAGACGTTGTGCACATTTGACAACTGAGGTGGAAGCTCCAACTGGTAAGCAACTTCTCCCCTTTTGGCTAGATCAGGAAATGGTCCAATGAACCTCGGAGCAAGTTTCCCAGTGACACTGAAACGATGCATCCCTTTGAGCGGTGAAACTTTTAGATACACGTGATCTCCAGGCACAAATTCTAACGCCCTTCGGCGATTGTTCGCATAACTTTTCTGTCTTGTTTGTGCTGTTTTTAATCTGTCCTGAATCAGACGGACTTGCTCTTCTGCTTGTCTTAACACATCCGGACCAAACACTTGTCCTTCTCCAGTTTCTTTCCAATATAACGGTGTCCTACATTTTCTGCCATACAAAGCTTCAAACGTAGACATCTGCAGGCTGGATTGATAACTATTATTATAAGAAAATTCTGCATAGGGTAAACTTTGATCCCAACTTGCTTTATTTGCCAAAGCACAGGCTCTCAACATGTCTTCCAATATTTGATTTACTCTTTTGGTTGACCATCATGCGAGGATGGTATCTTTGTCTTGAAATTTAAATTTGTGCCCAAAATTTCATGCGACACGCCAAAACCTTGAAGTGAATTGAGATCCTCGATCTGACACAATCTTCTTTGGAACTCCATGCAAACACACGATTCTTGCCATATATAACTCTGCGAGTCTATCCCCAGAATAGGTGGTCTTTACTGGAATGAAATGTGCGGCCTTTGTCAGTCGGTCCACAATAACCCAGATTGAATCATACCCTAACTTTGTTCTTGGCAATCCAGTTATAAAATCCATACCAATTTCTTCCCATTTCCACTCGGGTATCTGCAAAGGTTGCAAAAGTCCAGCAGGTCTCTGATGTTCAGCTTTAACTCGCTGGCACACATCACACAAGGCTACGTATTCAGCAATTTCTCTCTTCATACTTGACCACCATTATCTTTCCTTGAGATCTTGATACATCTTTGTACTTCCAGGGTGAATTGAATATCCGGATTCATGAGCTTCCTTCAGGATTAACTCTTTTATTTCCTTCTTCTCGGGCACAAGAATTCTTTTCCCAAACCAAAGGATACCTTCTTCATCTTCTGAAAATCCTGGTGCTTTACCTTTCTTTATATTCTCTTTAATATCTTTAACATAATTATCCTCTTTTTGGGCTGCCTTGATTTGATCCTGTAAGGTTGGTTGAATCTCCAAAGTAGCTAGGTATCCTTCCTCTACTACTTCTAAATTGAGCCGCTGAAACTCTTCATGAAGTGCAGGCTGTCTATCTTGGATCATCAAGTTGTTGCAGTAACTTTTTCTGCTCAAGGCATCAGCTACAACATTAGCCTTTCCTGGATGATAGTGGATTCCAATATCATAATCCTTTATCAACTCAAGCCACCTTCGCTGTCTCAGATTGAGGTCAGGTTGGGTAAATATGTACTTCAAACTCTTGTGATCCGTATAAATCTCACAACGATTACTGATCAAATAATGCCTCCATAATTTTAGAGCATGCACAACGGCAGCTAGCTCTAAATCATGGGTTGGATAGTTCTGCTCATGCGGGCGCAATTGCCTTGAAGCATAGGCTACTACCCTTCCTTCTTGCATCAAAACATAGCCCAATCCTTGTCTAGATGCATCACAGAATACCTCAAAATCCTTTCTAATATATGGAAGTGTTAACACTGGTGCAGAAGTTAATCTCTTTTTTAGTTCTTGAAAACTGTCCTCACAAGATTTACTCCATTCAAATTTCTTTTCCTTCTTTAGCAACTGAGTGAGAGGTCTTGCAAGCTTGGAAAATCCTTCTATGAAACAGCGATAATATCCTGCCAAACCCAGAAAACTTCTGATCTCTGTTACTGACTTGGGTTGCATCCAATTGAGTACATCTGTTACCTTTTCAGGATCTACAGATACTCCTCCTACAGAAATCACATGACCTAGGAAAGCTACTTTCTTCAACCAAAACTCACACTTGCTAAACTTGGCATACAGCTGATGTTCTCTGAGCTTTTCCAAAACTATCCGCAGATGTTCTGCGTGTTCTTCCTCATTCTGGGAGTAAATCAGAATGTCATCAATGAACACGACAACAAACTTATCCAAATACTCTATGAACACTTTATTCATCAGATTCATAAAGTAGGCGGGAGCATTGGTCAAACCAAAAGACATTACTGTAAACTCATACAGTCCATAACGAGTGAAAAATGATGTCTTTGGTATATCTTCTGGTCTAATCTTCACTTGATGATAACCTGACCGGAGTTCAATCTTAGAGAAGATAGATGATCCTTTTAACTGGTCAAACAAATCATCAATCCTGGGCAACGGGTACTTATTTTTAACTATCGCATCATTTAGGGACCTGTAGTCCACACACATACGAATACTGCCATCCTTCTTCTTCACTAGAAGTACTGGTGCTCCTAGGGCGAGGAACTTGGTCTCACAAAAACTTTCTCTTGCAGCTCCTGAATCTGCTTCTTAATTTCTGCCAAGTTATTTGCGAACATACGGTAGGGTCTCTTGGAAATCGGAGTCGTTCCAGGTACTAAGTTAATGACAAATTCAATTTCTCTATCCGGTGGCATTCCTGGCAAATCCTCAGGAAACACATCTGGATATTCCCTTACTATGGGCACTTTTTCCAAAGTTATTCCCTTCAAGCTGTTCAACCCACAACTATTCTGAGAAGATGGATTTCACTTGTACTTCACTTGAAGTCCTTCAGAGTTGGTAAGAGTAATGGCACGATTGGCACAATCTATCTGCCCTTTATACTTGGTTAACCAGTCCATACCAAGTATTACATCTAGGCTCTTGGAGTCTATTATAATTAAATTCGCTAGGAATTTTACTCCATTTATATCTATGGTTGCTCTAGGGCAAACCGTATTAGTCCTCATTTCATTTCCAAGTGATTGGACTAGCATAGGGTTCTTTAGTAAACGCACATCCCAATTATATCTTTCAACAAAATCTTTTGACACAAAAGAATGCGAAGCTCCAGAATCAAATAATCTTGATCACGAGGCGAGTTGACAAGAAACTTACCGAGCGACGTCGGTGCATCTGAGCTATACTGCGGTGACATGATTAACATGCCCTCTGTTCATTGCTTGCGGAGTCCTTGGAGTCTGAGGTGCTCCACGGCCTTGTCCTGTAGGTGGAACTCTGGCTGCTGTAGTCCCCAGATTGAAACGTATAGGAGTCACAGCTGGGCGCTTCTGTGGACAATTATTGGCATAATGTCCCATGTTCTTGTAGTTGTAACACTGCACTCCAGCCGCTGAAGTCTTGTTCTGCTGAGGCTGAACTGCATTGCTTGGTCGAGGAGCTTGAGGAATCGGGCGAGGTCCACTGAATGGTGTCCTTGGCACACTTGGCACTGAGGGCCTGTTGAACTGGGGTGGATTAGGGCGATGCCGGGAACTGCTTGCACCCTGTTGAGCTTGAAACTTCCTCTTCCGAACTTCGTACAACTAACGTTGAGCATCTTCTTGAATAATGGCCTTATTCACCATATGCTGGAAGGTTGGGTAATCATTTGACACCAACTGCACCTTGAGGTTGGGATCAAGTCCTTGCATGAATCGCCAAATCTTTGTTGTATCTGTTGCAACATCTTCAGGAGCATACCTGGATAGTTGGGTGAACTTATTCAGGTACTCAGTGACACTGAGGTTTCCTTGCTGCAGCTTGTGAAACTCCATCTTCTTCATTTCCATTATTCCGTAGGAATATGCGTAGTGCGGAAGGTTTCCTCAAATTCAGCCCAAGTGATGGTTTGCGCATTCTGATGAGCGACGCAAAAATTCTCCCACCAAGTAGCTGCAATTCCTTTTAGCTGATGGGCAGCATATAACACTTTTTCATTATCGCTGCACTGAGCCAAAATCAGCTTCCTCTCGACATCCTTAATCCAATCATTCGCTTCCATTGGATCTACTGCACCCGAAAAGGTTGGCGGTCTGGTTCTCATAAATTCTCCCAGCTTGGTGGGGTGCACGAATAGCGCTGCGGAGCTTCTTGCGCTTGTTACGGGCAAGGGCACGAAGTAGTTGCGATTGCATGGCCATCATCATTCCATGCTAGGAGCTTGAGCGGGAGGTGGAGGAATGTTGTTCTCGATGAGCATTGGCACCACATTACTTGCGGCATTGTTCCTTGTGTTCACCATCTGAAGCGGTAACCGGGATTAGCAGAAGATAAGAGGGAAGTAGCATAGGTAAGAAGTCAGGGGAACTAAATAACATCCCAAACCAACACACAAGGGAGAACACAACAACAACATGGAAACAAACTTATCTTTGAAATTAAAATACTTTTAAGAATGGTTGTACCACAAGTGCACAAAAGCATTGGTACAGTCCATCTAGCACACCAATATAATATAAAACGTTCTAAGGAAGGTAGACATTTAATTGGATACTACTGACTAAATAAACTACTCGTCTTCCCCGAAGACGCGCTCCTCGGGATCCTCTTCTGGGTCTTCCTCTTGGTCTTCCTCTGGGTTTCCCACATGGAGCTGCCTACAACCACACATGAGGCGGTTGCAATATGCACGAGTACGAGGATGGCTATGACTGGAGGTAGGCGAACGCGAGTAGGAGCGAGAACGGGAGAGACTGCGTCTTCTGTTGGAATATCCAATGCTGATGTCAGGTAGTGGACTAGGGCGCCGCACACTCTTGCGCGCTGTGAGCAAGGTGCGGGGTCCTGTGCGCCAAGTCGGAGCCTGGTTGTTGGGGACGACGGTGATGCAGTGAAGGCAGCGTAGTCCACTGGAGGCTATTTGCTCGGAGTCGCCCCAGCTCAAACTCTGCTGCCTAGCTCTGGATGAGCTGAGCATGGAGAGTGTCGGAGTGCTGGTAGCTGGAAGTGAGGAGCATTCGAAGCTGTCCAATCTCCTCCAAGGCACTGGCATAGGTAGTTGCCATCGCCTAAGTAAGCTGCACCTGGTGCGTCAGTCGGGGATCATCCATTGCGATCTCGAAAGGCTCCGGATAACTCTATCCTGCTCGGGTGGTTGGGAAGAAGCAGAAAGGCGTCTGCCGCAGGATATCCTTATGAATCCGGCACAAGTCAGCTAATGCCAGACGAGCTGCATCCTGCATAGCGTCTGAGCGGTCAGTCTGAGTATGATCGATAGGGTATGTGGGGGAGTTGAATTCCCCTTCCCGTGCATACAGGAATACCTCCATCGTCCAAGAATCTCAGTCCATGATACTGACTTTCCGCCCCCTGAAAATGGTCGGTTGGGGATACTTCAGGTACTGCATAAGCTGATGAAGAAGGCCAACAAATGCACCGATATTCTCGCCATGAGAAAAGTAATCCCAAGAGTTAACGGAGGATGAACCGGCCATCTACAAGTTTGAAATAATAGAGAAGATCAGTCAAGCCATTTTAATCAAGTGAATATAAGATCAAGAATGGAGCAGAAGTAAAGAGATATAGGAAATTTTCTTAATTATTTTTAATAAATATAGGTCCTTAAGGTTTTTGCCATTCTAATCTAGGTCACGTCCTACAGTCAAGTTGGCTCTGATACCATCTCTGTCGGGACCCGGATTTCCAAATCCAGACCCTCTGTGTATTACAGCACTAGTCCCAGATCAAAGCTAGTGCACACAGTCAAACAGTGATAATTACATAACCAACAACGCTTTATTACAATAAAAGAGAGTACAGGCCGGTAGGCCTTTTTATTACAAATGAGGTTTCGAGACCTCGCACTCACACAAAAGATAAAGCACAGCGGAAGCAAAAGTAAAGCTAGTGGAGACCCATCAATTCGCCACAGGCAATTGACTGGGGAAGCGCAACCTAGTACTCCGGAAAGCCTTCGTCGAATCCATACGCTCTGTAGTCGAAGGTTCCATCTTGAGCTTCATACTCTTCTGGGTATTATTTTAAGTGTAGCATGTGAGTACATAAAGTACTCCGCAAGTCTTAGGAAAATGCAATAGATGCAAGGCTTTAACAAAGGAGGGTTATATGGTTCTTTTGCACCAAGCAATATTTTATTTCAAATACCATTACGTATTTTTGAAGGCATCATTTAAATAAGATAATGGTGTTAATTGAAACTGTCAATTTAAATAGCGAAGGTTACAACCACCAACACTAGATCACTGGCTCTAACTACCAAGGGTCAAGAAAAATGGTTACATCCACCCACACTGGCTACATCTGCCAGAACCACTCCGGGAGTTCCAACCACTCCTGGTTCCCAAGTCTTTTATTTTAAAACAAAAAACAATGATCTACCATGTGAATGCATTCCTTGCCCGCCCTTGACCGTGGACACGGCTATTCGAATAGTTTTAACACTCTGCAGAGGTTGTACAACTCTACCCATAAGAGATAAATCATCTTAATAGCCAACATGCTTTCTTAGGCATGAGACCTAGATAAAATATCACAAAGCCTTTACCTTACTCTAGTCTAGCTAGCTACCACCCGCTGAGGTTGCACCGCTGAAGGGTTAAACCACCTAGTCAGAAGCCCCCTCTTGCGCCGTATGAATACAGTAAACCCTGTCCCTCACTGTGAATAACCAGTACACCCTGGCACCCACTTTCCACTGGTGGTACATAAACTAGTCTATCATAAGTTAATCAGCTAGGTCGTACCCATATAGACTTGTGGTTGTACGGTAGTACTCAGTTTGAACAATCATAAGAGTTGGTCCTTAATTGACTAAGGTGGAACATACACATTACAAGTTCTCGTGCTAACCGCACCAAACCAATCTTACCATCTGCCGCAGTCTAAACCAACTCTCACATTTTATTTTATTTTAAAGAACAGTGGCAACACCAATCACCACTAATTTCCGGACAAAAGTCTAGATCAATAAAATATAATTTCCCATTTCAAAAGGGTATCAAAGGTTATATAGCATGACTAAGCATTTTATTACCGATACAACATTTACCAAAGTTTTATAATAATCTCATTATTGAGACAAAGGAAAATCCTAGGGTGTCAAAGGTACATGGTTGTCAAGATCAAAAGCCATAAGCTGCAGCCAAAAAGAACAGGCCCTATTTCTAAAACATGAATTATCATTTTACGTAACATAGCAAAGCATTAATTTAAAATAATTAAAACATTTCACAAACATAGATTCAAGATGTTCAAAGGAGACTTGCCTTTGTGTGCGATGTGTTGATTCTCTTCTTTGGTCGACAAAGTCTTCGGCGACGTCGGATTCTACGCGCGAAAAGACAAAGCAACAAAGCAAATAAATACACATAAATTCAAATAAAATTCCAAAATTCAAAAAGAGTGTATATTTAAATAGCTCATGATTTTAGAAAAATTTAGAAATTTGAACTGGTCAAATAGGAGTTAACATGAGAAAGTTATGGCCTCGGGAAGTTTTAATTGAAAGAAAAAGAAAAGAAAGATTTTCCAATTTATTTTTGTATTGAAAATTCCTAATTATGATGTCAGCAAAATTTGAAATTCAAAAATTTCGGACATGTGGGCCCGGTCCACCGTGGACCGAGTCCACGGACCGGCGACCGTGGCCGACGTGGCACCCAGTGGCGTGGCGCCACGCGTGCGCCACGCGGCGGCCACATGGGCTCGGCCCGGCCAACGAGGCGACCATGCGGCGGCGCGGCGGCGGCTCAAGGCGCCGAGGCGGCAGCGGCGCACCGGCGGCCGTGCGGCGGTCGGCGGCGGGGAATAGGGAGGAGGTGGCGGCGAACTCGGGAGGCCCGGCCTTCCGGCGGCAGTGGAGGCGGCCGGCGGCGTCAAGGCGGCGGCAAGGCGCCTGGCGGCGGAGGCGGGCGGGAGCTTGGTAGAGATGAGGAAAAAGGTGGAGAGGAGTGAGGGGATGCCGAAGATGGTCTCGGGGGGGCTTTTATAGAGGAGAAAGGAGAGGGGAAGGCCGGCGGCATGGAGGAGAGAGGTGGCGCAAATTTCGGCCATGAACGGGGAATTAATATGGGAAAAACGGCCGGCATTAGAGAAGGAGTGATTAGGGGTCTTCATTGCGCAATCAAACGGGAGATTAAGCGGAGAAAAACAGCCGGATTTGAAGCTCCCATTCGGCATTAATGGAGGAGGAGAGAGGGAGTGAGAGGTGGAAGAAGGAGAGGTAGAAGAAAGGAATGATATGTAGGGCCCACTTGTCGGTGAGAGAAAGAGAGAGGAGTGTGAAGGGGTACGGGCCGTCAGATTTGTGACACATGGCAGGTGGACGATTCATGGTCTTTGGATTGAGATGAAGGGGTAAGTGACTTTGGGTGGCTAGGATTAGATCAAGAAATGGATGGATTGAATATGGACACGACACGTGGCGGCATGAGATTAATTCGGATTTTATTCTCGGATTAAATTTCAGAAAATACTAGAAACAATATATTTGCTTGTAAAAATAATAAATAATATCTAAAAATTCCAGAAAATTCATAGAATATTCCTGGGAATAATTTAGATTTAATAAAAATATTTTTAATTTCGGATTTGCCTTTAATAATTTTATAAAATTCCTTTTATGTTTTCAAATTGATTTTTAATTCCAGAAAATTCTCAAAAATTATTTAAAAATTCTGGGAAGGTTGGGAAAAATAAAATAAACTCTTTTTGGCTTTATTAAATTGTTTAAAATACATTTTTCTTGCTTTAAATTTTGAAATAAACTCCAGAAAAGCCCAGAAAAATCCAAGTAAAAGCCAATTGCTTCAAAATAATTAATTTGATTTTAAATTTTTTTAAAACTCGAAATTCTGGGATGTTACAGGGGGCATGCAGCCACTCCCTCCTATTTATAGCCCTTGGCTAACGGGTCTCCAACCCGTTACGCCGGCTAAACCCGAACGGAGCCCGCTCCCACTTGTGCAGCCTCGCGAAATCACCATTTCGCCCCTCCTGCACCTTCCGGGAAGCTTCCGCGCTCCTTGTCATCCAAGCCTCGCAACCACCTCGAGTCTCCGCCGTCTTCGACACATCTCGACCGTTCTGACCTCAACGCCACCTGCGCCTAGTCCGGTCACCTCGTGTCTCGCCACGACTCCGCCTCGACGTCCTGCAGCCAACACAAACAAGAAACACATCAAATAGCACCGCTCGATAACATGGAGTAATCATATGCCCTAAACACACAACCATCCAAACCCAAACTCAAACTTTATGCCCTCATTTGTCACAAGCACGCAGCGGTAGTACCGCCGTTAACGCGGTAGTACCGCCACCGGTAATCTTGCCGTTGAACTGCGGTGATTACGAGCGATGAATTCGAAACAATGACACACAGCAAGAACACTCTATTTTCCAGATTTTTCAGCCTACGAGTCAATTACTCATCACAAGCATGGGAGCACCTCTCACATGGTCTCTCACAATTAGTCATCACAAACATGGGAGCACCTCTCACATGGTCTCTCACAACTAATCCACCAATTATGGGCACATGACCATGACTCAATCCAACAATCATTCGCCACTAGACTATTTATGCTATATAACTAACCAACATCTAATGAGCCTTCCGATTTATATTGCATACTCAACATCCAATAGTCGATCATGCACATATCCACTCTACCAAATTAGTAGCCAAAATTCTAGTAATATGCGTACCACCATGACCATCTCATAATCGTATATTTACAAATCCAAATTGAGGATAAAAGTTTATCGATTTGGCACACAGGTCTCATCCACTAATTATATGGTACTCTAATTAATTGTTCACAATCGAATAATCCATTGCTAGTTTCTATCAATTCTAGCATCTATAACTCACATAATTATTTCTTAACTCTCCAACCAAACTATGTATGATTAAATATTCCTCTGATTCAACCTTCATATCCCACTAAATATCATCACAGGAGCTATCCATTGGGTATCGATAATAAAATCCAAATGCATCTTAAATCCTAACATTATTAAACCAATTAAAAGAAAATCTCATAATTAATTTAACCTTCATGGTTCTCCTCCAATTTTTGCACGGCTCCAAAATAATACTATTTGATCAAATAATCCAATAAAAGATTTAATTTGACATCCACCGACATTATAGCACTAGATCACACCTACACACAATTAAGATATATTGGAGACTTATACCGGTTCTAGGCTATCAAACACATTTTACGCCAAACATACATGAAAAATGCAACGGTAAATCATGTTAATGAAACATGCATAGCTAAATACTGTAAACATGATAATGTGAAAATAATATTAAGGTTTCATCGAGGGCACTAGGCGTGCCAACTACAACTGGACTTGATCTACTCAGTGAGTCATGCGCAGTTATCAACGTCGCCACCTGATCTGCATCTCTCATGGCTGCTCGTGTAATACCCCAAAAGCGATTCGAGAGTTGAACGATTAATTGTGTAATACCCCGGAAAAGATTTTGCGATTAATCGGTTAATCGGGGAGAAGGACCTTTAAAAGAAAAGAATGAAATAGTATTTTTCGGAGGGTTTTCGAATAAAATAGGACAACTGGGCACGGGCCTTGGCCGGTGGGAAGATTAAGCCCAAGGGGAGGGCGCCTCCTCCTAACCCTAGCCGCCTCCCCTTGGCGCCCACCCTCCCTCTTTTCCTCCATTGCGCCTCCCCATCCTCTCTTGCGCCTCCCCTCCTCTAGCACACCCTCCCCTCCCCTCCCTCCATTGTTGGTGAAGAAGCTCTCTTGTCTGCCAATCAAGCGGAGGAGGAGATCGTCACAAGACATTCGGATCCGGGAGGAGAAGATCAAGAGAAGAAAAGGAGGAGAAGGGGAAAAGGAGGAATTCGGGAGGAGATCTTCGTGTTCTTCATCCATTCGTCAGGGAGTAACCCTCCAGGAGTTAGAATCTTCCTACAGATAATCAGGTTGGAATATGTTTTTACATAGTTGATAATGATTGAGTATGGATGATTGTGAAAGATTCTAGTCACCGAATTCGAGAGTTTTTGTATCAATTACGTCGAAGTACATGAATAGGAACCACGGAGATGGAAGATTTGGTTTGGTGATCAATACTAGGACACGGGTGGCTAATGATGTTGTGTGAGAATAATGGAATGGGTGGATTCTAAATAGTGTGATGAACCATGATAGTATCCTTTGGGTGTAGTAAATGAGTGTGTGGTGAGAATCTCATGATTGTGTATCCTTAAAGAATTGTGGTGAAGAGAATGTGGGTGAAACTAACGATGAGGTGCATTTGATATTATGCATTAAAGTAACATGTGGATAGAGAGGTTGACTAGAGCATGTTATTGTGAGAATAGTAGAGTCCTTTTGCATAGGCGTGGTGGATGCACTCTGTTTGAGCATAGAGTTGATGTTGCCAATTTAAGAGAACTGAGTCAGTGAAGTATGTGATGATTTGGAATCTTGTGGATCAAAAGAAAATTTATTCCTAGGAATGTATATATGTATATATATAAAGGTTGATCTTGACATTTGAATGATTCTCCTTAGACTTAAATGTTGTTTATTTGCAAACTACCTAATTGAAGGTGGAGAGGTTTTTGCATTGAATCCTCATTTTATGTTCGTTAGTTGGTTTACTTTGAGTACTGTTGTGCGTCCGGGGTTAAAGGAGGTGCTCCTTGTTAAGGAAAAAGATCGATTGATAGTTGGAGTAAGAGTTACATGCGTTGTGCTAGTTGTTACCAAAGGGAATAATAATAACCCGAGGTATATTTAATCACTTCTGTTAGTTGCGAGGATTTGGAGGTTGACCAAACGAGTGGCCTTGGTGAGACAGAATCATTGGTGCCGGGCGGGCGAGAACATGTTATCTTGATGCGAGGAGAAGGGATTTAGAACTTGAAGTGGGCTTTAGAGTATCTCCCACCAAGGGAGTGGTGATGTCGATACCAAAGGGAAGTTCAGCCGAGATACGTCAGGCCCCTCACGATCATGGCTTGGATCGGGAAGTGGGCATGCCGCTCGGATCTTCCAGAATCTATGCACGGGATGCAAGCATGGAGGAATAAAACTTTAAAGTATGTCAAGGTATTTGGTGCATAGCAGACGAGAGAAAGGCAACCTAGGAATTGAAGTCTCATAGCGTGAGCAATATCCAAGATAATCACAACTTATGCGTGTTAGTATGGTCAAGTTTTTAGTTGTGATTAATCCTTAGTGTAACACGAAAAGAATTCGGTCGAATTACTGCTTAAGGGGTAGAATGTAATACCCCAAAAGCGATTCGAGAGTTGAGCGATTAATTGTGTAATACCGGAAAGATTTTGCGATTAATCGGTTAATCGGGAGAAGGACCTTTAAAAGAAAAGAATGAAATAGTATTTTCACGAGGGTTTTCGAATAAAATAGAACAACACGGGCACGGGCCTTGGCCGGTGGGAAGATTAAGCCAAGGGGAGGGAGGCGCCTCCTCCTAACCCTAGCCTCCCCTTGGCAGCCACCCTCCCTCTTTTCCTCCATTGCGCCTCCCCATCCTCTCTTGCGCCTCCCCCTCCTCTAGCAGCACCCTTCCCCCTCCCCCTCCCCTCCATTGTTGGTGAAGAAGCTCTCTTGTGCTGCCAATCAAGCGGAGGAGGAGATCGTTCGCGCAAGACATTCGGATCCGGAGGAGGAGAAGATCAAGAGAAGAAAAGGAGGAGAAGGGGAAAAGGAGGAATTCGGGAGGAGATCTTCGTGTTCTTCATCCATTCGTCAAGGGGAGGAGGACGGATTCCCGGGGTTGCACCTTCTACTCATCCTCCGTTTTCTCGCGGTTAAGGCAAGTATAATGATGGTTTATGATTGATGGTGTGGATTATTGATGTTTGCTGAATTATTGATGTTTGATGGATGGATGATATTTGATCTAAATTGTGAGTATATGTGTTCATGATATGATAATGATATGTTGATATCGTTTGTGGTCGATTGCATTTGAAAGTGATTATGAGAATTTATGATGCATGGATATGGTGAATGCAATTTTTATTTTATTGAGATATTCACATATATGCATCATGCCGATATATTGAAGTCTTGGTCACGAGATGACCAAGCGCCGAGGTCCCCGTCATGTTGATGTCATGACGGGCTAAAGGTCCCCATACTTGTGGAGTATGGGCAATTGGTCCCTGCCGGATGGTGCAGCATGGGTGTGCATTGACGAATGCACACCCGCGTACCAATAAAATGCGAAGAGAAGAGATAAAGAGATTTTGATCATATTGCATAGCATGTTTCATTATATGATTGATGGATAAATTTGTGAGATGATGTTCATGATTGTTCTTATTCTTGCTTATTATATTTCTTTGAGTCTTTGTACTCACTCTTCTTTGTCGTTGTTGTTTGTTGATTGTTTTAGGTACTTTCATGAGGACGACATGCATGGGAATAAAGGAGGATTAGCGTTGTTGCACTTGCACGAATTATCCACCATAGAAGAAATAGAGAACTTTCGACATTAATTATTCTTTTGCTAGAGTGGTAATTGTTTTATGACTGCTAGGTCTAAAATGTAATAAAGGTTTAGAACTTTTTATATTGCTTCCGCGCTTTGGTTAAGCTTGATAGTAGTTTTATTTATTACTAATTACAATGCTTATGATTATTTATACCTCTTGATTATAATTGTTAGAACTCAGTTTTAGTCAATAAACAAAGGAGACTCTGCCGAAATTTTGTAGTAAGTAACTAGTTAGATTTGTTTTATGGTTAGTTTAGTAGCATTTCAGGCCAATGTTTGGCTGGGGTGTTTCAGCTCGTGCGTAGACGCTGAAGTCACCACTGAATCCACGCCTTCACCCTTTTCTTTTCTTTTCTTTTCTTCTCTTCTTTTCTTTTCTTTTCTTTTATTTTTTCCTTTCTTTTATTTTTTCCTCCTTTCTTTTCTTCTCCCTTTCTCCTTTCCTCTCTCTTTTTCTTTTCTTCCACAGCTCATGGTGCCGCGCATGTACATTTTCGACCACTTGAGGTTGAGTTACAACCACTCAATAGATGTGACTACAACCACGCAATATGTGGTTAGGACTACACAATGATTAAGACCACTCAATGCTGATGGATACGACCATGTTGTGTTGGTTGCGACCACTTCGTACGTGCTCGTAGACTTTGACTGATTACCCCTCGAACACTTTGACACTCGTACGCTTTCAAGCACTCAAGTATCCTCCGGTACTCGTGTCTCCTCTGCTCTTTGAGTACGCTAAGTACTCATAATGTTTCAACGAAAATCCTCCATACATAACTCTATTGTAGTCTTCCCTTCATTTACAATGGCCGATGCTAACTTTTTAGAATCACATAGATCATTCAGCGCTTACGTTACCCAGGGAGAGAGACACAAGAAATCCAGCGCCACACTACAACACATGATACGATTTTCGGTACATGCTATAACACAACAATCCTACTATATCACACTTTGTAATATTGTCACTAGAGCTGACAATATCTATGTACGTAATTCTTTTTTTGCAGTGCCACCAGCAGCTATAGGGCAACATATGTGGATTCTACGTTTGCCACAATATGCAGGAAATCATGTACGCTAAGATGAATGATCCAGAGGTTTGTCAACCAACCAAAAAATATTCTGTGATTATCAACGTATATATATATATATACTAATGACTTTAGCACTACTAGCGACAGTGCGTGGAATTCGATGAAAATACATTCGATCTTAACAAACTCGCCAAAGTTTGAGGACAGCTTTCTAAATTCTTGATAGGGAGGTCATATACAAGAATGGAGAGTTCCACGCCAGTGATGATGATTAGATGTTCAAACATTTGGTACAACAGTAATAACTCAATTGTGCTTAATCAAGCAATTCATTTAGTTGTACTTCCTTCAATTGTTTAATTCATTTGTGAGATCTGTGTAATGATTATTGTGTGCTATATATGTGATCTGTTTGCTTGTTTTAGAGGGCATGGCTAGCATTTCCTGAGGCTAGCCAAAAAGTAGGAAATAATTTAGCTGTTAAAATAGCTATTACAGACAGTTTGTAACAACAAACCGTCTATGATATATGATATATCATAGACAGTTTTTTGTATTAGCCGTTTGTGATATGTCAGATATCACAGATGGCTATGTTGAAGAATAGTCTGTGATATTTATTATATCACAGACGGTTTTTAGTATTAGCCATCTGTGATATGTGAGATATCACATATGGCTATGTTTAAGAACCGTCTGTGATAAGTGTTGTAGCACAGAGAGTTTTAGTATTAGCCATATGTGATATATCACATATCATAAACAACTATATTTAAGAACCATATGTAATATCTGATATATCACAGATGATTTTATTGAAAAAATAATTTGTATTGTAACTTATCACAGATGGTTTCACAGACACATAAATTTGAACAGTTACCGTCTGTGATGACGGCTTTGAACCATCTGCAATGACCCTTTCTGTGGTAGTGTAAGTTCCACATTTTATAACCAGTGGGTATCATTGCTATGGTGACAACTGTAGGGTACAACTTGTCAAGGCGGGATTGATGCAACAGTTGGGTATAACTACTTTCTATACCAATATAGCAGTTTTTACCAAAATTCGTCTGACTTTTCTTAGTTAACTCAATTGTTTTGTGCTGATAGCAAGAGTTGGAAGCAATACATTGCTAGGAAGCTCCTTCTAGCGGGCTGGACCACATGCAGAGAGGAAAGACTTTGACTAAAGATGTTTCCTTCTCAAATCAATTTGAAACAAATTGAATGTACCAAAAGTGGTTGAACAAATATAAAAGAATCTCTACTCAACATATGACAATAAAGATTGAACAAACATAAAACTTTAATGAAAGAGTAGAAATGTTATACATAAAATTTACGTAGTTGGTTCATATTCCAAGAGTTTGAGAATCTGCCCATCCCCCATGGGAAGTCGTATTGAGCCTGGTCATGTAACTTCGACCATAGTGTAAAGACCTTCCCACTTGGGAAAAAGCTTGTTTTGATTATACTTGGTTTGAATTATCTTCAACACTAAGTCACCCACAGTAAGGCTGCGAGGTTGGACCTTACGATCGTAGTATTTACGTATGGCTTATTGGTAGATTACTGAACGGATTAAGGCTTGATTCCTTTTCTCTTTGAGCAGGCTAATGTCGTCTGATCGAAGTTGCTCTTGGTTAAAGTCATTGAAAATTTTGACCCTTGTCGACCGAATCTTCAGTTTTGGAGGAAGCATGGCTTCGGCCCCTAAAACTAAGAAAAAGGGGGTTTCCCCTGTTGCCTGACTGGGAGTCATATGAATTGCCCATAATACTAAAGGTAATTCTTGCACCCAAGCTCCCGAGCGCTTTACAAGTTGGTCAAAGACCCGAGTCTTAATTTCTTGCATTATTCGACTGCCCCATTGCTTTATGGATGGGTGACAGAGGCGTAACAGAACTTGGTAACCAATTCTTCATAAAATTAATAAAACTTTTCACTCGAGAATTGCTTACCATTATCTGTAATTATTCGACTTGGTACCCAAAATCGAGTAATTACGCTTCTCATCATAAACTTCTTGGCGGCTTCTGTTGTTATCCCAGTGATAGGTTCAGCTTCAATCTATTTCGTGAACATGTCAATAGCCACAAAAAGGAATTCAAAGCCCCCTGGTGCTTTTGGGAACGGTTCTAGGATATCGAGACCCTACACTACAAAAGGCCAAGATAAAGGTATTGTTTCTAAAGCTTGAGTCTGTTGGTGTATTTGCCTGCTACAAAACTGGTATTGTACATATTTCGGTTTTGTTTGTAAAGCTGGAGCCAGTTGGTGTATTTGCCTACTATGAAACTGGTATTGTACATATTTCTTAACCAGCCTTTAGCGTCATTGAGGGCTGTTGGCCAGTAAAAACCTTGTCAGAAAGCTTTGCTGACCAACATTTTGTAAGAAGCATGTGCCCCATAGATACCCCATGTATGTCATGAAGGAGTTGTAATTCTTCTTTTTGTGACATGTATCGCATGAGAAGCCCCTAGGCACTCCGTTTGATGAGCACCTTGTCGACCAAAGCATACATTTTGGCCTTGTGAGAAAAATGATCTGCTTTGAGATCTTCGTCAGGTATTGCACCCTTACGAAGATACTCGTAGATGCCCATATAGGTATCCTCATATTCTAGAGAGGCTATCTTAGCAGGAGTTGTTTATAGTGTTTCAACCAGAGATGGCTTCTGGAGCTATTCCAAGAAGACTCCTTTCGGTACTTGTGATTGGGAAGATGTTATTCGAGCCAATTGGTCAACGAGAAAGTTATCTCTTCAAGGAATATATTGTAACTTGAAACTAAAAAATGCTTTTCAAGCTTCCTGACTTCCGATAAGTACTAAGACATGGTCAAATTAGAGCATTAGAACTCTTTTCTGACTGATTCACGACTAGTTGAGAGTCTCCTCACACGAGTAGTCATCGAATGCCGAGCACTTTCATGGCTCATATGCCAGCCAACAAACCTTCGTATTCAGCCACATTATTAGTGGCTCAAAAGTTTAATTGAATGACATACTTTAAGGTCTCTCATGTAGGAGATTCTAGGACCACCCTAGACCCTGAGCAACTAAGTGTAAATGACCCATCAAAGTACATCATCAACTGGTCATGGGAAGTGTACTGGGGATCCTGAGCAGGTTCAGGATTTGTCCATTTGGTGATAAAGCCTGCCAAGATCTGAGATTTAATGGCCGTTTGGGACATGAAATGAAGGTCAAATACCCCAAGTTCAACGGACCATTTTGCCATGCATCCTATTGTTTCCCTGTTCTGGAGGACCCCTCCTTAGGGAAACTCAGACAGTACAATAATTTTGTGCACCTGAAAATAATTCCTCAGTTTTCTCGAAGACATGAGGAGGGCATATAAAAGTTTTTGAACCTGAGGGTAGCGCTCCTTAGGTCCATGTAAAACTTCGCTTACGTAGTAAATGGTCGTTGGACGTTCTAGCGTTCTGCGAGCAGTACTGTGCTTATTGCTTATGGCGTGGTAGCTAGATATATTAAGTGTGTCTCTTCTAGTTTTGGAGAAACCAAAATGGAAGCACTCGTAAGATATCTCTTGACATCTTCGAAGGCATCGCTAGCCTATTTTGGCCACTCAAAACCCTCATGCTTCCTTAGAAGTTTAAAGAAAAGAAGTCCTTTTTCTCCAATCATGCGATGAAATGACTTAAAACTGCCATGCACCCTCTGAGTTTCTGGACTTCTTTCTTAATGGTTAGAGAGCGCATTTGTTCAATGACCTTTATCTTTTCAGGATTTGCTTCGATACCTCTTACCAAAATAAGGAATCTGAGCAATTTTCCTGAAGAAACTCCGAACACACACTTCTCAGGATTGAGTTCCAAATGGTGCTTTCTGAGGTTGTTGATGTTTCTTGCTGGTCAAAAGTATGATCAAATCATTCAATGCTCTTTATGACTAGGCCATCAATGTAGGCTTTCAAATTTCTACCTAGTTGAGATGACAAATTCAATTGCATCAAATGTTGAAAAGTAGGACTAGTATTTTTCAAACAAAATGACATCTTGGCATAGCAAAATGTTTTATATGCCGCAATGAATGCGGTCTTCTCTTCATCTTCTAGAGACATACTAATCTGATGATAAATAGAGTATGCATATAGAAAACTTAATACATCACAACCAGTAGTAGAATCATCCAATTGATCGATACTATGAAGAGAGAAATCTTCTTTTGGACAAGCTTTATTAAGACCAGTATAGTCTATATACATACGCCAATTACCATTAGACTTCTTCACCATTACATTGTTAGCCAACCACTCTGAGTAATTGACTTTTCTTATAAAGCCTGCTTTTAGAAGCTTGTCCAGTTCTAACCTAATAGCATCTCGTCGATTAGGCACAAATCTCTGTAACTTTTGTTTTATGGGCGTCTTGTCAGGCTGTGGAGCTAGCCTGTTCTCGATCACCTCCCTAGGGACCCCGGGCATGTTGGATGATTGCCATGCGAAGACATCTGCATTTGCCCGAAGGAAGGTGGCGAGGGGGCTTGCTATGAAGGGTTGGACGTAACCCCGATGCGAACAGTCTTCAAAGGCTCTACTGGATCCAACAGAACTTTGACTTGTTTATTTGGCTTTGGTGCAGCTTTAGGCTTTGAGTGTTTGGTCAAAGGTTGTGCCTTGCTTGTTTCTTGTGTTGGTAATTGGCCTACCATTTCGAGGGACTTGCATGTAAGCACCATTTTTTATCGTAGCAGACTATGATTACACCTTTCAGACCTGGCATCTTAAGATGTTGATATGCATAGTGAGCAACAATTAAAAATGTGCTAGAGTTGGTCATCTGATTATAGCATTATATGCCATGTTGAAATCGACCACATCAAAAGAGATTTTCTCTATCCTGAAATTGCCTGGAGAACCAAACATGACAGGAGGAGAAACTTGGCCAATCGGCTTGGCAGAAGATCCCGATACGATCCAATGGAGTGAGTATGGTACATGCTTTATTCTAGTCTGAGGAACTTGCATCTCGTCTAGAACACTTACAAACAAAATATTTAAAGAACTACCACCATCAATCAACACTTGATTCACTTGACAATTTTTGATGGTGGGCTCCACCATAATCAGAAACCAGCCTGGTCGAGTCGAAGGGATCGGATAGCCACTTTTCTCAAAGGAGATAGTGATTTCCGACCACTTAGGAAGATTATTGACAAGGGGAGGGTTATTGGAGTTTAAATCTCGTTTGATAGTTTTGTACTGCTGTTTTGACTCATATGCCGAAGACCCTCAATAGATGTGCTCAATGGTGTGTTTCGGATCCTAGAATGGCATCTCCTCATCATTGTCCAATTGCTTTCGACCACTCGTTTGTCCTAACTCGTCAAGTGTAGGAAGTGGTCCCTTGCCAGAGTAGTAGCCCATGAATTTTCATTGAAAAACTTAGCAATTGTGGAGGTTGTGTCCTTCCTTTTTGTGGAGAGGACACCACCTCGACTTGTTGTTCATCCATAAGAGGGTTGTACTCCTCGTATTCCATCTAGCGCTGCAACATTCATGCTCGAAGCAGTGAACAATCACCTCCTCTATCCTGGGATGTCTGAAGAACTCTTCTCTAGCTGCAGTTATGGTTAGGATAATTGTTAGGCCATGTGGTGGTCGTGCATTTAGTGATGATACATAATTGACATTTGGGTTTCATTGGAATTTACATTTATAAAAGTTCTGGTCAATGCGCTCGTGTTGCTGGAGTTTTCAGGCGGTAGTCAACCACGACAGATGATCAAGGTCCATCGAGCATGGCAGATGACCATGGCAAGTCGACCACGGAGATGGACCATGATAGATCGACCACTCGAGATCGAGCACGGTCAAATGACCACATCGGAATGACCTCGGTTCATAGTTTTTAGTTGAACCGATCGTACGGAATAGTGAACCAGTCGTATGACATAGCGAATTGGTCGCAAGATACAATGGACTACGGTCGGTAGTCGGTAGGCATCGACTAGGATGGTTGGGGTCGTGAGCTTTAGTAGATTGGTCGAAAGTGAAGTAAGCGGTCGGTAGTCATTGCTTCTGTACTAGGTAGGTACTTGGTTGTCATTGCTATAGTACTTATTGATGGTTGTCTACTATACAATTGTAATATCCCGAACGTTGTTACGGCGTAAGTTTTAAAATAATCGCGGAGTCACCGGTTTTTCGGAAAATCGCGGGAAGGGAAAATATAAATTGTGGAATAGTGTAAAAGGAATAAAGTAATTAAATAAATAAATAAATAACTCAGAGTGGGCTGTCGTCTGAGTGGGGTCGACCACCTTGGGCGGAGGCCCAGCGGTGGCCGCACCTCCCTCTCCCTCCCTAAAACCCTAAGCCACTCTCGCCTCCCTCCCCCACAGTGCCACCCCTTTCCCACCCTCTTGGCACAGCCCCTCCCAGGTTGGTGCCCCCACCTCCCCCACAAGCTGCTGTCCATTGGAGCCAAGAAGAAAGGAGAAGGAAGGAGAAGAAGGAGAAGGAAGGAGAAGAAGAGGAGGAAAAAAGAGGGGTGATCCATCATCCAGGTAATTTTTTCCCATCCCAAATCCTCTGTTTTTCTAAATAATTAGGGTTCTTGGCACGGATTTTGATGGAGATTAATAGTTTAATTGCCCAGTTAGAGATTACCTGCTGTCTGCCCGTAGATTGATTCGCGCAGCGCGTCTGTTCGCGCGATTTCGACCAGTAAATGATTTTTTCTGCGGACCCTCCCAAAATGAAAGTTGTAGAGGACTTCGAAGCTCATCTCCTGTATTTGTTTTGGAGTTTTTGGCCATCGGATCTGGGAGTTACAGGGTCGGGAATACTCTTGTTCGTTAGGCGAGCAGATTTGTACAGGCGAGCAGATTTGTACAGACCGATATTAAACTGTGAATTTGAGGTAGTAAATGATTTTTATGATCATAGTCGTAATTGAGAAAGTTGTAGGTAATTCATAAATCTATCTTCTATATAAAATTCAGAATTTTTGGACCCCTGTACTGATGTTGGGACGCATTTTAATATTTCTATCCAGCCTGCCAGAACAGAGATCTTCCTCTGTTTTGGGCTTTAAATTACACCTAGCTGTGATCAAAATAAAAATATATGTTCTACATGAAAAATGTAGGCTTTTAAGTGATCAATGCAGAGAGGTATCATTTGCTGTAATTGGATAAATATTTCTAAAGATACGAAATTGTTAAACAGCGCTGCTGCAGAGGGTAGTTTGCTGAATTGTTGAGCGGAGAGGAGTTTGTGCGGGTTCGGGGTTCTAGCGACGTCTTTAATTATTTTAGTCGTGTTTGTATGCTGTAGCTGTGTGCTGAGAGTTGCCTTTTTGGACAGGTGGTCTTGTCCCTGAGCGCTATTATCGTAATTTGATACATTATTATCGTAATTTGATACATTATGCCATGATTGCATGATATTTTAATTGTGGAGATGGTAGCAAGTGTTGATCCATTGATATGTTGATAAACTGCTAGTAGACATGTGGAATTCTTGCTTAATGTTATAATGTGGAACATGAAAATAACATGTGGTGGATGTGGATATATTGTGAGCATGATCAGCGCAAGGTAGACAAGAGAGCCTGGGGATGGTACGGAGAATAGCTCCTATTTATAGCGCAAGAACGAGTTAATTCGGCCGAATTAAGTGCAATGACGGTTTTCAACTTTTAATGGCTAAAAACTAAAGAAGAAATGATGTCTAGTAATGAATGAGGATGTTCTCAATTAATTTAGTTGAGAGGTTTGATTTGCATGCATGGCATGGTCCTTGGTTTGAATAAATAGAGGAGAGAAAGTGGCAGGATTGGCTTGGCTGGGAAGAAGATGAATAGGGAGAGGGAATAAGAGGAAGGGAAGTGATGCATAGTAACAAGAAAAGACAAAAAATAGAATGAATATTTTTTCAAGAGATTTGTATTTTTTTAAGGTTTGAATTTAAATATGAAATGAGAATTGAAGTTAAACGGGGAATTTAAATGCCTAGATTTCATAAGAACCAAATAAACTCTCAATATTTAAAAGGATGGCAGAAATAGATAGATTGGAATTTTTGATGAATTTAGAAATTGAAATGGGTTCAATCGGAGCTAGAATGAAGGAGAACGGGTTTCCGGAAGTTTAAAACTAATTAAAAAGAAAAGGAGATTTTCTGGAATTATTTTTTGTATAGAAATTCAATTTATGGCGTCAGCGTCAGATTTATGATTTTTGGTAGATTTAGTTTTAAAGGAAAATCTTTAGAATTGCTAGCGTGGCGGGATCGGCTAACGTGGCAACCGTGGCATGCCATGTGGCTGCCACAAGGCCACCACATATCCTCACACCGCTGACTTGGCATGGCCGGCCGGAGCAACGCTCAGGACCCAAGGGTCGTCGGAGCTCCGGTGCACGGCACCGGCCGGCAGCTTGGGCGTTCGCAAGAGGGGGAGGCGGGGAACTCAACGCACCATGGCTCGGGGCGCGGCCGTGGATCGAGGCGGCTGGCGACGAGCAGGTAGCGATGGCGGTGGAAGCTTTTCGACGGTAGGTTTGCTTGGCGGATAGGCAGCGAAGACTCACTCAGTGATGAGGAAGGAGTAGATAGCATCAGTGAAGTGCAAGGTGGTCCACGACCAATAGAATTGCTCATCGGAGTTGCGGTGCAGCAGTGAGGACAGAAAAGCATGGTGCCGAGGCTCTCGAGCACTTGGGGAGAGAAATTGGAAAAGGGGTAAAGTGCGGCGTGGCTAGGGGATCCACAGGGAAGGGTTCTTATAGGGGCAGGGAGTGGTCATGGCTTAGCAAATTCGTCGGAGTTATGCGGCCGAAGGAGGCGCAAACGCTGGAAATGTGGTTTAAAGACGAGGGAAATGTTCGTAGATAAGCCCGGTGTGAAGAAGACATTCAATGCCATTATTTGCTCGGCCAACGAAAGGGTAACGGTCGGCATTGAAGAGATTGGGCAACGGCAATGGCTTCGGCCAGAGGAGGAAGAAGGAGGTCAGGTAGAACAAGGTCGGTGGGTCCCATACGTCAGTAAGAGAAGGAAAGGAGAGAGAAGAGATGTGGCGGTTAGATGTGAGACACGTGGCATGGGAAAAATCCGAACCGATAGATTGAAAATGAAAGGGTAAGTGACAACGGACGGTTAGGATTAAATCAAGTAATGCACATTAAATCAAATAACTCATTTTTAGTTTCAGAAACATTAGGAGGTTTCAAAAATACTAAGAAAATAGAAAACAAACTCCAAAAAATTCAGACAAATTTACAGAAATTTTTGAATATATTATCGACTTAAAAAATATTTCGAACTTAATGTTGGTCTTTAAGTTTTTTAAAAAATACTTTTCAACTTTGAAATTGATTTTCAACTTTTATAATAGAAAATATAGATAAAGCCAAATGCTTTAAAATAATTAACTTGAAAAAGGATATTACAAAAATTCAAAGTACCCTTTCTTTAATAATATTTTTATGTTTTTAATTGAATTACTTTTAAGAAAAACCCTTTTTTAAATGTTAACAATAGGTAAATAAAATCTCCAAAATTTTAGGCAAACTAAATAACACATTTTTATTTTAACATAAAATAATTTTATTTTTTTACTAAAATTTTTAAAATAAACAGCTAGGTTGTGACACCCTCTACTCTATATTAGGATTATTATGATCATATTTTATTTTTGGACTTTGCTTCATGATTTATTTTTAGTTTACTAATGCTTGTATTCAAATTTTTAACCTGTATTGCTGGCTTTGATTTAGCATGACTTCTATTGCAATTTCTCATGCCTTAGTTTCTATATCATCCTCTCATATTTGTATCTGTATTTAAATTAATTTCTTATTATTTGACTCATTTCTTGTCGGGACCCCGGATTTTCGAATCCGGACCCTCTGTGTATTACAGCACTAGTCCCAGATCAAAGCTAGTGCACACAGTCAAACAGTGATGATACATAACCAACAATGCTTTATTACAATAATAGGGAGTACAGACCAAAAGACCTCTTTATTACAACTGAGGTTTCAAGACCTCATAAACTTACAAAACACAGCGGAAGCAAAAGAAATTCGGATGAAGACCCATCAATACGCCACAGGCAATTGACTGGGGAAGCGCAACCTAGTACTCCGGGAAAGCCTTCGTTGAATCCATACGCGTTGTAGTCGAAGTTTCCTTCTTGAGCTTCATTTTCCTCTGGGTATTATTTTTGAGTGCAACATGTGTGTACATAAAGTACTCCGTAAGTCTTGAAAAAATGCAATAGATGCAAGGCTTAACAAAGGAGGGTTATATGGTTGTTTTGCACCAAGCAATATTTTATTTCAAATACCATTAAATATTTTTGAAGGCATCAATTTAATAAAGTAATTGTTTTAACAGAAACTATCAATTTTATAGTGAAGGTTCCAACCACCAACACTAAATAACTGGCTCTAACCGCCAAGGTTCAAGACAACGGGTTCCATCCACCCACACTGGCTCCATCCGCCAGGACACAACTTTGAGAGTTCCATCCACTCTCGAGTTCTCAAAATTTTTATTTTAAAACCAAAACCAAAGATCTACCATGGGAATGCATTCCTTGCCCGCCCTTGACCGTGGGCACGGCTATTCGAATAGTTTTACACTCTGCAGAGGTTGTACAACTTTACCCACAAGAGATAAGTTTATCTTAATAGTCAACACGCTTCCTTAGGCATGAGACCCAGATAATTTATCACAAAGCTTTTACCTCACTCTAGTCTAGCTAGTTCCCACCCGCTGAGGTTTCACCGCTGAAGGGTTAAATCCACCCAGTCAGAAGCCCCCTCTTGCACCATATGAGTACAGTAAATCCCTGTCCCTCACTGTGAATAACCAGTAAAGCCCTAGCACCCACTTTCCACTGGTGGTACCTAAACTAGTCTATCATAAGTTAATTAGCTAGGTCATACCATATAGACTTGTGGTTGTACGGTTATGCTCAGTCTGGACAAACATAAGCGTCGGTCCTTAATTGACTACGGCGGAACATACTCTTTACAAGTTCTCGTGCTAACCGCACCAATCCAATACAACCATCCGCCCTGGTCTAAAACAATTTTCACAATTTATTTGTTTTTGAAGGCAACACCAATCACCACTAATTTCTGAACAAAAAGTCTGGATCAATGAAATATAATTTTTCCCATTCCAAGGTTACCAAGGTTATATAGCATGACTAAGCATTTTACTATCATTCTAACATTTATCAAAGATTTATAATAATCTCATTATTGAGACAAAGGAAATCCTAAGGTTACAAAGGTACATGGTTGTCAAGATCAAATGAGGGCATAATAATTATCGGTTTAACTATTATCCTTAAAATAGAAATTATCATTTTATGTAACATAGCAAATGCATTAAATTTAAAATAATAAAATGATTTGGGTAAACACAGGTTCAAGATGATCGAAGGAGACTTGCATTCTTGCACGCTGTCTGGATCTTCTTGCTGCGGGTCGAGAAAATTCTTCGGCGACGTCGGGTTCTACGAGCGAAACGATAAATACAAAAGAATAAATAAATACAAATAAAATCACAAAAATACAAAATATATACTAGAAGAAAGGTTAAGATTTTATATGAATTTAGGAGAAAGAATAAACGGATTCAGAGTTCAAATGAGGGAGAACGAATATATGAAAGTTTTAGATATCACATGAAATGATAACAAAATCCGAGAATTACTTTTTGAACAGTATATTGTCGGTAGGCTGCGAGGTGGCCGACGAATGGGCAAAATGGAGCAATGGCGACAAGGCAAAGATGGTGATGTGGGTATGGCGTCAACGAACAGCAGCAATCACTGGCGGTGAGAGAAAACGACAGTGACGGCGTGGTAGCGACATCGACAGGTTGGAAAGAGATAGTACCGGTTATGGAATGTGGAGATGTAGGGAGAGCATGGGGTAGAACCTGGTATGATGAAGTTAGAAAAATTATTGGCTAGGCTGAAATTTTTTTTGGAGATGATACAATCGACATTTGAACGACGACGGTAGAGAAAAAGGAAAAAATTGATATCTTGATGCTCGGTGAAGCGAATCTAAAACCACTTGGAAGGTAGCTACCTGGGATGGTTTGGCACGATATGACGTGAACGGATTGGGGAAACACCACCGGATAGATGGGGACATGAGATGCCTTTGGCGGCCATGGCGAGGTGTCGGAGGAAAAAATTCGTGGATACTTTTTGGGGAAAAGGAAGAGAGCACGACGTAGAACACGGCGAGACAAGTCTAAGAAAAATTACGGCATAGGCTAAAACTCAACAGAGACGACGAATGGACATCGGGAGTCAAAACGGCCATTTTCGCGAAAAGTTCAATTTCTGACAATGGGCTCCACTAAAAATTTAATAAAAATGGTAGATAAATTTCTTGGAGGATAGGACATGATATGACGTGAACAAAAATCAAAGCGCTTACCGAAAAAGTGGTGTACGCGCGAAGGCACGGTTTCAGCGTCTGGCTCGACCAGGTTGACGAGGACTCGGGGAATCTTCAAGTGATGGCGATGGAAGCATGGTGTAGAACGCGTCGAAGCGAACTCAATGGTACTAGCGGCTCGACCAAAGAACATCGGATGGTGATGGAACACGGCGGAGAAGATAATCAGCGACCGATGGGTTGACATCGGCGTTCCAGGCAAACAGAGAGGAGTTAGCGGGTGAGGTTTGTGGCGAAATGAAGAGGAGAACGTCGGGAACACAATACTCACCTCGGTTTTGATGGAACACGCACGGTCTGCTCGCTTCGAGGAGAGAAGCGATGACGCGGTTTGGCCACAGTGGTCCGGCGATGCTCCGGCAAGCACCGCGTAGAACGTGAGAAGGCAAAGCCAATGGTGTGGTCAAAAGTGGAGGAACTCCACTGTTGGAGGCGCAATCAGCCGAAGAACGCCGATTGGTTGGCGAGAGAAAAATGTCGATTGCGGTGAGGAGGAAGGGAGAGAGGCTTTGAGATTTCGGGGGTTGGGTGAGGATGAGGAGGGGCACCCGGTGCTCCCTTTTATAGGGGTGGAGGTGGACGGGAGAGGGAGATCAAACGACCATGTCAATTCAATGTGACGGTTCATTTTCATGTAAATGCATATGAATGAGGAGAGGAACGGTTGGGAATGGAATGCTCTTGAAGTGAGAAAGTGAATGCACTTGATTTCGCGAAAAACGGTTGAGAAAATCAATGGGATTGAAGAGCTTTCATTGGCCAGCCATGGTGGCTGCTCTCTACGCTCGGGAAAACGATTGGAGAAGATGAACAGTGCCGCGGGTACGTTCATTCTCCCTCCTCTCTTTTTTTTGGAAATTTTAAAATTGAGCTCAAACAAAATCTGAAAAATCTAAGAAAATTTCAGAACTTTCCTTGAGACTCAAGGAACTTAAATAAAATATTTTAGCTAATGTTAATATTTAATTTACTCATATTAAATCCTTTTAATTAATAAAAATTCTAGTTAAGCTTTAGTTTAATCCAGATAAATTTAAAAAAATTCCAAAATTTGAAAAGAGAATAGAAATGGATATATTAGAATTTTAGATAAATTTAGAAATTTGAATGGGCTCAATCGAAGTTAAAACGAAAGAGAACGGGCTCTCGGAAGTTTGACAGGAGAGAAAAAGAATAAACTGATTTTCTAGAATTATTTTTGAACTGAAAAACCAGATTATGACGTCATCAAGGGAAATGATTTTCAGAGAAATTATTTTTTTGTGGAAAAGGAATTTATGACGTCAGCAAGGATTTTGATTTTTCGGCCGAATTATTTTTCAATAGAAAAATGATTTATTACTCTAACAGGTGGGACCGGGTTTATCAGCGGGAGAGAAGAGAGAGAGGAAAGAGCAGACGGTCGGATGAGCGGTGCGGCGCAAGGAGGAAATCGGGACCGTCGGATGGAGAGCGAAGGTTAAGTGAAGATGGACGCACGAGATTAGATCGGGCGGTAGAGGATTAAATCCAAGCCGCCGGTGAAGAGGCGAACGGGTAAGTGAAGAGGGAGGGCTGAGATTAAATCGGGCGAGGATGGATTTGAGCCAGGGCTTGACACTTGTCAGCCTGAGGAGAGAGGTTGAGGATTAAATTTGATTTTGATTTTCAGGAACATTAAGAAGGTTTAAAAATACTTAGAAAAAGGAAAAGAGTCTAAAAATTTCAGAAAATTCATAGAACATTCCTGAAGCTATTTTAACTTAGGTAAAATATTTCCAATTTCGATTTGGTATTTAAATTTTACAAAATATTTTTTAACTTTGAAATTGATTTTTTTTAAATCCAGAAAAACACAGAAAATCCAGATAGAATTCAAATACTTTAAAATAATTAATTTGTAATTTAAATTTTTTAAAAAAGCAATTTTTTGGGATGTTATATTTCTAGTCAAATTGATTTTCTTGGATTCCCATTTCTTTGCATCCTTAATCATAATAAATAAAAATCCAATAAAATCCAATTGCAAATAAGATGCAAACCAAACGTTTTCAAATTTTACACATTTTAACGTAATAAGCATTTTTGGGCTTTTACAGCATGCTCCTTCCAAAAAATAATGCACAATCATACTTGCACACATGAATCGACTCATATCCAATTCCAACTTCACAAAGAAAATTGTTAGCTTCATTATAAGATTTTGGCAGACTATTGCTAGCTGGAAGTACCATACTGAACAACTGAAGTAATGAGGTAAATGCAAAATTTGTGATTTGGTTGTATGATTGGATATAGACCAGCTTAAAACAAAACAACAATCTTGTGAAATTATTGCAACCAGGAGTGAGCAATGAAGATCATGGAGAGCTCTAGGAGCCGGAGAAGGAAGTCTCGAGGACTACTCTGCAGTAAACAATGAAGGTTATGAGTTGCAAGGCAAATCATGAACCCTTGATCATGTTGAGTCTCAGTAGTTGGGTATATTCTATATGTGATTACTTTCATATGCTTACTTGCAAATGTCATTTGTTATCAATTAATTTCCATTAATCCTACTTAGTTATGCTCCTAAATTTAATATGTATTTATATTGCCATCCTTGATAATTGTAGCAACCTGGATTTGGCAATACAAATCTTCTATGTATTTGTATCTAGTCCTTGGATCAGTAGCTAGCCCACACAATATAACATTAGCAAATATCACATCCATACATGCGTACAACAAAAGGGGTAATTAATATTACATATGCATGCATAAATAGATCTTATGATTAGTTTTACAAAATGAGCAGGTAGGCCAAATGAGATTATTCACAATAAAGCAGTGGAAAGTAAATAAATCAAAAGGGGTCTCCATATTCTGCCACCAAAAATCAACTAGGGATAAACCTAGTTCTGGCTTTCTCTTCCATGCCATAACCGGAGGCATGGATATATCCATACATCGGATCATCGATTCTATCATCTAAAACTACATATTGGGCAACAATGAGTACCAAAGTACTTAGTAAGTCCCTATAGTAGAATACATTTATAGAGGCATATATCTAGAATTTTTTGTACGGATAATCCATTTTTTATTCGAAAATACAGAAATATACCCACGGAAATTTTTTTTACAAAAATAGGCTACAGTCGCCCAACCATTAGGCGACTGAAGCCTTTCGCCCAACCGTGGGGCGACTAGATATAGTCGCCCTACAGTAGCGCGACTGCATCTAGTCGCCCAACCGTTAGGCGATTTTAATGCAGTCGCCTAATGGGGCGGCGACTAGATACGACCCCCGTGAATGTTTTAGATTTTGTTAATTTTGTAGTTTTCACATGGTAAAAAATCTGCTGAAGTTGTAATAAAAGTTTATGTGCATTGTATGTTGTAGGTGCGTAAATAATTTTTCAAATATTTTCCCAACAATTGACCGTAAAACAATTGATACATACGACGGTAAGTGATATTTTGATGCGCACTATTCGGATGTCGTAGACAATGAGTAAAAGTAAGTACAACATAGTACTAAACGTAAACAGTACATGAAATAATGATGTACAATCACGCGCCACCCTGGCCTGCCCCGTCCCCACGCCCATGTCGGCCCCGCTTGGGCGTCCTCCGGTGCAACGGGTGACGACGCTCTGAAAACGTAAAACGATCAGGAGGATGTCGCACCCGCCCCTAAGCTGGTGGAGTCAGCTACACCTGGATGTGTGCCCTCCGGTGCACCGGGGAGGGCACTGCCGGAGAGAACCTCTGGTGCTGTCCCAGGAGGTGCAGACGCAGACGGCCTCCTGACCCACTCGGAGAAGTACTGGTCCACATCCTCCGGGCTCGCGGCGGGGCCGTGTCGGGACTCGGACTCGAAATGACTTGCAAAAGTAATATGGTTAGTTTTAGATATAAAATAATGCCATAAAACAGAGATCGTACCTGGTCCACATCCTCCGGGCTCAGCGAAGGTCTTCGCGCCTGGAAAAGGGGCATATGTCGGGTACACCCCCTGTGTGGGTAAACCAGGGATGTAGGGAGGACGCAAGAATAGCTGGCCTAGCGGTGTAGGAGGCCGTCCCTAGGCAGATCCTCCAGCCTCGTCCGGGTTAGGTAGTGGAGGACATGCCCACGTGGAGCCTCCAGAGTACTGCCATCCCAGTCAAGGCGGCACCGGTGGCCGAGCAGTCTGTGCACTGGGTGTGGGTGTGGAGACCGTCGGTAGCCTCCTGCAGGACAGCAGGCTAACGATACGTCTACACCTGGCCTCCACCCGACGCAGAAAAGCTGACGTGGTCCTCTTGGGTGAACTCCGCACCTTGGGCGACCCTCTCCGATTACAGGACGGACTCGGTCGCCAGAGAACCGCCGTCGCCACCGACAAAAGACATAAAATAATATGATTCATCATCGAAACGACATTGCCATTTGGGAATCTTTGAAATTGCATGTAACGTACCGCGATGTGAGCGTCGCGCACGAGGTACACGGGTGCGTGTCATCCGCAAGCGATGTGTGTGGTGGGGTCTCGACATGTACTAGCTCGGCACGTGTCCGCACTGGTACCGCCAGCAGTACTCCGTGTAGTCCCTCGCCGTCAGATCGCGGTCCTCCTCCACGTGGTCGTCGAGCGCACCCTCCCACTGCGCAATCCGGGGCTGCATCTTCGCCATCCAGTTCGTGCCTCGTTTAACTCCCTTTCTGGAGTACCTGCTATTTGACGTGTTTCTTGTCTGTGTGACTGCAGGACGTCGAGGCGGAGTCGTGGCGAGACACGAGGTGACCGGACTAGGCGCAGGTGGCGCTGAGGTCAGAACGGTCGTGATGTGTCGAAGACGGCGTGGACTCGAGGTGGTTGCGAGCGCGAGGCAAGGAGCGAAGCTTCCGGAAGGTGCGGGAGGGGCGAAACGGAATTTCGCAAAGCCGCACAAGCGGGAGCGGCGCCATTGGATTTAGCGGGCGTAACGGGGCGGAGACCCGTTAGCCACGGCTATAAATAGAGGAGAGGGGCTGCATGCCTCCTCATGCCTTCTAGAGAGGATTAGGGTTTCAATTGAGTCAAAAGAGGCTTTAGAAGGTTGTTTTGCTTTGGAAGCTTTAGTTGTTGGGAGGTTGTTGTGTCCAGGGTGGTCACAATGGTGTTGTGAGTGTCTCCTACGTGTGTGTCTCTGAGAGCTCTCCTCCTCCTGGTTCTTGTTTTCTCCATGGCTCCCTTCTTGTGTTCTTGAGAGGATGATGGAGTTTGTGAGAGCTAGTTGATTACTTCTTGTAATTTCTTTCTTGTTCAAATGTACAGGCGTATGGGGACTCCGTTGTGATCTTATAGCTCATAGAAATGAGAATCTGAAATTCTGGTTTCCTGTTCTTGCTATGTCTGCTTCGATACCTCTGTTCTAAATTTCTTGATTTTGTGTTTTCTTGTTGGTTCTGTTTGAGATGCCCCAAAATGGGTTGCTATGACATGGGAGATGCCCAAAATCCATTTGGCTAGTTGATCCTATGAGCAAGCCTTGTTTGATTTCAGTTTTGGCATTTTGGAAGCTCTCTGTTCTTCATTTCTGGAAAAACTAGGGTTTGGGTTATTTCTTGTTTTCCTTTGAGGATTGGCATGAAATTTAGGTTGTAAAGTCCTGAGGCTATTGCTAATATACCCTCAAATTTTCAATGCCAAAGGATCAATGAATTAGGAGTATTTTGGGTTTTGGATCTTTCTCCGCTGAGGTTACAGTGTTTGTTAAAATCTGAATTCTTGATTTCCTTTTGTACTCCTTTTGATTCCTAAGTTCTTAATGCTGTTTAGATCATGTTCTTGCTGTCTTTGACCAGTGGGAAACATTTTTACGAGTGAATTTAAATATATGGTGGTGTCTGCAGTATCTCAGAAATTTGATTTTGTCGGTGACGAGTTTACATTGCAAGCACAGGTTTCAGTCTTCTACATTCTGTGTCTTCTTCAAGTTTCGGCTCATGTCCAGTTTGTTGCTCAAAACTTTATCTCTTGATCTTTTGATGAGCTCTTTTCTTTTCTAAGGTATTGCTGCTATTTATTTCTTGATCTTGATCTTTGGGCAAAGAAGGGCAACTGAATTTCATTCCTTCCTCGATCATCATCGATCCGCATGTTTACTTCTTGCGTTCTTTTCTCTTGACCGCAGATTTCGCTTTTCATTGGTGCGCACTGTGAGGAAATTACAGGTGCGTTTACCTGCTTTTCTTGTATCCAACAGGGTCCTGAGCTTTCGGTACTAACATCAGTGATCCAAATTTCCGATAGGCTAAACTGCTCTGAATATTTGGTCAGCTATTAGGATTGTAATCCTATTTTACCTGGTCTGAACGAAGCAGTCTTTTACTTGGCAATTTCCTAGGCTTTCGGTTCCTCTCTATTTCCTGTGCCAAGTATTTTTCTCTCTGCCGAATGCTTGTGTTCTTCCGTCAGACTAACTGATCAATTTGCTTTGGTATCTCTTTTACCTGTTTTGCTCTTTCTGCAGTTCCTGTTTTAGACTTGATTTTCTGTTTGGGAGCCGGTAGCAAAGTCAGTTCTTCAGTAAGTTTTCTTTTTCTTGCTTCATAGCTTTTGTAGCTATCGGAGCAGAAAAAGGTGCGAGTTCTCGGGGGAGCTTTTTAAATGCACCATTCACCCCCCCTCTGTTGCCATATCCGGTCCTACAATTGGTATCAGAGCGGGTTAGCTCTTTTTCTATAGATCTTAACCGGTCTGTGAGCCATGACGACAGACAAGTACTCGACTAAGCCCCCGATCTTCGATGGGATCAACTATCCCTTCTGGAAGAGTCGGATGGAGACCTACATCCAGGCTCAGGGCTACGCCATCTGGCGAAAGGTCAAGGTTCGGTTTGCTGTTCCTGCCGATGAGGACGTCAATGTCGGAAACATGGCTGACGTTGAGGCAAACGCTAAGGCAAGGAACATCATAACCTGTGGCTCGAGTCGTAGTGAGTTTGACCGCATATCTCATCTTCCGTCGCCGATATTTGGGCGACCCTCAATGCTTACCATGAGGGCACCACCCAAATAAAGACGGTGCGACAGGATCAGTTCAAGCGAGATTACAACAAGTTTGAAATGCTCGCTGGCGAGTCCCTTGATGAGTGTTTTGCGCGTTTCACAAGATCTTGAGCAACCTCCGGCGGTCGGTCTCACGTGCCGACTCGGACAACGCCGTCGATGCTCACCGCACTCGATCTGCGTGTTTGAGAAATGAAATGACCACCATCAAAGACACGACGGACCTCTCGACCACGACTCTTGACGCTTGTACTCGCGCCTCAAGACTCACGAGATTGACGTTGTCTCGTGAGGTCAAGTCACGATCGATGGCCTTGGTCACCGATCCCATTTCTTCTTGGGCCCTTCTTCCGATTCGATTTGTGGTTTCTCCTTGCGCTCTCGTGACGTGGCGATGATCGCTTAGAGCGACTGCGGATGATTAGTTGGCTCTCCTTGCTCGCAAATTTTCTCATGCTTACAAGAGAAGGAGGGACGGAAGGAGATGAGGACCCGTGATTTGCTTCGAGTGTGGTGGCCCCAACCATATTCGGGCAAACTGCCCCAAGCTGGAGAAGGGCAAGAACGACTACGGCGGTTCGGGCAAGAACGACTACACCGACAAGAATCGCAACAAGAAGCCTCCACTCGGGCGCAAGGCAAGAAGAAGTTCCGCAACCGGAAGGCCAAGAAGTTGTTCCATCGCGTCCTCACCGCCTTCGACGACCTCGATCTCAGCGAGGTGGAGGGGTGGAGCGACGATGATGGGAAGGACGAGCAAGATCCCAAGGATCGCGAGGACTTCTCCGGCATGTGCTTCATGGCCCTCGAGGGCGAACTGAGCGACAGCGAGCTGTACTCCGACTCCGACGAGGTGAGCCCTACTTATGACCGACAATGATGCTTTCCTTAAGCTAGGTAGATTTCATGCCAAGTCTAGGGCTAAGTGTGCCGATTTGGAGAAGGAAGTAGCTAGACTATCACGGAGCTTACTTAACACATCCGCTCCCTCCGTGATGACCGTGATACATGTTGTGCCTTGATTGATGATATGGAGAAATTAAGGACCTCTCATGCTAGTCTGTCTTCTGAGCTTGATTTGATAAAGGTGGAGAACATTAGTCTTCTTGCTGAGCTTGAGATGAGTAGGGTAGCTCCTGTTTCATCTTCTACTTTTGAGACTATTTCTTGCACCTCATGTGAGAATAAGGATAATGCTTTTAGAGGTCTTTATACATTGCTTCTCGATCTGCCCGAGACTTGTGAAAGTCGTAATAACTTAAAAATGAATCTAAAACGGGCAGATCATAAAATTGCTGAGTTACAAGCTTTTCTACTTGAGCCTATTGCTTCATGTGTAAATTGTCCTAAGTTAGCTGCGAACTTGAATCGTCTCAAAACAGTTTCAAGAAATGATTGACTACAATAAGAAAATGGCTCAAGATGCTTCTAAGGACCTGTTAGCTCACCATGCAAAAATTGTGATAAACTAAAATCTGACTTGATTGCTTTGGATGATAAATGTGTGAAGCTAACTAAGGATCTTCTAGAAAAATCACGTCCTGCTTATGCCTTCTGTGCTGAGGTGTTGGAAAAGGATAAGGACATGGTAGAGACGTTTAGGAAGAGTTACGAAGACCAATTGGCTAGGATTAGGACTGCCCCCTGTGTGTCCTGCGAAGCCCTCAAGGTTGAGGCGGCCGTGCATAAGGAGAGATACGCACGTGCCATTCGCTCTTCTGCTGTTGGTTCTTCTTTCTCTCCTCCTGCTGTGACTTCTCCTTCCCCTTGCTCCTCTTGCACCTCTCTCTTTCGGGAGTGTTAGTACCTTATGAACACTCTCGAGAAATTTGTAGGAGGCAATAAGAAACTCAATCTTATTCTAGACCAATCAAAGATTTGCAAGTTCAAACAGGGTCTAGGATATGATCTCCGTGAGGATGTGAGGAAGCATCCACCTGTCGTGCTCAGACCCGTAGCCGCAGGTGTGTTTGAGGTCAAGCCCAAGAACAAGAATATTCAATTTAAATTAGTGGGCTTTGTTCAAAGGATTTCTGACAGCAAGGTGACTTCACCTGCAGCTTCGGCCTCTCAGAAGGCGAAGCCATCTCATGCTACTTCACCTCTCGGAGGCGGTATCATTGCACCTTCATCGGAAGGATGGACATTTGATTGACCATTGCTTCAAGCGCGCCAAGATCGCGCGAAGAGACCGTGTTGAGTCTCTTAGGCGTATTCAGGGTCAGCCCCAGACCTTGAGTGCACCTAAGACCAACACGAGGTCTAGGCTTGCTACTGTTGGTAGCTTTAGGCAGCATCGACGACTTGGTTCTTCCGAGTTTTCTAGTTTTCGTCCTCATGCTCCCTTCCGTCATGACTTCCGCCGTCCTGAGGGTAGATCTCGTTTCTTCCATCGAGATGACTACCCGCGGCGAGATCAGCGTGTTCCGGTGCTCCAACTCGCTCTCCCGTAGCAGTCGAACCCAGCAACAACTTCAGGTCTGCTCACAGATCTTCTGCTTCTTTGAGCGACGGAGAGCGTAGGGTAGATAGAGGTCAATCGTGCTTGACTACTTTATCTCGCTCGACGTGTTACTCAAGATTGGGTGCCAAAATCATCGTTGATTTACCCAAGATCGAGACTTTACTCTGTTTGACTCGGGTTCACGGGCGGGGAAGGAAAGGTTTGGCTCGTAGACTCCGGGTGTTCACGACACATGACCGGAGATTCACGTTGGTTTTCTTCCCTAGCCCGAGCTTCAGGTGATGAGACTATCACCTTTGGAGACTCTTCGTCTGGACGTGTCATCGCCAAAGGTACTGTGCGCGTTAATGACTCATTTATTTTAAAAGATGTTGCCTTAGTGAGTAAGCTGCATTACAATTTGCTTTCGGTTTCTCAGCTTACCGATGACGGTTTCGAGGTAAGTTTTAAGAAAACACCGCAAAATTGTTGATTCTTCTGTAGTCCGGTTTATGGATTTCTCGTTATGGGAGGATCTTTCGTGCTGATTTTATTGAGTCTTCTGGTGATCCTCTCCGGTGTCTGGTTGCTTCTGAGTCCCGCGACCTTTCCTTCTGGCATTGTAGACTTGGTCATATTGGATTTGATCATTTGACCCGAGTTAGCGGCCACGACCTCATTCGTGGTTTGCCGAAACTCAAGATGGTCAAAGATCTAGTTTGTGCTCCATGCCGGCACGGCAAGATGGTTGCCGCTTCTCACCCTCCGTCCACAATGTGACTATGACCGATGCACCGGACAGTTGCTCCACATGGACACAATCGAGACCACTCGAGTGCGATCTGCGGGAAGGAAGTGGTATGTTCTTGTCGTGGTCGATGACTTCTCGAGGTACTCTTGGGTGTTTTTCTTAGCCTCGAAGGATGAGACGTTTACACATTTCCGAGGTCTTTTCTGTAGGCTTTCTGTTGAGCTTCCAGGTGCCTTACGAGCAATCCGCAGTGACAATGACACGGAGTTCGAGAATTCCTACTTCGAGAGGTTCTGTGTTGAGACAGGTGTAGAGCACCAGTTCTCTTCTCCGCACGTCCCCCAGCAGAATGGCATCGTGGAGAGGAAGAACCGTACCTTGGTCGAGATGGCCAGGACGATGCTCGATGAATACTCTACACCGCGGAAGTTTTGGGCTGAGGCTATAGCTACCGCGTGCCATGTCTCAAATCGAGTTTTTCTGAGGGCACACTTGCACCGCACTTCTTATGAGCTGAGATATGGGCGAAAGCCCAGCGTCTCTCATTTTCGTGTGTTTGGTTGCAAGTGCTTTATCTTGAAGTCTGGGAACCTAGACAAGTTTGAGTCACGTTCTTGTGATGGGATCTTTCTAGGCTACTCGACTTCTTCGCGGGCCTATAGGGTCTGGAACTGTGAGTCTAGTAAAATGGTAGAAACCTGTGAGGTGACCTTCGACGAGGCCAGTCCGGGGACTAGGCCCGATATCTCAGGTTCTTTAGAGTAGTCCGAGACCATCTTCGTGGATGATGAGGAGGATGGAGACGAGGGTTGTCTACCTGATCCAGTCCCTCATCCACCCCTTGAGGTGCCTTCTTCCACCGCACCTCGAGGTGAATGACCCATACCTTCGCTTCCTCTGGAGCTAGTGGCTCTGTTCCTACCCCGTCAGCTCACGAGGTAGAGGCCACTTCTTCTTCTCATCCTGGACCTCCTAGACATATACAAAAATCTCATCCTTCAGAGCAGATCATTGGAGACCTTTTTGAGAGAGTTACTCGCTCAAAATCTGGCATGTCACTCTTTTGTCTCCATTCTGCCTTTGTTGCCTCTTTCGAGCCCAAAGACATTTGTCATGCTCTCTCTGATGAGTCTTGGGTCAATGCCATGCATGAGGAGCTAGTGAGTTTCGAGAGAAACAAGGTCTGGACGCTTGTTGAGCTCCCTCGAGATCACAATATCATTGGAACCAAATGGGTGTTCAAGAACAAGCAAAGTGAGGATAGGGTAGTCATTCGAAACAAGGCTAGACTGGTTGCTCAGGGGTACTCCTAGGTTGAGGGTCTAGACTTGAGGAGACCTTTGCCCTGTAGCGGACTTGAGGCCATTAGAATTCGCTTGCCTTTGCGCTTCTAAGGGTTTCAAGCTCTACTAGATGGATGTCAAGAGTGCCTTTCTCAATGGTTTTATTGAGGAAGAAGTCTATGTGAGACGACCTCCGTGTTTCGAGAACCCCAAATACCCTAGTCATGTCTACAAGCTTTCCAAAGCGTTGTATGGACTTAAGCAGGCTCCTAGAGCTTGGTATGAGAGGCTTAAGTCCTATCTTTTGAGGTATGATTTCGAGATGGGTAAAGTTGACAAGACCTTATTCATTCGTAGCTTGGCAATGACATTCTCGCCGCCCAAATTTATGTCGATGACATTATCTTTGGTGGCTCTTCTCGTGCTCTAGTTTCACAGTTCTCGGATATCATGAGCACTGAGTTTGAGATGAGCATGATGGGTGAGTTGACTTTCTTCCTTGGCTTCCAGATCAAGCAGACTCGGGAGGGTACCTTCTTGCATCAAGGCAAGTACACCCGTGATCTCTTGAGACGTTTCGACATGAGTGATGGAAAGCCGGTGTCGACTCCAATGGCTTCTACAGCCGCACTTGACCCAGATGAGGACGACGAGCCAGTTGATCAAAAGGAATTCAGAAGTATGATTGGCTCTCTCTTGTACCTCACTGCCTCGAGACCGGACATACACTTTTCCGTGTATCTTTGTGCTCGGTTTCAGGCTTCTCCTCGCGTATCTCACCGCCAAAGCGGTGAAACGCATCTTTCGGTACCTTCGAGCTACCATTGACTATGGTATCTGGTACTCTTCCTCCTCCTGTCTATCCCTTAGAGCCTATTCAGATGCAGACTTTGCCGGCTGTAGGATAGATAGGAAGAGCACTTCGGGCACCTGCCAATTCATTGGCACTTCTCTTGTTTCCTGGTCCTCGAGGAAGCAATCCGGTGTTGCACAGTCCACTGCAGAGGCCGAGTACGTTGCTGCAGCCAGCTGCTGTAGCCAAGTGCTTTGGATGGTCTCGACTCTGCGGGACTTTGGGTTAGCTATCGATCATGTTCCGCTCTTTTGCGATAACACTTCTGTGATTAGCATTGCTAAAAACCCAGTGCAGCATTCTCGGACCAAGCACATCGATATCAGATATCATTTTCTTCGAGACCATGTAGAGAAGGGTGACATCGTGCTCCAGTTTGTGGAGAGTGACCACCAGTTGGCTGATATCTTCACCAAGCCTTTGGATAGCACGAGGTTTTCAGCTCTGTGGGGAGTGCTTATGGTGGTTTGTCCTTATGCACTGTTGTGAGGGGGAGCTTTGGGCTTTACTGCTTTATCATACTTATTATGCTTCTGTTTCCTTACTATTGCATCGCATCTGCGGGTGCATTGGGTCTTAGTCCTTCTAGCATAGGTTAGAGTGTATCTCTTGCTGAGTTGCTTAGACTTCTTGCTCTTATCTTGTGCTTTCAGGATAGCTGTTTCTTATCTCACTAGGTTGAGCTCACTCACTTCTTGTAGGTTCTAGCGAGGGTTGGGCCACCCTCGGGTAGGCAGGCACGTGTTTGCTCTCTAGTGTGTGTTTTCTCGTCAGCTGATAGTCCTGGAGTCATATGGGGTAGATGAGAGTCAGTCTGAGCCATAGTATCCTCTATATCTTATCTATGCTTTAAGGACTGCCTTCTTTGGTTTCTTTGCCAGCTTCTCGTTTCTATTGCTTTGGTTCAAGGGGAGTTCATTTGGGAGCTTCTGGAGCTTAATATTGACATAATTCAACTTGAACTAAAAGTTGCATCCCATGTTGAGGGGGAGCTGGATTTTCTTACATTTTAGCATTTTGCATTGTAAGATAACTACATGGAGCCTTGATTATTATCCTGTTATGACATGTTTACAATGCATTACATCTTGCCATGATATGTGCTTACTTGCTAGATTTATCATGACTTTATATGTGTAGACTAGTCTTTGCCATGCTAAGTTGTTTAAAAATGCACAACTTGAATTAATTCATGTCATGATAGCTCATGAGACTAGTCTGTATTTAGTTATCCTTTATGATTCATACCATGTCAAATAGGCTGAGTTGAGTCTTGAGTCTTCCATTGAGCCTTAGATTGTGCTATGTTAGTTATTTTATGAAGCATGAGTTGGTTCTTAACTCTCTGTTCTTGAACTACATTCAGCATAAGCAAAAAGATCTCTTTTGTGCGAAAAAACTGATCTTACCAATTCTTTCTCATGAGACTGCTTGCCATTGCACTCGGCATGAACTCAGGGGGAGTTTTGGATGACCAAGATCATTTCCTTAAGCTTCTTGCTTGGAGTGGTCGCATAAGGCTTGAGATCTAGCACATGACTAAATTTTGGTTGGAAACGACCATGAGTTTCAAAAGGAAAAACAAGTCAATTGTGCAAAATTTGCTTAATTACAACATGATCAAAGTGCTTGAACAAATGATCCATTTTAGGACTTATAACACTCTAAGTTGGCTCAATTCTAGCTTCTCGGTTCCACTTAGATTATTGACATGGCTTGCATCATCCTTAGATACCTTTAGCTAGACTATGATCTTGGATAACTTGACATGCTAAGAAATTCGACTAATTTTCAGAATATGACTTCTTTGGCTTAACTTGTCTATACATACATCGTCATGATCTCAATAGCTTAGAATAATTCTCATGGCTCTAAATGCTTAGAATAAATAAACTTCAGCCATTTCATCCAAATCATGATATATTCTCTTCTTTGCATCCTTGATGTGTTTATTGCCAAAAGGGGGAGAATAGTTTTGGGAGCTTTGAGGAAAACTTTAGCTTTGAGGAAAACTTGTTCTTTCTTTTGCTCCTTCTGTTGACATGGTCATTAGCTTCTTTTTTCTTCTATGGACCATGTTGGACTCTTCAAACTCTACTTGATGTTTTTTCTGGGTTTGTCAATATACTCATCAAGGGGGAGATTGAGAGACCATGTGGAGGTCATCCCGTGTGTATGATGAGTAATTGACATAGGTTTAAGAAAAGTCGAGTTTGGGTTGGTTGGTTCGGACCTTGACGTTATGTGGTGTAACGGGCTCGGTCGGACTTGGTCAAACCTGGTCAATGTGGTTAGGATGCATATTCTGATGATTCGACAGGTTTGCTGATGTTATTATGCTTTCATGTATCGAGCGGTGCTATTTGACGTGTTTTTTATCTGTGTGACTGCAGGACGTCGAGGCGGAGTCGTGGCGAGACACGAGGTGACCGGACTAGGCGCAGGTGGCGCTGAGGTCAGAACGGTCGTGATGTGTCGAAGACGACGTGGACTCGAGGTGGTTGCGAGGCGTGCGAGGCAAGGAGCGCGGAAGCTTCCCGGAAGGTGCAGGAGGGGCGAAACGGGAATTTTGCAAAAGCTGCACAAGCGGGAGCGGGCGCCGTTGGATTTAGCGGGCGTAACGGGGCGGAGACCCGTTAGCCAAGGCTATAAATAGAGGAGAGGGGCTGCATGCCTCCTCATGCCTTCTAGAGAGGATTAGGGTTTCAACTGAGTCAAAAGAGGCTTTAGAAGGTTGTTTTGCTTTGGAAGCTTTAGTTGTTGGGAGGTTGTTGTGTCCAGGGTGGTCACAATGGTGTTGTGAGTGTCTCCTACGTGTGTGTCTCTGAGAGCTCTCCTCCTCCTGGTTCTTGTTTTCTCCATGGCTCCCTTCTTGTGTTCTTGAGAGGATGATGGAGTTTGTGAGAGCTAGTTGATTACTTCTTGTAATTTCTTTCTTGTTCAAATGTACAGGCGTATAGGGACTCCGTTGTGATCTTATAGCTCGTAGAAATGAGAATCAAAATTCGGTTTCTGTTCTTGCTATGTCCCTTGATACCTCATTCTAAATTTCTTGATTTTGTGTTTTCTTGTTGGTTCTGTTTGAGATGCCCCAAAATGGGTTGCTATGACATGGGAGATGCCCAAAAGCCATTTGGCTAGTTGATCCTATGAGCAAACCTTGTTTGATTTCAGTTTTGGCATTTTGGAAGCTCTCTGTTCTTCATTTCTGGAAAAACTAGGGTTTGGGTTATTTCCTGTTTTCCTTTGAGGATTGGCATGAAATTTAGGTTGTAAAGTCCTGAGGCTATTGGTAATATACCCTCAAATTTTCATTGCCAAAGGATCAATGAATTAGGAGTATTTTGGGTTTTGGATCTTTCTCTCGAGGTTCAAAGTGTTTGTTAAAATCTGAATTCTTGATTTCCTTTTGTACTCCTTTTGATTCCTAAGTTCTTAATCTGTTTAGATCATGTTCTTCTGTCTTTGACCGAGGAAACATTTTCTGAGTGAATTTAAATATATGGTGGTGTCTGCAGATCTCGAAATTTGATTTTGTCGGTGACGAGTTTACATTGCAAGCACTGTGTTTCGATCTTCTACATTCGTGTCTTCTTCAAGTTTCGGCTCATGTCCAGTTTGTTGCTCAAAACTTTATCTCTTGATCTTTTGATGAGCTCTTTTCTTTTCTAAGGTATTGCTGCTATTTATTTCTTGATCTTGATCTTTGGGCAAAGAAGGGCAATTGAATTTCATTCCTTCCTCGATCATCATCGATCGCATGTTTACTTCTTGCGCTCTTTTCTCTTGACCGCAGATTTCGGTTTTCGGTGGTGCGCACCGTGAGGACATTACAGTGCGATTTACCTCATTTCTTGTATCCAACAGGTCCTGAGCTTTCGATACTAACATCAGTGATCCAAATTTCCGATAGGCTAAACTGCTCTGAATATTTGGTCAGCTATTAGGATTGTAATCCTATTTTACCTGGTCTGAACGAACCAGTCTTTTACTTGGCAATTTCCTAGGCCGCGGTACGTCGCGGCAAGTCGGCCGATCCCGGTGACACAGGGGCTTCGCCGTCCGCAATCGCCCTCGCATGAGCGATAAGGCGCGCATCTACGGAGTTGTCGTGGATGGTGGTGAAGAGTACCCAACCAAAGAGCAACAACACGTACGCCTCCAAGTGGCGCGAGACCTGGTAATCGTCTGCCTGCGGATCCATGCGCTCCACCTGAATAAAAACAAGTTGTTATTAGTACGTAATAGCGCAAGTAAGAGCTTGCAATACACGATCGATTGTAAAGACTACGTACCTGGTACTGTGCGAGCCACCTCAGCGATGGCCCGTGGTTCTGAGTCACCTCGAAGATGTGGTGGTCATCGACCGGTAGAAGGACCCCATCGAATCTGCCGAGCAAGTCCGCGCGCCACTCGGCCGGGGCCTCCGGTAGGAAGATAGCGCCTCTCTCGATCGGAAGGCCAAGAAGCAGGGACACATCCTGCAGGGTCGGCGTCATCTCCCTGAATGGGAGGTGGAAAGTGTGCGTCTCGGGCCGCCAACAATCCACCAAAGCCGTCAGCAGGGAACGATCGAACGGGAAGCGTCGTGATCGCTCCACGCCCACCTTGTCCCCGCCTGCGGCCAAGGCGGCTCCATCCTCCTCCGTGGCCTGCACCATCCGGGCAAGAGGGAGTAGCCCGACATCCCGCAGCCTACAAACAAAGTGAAGGTCAGCACAGAATGTTCTTACGGCAACACAAAAACAATGGCGTAGTGCAAACCTAGCAGTCCAACGGGGGTCGAGTCCCCAGGCCACGCGAGGTATGCGTGTCCGAACCACTCCCAACTCAGCCGGCTCGTCCGTACTCCCCGGTGCCGACACACGACAGAAAGCGCGGTGCACGCGGTCCACATGCTCGTCCAATAGCGGGTACCGCCAGTCGGAGTCACGACCATCACGAGCCATACCTACAAAAAGAGTTCAAGGGCACGATTAATTTGTACCCTCATTATTTACTGATTTTTCTAATACGTATAAATTTCGACACTAAATTTTGTATATCTAAATTTGTACACTACATTTTGTACAATAATACTTCAAAAATACTATACAAAATTTTGACAGTAAATTTTGTTCTTCTAAATTTCTACAATAAATTTTGTACACTAATATATGAAAAAAAACTCAAATTTCCATACTAAATTTTCTAGTTCTACAATTTTATATACTACAAATGTTGCATACTAAAAAATGTATGTACTACAAATACTAAAATTTCTATACTAAAAATTGTACTCAAATATCCATACTAAATTTTCTATATCTACAATTTTTACTACCACTAACATTTCATACAAAATTACGTTAACTAAATTTTCTATACTAAAAATGTGTTCTGCAAATTTTCTATACCAAAAATACTATACAAAATTTCTACACTACATTTTCTATACTACATTTTCTACACTAAAATTTCTACACTACATTTCCTACACTAAATTTTCTACACTACATTTCCTACGCTAAATTTTCTACACTAAATTTTCTACACTAAAATTTGTACACTACATTTTCTATACTACATTTTCTACACTAAATTTTCTAAACTAAAATTTCTACACTACATTTTCTACACTAAATTTTCTACACTAAATTTTCTAAACTAAAATTTCTACACTACATTTTCTACACTAAATTTTCTACACTAAATTTTCTACACTAAATTTTCTAAACTACATTTTCTACACTAAATTTTCTACATCTATATTTTTTACTAACACTAATAAATATTATATACAAAAAATTACCTACTAATTTTTCCTCTTTCCCTTCTTCCTCTCTTCGTCTCCTCTCTCGCGTTCTCTCTTCTTCTCCTCTCTCGCGTTTCCTCTGCTTCCTCTCGCGCTCGGTGAGATTACACAGCGGCCGAGCGTGCCGCGCCTTTTAACCTCGCACACAATCGCCGTTCGGTTGGGCGACTGGATTTTAGTCGCCCAACGGTGGGCGATCGAGTCCGATCGCCCAACGGTCGCGATCGCAATAAATCGCTTAACGGTTGGCAGATTCACTGCATGTCGTCGCTGCGTTAGGCGACAGGCTCGAGTCGCCCAAAGATTTATGTAAAAAAATTTCCATGGGTATATTTCTGTATTTTTGAATAAAAAATGGATTATCCGTACAAAATATTCCATATATCTACATGCAAGGCTTAACAAAGGGAAGGTATTATGTTACATTTAGCATGAAACCAATTTGCCAAATATCATACTATAACTAATTGTCAAATCCATGACTTAGCCATTTTTAACTAAAACTAAAGTGTCCAGTTTATTTAAGTCAACAGAATGAGTTCTCTTCACCATATTCATTTCCATATCAAGTTATCATAATGATTGTACATACTTTCATCCATAACCATCATTATCTAGTAACAAATATTTTATGAAAACTACGCAAGTGTGGCATTTGTACACTCTATCCATGTCTAGGGTACGACTATTCGAATAGATTGTTAACACTTTGTAGAGATTGTACAACTTTACCATAAGATATGATTAACGTACAATATCGACCACTACACACTTCTATAGTTGTGCAACTGAGAAAATCATAACAAGGTTTTTATAATGCTCGCCTTCTCGTCTCACCCCTAGAATGTTCCCATCCTGAGATACATTTTCAATGAGGGGCCCTATCGTTAGGGAGTCTACAACCCTTCTCGTCAAAGAAATCCACAAGGGTAGTGACTGTCATGAGCCACTCCCAACATAATCATAATAGAAATCCAGAAATCTACCTACCAATCAAATGCGCAGGAGTCACACTGAAGCTAAGCAAATTAGTTAGCTAGGTCCATCTCATACTAGACTTGTGATTGTACAATCGAGTACAGAAAAGAGCGACACAAGATTTAGTTCTTAATCAAATCAGGCAAGATAAACCAACAAATCCAGATCTCATGCGCTACGACACTGGTCTCCGTCCAACCACTCGCACGGTTCTCCACCAATTTATTAAACATTTCTCTATTTCTAGTGCTAACCCATGTTTCCACTTGCATTATCATATTTCAAGTTTCAATTGGCAATGTTTGTGTTGTATTTCATTTCATCACTATAGCATTTCTAAGCACAACCATAATCTGGTAAGATTTAACCAATGGTGGAGTTATTCCATTAAAAGTATCATAGGGCTACATAGGGAAGATGCTTCAATAATCAATGAAGGGGAAATAATAGGTATCAATTGCATGGCATAGCTAGGCAATAAATATTTAACATAGCATTTAAGTAAATAACAATAATAAGTATGCACTTGTATTTGAAACAAAAATATTTGTATTTGAAAACTAGGTTCACTATGATCAATTATAAGGACTTGCCTTAGTAAAATGTGGCTAGTGTAGGATCTTGTTCGTCAGCGATGGGAGCATTTGAAGCGTCAATTAAAATTAAAATTCAAATTAACTCCAAAAATTATGGCTTTGGTCTTGTTCGAAAGGTTTTGAATTTAAATGAATATAGAAACAGAAATCACTAGATTGGATTTGAAATGAGGTTGTTATGTCCCTTCAAAGTTTGATGCGAATTGAAATTCGAAAATTTCTGATAGGTAGGTCGATTTGGATTTTCTTTTCTTTTTCAATTATTTTTCTTAAGAAAAAGAAGCAGCGTCTAAGAGGTGGGGTCTAGCTAGTTTTAATTTCTTTTTTAACTATTTTTACTTGGAAGATAGGAGAGACTGAGTCATGGTCCACATGAACTCGGTCCACGCAGTGGTCTACCAGAATTAGGACCCATATGTCAAAGATAGTGGTCCATGGACTAGGTATAAATGGTGGTTACAAGGGTGCAGGGATGACATGTCAATGGCTCAGAATCTAAATAAGTGGTCAATTAGAATTTCTAATCTTCTTGGGCCCACGTGTCATACTAAAACTAATCACCTAATTAACAGTAACTAATTTACTGATTAGACTAACTAGCATCGTGTGGGCCCACTGGTTAGTGAGATAGATAGGGCAAGTAGAGAGGCTCATGGTAGATCTCCTTGTTGTGCTTGTCTGCAGTGAGGGATGGGTCGGCGTGCTCGGCTAAGGTGCAAAATAGGTTGCATGCACTAGTATCTAGTTATCATAGGTGGAAGCACTCGGCACAGTGTGTTGCAGCAGGAGCTAACCATCAGTGAGTGGTGGTGCTAGGCGGTGACATGATGGCAATGGCGCAAGGGCCATGCTAAGGTCGAAACCAAGTGTGCAAAGTGTCTAGGGAACTCCCTAAAGAGTTTCGCGCAAGGCTCGAGGACCTAGGGCATAAGACGAGGTTGGCAGTGAGCAAGGCAGTGGCACCATGGACGGCAATGGTGAACTTCCAAATTTCTGACCTAGCTTCTCAAATTAATGGTGGGTTCATGCTCCATGAGCTAGGGCAAAGCAAAAGGAGTCATGCTCGGTGGGTTTTGTATGGCGTGCCATGTTGTCCACGGTGGTAGGTGACAGCGAGGAAAGGTTAAGTGAGGCTGGGTTATTGTGGCCAGTTATAAGGTCCAATTGCTAGCCTATTAGTTCTTGTTTGAGCTGAATTGCAAGGGGATAGAAGGGCTTACCGGGAGACAGATCAGAGAGGGAGATCGATGGAAGCAATGAGTCAGTGGGTGTTTCGGATTGTCAACAACATCATAGCAAGGCAATTCAAAGGGCACATTAGCATGAGGTGGTCAAGGCAAACACTAAGGACATGATGTCTGAGGTCAAAGCTGACCAAAGCGAAGGGGGACAGGTGACGAGGTCAGCAATGGCGCTACGCACGGTGGCGAGGCCAACGGCTTCGGCTTTCCTAAGGGCAAACAAGCATAGATAGGTGAGCACAAGGTAGAGAAAGATGACACAAACGCAAAGCGCATGATGGCATCGTCGGAGACTCACTGGACAGCAAGGAATCAGACAGCGAAGCTTGCGGCCGAACTTGGGGAAAAAGGCCAAATTCTTCCTCTCTGAGGGTGAATGGGGAAATAGGGAGTTAGTTAGGGTGAAGGTTTTGACTCCCGAGGGTTTGGCATAAATAGGTTTTTTTTGCTCTTTTAACCAAACAATTTCACCGTTTAACTCAAACTCAATTACTTCAACCTGAAAATTTCAACTTTTATCTCAAAACTTAGAACTGTCAACTAAAAAAAATATGAAAACTCAGATTGGTTTCAAACCATCTCCGTAAGAAATCGACTTTCCAACACAAAATTTGTAGATGCATGAAAGATGTTACCCAATCCACATCCAAAATCAGAGGATGTTACAAACTCAACTGCCTTAACGAAAGCATCAGATTTCTATGGTTCAGGCGTTCTGCCAAAGTTAGCAAATCTGTTCTCCGAAAGAAAAAAGGGAATATGAAGAAGATTGTATCGGTCTCATTCCATAAATATGAGCTTCCAAGCAGAGAAGTAACACTTTGAGAACATTATAGTCCACAAGTTGTTTGAAGGCGTGGCCCCTTATGTTCTTATTTTGCTAACGAGACTGACCACAAAACTGCAGTAGTGAGGGCATTCCTGCTTTGTTATTTTGAGTGTACTTTTGGATGGATGACGAACCAAGAGAAGGGCCCTCTGGCCTGCAGCGTCCAGCTGAGTACATTGGGCAATCTATGAAATTGGAAAGGTGTCTAGAAGTTTCAACATTGGAATTGCATATTGAACACTCGCATTGTCAATGGAAAACTCAATTGTATACCCTATTGAACATTGTCTATGTTACCATCCCTGATAGAGTTTTGGAATAACAGGAAGCACAATATAATTCGCAGTATTACAGTAATATGAGTTTGGAAGTAATGCACTCAAACACATGTATCCAGGAGGGCAACAGTACTGACCACCGAGCTAATATACATAGTAAAACATCATTGTCATATTACGAGTTTTTTATTTTACAGAACTACAATATCAAGGAGTACTTCGCCGCACTAACTGCATTTCATCTGCCTTCTGAAGCCATTCCATGATTGAGCCCTGTAGCCTGTTGGGTGCGTGTGTAACCCACAGATTGAGGAAGCCTTGTATCCATTTCTCTAGCTTTTGGTCTTGGCGTCGCTGGATTACTAACCTCCTGTTACCAGCCTCTCTAATCTGCTTCGGCGGTATCTTCATCAAGCCTATTTTCTCAACCAGAAGGTATGCAGTGCCATGTTTCGACTTCCAGAGCATCTGATACGTCGTCGCTTCAGCCTTCTGGTAAACGTAATCTATTGCCTTTGGCAGCATGACCTCGTCCAGCTGTTCTAAGCTAATATTTGTGTGCATGCCACTCTGCTCTTCGCCATTGATTACCACGATCGCAGAACTCTCAATAGCAGGCATCAAGTCTTCCGAAGAGCCGTGCAGTGAGAAGAGGAGCCCAAGTTTAAGATGTGGCAATTCTTTTAAACAACTTGTTTCTCCTTGGATGATTGTACTCCTCTACATGTTGTACTTTGACAGTGGGATGTGGCATTGCAAGGACACTTCAATAAGTGGTTCTAGAGAAAAATCTGATAGTTGCAGTGTGCTTGCCTTGTTGCTGGTACAAGACTTGGGCTCATGTTGCTTGCAGTAGTGTGGGTTTGGGCGAAACCACTGAGTCACAGTGCTATGAATACTGTTCCAGTGTTCTTTGTCACTAGAATCAACATATGGCACCCAGGTGAAGTCCTGCGCTGGCAGCTACGCGAGTTGTTTCCAAACAGCTTCAGCCGCGGACTTGAAGTGTGGGGTGACCAACTTCAAGCACTTGATGGTGATTCCAACTATGTCCATGCTTTCCGAAAGCCGTAGAATCAAACCTAGATGTAAATTTTTATCTGGTGCCTCGTCGTCTTCGTAAACGAAGAAGAGCTTGGCCTCTAGCCCATGGTCTTCGAAGCTAATGGGGCGGACCCAGAACAGATTGCATTGGTTTCCCCGGACAATTCTATACCGTAACTCTTTGCCGGCTAGAAGGTGCCCAATGAGAGGATCGAAGAACATGTACTGCAGCGGTGTGCCGCCGAGCTCCACGAACCTTAGGAACTCACTGGCACCGTCTGCGAACTGCTCGAACCTTCGAACGTCAGAGCTACTCAAGTTGCTTTTGTTATCGCGTTCCAAGAATGAGGAGACAAATGACTTAGTGGCATGAGCCAGTCGTCTAGGGAAGGAGGAGTTCCTTACCTCCTGGTCCTTCTCCTCGTCTTGCACAACACGCTGCTTGTACTTGTGCAGCGTCTCCTCACACTCTTCAGCTGCACACTTCAGCTTCTTGCGCCAACGCAAAAGCGACGCGTCGTTGATCTGTCACTTGTCGGATGTATCCAGAACAGCCTCTAGCTTGATGTGCGCCATCTCTAATCTCTCCATGTTCTCCTCGTCTGATTTGCATACGTGCTTGTCAATCAAACCGGATACGATTTGGCTCGCTATCTCCTCGGCAAGCGCAGATGCGACCTTCTTCGCCATAAATGAGGATCCAACCACTTGTGGGATTCCTGCAGAGTAGAAAGTAATTTATGTATACAGAGAGGATGATTTCAGCAGGGTAGATGAGGACTTTAGAGAAGAGATACAAGAACGAAGCTGTAGTAATGGGTTCAGTGGGTTGGTAAAATCTTTCTTTTGGAAGATCATAAGCCAAGACTGAGCGAAGCTGTAGTAAGAACGTACTGTTATGAATATTGTGTGTGTATTGATATGAGACTCAAAGGGTCATATATATAGGAGAGTACATGAGATATACCATATAGAGATAAGACATATATGGAATAGAATCCAAACTCTATCTCCTAATACAACTCTATCTCTATCTCCTTAACACCCCCCTCAAATGCAAAGCGTATGCAATAGCATTGCATTTGAAAAAGAGGTTGACATTAAAATAAGATAAATCCGAAGTCTGAGTCTTGATGATGTCGTCGTTGCGTGCAGCCTTGGAATAAACTGTCAAATCAAGCCGAAGAGGAATAGATAGAAGCATAACGGCGCAGATCGAAGCTCGAGACGGCGGCGGCGGCGGCACAGTGCACAAGAAGCGCAACGGAGGCGCAGTGCAAAAGAAGCGCGGCAGCGTTAAAAGCTCGTCAAAGAATAGAGCGGCGGCTGCTGTCATGCAAAATAAAATTCCTACACTACTATGACTGACAATAAATTTGTGGACTCGCACGGCTTGGACGAACTAGAGATTAGAGACTACAGATTTTGGATGGACGCAACGGAAGACTCAAAGAAGGATAATTAAAAACTGACTCACTGAAACGAACGGCATAGCGGCAGTGGAGTCGAGCGGGGTCGGTAATGGCCGACCTCAGACGACGGAGTCGGCAGAGCGACGGTGGAGTCGAGCGGCGCAATGCACAAGAAGCGCAACGGAGGCGCGGTGCAGGGAGGCCGGATCGGCGGCGAAGAGGCCGGCGCCTCGGGCGGTAGCCGGAGGGCGGCGAGCACGGCGGAGCCATGCGGGGAAGCGCGGCTGCAGGCCGGCGCAGGAGACGATGGGGAGGCCGGAGGCGGCCGTGGAGTCGAGCGGGGCTGACAAGGGCAAAGTCGGCGATGTAGCTCAGCAGGATGCCGGAGTTGACGGCGAGCACGGCGGAGCCATGCGGGGCGCGCGGCGCAGCCGACGCAGGAGATGATGGGGAGGCCGGCGACCGGATCTGGCGGGTGCAAGCCATGAGCGGCGGCGGACCGGGAGGCCGGCGTCGGCGCGAAGAGGAGGCCGGCGTGCGGCGCGGTGGGAGGAGGCCGGCGGGGCGACTAGGGAGGCCGGCGGAGCGACGGAGGCCTCGGTTGTCGCTCTTTTTTTTTTAGTCATAGACGACGAGACGTAGAAGCCGCGGAGGCTGAGCAGGTTCCTGTGGCAGACACGGCCGAGGATCTCATGCATGGGATCTCGGCGGTTGCGGTGGGACATTTTCACGTCCAGTACGCCTTCTCCAGCAGGAAGAGCGACGCCTCGACCAGCGCCAAGGTGTAGAAGAGCAGCAGTGCCGGTCGCGGAAGCGGGAGGACGCGGACGACGCACCAATGCATGGGCCATGCACACGCCCGTGGCGAGGTCGGTGCAGAGGTAGGTGGTGCCGAACTGGCCCTGGCCGAGCTTGCGGCGTAGATGGATGGGATGGACGCCCCACGGTGATGAGCGTGTCGTAGTTGGCGTCGAAGACGTTGGTGATGGAAAGCCAGGCACATGCATGCATGAGTGCATGTGTATACGCCACATACGTACATGCACATGCATGAGTAGCATGAGCGCCACATACGTACATGCATGAGCGCAGATCGGCGGCCTCGCCGAGCAGTTCCGTATCAGATTCGCGGCCGTCGCGGAGGCCATGGAGACGCCGCCGCCGTTCCAAGAGTCCGCCCACTGCGACATCTGCGTCTGCTACGATTGCTTCAACAAATCTTCCAGTCATGGGCGAAGCGATGTGGAGGCCGACTCGACCGGGCGCGTAGGCCTGGACGCGGAAGGTGAGCGCGGAGACCTCGGAGCAGAACGTAGGCGCTGCCCCCGGCGGAGATAGATCTCCCCGGGGGCGCGCGATGCGGAAGCGAGCGGCGGCTAGGGTTAGGATCTAAACCTAGAGCTCTGATACCATGTTATGAATATTGTGTGTGTATTGATATGAGACTCAAAGGGTCATATATATAGGAGAGTACATGAGATATGCCATATAGAGATAAGGCATATATGGAATAGAATCCAAACTCTATCTCCTAATACAACTCTATCTCTATCTCCTTAACTGGTTGAATTTCATGATAGTTGTGGAGAGAAGTAGAACGTAGAGGAAGGGGATGGAGATAGTGATGTCCAAGAAATAGCGAGGAAACTACCGAATCAACGAGAGCCTGTTCGGCGAGACTTTGCTTGTGGAGAGAAGTAGAACGTAGAGGAAGGGGATGGAGATAGTGATGCCCAAGAAATAGCAGGGAAACTACCGAGTCAACGACAGAGCCTGTTCGGCCAAACTTTTCTTTGGCATTTTTCTTCCAACTGCTACGGTTCGTAATTTTGAAATGGTCTATTTTTAAGACGAGATATATAGATAGTTATAGTATAAATTATATCAAATTTAGTTATATCGGCTAAAATTATGTACGACTATTTTTCTGTACGTACTACCTCTTACAAACAGTCTAGAATTCAAACATTTCAGCTAAACACTGTAAGCCACAGCACGAAGAACCCATCAGCTAAATTGTACAGATTAGTGGACTTGGATTGCTATCAATTCAGTCAGCAACAAAGAGTAGATTTTTTTATAAAGAATAGTCAGAACTGTAAATGAATAAATTCTCCTCTTTCTTTTTTCTTTTGACTGATTCGTTTTTGTCAAAACTGGTTTGAGCTGAACTACAACCTCTAAATTCCCATACTAAACGCCACCTAGGTATGAAATCAATGGCACCATTAAAAGAGAGCTTTTTTACAGTACCTTAAAATAAATATGAGTGATTCAATCTTTATAATTTAATAATTTAGATTAGTTAGAATTTAGTTATACTACCACTTATAATATTAATAATAGAATCTTTAAAAGAATAGAATTCTAAACAAAATACCCTCGCTTACTGTCCATCTGTGCAACCGCCGTCCTTGGAGCACTTTATGGGCCCTGGCACACCGCGGCATCTACCTATTCTTTCTATTCTTTTTCGATGATCGATTGAATATACAACACAATGGTAGGAGCACTTTAATTATATTCGTACCGTGTTTGGAAAGAAGCGGATTTGGAGAACGGTCTATTCGTGCTTAATCAGGTGAGAAAGCTGTTAGAACTAATTTTGACTTATGATAATTACGGTTAAAGCTACAATTGAAGACATGGTCAAAACAGCAGTCGTGATCGTGGTCGAAATGACCATCGTAGCGGCCATGGTTGTGTGTACTATAGCAGTCATAAGTGTGTGAGTGATTGTAAGGTTGAGAGTAGTCATAAGTCATAGAGGGACTCAGAGTCGTAGGCGCAGTCGAGAAGCCATGACCGTCATAGCGGCTCTGGCATAGGAGACTTGGTCATATTGGTTTTGATCATTTGACCCGAGTTAGCGGCCACGATCTCATTCGCGGTTTGCCGAAACACAAGATGATCAAAGATCTAGTTTGTGCTCCTTGCCGGCACGGCAAGATGGTTGCCGTCTCCCATCCTCTGATCACAGTTACTATGACCGATGCACCAGGACAGCTGCTCCATTTGGACACAGTTGGACCAGCTCGAGTGCAGTCTGCAGGTGGGAAGTGGTATGTCCTTGTCATGGTCGATGACTTCTCGAGGTACTCTTGGGTGTTTTTCTTAGCCTCAAAGGATGAGACGTTTACACATTTCTGAGGACTTTTCAGTAGGCTTTCCGTTGAGCTTCCCGGTGCCTTACGAGCGATCCGTAGTGACAATGGCACGGAGTTCAAGAATTCCTACTTCGAGAGGTTCTGTGGTGTGACAGGTGTAGAGCACCAGTTCTCTTCTCCGCACGTCCCACAGCAAAATGGCGTCATGGAGAGGAAGAACCGTACCTTGGTCGAGATGGCCAGGACGATGCTTGATGAGTACTCTACACCGCGGAAGTTTTGGGCTGAGGCTATAGCTACCGCGTGCTATGTCCGAAATCAAGTTTTTCTCAGGGCACACTTGCATCGCACCTCATATGAGTTGAGATATGGGCGGATGCCCAGTGTATCTCATTTTTGTGTGTTTGGATGCAAGTGCTTTATCTCGAAGTCCGTGAACCTAGACAAGTTCGAGTCACGTTTTTGTGATGGTATCTTTCTAGGCTACTCGACTTCTTCGCGGGCTTATATGGTCTGGAACTGCGAGTCTAGTAAAATGGTAGAGACCTGTGAGGTGACTTTCGATGAGGTCAGTCCGGGGACTAGGCCCGACATCTCAGGTTCTTTAGAGCAGTCCGAGACCATCTTCGTGGATGATGAGGAGGATAGAGATGAGGGTTGTCTACCCGATCCAGTCCGTCATCCACCCCTTGAGGTGCCGTCTTCCACCGCACCTCGGGGCGATCAGCCTTTGCCTTTCGCTTCCTCTGGAGCTAGTGGCTCTGTACCTATCTCTTCAGCTCATGAGGTAGAGGTCACTTCTTCATCTCATCTAGGACCTCCCCGACATATCCAGAAAGCTCATCCTTCTGAGCAGATGATTGGAGACCTCTTTGAGCGGGTCACACGCTCAAAGTCTGGCTTGTCACTTTTCTGTCTCCACTCTGCTTTCATTGCCACCTTTGAGCCCAAGGATGTTTGTCATGCTCTTTTTTATGAGTCTTGGGTCAATGCCATGCATGAGGAATTAGAGAATTTCGAGAGAAACAAGGTCTGGCCGCTTGTTGAACCCCTCAAGGTCACAATGTCATTGGGACCAAGTGGGTGTTCAAGAACAAGCAGAGTGAGGATGGGATAGTCATTCGAAACAAGGCTAGACTGGTAGCTCACGGCTTCTCTCAGGTTAGGGTCTCGATTTTGAGGAGACCTTTTCCCCTGTAGCTAGACTTGAGGCCATTAGAATCCTGCTTGCCTTTGCAGCTTCTAAGGGCTTCAAGCTTTACCAGATAGATGTCAAGAGTGCCTTCCTAAATGGGTTTATTGAGGAAGAAGTCTATGTGAGACAGCCTCCAGGTTTCGAGAACCCCAAATACCCAAACCATGTCTACAAGCTTTCTGTAACATCCCAAAATTTCGAGTTTTAAAAAATTTAAATTCAAATTAATTATTTTAAAGCAATTGACTTTTATTTGGATTTTTCTGTAAATTTCTAGCATTTATTTGAAAATCTAAAACAAGAAAATATATTTTAAATATTTTATTAAAGCCAAAAAGAGTTCATTTTATTTTTTCCAACCTTCCCTTAATTTTTAATTAATTTTTGAGAATTTTCTGGAATTAAAAATCAATTTTAAAAGATAAAAAGAATTTTATAAAATTATTAAAAGCAAAACCGAATTTAAAAATATTTTTATTAAGTCTAAAATATCTCCAGAAATATTCTATGAATTTTCTGGAATTTTTAAGTATTATTTATTATTTTTCCATGCAATTATATTGTCTCTACTATTTTCTGAAAATTTAATCCAAAAATTAAATCCGGATTAATCTCGGCCCGCCACGTGTCGTGCCCGGATTGAATCCATCTCTCTCCACGTTTTAATCCCAACCCTTCATCACAAGTTACCCCTTCATTTAAATCCAACGGCCGAGATTATTTCACTTGCCACGTGTCAACCATCCGACGGCCCGTACCCCTTACTCTCCCTCTCTCTTTCTCTCACTGACGGGTGGGTCCCACATGTCATATCCTTCTTCAAACTTTCTTTCTTCTTCCTCCTCTCATTCTCTCTCTCCTCCATTAGAGCCGAAAATGGAGCTTTGATTGCCGGCCGTTTTCTTCGCGTTAATTCCCGTTTGATGGCGCATTGAAACCCCCTAATCACTCCTCCTCTATTGCCGACCGTTTTTCCCTCATTTACCCCCTAATTGCGTCCGCAAATCTCTCCTCTCCTCTCTCCGGCCGCTGGCCTTCCTCCTCCTCCCTTCGGCTATAAAAGCCCCCGAGGCCCTTTTAAGACCGCCTCTCTCCTCTACCTCCTCCACTCTTGGTAGCCTCCCCGACCCTCCGAGCGCCGCCGCCACAAGCGCCGCCGCCGCCCTTCCCTCTCCGCCGCTTTGAATTTATGTGTATTTATTTGCTTTGTTGCTTTGTCTTTTTCGCGCGTAGAATCCGACGTCGCCGAAGACTTTGTCGACCCGCAGCAAGAAAACCAAGACATCGCTCACCAAGGCAAGTCTCCTTTGAACATCTTGAACCTATGTTTGTGAAATGTTTTGATTATTTTAAATTAATGCATTGCTATGTTACATAAAATGATAATTCCTGTTGTAGAGATAATAGTTAAACTGACAATTGTTATGCCCTCATTTGACATTGACAACCATGTACCTTTGACACCCTAGGATTTCCTTTGTCTCAATAATGAGATTATTATAAAACTTTGGTAAATGTGGAACGGTAGTAAAATACTTAGTCGTGCTATATAACCTTTTGTAACCTTGGAATGGGAAATTATATTTTGTGGAACTAGACTTTTGATCAGAAATTAGTGGCGATTGATGTTGCCACTGTTCCTTTAAAAATAAATAAAATGTGAAAATAGTTTTAGACCAGGGCGGATGGTTGGATTGGATTGGTGCGGTTAGCACGAGAACTTGTAAAGTGCATGTTCCGCCCTAGTCAATTAAGGACCGACGCTTGTGTTTGTCCAAACTGAGCACTACCGTACAACCACAAGTCTATATGGGTACGACCTAGCTGATTAACTTATGATAGACTAGTTTAGGTACCACCAGTGGAAAGTGAGTGCCGTGATTTACCGTTATTCACGGTGAGGGATGGTTCTTGTACTCATATGGCGCAAGAGGGGCTTCATGCGGTGGATTTAACCCTTCAGCGGTGAAACCTCAGCGGGTGGTGTCTAGCTAGACTAGAGTAAGGTAAAAGCTTTGTGATATTTTATCTGGGTCTCATGCCTAAGGAAGCATGTTGGCTATTAAGATAACTTGTCTCTTGTGGGTAAAGTTGTACAACCTCTGCAGAGTGTAAAACTATTCGAATAGCCATGCCCACGGTCAAGGGCGAGCAATGAATGCATTCACATGGTAGCTCAATGGTTTTGGTTTTAAAATAAAAGATTTGGGAACCGGGAGTGGTTGGAACTCCCGGGGTTATCCCGGCGGTTGTAGCCAGTGTGGGTGGTTGTAACCCTTATTCTTGAACCTTGGCAGAATAGAGCCTGTGATCTAGTGTTGGTGGTTGTAACCTTCACTATTTAATTTTTGTAGATTCAGTTAAAACAAATTACCTTATTTAAATTGGTGCCTTCGAAATTAGTTAATGGTATTTGAAATAAAACATTGCTTGGTGCAAAAGAACCATATAACCCTCCTTTGTTAAGCCTTACATCTATTGCATTTTCCCAAGACTTGCGGAGTACTTTATGTACTCACATACTACACTTAAAATAATAATCAGAGGAGTATGAAACCCAAGAAAGAAACTTTGACAATGGCGCATATGGATTCGACGAAGGCTTCCCGGAGTACTAGGTTGCGTTTCCCCAGTCAATTGCCTGTGGCGTATTGATGGGTCTCCGCTGGATTTACTTTTGCTTCCGCTGTGCTTTATCTTTTGTGTGTGTGCGAGGTCTCGAAACCTCATTTGTAATAAAGAGGCCTTTTGGTCTGTACTCTCTCTATTATTGTAATAAAGCGTTGTTGGTTATATATTCATCACTGTTTGACTGTGTGCACTAGCTTTGATCTGGGACTAGTGCTGTAATACACAGAGGGACCGGATTCAGAAATCTGGGTCCCGACACTTTCCAAAGCCTTGTATGGACTTAAGCAGGCCCCTAGAGCTTCGTATGAGAGGCTTAAGTCCTATTTGTTGAGTCATGGTTTTGAGATGGGTAAGGTGGATAAGACCTTGTTCATTCGTAGGCATGGCGCTGACTTTCTGCTCGTCCAGATTTATGTCATGAGCACCTAGTTTGAGATGAGCATGATGGGTGAGTTGACCTTCTTCCTTGGCTTCCAAATCAAGCAGACTCGGGAGGGTACTTTCTTGTATCAAGGCAAGTACACTCGTAACCTCTTGAGACACTTTGACATGAGTGATGGTAAGCCTGTGTCAACCCCAATGGCTTCTACAACTGCTCTTGACTCAGATGAGGATGGCGAGCTAGTTGATCAGAAGGAGTATCGCAGCATGATTGGCTCTCTCTTATACCTCACTGTCTCGAGACCGGACATACACTTCTCTGTGTGTCTTTGTGCTCGATTTCAGGCTTCTCCTCGCGTGTCTCACCGCCAGGCGGTGAAGCGCATTTTTCGGTACCTTCGAGCTACCATTGACTATGGTATCTGGTACTCTTCCTCTTCCTGTCTTTCCCTCAGATCCTACTCCAACGCAGACTTTGCTGGATGTAGGATAGATAGGAAGAGCACTTCTGGCACTTGCCAATTGATTGGCACTTCTCTTGTTTCTTGGTCTTCTCGGAAGCAGTCCGGTGTTGCGCTCACCGCAGAGGTCGAGTGCGTTCTTGCGACCGATTCTTTGCGACCGGTACTGGATGGCGTCGACCTTGTGGGACTTTGGGTTAGCTATAGATAGTGTTCCACTCTTCTGTGATAACACTTCTGCGATTAATATTGCTAAGAACCCAGTGCAGCATTCTCAGACCAAGCATATTGATATCAGATTTCACTTCCTTAGAGACCATGTAGAGAAGGGTGACATAGTGCTCCAGTTTGTGGAGAGTGACCACTAGTTGGCTGATATCTTTACAAAGCCTTTGGATAGCTCTAGGTTTTCAGCTCTGCGGGGAGAACTTGGGGTGGTTTGTCCTTATGGACTGTTGTGAGGGGGAGCTTGTGCTTTACTACTTTACTATATTTATTATGCTTTTACTCCTTTCTGATTGCATTGCATACAGGTGCATTGGGTTTAGTCCTTCTAGCATAGGTTAGAGTGGTTCTCTTGCCTAGTTGCTTACACTTCTTACTATTATCTTGTGATTCTAGGATGCTGCTTATTAGCTGGTTCTCTTCTTAGTAGGTCGAGCTTACCCACTGCTTATAGGTTCTAACGAGGGTTAGGCCACTCTCGAGTAGACAGGGTACGTATTTGCTCCTTAGTCTGTTAGATGTCCAGTTGATAGTCCTGGAGTCATATGGGGTAGATGAGAGTCAGTCTGAGTCATAGATCTTTCTATATCTTATCTATGCTTTAAGGACTGTCTGTTTATTTTCCTTTCCAGCTTCTTGATTTTATTGCTTTGGTTCAAGGGGAGTTCATTTGGGAGCTTCTGGAGCTTAATATTAATATAACTCAACTTGAACTAAAAGTTGCATTTTATGTTGAGGGGAGCTGGATTTTCTGCATGTCATTCTGCATTGTAATATAACTACATTGAGCCTTGATTATTATCCTGTTATGACATGCTTAAAATGCGTTACACTTTTCCATGACTTGTGCTTATTTGCTACATTTATCATGACTTCATATGTGTAAACTAGCTTTTGCCATGATAAGTTAATTAAATTTGCTCAATTTGAACTGAAACTTGTCATGTTAGTACTCGAGATTAGTCTTTCTTGAGCTATCCTTTTATGATTCATGCCATGTCAAATAGGCTAAGTTGAGCATTGAAAATCTATTGAGCCATAGATTGAGCTATTTTAGCCTCTTGATGATGCATAGGTTAGTACAATCTGTTAAAAAGCAAAAAGATCTCTTTTGTGCGAAAAAACTGATCTCACCAATTCTTTCTCATGAGACGGCTTGCCATTGCACTAGGCATGAACTCAGGGGGAGTTTTGGTTGACCTAGACTATCTTCTTAAGCTTCTTGCTTGGAGTAGTCGCATAAGGCTTGAGATCTAGCACATGATAAAAAGTTTGGTTAGAAACGACCATAAGTTTCAAAAGAAAATATGTCATTTGTGCTCAATTTGCTTAAATTACTAAAAGAACCAAGTACTTGAGCTAATGTTTCACTCTTGAGCATATAGCACTCTATTTGGACTCAATATTAGCTTCTTGGTTCCGCTTAGCTTATTGACATGGCCTGCATCATCCTTGAATATCTCTAGCTAGACTTTGCTTATTGATGACTTGACATGCTCACAAAATGCACTACACTTCAGATCGTCATCTATTTGTGCTAGCTGGCTTATACATATCTTGTCATGATCTAGATAGCATTCTATTGAGTTATGGCTTGATGTAATTCTTAATGGTCATTTTGGATAATTCTCATGGCTCTAAATGCATTGAATAAGCGAACTTCAGCCATTTTTATCCAAAACATGTCATATTCTCTCTTTTGCATCCTTGATGTGTTCATTGCCAAAAGGGGGAGAATATTTGAGAAAAAGATTTTTCTTGGGATCTTTCTAGAGATTTGGAGAACAATTTGCCTTTTCTTTGTTGCTCTAGTGTTCCTTCTGTCGACATGGTCATTAGCTTCATTTTCCTTCTATGGACCATGTTGGACTCTTCAAACTCAACTTCTTACTTTTTCTGGGTTTGTCAATATACTCATCACGGGGGAGATTGAGAGACCATGTGGAAGTCATCCCATGTATATGATGAGTAATTGACATCGGTTTAGGAAAGTCGAGTTTGAGGTGGTTGGTTCGGACCATGTCGTTGTATGGTGCAACGGGCTCGGTCGGACTTAGTCAAACCTAGTCAAAAGGTTTAGGATACTTATACTGTTGATTTGATAGGTTTGGGCTTAATATGGTTTCATTAATGCTATTTATGCTTTTATGTATCGAGCGGTGCTATTTGATGTATTTCTTGTCTGCGTTGACTGCAGGACGTCGAGGCGGAGTCGTGGTGAGACACGAGGAGACCGGACTAGACACAGGCGGTGTCGAGGTTAGAACGGTCGATGTGTCAAAGACGACGAAGATTTGATGTGGTTGCGAGTCGTGGACGACAAGGAGCGCGGAAGCTTCCCGGAAGGTGCAGGAGGGGCGAAATGGTGATTTCGCGAGACTGCACAAGTGGGAGTGTGTTCTGTTCGGGTTTAGCCGGCGTAACGGGTGGGAGACCCGTTAGCCAGGGGCTATAAATAGCTGTTGGGGGCTGCATACCCCTTCATGCCCTTTGAGAGAGAGTTAGGGTTTGCTTTAGTCAAAAGAGTCTTTGGAGAGGCTGTAGGATCGGAAATAGCAACAGAGGGGGGGTGAATGGTGCGTTCAAAATCGCCCCCAAGTATCCACAAAATTTCTTCTCCGATAGCTACGTAAAAGCTATGAAGCAATAAACTAAAAATTAGATTGCCGAGAGAAAGAAATCAGACAAAGAAATAGCCACGCAAAGAAACTCCGCTCAAACACTGTCACGGCAAGAGACTGGAGACACGGTAAGAAAACAGCTCGAAATCTTGCCACGGCAGGGAACTTTGCATAACTCGGTTGTCACGGCAAGGTAAATTCCGATTTTGCTGCCAAAACCGAAACTGCTCATCAAGGTAATCAGTAGTGAATGCTCTCTTGAAAAACAGACAGCTGACTGACAAAAGACTAGAGAAAAGAAATCGAGCCGCAGCACTACACAGCATTGAACAAAGGGAATAGAGATCAGTGAGTAGGAGGTCGCCGGTCTGACCGGAGGTGCTTTCTTCAGTCTAACTGGGAGCAAATGCAGAACCGAGAGAAACAGCAGCAGAGAAATTCCAACCGACAAGCAGACCTGAAGAGATTTCACAAGACTGGCCGAAGAACTCACACACTATAGACTGAAAATACTCGAAACTGAAAACCAGAATGGAAAACGAAAGCAGGACACAGATCAAGAGGATCAGTAAATTCCTTTAGAGATCAAAGAATCTTGGAGTAAATACTAGAACAACAGGAAACTGAAATCTGCAAAGAAAGGAAATAGCCCTTGCTGAAAACTGTTTACTGCAAATCAGTTCTAGCTACTAAACCGAACAACACTTCAGTTTTCAGGTCTAACCAAAAACAGGTTTCATAAATTCAGAGTTTTGGTTTTGTGTTTCAGTTTTTCACGTGAGCTGAAAATAGGGGAATAGAGATAACAGGAGCTGCAGCTGCGAAAAGACAGAGGCAAAAGATAAGGAGCAAAAGACTACTTGACCGAAACTGCTCAAAATGAAAATAGAAAGTGAGCAGTTGAACTGTCCAAAAGAGGTTCGGTCTGACCAAAGACTGAAATCGAAGACAACAGGGAGATGCTGATTTTCCAGCTGAAAAACAGTGTACGGTCACGCTGGCCGAAATATGTTAACAGCTGAAAAACTGCAGGCAAGAACCATTGCCAACTGAAAATGAGACTGCAAAACTGAGTCACTCACAAACTGAATGGGCGAGACACTGAAACCAGCAGAAACAACGGCTGCAGTTGAGTATATTCAGAAAACTGCAGTACTTACTGTAGACCACCAAAAATCAGAAAAGTTGATGAATGGTGATGGTTCTTCTCAGGTCAATTGAACTGAAATTTGATTCAAATAGCAGGGAGACCATATGAGAAGGAAACTACAAACAAGGAACGACAAGGCAGCAATATTATCACCTTAAGACAAAAAGAAACTGAAATCTGCTAGAGACTCCAAGCTAGAACTGAGAAGAAACCATATGCCAAAAACTTTCGATTCACAAGATCTTCAATCATAAGACTTTTGATCTTAACAAGACATCACCTCAGATTGTGAAAATTCAGAATTACAACAGTTCTTCATCAAGGAAAACAGGAACTCACAAATCCTCTGCTCACTGTAACAGTAAACCCTAGGCAGAGCAAAAACAGAGGAAGAGGCGCAAGAACTGAAAAAGGTGAAAATCATTTGATCCTGCCTGTTGCGCTCGGGAATGGATTAGCCAAGGGGCTTTGAAGCAAATCCCAGTTCAGAGCAATCCATTTTACACCTTCTTAGCAAGAATCACCTCCAAATCACAAGAACTGAGAAATCAAACAGAGAAAAACTGAGAACAGCAAAGAAGAATAGAAGGTCTCAAAACAAGAACAAAGTATACTTCAAAGTCTCAGGAAGAACAGCTCAGAGCTAGACGGGCAAAACATGAATGATTTCATTGAGAGAAAAGATTACATGCTCATCAATCCATCCTCTCCATCCTCTCTCAAGTCCCAAGAACACCCAAGTCACATACATACGTGAGATGAACCTAGAACTTCTCTCAACTGCCCTCACCTCTATTGCAGACAAGGGACAAGATCAAGGCTGCTCTGTCCAACTACTCACTCACCCACTAAAGCCTAAAGCCAAAACAAACTCACAAAGCCCTTTTTGACTCTAGCAAACCCTAACTCTCTCCCAAAGCCATGAGGAGGCATGAAGCCCCTCTCCTCTATTTATAGCCCTTGGCTAATGGGTCTCCAACCCGTTACGCCGGCTAAACCCGAACGGAGCCGTCTCCCGCTTCTGCAACCTCGCGAAATTACCGATTCGCCCCTTCTGCACCTTCCGGGAAGCTTCCGCGCTCCTTGTCGTCCACGATTCACAACCACATCGAATCTCCGCCGTCTTCGACACATCCGACCGTTCTGACCTCGACACCGCCCATGTCTAGTCCGGTTACCCCGTGTCTTACCACGACTCCGCCTCGACGTCCTGCAGTCAACACAAACAAGAAACACATCAAATAGCACCGCTCGATACATGTAAGCATAATAACACCAACAAACCTGTCGAATCATCAAAATATGCATCCTAATTCCATACGACCAAGTTTGACCAAGTCCGACCGAGCCTGTTACACCACGCAACGTCAAGGTCCGAACCAACCAACTCAAACTCGACTTTCCTAAACCGATGTCAATTACTCATCATACACACGGGATGACCTCCACATGGTCTCTCAGAGGCCTTTTGCTTTAGGCTTTAGTGGGTGGAGACTAGTTAAGGGCAGCATGTGTGTTTCCCTTCCATCTCCTCTCTAGAGCGTGTGTGTGTATTCCTCCCAAGAACAAGTGAGGTTCTTGGTGTTCTTGAGGATAGAGAGGGAGAGGATGGATTGAGAGTCTTGTAATCCTTCTTCTTGTTCTATTGTACATATGTATCGAGACTCTTTGTAATCTTTTGTTTCGAATGAAAATCTGATGTTTTCTCCCGTTCTCTCTTTTCCCTTTGATGCTTTCTATGTGCATTTCTTGAGATTTTCGTTTTCTTGTTGATTCTTGCTATTGAGTGGCAAAATGGATTGCTCATGGATGGAATTGCATTTCTAGACCCTTTGGCCATCTAATTCCAAGAGTAATTTGATCAATTTGCAAGAATCTCACTTTTGGGTTCTTCATGTTCATCTTCTAGGGTTTTAATCCAAATCTTGTTTTCCTCTTTGAGATGGCTTGAATCTTGGCCTATAGAGTCCAGTGGCTATGCTAACATATCTACAAAGTTTCTTGGCCAAAGGATCAAAGAATCGTTGGGAATTTGGATTTTGGTTCTTGCTGTCTGAACATTCAGTTAGTCCGGTAATCTACCTCACTAGGGAGCAAACATATGGCTCAGACTGACTCTCATCTACCCCATATGACTCCAGGACTATTAGTCCGGTAATCTACCTCACTAGGGAGCAAACACGTACCCTGTCTACTCAATGGTGGCCCGACCCCTGTTAGAACCTAAAAGCAGTGAGTGGGCTCAACCTAGTGAGAGAAGAAAAGCGGCTAATAGAGAAAGACCATAGAATCACAAGATAAGAGTAAGAAGTCTAAGCAACTCAGCAAGAGAACCACTCTAACCTATGCTAGAAGGACTAAACCCAATGCACTCGCAGATGCAATGCAAAAGTAAGGAGACAGAAGCATAATTAATATGATAAAGCAATAAAGCCCAAAGCTCCCCCTCACAACAGTCCATAAGAACAAACCACCCCAAGCTCTCCCCGCAGAGCTGAAAACCGAGAGCTATCCAATGGCTTGGTGAAGATATCAGCCAACTGGTGGTCACTCTCCACAAACTGGAGCACGATGTCACCCTTCTCTACATGGTCTCGAAGAAAGTGATATCTGATATCGATGTGCTTGGTCCGAGAATGCTGCACTGGGTTCTTAGCAATGCTAATCGCAGAAGTGTTATCGCAGAAGAGCGAAACACGATCGATAGCTAACCCAAAGTCCCGCAGAGTCGAGACCATCCAAGCACTTGGCTCAACAATCGGCCGCAGAACAACGTACTCGGCCTCTGCGGTGGACTGTGCAACACCGGACTGCTTCCTCGAAGACCAGGAAACGAGAGAAGTGCCAATAAATTGGCAGGTGCCCGAAGTGCTCTTCCTATCTATCCTCTGACCAAGAAAGTGCGCATCCGAAAAGGCTCTAAGAGATAGACAAGAGGAGGAAGAGTACGAGATACCATAGTCAATGGTAGCTCGATGGTACCGAAGATGCGCTTCACCACTGGCGGTGAGACATGCGAGAGAAGCCGAACCGAGCACAAAGACACACGGAGAAGTGTATGTCCGGTCTCGAGGCGGTGAGGTACAAGAGAGCCAATCATGCTTCAATTCCTTTTGATCGACTGGCTCTCCATCCTCATCTGGGTCTAGTACGGCTGTAGAAGCCATAGGAGTTGACACTGGCTTACCGTCACTCATGTCGAAGCGTCTTAGGAGGTCTCGAGTGTACTTGCCTTGATGCAAGAAGGTACCCTCCCGAGTCTGCTTGATTTGGAAGCCAAGTAAGAAAGTCAACTCACCCATTATGCTCATCTCAAACTCGGTGCTCATGACATCCGAGAACTGTGAAACGAGAGCATGGGAAGTGCCGCCAAAGATGATGTCATCGACATAAATTTGGACGAGCAGAAGGTCACTGTCGAGCCGACGAGTGAACAAGGTCTTATCGACTTTACCCATCTCGAAATCATGTCTCAATAGATAGGACTTAAGCCTCTCATACCAAGCTCTAGGGGCTTTCTTAAGTCCATACAACGCTTTGGAAAGTTTGAAGACATGACTAGAGTATTTGGGGTTCTCGAAACCTGGAGGCTGTCTGACATAGACTTCTTCCTCAATGAAGCCACTGAGAAAGGCACTCTTGACGTCCATCTGGTAAAGCTTGAAGCCCTTAGATGCTGCAAAGGCAAGTAGAATTCTAATGGCCTCAAGACGCGCTATAGGGGCAAAGGTCTCCTCGAAGTCTAGACCCTCAACCTGGGAGTACCCCTGAGCAACCAGTCTAGCCTTATTTCGAATGACTACCCCATACTCGCTCTGCTTGTTCTTGAACACCCATTTGGTCCCAATGATATTGTGACCTCGAGGGGGCTCAACAAGCGTCCAGACCTTGTTTCTTTCGAAACTCTCGAGCTCCTCATGCGTGGCATTGACCCAAGACTCGTCAGATAAAGCATGACAAATGTCTTTAGGCTCAAAGGAAGCTACGAAGGCAGAGTGGAGACAGAAAAGTGACACGCCAGACTTGGAGCGTGTGACTCGTTCAAAGAGGTCTCCAATCATACGCTCAAAGGATGAGATTTTGGATATGTCTTGGAGGTCGAGGATGAGATGAAGAAGTGGCCTCTACCTCGTGACTGACGGGGGTAGGAGCAGAGCCAGTAGCTCGAGAGGAAGGCTGTGGCATGGGTCGATCACCTTGAGGTGCGGTGAAGAAGGCACCTCAATGGGTGGATGAGGGATGGATCGGTAGACAACCCTCGTCTCCATCATCCTCATCATCCACAAAGATGGTCTCGGACTGCTCTAGAGAACCTGAGATATCGGGCCTAGTCCCCGGACTGGCCTCATCGAAAGTCTCCTCACAGGTTTCTACCATTTTGCTAGACTCGCAGTTCGAGACCCTATAGGCCCGCGAAGAGGTCGAGTAGCCTAGAAAGATCCCATCACAAGAACGTGACTCGAACTTATCTAGGTTCCCGGACTTCAGAATAAAGTACTTGCAACCAAACACACGAAAGTGAGAAACACTGGGCTTTCGTCCATATCTCAACTCGTAAGAAGTGCGGTGCAAGTGTGCCCGAAGAAAAACTCGATTAGAAACATGGCACGCGGTGGCTATAGCCTCAGCCCAAAACTTCCGCGGTGTAGAGTACTCATCAAGCATCGTCCTGGCCATCTCGACCAAGGTACGGTTCTTCCTCTCCACGACGCCATTCTATTGTGGGACGTGCGGAGAAGAGAATTGGTGCTCTACACCTGTCTCACCACAGAACCTCTCGAAGTAGGAATTCTTGAACTCCGTGCCATTGTCACTACGGATCGCTCGTAAGGTACCTGGAAGCTCAACAGACAGCCTACTGAAAAGACCTAAGAAATGTGTAAACGTCTCATCCTTCGAGGCTAAGAAAAACACCCAAGAGTACCTCGAATAGTCGTCGTCCACAACAAGAACGTACCACTTCCCTCCTGCTGACTGACTCGAGCTGGTCCAACTATGTCCATATGGAGCAGCTGTCCTGGTGCATCGGTCATTGTAACTGTGACCAGAGGATGAGAAGCGGCAACCATCTTGCCGTGCCGGCATGGAGCGCAAACAAGATCTTTGACCATCTTGAGTTTCGGCAGACCACGAATGAGATCGTGGCCGTTAACTCGGGTCAAATGGTCAAATCCAATATGACCAAGTCTCCTATGCCAGAAAGAGAGGTCACGGGACTCAGAAGCAAGCAAACAACGGAGTGGATCACCAGAAGACTCAGAAAAATCAGCACGAAAGATCCTCCCAAAACGAGAAATCCCGCAAACCAGACTACCCAAAGAATCAAGAATTTTGCAGTTGTTTTTCTTAAAACTCACCTCAAAGTCGTCATCGGTAAGCTGAGAAACGGAAAGTAAATTGTACTGCAGCTTACTAACCATGGCAATATCTTTTAAAATAAATGAATCATTAATGCGCACAGTACCTTTGGCGATGACGCGCCCAGAAGAAGCATCTCCGAAGGTGATCGTCTCATCACCTGGAGCGCGGGCAAGGGAAGAAAACCAACGGGAATCTCCGGTCATGTGTCGTGAACACCCGGAGTCTACAAGCCAAAACTTTCCTTCCACCTGACGAACCCGAGTCAAGCAGAGTAAAGTCTCGATCTTGGGATAAATCAAGAGTGATTTTGGCACCCAATCTTGAGTAACACGTCGGCGAGATGAAGTAGTCAAGCACGGTGACCTCTATCTACCCTCGCTCTCATCACTCAAGGAAGCGAAGGTCGTGTGCGAGACCTAAAGTCATTCTTGAGTCCGACCGCTACGGAAGAGCGAGTGAACACGGCAACATCTTGATCACGCCATGTAGGCATCTCGATGGGGAAGCGAGATCTACCCTCGAGAATGGCGGAAGTCACGACCAGAGGGAGCATGAGGACGACAAACAGAAAACTCGGAAGAACCAAGTCCTCGATGCTGCCCAAAACTACCAACAGTAGCAAGCCTAGACCTCGTATTGGTCTTAGGAGCACTCAAGGTCTGGGGCTGACCCTGAATACGCCTAAGAGACTCAACATGGTCTCTTCGCGCGATCTTGGCACGTTTGAAGCAATGGTCAATCAAATGTCCATCCTTCTGACAGAAGGTGCAATGATACCATATACGAGAGGTCGAAGCTGCGGTGAAGTCACCTTCTTTGTAAATCCTTTGAACAAAACCCACGATTTAAATTGAACATTCTTGTTCTTGGGCTTGACCTCAATCACACTGCGGCTACAGTGCATGCACTGACGGTGGATGCTTCCTCACATCCTCACGGAAATCATATCCTAGACCACGATTGAACTTGCAAATTTTGGTGGTCTAAAATAAGATTAAGTTTTTCTTGCCTCCTACAAATTTCTCGAGAGTGTTCATAAGATCGACACTCCCGAAAAGAGAGGTGCAAGAAGAGCAAGGAGAAGAAGAAGAGACATCAGGAGGAGAGGAAGGAGAAGAACCAATAGCAGAAGATCGAATAGCACGTGCATATTTCTCCTTATGCACGCCACCTCAACCTTGAGGGCTTCGCAGACACACAGGGGGCAGCCCTAATCCTAGCCATTTGGTTCTCGTAACTCTTCCTAAACGTCTCTACCATGTCTTTATCCTTTTCCAACACTTGACCTGAAAGCACAAGAAGGATGTGATTTTCTAGAAGGTCCTTAGTTAGCTTCACACATTTTCATCCAATGCAATCAATTCAGATTTTAGTTTATTACAACTATTGCATGGTGAGCTAACAGGATCCTTAGTAGCAAATTGAGCCATTTTCTTGTTATGATCAACCATCTCTTGAAATTGCTTAGAAACCGATTCAAGCTCAAAGGTTAATTTAGGACAGTTGGTACAAGAAACAATAGGCTCTAACAGGGAAGCACGCAATTCAGCAATTTTGTGATCTGCCCTCTTTAAGTTCATCTTCAAATTATTACAACTTTCACAAGTCTCAGGCAGATCGAGAAGCATAGTGTAAAGACCTCTAAAAGCATTGTTCTTATCCTCACATGAGGTGCAAGAAGTAGTCTCAATAGTAGATGAAGGAACAACAATCCTAGTCATTTCTAGTTCAGCAAGCAGACTAACATTCCCCACCTTAAGAATATCTAGCTCAGAGGTCACACTATCATAAGAAGTCCTTAACTTCTCCATATCACCAATCAAAGCAGGGCATGTATCACATTCATCACGGGAGGGAGCAGATATAAGTGAAGTAAGCTCCCGTGACAGTCTTTCTACTTCCTTCTCTAACTCGCTACACCTAGCTCTAGATCTAGCATGAAATCCTCCTAACTTAAGAAAAGCTTCATTAAGTTGGTCATAGGAGGGACATACCTCGTCAGAGTCGGAGTAGAGCTCGCTGTCGCTGATCTCGCCCTCAAGGGCCATGAAGCACATGCCGGAGAAGTCGTCGCCACCATCCTTGCGTTCTTGATCTCCCGTCCCGTCGTCGTCGCTCCATCCCTCCACCTCGCTGAGGTCGAGGTCGTCGAAGGCGGTGAGGACACGGTGGAAGAGTTTCTTGGCTTTGCCAAAGTTGCGGAACGTCTTCTTGCCTTGCGTCTGAGCTGGAGTCTTCTTGTTGCGGTTCTTGTCGGTGTAGTCGTTCTTGTCCGAACTGTCGTAGTCGTTCTTGCCCTTCTCCAGCTTGGGGCAGTTTGCCCGAATGTGGTTGGGGCCACCACACTCGAAGCAAATCACGGGACCTCCTCTTTTACCATCCCTCCTCCTCTTGTATGCATGAGAAAATCTACGCGCTAGGAGGGCTAGCTGTTCATCCATAAGTCGCTCTAGCGATCATCGGTTATGTCATAGAGAGCGACAAGGGAGAAACCACATGTCGGCTTAGCGAAGAAGATCCAGAAGTGGGATCAGTGACTAATGCCATCGATTGTGACTTCGACCGACGAGAGACTATGTCAATCTCGTGAGTCTTGAGGCGCGTAAAGCGCATCAAGAGTCGGTCGAGAGGTCCGTGGTATCCTTGATGGTAGTCACCTTCATCTCCCAAACCCAAGATCGAGTGCGAAAGCATTTGTCGGCGTTATCCGAGTCGGAGTATATGAGACCGACGGCTCGGAGGTTGCTCAAAATCTTGTGAAAGCGAGAAAAGCACTCGTCAAGAGAGTCGCCAGCAAGCATCTCGAATTTCTTTGTATTCGGCTTGAATCGGTCTGTCGCACCGTCTTTATTTGGGTGGTGCCCTCATGGTAAGCATCGAGTCGTCCAAATATCGGCGACGACGGTGAGAGATGCGATCAAACTCGCTCGCTCAATCCACGAATGATGATGTTCCTTGCCCTTGTGTTTGCCTCAACATCGACCATATTCCCGGCATTGATGTTCTCATCGGCAAGAACAACAAACTGAACCTTCACCTTCCGCCAGATGGCATACCCCTGAGCCTGGATGTATGTTTCCATTCGGCTCTTCCAGAAGGGGTAATCCAGGCCATCAAAGACCGGAGGCTTGGTGGAATACTTGTCCGTCGTCATGGCTCTTGAGACCGATTAAAGATCTATCAAAGAAGAGCTAACCGGCTCTGATACCAATTGTAGGACCGAAATGGCGACAGAGGGGTGGTGAATGTCGCTATTTTTTTTAAATCGCCCCTGAGAATTCGACCTTTGTTTTCAAAGCGATGCGAAACAAAGCACCTCACGAAAATTAAAATTAATCTTGCTGAAATTTGGAGCGCATGCGACCTTTGAAAAATTCAGCATAAATCGAGAGTAGTCGATAAATATTTCAAATGAAAATATTGTCGTTTGATCTGCATGCAAAATCGTCAAAGATCGTGAAAAGAAATAAAAGAAAACGACCCAATGCTATTTTGCCAATACTTGACGGCCAAGATGAAGAAAGATCGAAAAAGAGTTCACAAATGTGAATCAACGAACTCATTGCCTCAAAGTCAACGGAAGAAATAAAAAGAAAAGTCTGAAAGTAGAGAAGGCGATGGCATCTAACCGAAAAGCAAAAGCAATCGGAAGGCGTGCGGTTCCAACCGAAAATACGAGAGAGAACGAGACCAGCGAGAAACGTTTGGGCGAGTACTACGGATGAGCGACAAAGCATTGGTGAGCAGATTCTTACAACAGACAACAAAAATAATACCACTACTTAGGAAGTGCCGAATCAAACTACTGCAGTAAATTCAGAGCCAAGGAAACTGAAGATTTCAGCAAACCAACATCTAAAAGGGGCACACAATACTTGCAACAATCTGTCAAACTGAACCATTCAAATGCTGCAAATTGGAGAGCAAATACTGCTGCCAAATAGTTTGCCAAGAAATATGTTGAAGACTGGAAACAGCAAAGCACAGTAAATACCTAGTAGAACCGACAACAAAATATTTGATGAAAGCTTCATTTTTCGGAAGAGGATCAAGACTTCATTCTAGACAGCAAAATGAACTTAGAAACGAAACAGAACACAAATTCACTTCGGCTAAGAGAAGTCATATTGAGCACAAAGCCAAAAGAAGGAACCAACACAAATGAATCAGATCATATCAAACCACATCTCAGATAAAATCCATTCCACCCAAACAAGGAAGGATATAGAGGAGTCCCGATACGCATGGACATTAGAACAAAGAAATGATTACAAGACTCTCAATCCATCCTCTCTCTCTCAATCCTCAAAAACACCAAGAGCCTAACATGCATCTTGGGAGGAACACAACCCACACAAAGGGATGAATGAGCTCTCAAGTGTCCTAAGGGGTATGTAGCCCCTCACCTCTATTTATAGCCCTTGGCTAACGGGTCTCCAACCCGTTACGCCGGCTAAACCCTAACGGAGCCGTCTCCCGCTTGTGCAGCCTTGCGAAATTACCGATTCGCCCCTACTGCACCTTCCGGGAAGCTTCCGCGCTCCTTGTCTCGCACGCCTCGCAACCACTTCGAGTTCACGCCGTCTTCGACACATCCCGACCGTTCTGACCTCAGCGCCACCCGCGCCTAGTCCGGTCCACCGTGTCTCACCACGACTCCGCCTCGACGTCCTGCAGCCAACACAGACAAGAAACACATCAAATAGCACCGTTCGATACATGAACGCACAAATAGCATAATCAAGTCCAAACCCATTGCATTATCAGAATATACATCCTAACCCATACGACTAAGTTTGACCAAAGTCCGACCGAGCCCGTTGCACCACGCAACGTCAGGGTCTGAACAAACCTACTCAAACTCGACTTTTGAAAACAGATGTCAATTACTCATCACTCACAATGGGATGACCCTCACATGGTCTCTCAGTTAGGGAGTCTACAACCCTTCTCGTCAAAGAAATCCACAGGGTAGTGACTGTCATAGGCCACTCCCAACATAATCATAATAGAAATCCAGAAATCTACCTACCAATCTAATGCGTAGGAGTCACACTGAAGCTAAGCAAATTAGTTAGCTAGGTCCATCTCATACTAGACTTGTGATTGCACAATTGAGTATAGAAAATAGCAACACAAGATTTAGTTCTTAATCAAATCAGGCAAGACAAACCAACAAATCCAGATCTCGTGCATTACGACACTAGTCTCCGTCCAACCACTCGCACGGTTCTCCACCAATTTATTAAACATTTCTCTATTTCTAGTGCTAACCCACGTTTCCACTCGCATTATCATATTTCAAGTTTCAGTTGGCAATGTTTGTGTTGTATTTCATTTCATCACTATAGCATTTATAAACACAACCATAATCTGGTAAGATTCAACCAATGGTGGAGTTATTCCATTAAAAGTATCCTATGGCTACATGGGGAAGATGCTTCAATAATCAATGAAGGGGAAGTAATAGGTATAAATGGTGGTTATAAGGGTGCTGGGATGACATGTCAATGGCTCATAATCTAAATAAGTGGTTAATTAGAATTTCTAATCTGCTTGGGCCCACGTGTCATACTAACACTAATCACCTAATTAATAGTAACTAATTTACTGATTAGACTAACTAGCATTGTGTGGGCCCACTGGTTAGTGAGATAGATAGGGCAAGTAGAGAGGCTCACAGCAGATCTCCTTGTCGTGCTCGTCTGCAGCGAGGGATGGGTCGGCGTGCTCGGCTAAGGTGCAAAATAGGTTGCATGCACTAGTATCTAGTTATCAGAGGTGGAAGCACTCGACATAGTGTGCTGCAGCAGGGGCTAACCATCGGTGAGCGGTGGTGCTAGGCGGTGAGATGATGGCAATGACGCAAGGGCCATGCTAAGGTCGAAACCAAGTGCGCAAAGTGTCTAGGAGGCTCCCTAAAGAGTTTCGTGCAAGGCTCGAGGACCTAGGGTCATAAGACGAGGTCGGCAGTGAGCAAGGCAGTGGCACCATGGCCAGCAATGGTGAACTTCCAAATTTCTGACCTAGCTTCTCAAATTAATGGTGGGTTCATGCTCCATGAACTAGGGCAAAGCTAAAGGAGTCATGCTCGGTGGGCTTTGTATGGCGTGCCATGCTGTCCATAGTGGTAGGCAACAGCGAGGAAAGGTTAAGTGAGGCTGGGGTATTGTGGCCAGTTATAAGGTCCAATTGCTATCCTATTAGTTCTTGTTTGAGCTGAATTGCAAGGGGACAGAAGGGCTTACCGGGAGACAGAGCAGAGAGGGAGATCGATGGCAGCAACGAGTCAGTGGGTGTTTCCGGTTGTCAACAACATCATAGCAAGGCAATTCAAAGGGAACATTAGCATGAGGTGGTCAAGGCAAACACTAAGGACATGATGTCTGAGGTCAAAGCTGACCAAAGCGAAGGGGGATAGGTGACAAGGTCGGTAATGGCGCTGCGCACGGTGGCGAGGCCAACGGCTTCGGCTTTCCTAAGGGCAAACATGCACAGATAGGTGAGCACGAGGTAGAGAAAGATGACACAAACACAAAGTGCATGATGGCATCATCGGAGACTCACTGGACGACAAGGAATCAGATAGTGAAGCTTGCGGCCGAACTTGGGGAAAAGGCCAAATTCTTCCTCTTTGAGGGTGAAGGGGGAAATAGGGAGTTAGTTAGGGTGAAGGTTTTGACACCCGTGGGTTTGGCATAAATAGGTTTTATTTTGCTCTTTTAACCAAACAATTTCACTGTTTAACTCAAACTCAATTACTTCAACCCGAATATTTCAACTTTTATCTCAAAACTTAGAACTGTCAACTAAAAAAAATGAAAACTCAGATTGGTTTCAAACCATCTCCTTAAGAAATCGACTTTCCAACACAAAATTTGAAGATGTATGAAAGATGTTACCATGTCCACATCCAAAATCAGAGGATGTTACAAACTCAGCTGCCTTAACGGAAGCATCAGATTTGTATGGTTCAGGCGTTCTGCCAAAGTTAGCAAGTCTGTTCTCCGAAAGAAAAAAGGGAATATGAAGAAGATTGTATCGGTCTCATTCCATAAATATGAGCTTCCAAGCAGAGAAGTAACACTTTGAGAACATATAGTCCACAAGTTGTTTGAAGGCGTGGCCCCTTATGTTCTTATTTTGCTAACGAGACTGACCACAAAACTGCAGTAGTGAGGGCATTCCTGCTTTGTTATTTTGAGTGTCCTTTTGGATGGATGACGAACCAAGAGAAGGGCCCTCTGGCCTGCAGCGTCCAGCTGAGTACATGTGAAGGATCGAAATGGCGACAGAGGGGGGGTGAATGTCGACTTTAAAAACTTTCCCCCCAAAGATTTCACTTAATGAAACTCCTCAACAATAGCTATAGAGAGCTAAGATGGAGTTCACGATATCTCTCTGGAACCTTGAGCAGCCAAGGAAAACAGCACAGAAAAACAACGAAAATCAAAACTACCAAAAGCACCAAATAATACAGGCTGCCAAAGAGGAGGCCGGTCAGACCGCTACATATGAGCCGGTTAGACCGCTCCCAAGCCGCCGGTCTGACCGCCCTTGTGGCACCGGTCTGACCGCCAGGTCCGGTCTGACCGCTCGGATACGGCCGGTCTGACTGCCGTGCATTCTCCGGTCAGACCGCCAACAAGGTTCCGGTCAGACCGCTCCCCTGTTCCAGGCAGCCCAAGAGGAAAACTGAACGTTCAAACAGTACGAGCGAAAAATCCAAATCCCAACGATTCTTTGATCCTTTGGCCAAGAAACTTTGCAGATATGTTGGTAATAACCCCTGGACTCTGCAAGTCAAGAATCAAGCCATCTCAAAGAGGGAATCAAGATTTGGAGCAAAACCCTAGAATATGAACATGAAGAACACAAAAAGTGATTCTTGCAAATTGATCAAATTGCTCTTGGAACTAGATGACCAAAGGGTCTAGAAATGCAATTCCATCCCTGAGCAACCCATTTTGCCACTCAAAAGCAAGAATCAACAAGAAAACGAAAATCTCAAGAATCTTGCCAAGAAAACATCGAAGCAAACAGTGCACGAGAGAAGAAACTTCAGATTTTCTGTAACACCCCAGGACCCACAATGCCCTGGGATGCTGCTAAAACTACTCTAATACTAGCCAATTTACAAGATAAAATAAACTAGCAACAATATTAAGCAAAATAGTATAAACGAATAACAGAATAATAAGAACGAATTAAAAATTCATAATCAACTTAAACATAATAACCAAATGAATGGTTCCAAAATAACATTAATAAGATGAAACTTTCATCAACATGATAGCTAAGCAAAAGACTAAAATTCTTTCAACTTTATTTCAGCATTAAGATTATAATACAAGTGCATTAGTGCGGTGCCGCTCTACCCTTCCCAATGCATGCTCAAAGTCCACCTGTAGGGAGGAGGAAAGCAAGAGTGAGATAAAAATCTCAGCAAGCAAACTATTTAACAAGATATTCAAACTAGAAGCAATTTAAACATCATCATTATAATTCCATACATCCACAATTACAATTTATGTTCAAAGTTATTAAACCACCATAAACTTCTATGAATAATACCTCTTCAATTTCATATTTAATTGGCATATGAATGCGGTTATTTTATCCTCTATTAAGTGTAAAAGAAATATTTAATCTTCCTAACCACAATAGATTAATCATCAACGTTAAATATTTCACAATTAGCAATGTTTATATCCTCAACCTCAAATCACCATTAATGACGGTAAAACATTAACAAATAAATCTTGTTTGACTTCTTTAAAACCTCAACCACTACTATTCCCAAAGGCAATAAATCAAATGTATGTTTTACTTCAATACATTATTATTTCTCACATGCACATTTGCTATCGTCAATTAATATAAATATGAGAAAAGGATTTCATACCACAATCACAACCCTTACTATACACAAGGGACGAATCCCATTCCACGACCACAACCACAATCCTCATACCACAAATAATTCACATGAACCAAATCCACAACACCACAATGAAATTGTAAATTTCCTCATTACTACTATGGAGTTGAATAATCCACAAAATGACTTCACCACAACATATTGCATATGAATGCAAATAAATCTTTCCACAACATATCTTCACCACCACATATTGCATATGAATGCAAAATGGCATATGGATGCAGTCATTTAAACAACAAATAAATGCATATGAATGCTTATCTTCCTTCACTCTTTCCAGGGCAGGGAATTGCTTCCCGCGGGAGAAGAGGTTGTACCGGTACGGTCGCGGCTAGGTGCGGCGACATCCACATATGCAAATGACATGCTATAATATGAATGATATGATAAATCATAAATCACATTAATTCATCCACAAGGAGCATTATCATGCTCTCAACATCTCCACATCCACCGCATATTTGTTTCATGTTCCACATTATAACATTAAACAGGAAATCCACATGTCTATTAGCAAAGTTAATAACATATCACTTGATCAATACTTGCTACCATCACCACAATTAAAATATCACACAATCATGTCATAATGTATCCAATTACGATGATAATGTAAATTGCAAGTAGAATGAATAACAAGTTAAACGGTAGCAACCACCGCTACATTCACTTGCCTCAAACCGACGGGCGAAGATCAACAAAATTCAAGAGCTCGGGGCAAGACCACCTGTCCATAAGACAACTCTCAGCACACTACCACAGTATACAAGCATGACAAAATATAAAACATCGCTAGAAACCCGAACCCGCAATCTCTACTTAGCCCAACAAACCAACATAATCCCAACTGCAGCAGCGCTGCTTCACAGTTTCGTATCTTTAAAAGTATAAATCGAAAAACAGCAAATGATACCTCTCTGGATTCATTCCTTAAAAACCTACAATTTTCATGGAGAACACCTATTTTTATTTTAATCACAGCTAGGAGTAAATTTGTTTACTATTTTTAAACCCCGGATTACAGCCGGACTGTACCAATCCGTCCGCCTGTCGGACAACGATATTGCCAACTCCGTATCTCCCAGATCTCGTAATATAAAAATTTGAAATAAATAAAGGAGATACATATAGAAGTAATCTACAACTTTCCTTTTGGGGAGACCCGCAGGAAAAGTCGTTTACTAATTTTAAACTCCGGTTTACCGTCGGGCTGTACCGATCTGTCTGCTTCCGGACAGCGGTATTGCAGACCCCGTATCTTCCAGATACCACGGTAGAATAATTTTAAAAAACTACAGGAGATAAATCTGGAAGTCCTCTACAATTTTTCTTTTGGGAAGACCCGCAGGAAAATTCGTTTTCTAGATCAAAACTGCGCGACAAGCCGCGCTGCGCAAATCGATCTAAAATCAGCCCGCGACTAAACTCTAATCGGGCAATTGATCTAATTTCTACCATCAAAACCTGTGCTAAGAACCTTAATTAAACCATAAAACAGAGGATTTTAGATGATATAAAATTACCAATCTGAAGAAATTCCCCCAAAAATTTTCCTCCTCTTCTTCTTCTCCTTCCTTCTCCTTCTCCTTCTCCTCCTTCTCCTTCCTCTCTTCCCTTTCTTTTCTTCCTTGGCACCATGGCAGCAGCAAGGGGAGAAGGGGCGCCAAGGGTGGTGGAGGCTGGTTTGGGGTGGAAAAGAGGGAGGGGCCAAGGAGGGTTTATAAAGAGGGTGCTAGGGTTTGGAAGAGTGCAGGCCCTCATTTGGTGGCCCAGCCCAAAACAGCTGGCCCACCCCTCCGGACAGCCCAAAATATTTAAATTGATTATTTTAATTTATTTAATTCATTTTACAATGTTCTACAATTTATATTTTTCCCTTCCCACGATTTACCGAAAAACCGTCGATTCCGCGATTGATTTAAAATCTTATGCCGTAACGACGTTCAGGTATTACATTCTCCCCACCTAAAAAGGATTCGTCCTCGAATCTCACTCCTCAGCCCACGAGACAAAGAACAATCAAGGAAAGAACAACCAAAGAATAGAACATCCCAATGATAGAACATCACGAGGGAACAACAACTACAGGTTCTCACGCGCCTCGAAGAACTCAGGTCCTTCTTCTGCATTTGAACTTCAAGCTCCACGTCACCTCCCTGCTCGGATGATTCGTCAAGAGGGCATCCACATCAACTCCGATGAGTCCACGACTGCGGGTCAACACCGAGCACCCGCAACTCTTTGTCGGCTCGAGCGCCAATGATCCTACCATTCTCGCATAATTATCAAGCCACTATCTAATACCATCCTTTTTATTGAAACATTTTTCGCTATTTATTATAATCGGGATAATACACACACACACATGAGAGAAGGGCTGAATGAGGGAGACACCCTTGCTGCTCTCTTCTAGTCTCCAACCACTAAAGCCTAAAGCAAAAGGCCTCTCCAAAGGCTCTTTTGACTAAAGCAAACTCTAATCCTCTCTCAAGTGCATGAAGGGGTACGCAGCCCCCAACAGCTATTTATTGCCCCTGGCTAACGGGTCTCCCACCCGTTCGCGGCTAAACCAAACAGAGCCCGCTCCCACTTGTGCGACCTCGCGAAATGACCATTTCGCCCCTCCTGCACCTTCCGGGAAGCTTATGCGCTCCTTGTCTTCCAAGCCTCGCAACCACGTCGAGTTCACGCCGTCTCGACACATCTCGACCGTTCTGACCTCAACGCCACCTGCGTCTAGTCCGGTCACCCCGTGTCTCGCCACGACTCCGCCTCGACGTCCTGTAGCCAACACAGACAAGAAACACATCAAATAGCACCGCTCGATACATGAAAGCATAAATAGCATCAGAAACACCATATTAAGCCCAAACCTGTCAAATCAACAGAATAATCGTCCTAATCCTATTGACCAGGTTTGACCAAGTCCGACCGAGCCCGTTGCACCTCACAACGACATGGTCCGAACCAACCAACTCAAACTCGACTTCCCTAAGCCGATGTCAATTACTCATCATACACTCGGGATGACCTCCACATGGTAAAACATCATTGTCATATTACGAGCTTTTTATTTTACAGAACTACAATATCAAGGAGTACTTTGCCACACTAACTACATTTCATCTGCCTTCTGAAGCCATTCCATGATTGAGCCACAGCTTTGTTGGGTGTGTGTAACCCACAGATTGAGGAAGCCCTGTATCCATTTCTCTAGCTTTTGGTCTTGGCGTCACTGGATTACTAACCTCCTGTTCCCAGCCTCTCTAATCTGCTTCGACGGTATCTTCATCAAGCCTGTTTTCTCAACCAGAAGGTACGCAGTGCCATGTTTCGACTTCCAGAGCATCTGATACGTCGTCGCTTCAGCTTTCTAGTAAAGGTAATGTATTGCCTTTGGCAGCATGACCTCGTCTAGCTATTCTAAGCTAATATTTGTGTGCATGCCACTCTGCTCTTCGCCGTCGATTACCACGATCGCAGAACTCTCAATAGCAGGCATCAAGTCTTCCGAAGAACCGTGCAGTGAGAAGAGGAGCCCAAGTTTAAGATGTGGCAATTCTTTTAAACAACTTGTTTCTCCTTGGACGATTGTACTCCTCTGCATGTTGTACTTTGGCAGTGGGATGTGGCATTGCAAGGACACTTTAATAAGTGGTTCTAGAGAAAAATCTGATAGTTTCAGTGTGCTTGCCTTGTTGCTGGTACAAGACTTGGGCTCATGTTGCTTGCAGCAGTGTGGGTTTGGGCGAAACCACTGAGTCATAGTGCCATGAATACTGTTCCAGTGTTCTTTGTCACTAGAATCAACATATGGCACCTAGGTGAAGTCCTGCGTTGGCAGCTGCGCGAGTTATTTCCGAACAGCTTCAGTCGCGGATTGAAGTGAGGGGTGACCTACTTCAAGCACTTGATGGTGATTCCAACTATGTCTGTGCTTTTCGAAAGCCGTAGAATCAAACCTAGATGTAAATTTTTATCTGGCGCCTCGTCGTCTTCGTAAACGAAGAAGAGCTTGGCCTCTAGCCCACGGTCTTCGAAGCTAATGGGGCGGACCCAGAACAGATTGCATTGGCTTCCTCGGACAATTCTATACCGTAACTCTTTGGCGGCTAGAAGGTGCCCAATGAGAGGATCGAAGAACATGTACTGCCGCGGCATGCCGCCGAGCTCCACAAACCTCAAGAACTCACCGACACCGTTTGCGAACCGCTCGAACCTTCGAACGGCAGAGCTACTCGAGTTGCTTTTGTTATCGCGTTTCAAGAATGAGGAGACGAATGACTTGGTGGCATGAGCCAGCTGTCTAGGGAAGGAGTTCCTTACCTCCTGGTCCTTCTCCTCGTCTTCCACAACACGCTGCTTGTACTTGTGCAACGTCTCCTCACACTCTTCAGCTGCACGCTTCAGCTTCTTGCACCAACGCAAAAGCGACGCGTCGTTGATCTGCCACTTGTTGAATGTATCAAGAACAACCTCTAGCTTGACATGCGCCATCTCTAATCTCTCCATGTTCTCCTCGTCTGATTTGCATACGTGCTTGTCAATCAAACCGGATACGATTTGGCTCGCTATCTCCTCGGCAAGCGCAGATGCGACCTTCTCCGCCATAAATGAGGATCCAACCACTTGTGGGATTCCTGCAGTGGAGAAAGTAATAGGATTTCAGGGGGTAGATGATGTAATACCCCGAACGTCGTTACGGCGTAAGATTTTAAACAATCGCGGAGTCGCCGGTTTTTCGGTAAATCGCGGGAAGGGAAAACTAAAATTTGTAGAACATTAAAAATGGAATAAAATATATTAAAAATATTTTAAAATTCAATTTTGGGCTGTCGGGGGTGGGCCAAGGCCGAAGGGGAGGCGCACCACCCCCACTTGGTCCGCACCCTCCCTCCCCTCTCATTTAACCCTAGAGCCCCCTCCTCTCCTCCCCCACACAGTGGCCGCCCCCTCCTCCTGTGGCTGCGCCTCCTCCCCCCCAAGGTGATTTCCCCATTGCTACCCTTGGAGAAGGAGAAGAAGGAGAAGGAGAAGGAGAAGGAGAAGGAGAAAGAGAAGGAAGGAGAAGGAAGAAGAATAAGAAGAGGAGGAAAAGATTGGGAAATTTCTCCATCTAGGTAATTTTTCTCATCCCAAATCCTCTGTTTTAAGGATTAATTAGGTAATTTTTCCCTATCCCAAATCTCTAAATCATCTAGATAATAGATCAATTGCCCGATTAGAGTTTAGTCGCGGGGTGTTTTTAGATCAATTCGTGCAGCGCGGCTTGTCTCGCAGTTTTGGTCTAGAAAATGAATTTTTCTGCGGGTCTTCCCAAAAAGAAAGTTGTAGAGGACTTCCAGATGTATCTCCTATATGTTTTTCAAAATTTTCTACCGTGGGATCTGGGAGATACGGAGTCGGAAATACCACTGTCCGGCAGGCGGACAGATTGGTACAGTTCGACGGTAATCTGAGGTTTAAAAATAGTAAACGAATTTTCTGGCCTTGACCGTAGTTGAGAAAGTTGTAGATAATTTATAGATATAGCTTCGTTATAAATTTGAAAATTTTTAGACCTCTGTGCTATTGTGGGCACGCGTTTGAACGCGGCTGCCCAATCTGCGAGAGCAGAGTTCTTCCTCTGTTTTGGGTATTAAATTACTCCTAGCTGTGATTAAAATAAAAATAGGTGTTCTCCATAAAAATTGTAGGTTTTTAAGTTATGAATCCAGAGAGGTATCATTTTCTGTATTTTGATCTATATTTTTAAAGATACGAAATTGTGAAGCAGCGCTGCTGCAGAGGATAATTTGTTGATTTGTTGAGCGGAGAGTAGTTTATGCGGGTTCGGGTTTCTAGCGACGTTTATAATTATTATGTCGTTCTTGTATGCTGTGGTTGTGTACTGAGAGTTGTCTTATGGACAGTGGTCTTGTCCCTGAGCGCTCTTGATCTCTGTTGTGCCGGCCGTCGGATTGAGGCAAGTAAACGTAGCGGTGGTTGCTACCGTTTAACCTGTTGTTCCTACTACTTTCAGTTTACATTATTATCGTAATTTGATACAATTGCCATGATTGCATGATATTTTAATTGTGAAATTCTTGCTTAATGTTATAATGTTGATCATAAAATTAGTATGTGGTGGATGTGATTATGTTGAGAGCATGATAATGCTCCTTGCGGATGAATTAATGTGATTAATGAATTTTTATATCATTCAATCATTCATATCATATGATGTCTTTTGTATGTGGATGTCGCCGCTTATAGCCGCGACCGTGCAGTCTGACGTCGTATATTGCCGTGTCTGACGCACCTCTTCGCCTGCGGGAAGCATCGTATACTGCTGAAATACGATGCATTGCACTTTCTGCCCTGGCAAGAGTAATGTGGAGCATAGCATTCATATGCATTGCATTGTGAAATGATCATTTGCATACATATACAATATATTGTGGTAAAGTTATTTTGTGGAATGTACAACTTCATAATTGTAATGTGGAATTGGCTCTTGTGAGCTATTGACGGAATGAAGGTTGTAGTTGCGATCTTGGAATGTGGTTCGTCCCTTGTGTGATTGTGATGGTGGCACGAAACTCTTTTCTCTTGCTTTAATTATTTATAGTAATTGTGGATATGAGAAGTAATATAGTATTGAAGTAAGTCATACATATATTTTATTGCCTTTGATAGTGGTAGTGGTTGAGAATTTAAAGTAGTCAATCATGAATTAATTGTTAATGTTTTACCGTCATTGATAGTGAATTGAGGTCGAGAATATATATACGTTGTTAATTGTGGAAGATTAAATGTTGTTGATTAATCTATTGTGGTTTGTGGAGGAATAAATGTTTCTTTTGCATTTAATACAGGATAAAACGATTGCATTCATATGCTAATTAAATCTGAAATTTAAGATATATGATTCATGAAAGTTTATGGTGGTTTAATATTTATGAACATAAATTGTAATTGTGGATGTATGCAATTATAATGATGATGTTTAAATTGCTTATAGTTTGAATAACTTGTTAAACAGTTTGCTTGCTGAGATTTTTATCCGCATTGATGCACTTGTATTATAATCTTAATGCTGAAATAAAGTTGAAAAAAATCTAGTCTTTGTTTAGCTATCTTATTGACAAATGTTTCTTCTTAGTAATATTAAATTTATGTACTGTTCCTATAGATATTTTGTTATAGTTGATTATGATTATTGAATTGTTATTATTCTGTTTTTTCTTAGTTGTTTACGCTTCTGCTTATACTATATTGGTTAGTAATTGTTGTTAGTTTTAGTTTATTTTTATAAATTGGCTAGTTGTAGAATAACATTAGTAGCATCCCAGGGCACTGTGAATCCTGAGGTGTTACAGATGAGGACTTTAGAGAAGAGATACAAGAACGAAGCTGTAGTAATGGGTTCAATGGGTTGGTAAAATCTTTCTTTTGGAAGATCATAAGCCAAGACTGAGCGAAGCTGTAGTAAGAACGTACGAGTGGTTGGATTTCATGAAAGTTGTGGAGAGAAGTAGAACGTAGAGGTAGGGGATGGAGATAGTGATGTCCAAGAAATAGCGAGGAAACTACCGAATCAACGAGAGCCTGTTCGGCGAGACTTTGCTTGTGGAGAGAAGTAGAACGTAGAGGAAGGGGATGGAGATGGTGATGCCCAAGAAGTAGCAGGGAAACTACCGAGTCAGCGACAGAGCCTGTTCGGCCAGACTTTTCTTTGGCCTTTTGCTTCCAACTGCTACGGTTCGTAATTTTGAAATAGTGTGTTTTTAAGACGAGATCTATAGGTAGATTATAGTATAAATTATATCAAATTTAGTTATATCGGCTAAAATTATATGCGGCTATTTTTCTCTACGTACTATCTATCACAAACAGTCTAGAATTCAAACACTTCAGCTAAACACTATAAGCCATAGCTCGAAGAACCCATCAGCTAAATTGTACAGATTAGTGGACTTGGATTGCTATCATTCAGTCAGCAAAAAAGGAGTAGATTTTTTTATATAGAATAGTGAGAATTGTAAATGAATAAATTCTCCACTTTCTTTTTTCTTTTGACTGATTCGTTTTTGTCAAAACGAAATGGTTTGAGCTGAACTACAACCTCTAAATTCCCATACTAAACGCCACCTAGGTAGCGAAATCAATGGCACCATTAAAAGAGAGCTTTTTTACAGTATCTTAAAATAAATATCTGTTATTTAATCTTTATGATCTAATAATTTAGATTAACTAGGATTTAGTTATACTACCACTTATAATATTAATAGTAGAATCTTTAAAAGAATAGAATTCTAAACAAAATACCCTCGCTTACTGTCCATCTGTGCCACCGCCGTCCTTGAGCACTTCATGGGCCCTGGCACACCGCGGCATCTACCTATTCTTTCTATTCTTTTTCGATGATCGATTGAATATACAACACAATGATAGGAGCACTTTAATTATATTCGTACCGTGTTTGGAAAGAAGCGGATTTGGAGAACGGTCTATTCGTGCTTAATCAGGTGAGGAAGCTGTAAGAACTAATTTTAACTTATGTTAATTATAGTTAAAACTGCAGTTAAAGATATGATCAAAACAACAGTCGTGACCATGGTCGAAATGACCATCGTAGCGGCCGTGGTCGTGTGTACTATAGCAATCGTAAATGTGTGAGTGGTCGTAAGGTTGAGAGTAGTCATAAGTCGTAGAGGGACTCGGAGTCATAGGCGTAGTCGAGAGACCGTGACTGTCGTAGCGGCTGTGGTCATGTGTACTGTAACAGTCGTAAGTGTGTGAGTGGTCGTAAGGTTGAGAGTAGTCATAAGTCGTAGAGGGACTCGGAGTCGTAGGCATAGTTGAGAAGCTGTGACCGAGGCTGGGCATTAGAGTAGCTGCTGAGTCAATAAGTTGAGCGAGTCTTTCGGATAGTGTGCGATGTGCACAAGAACCGTGGAGTCGTGGCTAGTAAAATCGGATCACAGAGTGTCCATTTATACCTTTGTAAGCAGTCTGTTAAGTAAGTGCGGTGAATAATAGAAAAAAGAGAAACGACACAAGTCGAGTTCGCGTAAGAAAAATACTCTATTGTTCATCGTCTTCCCCGTATAGTGTGTGTCCACAGGCGAATCGAGTGTATGATTCCTGGATTGAGTTCCAACAATTGGTATCAGAACTCATGTGCGAGGAGAAGCAGTGCACTTTAGGCGTAGGTGCACAGGTGTTGATGATGAGTCGGCTGCAGCAACGTGCGCTCAGGTTCATGACAGCAAAAGTTCGCGCGGCCATGTAGAGGCTATCACGGTGTACCAAAATCGCACGTGGTGTGTACACTGACGGCAACGTGATCTCTATGGTGTGGCGACGACAGATGCACCAGTGTCAAATTCTATGCGAGGTGGGCGGCACTAGTGGGCTGCAAGGCACGAATAGCATCGACGGCGAACGATATTCTTCTACTATCAGCAACGTCATGGTGTAAGGTGTCGTCAATACGACGATGTCTAAATCGGCGGCGGCATTGTCGAAGTGTGTGTTTGAGTCATTTTGTGTATATGGCATAGTAGAAGTATTGCATGTGTCATTGAGTTGTTTGTGCAAGTAGAAGGTGTGTTATATATGTGTGCATAGTTGTGCCATGGTCATGCACGTAGGTGAGTCCGTCAATGATGCTTGTGTGTGTGAGTTCTTGCAATTGTGTCCAAGTACTCATGCGTGTAATCTCTGATGAGAGTCTCCGTCGCCGTCAATTTGTGTTACCAGCGAAAGACAATTGGAGCTGAGTAAGAGATAGAAGTCGTCGGCGAGGTATGTCACCGACGGTGAAGATGTGAAGTACAACAGTAAGTTGTGTCAACGGTGGCATGGTTAACAAGAAAAAGGCAAAACTCCTTGAAGACGCGTTAGGAGATCGGAGTTCGTCTTGTGAAGTTTAACAAGTCAAGATTAGCGGGAAATTGTTGGAACTAATCTTGACTTATGCTAATTGTGGTCGAAGGTACATTCGAAGGCGTAGTCAAAACAGCAGTCGTGACTGTGGTCGATGTGGTCGTGGTCAAAGTAACTGTCGTACCGGCCATGGTCGTGTGTACTGTAGCAGTCATAAGTGTGTGAGTGGTTGTAAGATTGGGACTAGTCGTAAGTTATAGAGGGACTCAGGGTCGTAGGCGTAGTCGAGAAGCTGTGATCGAAGCTAGGCGTCCGAGTAACTGCTGAGTCAATAAGTTGAGCAAGTCTTTCGGATAATATGCAATGTGCGCAAGAATTGTGAAGTCGTGACCGGTAAAACCGGATCACAGAGTGTCATTTATATATTTGTAAGTAGTTTGTTAAGTAAGCGTGGTGAATAATGGAAAAAAGAGAAATGACACAAATCGAGTTTGCATTAGAAAAATACTCTGATGTTTATCGTCTTTTCTATCTAGTATATGTCTACGGACGAATCGAATATGTAATTCCTGATTAAGTTCCACCAGAAGCTTGAGAATGAGATGATAATCCTTTCTATCCTTAGCCCGATTGTTGACCGGCATCTCGCAAGTCTTCCTTGGCAAAATCTAGAATACACATACGCGCGTGCGATCCTTGGCAATCCAAGTATCCAACGACCTATGGGAGGCCAAGTGGTGTGTTTTCCCGGGCGGCAGCGCGGCGTGTCAAGCACTCAAGCTGCAGTCCATCCTGGCCACTGCCGACTTGCCGTACGCGGACTCGCCGAGGAAGATTAGATTCACCGCACGGGCATGTTGGAAAGATTCTCCAGCAGCATGCTCGAGGGTGACTGCCTGGTCGATCGCTGCGAATATTGGACGACCCCAACAACCGCAATTTGACGGACTGGTCGAATTAGCTCTCGGTATCAAAGCATGCAACACGAGCAACAAAGAGAAAAACGGTCAGCGAAGAGCTCTTTTACAGTTCCTTCAAATAAAAAAAATAAATATCTATAATATCTTTATAAATTAACGATTAAATTTTATTTTTACTATTATTTTTATACTATCAGTATAATATACTGTAAAAAAATCTTTAGAAGAACATGATGATTCACATGCCCTATTTATTTTTTTAGGCTGCAGATTATATCTTTTAGTTATATTTTATTAATTTAATAAATAATAATTGCTGAAAAAAACGAAACCAAAAACCTGTTGAAAAGTGAAAAATGACTTACATTGATTGTGTCGCCAGCTGACGAATTTTCACTGATAAGATTCCACCACCTGGCAAATCTTGTAGAACTAGTTAAGTGCTCGTGCATTGCTACGGAACAAAAACATTCAACAGACATGAATTCGTAGGATTTAGCACAGTTTATCACGTGAATACAAAATTTAGCCCCCGAGTCACCGTAATTCTATTTGTAGCCTCCTCCCTGAGCACGAGACTACGCAAGTGCGACGTGTGCAGTGGTGTGGTCGGGCTACGACTACAGTGTTCGACCACTGGCTACGACCACAGTGTTCGACCACTGGCTATGACAACGAGCTACGACCATTCGCTACGACCATCGTCTTCGACCACAGGCTACGACCTCGAGCTACGACTACAGTCTACGACCACAGTGTTCGACCACAGGCTACGACCAAATGCTACGACCACATGCTACGACCACTGGTACGACCGCAGTGTTCAACCACGAGCTACGCACATAGGCTACAACCACGAGCTATGACCACTGGCTACGAATACGGGCTACGACCACCGTCTTCGACCATAGACTACGACCACGAGCTACGACCACAGGCTACGACCATGAGCCACGATCACTGGCTACGACCACAAGCTACGACCACTGCCTACGACCACCATCTACGACCATTGGCTATGACCACTAGCTTTGACAACGGGTTTTGACCACGGGCTACGACCACAGTGTTTGACCACTAGCTATGACCACGAGCTACGACCATGGAGTACGACCACCGTCTTCAACCATAGGCTACGACCCCGAGCTACGACCATTGGCTATGACCACGTGTTCGACCACAGGCTACGACCACTGGTACAACCTAGTGTTCGACCACTGGCTACAGAATAAAAATAATGACATAAAAAATTATGCAATGGATGCTTTTTAGATTCATTAGATATGTAGGATACATCCTCTAGTCTTTGCCTCCATAGGAAACAGAAAACCAAAGTACCACAATTACATTATAAGCAACAACAGAAAGGAAATGAATAGCGCTAAAATACAAATAACTGAATTCCAAGCTCTTAGATAAAATAATTCCATAAGCCAAGCTCCATTTACAAAGCTTCAACATCAGAGAACCTCTCATTCTGCTTCGAGAACAGCGGCGACTCACTGGCACCGCCTCAAATCGCCATTGCACGCGCGCTCCGAGACCAAGCACGTGCAACACCACAGCGACCGAGCCCGCCTCAGGAACCACCACAACGCACGCCTCCGGAGCTCGAGAAACCGCCGCCGAGGTCAGGGAATCGCGGGGTGCGGTGCCCAGGCGCGGTCAAGAGATAAAGAGGGGTGGGAGATTGTAACTGATGTTGTAACTGATGCTAGAAGTAGAGGGGAGGGGCAGCTGATCGCCAATGAGAGAGGGGAGGTGAGGAGCGCGAGACAGATGGTGAAGATCTCATTGTTCTGATCAGACGGCTGTAGAGAGAGGAAGGAGAATGAATCTACTACCACAAACTCAAACTTTTAAATAGTAGAGATTATAATACATAATTGTATACCCTATGACATGTGGGCCCATAGCCCTGCCCTATACCTCACAAGGCCTCCGTATGGCCTCAAGTGTAAATGTTTCTAACTTTTTGTAAAGTCAAAGTCTCTATCCAACAGCACCAAAAATTTTGAAAGCAGAGTTTATTTAAATTTTATTTGAATTCATAAGGATTTTTTTGGATTGGCTGTCTGTCGCGTATTAGATTTCGAGGTTTCGGAAGAGTATGTAGCTGATCCAGAGTAAGGCCAAGCGATGGAGCAAGGTAAATCTTTAATTATATTATACATATATTTAAAATACCAAGTATTTTGTTTTACCATAATACCTTGCATGCTTTAATTTTAATAAAATGATATGTCAAACATAAGGTGGCAGTTAATCCCCGTGCTTTTGAAATGCCTTCCTTATTGTTGCTGAATTCCAATTAATTACGGACAAGTGTCTTTTCAACACATCACACACACTGTTATTTTATAGACACGAGTTATAATCCTTGTTACAATGTGTAACATCCTGGAAAACTTAAATATGAAAATACGAAGCTTTTGAATTATTTTTACAGTATATTTTATTGGAAATTTAAATTTTGATGGTGTTTATTTGAATTCTTGCTGAGGTTCCCCTAATTGGAAATCAATGAGAAATAAAAACAAATATTAAAAAGCCATAAAGAGAATATGGGAATACATGGAAACTGTAAATTTTGAATTCGAATCTGAAAAGATGATCCATCATAAAGGAGGAAGGTATTCAAATTAAACCATAAAATTTTATTTTAAAAATAGTATTAAAAGGTGCAATAAAAATAATAATAAAAAAAAAAACAAACAAATGTATATACATATACATATATGTAGAGTGCATCAAAATCCAAATTCTAAGCTTTTCCCTTCCTTTTTCCCTTTCCTCTCTATGACATGTGGGGCCCTCTCTTTTTCTCTTCCCCCCCTTTTCTTTTTCACTGCCGCGCGGGCCCCGCCCCCTCCCCGTTTTCCTCTCTGGCCAATGGGGCCCGGCTCCCGGCCTCTCTCTCTGCTCCCTCTCCTCCCCACCCGCGCGCTCCGCCTCCCTATTTCTCTTCTCCCTCCTTTCTGTGGACAGGCTGCCATCCACGCCGCCTTCTTCTTCTCTCCCCATCCTCCTCCCCTCTTTTCCCGTCTTGCGTGCTGCTGCTCCGTGACTTCTGCCAGCGCCAGTAGTCCGTCGCCGCCACCCATCCCTCCGCGCCGCACCGAGCCCCGCGCCCGGGCAAAGACCGCCGGTTCTCCACCCCGCCGCCCGGTCCCCCGCTGCCGACCGGTCCTTCGCCAACCGCGCCTCCCCGCCACCGCTGCAGCTATAAAAGCTGTCGACTTCCTCCCATCGCACGCGCCGTCCTTCCTTCTTTTCCCCTTCTTCCCCGATTCGGTCTCCTCCCCAATCCACGGTTGCCGCCGGCACCTCTCCGGTGAACCATCCGCCGATTCCTTGCGGTGGAGGCAGCACCTCGGCGCCCCAAACCTTTCCCCGCCGCCGGTCGGAGCTGCAGCCCGCCCCAGCTCGCCGGCACCGAGCGTCCGCCTACGCCGCCGTAGGTCCTCGTCGCCGGCCTTCATCAGAGCACCTCGGCTTCCGCCAGCTTTTCCTTCGGTTTCCCCTCGGCGCCGGCATTCCATCTTGGTCACCGCCGACGCCTCCCCGGCCGCCCCTCTCCGGCAACGCCGCCACCCGACCGCCACCCCCGACTTCCTCTGCTCTAGGCCCCTGCTGCTCGGTTCATCTACATTCGCTGGCCTGCTAAGCCAGGTAACCCCCGAGGTCGGGTTGGCTAGCGATGCGTGCGTTCACCCAGCCAGCCCGAGTTCGATTCCCCCTGCGGCGAAATAAAACATTTTGATTGTTTTGCCGAGCTACGAAGAAGGAAAATCAGGAAAATCCGAAATAATTAATAAAAGATACTAAAATTAATTAGGATGAACTTATTAAATATCTAATCATGGATTAATTAACATCATGTATGAACAACTAAGATGCCTTTTGATAGTTATCCAAAAATTTCACAAAGATGGTATATGCCATGTTTAGTTATAAAAGTAAGGCTTCAAATAAAAGAATACCCCTAATAGTAACTAAAATACTGTTAGTAAATAAATCTCAACGGTGTATATGTATATAGTCAAAAAGGGTAGTGAAATAAAGTTATAAAAACAAGGATTCAAATAGTATTAACTTGTGACAGATGCTAAGTTAAATAATGAAATAAAAATGTCAGTTGATTCTTAGGACAAACTCAAATAAAAGGGGCAAAACTAGGCAATAAAATATAGTGACTTTAGTTAAATATCCACACCCAATAAAGATTATCCATAATTATAATATATGTGCATATACACCTTAACGTTCGTTAGGCCACCATGAAATAAACCATAGTGGTAAATTTTGCTAAATAACAAATATTGAAATGTAACCCTGTAAAAGCAAGATTTGCCCAGAAAAACAAATTTTAAGTTAAAATCTAAAGCTAATAATAACCGAAGTGTAGATAAAATAATAATGGTGTCATTAATTAAATCTTAACATTGAATTTAATAATGATTGAACATAAATATATATATAACAAGTCAGAACCTATATAAGCGGATCCTAATCCAAAATAAATTATGTCTAGTGACAACTAAGTGCACATAAAATATCACACCTTAAAATGCTAAAAACATAAACTATGAGATTAACTCGATAAGCTAAAATTTGCAAACATTACTTATGTATATAGATGTGTATATATATATATATATATATATATATATATATATATATATATATATATATATATGTATGTATATATCACATGCCCTGAACATTAGCACCCGACAAAATACACCAACTCATGGGTCTAACCTACCTCATGGAACTTCCTAAATAAATGTAAAATAATAAAAAGAGATTATTAATAAAAAGACCGAGTCATCGTATACTACCACCAGCCTTGCCTCGAATTACCCAAATCACCATCAACTCATAGCAAAGATCAAAATGAATTTATTCGGATTTACTTGGGTCTTTTGAGTTATTTGCTTTTATTCGTGTTCATCGTTTAGCACGTAATTAGCAATTGAGTCCCAAGAATCAAGAGATCAAGCGTGTCGAGCGAAGTGAAGATAAAGACCGAAGCCCAAGAGAAAGCATTGTGTGAGCTCAAGACCATGTAAACCGCGCCAAAGTAGTCAATACTTTGATCATGTTGAACCTACATTTTCGCAAATTACTTTTGTTTAAATTATCAAATTGCATGCTGTTATTTTATGTACAAATGCATGCTTAATTCAAGCTTCTAGTTATACGCCCATTGTTTGCCTTGATTAATATTACACCCCCTTGTTGAATATTTGAATATATGAACCTTGTCGCCCTAGCGAAATTATGATATTAACCTTTGGAAAATAAGTCCGTAATTTATACGCCATGCGTAGTGTTGCATAGATATTCATGGGCGTGAAAACGCCCAAGCATCACTTTTAATCATGAGAAGATTTGGTTGGGCAGTCATGGTGGTAATGACTGGTATATGTTCGATATGATTATTTTATGTTCCCAAAACTCTACTTGCTTGAATATCTGGGCGAATGGTTCGATGGTGCGTGTGTGAATGGTGCAGTGGAGGCACAAAGTGGGTTGTGGTAGAATCGCCCAAATACCACTAAGGACTGAATCTTGTCATGATCTCCCACGTAAACAAAGGCAACCACAAGTCCGTAAGTACAACTTGGCTAAGTAGTTGTATCAAAACTCCTGGACTCATCTCACTGGTAGTGGAGTGAAGTGGATAAGCAAGGGCAAGGGGAGGCCTAAAGGGACACCAAGGGGAGGGTGAAGTTTTCCAGCTGTTCTAAGCGTTGCGGGAAGTGGAGCCCGGCTGCGTTAGTAACTGTGGAAAACATCCCGCGCAACGTATGGGACCCACCGCACGTGGGATAAGCCCATAGGGTGAGATGACAAAAGGAACTAGATACTTTGAACAGTCATTGTGATGGTCTGCTCAACCACATGACAAAGGAATCGTGTGGGGCAACGAGTTGATTGTCTCTTGTGGTGAAAGTGTACAAACTCTGCAGAGTCAAAACTATTCGAATAGCCGTGCCCACGGTCAAGGGCTGACATGGGAAACTTAACCAGATATAGTTCTATTTCAAAAGCTTTGTGGGTGGGAATGGAAAAGTGGAGGGCAGTGCAAGGCCCTGAATTGTGTTGTCCTGGGTGTCGCCCCAGTGATAAGTTAAGCGGCTATAACGCTGAAAGATTAAGCATATGGTGCAGATGCCATGTAACGGTGGATGGGATCTGAATCGCTACTGTTATTGCATTCTTTTACACATTATATTTTTGTTCAAACTGCTAGGTCTCAAGAAATTTCTATGTATATTATTTTTAAATGATGATAATACTTCTCACCAAACCAAAGGTCAGGAAGAATAAACAGCGGTGTAGAGAAGGAGATAGCTGCTATGATAAATAAATATAAAAGATGCTGGTGGATTCATGTCGATCATAGAGGGGAAACGATAATGTGGATGCAGGAAGTAAATTGGTGGAGTTTAAATGATTATATATAGGCTAGGCAGATGATTTAAACGAATCTTGGGGAATTAGAAAGTGCAAAAGAATTTGTTGGATTATGACACTAATATAAATTCTTGAGAGATGTTAGTAATAATGTGATTGATAGGATTTGATCAAAATACTAGAAGGATGAATTGAATTTTTGGGTATATCGGAGGAATAATAGTAATTACCGGAGTATAATCTGGATCAATGATTTTGGGGAATTAGAAGAGTGTAAAGGTAATTGCTGGATTTAATGGGATTAGTAGGACCTAATTTAGATGGATGAATTGAATTTGAGGAAATTTGGAGATAGGATAATTGAATCATAAACTAGATTAATGATATTCTTGGTGCAGAAGTAATGATGAATTAGTTAGAGATAAATAATGAAAATAAGGATGATTATGGAAAGAGCAATTTATGGTTTTGGATCATTAGCAGAAAGGATTGATTTGTTAGAAAGTTCTGATATGAAAGATGTCGGTGGATTAAAAAGTAATCCTATTAGGGAATCATTGGAATTCAGAAGTAGGGAGTTGGTGAATATTGATTACAAGATTGGACTAGTATGAATTCGGAATACGTGAAGACATTGGTGGATTCAAAATGAATGTATATATATAAAGGGTTTGATCGGTGGATTAGCTAAATGATGACACTCATTGTTTGGAGTCTTAGACGACATTTAGTAAGAAAATTGTGTCTTTGGAGTATTAAGTCAATTATGGCATTTGGGGGAGTGAGTCAATTTGGCAATCGTCGTGGGGAGTTTTAGGTAGCAGCAATAACACTGCAGTTTAATAATAACAATGTTACCCAAAAGCAAATTTCTGGCAAATAAAACAACCCGAGCCTTTCCTTTGATAAGCCATGCATACTATACATTTGCATTCTGTGTATTGGATCGCGGAGCACGGTGGTTAGTGTGCTCACACTCGCTCTCATAACAAATCCAGAAGCAGGAATCGGATCGCTACACATCAGCAATACTTTGGGTCTTGATGGCAAATAAGATGAAGATGTCAAGGGCTAGGTCGCGAACCTCCAGTTGGCTGCCTGTGGGCATGTCCTGAAGGTCCCACATGTGTGCTTCGTTCTTCCGCTGCAATTTTTCGATTTCGCCTAATCGCCCATGAGTAAGTTTACTATTTTATTTATGCTTCCGCATGGTATGTATTTGATATTCATTTTCAGAATCGTGAGCACTATCTCTTCGATCCGTGAATAGTGCATTAAATCACAGAGGATTTCGGATTGAAAAATCCGGGTCTGACACAATGCAATTAATTGAAGTTTGCTTTTAAACATAGCACAAGATCAGTGTCATTTTTAGGACTTTGCACAAGCCTTATTCCTTCCTAGATGTGATCAAAACATGCACAAACTATTTGCACACAAAAAATTGCTCTACCAGCTGCACGCCTGCACTAATAGGAATTTAGGATAGTCTGAATTCTGAAACGGAATTATTCAGAACAAAATCTTTAGTTTTACTCATAGAGCAAGAGCATTGTTCCATTTAACAAATAAAGATTAGAAACAAGTTAATGACAAATATAAGGAAAGAGGGCTTCCAGGATCAATCAGCAATTCAACACTTGTTTTAAGGATTGACTGGAGAGCCGTCATCCTTCTTTAGCTGCACCCTCACCCTCCCCACCTGGAAGAAATCTCGTGGGTACGCCTTATCCAACTACATACAACATGACTACATGAGCAGTCCAAACATTAACACCTATACAAATCGAAGGAAGACCAAGGGGAACTGGTAATCCAAAGCTGCAAAATTTTAAACGAAAAGAACGAAAGAAAGACGGGTACTTCGATGGCGTAAGGGATCTTGAGGTAGGAGCACGAGTCGGCGATCTCGATGTAGGTGGGGTCGGGGCAGTGTAGAGACCCGAATATACAAATCTGGACTCTCATGTGTATTATGCACTAGTCCAGGATCACGCTAGTGCACACAGTATAACCAAAGATGAAATATCGAACATATCACGATTCACAAGAAAAATCTCAAATATTATTAATAATTACCAGAGTATGACCTTATGGTCAAGCTTACAATTAATAACCTGAAAGGCTTAAAGAAACTAGCAGCGAAAATCTGAAATAAGCGTAGTAGCCATTCGACATGCCCATAGGCAAATTGACTGGGGAGCGAAGTCCTAATCCACGAAGTTGTAGAAGTATCCTCCCTCAAGAAACTCCTGCTGATCTGGTCCTTCTTCCTCAACTGAGCAATTATGAATGAAGCCGTGAGTACATAGAGTACTCAGCAAGTTGTTTGTAATAAAGATGCAATATAGTATGCAAGGCTTACCAATGGATGGCTGAAAGGTTAATTTGCAGAAAACAATAATTTAAAGTAAATACAATAAATAGATTGAAAAACTGACTTTGAAAGTGACAATAAATAATAATCAAAGGAATTGAGATAAACCATAGATGAACTGACCATTCACCCCCCAATGAATCCACCATGAACCCAGATTCATGAAATGAACCATCAGTGAACTACCCATTCACCTTCCAACTCAACCCAACCAGGTTTTTATAGAAAAGTCTACCCCTCGTGTGAAATCACTGAGCATTGTCCATGACCGAGGACACGGCTATTCGAATAGTTTTACACTCTGCAGAGGTTGCACAACTGTACCCACACATGTGATAATCCTCACATTAAAGAAAATCACAACAAGGCTTTTACAATGCTTCATCTCAACTTGATTCCACTCGCTGAGGTTTCGCCGTCGAGTAGGCTGACCACCTAGTCGATAATTGCCCCCTCTTGCGCCATAACAACATCAGTAGCGAAACTAAAGTTGAGATTTCACAAATTATTATGCCAGGTCTATCCCATACTAGACATGTGGTTTGCACGGTAAAGCTTAGATCAATGGCGCACAAAGTTAAGTCCTTAGACATTACCCAGACGAAACATCCACAACCCTGAAGTGCTAACCACACTTCTCCCCTTCATTGCACGATCATTCGCCCAAGTGGAAACCATTTTGTATAACCAACACCAATGAAACTACCAATGTCATGGTCCTCCAAATTTATAACCGTGGCTAACCACCACATTCCAGTATTTCATTAAGTCAAGATTAATTACCATAGGTGATGATACCCAACGTACTAGTAATCAGCATGGCTAAGCAAATTAAGCGTACCACCCATATGACAACTAATATTGCATCACTAAATAATTACCCATCCTATGGTGACAATGGAATCATGGCTTTCAAATTATCAAGGAGAAATTAATCAATGTAGACAATAACTACCAATACAAAGGTTTACAATAAATAGCGATGCATGATAACTTAAAACAAAGTAATACATAATAGATTTGAAAACTAGGTTCAACATGATCAAAGGCCACGACTTGCCTTGGACTTGCTCAGTTGATGGCTCTTGATCCTCGAATCTTGCTTCAGCTCCTTCGAAGGCGTGATCTAACGAGAGAGAAAACGAAACGAGGCACAAAAATAAATTCAAATAAAATTCAAATGAACTCCACAAACTTCAAAACTAGAATCAAAAGATAGAGCTCAATTTTAGATGAATTTAGGAAAAAGAATCGGGTCAATCGGAGCTAGGAGGAAGGAGAACGAGCGATCTAAAGTTTGTCGGGCGAGAAAATGCTGAAAAAATGACAAAAGTTACTGTTATCCGAGAGCAGTACTTTTGGAAAAAAGGCTAGCGCTGGTAAGAGGAGGCATGGGAGGTGAATCTAACTAGAAAAATGGGTTGCTAGGGACTCAAGGCATACATAGGAAGTGACGGCACGTCAAACGGAGCACGGTGACGGCACAGGCGGCTACAACGACATAGGTAAGATATAGGAATAAAACCCGAGCATAGGACATAGAGAAGTAGGGTGGACATGTGCTAGAATTCGGATTGGCGAAGCTAGAAAAATTGTCGGCTCGGCCGGAAACCCATCGGAGACGGCGCAATCGACGTTTGAACGACGACGGGAAGAAAAAAGGAAAAACTTAATATCTTGGTGCTCGGGGAACGAAATCTAAAACCACTTGGAGGGTAGCTACCTGGGATGGTTTGACACAATATGATGCGAACGGATTGGGAAAAACACCACTGGATAGATGAGAACACGAGATGCCATTGGCGGCCATGGTGAGGTGTTGGAGGCAAATATTTGTGGAGGCTTTTTAGGGAAAAGGAAGTGAGCACGGCATAGAACACAGTGAGGCAAGTCTAAAAAAATTACGGCAAGGGCAAAATCTTACCAGAGGCGACGAATCAACGTCGGGAAGCTCTCTTGACCTAGATTGGGGAAAACTCGATTCCAGAAGATTGGCTACACCAAAACCAAATTAATTTGGCCAGAGGGTAGATGATACATGAAGGCACAATGTGACGTGAAAGGATCACGGAAAAACTCACTGGATAGCTCGAGATGCGACGAGCAAATTCGGGACTGAAGGGCCTCGATGCCGACGGCGTTCTGGGCTTTGAGGGGACTTGGCACTGCTTGGGACAGGTTTAGGGAGGTCAAGGGGTCGTATTTATAGGCTTGGAAGATATAGAAACTTACTCCAATTCGTAGATTTCGCTTTAGAGTCCTTTTCAGAAAATAGGGGATAAAAGGCAACCGGGTGAACGAAACGGAAAGAGACCGGCTGGGATGGATTCCTTACGTGATTTGGCGTAACTTTCCTTTTTGTAACACCCCAGCCAAGCCATGGCCTAGAATGCTACCAAACTAACAACATAATAAAGATAAACTAAATTACCCTACAAAATTTTGGCATAACCTCCTTTGTTTATTGTCTAATTCCGAGGTTCCCACAAGCATAATCAAAGGATATAATTAATCGTAATCAATATAAGCTATACTAAGTAGAACAGCTATAAAACTTAATTAATGAGCGGAAGCAAAATAAGCAAGTTCTAGTTCTTTGTTACAATTTAACTTCTTAGTCATAAGCCAAGTCTCACTTGAGCTACTCAGTAAAAATAATCTAATTTCTATATTTCTTCCATGGTGAATAATTCGTGCAAGTGCAACAACTCTAGTCTTCCTTTAATCCCATGCATGCCAATCTCATGAAGGTACCTAAAACAAACAACAAACAACAACAACAACAGCAAGAGTGAGTCCAACGACTCAGCAAATATAATAAGTAATTACAAGAACAACCATGATCATCATCTCACAATTTAACCATCAATCATATAATGAACCATGCTATGCATTATGATCAAAAATCTCTTTATCTCTTCTCTTTCGCATTTTACCGGTAATGCGGAGTGTGCATCCGTCAATGCACACCCATGCCTGTACCATCTGGTACAGGGACCAATTGCCCATACTCCATAAGTATGGGGACCTTTAGCCCGTCATGACATCGACATGACGGGACCTCGACGCTTGGTCACCTCGTGACCAAGACTTCAATATATCGGCATGATGCATATATGTGAATGTCCCAATAAATAAAAAACTTGCATTCACCTTATCCATGCATCATAACTTCTCATAAACAACTTCAATTGCAGCATGATGCATATATGTGAATGTCTTAATGAATAAAACTTGCATTCACCATATCCATGCATCATAAATTCTCATAAAACAACTTCAATTGCAAAATACCATAATCAGTACCAACATGTCATTATCACAATCAAGATCGCATACACTCATAGTACCGATCAAACATCCACAAACCAGCATTCATCAACAATCACACTATAAAATTTCAACCATCATTATACTTGCCTTAACCACGCGAAACGGAGGATGAGTAGAAGGTGCAGCCCGGAACCCGTCCTCCTCCTGAACATTAATATAATATTTTCTAAGACAACAGAGATGGGTCTATGGATAAAATAAAACACCCTTAAACTAACCCAACATATTTAACTTGACCCCAACTCAACTCTTCTCTCGGCCAACCCCGCTTTCTCAGACAGACCACCTTGAAAAATTCGTAACTTTTGATACAAAAGTCCAATGAGGCGTTCTCAGATTCTCTGGAAATATAATTAAATTATATAACTAAACCTATTTGGGGAGCCTTCCAGATTCGGCCATCTTCTACCCGATGCAACCAGTTTTCCTCAATCTGTATTTGTCTCTGGACAGCGCACTAAAACGCCGTAACATCCACCCGAAAGTCGGAATTTGGACTTCTTGACTGTTCTGGAAAGCTAAAAATTATATACAACTTTCCTAATATGAAGATCATCTGATTCTCCCGTTTACTAATTTCTAAAATCGATCTACCGAAATCCCGTCGGAAAATCCTCCGAGATGCAGAATAGTCAACTTAGAAAATTCATAACTTTTGCTACACAAATCGGAATGACGCGTTCTAGGACTTTATAGAAAGATAATTTCGTTCTCTACAATTCTCTAGGAGGGGTCCAGATCTGAATCCCCACGGATCTATCCCAAAACAGCCGTCTAACCTGATCTGTTCTGGCTGTCCAGAAAAACGACGATGCTACCACTACTAAATTATTAATCTAATTGGGAAAATAGGGATTACCCTTGAAGAAACGATGAAGAACACGACGAACACCCACGAATTTCACCTCTTCTCCTTGGTCCCTTTATTTCTTTTCTTTCCTCTTCCTCTTCTCCTTCTTCTCCCCTTCCCTTCCTCCTTTCTTCCCTGTTATCTCTGCCACGGCAGCACAAACCTTGCCGCGGCAGCCAAAAACCTCACCGTGGCAGCCGAAAACCTTGCCGTGGTGGAGGTGGCGGCTGCAATGGGGGAAGAGGGTGGCGGCTGCAATGGGGGAAGTGGTGGAGGCGGCTAGGGTTGGAGGGTGGCGCCTCCCTCCCCTTGGGCCAAAATCCCACAGGCCAAGGCCCAGCCCAGTTGTCCTAAAAATCGAAATCCCACTCAAAACTTGATATTTTATTCTTTTCTTTAAGGTCCTTCTCTCCAAATTACACAATTAATTCTTGATAGACTTTTGGGATATTACATTCTACCCCTTAAACAGAATTCGACCCAATTCTTTCCGTGCTTAGACTAAGGATTAATCACAACTAAAAACTTGACCATACTAACACGCATATGTCGCGAATATTATCGGATATTGCTCACGCTTGCGAGACTCCAATTTCTATGTTGCCTCTCTCTCATGCTGCTGCGACCAAAACACCTTGACATACTTTAAAATTTTTATTCCTCCATGCCTGCACCCCGTGCTTAGATTCTGGAAGATCCGAGCGGTAAGCCAACCTCCCGATCCGAACCATGATCGTGAAAGGTCCAACGTACCTCGGGCTAAGCTTCCATTTGGTACCGAACCTCATCACACCCTAGGTGGAAGATACTCTCAAAAGCACCTGATCCCCCACTACAAATTCTAGATCCCTTCGCCGCTCTGGATGGCCAATGATTCTATCTCACCAAGTCCACTCGCTCAACTGTCTTTTGGACCCAAAGCGGTCAACCTCCGAATCCTCGCAACTAATGAGCGGTTAAATATACATAGGGTTATTATTTCCTTTAGTAGCAACCCACACAACCTGCACAACACTTAGTATCTCGTGTTTCCACTCTCAATCGATCTCTTTGCCTTAACAAGGAGTACCTCCTTCAACCAAGGACACCAAATAGCGCTCGTTGTAAACCAACTCTTTTACTAACATAATACAATTGAAAATAAACGATTCTTGTTGCAATCACACATCACCCACTCCCCACTAAAGAGTCAAATCATAAAAGAAAAGAAAATCGAGGGTTCAACACGAGAACCTCTCCACACTCCAAGTAGGTAGTTTGCAAGTAAACAACACATACGTCAAAGGGAATCACTCAAATGTCCAACCCGTCCATTATATATATGTATATAAATTTTTTTCCGAACCGAAAAACCACACAAGCCAACTTAACATCAACTTCAAACCACAAAAGAATCTTGCTTTCATCACATAGCTCAAACAAGAATCAAAAGAGCACTTTGCTACCCAAATTTTTTTTTCTCTTTTAGGAATAAACTTTCTCTTGAATCACGAGATTCCAAATCATCAGATACCACACCAGCTCATTTCCTTTAAATTTGCAACATCGACACTATGTACAACCCGAGTGCATCAACCTCACCTTTGTAGACTCTACTGTTCTTACAATAACATACTCTAGTCCACTCCTCTACCCACCGGTTATTTTAGTGAATAATTTCCAATACACCTCATCGTTAGTTTCACCCACAATCTCTTCACCACAATTATCTAAGGATAAACGACCATGGAATTCTCACCCACACACTCGTTTACTACAATCAAGGATATTATCATGGTATATCACACTATTTAGAATCCACCTATTCCACTATTCTCACACAACATCATTAGCCTCCAAGGTCCTAGCATATATCACCAAACCAAAATTTTCCGTCTCCAAGGTTCCTATACATGTACTTCGATATAATTGATACAAAGACTCTCGATTTCGGTGACTAAAATTTTCACAATCAACCAAGTTCAATCATTATCAACTATGTAAAAACATATTCTCAACCTGATTATCTCAGGAAGATTCTAATCTCCGGAGGGTTACTCATCGAATCCAAGTCATACATGGCAATAATTTTCAACAATTTCTACTATCCCAAAATTCCCATAACAAATCGACTTCTTCACAATTATAATCTCATTACTATACCATCATAATCCTCCTACTAACCCCCTACAAGTACCCAATCACGATACTTCAATAAAATTGATGAAGATTCTCATACTTTCAATAATTCTTATGTTCCATACAAACGATTTTAACACTCTTGAATCACAATTTACTATAGGTTCTTCTAGTTGCAACTGTATAACTAGTTAGCTCCAAAGGCAACATCTTCCTTAAATCAAATCCTCACCGAGAATTATTTGACAGAATCAATTTATCACTCCAAGAATCTCCAGCAACTTGACACCCACAATCTCACCCACACCAATCACATAATCACACCGACCAGTTACCATACATACCCTAAAAGGGCTTGCAACCCAAATCGGTTACCCCTTTCTTAGGATAAATAAAGAAGAAATTCTTAGCACATGGGAAAGTGCTACCAATCGCAATAGGCACCAGACCGAGAGAAGTAGCAATGATCTTAGAAAATAAAACATAAGATCACAGTTGAAAACACAAGCCCCTCAAGAAGAGAAATATCCAATATCAACCAATAAGAATACCATGTTGTCATTTTAAACTCAAGAAACTCTTATGCAGTGAAGATAAGAAGTCAAGCACACCTCTAAAAGTTACACATCTTGACTCCACCCTCAAATACTTTTACCACAATCTTCCCTTTAACAAAGAGAACAAATTTCTTCGTTTATAGTGTTACCTTGACAATTCCAATGAAAGAGACTTAAAGACCACAACTTATAAATCTTTTAAGAACTAATAAAACTTCTCGTGTTAGTTTGCTCAACCCAATTTCGCTTACCACCTAAGTCATGAGGTCTAAAAGGTCGTGTACACAAATCCCAAAACTTTTGATTTAGATATTATCATGGAAATTATCAAATCCTTTTACCTATAGAACATTCAACATTATCATTAAAACCACATGTTGACAATCATACTAACATTAAAACGATTCACTCCTAACAATCTTCTTCATATCCTCCTATCCCTTTATAACTTTTCCAAACGGAACATATTAATTCACTTCATCATATTTATATTATCTAAACAAGATTGCAACTACTTGATCTAAGAAAAGCCTAATGCACAAGCCACCATATTTAAACAAAACTCTTTAACAATCTGGTTTTGGAACAAGGTAATCCAAACAGAACGTTATGAGCACGGTTTCAACATTCCACCTTAGCTTCAGAATTAGAATGAGATATCTTCAAACTTCAATGGTATAAGCTCTATAAGACAAGGTTCCACAAGTCAATTTATCAACCTATCTCTATTTCTTTACACATATTTCAATAATTAGCATGGAGAAAGATAGATGACCCTAGCAATTGTACATACTCATATGGTATATAAATAAGGACAGATTACATGTTAATATTACTAAGGCAATATTCCAAGACCTCCTTACTTATTCATCCCGAACGGTCGATTAATTGCCAAGACAAAATAATTCAATTCATCCAATAGGACGAAATGTAAACAATCATAATAATCATTCTAGTTCTTTTTGCACCCTCCTCAATAACTACATGGGTTCCAATCATGTTTAGGCAATTTCTTAATCACGGTCTTTAATAAACTGTTACAAGGCTACAAAGGGTTTTAATACACTCTTTCCGAACGGAGAGGAATTAAACTTCAAGACGCTAAATAATCCAAAGAAATTCATTGATCCAAAGCTTTCCTATGTTAACGAATTTGCAACATAAAACTTTCATTAATAAAAATACCAAGCGAACAAATCAGACATATTTTCTCAACATGACAAAACTCCCACGAAGGGACCAACCTTGCAAATCAATAATGTTCCCAAATAGCAAAAGCGTCTCAATAGTCTGAAAACAATAATTGCTTCGTAGAGCAGGTTGAGACCAAATGTAAACCCTCGACTGCAATGAACCATCATACCAAAATAAATTCTTCTCCCACCACAGGATAAGAATTAACCAATTCAGCTTAAGGAAGAGAATAAACTTTTCTAAATAACTCGTTCCTAACTTCTGAAATTAAGTTGCCCAAAGAAAGATCCCTCACCAATTCAATACCACGAACAATACCATAACTTGGCAATGCCTATGGCCGCACTGCGATCTCTGTCTCTCAACTTAACTATCACCACTCATAACAATCATATAGTCAAATCATGGGCACCAAAAGATCATCTCATAACAAGTACAAAGTCAAACATCAAGCACATATTCAACTATGATAATCGACGGAAACGTAGATGCAATGCAAAACCCATTCCCACCTACAGTGCTTAGTGTGTCAAGTTTAATATTTCATTAACCACGGACCTACAGCCCGCTCTGATACCAACTGTAACACCCCAGCCAAGCCATGGCCTAGAATGCTACCAAACTAACAACATAATAAAGATAAACTAAATTACCCTACAAAATTTTGGCATAACCTCCTTTGTTTATTGTCTAATTCCGAGGTTCCCACAAGCATAATCAAAGGATATAATTAATCGTAATCAATATAAGCTATACTAAGTAGAACAGCTATGAAACTTAATTAATGAGCGGAAGCAAAATAAGCAAGTTCTAGTTCTTTGTTACAATTTAACTTCTTAGTCATAAGCCAAGTCTCACTTGAGCTACTCAGTAAAAATAATCTAATTTCTATATTTCTTCCATGGTGAATAATTCGTGCAAGTGCAACAACTCTAGTCTTCCTTTAATCCCATGCATGCCAATCTCATGAAGGTACCTAAAACAAACAACAAACAACAACAACAACAAAGAAGAGTGAGTCCAACGACTCAAAGAAATATAATAAGTAATTACAAGAACAACCATGATCATCATCTCACAATTTAACCATCAATCATATAATGAACCATGCTATGCATTATGATCAAAAATCTCTTTATCTCTTCTCTTCGCATTTTACCGTGTGTCTGGTGTGCATCCGTCAATGCACACCATGCCTGTACCATCCGGCAGGGACCAATTGCCCATACTCCACAAGTATGGGGACCTTTAGCCCGTCATGACATCGGATGACGGGGACTCGACGCTGGTCACCTCGTGACCAAGACTTCAATATATCGGCATGATGCATATATGTGAATGTCCCAATAAATAAAAAACTTGCATTCACCTTATCCATGCATCATAACTTCTCATAAACAACTTCAATTGCAGCATGATGCATATATGTGAATGTCTTAATGAATAAAACTTGCATTCACCATATCCATGCATCATAAATTCTCATAAAACAACTTCAATTGCAAAATACCATAATCAGTACCAACATGTCATTATCACAATCAAGATCGCATACACTCATAGTACCGATCAAACATCCACAAACCAGCATTCATCAACAATCACACTATAAAATTTCAACCATCATTATACTTGCCTTAACCACGCGAAAACGGAGGATGAGTAGAAGGTGCAGCCCCGGGAACCCGTCCTCCTCCTGAACATTAATATAATATTTTCTAAGACAACAGAGATGGGTCTATGGATAAAATAAAACACCCTTAAACTAACCCAACATATTTAACTTGACCCCAACTCAACTCTTCTCTCGGCCAACCCCTGCTTTCTACAGACAGCCACCTTGAAAAATTCGTAACTTTTGATACAAAAGTCCAAATGAGGCGTTCTGAGATTCTCTGGAAATATAATTAAATTATATAACTAAACCTATTTGGGAGCCTTCCAGATTCGGCCATCTTCACCCGATGCAACCAGTTTTCCTCAATCTGTATTTGTCTCTGGACAGCGCACTAAAACGCCGTAACATCCACCCCGAAAGTCGAATTTGGACTTCTTGACTGTTCTGGAAAGCTAAAAATTATATACAACTTTCCTAATATGAAGATCATCTGATTCTCCCGTTTACTAATTTCTAAAATCGATCTACCGAAATCCCGTCGGAAAATCCTCCGAGATGCAGAATAGTCAACTTAGAAAATTCATAACTTTTGCTACACAAATCGGAATGACGCGTTCTAGGACTTTATAGAAAGATAATTTCGTTCTCTACAATTCTCTAGGAGGGGTCCAGATCTGAATCCCCACGGATCTATCCCAAAACAGCCGTCTAACCTGATCTGTTCTGGCTGTCCAGAAAAACGACGATGCTACCACTACTAAATTATTAATCTAATTGGGGAAAATAGGGATTACCCTTGAAGAAACGATGAAGAACACGACGAACACCCACGAATTTCACCTCTTCTCCTTGGTCCCTTTATTTCTTTTCTTTCCTCTTCCTCTTCTCCTTCTTCTCCCCTTCCCTTCCTCCTTTCTTCCCTGTTATCTCTGCCACGGCAGCACAAACCTTGCCGCGGCAGCCAAAAACCTCACCGTGGCAGCCGAAAACCTTGCCGTGGTGGAGGTGGCGGCTGCAATGGGGGGAAGAGGGTGGCGGCTGCAATGGGGGGAAGTGGTGGAGGCGGCTAGGGTTGGAGGGGTGGCGCCTCCCCTCCCCCCTTGGGCCAAAAATCCCACCTGGGCCAAGGCCCAGGCCCAGGTTGTCCTAAAAATCAGAAATCCCACTCAAAACTTGATATTTTATTCTTTTCTTTAAGGTCCTTCTCTCCAAATTACACAATTAATTCTTGATAGACTTTTGAGATATTACACTTTTGGGAAGACATTGAGATAAGGTTCGAAGTAGAAGTTACGAAGAGAGAGAAAAACAGAAGAAAACTGACTGTATCGGGCCATCTGGCCGCGCAGGGAAGATGAAGAGTGCCGTGGGCACTGTTCATTCTTTCTCCTCTTTTATTTTGGGAAATTTTAAAATTGAGCTCAAAGAAACTCCAAAAAATCCAAAAAAATTTCAGAAAATTCCTTCAGACTCAAGGAACTCAAATAAAATATTTTTAGCAAATGTTAATGTTTAATTTAATCATATTAAATCCTTTTAATTAATAAAATTTCGATTAAGCTTTAATTAATTCCAGGAAAATTCAAATTGTCAATTTTATTTTAAAAGCTTCAAAAAGGCTCTGAAAATTAGGATGTTACAAACCTCCCCCCTTAAACGGAATCTCGACCCCGAGATTCAAGCTTACTAAAGGAATAGGTTACTGGGTGTGACGTTGGAGATGACGTTGTTGAGGCTTCCCCTTGCAACGCTCTGAGGTATTTGGCTTCCTGGACCTGATGATGCTCCATGGCTGGCTCCTGGAGTCTTGGCTGGGGTATTTCCAAGATTGAACGGAATTGGCGTGATTGCTTGACGCTTCTGTGGACACTTGCGAGCGAAATGACCTAGCTCTTTGCACTTGAAACAATTAGATGAAGTTATGGGGCTTCTATCCCTCTGAGGCGGATTGCTGACGTTGATAGGGCGTGGTCCCGAAATATCGTAATGAGGTATTGGAGCTGGAGTCCTGAAATCTGACTGTTGCGGTACACGAGCTGGCTGGTATGTGTTGAATCTGGCTCTTTGTGATTGTTGCAACTGAGCTCCTTGGTGAATCATCTTTCTCTTGCGAGACTCTTCCATTTCATACCGAGGTTCTTCAATAAGTATAGCCTTGTCTACCATGTTTTGGAAAGTAGCATAGTCGTTGCCGACGACTTGAACTTTCAATCCTGGAGTAAGTCCTTTCTTGAAGCGCTTCTGACGTGCATCATCTGTAGCAACATCTTCCGGAGCATAGCGAGCTAGTTGAGTGAACTTGTTGAGGTACTCACTAACTGACATGTTCTTTTGCTGCAACTCCCGGAATTCCTCCTTCATTTCAATCACCCCATCCAGAATATGGGCGTGACGGAATGCTGCTGCGAACTCAACCCAGGTGATACTATCTTGGTCCTCATGTGCGGCACAGTAGTTTTCCCACCACTCGGCTGCAGCTCCTTCTAGCTGGTGGGCTGCATACAACACCTTCTCGCGATCAGTACACTGAGCGAGATTAAGCTTCCTTTCCACTGAGCGCATCCAATCATCAGCTTCCAAGGGTTCAGAAGACCGTGAGTAGGTGGGCGGTCTCGTTCTCATGAACTCTGCAAACCTGGACTACTGGCGAACTGGTTGGGGCATCGCCATTTCCTGATTCTGCCGGTTCATCATCGCGTTCATGTTCTACATCATGGTGTTCATCAACTGTGTCTGGGCAGCTAAGAACTGACTCACGGTTGGATCCAGACCCATTGGAGTTGCATGCGGTTCCTGAGCTGTTTGATTTTCGTTACTGCCTGCTGGGTCTTGGTTCACCTGGTTGCGACCTGCTGAGTTCCTTTTGCCAGCCATTTTCGCTCTGCTCTGAAAATGAAAAACCACTTTGCTTGAGAACTGACTGCAAGGCTCAATGGTAAGAGGGAAAAAGCAAAAGGTAAGCGGTAAACTCGTCTAAGGGGGATAACTAATGGCAACCCTAAACTAAAACACTCACTTAGCCGGAAAGGCTAACAAAAGAAGCGATAAATTCCGCAAAAGAATTTGACATGACTGCATCATAATGCTAGAAGCAAAACTGCAGCTCACATCACACCCAATGGCAACTAAGAAGTAAGACGATCTACACGATGCTAAAATTATAACAGGGTTCAAATCTACAGGCTTCTAATCTTCATAGAAAATTTCCAATCTTGTAATGACATATTGGGAGCTTACTAATGGATCGCGAGTAGGCTACGAGAGCAGAAAACAAAATTTTTCTACCGCACACAAGAACATCATGCTTAAGGAGGATCGTGGATCGTTACCACTAGACGCAGCAGCAATGAAGAAGAGTTGGAGAAGCCGATCCAACCACGCGTCAAGTAGTAGTGGAAGTAGTCGATCGTCCCGAACCGATCGTCTCCTCCACGCGATCAACCACACCACGAGCGGATCCAATCAGAGGTTGTTGATGCCGATCAACGCCGCAACGAGCGCGCCCACCGGTATCCACACGTCCGGTCGGGCACGCCAATCGCGAGTGTACCAAAGACTCATGAGCGGCTAGGGTTTGGCTCTGGAGGTGGCGGCTACGGATTAGCTCGGGATTATCAGGTGCGTTCCCTCAGCCCCTCACCTCCATATATATAGACCTCCTCACTTGGGCCTCGCGGACCGAGGCCCAATAGGAGTCTATCCGGATCTCTATCCAATTGAGCCCATATCCGAATCACATTCAATTAGTGTTCCAACCCGTTAAGTGTGCGACCAGAGGTTCACGTATACTTGGTCGCGACCGTAAACACCTTTCCGGTCACCGTGTTAATAGCGGCCTCTAGTAAGACATATTAACCCCAAAGTATACGTAAAGATCATATCGGTGAACTCGTAATGTTCTCATGTACTAATCCCTTTGCCTCACGATATAGATTAAGCTCAAGGCGAGACCCGTGTCATCCTCTTAATAGCTCAATCACTCTCTCGATTCCGTGATGGATTATAAACTCGTGATTGACTCCTCAATCACCTTGGCATGGCCATGCACTTTCATAATCCATTACATCGAGGGGCCCGAGATATCTCTCCCATAAGGAGGGCAAATTCTATCTTGATCATTCACATCCCACTACATGTTTCATGGCAAACCCAAAGACTACTTTTATGACTACCCGCCACGGAGTAGTGTTTAGTAGTCCCAAAGTAAGCTACTACGCATGCCGGGAACCATGATGATCTCAAGTCTAAGGATTCCACATAAACACTACTTGAGACCAACCGATGACATATGGAATCTCTGCAGTGTCTCATGGCGGTCTATCCAACATATGTTCACTAACACATGTCCATATTATTGATTTGGTATCTCCATACCATGATCCATGAGACATGATCATCAATCAATACATATGTCGATCTTTGAATCATATTTGTTCCTCATATGAAATATAATCGGGGATCATTTAGAAATAGCAACATTTTGGCATTAAGAGTCTCATGAATAAGTCACATACTCATTGATCAATAATGATAATGTCTATTTCAAGGAACAAAGCAATGTATCATAAACATAGTATGTGATATATTCAACATCTCCATGTTGCCTCTAGGGCATATCACCAACAGCCTCCCACTTGCACTAGAGTCAACCATGTAGGTATCTAATACCCATTGCCCTAGTGTGAGCCTCATGCTTTGGTCGGGAAGCGGCTTTGTCAACGGATCCGCAATGTTCAAACCGTGTGTACTTTGCATATCTTAACATCGCCTCTCCACAATCTCGCGGATGAGATGAAATCGCCGAGAATGTGCTTGGACTTACAGTGCGATCTAGGCTCCTTGGCTTGCGAATGGCTCCACTGTTGTCACAAGAGAGGTCCATTGGGTGGAGGCACTAGCCATCACACCAAGCTCGAAACAAATTTCTTGATCCAAACGACCTCTTTAGCGACTTGAAGCCGCTATGTACTAAACTCGTTGTAGAATCAAGAATCGCCTCCTGCTTGGAACTCTTCCACTTACCGCACCGCCATTCAGTAACACAAATCCCGATTGCGATCTAAAATCATCTTTGTCGGTTTGAAGCTAGCATCGGTGTAACCATTTACAACGAGCTCTTGCTCACCCCATAGACGAGGAACACATCTTTAGTTCTTCTCAAGTACTTCAAGATGTTCTTTACGGTAATCCAAAGGACTTTCACCGGATCGACTGTATCTACTCGTAGCACTTAAAGCATACGAGACATCCGGACGTGTACAAAGCATGGCATACATAATGGATCCAATAGTCAAGCATATGGAATCGCATTCATTTTATCCCGCTCATCGGTGTACTAGGACACCGATTCTTGCTAAGATTTATACCATGTGACATAGGTAGGAAGCCTTTCTTGGAATCTGCATGTTGAACCTTTTCAACACCTTGTCAATGTACGTATCTTGGCTTAATCCAATCACCTTTTGATCTATCTCTATAGATCTTGATGCCCAGATATATGCCGCCTCCCTAAGTCTTTCATAGAGAAACTACTTTTCAATGAAGACTTAATGATTCGAGCATAGGAATGTCATTTCCGATCAATAATATGTCATCCACATATAAGACCGTAAACACGAGTGCGCTCCCACTAGCCTTTTGTAAACACAAGGCTCTTCTTCGTTCTTGATGAAACCAAACCCTTTGATTACTTCATCAAAGCGAATGTTCCAACTCCGAGATGCTCGCTTTAATCCATAAATGGATCTTTGTAGCTTGCATATCTTTCTAGTCGATTGCGGATCGACAAAACCGTGGGTGTGTCATGTACACATCCTCACTCGATTTCCATTAAGGAAAGCTGTTTTGACATCCATTTGCCATATTTCATAGTCGAAATAAGAAGCAATCGCTAGAATGATCCGAATAGACTTTAGCATTGCGACGGCTAAAAAGTTTCATCATAATCAACACCTTGAATTTGTTTGAAACCTTTGGCCACCAATCGCGCTTTATAGATGTGAACATTTCCATCTATGTCTATCTTTTCTTGAAAACCCATTTGCACTCAATGGTTTTAACACCATCGGTGGATCAACCAAGTTCCAAACTTGATTACGTGCATGGATTCAATTTCGGATCTCATGGCTTCAAGCCATTTCTCGAGTCTGGTCCCACCATCGCTTCTTCATAGGTCTTAGGTTCATCGTTGTCTAACAATAATATATCCCGTTGTTGAGTAGTCAAGAACATGTACCTCTCGGTACACGATGTGACCTCTCGACCTCGTGGTGCGGTGTGTCCACAACAGTTCTTCAACAGCTTGTTCATCCTGTTGTGGTTCTCAGAGAGCTGAAACGTTTTGTGTGTTTCTAATTTCTTCAAGTTGCACCATGCTTCCACTATCCCTTCTTGAGAGAAACTCTTTCTCTAAGAAGACACCATGCTTGAAGCGACAAACACTTTGCCTTCTTCTTGATTATAGAAGTAATATCCTTTTGTTTCCTTAGGATACCCGATAAAAAGCATTTATCGATTTAGGACCGAGCTTATCGATTGTAAACGTTTTACATAAGTCTCACATCCCCAAATCTTAAGAAAAGACAAGCTAGGACGTTGTCCCGTCCACATCTCATATGGTGTCTTTTCTCGATTTTGATGGAACTCGCTTAGTGTGAAAGCGGTCATTTCAAGAGCGCACCCCAAAAGACAACGGAAGATCACTGTGGCTCATCATGGGCGCACCATATCTAATAAGGTGCGATTTCTCGTTCGATACCCCATTCCATTGAGGTGTTCAAGCGAGTCAATTGTGGAACAATTCCACAATCCTTCGAGATGATTACCAAACTCATGGCTCAAATACTCGCCTCCACGATCAGATCGTAGAAACTTGATTGTCTTGCCTAAATGATTTTGCACTTCATTTTGGAATTCTTTGAACTTTTCAAAGGATTCGGACTTATGCTTCATCGATAGATATATCCATATCTACTAAAATCATCGATAAAAGTTATGAAGCATCGAAAACCACCTCGGTCGTTGAGCTCATTGGTCCACATACATCGAATGTACGAGTGCCAATAAGTCACTTGCCCGCTCACCTTGACCGGTGAAAGGTGCTTTTGTCATCTTGCCAAGTAAACAAGATTCGCATGTCTCAAATGATTCAAAATCAAATGAGTGCGAATACCATCTCTATGGAGCTTCTCCATGCGTTTCTCATTTATGTGACCTAAGCGACAGTGCCAAATAAACGTGGGATTCAAATCATTCGATCGTTGCCTCTTTGTATTAATGTTATAGACCGATGACTCTTCAAGAGTAAGAACATATAACCCATTCACCAATGGAGTATGACAATAGAACATATCTTTGAAATAAAGAGAACAACCATTGTTCACGATCTAAAGTCATAACCTTCGCTTGTAAACATGAAGCGAAATAATGTTCTTGGAAAGAGATGGAACACAATAACAATTATTCAATTCCAAAACTAATCACGAAGGTAAAGACAATGGCATGGTGCCAACACCACCGCAGAGAACTTTTGCTCCATTGCCAACGCCAAGATCCACTTCGCTCCTTCTCAAACTTCTACTTCTTCTTAGCCCCGCAATGATTTGCAAATGTGAGCAACCGATCCGTATCAAATACCCAAGAATCGAGATGAAGTAGCAAGATTGATTTCTATAACATTTATACCGGAGCGAAGTCGTACTTCCTTCTTTTTCTCAAGATCCTCCAAGTACTTTGGGCGCCTTTTCCAATGTCCCGATTGCTTACAATGTAGCAATCGCATCGAGCAGGGCCCTTCTTGACTTGCTTGGCCTTAGAACCGCTCGCGATCTCGTCGGAGCTAACTTTCTTTGACGCCTTTCTTTACATAGGGCTTGCCCTTGCCTTTCGCATCATCATCACATGATGGCTGCTTTTCTTAATGCTTTCCTCGGCTGATTTTAGCATCCCATGCAACTCGGCCAAGGTCTTGTCCATGTTGTTCATGTGATAGTTCGAATGAATGGCTCAAAGCTCGAGGGAGCGATCAAGAATCACATCGAGAGCCAACTCTTGGCTAAGGGAAAACCAAGCTTTTCGGACTCTCAATGTAGCCAATCATCTTAATCACATGAGGGTCGACGGATTCCTTCGCAAGCTCGCACGCAAACAAGGACTTTGAAGTGTTGAACCTCTCACCCCTTGCTTGGTTCTCAAACATACCACGCAACCCCACAATGATATTGTAGGCATCTGTGTTCTCATATTGCTTCAAGCTCAGAGGACATTGTGGCAAGCATGAGACACTCACATCAAGGTAATCATTCGCTTTGCTTCTCATAAGCTTTCCGTGCAGCCACGTAGCATTATCGTGCAAGTCATCGGGATAAGGAGACTCAAGGACATACTCCTTGCGCTCTTGCTTGAGAACAATTCTCGTGTTGCGATACCAATCCAAAAGTTCGTTCCATTGAGTTTTTCTTTCTCAAGAATAGATCGCAAATTAAAAGAACTGGATGCGGCATTAGTTGACATGATCTACAACAAAGAATATACAAAGTTTAGCACTATGTTCATGTTTGATCTTCCATTAAACAATTTAACAAAGATACTCCCACTATATGTTTTGTAATCGTCTTCCTCTAACGACATATAGTGGTCAAGATCCATGTTCATCTAAGTTCTAGTGAGCTTTGGCATCACCGCTAGAAACCTAGTGACGAGGTAAGCAACACTTGCTAATCACATCTTATGTGACTCTTGTTTGTTGGGTGGCATCCAATGCCCCGGCTCCCAACACCATGCCCCAAGGCCCAAATCTAATTTGATAGCCTTGTCAAGTAAACCAATACTATGCATGTGGATGTCCGACATCCACCCTATTAGATCAAGATAGTTGATGGTACTCGCTTTGGCACCTACCAAACAATGATCATGATTCTTATAGGCGTAGCAATTGGAAGGGCATCAAAACAAATTCTTAATTTTTCTTGAGAGAAGCTATTCTATCATGAAAACTAACCCTTAGTTGGTATGGCATGAAAGAATAGTATGACAAGAAATAAACATCACATGCATATAATCACATTATCTTGTGGATGGTATGGCATTTTGTATCGTAGTGGTCGCCATCGCCATGGTTCCACGGTGATATTCTTCGCCACACTTCTTGTCCTCTTTGTCATCATGCTTGAAGCCTCCATAGCAAAGAACTAAACTATTACAACTAATAGGTAGCAAATGAATTACATGAGGAGCTCAAGCATCACAAGTCGACACGCAGTCGTTATACAATTAAAGAACGACCTCAACCCTACTGTGATTAATACGACACACAGCCGCTAAAACACACATGCATCACATATGCATCTATGCCATACCATTCACATCATTCCTGCAAAAACAAGTTAGCGTAGAACATATTCTACCGCCTTGACATGAATGTGTTTCTATAACAATCTATGCGTGTACGCAACGGCGGTCCTGAAGTTTTACCCCCCGCGGGTTTCAGGGCAGCGCCCTGAAAACCTCACGGAATTACATAGATCGCATCTATGAAATCGCTATGAAAATCTCATCGGGCCGATCAAATCAACCCAAATCCGAGCCATTCAAAATGTCTCAATTTTCATTAGATCAATCACATCAATCATCGCGATCGGTATGCTTGAGGAGACCGCAACACAAGACCTCGATCCGTTGGCTCAATCTCATCGATCGTGCTGCAGCTTAGCCCCGATGGTGTTACCAAAGGTAGGGGCAAGTCGCGACATCAAAGAAGGAGCACGAACTAATCTTTTGGCCACATGATGCTATCAACTCATACATATTCCAACCCCTTATGACCGATTGATCTAGTCCGTAATAGATCCAATCTATTACAACCGCATATCAACATATGCGCTGATCCAGATCGCAAACTAAGCAAGATGGCTCTGATACCACTAATGGATCGCGAGTAGGCTACGAGAGCAGAAAACAAAATTTTTCTACCGCGCACACAAGAACATCATGCTTAAGGAGGATCGTGGATCGTTACCACTAGACGCAGCAGCAATGAAGAAGAGTTGGAGAAGCCGATCCAACCACGCGTCGAAGTAGTAGTGGAAGTAGTCGATCGTCCCGAACCGATCGTCTCCTCCACGCGATCAACCACACCACGAGCGGATCCAATCAGAGGTTGTTGATGCCGATCAACGCCGCAACGAGCGCCGCCCACCGGTATCCACACGTCCGGTGGAACGCCAATCGCGAGTGTACCAAAGACTCATGAGCGGCTAGGGTTTGGCTCGGAGGTGGCGGCTACGGATTAGCTCGGGATTATCGGTGCGTTCCTCACCGCCTCCATATATATAGACCTCCTCACTTGGGCCTCGCGGACCGAGGCCCAATAGGAGTCTATCCGGATCTCTATCCGAATTGAGCCCATATCCCAATCACATTCGAATTAGTGTTCCAACCCGTTAAGTGTGCGACCACAGAGGTTCACGTATACTTGGTCGCGACCGAAACACCTTTCCGGTCACCGTGTTAATAGCGGCCTCTAGTAAGACATATTAACCCCAAAGTATACGTAAAGATCATATCGGTGAACACGTAATGTTCTCATGTACTAATCCCTTTGCCTCACGATATAGATTAAGCTCAAGGCGAGACCGTGTCATCCTCTTAATAGCTCAATCACTCTCTCGATTCCGTGATGGATTATAAACTCGTGATTGACTCCTCAATCACCTTGGCATGGCCATGCACTTTCATAATCCATTACATCGAGGGGCCCAGATATCTCTCCCATAAGGAGGGGCAAATTCTATCTTGATCATTCACATCCCACTACATGTTTCATGGCAAACCCAAAGACTACTTTTATGACTACCCGCCACGGAGTAGTGTTTAGTAGTCCCAAAGTAAGCTACTACGCATGCTGGGAACCATGATGATCTCAAGTCTAAGGATTCCACATAAACACTACTTGAGACCAACTGATGACATATGGAATCTCTGCAGTGTCTCATGGCGGGTCTATCCAACATATGTTCACTAACACATGTCCATATTATTGATTTGGTATCTCCATACCATGATCCATGAGACATGATCATCAATCAATACATATGCTAATCTTTGAATCATATTTGTTCCTCATATGAAATATAATCAGGGATCATTTAGAAATAGCAACATTTTGGCATTAAGAGTCTCATGAATAAGTCACATGCTCATTGATCAATAATGATAATGTCTATTTCAAGGAACAAAGCAATGTATCATAAACATAGTATGTGATATATTCAACATCTCCATGTTGCCTCTAGGGCATATCACCAACACTTACTTGATCCAAACTTCATAACACAACTTGAAGAATTCCATACCAAACTTCACTTTGACTAAGGGACGCTCGAGTCATCTATGGATATTTATGGGATAAGAAATCAAATTGAGTTTTTAAATAATAATATCGTAGAGGAGATAAGGAATAAGATAAGAATCAAGAATTACTAGACAATCATTTGGTTGATTTGATTTAGAAAATAAATCTTGAAATCTTTGCTAATTCGACCACTCTAACTAGGGCTTCGTCCTACAGTCGATATGGCTTTGATACCATCTCCATAGAGACCCGAATATATAAATTCGGACTCTTCTGTGTATTCTGCACTAGTCCAGGATCACGCTAGTGCACACAGTATAAACAAAGATGAAATATCGAACATATCACGATTCGTAAGAAAAATCTCAAATATTATTAATAATTATTAGAGTACGACTTTATGGCCAAGCTTACAATTAATAGCCTGAAAGGCTTAAAGAAACTAGCTGCGGAAATCTGAAATAAGCGTAGTAGCCATTCTACATGCCCACAGGCAATCGACTGGGGAGCGAAGTCCTAATCCGCGAAGTTGTAGAAGTATCCTCCCTCAAGGAACTCCTACTGATCTGGTCCTTCTTCCTCAACTGAGCAATTATGAATGAAGCCATGAGTACATAAACTACTCAGCAAATCATTTGTAACAAAGATGCAATATAGTATGCAAGGCTTACCAATGGATGGCTAAAAGGTTGATTTGCAGAAAACAACAATTTAAAGTAAATACAATAAATAGATTGAAAAGCTGACTTTGAAAGTGACCATAAATAATAATCAAAGGAATTGACACAAACCACAGGTGAACTGACCATTCACCCCCAAATGAATCCACCATGAACCAAGATTCATGAAATGAACCATCAGTGAACTACCCATTCACGTTCCAACTCAACCCAACCATGTTTCTATAGAAAAGTCTACCCCTCGTATGAAATCACCGAGCATTGTCAATGACCGAGGACACGGCTATTCGAATAGTTTTACACTCTGCAGAGGTTGCACAACTGTACCCACACGATGTGATAATCCTCACATTAAAGAAAATCACAACAAGGCTTTTACAATGCTTCATCTCAACTTGATTCCACTCGCTGAGGTTTCGCCGTTGAGTAGGCTGACCACATAGTCGATAATTGCCCCCTCTTGCACCATAACAACATCAGTAGCGAAACTAAAATTGAGATTTCACAAATTATTATGCCAGGTCTATCCCATACTAGACATGTGGTTTGCACGGTAAAGCTTAGATCAATGGCGCACAAAGTTAAGTCCTTAGACATTACCCAGACGAAACATCCACAACCTTGAAGTGCTAACCACACTTCTCCCCTTTACTGCACGATCATTCGCCCAAGTGGAAACCATTTTGTATAACCAACACCAATGAAACTACCCATGTCATGGTCCACCAAATTTATAACTGTGGCTAACCACCATGTTCCAGTATTTCATTAAGTCAAGATTAATTAACACATGTGATGATACCCAACGTACTGGTAATCAGCATGGCTAAGCAAATTAAGCGTACCACCCATATGACAACTAATATTGCATCACTAAATAATTACCCATCCTATGGTGACAATGGAATCATGGCTTTCAAATTATCAAGGAGGAATTAATCAATGTGGACAATAACTACCAATACCAATGTGGAAAAGCTATTGTGCTGTAGACTCGGCTCACGGAATAGCTGGTCTACATTGGACTCGGCTCATGAAACAGTGCGGTGACTGGGCTGATGACGCAGCGATTAGGGCTGACGTGGCGGACACCTGGCCGACACGTGTGCACAAGATGATGACGTGGCGTGCTGACGTGACGGGTGACGTGGCCTACTGACGTGGCTCATGGGTGGGCTCGGTGCTGACGTGGCACCCACGTGGCTCCCTAATTTTCAAATTCGGCTGATTTTTTTCCTTTCTCTGCAACCGCCACCAAAAACGCCATATCTTTTGATTCCGAGATTATTTTTGAGTGATACCACCGCCATTAGATTCAGAAATTCCTTATCCATCTATCTGTAAAATTTCACGTCATTCCAGCAAGGAATTTAAGAGATATATGCGGTGAAAGTTGACCCAATTATCTGTTTTGAATCTGCAACAATCAGCAGTTGTGATTTTTGTGCGAATTTCTGTGTCGGGATTCAGAAGTTGGCCCCAAAAGAAAATTTGTAGAAAAAGCCGTCAGAAAACAGATAAAAAAAGAATCAGTGAAAAAGAGGCATCTGACAAAAAGTTACGGCCAAAATACCGACATGCTGTCCAGTGGACGAAATCTTCGTTTTAAATTTTGAGTCAATCCTTGTACTCTTCAATTCCAAATTGCATTGGATTGAATTATCTTGTATTTACCACTCCTACACATTGTCATACACTTGATTTTAGCCTTCTTCCATTCTTGGTTGGTCAGCAACATAGGCTAAGTGTTAGATACGGACTATAATTCAACTCTATGCAATTCTGAAATTAACTGATTGTTCTCCATTGCTACCATATTGTGCCTTCCAAGCTACACCTACTCTTGATCAGAACAGGCTCCCTCTTGCAATCGTACCCACGCTCGACACGGTGTCACGAACCAGCCACCGGTTGTACCACCTGCTGCATTGGTAAGAACACTTGTAAGAGTGTGATAAGACGCTTGAGAGTGTGTGATTCTACTTCTCGCCACCTAGTAGTTGATAGGGATAATACCTTTGTGTTGTCTTTTGTTTGCTACTAACCATGGCAGGTGAAACGTCTAATGCGCAAGAGTGTGTTTTTAAGGGAGAGCTCATGACGCTTTTGGATGAACAACGCGCTGCCATTACTGATGACATCGATAGGAAGATGGATACAATGCAACGTTCCATTAATGAGAGCATTGCAACACTCACTACACGCCTTGAAAGAATGGTGAATCGGCCACCAAACAATGGAGGCCAAGATCATGAGGAGGGAGATGATAATGAGAGACAAAACCGTGGCGCGGTGCTGCACGGCCACGACACCGTCCTCATCAAAACCGTCATGGTATGGGAGGTAACAATAATTTTCAGATCACAATGCTCATGTTCATGATGACCCGTTTGCTAAAGTTAAATTTTCCATACCATCTTTTGCGGGTACCTATGATGCTGAAACTTATCTAGATTGGGAGATGACAGTTGAACAAAAATTTAATGCCCATCTAGTTCCTGAAGTGCATAGAGTCAGACAAGCGACTAGTGAATTTAAAGATTTTGCTATCATTTGGTGGACTCAAGTAGTTAATTCTGGCTTAGCCCCTGATACATGGGATAGATTGAAGGTAGCTATGCGTGCTAGATTTATTCCTCCTGCTTTTAAACGTGAAATGCGTAAGAAATTGCAGCGCTTAGACCAAGGCAATAGATCTGTTGAGGAATATTATCAAGAACTGCAAATAGGCATGCTGCGTTGTAATGTTGAAGAGGATGAGGAGGATAAGATGGCTCGTTTTTATGGGGGATTAAGGCGTGAAATTCAGGACATAATTGATTACAAAGAGTATAATGATATCAATAGATTGTTCCAGCTTGCTTGTTTGGCAGAGAAAGAATTGCAGGGTAGGCAACAAAGGACAAGGAGCAATTTTGGAGGTATGTCTACATCGAGACCGACGCAGGGGCAACCCAAGATAGCCCCACCTCCTGTTTTTCAAGCTGCTGTCCCCTCTGTGAGTAGGGCGCGTTCAGCAGCACCGCCACCACCATCACGCGCACCCGAGGCGAGCAAATCTACTAGTGTGCAAGCACCAGCAAAGAGCTCTTCATCGGTTGCTTCCACGGGCGTCACGACGGGCATTGTGTGCCACCGTTGTAAAGGGATGGGCCACGTCATGAGAGATTGCCCAAGTCAGCGGGCGTACATTGCAACAGAAGATGGTGGTTATGTAAGTGCTAGTGATGTTGAGGATGAATATGCTCTTGCAGCTAACCTTGCAGGTGATGATGATGATCATGAGACGATAAAGTGATGGTGAGGAGATTTTAGGTGCAGTGCTACGGCGAGTTATAGAACCATAATTGTGCAATGAATCGAGCACTCAAAAAGAGCAAGAGGAGAAGCTACAACGTCATAATTTGTTTCAGATGTTCCTCATCGTCAAGGATTGCCGTGTTCGTGTTATAATTGATGGCGGGAGCTGCAATAACTTGGTGGATTCAGGATTGGTCAAGAAGCTTGGCTTGACCACACGTGCGCATCCTCAGCCATACCACATTCAGTGGTTCAACAACAGCGGTAAGGTGAAGGTAACACAATCTGCAAGAGTGCAATTTTCCATTGGTTCCTATCATGATGTTGCTGATTTCGATGTAGTACCTATGCAAGCATGCTCACTTTTATTAGGTCGCCCATGGGAATTTGATACCGATGCAACTTATCATGGTAGAAGTAATAAATACTCTCTTGCGCACAAAGGAAAGAAAATAACTTTGCTACATTTGACACCTACTGAAATTGCTAATTGTGATAAAGAGCTAGCTGAAAATAAGAAGAAAGAACTTGAACAAGAATCTGAAAATCAGCAAGTAGTGAAGGATGTTTTCCCACCTAAGAAAGAGAGGTTGCCATCTAGTTCTAGGACCGAGGGAATTAAATTAAAGGGTTGTGTCATGCTTGCAACCAAATCTGATCTTGCTGAAATTTGTCATGATGAAATGCCATGCTATGCTTTGATATGCAAAGATGCTTTATTTTCACTTAATGATGTATCTAGCTCTTTGTCGTCTGCTGTCACTAACCTTTTGCAGGAATTTGAGGATGTGTTTCCTGCTGAGATACCTCCAGGGCTGCCACCAATTAGGGGTATTGAACATCAAATTGATTTGATTCCAGGAGCTTCCCTACCCAACCGTGCGCCATACCGAACCAACCCGGAGGAGACTAAGGAGATTGAGCATCAAGTGCGAGACTTGCTTGACAAAGGGTACGTACGTGAGAGCCTTAGTCCATGTGTTGTTCCTGTACTTTTGGTTCCAAAGAAAGATGGGGGATTTGCTCATGTGCCCCAAAGTTTAATGGCGTTTGCTCAAATGCCCCATGATGTCTCACTGACATGTGGGCCCTGGACCCGCATGTCAGTGAGACATCATGGGGCATTTGAGCAAACGCCATTAAACTTTGGGGCAAGGGAGCAATTTTTCCAAGAAAGATGGGTCGTGGCGTATGTGTGTTGATTGTAGAGCTATCAATAATATTACCATTAGATACCGTCATCCTATTCCTAGGTTAGACGACATGCTTGATGAATTAAGTGGCCCTACAATGTTTTCTAAAGTTGATTTGCGTAGTGGATACCACCAAATTAGAATGAAACTTGGAGATGAATGGAAGACGGCATTTAAAACTAAGTTCGGGTTATATGAGTGGCTAGTGATGCCTTTTGGTTTAACTAATGCCCCTAGCACTTTCATGAGATTAATGAACGAGGTTTTACGTGCTTTCATTGGTAAGTTTGTGGTAGTTTACTTTGATGATATATTGATTTACAGCAAGTCACTAGATGAACATCTTGAACACTTACGTGTTGTTTTTATTGCTTTGAGATATGCACGTTTGTTTGGTAACCTCGAAAAGTGTACCTTTTGCACCGATCGAGTTTGTTTTCTTGGGTATGTTATTACTCCGCAGGGAATTGAGGTTGATCAAGCCAAGATCATCGCTATCCAGAGTTGGCCGCCTCCTAAAACGGTCACACAAGTGCGGAGTTTTCTCGGGCTCGCTGGTTTCTATCGGCGTTTTGTTCGGGATTTCAGCACCCTCGCTGCACCATTGAATGAGCTTACAAAAAAGGGTGTTCCTTTTACTTGGGCCACCAATCATCAACAAACTTTCGACACTCTCAAAGATAAGTTAACACATGCCCCTTTGCTTCAACTTCCTGATTTCAGCAAGACTTTTGAATTAGAATGTGATGCTAGTGGCATAGGTCTTGGGGGTGTGGCTTACTTTAGTGAAAAGTTAAGTGGTCCTAGTTTGAACTATTCTACCTATGATAAAGAATTATATGCTCTAGTTCGAACTTTAGAAAATGGCAGAATTATTTATGGCCCAAAGAGTTTGTAATACATTCTGATCATGAATCCTTGAAACATATTCGAAGTCAAACCAACCTGAACCGTAGACATGCTAAGTGGATTGAGTTTATTGAATCTTTTCCCTATGTCATTAAATATAAAAAGGGCAAAGAAAATGTGATAGCTGATGCGTTATCTAGGAGATATACCATGCTTTCACAACTTGATTTCAAAATCTTTGGGTTAGAGACAATAAAGGAGCAATATGTGCATGATGCTGATTTTAAAGACGTGTTGCTAAATTGTCAAGAGGGAAAGGGTTGGAATAAATTTGTTGTGCATGATGGTTTCATATACCGTGCTGGCAAGCTATGCATTCTTGTTGGCTCTGTTCGTCTTTTGTTGTTACAGGAGGCGCATGGAGGAAGATTGATGGGCCATTTCGGCGTGAAGAAGACTGAGGACATTCTGTTCCACCATTTTATTGGCCAAAGATGAGGCGTGACGTCGAACGCTTCATTTCTCGCTGCACCACGTGCCAAAAAGCTAAGTCACGACTTAATCCTCATGGTTTATACATGCCTCTTCCTGTTCCAAGCATACCTTGGGAAGATATTTCTATGGATTTTATTTTAGGGCTTCCTAGGACAAAGAAGGGAGGGATAGTATTTTGTTGTCGTGGATAGATTCTCTAAGATGGCTCATTTCATACCATGTCATAAAAGTGATGATGCTACACATGTTGCTGATTTGTTCTTTAAGGAAATTGTTCGCTTGCATGGTATTCCGAATACGATAGTTTCAGATCGTGATGCTAAATTTCTTAGTAATTTTGGAGAACCTTATGGGAAAGTTGGGAACTAAACTGTTATTTTCCACTACTTGTCATCCCCAAACTGATGGACAAACTGAGGTAGTCAATAGAACATTGTCTACTATGCTTAGGGCTGTGCTTAAAAAGAACTTAAAAATGTGGAAGGAATGTTTGCCTCATGTGGAATTTGCTTATAATCGTTCGCTGCATTCTACCACGAAGAAATGCCCTTTTGAAATTGTTTATAGTTTCATACCTCATGCACCTATCGACTTGTTGCCTCTTCCAGCGCACTCGTGTTTCTAGTCTTATATGTGGATGACATATTATTGATCGGAAATGACATTCCTATGCTCGAATCTGTTAAATCTTCATTGAAAAATAGTTTCTCTATGAAAGACTTAGGAGAGGCGGCATATATTCTGGGCATCAAGATCTATAGAGATAGATCAAAAAGGCTGATTGGCTTAAGCCAAGATACGTACATTGACAAGGTGTTGAAAATGTTCAACATGCAGGATTCCAAGAAAGGCTTCCTACCTATGTCACATGGTATAAATCTTAGCAAGAATCGGTGTCCTAGTACACCGATGAGCGGATAAAATGAATACGATTCCATATGCTTCAGCTATTGGATCCATTATGTATGCCATGCTTTGTACACGTCCAGATGTCTCGTATGCTTTAAGTGCTACGAGTAGATACCACGATCCGGTGAAAGTCATCGGATTACCGTAAAGAACATCTTGAAGTACTTGAGAAGAACTAAAGATGTGTTCCTCGTCTATGGGGGTGAGGAAGAGCTCGTTGTAAATGGTTACACCGATGCTAGCTTCCAAACCGACAAAGATGATTTTAGATCGCAATCTGGATTTGTGTTCTCGCTCGAATGGCGGTGCGGTGAGTGGAAGAGTTCCAAGCAGAGACAGCTTCTTGATTCTACAACAAGTCGAGTACATAGCGACACGAAGTCGCTAAAGAGGTCGTTGGATCAAGAAATTTGTTTCGAGCTTGGTGTGATGGCTAGTGCCTCCAACCCAATGGACCTCATCTGTGACAACAAGGGAGCCATTCATAAGCCAAGGAGCCTAGATCGCACTGTAAGTCCAAGCACATTCTACGGCGATTTCATCTCATCTGCGAGATTGTGGAGAGGCGATGTTAAGATATGCAAAGTACAAACGGATTTGAACATTACAGATCATTAACAAAACCGCTTCCCGCCTAAAGCATGAGGCTCACACGGGGCAATGGGTATTAGATACCTACATGGTTGACTCTAGTGCAAGTGGGAGATCATGGTGATATGCCCTAGAGGCAACATGGAGATGTTGAATATATCACATACTATGTTTATGATACATTGCTTTGTTCCTTGAAATAGACATTATCATTATTGATCAATAAGTATGTGACTTATTCATGAGACTCTTAATGCCAAAATGTTGTCGTTTCTAAATGATCCCCGATTATATTTCATATAAGGAACAAATATGATTCAAAGATCAAGATATGTATTGATTGATGATCATGTCTCATGGATCATGGTATGGAGATACCAAATCAATAATATGGACATGTGTTAGTGAACATATGTTGGATAGACCCGCCATAAGACACCGCAGAGATTCCATGTGTCATCGGTTGGTCTCAAGTAGTGTTTATGTGGAATCCTTAGACTTGAGATCATCATGGTTCCCAACATGCGTAGTAGCTTATTTTGGGACTACTAAACACTACTCCGTAACTGGGTAGTCATAAAAGTAGTCTTTGGGTTTGCCATGAAACATGTAGTGGGATGTGAATGATCAAGATAGAATTTGCCCCTCCTTATGGGAGAGATATCTCTGGGCCCCTCGATGTAATGGATTATGAAAGTGCATGGCCATGCCAAGGTGATTGAGGAGTCAATCACGAGTTTATAATCCATCACGGAATCGAGAGAGTGATTGAGCTATTAAGAGGATGACACAGTCTCACCTTGAGCTTAATCTATATCGTGAGGCAAAGGATTAGTACATGAGAACATTACGAGTTCACCGATATGATCTTTACGTATACTTTGGGGTTAATATGTCTTACTAGAGGCCGCTATTAACAGGGTGACCGGAAAGGTGTTTCTGGGTCGCGACCAAGTATACGTGAACCTACAGGGTCGCACACTTAACGGGTTGGAACACTAATTCGAATGTGATTCGGATGTGGGCTCAATTTGGATAGAGATCCGGATAGACTCCTATTGGGCCTCGGTCCACGAGGCCCAAGTGAGGAGGTCTATATATGGAGGCGAGGGGAGGGGCGTATCTAAGAATCCCGAGCTAATCCCTAGCCGCCACCTCCTGAGCCAAACCCTAGCCGCTCATGAGTCTTTGGTACACTCGCGATCGGCGCCCACCGGACGGTGGATACCGGTGGAGGAGATGCTCGTCGCGGCGTTGATCGGCATCAACAACCTCTGATTGGATCCGCTCGTGGTGTGGTTGATCGCGTGGAGGAGACGATCGGTTCGGGACGATCGACTACTTCCACTACTACCTCGACGCGTGCGTTTGGATCGGCTTCCAACTCTTCTTCATTGCTGCTGCGTCTAGTGGTAACGATCCATGATCCTCCTTAAGCATGATGTCCTTGTGTGCGCGACAGAAAAGTTTTGTTTTCTGCTATCGTAGCCTTCGCGCAATCCTTTAGTTACACCCTTTTTCTTGAACCTTGGCAGTTAGAGCCAGTGATCTAGTGTTGGTGGTTGTAACCTTCACTATTTAATTCGATAAGTTCTGTTAGAATAGTCACCTTATTTAAACTAATGTCTTTGAAAATATTTAGTGGTATTTGAAATAAAATATTGCTTGGTGCAAAAGAACCATATAACCCTCCTTTGTTAAGCCTTGCATCTATTGCATTTTCCCAAGACTTGCGGAGTACTTTATGTACTCACATGTTGCACTCAAAAATAATACCCATAGGAATATGAAGCTCAAGAAGGGAACTTCGACTACGACGCGTATGGATTCGATGAAGGCTTTCCTGAGTTCTAGGTTGCGCTTCCCCAATCAATTGCCTGTGGCGTATTGATGGGTCTCCGCTGGATTTACTTTTGCTTCCGCTGTGCTTTATGTTTTGTGTGTGTGTGAGGTCTTGAAACCTCAATTGTAATAAAGAGGTCTTTTGGTCTGTACTCTCAATTATTGTAATAAAGCGTTGTTGGTTAAGTATTCATCACTGTTTGACTGTGTGCACTAGCTTTGATCTGTGACTAGTGCTGTAATACACAGAGGGCCCGGATTCGGAAATCCGGGGTCCCGACACGCAAGGTGGCGGCCACATTACTTGCCACGTCGGCTCAGCCGCTGACGTGGCATGGCCGGCAACGGGTGGCTCACGGGGATCGAGGGAACCGGTGGACAGCGGCGCTGCCGGGGTCGGCGAGGGGGGCGTGAGAGAGAGAGGAGGACACGGGGATTCGTTTTCACCTTGGCTCAGGGCTCGGCGGTGCTCGGAGATGGCTGGCTATGGCGAAGGGCGACGGTGTCGTTCGGGTCTCCGGTGCAGCAGCGCTTCGGCGGTGAACTGGGGCTCGAGGAGTCGTCCTTCGCCGGCGATTGCTCGCCGGAGGATGAGCAGCGCTCGGAAGGGATGGAGATGGTGCGGGGGCGCTTGGGCTCACGGGAAGGGAGGAGGAGGCGGGGTAGGGGTGGTGTGGAGGGAGGAGAGGCCGAGGGGCACCTTTTATTGGGGCGAGGAGGTGGCGCCGGTGAGTAATGGCTTGCCGGATTTAAGACCAGAGTAGAGGCGCGTAAAGGCGAGGAAATAGGGTTTAAGGAGGGGGAAATGGGTGGGAGTGGATGCGGGAGTGAAGGGGGACATTAATGGTGTCATTTCTTGTAACACCCCAGGACCCACAATGCCTTGGGATGCTACTAAAATTGCTCTACAACTAGCTAATTTATAAAATAAACTAAACTAGCAACAATCACTAAACAATATAATATAAGCGGAAGCGTAAACAACTAAGGGAAAATGGGATAATAATAGTTCAATAATCATATTCAACTATAACATAATATCCATAGGAACGATACATACATTTAATATTACTAAGAAGAAACATTTGTCAATAAGATAGCTAAACAAAGACTAGATTGCTTCCAACTTTATCTCAGCAAGCAAATAGTTTAACAAGTTATTCAAACTATAAGCAATTTAAACATCATCATTATAATTCCATACATCCACAATTATAATTTATGTTCATAATTATTAAACCACCATAAACTTTCATGAATCATACCTCTTAAATTTCAGATTTTATTGGGATATGATTGCAATCATTTTATCCCGTATTAAATGCAAAAGAAACATTTAATCCTCCACAAACCACAATAGATTAAACATCAACATTTAATCTTCCACAATTAACAACGTTTATATTCTCAACCTCAATTCACTACCAATGACGGTAAAGCATAAACAATTAAATCATGATTGACTACTTTAAAACCTCATCCACAACCACTACCAAAGGCAATAAAACATATGTATGTCTTACTTCAATACTTCATTACTTCTCATATCCAATCACTATCAACAATTAATACAAGATAAAAGAGTCTCATGCCACCATCACAATCCTTACCATACACAAGGGACGAATCCCGTTCCACAACCACATCCACAATCCTCATACCACAAATAGCTCACATGAGCCAATTCCACATTACAACTATGAAGTTGTACATTCCACAAAATAACTTCACCATATTATATTGCATATGTATGCAAATGATCATTCCACAATGCAATGCATATGAATGCATATGAATGCTATGCTCCACTTCACTCTTGCCATGGCAGGAAGTGCAATGCATCGTATTTCGGCAATATATGATGCTTCCCGCGGGCGAAGAGGTGCGTCGTATTACGGCAATATATGATGCTATACCGGTACGGTCGCGGCTATAAGCGGCGACATCCACATACACAAAGGACATGATATGATATGAATGATATGAAAATTTATTAATCACATTAATTCATCCGCAAGGAGCATTATCATGCTCTCAACATAATCACATCCACCACATACTAATTTCATGATCCTATTATAACATTAAGCAAGAATTCCACATGTCTATTAGCAATTTATCAACATATCCATGAATAAATAATTGCTTCCATCACCACAATTAAAATATCATGCAATCATGGCAATTGTATCAAATTACGATAATAATGTAAATTACAAGTAGTAGGAACAACAGGTTAAACGGTAGCAACCACCGCTACGTTTACTTGTCTCAATCCAACGAAGCGAAGTACAACAGAGATCAAGAGCGCTCAGGGACAAGACCACCTGTCCATAAGACAACTCTCAGCACACAACCACAGCATACAAGCATAACATAAATATATATAACATTGCTAGAAACCCGAACCCGCACAATGTCCTCTCCGCTCAATAATTCAACAAATTATCCTCTGCAGCAGCGCTGCTTAATAATTTTGCATCTTTAAAAATAATGATCCAATGCAGCAAATAATACCTCTCTGGATTCATGACTTAAAAACCTACAATTTGCATGCAGAACACCTATTTTTATTTTAATCACAGCTAGGAGTAATTTAATGCCCAACACAGAGGAAGAACTCTGTTCTGGCAGATTGGACAGCAGTATTGAAACGCATGCCAACAACAGCATAGAGGTCTACAAATTCGGAAATTTATACAACAGCTAGATATCTAAATTATCTACAACTTTCTCAATTACGGCCATGACCATAAAAATCATTTACTATTTCTAATCTCCGGATTACCGTCGGACTGTACCAATCTATCCGCCTGACGGACAGCGGTATTACCGACTCCGTATCTATCAGATCCCACGGCAGAAAAATCCGAAAAAAATACAGGAGACACATCTGGAAATCCTCTACAACTTTCCTTTTGGGAGAGTCCGTAGAAAAATCATTTAATAGATCAAAACCATGCGATAATTCGCGCTGCGCGAATCAATCTACTGGCAGTCAGCATCTAATCTCTAATCGGGCAATTAATCTATTAACTACCTTCATAATCCGTGCCAAGAACCCTAATTATTCTATAAAATAGAGGATTTGGAATGAAAAAAAATTACCTAGATGAAGAATTTCCCCAATTTTTCCTCCTCCTCTTCTTCTCCTTCCTTCTCCTTCCTTCTTCTCCTTCCTTCTCCTTTCTTCTCTTCCCTTTCTTTTCTTCCTTGGCACCATGGCAGCAGCAAGGGGAGAAGGGGCGCCAAGGGGGTGGCAGCTGGTTTGGGGAAAAGGGAGAGGGGAACCCTAGGGTTAATAAAGAGGGAGGGAGGGGTGCGGCATGGTGGGGGGTGGCGCCTCCCCCTTGGGCTTTGGCCCATGGGTGGTTGGCCCACTCCCCCGGCAGCCCAAATTGAATTTTTAAAAATATTTTTAATATATTTTATTCATTTTTCAATGTTCTATAATTTATATTTTTCCCTTCCTGCGATTTACCGAAAAACTGGCGATTCCACGATTGATTTAAAATCTTACGCCGTAATGACGTTTGGGATATTACATTTCTCTGGCTAATCGAGAGGTAACGGGCGGCAGTGAAGAGCTCAGGTGGCAGCAATGGCGGCGGGGCGAGGAGGAAGAAGGGGGAGGAAGAAGAATGCGCTGTCGAGTGGGGCTGACTGTCGGCGAGAGAAAAGAGAGAGGGTGAGAGGTGGACAAACGAATTTAACACACGTGGCAAGGAAGAGAATCGGGACCGATGGACTAAAACGAAGGGGTAAGTGACTATGAACGATAAGATTAAATCGGGGAAGATGTATTTGATCTAGGCCGTCGGCTAAAGGATGAAGAGGTAAGTAAAAGGGGATGGCTCGGATTAAAACAAGCGATGCGGATTGAATCTCAGCCTGACATGTGTCAGCCTAAGAGAGGTTTAGATTTAAAATTCGTTTTTAATTTTCAGAAATACAAGGAAGCTTCAAAAATACTTAGAAAATAGCAAATAAAGTCAAAAAATTCCAGAAAAATTCACAGAAATTCTTGGAGATGTTTTAGACTTAGTAAAAATATTTCCAACTTAATGTTGTTCTTTTAATTTTTACAAAAATAATTTTTATCTTTGAAATTGATTTTTAAAATCCAGATAAAAGCCAAATACTTTTAAAATAGTTAATTTGAACTAGTATGTTTTATAGAAATTCAAAATATTCTTTATTCAATAATATGTTAATGTTTTTAATTAAATTACTTTTAATAAAAGCCTTTTTTAAAAGCTAAAAATAGGCAAAACAAATCCTCAAAAATCAAGCAACTAAAGAAAACTTAATTTTATTTTAAATTAAATTAATTTTTAGTTTTCTTTACTACACAATTTTGAAATAAACAGCTGGGCTGTGACACTCATGCCAATTTAATTCATCTGAAACTAGGATGTAAGAAATTTTACAACATAGGACAGCTAGCATGAAACTTTAACATAACGGTTAAGTTTTACATGGTTTGCAAGATCCTTACTTAAAACACAAAATAGCAACATACTAGGTAGCAAAATACAGTCGTCCTACATTAGCATCTTAGCACCTTTACATTTCCAAAAGCAACTCACATATGCTTCCTAAGGTGAGCTTCTTACTATGATCTAATTTAGTGGTCTAGCTCTAGGTTCTGGGTGCACTAGGGCAGCAGGGGTAGCTAGCTCCTCACATCCTGCATGGAGAGGATGGTGGGGCTGCATGGAAGGCCATCACTTGGTGGCAACTTCCAACCACTGACATACGAGGACGTTGGGTAGGTGGCTCGATGACATAGGTGGGCTCAGGCAGCTCCTCTACAGGCGCAAGTATGGCATCCTCCCCATACAATAGCTCCCGTGTGAAAAGGCCTTGGCCCACAAATGGGGCAACATGGCCCTTGAGCATGGCAATCCTCTAGTGTGCTTCCAGGAGCTCGCTGGTCAGGCGATGGAGATATCCATCAAGTGACCTCACCAAGCCCGCGAGATGAAGAGGAGGGGTCTTAAATCCTACGGCAGGCACTTGATAGCCATTAGTCTCATTATTTCCCAGTCGAGAGAGGAAATAATAGAACATGTCCTCCATCTCAGGGAGGCTACGGTGAACACAAGCGATGCGATGTAAGCCACATTAAAGATTGACATCATCATGCTTGATCCTCATCCGTAGTAGCGTAGTGGCTGGTCTCCGGGATATCATCCACGGATAAGCACCTCTACAAGGTACTCCTTGGATGCCAGGCTAGAAGGAGTGGTGTAGATGGTGTACTCAAGTGCTCAGGTGATGCAAACATGCTACAACATCACCCATAGGGTGTGCGGCAGGGTGCCCTCCTCGAATGAACTGGTTCAGTATTGGGGTGTCTAGTGAACAGGCATCTGCAAAGTTTCAAAGTGCCTATGATTATTTATGGATTTATAAAAGGCTTAATGAAGGGCTAGATTAGGAAAGGTCATTAGATAGGATAAGATTTTTGCACAAGTTCTTTTCCATTTTCTCTCAAACTAGAGTTATTTGAATAAGCTGAGGACCATTGATAATAAGGAGACATTAGGTAAGAGGAGAAGGTTACGAAAAGAATACATGAACGTTTGCCATTTTTGCCTTTCGCATTTTAAAATAACTTGTATTTGAAAAATAACTCTTTAATCTAGCGGCCATTCTACCTAGGGCTTAACCTACAATCAGTATGGCTCTAATACCAACACTATGGGGACCCTAGGCGCGGGAGCGCCCGTGCCATCGCATGTGTTCTGTAGCTAGTACACACATTCACATCATTGTGATCACGTCCATACACAAAGCACATAATTAGCTTACATAAAAGGGGTGATATTATTTATGCGAGGCATAAAAGAGTACATACATAAAAGGCCGACCGGCTATAAGACTAATAGAGTCTCGAACAAAAATAGCTGAAGTCTAATAAAAAGTATCCAGTGATGTGCCTTTACAACGCCAACCGGCCATAAGACCAACAGAGTCTCGAACAAAAATAGCGCTAGTCTAATAAACAAAAGTATCCAATGATGTGCCATTACAACCTATAGGCATCTTTCTGGAGTCAAACCCTAGAAAGATTCCTCGTTGAATTCCCGGTGCTTGGGGCGAAATATGCGTCGTCGGGGAAAGATCTTCATTCTCTGATGAACAACAATTTAAGCAAGGTTGAGTACATTGCGTACTTAGTAAGACTTATAGTGTATCGCAAAGTTTTACATATATGCAAGGTTGTCAATAGATGAGGCTCTATACTAAGTTATTTTCAGCACAAGGCAGGTTTCGTTTTGCAATAACATTAAGTAATAATTTGCAAGCGAAGTTGTGAAGAGCATTTGACATGTAAATGTAATACCCCGGAAAATGTTTTATTAATTGCTTAGTTAATAGAGAGAGGGACTTAAGTGAAAAGATTTATTAAAAGAGTTTTGGGGGGGTTTTCTGGAAAGTTAAGACAACCTGGGCTTGGCCTTGGCCCAGGTGGGATTTTCTAGGCCCAAGAGGGAGGGAGGCCACCACTTAAAACCCTTTGCAGCCCCCACCCCGCGCCCACCCCCTGCGCCCCCCTCCCGCAGCCGCCGCCTCCCGCGCTTTCCGCCGCCGCCGCCGCCGCCGCCTGCGTGCCGCCGCCGTGCGCCCTGCTGCCGTGCCGCCTTCTCCGTGCCGTGTCGTCGTCCCGCTGCGCCGTGGTGCCTTCGCTCTTCGCCGCCGCCTCCGCCGTCGCCGTTTGTTCCCCGGCGCCGCCGTCGACGCTCGCCGCTATACCGCGTGGATCCGGAGGAAGGAGAGGAGGAGATCGCGAGCGTGTTCGCCGTCGTCGTCATCGTGTTCGCCGACGTGTTCGCCCTCGTGTCGCCAAGGGTAACTCCGTTGGTCCTCTAGATGAGTTTTAATCAAGTTGATTTCGTCTGTTTTCTGGATCGCCGTGACAGTTTGGGTTAATCGGCTGTTCTGGGTTAGATCCGTCAGGATTCAGGTCTGGACCTCTTCTAGAAAATTGTAGAGGACTTGATTATCTTTCCAGGGAGTGCTAGAACGCGTTATTCCGAGTTGTGTAGAAAAGTTATGAATTTTCTAGTGCTGCTGTTCTGCAGATCGGAGTAGTTCTGGACAGAGTTTAGTAGATCGGTTTGTGCGACGGAAATAGTTGCGAATCAGAAATTCTTCATGTTAGGAAAGTTTTAGATAATTTTCTTAGCTTTCCATAAAGGTCAAGAAGTCCGGATTTCGAGTTTCTGGGCGAAAGTTATGCCTGTTTTAGTGCGCTGTCCAGAGAGTCCAATGTGAATTTGGATGCTTTAAAAGGGTTTGGATCGGTTAGTAAATGGCCGAATCAGAGAGTCTCCCAACTAAGTTTTTGTAGATAATTTAATTATCTTTACAGAGAGTCCAAGAACGCTTAATTTGGAGTTACGTACTGAAAGTTATGATTTTTGGAAGTCGGCTGTCTGTGGTTGGGCAGATTTGGCCGAGGGGAGTTGGGGATTTAATTGAGATAAATTGTTGGGTTAATTGGGGTTGCTGTTATTTTATACCTAGAAACCCGTTACTGTCATGTTAGTAATTATTAATTAAATATTCAGGAGGAGAACGGATTTCGGGGGTTGTGCCTTCTACGCGTTCTTCATTTTCTCGCGTTGAGGCAAGTATAACCTTGCTATGATTAATCTGTGTGATTGAGTGATGATACGAGTGGTGTTTGAGTTATGAATGCTTTACTTATGAATTTGAGTAATGTTCGAGTTGTTAATGCTATTTATGTTTTGTTTACATTATGACATTTATGAGATTTGTTGATGCGTAGTATGGTGAATGCATGATATCTTGTTGATACATTCACATATATGCATCATATTGAGAATTGTTGAAGTCTTGGTCATGTGGTGATCAAGATCGAGGTCCCCACACTTGCGGAGTGTGGGCATTGGTCCCTGCACCGAGGGTACAGGCATGGGTGTGCATTGACGGATGCACACCCGACACGTAAAATGCGAAAGAGATGAGAAAGAGGAGTTTTGATCATAATGCATAGCATGAAATTCATATGTAATATGTTTAACTTGAGGGTTAATGTTCATACTTGCATTTGATACAGTTATACTTGCTGAGTCGTTGGACTCACTCTTGCTGTTTGTTTATTTGTTTTAGGTACCAATGTGAGAATGGCATATATGGGATCAAAAAGGGATTAGCTTCGTTGCACGTGCACTATTCCTTCAATAAGAAATAAAGACAGTCATGATAATCTTGTTGGCTTGTTAGTTTAATTGGTTCAGTTTATTTTCCATCAGATTAAATTTAATAAAGACTTAGTATCATTGGATATTATCTTTCCGTTCATTATTTAGAACTTGTGCTATTCATGCTTATTTAAACTGCCATCTGGTTAATAAACAAAGGAGGTTATGCCGAAATTTTTAGGTAACCTATATTAGTTGTTGTTTTATTGTGGATAGTTAGTAGCATTTCAGGCCTATGTTAGGCTGGGGTGTTACAGTAATGAAATAACATTTGCATAAATTCCATAACAGTAGATCAAAATCATTCGCAGCCTTCCACAGCTATGAGCATCGCACAATTCCCACCCATGGGCATGGCACACGATTAGACGTTCATACCATCACATATGTTCAGTGAAACAGTTTTGAAAAGGAAAACTATACCCTTTGTAGCTACATCTAAGCTTGCTTATGACCATGAGCACGGCTATTCGAATAGTTTTTAATACTCAGCAGAGGTTGTACAACTTTACGCAATGAGATAATCAATTTTTACTGTCGGCAACTTCACGCTTCCTTCGGCATGTGACGAAAGTTGATTATCTTACGGCCTTTAGGTCATCTAGTCCTAACCTTGCACCAGCCCGAATGAACATCGAACCACTCTTAGGTACACCCCTAAGAAAGCATTCAAATCTTCTTTAGGTAAATCCCCTCAGCGAAGACTTAGGTCCATCACCTAAGTGGGCATTCATCATTGCTTAAAAGCCTTGACCCGAACACCGTGGTGTCAGGGGTCCCTATGAGCAAACCTAACCGGAGTGCTCTTACTACTGTTGTGCCTACCACAATGCAAGGCTTGACCTAGACAATTTAATGAGCTAAATGCTAGAGTCCATATAGTACATATGGTCATACAAGGTGACTTAGATGTGCAGCAATAGTGTTCGGTCCTTAATTGACTAAGGCGAGAATCTCCCCTATATACAAGCGAGATTCCCTCAGATTTGACAGATTAGCATATAGCTCGCCCGCGTCTAAAAACTAGGTTTTTCATTTTATTTGATACTAAAGTAACAGAGGTTCCCCCGCTAGTCCAACATTTTTGAAACCATCATTCCCACGTGAAGATTTTGTTCGAATCGCAAACTTAGTAGAAACTAGTACTTGTCTAAGCATCTAGATCATATATCCAAGTAGTATTCCCATTTGATAGTATACATTGTCTAAACCATTTCCTAGAGGTTACAACAGTGAGGGTATCAAAATTTCAAGGATGTTCAATGCATACAAGTAGTCGTAACTACCATTACCCGCGGTATAGCAATTTTAAAAGAACATACACGCATGCATAATAGGTTTTGCAAACAATATTGTAGGACCGAATAGGCAACAGAGGGGGGTGAATGGTGCCTTAAAAACTCCCTAAGAGTTCACACAATCCTTCTTCTCTAATAGCTCGAGAGCTGTGAAGACAGAGACTGAATGCTCACTTGAGAACCAAGAGAGAAAACCAAACCGGACTGAAAACAGAGAGAAACAGCCAACAACAAACAGAATAGTCTGACCGACAATAGCGTGGTTGAAATCGATGAGGTGCGGTCTGGTACTTGACCTTGGTCAACACTAACATATACGTAAAGTTGGTTGACATACCAGACACCAATTTCACCGACTTCAATTTAACACGACCATACAGGACAGAAGACATGAAGAACCAGTTGCTGGTCAAGAGTAGTCTAGAGTGGTCGAAAAGCTTAGCCATGGTCGAATCAACACAGTGATGGTCTATTCTGTGACACCGTAGTTGAAAGCCAACTAGTGGTCAATCAGACAACCCGGTCGAGAAATGATTTAACCACTAGAAGCCGAGAAAACCGATCGACCACAGAGAGAACAGTCGCGTCCGACAACAGAGTGAACAATGATTACTGCGTGGTCGAACGAGAAACAGAGGAAGTCGACAGCGCATGACCGTAAGACCCGATTTCTGAATATCTTTTGATTCACGGATCTTTTGGTCAAGAACAAGAAATAGCCAAGAACACAGAGAAGAGGACGAACGGAGAAATCCCAATCAAACCATCCAAACAATAAACAGACAACACAACTCAAATAGAGACAGAGAGATGAAAGATTACAAAAAGGAGTCCCCATACGCAATTGGATAATGGAAAGAACACATATGCAGGAACTCAAGCACACACCCTGCTTGCTTCTCCTGTACAGGCTCACTCTCAACAGCCACTCCCCTCGGGAGGGCAAGCTCTAACCCTAGAGCGAATATACGCACACAAACTCCCATGGGAGGGAGAGGCGGCTGCCTCCAAGGCCCAGCCGACCAACTCATTCAACCTCGTGCCTCCCCACTCCCTTTTATAGCCTCACACCCGAGATTAACCCTAATGGATCCATCCATTAGTCCACACTGGGGATAACCCGTAAACCCCAACTACCACCGGGTTTTACCACTCACTTTACCCACTTAGCGAGAACGAGCTTTCAGTGCTTTACCCGTTAATCCCAACGGCTCCACTGCTTTGCCCGTTAGCGCCAACACCTCCTGTGCTTTCGCAGAGACATAGCTTCCATTTGCAGCTTTGAGCATTTCTCCAAAATGCCACTCCGCTGCCTTCCCGGAAGCTTCCTCCTGCTTTGCACAACCGCAACCGGCACCCTGACCATCTGGACCTCCGACTCCTCCCTGAGCCTAGTCCCGATCTGTTTCGTCGCACACGACCGCACCCGCATCTGACCGTCTGGACCTCCGACTCCTCCCTGAGCCTAGTCCCGATCCACCTCGCCGCTGCACGTCGTGTCCACCTTCGGCAGCTCCAGCTTCGGTTCCTCGTCTCCTTGGCTTGCAACCACTTTGCCTGCCTCATCGTCTTCGGCATCTCCCGACCGCTCTCGACCTCAGCACCTCCCGTGCCTAGTCCGGTCCTCTCATGCCTCGCCACGACTAGCCTCAAAGTCCTGCAACCACCTGCTGACCTCGTCGTTGTTGGCATCTCCCGGCCGCTCACGACCTCAGCACCACCCGTGCCTAGTGTCAACCATCCATGCCTTGCCGCAACTTAGCCTGCCTCCGACCGATCAGACCTCCGACTCCTCCAGAGTCTAGTCTCGGTCTATTCCGCCGCACACGACCGCACCCAACCTCCTAACCGTCTGGACCTCAGCTCCTCCCTGAGCCTAGTCTCGGTCCTCCTCGTTGTCGCCCCGTCGTGCTCAGCTCTGGCAGTTCCAGCTCTGGTTCCTCGTCTCCTGGCTCACAACCACTTCACCAGCCTCGATCATCTTCGGCGTCTCCGACCGCCTGGACCTCAACACCTCCTGTGCTTAGTCCCGGTCCTCCCACGCCTCACCATGAAATAGCTCCGAAGTCCTGTAGCCACACAGACAAGCAAACCGTCACATAGCACCGCTCAAAACAAGTAGACCATCATTTGGCACACCCCAACAAGTGTCACAGCACAAAACCTGGTCGTAAACCTCCTACGACTACTCGAATGCCCAATTCATGAAGTGGTCGAAACCCTGGAAGACTTCCCTGCTTCCTTCGACCACACAACATGTCGTTATGACCTCTCCAAAGCTCGTAACGACCATGTAGACACAAGCCACGACCAAAGCCACCCGCTTCGGCTTTATCGCACAAAGTTTAGACCTCATACGAGCACTCTGTTGCACAGAGACACACTTGAGCTCACCAGAGCTTGCTCAAGGCCTACGACCTCAACCCAAGTCGTTACGATCACCCATAGGTCCATACGATCGATTCCCATAAGCTATGACTACCTAAGCAAAGGCTACGACCGCTTACCACATGGTCGAAGTACCTTTCGACCACGTTCATCGCATTCCACCGTGGTTGAACCCTGTTCAGACCACGTACACCGAGTTTCACTATGGTCGAAGCCCTTCCGACCACACACAACGAGATTTACCGTGGTCGAAACCCTTCCGACCACGTTTGACCACTTCCGACCGCGCCCGAGCCAGCGACCGCTTCGATCACAACCGGGCGGCCGAGCACATCGGCGCTTAAGTCCCCAATTGATCGAATCCGACCAATCTCGAAGAGCTACGACCACAACCGATCGTTATCGACCACGTTCGACCGCCTCACAACGTTGTCGAAGTCTGCCAACTTCCACGTGGTCGTAGTCAAGGTCTGTCGACTATCGACCGCAGCAGTCCAAGCCTAGACCTCCGACTTCCTCTCGTACTAACGTGATCGTAAACTGTCTGGCGACCTCCGACCACGGCCAATGTGGTCGTAGTCTCTTTCGACCACGGCCAAAGTAGTCGTAAACAGCGTGGCTGACTTCCGACCATGGCCAAAATGGTCGTACTCCCTTCTGGTGCCCTTTGACCACAGCCAGAGTGGTCGTAAACCTCTCGGGTGACCTTCGACCATGCCCAAAGTGGTCGTAAACGCCCAACGTGGTCGTAAACAATGCGCGTAGCTTGCGATCATGACCAATGTGGTCGTAAAGCCTTCCGACCACTGGAAAACACATCTACTAGGTTCCGACCATGGACAACGTAGTCGTAAGCAGTCTGCTGACAATTCTTAAGGCTTACGACTTTGCAGAGTCAGCTCAAACCTCAAAAACCAAACTCAGTCTTTCTAGATCAAGAGTCAATTACTCATCACAACCATGGGGTGACCTCCACATGGTCTCACAAATATACAATAATTGAAATACTGGGATCAACATGGTCAAAGAGGGTGCTTGCCTTGTTCCTGTCGCTCAGAGAGTGTTTCAGATGCGTTCTCAGTGTCGTCTAGCGTGGAGTCGTCTAACCGGTAAATAAATCCAGATAAAAGCAAATAAGAGCCAAATAAACCAAGACAAGACTCAAATATTTTGGTAAATTCAGAAAGTTCTTATTTTCATAAAAAATTTAGAAACAAAGATCACTAAATTAAGAGTTCATATGCAAAAGTTGGTGAAGTTTGAGTTTTCGCTCGGTTTGATTTGTTTCTTCTCGGTCACAACAGAGCTATTTACGACTACAAACTTCGGTATGGTACTCGGACACTCTAACTACAGAACATCGACTACCGACCAGCTTCTGTAATAACTACGACCAGCTTTTGTAACTTACGACTATCGACTACGTTCTGCAGTTTATGACTATTGACTACATTCTATAGTTTATTACTATTGACTACATTCTATAGTTTATTACTATTGAGTACCAACCGGTACCACAACTTACAATTTACGAGTTTAACGATTGTCGTTAGCAACCGAGGTTACGACTACAATCAGAGGTTGAAGATTATGGCTACTACAGTTGGTGGTTTTGATTATGCGAGCAGTCAAATAGTTTGACAACGTCTGTGATCGGAGATTGCAACATAGCAGCGGTCGAAGATGTCGACAACATCAACAGTCGAATATTTCGACACTAGCTGTGGTCAAAGAGTTCGACACACTAACAGTCGAATGTTTTGACACACTAACAGTCGACAACACTAGCTGTCGATGGTCTCGACTTCGACTGCTATAGTTCCATTCTCGTGTTCGACTACCATGGTGCCTTTTATGAGTTCGACTACCTCAGCTCTTTTTTTATGAGTTCAACTGCTTCAGTTCTTTTTACATGTTTGACTACCACAGTTCTTTCTTCGACTACAATTACCACTAGTTCTCCTTTTCAACTTAAACGGTTAGGAGGAAGGAGTAGCTCATCGAGGGCGATGACAGTTCACAAGAGGAAGAAGCTAGTGTCGGTGATCTCGTCGGTGGCGAAGGGGTCTACGGCGATGATGATTGTGGAGCTCGGTGGCATGCTGCGGTAGTACATGTTCTTCGATCCTCTCATCGGGCACCTTCTAGCCGGCGGAGCTATTTTATAGAATTGTCCAGGGAAGCCAATGCAATCTGTTCTGGATCTGTCCCGTTAGCTTCGAAGACCGTGGGCTGTAGGCCAAGCTTTGTTGCGACAAGTTAGAGCACATGCACACGTACTTGAGGACTTAGACTCTCTTCCGACCATGATTACTTGTACACGTTGTGAGTTATGATCACGAAGGAACTTCCTCGATGTAAGTTACGACCACAAAGGAACGTAGTTAAACACGTTACGACCATGAAGGATCGTACTTGCAGTCATTTATGACCATGAAGGAACGTACTCGAAGTGAGTTACGACCACGAAGACTCGACACATGTGGATGCCTGGACTCGTTGGAGAACTGTGAATTCACAAGATAATAGTTTTTATGCCGCCCTTGAATTGGTTTGCGGCATTTTTCTTCATTGATCTTTATACTACAAAAGTAAATAATTGACTCGACATTCATGCCATGTCCAGCTCTCCACGATGTGTCGCCCCATGTCTGAGCTATTCATGACATTCATGAATTCACTTAATGCACGCACTCATGTGCGCACTAATGCACGCACTAATGCATGCACTAACACAAGTTTAACGTAAAATAATCCAGGTGCGATGTGGTTAACTCCAACAAATCACCCCCTAACCATGGTACATCGGCTTCACCTCGACCACCCCAATCTTCTACCTTAATTCGATGAACTTGACACAACTGAGGGCCTTCATAAGAATGTCAGCTAGCTACTCAATGCAGTTGCGAATGAAATGATACCTCGTATCATTGTGTTTGCTGTGATCATTGAGCACGGGGTTCTTGCACAAAGCAATTGCTGACTTGTTATCAATGAGTAGCTTTGCCTTCTTTGGCTCCACACCCATCAGGTCTTCGAGAAGCCTATTTAGCCATATTGCCTGGCATATTGTGTTGCTACCACAACATACTCTTCTTCACACGAGGACAATGTCATAATCTTCTATTTTTATGACACCCAAGTGATCAAACTTGCACCAAGAAAAAATGCCATACCCGTGGTGCTCTTGCTGTCATCAATGTCGCCCACCAAGTCACTGTCGCTATAACCGACAAGTTCAGGATCCTATGTGCTTGCCCTCATGTAACAGCACCCAAATCTAGTCGTGCTGCTCACATAGAGAAGAATGTGCTTCACCGTGGCCAGATGCTGTGACGTTGGTGGCACCGTGTATCTACTAACAATGTTGATGGCATAAGCAATGTCTGGCCTTGTCTTCACAAGGTAGCGAAGACTTCTGACGATGCTACGGTACTGAGTGGCATTAACGACGGCACTGCCATCTTTCTTGCTCAACTTTAGCCGGTTCTCCAACTTTTGCCGGTTCTCCAACTCCATTCCTGCTGCTTCCAAAAATTTACATGCATAGCTACTCTGTGATAGCGTGATCATACCATCTTCTTGCTTGACATCGATGCCCAAATAATAACTTAGCAAACCAAGATCAGTCATGCTGAAGAGATCCTTCATCTGGGCCTTGAACTTGGTGATGTCATCGATGCTTGAGCCAGTGATGATGAGGTCATCGAGGTATACCCCCACGAGAAAGAGCGTGTTGCCTTTTTCCGTCGGTACACTGCATGCTCAAGTGGACTTCTTGTGAACCCAAGCGATGCCAAGGTGGCATCCAGCTTTGAGTTCTAGGCTCGCGGCGCCTGCCGTAGCCCGTACAAGGCCCTGTGTAGCCTTAGTACTTTATTCTTGTGCTTGTCATCGATGTACCCTGGAGGTTGTTGGACATACACCTCCTCGACTAGATCACCATTCAAGAATGTGGATTTAACATCCATATATGTATCTGCCAACCGTCGTATGAAACTAGTGCGATCAGCACCCACACCATCTTAATGCGAGCCATCGGTGCAAATACCTCATCGAAGTCCACCCCCTGTCACTGTGCATATCCTTTTGTAGCCAAGCGAGTTTTATGCTTAACAATGTTACCTTGAGGATATTTTTTTGCCTTGAAGACCCATTTGAGCCTGATTGTTCGATGACCAGCAGGGACTGCGGCGAGCTCCCAAGTGTTGTTGTCGTAGACGGACTTCAACTCTTCGTTCATGACTTGCTTCCATACTGTGTCCGAGAGCACCTCTTGTACGCTCGCGGGCTCCTTAGATCTAAGGAGGCAGAGAGTGTTGGGCTCCACATCTTCATCAGCGGGCACGGTGTCATCGATCTGCACTACCTTAGTTGTGTTGTAGATGTTTTTCACTATGCGATACCAAAGTAGCACACCTTTGGAATCACGCGATGCGCCAATTGGTGGTGTCGTCCACTACACCGCAGCTCTAGGTGGCGTTGTGGGCTGGGGTGGTTCCGCCGCCTATGGCATGGTGTGGTTGACATCCACTAGAGTATCACCCGTCATGTTTGTGTACTTGATAGTGAACGTGTTGAGTCTGCTGACTCTAGTCGATGAAGGTGACATTGTCCAATTCGATTGCCACTCTTCTTCGAACACGATATCATGTGTCATATGGAGCTTATTCATGGCTAGATCGTAGACACGATAGGCCTTTGAGCCTTCCTTGTATCTGATGAATACCATCAGCGTGGAGTGATACGAGAGCATGGTGATGCCTGGGCCGATCATCTTAGTGTGTGGCACACATCCAGACGTGCGAAAATAGTGGACTTTAGGCATCCTTTTGTACCACACCTCGTATGGTGTTCTACCGTCTTGGCTCTGGGTAGGTGCATGATTTAGGATGTGCACCGTAGTCTTTACTACCTCATCCCAAAACATGGTAGGCATCATCATGCTCTTCAGCATGCTACGAGCCATCTCCACAACCATTTGATTCCGACGTTCCACGATGTTGTTTTGTTGCGGCAAGTACGGCGTAGTCGTGTATCACTTGATGCCCATCTCATCACAGTAGTATTTAAAGTTGATGGAGTAAACTCACCTCCACGATCGGTTCTAAACATCTTTAGCTTGGAGTCGATCTCGTTTTCAGCAATTACCTTGATCTTCTTGAAGAACTTGAATGCCTCACCTTCGACTTTATCACCTCTAGCCACATGAAATAGCTAGTGGAGCGGCTGGGAGTCATGTGTAATCCCCACAGGACATTGAGGAGCTCCTCTGCCCAATTCCCCGCTTAAGGGCATATCCCTCGAGACGACGGCACACTCCTTGCAGGACTAGCCCATTAGCTCTTTCCATGGCCCCATTGGTTTTTGGATGGGCCACTGATGCAAAGCAAAGGGTGATTCTGATGGAGTCGTAGAAATCTCTAAATGAGGATGCATCAAACTGGGTGCCATTGTCCACTGTGAGCTCCTTAGGAACCCTAAGCGGCACACGATATTCTTCTAGAGGAACTTCTGTACGGAGCGAGATGTAATGGAGGCTAGGGGTTTTGCCTCTACCCACTTGGTGAAGTAATCCACAGATACCACCACATGCTTGTAGCCCCCCTTGGCCGGTGGGAATGGTCCGAGTAGGTCCATTCCCTATTGGACAAAAGGCCAGGTGATTGGTATTATGTGCAGGGATTAGCAGTGGTGTTGTGATTGTTCGCCATTTTTGGCATCATTCGCATGACCTGAGGATGTCGAGGGCATCCTACACCATTGTAGTCCAACAAAAGCCTTGGCAAAGAGCCTTTGCTGTAGTTGCTCTTGGGGCAATATGAGAGCCGTAGAGGCCTTCACGCACATCATGGAGGATTGAAATGCCTTCCTCTCTCATGATGCATTTAAGAAGGGCATATGACCCACACTTGTAGAGTTTCCCCTCGATGATCGCATATGACTTGGCCATCGAGAGTAGTTTTTGAGGACGAGATAGATAAGACGTTGAAAAGTGGCACCGGCATTCTTCAACCCAAAGGGCATGCACAGATAGTAGAAGGTGCCCACATGAGTGATGAAGTAGGTCTTCTCCTCATCCTCTTTTGCCATATGGACTTGATGATACCCTGAATATGCATCCAAGAAGCTCATCAACTCACACTGAGCAGTGGAGTCAATAAGTTGGTTAATGCGCGGGAGAGAGTAATCATCTTTCGGACATGCCTTGTTGAGGTCTGTGAAGTCGATGCACATGTGCCACTTGCCATTGGACTTCTTGACCAAAATAGGGTTTGCCAGCCATTCTAGATGCTAGACTTCCCAAACAAGGCAGTCTTCATAAGCTTGTCAATTTCATATTTGATGGCCTAGCATCATTCTAAAGATATCTTTCGGAGTGTTTGCTTTATTGGAGAACACTCGGGTCTCACCGCGAGATGGTGCTGGATCACCTCCCGGGGAACGCCAGTCACGTCTAACAGTGTCCAGGCAAACATGCCAGTATTGGACTTCAGGAATTCTATGAGCTCCTTCTCCATTCTTTCCAGGAGATCAACTTTTGGCCGAAGAGTGACACTTCCTTTAAATCCTTCTTCGATCAAGGCTTGACAGAGTACTTCGTTGGGGGCACACATTCTTGTCATGCCCAGATGGAAGAGGCGAGGGTATCCTCTGCTCTAATTCCTTAAGTTCAAGGAAGTTGACGTCGCCAGAGTTGGTTGTTTCTTGATCACCCTTCACGGAGATTACCCCATGAGGGCTTGGCATCTTTAAGCACAGGTAATTCTGATGAACTGCTGCACATAAGTGGTTGAGCGTTGCTCGTCTCATTATAGCATTGAATGGGGACTCGTTGTCTATGACATCTAATCTAATGGCTTCTGTGCGATGATTCTCCTATGTGCAAAACATCATAAGGAGCTCAATCTTCCTGAGGGGTTGAATAGACTTTCCCGGTATGAAGCCAGTGAGGAGCGGTCTGATGGTAACATAATATCATGATGATAGCACGCCCCCCTCGTGACTCCCATAGCTCCTTGAGCACATGTAGGTGAGTATATCTGCGGAGCTTCCCCCATCGACGAGGATGCGGGAGACTTCACAATTAGATATTGTTGCAGTCACCAAGAGGGCATCATCATGGGGGAACCTTAAGCCTTTTGCATCCGTAGCCATGAAGCTAAGGGGGATGCTTGCCCATTTAGGAAGGGCACTCTGAGGAGCCACCCCCACGATGTTGACCTCTCGGGCATACTCCTTTCGCTAATGCTCGAGCTATGCCCTGAGGCCGAGCCCTACATTATGACATTCACTTCTCTTTGTGGTGCTTGGAACGAGAGTTCTTGCTTGGCATCTTGCAAGTGCTCCTCATGGGGTAGATCGCCAAGAGCCTATTCCTGAGGTGGTGATTTTACTTGAAGGGGTATTACCTCCGCAGTTGTGGGATGAGATGGAGACCCTTGGCGCGGCTCGGGGCCGAGTCTGAGGAGTTTTGCACCTCAGCAGTGTACTGGTGGCATTCATTTGTATCATGCCCGTTCATTTTGTGGTAAGCACACTAGCGTCCATCTCCTTGGTCGAGGTTGTTCTTTCTATCTTTGTGGCCTTCATCGCGGCGCTCCTTCTAGTGGGGCTTCAACTCCTTCTTGGGCCCCCTAGCAGAATTGCCCCCGCATTCCTATGAGGGGTGTCAGCCACGATGAGGACTTTAGAATCGTGCCCCCTGCCGGAGCGATCCCTCCAGTCCTTCTTCTTCTTCCAGGAGGAGCCTTTTGACTTTTTCCTAGGGGAGTCACCTCCATCACGTGGGAGAATCCCCTTTTTGGTCAAGTCATCTTCTTCTCCACGAGCATATTTCTCCACCACCTCGAAGAGCTCATGGGTGGTTCTCAGGGGATCCCTTCCCAGCGCGCGGTTCAGCTCCCCTAGGAGTAGCCCTTCCTTGCCTGCATTGATAATAGTGGAATTTGGAGTGTCTGCCACTTGATTTCACACTTTAGAAAAGCGCTTAAGGAACTCCCTTGTGGATTCACCCTTCTATTGCTTGACGGTAAAGAGTTGATTAGGGAGCATGGGGCATTTATAACTTCCTTGGAGTTTGCGCTAAACTCTTCCCTCAGCTGGTCCCAAGAGTAGACAAAGCCTTTCTTTTGGTTGAATAACCAGGAGTACGCTGTCCCAGAGAGGTATAGTGGGAGGCTGCACATCTTCACCTCTCCACCTCCTCCAACCTGAATCGCCATGGAATATACTTCCAAACTGCATGGGGTCGAGTCCCCATCATAGGACCTGAGGCTGGGCTAATGGCACTTTGGTCGGAATAGAGTTTTAGAGATGTATCAGGTGAGAGGGTTGCCAGTCTCCAAGATGCCCCTGTCCCCTCATGCGTGAGGTGATGGTGACCATACGTTGCATTGATGGCAATGCCAGGGCTCCCCCGAGCTAGAAGAGCTAGATGCTCGGCGGCAACGGTGGTGGTGCCCACGCACCCGCGAGATGGGGTGCCCGTGCCGATTGGAAGCTTGATCTAGCCGAGAGGTCAGGGACTTAGCCTCCACTTCTTCATGGCGATGAGAACCACGCCTGTTAGGAGATTTAGCTGGCGGCATAGGAGCGCACCTAGTGCTTGTGGAGTAAAGGCTCTTCTACCCGTTGGGGCGCACAACATTGGGATTCACTGGTTTTTAGCAACCTTTTCTGTTATGTATGAAATGAAACCATCTATCAACTCATTAGTCATTGCCTTTTGCTTGTTAGTCTGATGTGACGATGGCCCGATCTTCCGAAAGGTACTGATAAATCGATTGTGGAGATCTCGACGTTGATGATCCAAAGGCTCCGACCAAAACAGATCGAACCCCTTGCAATCACTACACCACTGCTCCGTTGGTTATCAACCGTGCCGAACACGGTTGACCTCGCCAAGAAGGCTATCTCCTGCAAGCGAATCGAGAACACAAGCAAGAGAGTTTAAGACGCAATATGAAATTGTATTGCGAATAAAGTTTGAGTTCACAAGTGGGGTTTCTCAACCGAACATGCGGTGAAACTGCTAAGCAGAATAATCTTTAAGAAAAACCCCTAGGAAAACTAGAGGGGTGTGACCTCCTTAAATAGGGAAGGGGAAGCCACACTTATCTAATGAAAAGGGAGGTGGTACTATTTGAAATTACTGTTCATGTGGCCGTACTACTGTTCATATGAACAGTACCAGCCCAAAATAGTCTAAGTTACAAGGCCCTCGGCCCACTTTGACTCGGACTGAAAAAGTGACGTGACTTGTTTTGCAGTTCCTGATCTGCTCGGATGGAGTTTGGAGGTGAGACCAGGTCCATCTGAAAGTAGACTTCAAGAGCTTTCCAACGAGTACTCATGGGCCCCGAGAAACCTTCTAGATCAAAAGTTATGGTCATTTGAAGTAGGCGCTGTCCAGCAGTCCGAATCTGAGTCGAACTCGCGAATATGAGTTGGCTTGCGCTTGGCGGTTCCACTTCTACACTTGAGCTCGCGTGGTTCTTCTCCATGGTTCGTAAGGACAAGAAAATCACAAGTCTTAGGAAGTATCGAATGCTCAGCGGAAATATTATTGACTCCTAAAAACGAGTTTACCTGATAGTTGAGTTGACGAGCACGTGCCCGAGTGATTGGACCTTGCCCATCATTCATGGAAGCAGTAAGAGGGGTGTTCATATCAATAGAAGTGATGTCCTCATCATCCTCCCCTTCTTGAATTGGAGTCGTCCTCGACTCAAGCTCATCTTCCACGCCCAAGCAAAGTCGCAAATCTGCAATGTTAAAGGTGGGGCTAACCCCAAAATCTGCAGGCAAGTCTAACTTATACGCATTATCATTATCATTAAGATGTGAACATTTCCATCTATGTCTATCTTTTTCTTGAAAACCCATTTGCACTCAATGGTTTTAACACCATTAGGTGGATCAACCAAGTTCCAAACTTGATTACTGTGCATGGATTCAATTTCGGATCTCATGGCTTCAAGCCATTTCTTAGAGTCTGGTCCCACCATCGCTTCTTCATAGGTCTTAAGCTCATCGTTGTCTAACAACAATATGTCCCGTTGTTGAGTAGTCAAGAACATGTACCTCTCAGGTGCACGACGTGACCTCTCTGACCTACGTGGTGCCGGTGTGTCCACAACAGGTTCTTCAACAATTTGTTCATCCTGTTATGGTTCTGTAGGAGCTGAAACATTTTCAGGTGTTTCTCGAATTTCTTCAAGTTGCACCATGCTCCCACTATCCCTTCTTGAGAGAAACTCTTTCTCTAAGAAGACACCATGCCGGGCGACAAACACTTTGCCTTCTTCTTGATTATAGAAGTAATATCCTTTTGTTTCCTTAGGATACCCGATAAAGAAGCATTTATCAGATTTAGGACTGAGCTTATCAGATTGTAAACGTTTTACATAAGCCTTACATCCCCAAATCTTAAGAAAAGACAAGCTAGGACGTTGTCCCGTCCACATCTCATATGGTGTCTTTTCACGATTTTGATGGAACCTGCTTAGTGTGAAAGCGGTCATTTCAAGAGCGCACCCCAAAAGACAACGGAAGATCACTGTGGCTCATCATGGGCGCACCATATCTAATAAGGTGCGATTTCTCCGCTCGATACCCCATTCCATTGAGGTGTTCTGGCGGAGTCAATTGTGGAACAATTCCACAATCCTTCGAGATGATTGCCAAACTCATGGCTCAAATACTCGCCTCCACGATCGGATCGTAGAAACTTGATTGTCTTGCCTAAATGATTTTGCACTTTATTTTGGAATTCTTTGAACTTTTCAAAGGATTCGGACTTATCTTCATCGGTAGATATATCCATATCTACTAAAGTCATCGATAAAGTTATGAAGCATCGAAAACCACCTCTGTCATTGAGCTCATTGGTCCACATACATCGAATGTACGAGTGCCAATAAGTCACTTGCCCGCTCACCTTGACCGGTGAAAGGTGCTTTTGTCATCTTGCCAAGTAAACAAGATTCGCATATCTCAAATGATTCAAAATCAAATGAGTGCGAATACCATCTCTATGGAGCTTCTCCATGCGTTTCTCATTTATGTGACCTAAGCGACGGTGCCAAATAAACGTGGATTCAAATCATTCGATCGTTGCCTCTTTGCATTAATGTTATAGACCGATGACTCTTCAAGAGTAAGAACATATAACCCATTCACCAATGGAGTATGACAATAGAACATATCTTTGAAATAAAGAGAACAACCATTGTTCACAGATCTAAAGTCATAACCTTCTGCTTGCAAACATGAAGCAGAAATAATGTTCTTGGAAAGAGATGGAACACAATAACAATTATTCAATTCCAAAACTAATCCTCGAAGGTAAAGACAATGGCATGGTGCCAACACCACCGCAGACAACTTTTGCTCCATTGCCAACGCCAAGATCCACTTCGCTCCTCCCGAAACTTCTACTTCTTCTTAGCCCCGCAACAATTTGCAAATGTGAGCAACCGATCCGTATCAAATACCCAAGAATCAGTAGAAGAAGTGGCAAGATTGATTTCTATAACATTTATACCTGGAGCAGAAGTCGTACTTCCTTTCTTTTCCTTAAGATCCTCCAAGTACTTTGGGCAGTTCCTTTTCCAATGTCCTGATTGCTTATAGTAGTAGCAATCTGCATCAGGAGCAGCGCCCTTCTTGACTTGCTTGGCCTTAGAACTGCTCGCGATCTCATCGGGAGCTAACTTTCTTTTGATCATGCCTTTCTTGACATAGGGCTTGCCCTTGCCTTTCTGCATCATCATCACATGATTGGTGCTTTTCTTAATGCTTTCCTCGGCAATTTTAGCATCCCATGCAACTCAGCCAAGGTCTTATCCATGTTGTTCATGTGATAGTTCAGAATGAATGGCTCAAAGCTCGGGGGGAGCGACTGAAGAATCACATCAGTAGCCAACTCTTGGCTAAGGGGAAAACCAAGCTTTTCCAAACTCTCAATGTAGCCAATCATCTTAATCACATGAGGGTCGACGGATTCCCTTCGCAAGCACTCAGCACGCAAACAAGGACTTTGAAGTGTTGAACCTCTCACCCTTGCTTGGTTCTCAAACATACCACGCAACCCCACAATGATATTGTAGGCATCTGTGTTCTCATATTGCTTCTGAAGCTCAGAGGACATTGTGGCAAGCATGAGACAGCTCACATCAAGGCAATCATTCGTTTGCTTCTCATAAGCTCTCCGTGCAGCCACAATAGCATTATCAGGCAAGTCATCAGGATAAGGAGACTCAAGGACATACTCCTTGCGCTCTTGCTTGAGAACAATTCTCAAGTTGCGATACCAATCCAAAAGTTCGTTCCATTGAGTTTTCATTCTCAAGAATAGATCGCAAATTAAAAGAACTGGATGCGGCATTAGTTGACATGATCTACAACAAAGAATATGCAAAGTTTAGCACTATGTTTATGTTCATCTTTTATTAAACTATTTAACAAAAGACTCCCACTATGTGTTTTGCAACAAAACTCCCTTTAAGTTACATAGTGGGTCAAGATCCTCATTTCACTAGTTCCTAGTGAGCTTTGGCATCACGGCTAGAAGACTAGTGACATGGGTAAGCAACACCTTGCTAATCACATCTCTATGTAACTCTTGCTTGTTGGGTGACATCAATATGTCCCGGCCCCAACCTATGCCCCAAGGTCCAAAACTGTTTTGATAACCTTGTTAATTAAACCAAATGCTTCCGCATGTAGATGTCCGACATCTACCCCAAATAATGATGATAACCGACGGCACTCTACTTTGGTAGACCTACCGTGCGGTGATCATTATCTTTTGGTGCAACATATGGAAGGGCATTAACACCTAATTTTATGAGGAATTCTATCCTACCAAAGCAACATATCACATATATCATTGCACAAGAATAAGATAGATAACATCACAGATAAACATATTTAACTGTGAAATAGTATGGCCCAAAAATGGTGATCTCCATCTCCATGTAGGTGTAGACGATCTCCATCCTCCACAACACTCCTTTAGTCCACCATGCTTGAAAGCTTGTAACCTCAAAACTAGGCTACTACCTATAATAGCTAGAAATTGAAGATTACAAAAATAAATTCAAGCAATAAGGTCGACACGCAGGTCGTTAAATACAATATAGACAGCTAACAATAGCTGAAATAATCATGACACGCAGGCCATGTATGAATGTTACATGCATCACATACATCTCATACATTCCAATAAGATATAGGGCCATACTATTCACATCATTCCCTGGAAAAACAAGTTAGACGTAGAATCGTATTCTACCTAACGATGTGAAACCAAGACGCTATACAAGGCGGGTTTCAGGGCAGCGCCCTGAACACCCTACGATATTTACAGATCCAATCTATGAAATCGCAATGGAAAAATTATTCGGCACAACCACCTTATGCCGATCCGAGACATTCTCTAGGACGCTAGTTTTTCCACTGGGCCGAGGCCATCAGATCCATAGAATACTAGTATTCGGCATAACTACCTTATACCGATCCGAGACAATCTCTAGGACACTAGTATTCATACAATCTGCACCTCATCTAACCCCTGTTTACCGATTGATCTCATCAACCCGTGCTACCAACGATTCATCACATGAACCGACTGATCTAGTCTGTAATAGATCCAATCTACTAGAACCGCATATCAACATATGCGCTGATCCAGATCGCAAACTAAGTAAGATGGCTCTGATACCACTAAAGGATTGCGCGAAGGCTACGATAGCAGAAAACAAAACTTTTCTACCGCGCACACAAGGACATCATGCTTAGGAGGATCATGGATCGTTACCACTAGACGCATAGCGGCGGAAGAAGAGTTGGGCCGATCCAACCACGCCGTCGGTAGTAGTGGAAGTAGTCGATCGTCCGAACCGATCGTCTCCTCCACGCGATCAACCACACCACGGCGGATCCAATCCGGTTGTTGATGCCGATCAACGCCGCGACCGGCGCCTCCTCGGTATCCACGTCCGGTGGAACGCCGATCGCGAGTGTACCGGCACTCACGAAGGCTAGGGTTTGGCTCGGGAGGTGGCGGCTAGGGATTAGCTCGGGATTCTCGGATCGTCCTCGGCCCTCGCCTCCATATATAGACCTCCTCACTTGGGCCTCGTGGACCAAGGTCCAATAGAGTCTATCGGGATCTCTATCAAATTGAGCCCACATCCGAATCACATTGAATTAGTGTTCCAACCCGTTAAGTGTGCGACCACAGCAGGTTCACGTATACTTGGTCGCGACCGAGAAACACCTTTCCGGTCACCACATTAATAGCGGCCTCTAGTAAGACATATTAACCCCAAAGTATAGGTAAAGATCATATCGGTTTGAACACGTAATGTTCTCATGTACTAATCCTTTGCCTCACGATATAGATTAAGCTCAAGGCGAGACCGTGTCATCCTCTTAATAGCTCAATCACTATATCGTGAGGCAAAGGGATTAGTACATGAGAACATTACAGTTCACCGATATGATCTTTACCTATACTTTGGGGTTAATATGTCTTACTAGAGGCCGCTATTAACACGGTGACCTGAAGGTGTTTCGGTCGCGACCAAGCATACGTGAACCTGCTGTGGTCGCACACTTAACGGGTTGGAACACTAATCAATGTGATTCGGATGTGGGCTCAATTCGGATAGAGATCCTGATAGACTCTGTTGGGCCTCGGTCCACGAGGCCCAAGTGAGGAGGTCTATATGGAGGCGAGGGCCGAGGGAACGATCCGATAATCCCGAGCTAATCCGTAGCCGCCACCTCCGAGCCAAACCCTAGCCGCCGCGAGTGCCGGTACACTCGCGATCGGCTGCCCAAATTTCCGGACGTGGATACCGGAGGCGCCGCCGCTGCGGCGTTCATCGGCATCAACAACCCATGCGATTGGATCCGCTCGTGGTGTGGTTGATCGCGGAGGAGACGATCGGTTCGGACGATCGACTACTTCCACTACTACTGACGCCGCGTGGTTGGATCGCTTCTCCAACTCTTCTTCACTGCACAAGGCTCACCGGTAATGATCCATGATCCTCCTTAACATGATGTTCTTGTGTGCTTGAGAAAAATTTTGTTTTCGCTCTCGTAGCCTACTCGCGATCCATTAATTATATCTCCAATTATAAAAGAAAAGAGGAGAAAAATAAAAAGGAAATAGAAGAGGAGTCAGTTGTAGGCCTAAGAATATTAAACGTAATAACCACCCTGATGGGAAATAATTTTCTTAAACCGAAAAATGCCTCTAGGGATTTCTGTGAATTTTCTAGAATTTTTGGTGGTAATTTCATATTTTTCCTAGTTAAATTATGCCCTCTAGCCTTTCGGAAATTCAAAATCAAAATGAAATCCTAACCCCCACCCGGCCGACGCGTGGATGGACGGGATCCGCCCACGCCGCCCGGATCCGCCCTCCACCCCGCGGGCGGCAAGACGTGTTCGGTCCCGATGATCGCCACGATGCCGCCGCGCCATCTTGGCCGCCCGCACGGCCGCCTTCACCAGCCGCCGCTCTCGCCGACAAGCGGGCCCCGCTGTCGCCACTTCCTCCTTTCTTCCTCCTCCTCCGCGCCCCGACCCCCGCCACGACTGGCCACGACCGCTCTGGGGAATCCGTAGAGGCGCAGCGGCATGGGGAAAGCCACGACGCCGCCCACGACCCGCAACACCCCTCCCGCCGCCTGTGGTCGCCGACAAGACAACTGCCCGGCCGCCCATGTCCCGGCGGGTCCGCCGTGGCCCCCCTCGATCGGCTATAAAGCCCGGGGGTCGCCTCAAAAGGATCGCCATGCTTCCCCCATCCTTCCACCGCGCTTAATCGCCCCCACAGTCGCCCAAGTGCCGGCGATCCCCTTTCTTCTCCAACTCCGGCCGCCGGCCCCTCGCGGCAATTACACTGATCCTCGCTGTGGGAGCTCGATTCCTTGCTCCCACACCATCCCCAGCCCGTCGCCAAGCTATTGCCGGCATCTCCCGAGCTCGCCGACGACCGTAGCTCGCCGGCGCCGAAAGCCTCCCCAAGCCGCCGCTGCTGCTCGCCGCCGACCCACCTCCGGTGATCCCCGGCCCTCCTCGTCGTCACCGTCAGCTTCGCCGCAAGCTCAGCGTCGCATTTCACGCCTTCCCCGGGCCTCGTCGGGCCCCCCTCGCCGGCGACGGCCACCGCCTCCCTCGGCCTCGGGCTGCCTCTGTCTCGCCGCCTCCCACGCATACCTTAAGGGGTATATTTACCCCTATAAGGGTGAGCAAACTTGAGCGGCGACTTGGCTAGCGCCGCTCACTCTCTTTCCCCCCTGGCTCCCTCGGCGCGCGTTCGAGCCCCCGCTCGCGCAGCGCCTGAGGTTGAGCCTTTCTTTTAATCTCCCCGCTGACAGAAGCACAATACTATTCGTAGTGTTACAATAATATGAGTTTGGAAGTAACGCACTCCAAACACATGTATCCAGGATGGCATCGGTATTGACTACCCAGCTAATATATATAGTAAAACATCATTGTAATATTACGAGCTATTATTTTACAGAACTAGATATGCAGGAGCACTTCGCCATACTAACTGCATTTCATCCACCTTCTGAAGCCATTCCATGATTGAGCCCTGTAGCCAGTCAGGTGCCTGTGCAACCCTGAGAGACCATGTGGAGGTCATCCCGTTGTGTATGATGAGTAATTGACATCGTTTACGAAAAGTCGAGTTTGAGTCGGTTGGTTTCGGACCTAGACGTTGCGTGGCGTAACGGGCTCGGTCGGACTTGGTCGAACCTAGTCGTATGGGTTTAGGTTGCATATTCTGATGACTCGATAGGTTTGATCTCTATTTACGCTTTCATGTATCGAGCGGTGCTATTTGACGTGTTTCTTGTCTGTGTGGCTGCAGGACATCGAGGCGGAGTCGTGGCGAGACACGGTGGACTGGACTAGGCGCAGGTGGCGCTGAGGTCAGAACGGTCGGGATGTGTCGAAGACGGCGCGAACTCGAAGTAGTTGCGAGGCGTGCGAGACAAGGAGCGCGGAAGCTTCCCGGAAGGTGCAGGAGGGGCGAATCGGTAATTTCGCAAGGCTGCACAAGCGGGAGACGGCTCCGTTAAGGTTTAGCCGGCGTAACGGGTTGGAGACCCGTTAGCCAAGGGCTATAAATAGAGATGAGGGGCTGCATACCCGTTAGGACACAATAGAGAGAGTTATGCTTTTAGAGTTCATTCATCCCTTTGTGTGGGTTGTGTTCCTCCCAAGAAGCATGTGAGGCTCTTGGTGTTCTTGAGGATTGAGAGAGTATGTGTGGTTTCACTTATATCAAGCATGTATGGGGACTTAAGTTAGATTGTAATCCCTGTATAATCATTCATCTTCATGAATCATTTGAGAAACCCCTTGTTTGAGATGGTCTGCCATCTGGTTCTTTTCTGCCTTTGGTTTTTTGTTCCTTTTTCTTGATCTTTGTTTATCTCTGCCGATTTTCGTTTTGACTGAGAAGCTAGATCTGCCTTTGGTTCTGAACTAGGATTTGCTCAGAAAACCTACTTGGCCAGTCATGTCCCAAAAGCAAAGCTTTGATCTAGTTCTCTGATGAAGAAGTGGACACTCAATCCTTCAATCTTTCGGCAGCAACTGCACTCTTCACTGCTTCAGTCTCCAAACTCTTCTGGTTTTTAGTCTTGTGGTCTCGGATAGTAATCAGTCCGTAGTTCAGTCATTTGTTTCCAGTCTTTTCTTTTTGGATGCTCTTTCCTCTCTTTTCTCTTCAACAGTGTGTTGGTCGGACTGTTTTCAGCCAGCACTTTGGTTCTGTAATTACAAGCAACTGCAAGTTCCTGCTCCTTCTTTTGATCTGCTGTCCCTTCTTCTTTCAGTTTTACTTTAGCTTCTATCTCATGTTGTTTTGATTTCTAGTAGATTTCTTTGTGCCGACAGCAGAACTTTAATTTTTGGCTGCATGCTTCTCCAGTGTTCAGTCCTTTTTTTGCTGTCTCCTGCTGTCTACATTCGGAGGTGTGCATTGCTGTTTTCGGCTTGCAGTATACTCTTCTGTATCTGCTGTTTTCAGTTGACAACAGTGCAGTTTCAGTTCAGTTCAGCAGGGAACTGCTTGCTTTCTTTCATCTTGGTTTTTGTTTGCAATCTCTGCTTGTGTTTGCTTTTCCTTTCGGCAGCAGAATCAGCAAATACTAATCAGTCTACCTCTCGGCAAGCTTGCACTAGCTGCTGCTCTTTAGTTGCCTTTCTTTTTATTTCTTTCCTGATCTTTGACGATTTTGCATGCAGATCAAACGGCAATATTTTCAGCTGAAATTTTTACTAACTACTCTCTGATTTATGCTGAATTTTTCAGTGTCACATGCGTTCCAAATTTCAGCAAGATTAATTTTAATTTTCTGTGAGGTGCTTTGTTTTGCATTTTTTTTAAAAAACAGTGTACGAATTCTCGGGGGCGATTTTGAAAGAGAGCGATATTCACCCCCCTCTGTCGCCATTTCAATCCTACAATTGGTATCAGAGCTGGTTAGCTCTTCTTGATAGATCTTTAACCGGTCTCAAGAGCCATGGCGACGGACAAGTATTCCACCAAGCCCCCGGTCTTTGATGGCCTGGTTTACCCCTTCTGGAAGAGCCGAATGGAAACATACATCCAGGCTCAGGGGTATGCCATCTGGCGGAAGGTGAAGGTTCAGTTTGTTGTTCCTGCCGATGAGAACATCAATGCCGGGAATATAGCTGATGTTAAGGCAAACGCAAGGGCAAGGAACATCATCATTCAGGGATTGAGCAGAAGCGAGTTTGATCGCATCTCTCACCTGTCGTCTGCCTTCGATATTTGGACGACCCTCGATGCTTACCATGAGGGCACCACCCAAATAAAGACGGTGCGACAAGACCAGTTCAAGCGCGAATACAGCAAATTCGAGATGCTTGCTGGCGAGTCCCTTGACGAGTGCTTCTCTCGCTTTCACAAGATTTTGAGCAACCTCCGAGCCATCGGTCTCACATACTCCGATTCGGATAACGCTCGACAAATGCTTTCTGCACTCGATCTTCGGGTTTGAGAGATGAAAGTGACTACCATTAAGGATACCACGGACCTCTCGACCCTGACTCTTGATGCGCTTTACTCGCGCCTCAAGACTCACGAGATTGACATAGTCTCGTCGGTCAAGTCACAATCGATGGCATTAGTCACCGATCCCGCTCGGATCTTCTTCTGCTGAGCCGATATGTGGATTCTCCCTTGCTGCTCTCTGTGACATAACTGATGATCAGTTAGAGCGACTTGGACGAACACTAGCCCTCCTAGCGTAGATTTTCTCATGCCTACAAGAGGAGGAGGGATGGTAAAGAGGAGGTCTTGTGATTTGCTTGAGTGTGGTGGCCCCAACCACATTCGGGCAAACCGCCCCAAGCCGGGAAGGGCAAACCGACTTCATGCGGTTCCGGCAAGAACGACTACATCAACAAGAACCGCAACACGAAGCCCTCGGACTGTTCAAGGCAAGAAGAAGTTCGCGACTTTGGGAAGGCCAAGAAGCTCTTCCACAGCGTCCTCGCCGCCTTGACGACCTCGACCTCGGCGAGGTGGAGGGATGGAGCGACGACGACGGACGGGTGATCAAGAACCCAAAGATGGCGATGACTTCTCGGCATGTGCTTCATGGCCCTCGAGGGAATCGAGCGACAATGAGCTGCATCTCGACTCCGACGAGGTGAGCCCTACTTATGATCAGCTTAATGATGCTTTTCTTAAGCTAGATAGATTTCATGCCAAGTCTAGGGCTAGGTGTGCTGATTTGGAGAAGGAAGTAGCTAGACTATCACGGGAGCTTACTTCGCTTACATCCGCTCCCTCCGTGATGACCGTGATACATGCTTGTGCCTTGATTGATGATATGGAGAAATTAAGGACCTCTCATGCTAGTCTGTCTTCTGAGCTTGATTTGATTAAGGTGGAGAACATTAGTCTTCTTGCTGAGCTTGAGATGAGTAGGGTAGTTCCTGTTTCATCTTCTACTGTTAAGACTATTTCTTGCACCTCATGTGAGGATAAGGATAATACTTTTAGAGGTCTTTATACATTGCTTCTCGATCTGCCTGAGACGTGTGAAAGTTGTAATAACTTAAAGATGAATCTAAAATGGGCAAATCATAAAATTGCTGAGTTACAAGCTTTTCTACTTGAGCCTATTGCTTCATGTGTAAATTGTCCTAAGTTAACTGCTGAACTTGAATCTGCCTCAAAACAGTTTCAAGAAATGATTGACTACAATAAGAAAATGGCTCAGTATGCTTCTAAGGACCCTGTTAGCTCACCATGCAAAAATTGTGATAAACTAACATCTAACTTGATTGCTTTGGATGATAAATGTGTGACGCTAACTAAGGACCTCCTAGAAAAATCACGTCCTGCTTGTGTCTTCTGTGCTGAGGTGTTGGAAAAGGATAAGGACATGGTAGAGACGTTTAGGAAGAGTTACGAAGACCAAATGGCTAGGATTAGGATTGCCCCCTGTGTGTCCTGCGAAGCCCTCAAGGTTGAGGTGGTCGTGCATAAGGAGAAATATGCACGTGCTATTCGCTCTTCTGCTATTGGTTCTTCTCCTTCCTCTCCTCCTGCTGTCTCTTCTTCTTCTCCTTGCTCCTCTTGCACCTCTCTCTTTCGGGAGTGTCAGTACCTTATAAACACTCTCGAGAAATTTGTAGGAGGCAAGAAGAATCTCAATCTTATTCTAGACCAATCAAAGATTTGCAAGTTCAAACAGGGTCTAGGATATGATCTCCGTGAGGATGTGAGGAAACATCCACCTGTCGTGCTCGGACCGTAGTCAGCAGTGTGATTGAGGTCAAGCCAAGAACAAGAAAGTTCAATTTAAATCGGGGCTTTGTCCAAGGGATTTCGACGACAAGGTGATTTCACCGCAGCTTCGCCCCCTGAGAAGGCGAAGTATCATTGCACCTTCTGTCAGAAGGATGAGCATTTGTTTGACCATTGCTTCAAGCACGCCAAGATCGCGCGAAGAGACCGTATTGCGTCTCTTAGGCGTATTCAGGGTCAGCCCCAGACCTTGAGTGCACCTAAGACCAACACGAGGTCTAGGTTTGCTACTGTTGATAGCTTTGGGCAGCATCGAGGACTTGGTTTTTTGAGTCTTCTGTTTTTCGTCCTCATGCTCCCTCTGGTCGTGACTTCCGCCGTTCTGAGGGTAGATCTCGCTTTTCCTATCGAGATGCCTACCCGCGGCGTGATCAGCTTGCTGCCGGTGCGCCGACTCGCCCTTCCGTAGAAGTCGAACCCAAGAAGCGACTGTGTCCGCACACGCACCTTCCGCTTTGAGCGATGGAGAGCGAGGGTAGATAGAGGTCGGTCCGTGCTTGACTACTTCATCTCGCCGACGTGTTACTCAAGATTGGTGCCAAAATCACGCTGATTTACCCCAAGATCGAGACTTTTCTCTCTGTTTGACTCAGGTTCGCCGGGCAGGGAAGGGAAAGGTTTGGCTCGTAGACTCCAGGAGTTCACGACACATGACCGGAGATTCACGTTGGTTTTCTTCCCTTGCCCGAGCCCCAGGTGATGAGACGATCACTTTCGGAGACGCTTCATCTGGGCGCGTCATCGCCAAAGGTACAGTGCACATTAATGATTCATTTATTTTGAGAGATGTTGCCTTGGTTAGTAAGCTGCAGATAATTTGCTTTCCATTTGTCGACCACCGATGACGACTTTGAGGTGAGTTTTAAGAAAATAATTGCAAAATTCTTGATTCTTCTGTGAGTCGATCTGCGGGATTTCTCGCTTTGGGAGGATCTTCGTGCTGATTTTTCCGAGTCTTCCGTGATCCTCTCCTGTTTGGTTGCTTCGAGTCCGTGACCTTTCCTTCATTATAGGAGACTTGGTCATATTGAATTTGACCATTTGACCCGAGTTAGCGCCACGATCTCATTCGTGGTCTCGCCAAACTCAAGATGGTCAAAGATCTTGTGTGCGCTCCATGCCGGCACGGCAAGATGGTTGCCGCTTCTCATCCTCCCACCACAGCACTATGACCGATGCACGAGACAATTGCTCCACATGGACACAGTTGGACCGGCTCGAGTCTTGATCGGCAGGAGGAAGTGGTATATTCTTGTTGTGGTCGATGACTATTCGAGGTACTCTTGGGTGTTTTTCTTGGCCTCGAAGGATGAGACGTTTACACATTTTCGATGTCTTTTTAGTAGGCTTTCTGTTGAGCTTCCAGGTGCCTTACGAGCGATCCGCAGTGACAATGGCACGGAGTTCAAGAATTCCTACTGAGAGGTTCGTGGTGAGACAGTGTAGTGCACCGCTCTCTTCTCCGCACGTCCCACGCCAGAATGGCGTCGTGGAGAGGAAGAACCGCACCTTGGTCGAGATGGCGGACGATGCTTGATGAGTACTCTACACCGGAAGTTCGGGTCGAGGCTATAGCCACCGCGTGCCATGTTTCTAATCGAGTTTTCTTGAACACGCTTGCACCGCTTCTTCACGAGTTGAGATATGGGCGAAAGCCCAGTGTTTCTCACTTTCGTGTGTTTGGTTGCAAGTGCTTTATTCTGAAGTCCGGGAATCTAGATAAGTTCGAGTCATGTTCTTATGATGGGATCTTTCTAGGCTACTCGACTTCTTCGCGGGCCTATAGGGTTTGGAACTGCGAGTCTAGTAAAATGGTAGAAACCTGTGAGGTGACTTTCGATGAGGCCACCAGGGACTAGGCCCGACATCTCGTGTTCTTTAGAGCGATCCGAGACCATCTTCGTGGATGATGAGGACGATGGAGACGAGGTTGTCTACCTGATCCAGTCCCTCATCCACCCCTTGAGGTGCCTTCTTCCACCGCACCTCAAGGCTCTGTTCCTACCCCGTCAGATCACGAGGTAGAGGCCACTTCTTCATCTCATCCTGGACCTCCAAGACACATCCAAAAATCTCACCCTTCTGAGCAGATGATTGGAGACCTATTTGAGCGAGTCACACGCTCCAAGTCTGGCGTGGCACTTTTTTGTCTCCACTCTACCTTCGTAGCTTCCTTTGAGCCTAAAGACGTTTCTCATGCTCTCTCCGACGAGTCTTGGATAAATGCCATGCATGAAGAATTAGAGAGCTTCGAGAGAAACAAGGACTGGACGCTTGTTGAGCCTCCTCGAGGTCACAATATCATTGGGACCAAATGGGTGTTCAAGAACAAGCAGAGCGAGAATGGGGTAGTCATTCGAAATAAGGCTAGACTGGTTGCTCAGGGGTACTCCCAGGTTGAGGGTCTAGACTTCGAGGAGACCTTTGCCCCTGTAGCTCGTCTTAAGGCCATTAGAATTCTGCTTGCCTTTGCAGCTTCTAAGGGTTTCAAGCTTTACTAGATGGACATCAAGAGTGCCTTTCTAAATGGCTTCATTGAGGAAGAAGTCTATGTCAGACAGCCTCCAGGTTTCGAGAACCCCAAATACCCTAGTCATGTCTTCAAGCTTTCCAAAGCGTTGTATGGACTTAAGCAAGCCCCTAGAGCTTGGTATGAGAGGCTTAAGTCCTATCTATTGAGACATGATTTTGAGATGGGTAAAGTTGACAAGACCTTATTCATTCGCCGGCTTGGCAATGATCTCCTGCTCGTCCAAATTTATGTCGATGACATCATCTTTGGCGGCTCTTCCCATGCTCTAGTTTCACAGTTCTCGGATGTCATGAGCACCGAGTTTGAGATGAGCATGATGGGTGAGTTGACATTCTTCCTTGGCTTCGAGATCAAGCGCACTCGGAGGGTACCTTCTTGCATCAAGGCAAGTACACTCGAGACCTCCGAGACGATTTGACATGAGTGATGGAAAGCGGTGTCGACTCGATGGCTTCTCTGACCATTCTAGACCCGATGAGGACGGTGAGCGACCGATCAAAAGGAATTGAAGCATGATTGGCTCTCTTGTACCTCACGCCTCGAGACCGGACATACACTTCTCCGTGTGTCTTTGTGCGGTTTGAGCTTCTCCTCACGTATCTCACCGCCAAAGCGGTGAAGCGCATCTTCGGTACCTTGAGCTACCATTGACTATGGTATCGGTACTCTTCCTTCTCCTGCTCTATCCCTTAGAGCCTTTTCGGATGCGAGACTTTACCTGTAGGGACGATAGAAAGAGCACTGGGCACCGCTAGTTCATTGGCACTTCTCTCGCTTCTGGTCCTCGAGGAAGCGATCCGGTGTTGCACGATCCCACCGCAGAGGCCGAGTATGTTGTCATGCACCGATTGTTGTAGCGTGTTCTTTGGATGGTCTCGACTCTGGGACTTTGGGTTAGCTATCAACCGTGTTCCGCTCTTTTGCGATAACACGTCTGCGATTAGCATTGCTAAAAACCCAGTGCACACTCTCGGACCAAGCACATTGATATCGATATCACTTTCTTGAGACCATGTAGAGAAGGGTGACATCGTGCTCCGCCAGGAGAGTGACCACCGGTTGGTGATATCTTCACCAAGCCTTTGGATAGCACGAGGTTTTCACTCTGCGGGAGAGCTTGGGGTGGTTTGTCCTTATGGACTATTGTGAGGGGGAGCTTTGGGCTTTACTGTTGTATCATATTAATTATGCTTCTGTCTCCTTACTGCTGCATTGCATCTGAGGGTGCATTGGGTTTAGTCCTTCTAGCATAGGTTAGAGTGTGTCTCTTGCTGAGATGCTTAGACTTCTTGCTCTTATCTTGTGTTTTCAGGATAGCTGTTTCTTATCTCACTAAGTTGAGCTCACTCACTTATTTTAGGTTCTAGCGAGGGTTGGGCCACCCTCAGATGTGGTGCGTGTTTGCTCTCTAGTGTGTGTTTTCTCGACACCGGTTGTCACAGGTCATATGGGGTAGATAAGAGTTAGTCTGAGTCATTAGTATTCTCTATCTTATCTATGCTTTAAGGACTGCCTTTCTTGATTTATTTGCCAGCTCCTTCTTTTATTACTTTGGTTCAAGGGGAGTTCATTTGGGAGCTTCTGGAGCTTAATATTGACATAATTCAACTTGAACTAAAAGTTGCATCACATGTTAAGGGGGAGCTGGATTTTCTAACATTTTAGCATTTTGCATTGTAAGATAACTACATGGAGCCTTGATTATTATCCTGTTATGACATATTTACAATGCATTACATCTTGCCATGATATGTGCTTACTTGCCAGATTTATCATGACTTTATATGTGTAGACTAGTCTTTGCCATGCTAAGTTGTTTAAAAATGCACAACTTGAATTAATTCATGTCATGATAGCTCATGAGACTAGTCTGTATTTAGTTATCCTTTTATGATTCATACCATATCAAATAGGCTAAGTTGAGTCTTGAATCTTCTATTGAGCCTTAGATTGTGCTATGCTAGTTCTTTTATGAAGCATGAGTTAGTTTTTAACTCTCTGTCCTTGAACTACATTCAGCATAAGCAAAAAGATCTCTTTTGTGCGAAAAAACTGATCTCACCAATTCTTTCTCATGAGACTGCTTGCCATTGCACTCGGAATGAACTCAGGGGGAGTTTTGGATGACCAAGATCATTTCCTTAAGCTTCTTGCTTGGAGTGGTCGCATAAGGCTTGAGATCTAGCACATGACTAAATTTTGGTTGGAAACGACCATGAGTTTCAAAAGGAAAAACAAGTCAATTGTGCAAAATTTGCTTAATTACAACATGATCAAAGTGCTTGAACAAATGATCTATTTTAGGACTTATAGCACTCTAAGTTGGCTCAATTATAGCTTCTCGGTTCCACTTAGATTATTGACATGGCTTGCATCATCCTTGGATACCTTTAGCTAGACTATGATCTTGGATAACTTGACATGCCAAGAAATTCGACTAATTTTCAGATTATGACTTCTTTGGCTTAACTTGTCTATACATACATCGTCATGATCTCGATAGCTTTCTATGTTGTTATGGCTTGATGTAATCTGTTCTGGTCATTTTGGATAATTCTCATGGCTCTAAATGCTTAGAATATATAAACTTCAGCCATTTCATCCAAATCATGATATATTCTCTCCTTTGCATCCTTGATGTGTTTATTGCCAAAAGGGGGAGAATAGTTTTGGGAGCTTTGAGGAAAACTTGTTCTTTCTTTTGCTCCTTCTGTCGATATGGTCATTAGCCTCATTCTTTTTCTTTGGACCATGTTGGACTCTTCAAACTCAACTTCTTGCTTTTTCTGGGTTTGTCAATATACTCATCAAGGGGGGGATTGAGAGACCATGTGGAGGTCATCCCGTTGTGTATGATGAGTAATTGACATCGTTTACGAAAAGTCGAGTTTTAGTCGGTTGGTTTCGGACCTAGACGTTGCGTGGCGTAACGGGCTCGGTCGGACTTGGTCGAACCTAGTCGTATGGGTTTAGGTTGCATATTCTGATGACTCGATATGTTTGATCTCTATTTACGCTTTCAAGTATCGAGCGGTGCTATTTGACGTGTTTCTTGTCTGTGTGGCTGCAGGACATCGAGGCGGAGTCGTGGCGAGACACGGTGGACCGGACTAGGCGCAGGTGGCGCTGAGGTCAGAACGGTCGGGATGTGTCGAAGATGGCACGAACTCGAAGTGGTTGCGAGGCGTGTGAGACAAGGAGCGCGGATGCTTCCCGGAAGGTGCAGGAGGGGCGAATCGGTAATTTCGCAAGGCTGCACAAGCGGGAGACGGCTCCGTTAGGGTTTAGCCAGCGTAACGGGTTGGAGACCCGTTAGCCAAGGGCTATAAATAGAGATGAGGGGCTGCATACCCCTTAGAACACAATAGAGAGAGTTATGCTTTTAAAGTTCATTCATCCCTTTGTGTGGGTTGTGTTCCTCCCAAGAAGCATGTGAGGCTCTTGGTGTTCTTGAGGATTGAGAGAGTATGTGTGGTTTCACTTGTATCAAGCATATATGGGGACTTAAGTGAGATTGTAATCCCTGTGTAATCATTCATCTCCATGAATCATTTGAGAAACCCCTTGTTTGAGATGGTCTGCCATCTTGTTCTTTTCTGCCTTTGGTTTTTTGTTCCTTTTTCTTGATCTTTGTTTATCTCTGCCGATTTTCGTTTTGACTGAGAAGCTAGATCTGCCTTTGGTTCTGAACTGGGATTTGCTCAGAAAACCTACTTGGCCAGTCATGTCCCAAAAGCAAAGCTTTGATCTAGTTCTCTGATGAAGAAGTGGACACTCAATCCTTCAATCTTTCGGCAGCAACTGCACTCTTCACTGCTTCAGTCTCCAAACTCTTCTGGTTTTTAGTCTTGTGGTCTCGGATAGTAATCAGTCCGTAGTTCAGTCATTTGTTTCCAGTCTTTTCTTTTTGGATGCTCTTTCCTCTCTTCTCTTCAACAGTGTGTTGGTCGGACTGTTTTCAGCCAGCACTTTGGTTCTGTAATTACAAGCAACTGCAAGTTCCTGCTCCTTCTTTTGATCTGCTGTCCCTTCTTCTTTCAGTTTTACTTTAGCATCTATCTCATGTTGTTTTGATTTCTAGTAGATTTCTTTGTGCCGACAGCAGAACTTTAATTTTTGGCTGCATGCTTCTCCAGTGTTCAGTCCTTTTTTTGCTGTCTCCTGCTGTCTACATTCGGAGGTGTGCATTGCTGTTTTCGGCTTGCAGTATACTCTTCTGTATCTGCTGTTTTCAGTTGACAACAGTCTGCAGTTTCAGTTCAGTTCAGCAGGGAACTACTTGCTTTCTTTCATCTTGGTTTTTGTTTGCAATCTCTGCTTTTGTTTGCTTTTCCTTTCGGCAGCAGAATCAGCAAATACTAATCAGTCTACCTCTCGGCAAGCTTGCACTAGCTGCTGCTCTTTAGTTGCCTTTCTTTTTATTTCTTTCCTGATCTTTGACGATTTTACATGCAGATCAAACGGCAATATTTTCAGCTGAAATTTTTACTAACTACTTTCTGATTTATGCTGAATTTTTCAGTGTCACATACGTTCCAAATTTCAGCAAGATTAATTTTAATTTTCTGTGAGGTGCTTTGTTTTGCATTTTTTTTAAAAAAACAGTGTACGAATTCTCGGGGGCGATTTTGAAAGAGAGCGACATTCACCCCCCTCTGTCGCCATTTCGGTCCTACAAACCCACAGATTGAGGAAGCCTGTGAACACATGTATCCATCTCTGTAGCTTTGGGTCCTGGCGTCGCTGGATTACTGACCTCCTGTTCCCAGCCTCTCTAATCTGCTTCGACGGCATCTTCATCAAGCCTGTTTTCTCAACCTGAAGGTACGCAGTGCCATGTTTCGACTTCCAGAGCATCTGATACGCTGTCGCTTCAGCCTTCTGGTAAAGGCAATCTATTGCCTTTGGCAGCATGACTTCGTCCAGCTGTTCTAGGCTAATATTTTTGTGCATGCCACTCTGCTCTTCGCCGTCGATTACCTCGATCGTAGAACTCTCAACAGCGGGCATCAGGTCTTCTGTAGAGCCGTGCGGTGAGAAGAGGAGCCCAAGTTTAAGATGTGGCAATTCTTTCAAACAACTCGTTTCTCCTTGGACGATTGTACTCCTCAGCATGTTGTACTTTGAAAGTGGGATGTGGCATTGCAAGGACACAAATAACTGGTTCTAGAGAAAAATCTGATAGTTTCAGTGTGCTTGCCTTGCTGCTACAAGAATTGGGCTCATGTTGCTTGCAGCAGTGTGGGTTTGGGCGAAACCACTGAGTTGTAGTGCTATGAATATTGTCTCAATGTTCTTTGTCACTATAATTAACATATGGCACCCAGGTGAAGTCCTGCGTTGGCAGCTGCGCGAGTTGTTTCCTAACAGCTTCAGCCGCGGACTTGAAGTGAGGGGTGACCAACTTTAAGAACTTGATGGTGATTCCAACTATGTCTGTGCTTTCCGAAAGCCGTAGAAGCAAACCTAGATAGAAATTTCTATCTGGCGCCTCGTCGTCTTCGTAAAAGAAGAGAAGTGAGACCTCCGACCCACGGTCTTCGAAGCTAACGGGGCGGACCCAGAACAGATGGTATTGGCTTCCCCGAACAATTCTATACCGTAGCTCTTTGCCGGCTAGAAGATGCCCAATGAGAGGATCGAAGAACATGTATTGTCGCGGCGTGCCGCCGAGCTCCACGAACCTGAGGAACTCACTAGCTAAAGGATCGTGCGGAAGAAGAGTTGGAGAAGCCGATCCAACCACACGCGTCGAGGTAGTAGTGGAAGTAGTCGATCGTCCCGAACCGATCGTCTCCTCCACGCGATCAACCACACCACGAGCAGATCCAATCTGCAGGTTGTTGATGCCGACCAACGCCGCAACGTGTAGGACCGAAATGGCGACAGAGGGGGGTGAATGTCGTTCTCTTTAAAAAATTCGTCCCCAAATATCCACTCAATTCTTTTCTCCGATAGCTATAAAAGCTATGAAGAAAGAAAATAGATTTTGCCGATTGGCCAGAAGACAAAACTCAGATTTGATTCTACAAGCCAAACTGCAATGTGAAGACTAAAGCACACAGGCAGACCGGAGCGCAAACACAGAACGGAAGAGCAAACACAGCCAGAAACTGATTTCCTACCAAACCAGACCTACAAAGAAAGTTCAGAGAAGAAACTGCCGAACACAGCAAACAACAAAAGGAGAGAAGCCTGCTGACAAAGACCTGACAAAACCAAAAACTGAAGTCTGATGCTCATCAATAATTAGGCAGATTATCGGTTGAAAACTGACCACAGAACGCTTGGTCTGATCAGTAGAATAAAAGGACTGCCGAGAGTGAACCAAGTAGGCTGAAAACTAAAATAGAGTCTGCAGCAGTTGCTTGACCGAAAGCAAAAAGTAAAGCAAAAGAGAAACAACCTTGAAAAGAAAAGCAACCAGAAGAGAGAAATAGTCAGGAGCCTGAAGAACAAAGAAGATACAGAACTAAAAGCTGTCGGTACTGAAGTATGGCATAGAGATCAAAAACATGAGTTACTACATGCCGAAAACTGAAAAACTCTGTATCTACTGCGAGACTGAGACAAAAGAAAAAGGATCATATGGAGAGTGTTCTTCTCAGGTCACTTGAATGAGACTTCAACTAGAGCAACATGTTGCTCTCCGGAAGAGAAACGAGCAGACAAAAGCTTCGGTGAAAGACCAACTGAGGCAAACACTCGGCCGAGAGAAGGAAACTAGAAAGAGACAAACCATTCGCAAGAATCCTGCTTACTGAAATCCCAAGAAACTGAACCAGATCAAACACTACATAAACTGCATTGGCCGAATGACTTGAAGTCCTACAAACTGCATCTTGAGAACAGCAAGGAAGCTTCTGATGCTGTCCAACAAAAACAGCAGATACTAGAGCAACACTTCAATCAAAGAGGAAAAGATCACAGGGTGGAACAGAGAACAGTGAAGAAATAGCAGGACAAAACTGAGAGTTGCTAAAGAAATCAATAGTCAGTAGGAGAGACAAAGATCCATATTTCTCTTGATTTATGGCTCCTTTGCTCACGAGGCTTTGGAGTGTACCAGAGTATAGCCTTATGACAAGCCTCTACAAATCTTGGGCCATCACCACAAAAAAAACAACAAAATCAATCTTTCCCTGTTATCAAAACGCTAAACCTCCTGAACAGAGTGCTGTGCGTTAGGGACAAAAAGATCACAAAAGTCATTGATTCCTCAACTTGCTCTTAGGAATAGAATGACCAAGTGGTCTTGGATATTTTCCCATCATAGAGAGATGAAGAACCAGTTATTGGATCAAGGATTCACCCAAGAACAAAGGAAAATAACAGAGGCAGGAACCGGAAAAACAACACAAAATAGACATCAGAGAAGCATCAGAAACCAAATCATCTCAAGCCTATAGGATGATTACAAGAGTGTAAGGTTTACAACCCCTTCATCCCCATACACAATTGGACAAAGAGACGCATCCTCCTACATGCATGAGAGAAGCACACAAGAACACACATGCACACAGGAGACATACTCACAGCATGCTGTCCTCTCCTTACTTACTTCTCAACCACTAAAGCACAAAGGAGACACAAAGCAAAAGCCCTAACTACTCTCACAAGCCATTGTGATCCTCAAAGGGGTATGCAGCCCCCAACACCTATTTATAGCCCTTGCCTAACGGGTCTCCAACCCGTTACGCCGGCTAAACCCTAACGGAGCAGTCTCCCGCTTGTGCAGCCTTGCGAAATTCCCGTTTCGCCCCTCCTGCACCTTCCGGGAAGCTTCCGCGCTCCTTGTCTCGCACGCCTCGCAACCACTTCGAGTCACGCCATCTTCGACACATCCGACCGTTCTGACCTCAGCGCCACCTGCGCCTAGTCCGGTCCACCGTGTCTCGCCACGACTCCGCCTCGACGTCCTGCAGTCACACAGACAAGAAACATGTCAAATAGCACCGTTCGATACATGAAAGCGTAAATGAGATCAAACCTGTCGAGTCATCAGAATATGCAACCTAAACTTATACGACTAGGTTCGACCAAGTCCGACCGAGCCCGTTACGCCACGCAACGTCTAGGTCCGAACTGACTAACTCAAACTCGACTTTACTAACACGCTGTCAATTACTCATCATACACAACGGAATGACCTCCACATGGTCTCTCAATCTCCCCCTTGATGAGCATATTGACAAACCCCGGAAAAGCATAAAGTTGAGTTTGAAGAGTCCAACATGGTCCAAAGAAAGAATTGAAACTCATGACCATGTCGACAGAAGGAGCAAAAGAAAGAACAAGTTTTCCTCAAAGCTCCCAAAATGGCTTTTTCTACCACTATTCTCCCCCTTTTGGCAATAAACACATCAAGAATGCAAGAAGGGGAAAAAGTCATAATGATGGATGAAATGGCTGATTTGATCATTTTATGCAAGTAGAGCCATGAGAATTATCCAAAAATGACCATAATGTACTACACCAAGCCATAACATACAAGTATGCTACAAAGATCATGACTGTGTATGTAAAGTGAAGCTAAGCGAGATAAAGCATAATCTGAATTTTAGTGAAAGTGCTTAGCAAGTCAAGTCAAACATGATTTTAGTCTAGCTAGAGGTATCCAGAAATGAGACAGGCCATGTCAATAAGCTAAATGGAACCATGAAGCTAGTGTTGAGTCAACTAGAGTGCTACTAGTTCAAGAGTGATACATTTGTTTAAGTACTTGATTCTTGTAGTAATTTAAGCAAATTGAGCAAAAATGACATGTTTTCTTTTTAAATTTCATGATTGTTTTTAACAAGATTTTTGTCATGTGCTAGATCTCAAGCCTTATGCGACTACTCCAAGCAAGAAGCTTAAGAAGATAGTCTAGGTCATCCAAAACTCCCCCTGAGTTCATGCCTAATGCAATGGCAAGCCGTCTCATGAGAAAGAATTGGTGAGATCAGTTTTTTCGCACAAAAGAGATCTTTTTGCTTTTAATAGATTGTACTAACTTATGTGTCATCAAGAAACTAATATAGCTTAATCTATCGCTCAACAAGGATTCAAGACCCAACTCAGCCTATTTGACATGGCAAGTATCATAAGAAGATCACTAAAAGCTGACTAGTCTCAAATATTAACATGACATGAATTAGGTTAAAAGTGAGCATTTTAATCAACCTATCATGGCAAAGACTTGACTACTCATATAAGGTCATGATCAAATTAGCAATGAAGCAAAAAATCATAGCAAGATATAAATCATTGTAAACATGTCATGATTGGATAATAATCAGGGCTCCATGTAGCTAAATTACAATGAAAATGCAGAAAATCTAGCTCCCCCTCAACATGTGATGCAACTTTCAGTTCAAGTTGAGTTATATCAGTATTAAGATCTAGAAGTTCCCAAATGAACTCCCCCTGAACCAAAGCAGTAAAAACGAGAAGCTGGCAAATAAATCAAGAAAGGCAGTCCTTAAAGCATAGATAAGATAGAGAATACTAACGACTCAGACTAACTCTTATCTACCCCATATGACTCCAGGACAACAGCTGTCGAGTAAAACACACACTAGAGAGCAAACATGTACCTGCCTCTGCCGAGGGTGGCCCAACCTCGCTAGAACCTAGAAGAAGTGAGTGAGCTCAACCTAGTGAGATAAGAAACAGCTATCCTGAAAGCACAAGATAAGAGTAAGAAGTCTAAGCAACTCAGCAAGAGACACACTCTAACCTATGCTGGAAGGACTAAACCCAATGCACCAACAAATGCAGTGCAATAGTAAGGAGACAAGCATAAATAATATGACAAAGCAGTAAAGCCCAAAGCTCCCCCTCACAACAGTCCATAAGGACAAACCACCCCAAGCTCTCCCCGCAGAGCTGAAAACCTCGTGCTATCCAAAGGCTTGGTGAAGATATCAACCAGCTGGTGGTCACTCTCGACAAATCAAGCACGATGTCACCCTTCTCTACATGGTCTCAAGAAAATGATATCGATATCGATGTGCTTGGTCCGAGAGTGCCGCACTGGTTCTTAGCAATGCTAATCGCAGACGTGTTATCGCAAAAAGCGGGCGCGGCGATAGCAACCCAAAGTCCCGCAGTCGAGACCATCCAAAGGACTCAGCTACGACAATCGGTCGCAACAACATACTCGGCCTCTGCGGTGGATCAGCAACACCGGATCGCTTCTCAAGACCAAGAAACGAGAGAAGTGCCAATGAACTGGCAGGTGCAAGTGCTCTTCCTATCTATCCTACACCAAAGAAAGTCTCGCATCCGAATAGGCTCTCAAGGAAAGACAAGAAGAGGAAGAGTACCGATACCATAGTCAATGGTAGCTCAAGGTACCGAAGATGCGCTTCACCGCCGGCGGTGAGATACGCGAGGAGAAGCTCAAACCGAGCACAAAGACACACGGAGAAGTGTATGTCCGGTCTCGAGGCAGTGAGGTACAAGAGGGAGCCAATCATGCTGCGGTACTCCTTCTGATCAACTGACTCGCCATCCTCATCTGGGTCAAGAGAAGTCAGAGAAGCCATCGGAGTTAACACCGCTTTCCATCACTCATGTCAAAGCGTCTCAGAGGTCTCGAGTGTACTTGCCTTGATGCAAGAAAGTACCCTCCAGTCTCGCTTGATTTGGAAGCCAAGGAAGAAAGTCAACTCACCCATCATGCTCATCTCAAATTCGGTGCTCATGACATCCGAGAACTGTGAAACTAGAGCATGAGAAGAGCCGCCAAAGATAATGTCATCGACATAAATTTAGGCGAGCGAAGGTCATTGCTGCCGGCGAATGAACAAGGTCTTGTCAACTTTACCCATCTCGAAATCATGCATCAAAAGATAGGACTTAAGCCTCTCATACCAAGCTCTAGGGGCCTGCTTAAGTCCATACAACGCTTTGGAAAGCTTGTAGACATGATTAGGGTATTTGGGGTTCTCGAAACCTGGAGGCTGTCTGACATAGACTTCTTCCTCAATGAAGCCATTGAGAAAGGCGCTCTTGACGTCCATCTGGTAAATCTTGAAACCCTTAGAAGCTGCAAAGGCAAGCAGAATTCTAATGGCCTCAAGTCTAGCTACAGGGGCAAAGGTCTCCTCGAAATCCAGACCCTCAACCTGGGAGTACCCCAACCGCCTAGCCTTGTTTCAATGACTACCCCATCCTCACTTTGCTTGTTCTTGAACACCCATTTGGTTCCAATGATAATGTGATCTCGAGGGGGCTCAACAAGCGTCCAAACCTTGTTTCTTTCGAAACTCTCCAGCTCCTCATGCATGGCATTGATCCAAGACTCGTCAGATAAAGCATGAGAAACATCTTTGGGCTCAAAGAAGGCAATAAAAGCAAAATGAAGACAGAATTGAGATAAGCCAGATTTTGAGCGGGTAACACGCTCGAAGAGGTCTCCAATAATCTGCTCAGAAGGATGAGATTTTTGGATATGTCTAGGAGGTCCAGGATGAGATGAAGAAGCGGCCTCTATCTCGTGAGCTGACGAAGTAGGAACAGAGCCACTAGCTCCAGAAGAAGCAGAAGGCATGGGCTGATCACCTTGAGGTGCGGTGGAAGAAGGCACCTCAAGGGGTGGATGAGGGATCGATCGTAGACAACCTCGCTCCATCATCCTCATTATCCATGAAGATGGTCTCGATCGCTCTAAAGAACTCGAGATATCGGGCCTAGTCCCTGACCGGCCTCATCGAAAGTCACCTCACGTGTTTCTACCATTTTACTAGACTCGCAGCCTGCACCCTATAGGCCGCCAAGAAGTCGAGTAGCCTAGAAAGATTCCATCACAAGAACGTGACTCGAACTTATCTAGGTTCCCGGACTTCAGAATAAAGCACTTGCAACCAAACACACGAAAATGAGAAACACTTGGCTTTCGCCCATATCTCAACTCGTAAGAGGTGCGGTGCAAGTGTGCCCTCAGAAAAACTCGTTCAAACATGGCACGCGGTGGCTATAGCCTCACCCAAAACTTCCGCGGTGTAGAGTATTCATCGAGCATCGTCCCGCCATCTCGACCAAGGTACGGTTCTTCCTCTCCACGACGCCATTCTCACTGGGGACGTGCGGAGAAGAGAACTAGTGCTCTACACTGCCTCAACACGAACCTCTCAAAGTAGGAATTCTTGAACTCCGTGCCATTGTCATCGCGGATCGCTCGTAAGGCACCGGAAGCTCAACGAAAGCCTCTTGAAAAGACCTCGAAATGTGTAAACGTCTCATCCTTCGAGGCAAAGAAAACACCCAAGAATACCTCGAGAAGTCATCGACTACGACAAGAACATACCACTTCCTCCTGGCCGATCAAGACTCGAGTGGTCCAACTGTATCCATATGGAGCAATGTCCGGTGCATCGGTCATAGTAATCGTGGACCGGAGGATGAGAAGCGGCAACCATCTTGCCGTGCTTAAGCATGGAGCGCAAACAAGATCTTTGACCATCTTGAGTTTCGGCAGACCACGAATGAGATCGTGGCCGCTAACTCGAGTCAAATGGTCAAATCCAATATGACCAAGTATCATATGCTAGAAGGAAAGGTCGCGGGACTCAGAAGGAACCAAACACCGGAGAGGATCACCACAAGACTCAATAAAATCAGCACGAAAGATCCTCCCATAACGAGAAATCCATAAACCGGACTACTCAAGAATCAACAATTTTGCGGGCGTTTTAAAGCTTACCTCGAAACCGCCATCGGTGGTCGAGAAACCGAAAGCAAATTGTAATGCGCTTACTTACCAAGGCAACATCTTTTAAAACAAATGAGTCATTAACGCATACGGTACAAGACTTTGGCGATGATGCGTCCGATCGAAGAGTCTCCAAAGGTGATAGTCTCATCATCCGAGCACGGCAAGGGAAGAAAAGCAACGGGAATCTCCGGTCATGTGTCGTGAACACCCGGAGTCTACAAGCCAAACCTTTCCCTTCCCTGCACGGCGAACCTGAGTCAATAAGAGAGCAAAGTCTCAGTACTGGGATAAATCAACATAGATTTTGGCACCCAATACTGAGTCACACGTCGAGCAGAAGAAGTAGTCACACACGACTGACCTCTAACTACCCTACGCTCTCCGTCGCTCAAGGAAGAAGAAGGTCTATGTGCAGACCTGAAGCTGTTGCCGGGTCCGACTGCTACGGGAGAGCGAGTCGGAGCACCGGCAGCACGCTGATCACGCCGCGGGTAGCTATCTCGATGGAAACGAGATCTACCCTCAGGATGGCGGAAATCACGACCAAAGGGAGCATAAGGACGAAAAACAGAAAACTCGGAAGAACCAAGTCCTCGATGCTGCCCAAAGCTACCAACAGTAGCAAGCCTAGACCTCGTGTTGGTCTTAGGTGCACTCAAGGTCTGGGGCTAACCCTGAATACGCCTAAGAGCTGCAACACGGTCTCTACGCGCGATCTTGGTGCGCTTGAAGCAATGGTCAAATAAATGTACATCCTTCTGACAGAAGGTGCAATGATACTTTACCTTCTCAGGGGCCGAAGCTGCAGGTGAAATCACCTTGCTGTCAGAAATCCCTTGGACAAAGCCCGCTGATTTAAATTGAACTTTCTTGTTCTTGGGCTTGACCTCAATCACACCTGTGGCTACGGGTCTGAGCACGACAGGTGGATGTTTCCTCACATCCTCACGGAGATCATATCCTAGATCCTGTTTGAACTTGCAAATCTTTGATTGGTCTAGAATAAGATTGAGATTCTTCTTGCCTCCTACAAATTTCTCGAGAGTGTTCATAAGGTCCGACACTCCCGAAAGAGAGAGGTGCAAGAGGAGCAAGGAGAAGAAGGAGAGACAGCAGGAGGAGAAGAAGGAGAAGAACCAATAGCAGAAGAGCGAATAGCACGTGCATATTTCTCCTTATGCACGGCCACCTCAACCTTAAGGGCTTCGCAGGACACACAGGGGGCAGCCCTAATCCTAGCCATTTGGTTCTCGTAACTTTTCCTAAACGTCTCTACCATGTCCTTATCCTTTTCCAACACTTCAGCACAGAAAGCACAAGAAGGATGTGATTTTTCTAGAAGGTCCTTAGTTAGCTTCACACATTTTTCATCCAAAGCAATCAAGTTAGATTTTAGTTTATCACAATTTTTTGCATGGTGAGCTAACAGGTCCTTAGAAGCATACTTGAGCCATTTTCTTATTGTAGTCAATCATTTCTTGAAACTGCTTTTGAGACGATTCAAGTTCAAAGATTAACTTAGGACAATTTACACATGAAGCAATAGGCTCAAGTAGAAAAGCTTGTAACTCAGCAATTTTATGATCTGCCCGTTTTAGGTTCATCTTCGATTATTGCAAGTTCCACAAGATTCGGGCGAGATCAAGTAGCATGGCATAAGGTCCTCTAGCGGTGTCCTTATCCTCACATGAGGTGGGAGAAATAGTCTCATCAGTAGTAAGTAGGGTAACAGCCATCCTACTCAATTCTAATTCAGCAAGCAGACTAACATTCTCCACCTTAACAATATCAAGCTCGGAGGACACACTATCATGCGCGATCCTTAGTTTCTCCATGTCACCGAAGATAGCACAGCAAGTATCACAATCATCATTTGTGGGAGCAGATGTAAGAGCAATAATCTCTAGAGATAATCTATCTACTTCCTTCTCCAACTCGCTACACCTAGTTTTAGCTCTAGCATGAAATCCTCCTAGTTTAAGAAAAGCTTCATTGTTGGTCGTAGGAAGGAAATACCTCGTCGGAGTCGAGTACACTCGTCGCGCTCGATTAAGCCCTCAAGGGCCATGAAGCACATGCCGGAGAAGTCGCCGCCGCCTTTGGGTTCTTGATCACCCGTCCTGTCGTCGTCGCTCCATCCCTCCACCTCGCTGAGGTCGAGGTCGTCGAAAGCGGTGAGGACGTGGTGGAAGAGCTTCTTCGCCTTCCCAAAGTTGCGGAACTTCCTCTTGCCTTGGACCGGTGCTGAGGGCTTCGAGTTGCGGTTCTTGTCGGTGTAGTCGTTCTTGCCCGAACCGCCGAAGTCACCTTTACCCTTCCCAAGCTTGGGACAATTTGCTCGGATGTGGTTGGGGCCACCACACTCGAAACAAATAACGGGTCCTCCTCTTTTTCCATCCCTCCTCCTCTTGTAAACATGAGAAAATCTCCGCGCTAGAAGGGCTAGCTGTTCATCCAAGTCGCTCTAACGATCATCGCTATGTCACGAGAGCAACGAGGAGAATCCGCACAAAGGCTCGGCAGAAGAAGATCCGAGCGGGATCGGTGACTAACGCCATCGACCGTGACTTCGACCGAGAGACTATGTAAATCTCGTGAGTCTTGAGGCGCGAGTAAAGCGCGTCAAGAGTCAGGGTCGAGAGGTCCGTGGTGTCCTTGATGGTAGTCACCTTCATCTCCCAAACCCGAAGATCAAGTGCAGAAAGGATTTGTCGAGCGTTATCCGAGTCGGAGTATGTGAGACCGACGGCTCGGAGGTTGCTCAAGATTTTGTGAAAACACGAGAAGCACTCGTCAAGGGACTCACCAGCAAGCATCTCGAATTTCATCAGATTCGCTTGAACCGGTCCTGTCGAACCGTCTTGATCCGGGTGGTGCCTCATGGTATGCATTGAGGGTCACCCGGATGTCGAGGCGGACGGCGGTGAGAGATGCGATCGAATTCGCTCGCTCAACCCCTGAATGATGATATTCCTTGCCTTTGCATTCGCCTCAACATCAGCCATATTCCCGGCATTGATGTTCTCATCGGCATGAACAACAAACTGAATCTTCACCTTCCGCCAGATGGCATACCCCTGAGCCTGGATGTAAGTTTCCATTCGGCTTTTCCAGAAGAGGTAATCCAGGCCATCGAAGATGGGCGGCTTGGTGGAATACTTGTCTATCGCCATGGCTTGCAGACCGGTTAAGATCTATAGACAAGAGCTAACCGGCTCTGATACCAATTGTAGGACCCAAATGGCGCCAGAGGGGGGTGAATGTCGTTCTCTTTAAAAAATTCGTCCCCAAATATCCACTCAATTCTTTTCTCCGATAGCTATAAAAGCTATGAAGAAAGAAAATAGATTTTGCCGATTGGCCAGAAGACAAAACTCAGATTTGATTCTACAAGCCAAACTGCAATGTGAAGACTAAAGCACACAGGCAGACCGGAGCGCAAACACAGAACGGAAGAGCAAACACAGCCAGAAACTGATTTCCTACCAAACCAGACCTACAAAGAAAGTTCAGAGAAGAAACTGCCGAACACAGCAAACAACAAAAGGAGAGAAGCCTGCTGACAAAGACCTGACAAAACCAAAAACTGAAGTCTGATGCTCATCAATAATTAGGCAGATTATCGGTTGAAAACTGACCACAGAACGCTTGGTCTGATCAGTAGAATAAAAGGACTGCCGAGAGTGAACCAAGTAGGCTGAAAACTAAAATAGAGTCTGCAGCAGTTGCTTGACCGAAAGCAAAAGTAAAGCAAAAGAGAAACAACCTTGAAAAGAAAAGCAACCAGAAGAGAGAAATAGTCAGGAGCCTGAAGAACAAAGAAGATACAGAACTAAAAGCTGTCGGTACTGAAGTATGGCATAGAGATCAAAACATGAGTTACTACATGCCGAAAACTGAAAACTCTGTATCTACTGCGAGACTGAGACAAAACAAAAAGGATCATATGGAGAGTGTTCTTCTCAGGTCACTTGAATGAGACTTCAACTAGAGCAACATGTTGCTCTCCGGAAGAGAAACGAGCAGACAAAAGCTTCGGTGAAAGACCAACTGAGGCAAACACTCGGCCGAGAGAAGGAAACTAGAAAGAGACAAACCATTCGCAAGAATCCTGCTTACTGAAATCCCAAGAAACTGAACCAGATCAAACACTACATAAACTGCATTGGCCGAATGACTTGAAGTCCTACAAACTGCATCTTGAGAACAGCAAGGAAGCTTCTGATGCTGTCCAACAAAACAGCAGATACTAGAGCAACACTTCAATCAAAGAGGAAAAGATCACAGGGTGGAACAGAGAACAGTGAAGAAATAGCAGGACAAAACTGAGAGTTGCTAAAGAAATCAATAGTCAGTAGGAGAGACAAAGATCCATATTTCTCTTGATTTATGGCTCCTTTGCTCACGAGGCTTTGGAGTGTACCAGAGTATAGCCTTATGACAAGCCTCTACAAATCTTGGGCCATCACCACAAAAAAAACAACAAAATCAATCTTTCCCTGTTATCAAAACGCTAAACCTCCTGAACAGAGTGCTGTGCGTTAGGGACAAAAAGATCACAAAAGTCATTGATTCCTCAACTTGCTCTTAGGAATAGAATGACCAAGTGGTCTTGGATATTTTCCCATCATAGAGATGAAGAACCAGTTATTGGATCAAGGATTCACCCAAGAACAAAGGAAAATAACAGAGGCAGGAACCGGAAAACAACACAAAATAGACATCAGAGAAGCATCAGAAACCAAATCATCTCAAGCCTATAGGATGATTACAAGAGTGTAAGGTTTACAACCCCTTCATCCCCATACACAATTGGACAAAGAGACGCATCCTCCTACATGCATGAGAGAAGCACACAAGAACACACATGCACACAGGAGACATACTCACAGCATGCTGTCCTCTCCTTACTTACTTCTCAACCACTAAAGCACAAAGAAGGAGACACAAAGCAAAAGCCCTAACTACTCTCACAAGCCATTGTGATCCTCAAAGGGGTATGCAGCCCCCAACACCTATTTATAGCCCTTGCCTAACGGGTCTCCAACCCGTTACGCCGGCTAAACCCTAACGGAGCAGTCTCCCGCTTGTGCAGCCTTGCGAAATTCCCGTTTCGCCCCTCCTGCACCTTCCGGGAAGCTTCCGCGCTCCTTGCCTCGCTCGCCTCGCAAACACCTCGAGTCCACGTCGTCTTCGACACATCCGACCGTTCTGACCTCAGCGCCACCTGCGCCTAGTCCGGTCCACCGTGTCTCGCCACGACTCCGCCTCGACGTCCTGCAGTCACACATACAAGAAACACGTCAAATAGCACTGTTCGATACATGAAAGTATAAATGAGATCAAACCTGTCGAGTCATCAGAATATGCAACCTAAACTTATACGACTAGGTTCGACCAAGTCCGACCGAGCCCGTTACACCACACAACGTCTAGGTCCGAACTGACTAACTCAAACTCGACTTTACTAACATGCTGTCAATTACTCATCATACACAACGGAATGACCTCCACATGGTCTCTCACAACGAGCAGCGCCTCCACCGGTATCCACACGTCCGGGTGGGCACGCCGATCGCGAGTGTACCAAAGACTCATGAGCGGCTAGGGTTTGGCTCTAGAGGTGGCGGCTAGAGATTAGCTCGGGATTATTAGATGCATCCCCACCCCCGCCTCCATATATAGACCTCCTCACTTGGGCCTCGTGGATCGAGGCCCAATAGGAGTCTATCCGGATCTCTATCCGATTGAGCCCATATCCGAATCACATTCAATTAGTGTTCCAACCCGTTAAGTGTGCGACCAGAGGTTCACGTATACTTGGTCGTGACCCGTAAACACCTTTCCGGTCACCACATTAATAGCGGCCTCTAGTAAGACATATTAACCCCAAAGTATACGTAAAGATCATATCGGTGAACTCGTAATGTTCTCATATACTAATCCCTTTGCCTCACGATATAGATTAAGCTCAAGGCGAGACCTGTGTCATCCTCTTAATAGCTCAATCACTCTCTCGATTTCGTGATGGATTATAAACTCGTGATTGACTCCTCAATCAGCTTGGCATGGCCATGCATTTTAATAATCCATTACATTGAGGGGCCCAGAGATATCTCTCCCATAAGGAGGGGCAAATTCTATCTTGATCATTCACATCCCACTACATGTTTCATGGCAAACCCAAAGACTATTTTTATGACTACCCAGTTACGGAGTAGTGTTTAGTAGTCCCAAAATAAGCTACTACGCATGCTGAGAACCATGATGATCTCAAGTCTAAGGATTCCACATAAACACTACTTGAGACCAACTGATGACACATGGAATCTCTGCAGTGTCTCATGGCGGGTCTATCCAACATATGTTCACTAACACATGTCCATATTATTGATTTGGTATCTCCATACCATGATCCATGAGACATGATCATCAATCAATACATATGCTGATCTTTGAATCATATTTGGTCCTCATATGAAATATAATCAGGGATCATTTAGAAATAGCAACATTTTGGCATTAAGAGTCTCATGAACAAGTCACATACTCATTGATCAATAATGATAATGTCTATTTCAAGGAACAAAGTAATGTATCATAAACATAGTATGTGATATATTCAACATCTCCATGTTACCTCTAGGGCATATCATCAACACTAGCACCATCTGCGAACCGCTCAAACCTTCGAACAACAGAGCTACTCGAGTTGCTATTGTTATCGCGTTCCAAGAATGAGGAGATGAATGACTTAGTGGCATGAGACAGCCGTCTAGGGAAGGAGGAGTTCCTTACCTCCAGGTCCTTCTCCTCGTCTTCCGCAACACGCTGCTTGTACTTATGCAGCGTCTCCTCACGCTCTTCAGATGCACGCTTCAGCTTCTTGCGCCAACGTAGCAGCGACGCGTCGTTGATCTGCCACTTGTTGGATGTATCAAGAACAGCCTCCAGCTTGATGTGCGCCATCTCCAATCTCTCCATGTTCTCCTCGTCTGATTTGCATCCGTGCTTGTCAATCAGAGCGGATACGATTTGACTCACTATCTCCTCCGCAAGCGCAGAGCCAATCCTCTCCGCCATAAATAAGGATTCAACTACTTGTGGGATTCCTGCAGAGGAGAAAGTAATTTATATATACAAAGCACTTGGTTTTTCCTATAAACACCCTCTCGTAATACTATTGGTGAGTGTACGACAAATCTCACCGCGTAATGGCTGTTTTTGATAGGCAAGATGAGGAGGTTGATTTCAGCGGGGTAGATGAGGACTCCAGAGAAGAGATACAAGAACGAAGCTGTAGTAATGGGTTGGCAAAATCTTTCTTTTGGAAGATCATAAGCCAAGACTGAGCGAAGCTGTAGTCAGAACTTACCAGTGGTTTTTCAACGTACCAGTGGTTTTTCTTATAAACATCCTCTCGTAAGACTGTATATATGAGCATTTGGAATCCTGCAGAGGAGAAAGTAAGACTATTGAGTGTACGACAAGTCTCACCCTTTGGTAAAATCTTTCTTTTGGAAGATCATAAGCGAAGACTGAGCGAAAAGACAGGACAAAAAAGAGAGAAAAGAAAGAAAAAGAAAGGCAATCACGGCTCTTGAATTTCCGTTTCCTCTTCTGTGTTCAATGTTTCGTCCATAAAGTTTAATTGTCTGGTCAACAGTCCTAAAAGGCAGCTTGTATTGGTGGCAGAAAGTGGCTAAGCTTGTATTTAGTTCAAAGAAATAATAGTTAAGAATTACACCGTCATGGCTACGCTGAAGAAAGAAAGTCAAAAGGAAATTTCGTGGAGAACTGCTGTTAAGATGTGACACACCAACACCCATCTCTGAAAAAATCAAATAACGTGGGAACCGGGATAAAATTTGAGGAACAACAGGACATCAGTACTTGACTAGGTGGAAAATACTGGAACTAAATGAAAAAGGTAGTTTTTCCGATTTGCAGATTAGGCAAGAGAGAAACCTTCAGCGGCATATAAGAAATATAGTGTAAAGTTTCAAAGATAGATGGAAATCCAAAGGCCGTGCGATGTGCAGCTTCGGTTCCTTTATATAGCCTTGTTGTCATACGGTTAATAATAATCGATCGACAACAGAACAGTTACAGATGTACGACAGTTTAATCAGAATCTATCTCCATCTACAACCGTATGCAATAAGGATACTAACACGTTGATACTTTGACGTATAAAAATGAATGTAAGGAATATAATGCTTCCCTCTTTGTCCATAAACAAATGAATATAGAAAGTAGAAAGAAAGGAGCTATGTAGATCTTGATCATGGCTTCAGCAAACTATCCAATCTGTCGGTTTTGTAGAGCATTGGCTTTTTTGTCACTCTTGGTTTAGATTGGCATATGCTGTACGTTCCAGCTTTGTTTAACTACTCAGTGTACTCACTGTACTTGAGATTTGTTAGGCTGCATTCTACTGATGTTACCAAGAAGAGAGAAAAATAAAAGGGCTGTTAAAACTATGTAGTTCCCAGAACACTGGCTCGGCCAACCTACAGGTGTCTTATTCTATTGATTGCCCGGGGAACAGAACAAGCTTTAAATTTTCAGAAAATTTCATCTTTAGAACAAGTCTGAGCTCGATACCGAAAATACCACAAACAAAGCCCGCTTCCAACCAGTAGCTAGTTCCATCTATACCACTTCCATCAGCTCCTACTACCCATTTTCGTTTCAATTATTTTTTTCCCGACCTTGACCACATGAGATGACAAAAATACCCTCCGAGCCAATTTGGCAAATACATGGACCGACCCAGCCATATCAGAGTTCATCCTGTCACTGCTCATTGTTGTTGGCATGCTCTGTAACACCCCCGTTACCAGGGGTGCTGCGAGGACACGGTGTCCCGCAACTATTCATGCATGAACAGTTATGGAACGTCGCGCAAGAGTATACCATCACAGTTTACAGCAAAAGACCAACTTATATTACAAGATAAGGTTTATCAACCCAGTTTTACAGCAGCGGGCATTGCAAGCCCGAAATATATTACAACCCAAAAGAACTTCCAGGAACTCGAGCGCATCTGAGACCTAAAACCACGGATCTTCATCGGGAATTGACTCTTCAGGGGCTTCCTCGACAGAGCAGCCCTCACCAGTATCTTGATCAACTGATGTGTTCAACAAGTCGTGAGCTAACCAGCTCAGCAAGCCACATGGGAAACTTATCTTAACTAATTGCACGAATCAACAAATGTTGGGAGTATATTTGGTTTATTACTTATGTGGATGTAGTTTTATTTGATAAATCTTTTGGAAGATCAAAATCAAGACTACTTCTTAAGTTTACAGGGGTTTTCAAAGTTTGATTTACCAACTAATCAAGTTAAACATACTTGTGAAAACTACTTAAGCTTTGCAGTTGGAAATCACCCAATTGACATAACTCCATTAACCGGGAGTACGGCGTATTCGAATACTATTTAATTAACTCTGCAGAGTTGCTCAACTTTACCCACAAGCATTCTTAACCCTCATGACTGAGTTAAGAAACCGGGTCTTTTCACTGCTCAGACCTTCGCTTGCACTCTACCCGATAGGTTCGGAATCCGCATACCCTCGGGTATCCGTTGGCCAAAACGGAACGCCAGGCCCGAGTTATGGGGACCCATCGTTATTGAGTATGGGTTCTCCGTCCCTATACCAATATCCCATGCAGGGCTCCACTTGGGTTTGAGCAGCTACTAAACCAGGGTCGACACGTCAACACCGGTGGTTGAGCGATCACTATGTCATTTGCTTAGCGCAAGGGTTTAGTCCTTATATTTTCTCATGAGGTTCACAACCTCCACCTCAGGGTAAACGGTGGGCGAAGACCGTCTCACGGTTTCCCACAACACTCTTACCCTAAATTTCTGTATACTAGTACCACCGATCTAGGGTACAGTGTCCCATACCACTTTACCTTAGTTTCGGGTTTTCCAAATCTACCGGCCCACAGCCGTAACCTTAGCAGTGTAAAGATTTGCATGATATAAATATAACCTACAATTATTAATTCAGTAATTTAGATACTACTAGGGTTAACAATGGAATGGCTGCAAATTTAACATGGCATTTATCGGTGGCAGGTATTATCTATATCACATGTCATTCTTAAACATTTTATTTTACATAAACTAACATTTCACAAATAATAGTAGTGCAATTAGCATAATATCATAATTTAATGAACATGGGATTCAACATGATCAAGGATTGCGACTTGCCGTGAAACTGGACGACTTCGGCGATCTCGTAGGCTGCAACTCCTGAATCTTGATCCTGCACCGAGATCTCCGGGATTTTCGACACTAACGCAAACATACAAAAATAACATTAGTCCAGCTTGAGCCTAATCAAGCAAGGAAAGGTAAAATAATCTACAAAAAGGAGTAAATTGCATAAATATTCAAATGAAAAAGGGGCTCTTTGAATTTTCAGGTTTTTCTGGAGGGGAATTTTGGAAGTTGGAGTTCACAGATGGGTTCAGAAAAATGAAAAGAGCAATGTGGTGAAATTTGGGAATTTTTGGCATTTTCTGTGATTTTCTAGGATTTATTTGGATTTTTCTGGATTTTGGAAATTAATAAATCTCTGGAAATTCAATGAACAGTGTTGGGTTGGCCTTCGCTACAAAGGCGGCTCGGCATCGTGCGCCCACGGCGAGCGGTCATGCCCAAGCGCCGCTGCTCCTCCTCTCGGCGGATGGCCGACGCGTGGCTCGGCTTGGGCGAGATGGGGTGGAAGCGGGCGGCTCGGATCGACTGGTTTAAGTGAGATCGAACAGCAGTGAGGAGGGGATCAGATCGGGCGGCTGTGGAGATGGATTTTAAGTGAGATCGGACGGTCCCGAGACGAGGCCATCCGACGACTGACTTTAAAAGATAACGCTTGAGGGAATGGCGAGGATGCGGCCACGTCCCCTTCGTCTACCTCCCGCCCGAGCTCTCGCCGGAGAAACAGGGAGCGGCGGAGGAAAACGACGCGGCAACTCCGATGGCTCCTAGCCGAATCGGAGGGTGGAGAAGGGTTCCTGGGGAGATGGGGAAACCGATTCGGGAGGTTGGATTGGACGCCGAGGCTCAACGGCGACGAACGACCGAAGAGAAGTCGGCGGCGATTTTCTGGCATCAGAGGCCATTACTGGCGCTCTGAGCAAATTGACAGCTCCTAGAGCATCTCTGGTGGATGTAGAACTCGCTGGTAGCAGTGGCTCAGCTCAGGGAGTTCTCTGGCGAGCTGGCCACGATGGCCCCCTTGCGGCCGATGACGGGCTTCGTTGTCAGGGCAGGAGAGAGGCGCATTTGACCGGAAGAGTCCACCATTGTGATCAGGAAGCAAAAGAGAATAAGTCAGCAAGAGTAATCAGATTTTAACGAAGAAATGGAAGAATGAGGCTCGGGTGATCACCGGAGACGAAGAAGACGATCGGCGATGTGCAAAGCGATTAGACTCCGATCGGCTGCTCGAGGAGTATCTGGGGAGTGAGGGGAAGTGTTTGGAGGGGTGCTTGAGCTCTGGAACGGCTCGAGGGAAGCTGGCGACGAGAGAGCAGTGGAGTGGAGTTTGGGGAAGACAATGGCGCGAGTGGAGCACAGGCAAGTTGCAGGGGGTGGTAAGGTGAGTTTGTCCGCGTGGTAAAGATGAGACTGGGCGCTGAGAGGGGTAAATGCGAGGTGTGGGTGAACGGGAGCGGTGAGCAGCGAGGCAGCCGGTGGCGCGACCGCGCGGAGAGAGGGAAGGGCGGCCACTGGCAGGTGGGGCCTTGAGTGGACTGCGGGGTGGAGTCAGCAGCTACGTGGCGTGCGAGCGAGCGCGTCCAGTCGCCTGGCGAGGTGGCGGCGGAGCTGTGGCGAGGCGCGCGGGCGGAGCGAGCGGCGGCGAGGCCGACAAAGGGACCCCGAGGGCGTATCCAACGATGCGTGGCGCGAGACGTGGCGCGTTCGGACCGCATCCACGGCGGGCGAGGGAAACCGTGGGCGCGGTCGCTCCCGGCGCGGCGCGGCGCGAGCGTTCCCTCGGGCGCGGGCGCAGGCGCGAGGAGAAGGCGGAAAAAGAGAAAGGCGCCAGCGGCAGAAGAAAACGGTTCGGCCCGGAAAGGAAAGCGGAAAGAGCCAGAAATTTCTGAATTGGGAAAGTTTTCAAAAATTCACCAAAAATTCAGGAAAAATTTTGGTTTGAAATTTTGGGGTCTTTTAACCTACCCCCTTAAAAGAATCTCGACCTCGAGATTCACTTGGGTCAGGGAGTAAGTTGGGGAAATCCCGCTGCAAGTCTGATTCTCATTCCCAAGTAGATTCCTCGGCCGTGTGATTTTTCCACTGTACTCTGTAGAATTTGACATTTCTGTTTCTGAGCTGCCTCTCTGACGTTTCAAGTATCTGTAACGGTTCTTCCGGATAGGTCCAATTGATGAGGCGATGGGTCCCGATCTTCCGATAGGATGATAACTTCGATTTTGGTGGAGGAGACCCTTGCGAACCGACTACAACCGAACGACGTCGCTTGCGCCTTAGCAATCGCTGAACCACACTCCAAGTCGTTATCAACCGTGCCAAGAACGTGGTTGACCTGACCACGAAGGTCTATTCCTGCATGCAACCGAAGAACAAGCAAGAACAAGATACAAGCAATCTGAAATTGCAAATATTTTTATTGAGTTCAAAAGGTGGGATTCCGAAGGCTGTCTTGACAGGTGGTCATCCGACACAACTGAAGAACAGAAGTATGCATGAGGGCTAAACCAAAACTCAACGAAATCCAAGTCCTAGCATAGGGAGGCGGTGGCTCTTATATAGGGTTACAAGGTACATGGACCCAAGTGGAGGTGGCGCAGCACCCTTTCAACTCAGACTTAGAAACCAACGTGGACTCTTTTCATGATTACGATAAGATATGATAGAATTTAGATATGGGGTTGGTTCCTTTAGAAACTACACTGCATTAGCTTTCCATGAAGTCCAAGAACGTCCAAAACGGAGTCCGTATGAAAAAGTTATGTCCGTTTGAACTTGACAATATCGCAGCAATCCGAATCCGATTCTAGTACAAACCAATTCGGACTCTTTCGACGATTGCGGCCGTCTCGGATAGAATTTAGATATGGGGTTGATTCCTTTAGAAATTAGACTTCATTATCTTTCCATAAAGTCCAAGAACGTCCAAAACAGAGTCCGTATCAAAAAGTTATGTCCGTTTGAACTTGACAACAGCGCAGCAGTCTGAATCCGATTCCAGTACGAGTCCAATATGGACTCTTTTGATGATTGCGGTGTGTACAGAAGAAATTTAGATGTGAAACCAGATCCATTGGAAAGAGGATTAGAAAATCTTTCCAACAAGTACTCGTGGACCTCAAACGGACTTCGTATGTGAAAGTTATGCATATTTGAAGTTGGGCCTGTCAGGCTGAATCCGAATTGATCTGGAGGACGAATTGGATTCCAAAACATGTCCAACTTGATCTCTTGCTTGAATTGGTGTAAAATTGATGTGATGCAGTAAAAATATATATTTTTATCATTAGGTAGCATCATATTCTCATTTAAACTATGTGGAAGCTGAAGAAACGAATTCACCTTTAGTTCAATCTGGATATTGGGCGGTACAGTCGTATGTGTTTGTGGCGTGGTCACATCACCAATCGTCCTGTAGCTCAATATCTGATAGTGGTACTTCATCTATAGGTTGTCGTAGATATTTTCGAAGTTGGGATACGTGGAATACGTTGTGTATCCTGGATAAGTTGGGTGGGAGCTGCACTCTATACGCTACTTCCCCAACTCTTTCAGTTATTTGGAAAGGTCCCACATATCTCGGAGCTAATTTCCCTTTGACTTGAAATCTTTTGACGATTTTGAATGGGGTGACTTTGATGTAGACAAAATCTCCAACTTCGAAGTTTAAATCTTTCCTGCGGTTGTCAGCGTAACTCTTCTGTCGGTCTTGTGCAATCTTTAATCTGTCTCTGATAATCTTGACATGAGCCTCTGAATCTTGAACAATTCAATTTGGGGACCCACAAGTTGGCGCTCTCCGGTTTCTGACCAATTTAAAGGCGTTCTGCATTTTCTGCCATACAGTGCTTCAAATGGGGCCATTTTAATGCTGGCTTGGTAGCTATTGTTGTATGAAAACTGAGCAAATGGTAGGCATGTGTTCCATGCTGCTTCATACACAATAGTGCAAGTTCTTAACATATCTTCTAAAATTTAGTTTGTCCTTTCTGTCTGACCACTTGTTTGTGGATGATATGCTGAGCTGAAATTCAGGTCAGTGCCCATGGCTTCATGTAACTTCTTCCAAAATTTGGATGTAAATTGTGCTCCTCTATCTGAAACAATTCTTTTGGGAACTCCATGGAGCGTCATAATCTTTGTTAAATATAACTCAGCGAGTTTATCCTTTCCATAAGTTTGCTTGATTGGGAGGAAATGAGCCACTTTAGTCAATCTATCAACAATAACCCAGATAGCGTCAAAACCTTCACGAGTTTTGGGAAGCCCAGTGATGAAGTCCATGCCAATACTGTCCCATTTCCATTCAGGAATCGGTAAAGGCTGTAGCAACCCTGAGGGCTTCTGATGGTCTATTTTGATTTGTTGGCAGACATCACATTTTGCTACGTATTCTGCTACTCCTTTCTTCATTGTCTTCCACCAATATCTCTTTTTCAGGTCTTGGTACATCTTGGTGCTTCCTGGAGGAATCGAAAATTGAGAGGAGTGAGCCTCAGCTAGGATCAATTCTCTCAACTCCTTTTTGTTAGGGATGCAATAGCGACCACGGAAAATGAGAATCTCATGTTCGTCTATTGCATAATCTGTCAACCCTTCTTCTTGAATTTTCTTCTTAAGTTCTTGAATTTTTTCATCTTCTTCTTGTGCTGCTTTGATTTGATCTGTCAGTAGAGGTTGAATTTCTAGTGCTGCTTCATCACCTTCTTCTGTTATGATTAAGTTTAGTCGCTGTATATCTCTTTGTAATTCTGAAGGATATTCGACTGCCTTGGTTTTATGTTGACGAGTCTTTCTGCTAAGGGCATCAGCAACCACATTTGCTTTGCCTGGGTGGTACTGAAGTTCCACATCATAGTCCTTGATTAATTCCAACCATCTTCGTAGCCTCATGTTCAATTCTGGTTGAGTGAAGAGGTATTTCAAGCTCTTATGGTCAGAAAATATTTCGCAACGATTTCCTAGCAGGTAGTGTCTCCAAATTTTGAGAGAATGTACTACGGCTGCTAGCTCCAAATCGTGCGTTGGATAGTTCTCTTCATGCGGCTTCAACTGTCTGGATGCATAAGCAACAACCCTTCTATCTTGCATTAGCACGTATCCCAAACCCTGTTTTGAGGCATCACAATAAATTTGGAATTCTTTTTCTGGGTTTGGCAGGATCAAAACTGGTGTTGTTGTTAACTTGGTTTTCAGTATCTGAAAGCTCTCTTCACAGGCATCTGTCCAAGTGAATGGCTTGTCTTTCTTCAATAATTGAGTGAGTGGACGAGAGATTTTTGAGAATCCTTCTATGAATCGGCGATAATAACCTGCCAATCCAAGAAAGCTTCTCACTTCAGTCACTGTCTTGGGCTGGTTCCACTTCATGACTGCTGCGATCTTCTCTGGATCAACTTTGACCCCTTCTTCTGAAATAATGTGACCCAAGAAAGCTACTTCTTTTAACCAAAAACTGCACTTCTCAAACTTGGCATATAATTGATGTTCTCTTAGTCTGGATAATGCCATATGTAAGTGTTGTTGATGTTCTTCTTCGCTTTTGGAGTAAATCAGGATGTCATCTATAAAGACTATTACAAATCGGTCCAATTGGTCCATGTGCACTAAGTTCATAAGATTCATGAAATATGCTGGTGCATTGGTCAGACCAAATGGCACAACTGCGAATTCAAACAATCCATATCTGGTTGTGAAAGCTGTCTTCTCTCGATCTTGTTTTCGAATCTTGAGCTGGTAATAACCTGAACGTAGATAAATCTTGGAAAATACTTTAGCTCCTCTAAGTTGGTCAAATAAGTCATCAATTCTTGGTAATGGATATTTATTCTTGATTGTGACAGCATTCAATCCTCGATAATCAACACACATTCTCAATTCTCCACTCTTCTTCTTTACAAATAGGACTGGAGCTGACCAAGGTGAAATACTTGGCCGAATAAACTCTTTCTTTTGTAATTCATCCAGTTGTCTCTTGAGTTCTTTTAATTCACTTGCTGACATCCTGCACTGATGTTTAGCGATTGGCTTAGTGCCTGGAATCAATTCTATAGCAAGTTCTATTTGTCTATCAGGTGGTCTTCCGGGCAATTCTTCTGAAATACGTCAGGGTACTCATTCACCACGGGTACTTGACTAAGTGTAACTGTCAGTGCATTGAGTACATGCTTCTTGGTTTTCTTTATCAATTCTCGATCTGTTTTTACCACTACTGTCTGACCTTCTGGGCTTACTAACATGACTGTCTTGGACTCACAGTTTACCTGGCCTTTATTCTTGGCTAGCCAATTCATACCCAGAATGGCATCTAACCATGTCATGTCTAGTTGCAGTAAGTCTGCCTTAAAATCTATTCCTTGTATTTTTACAGTAAGTCCACCACACCCTATATGGGACTCCATTCTAATCCCAGGGGTTTGGACTACATAAGGTTTTGGCAAGGAAACAGATGGCAATTGATTTCTTGAGGAAAAACTCTTTGAAATGAAAGAATGTGTTGCACCAGGGTCAAATAAAATCAGTGCAGGTATGGAATTGATTGGAAACATACCCGCAATGATGTCGCTGGCTCCTGCTGCGTCTTCAGCTGATACATGATTAACTCTGGCTAAGAAGGTAGGTCTGGAGCGGCCTCTGCCTCTGCCTGCAGCTGTGTAGTTTGCTATACTGGCTGGTGACTGAGGTCCTGCTGGCTTTATCTGTAAAAATCCTCCTCTTGCAGTGCCGGTGCCTGTCTGTGGTTTTACTTCCTGCTGTTGATTGAGAACTTGTGTTTTGGCCACCTCTGACGGCAAGTTTTTCTTGGGACACTGGTCTCTATAGTGACCCATTTCTCCACAATGGAAGCATGCATTTGTCCTTCGCGGACAATTGCTTGCTAAGTGGTTACCACCACATGTGAAGCACTTAATAGACAGTGGTCGAGGGGCTTGGTTTTGTTGTAACTGATTTGACTGTGCTCTTGGAAGAATCACAAGCTGTCGTGACGATTGGGGTCGATATGAGGATGACCCCATTGTCCGTCCTCGTTGAGCACCATGTGCAGATGACTGAGGTTTATACATTGCTTTGCGTTTCTTGAAATCTTCCTTCTCATTTCTGGCTTCTTCAGAACTGATAAGACTATCCACCATTTCAGATAGGTCTTTGAATTTTATTGCAGAAATGTGAAACTTTAATGACTTCTGTAATCCCGTTCTAAATTTTCCCATCTTCTTATCTTCATTGTCGACATCATTTGGAGCAAATCTTGAAAGATGATTAAACTGATGTAAATACTCCATCACTGTATTATTTCCTTGCTTAAGTGCTAGAAACTCTCGGCGTTTAGCTTCAATAATTCCATCTGGGATATGTGCTTTACGGAAGGCTTTTGAGAATTCCTCCCAAGTGATTTCTTCATTTCGTTGTATACGTTGGTAGTTGATCCACCATGTCGATGCAGGGCCTTGTAATTGATGTGAAGCATACAATACTTTTTCTTTATCATCACACTGTACTGTTTGTAGCTTCCTTTCTACATCCAGCAGCCAGTCCTCTGCTGCTAGAGGATCAGCCGATGTAGAAAAGATTGGTGGACGGGTCTTCTGAAAATCAGCCCATCGAGAGGTAATTGGGGCACCCTCTCGATTGACATTATTCCCACCTTGTTGACCTGGGGATCGGGTTGCAATCTGTTCAAGAAGTCTGGTGTGCTGTTCTAACATTCTGGCCATATTCGCCTCGACCGATATCGCTCGCTCTATCATAGCCAACACACTTGCTATTGTAGTCGATCGTGGCGGTGCACCGCCACACGGGTCTCGCTCACTCGTGTTGGGTCCATCGTGAAAGTCTGCCAATTGGGAATTTGAGATTAGCTTTGTAGCGGTTTTTAATAAACAAGAATAGATAAGTAAGACTTGAATTTTTCAAGGCAAGTATAGGATGAAAAAGGTAAGAATTAAGATGAATGAGACAGGAGAAAGCTTTGAAGGCAACGAGAGTACTGATAATTTAAACAAACAACATAAAAGATAGTTAACATAAGGTTTACAATAAGCAAGTGGTATACACACACCATTTAGGGTTCATGATACAACTTGCATTACATTTCAAAAGTACCACTATTACACAGGGTCAGACTAAACTAACGGATACTAACTACTCCCTAGCATCTGGTGCTGGCAAGGCGCGAGGGGCTGCAGGGCGGAACCACGCACGGTACTCCCTAGCAGTCGGCCTGCGCCTCAGCAGGGACTGCACGGAGTCGCACGAGGAGGCAACGCTGGGGGACTCTCCGCAGTCCGACATCTCGCCCGCCTCGACTGCCTCATGGCGGACAAGGGCGAGACGGAGCTGCTGTACCTCCTGACGTGCCTCGCGCAGCTGCTGCTGTAGAGACCGTGACTCCTTCACGGCCCGCTCGTACTGGAGCTCTTGCTGGGCCACGATGTTGGCAACCCCCGGCAGACGGGGATCGTCTCCCTCGTGGAACTGGGGCACTAAGAAGGCCCTCCCGCCGTCCAACGACCGCGGGATCAGATCGAAAGGAGACTCCGCCAACTCCAGGTCATAGTAGTCACGCAGGTAAATTGCGGCCTTCCTGGCCACATCCTGCAGGGCGTCCTCCTGGCTGATGCGGCGAGCAACGAACCTCCGCTCCTGGTCCGGGCGGACAGGCAAGGGAATCAAGGTCACCCATGCCTTCCACTCGTACCTTTCCTGGTCGTGGAAGCAGCTGACGGCGTGAAACACAGGGGTGTGCCACCGCCCGCTCCCAAGAATCTTGCAGATCTCCCAAAGCTTGAGGCCAACCTCCATACGCCAGACGGAGTGGATGAAGTGCACCATGTGCAAACGAAAATTTTGAAGTTAGACAAGTAAAGTAATAAACATTTTGCAAAAGTAAAACTTAAGCTAAACAAAACTAAGACAGATAAGATAGTAACAAGAGAGAAGCAAGACAGCAATAATACTTATATTTTTCGTCAACTTCTTTTTAGAATTTAAATTAGGTTTTGCGATGAAATCGCTTCCTAAATTGCCTTAGGTCTCAACCTACGTTCAAGCAACCTGCTCTGATACCACTTCTTGTAACACCCCTGTTACCAGGGGTGCTGCGAGGACACGGCGTCCCGCAACTATTCATGCATGAACAGTTATGGAACGTCACAAGAGTATACCATCACGCTTTACAAAGAAAAGACCAACTTATATTACAAGATAAGGTTTATCAACCCAGTTTACAAAGCGGGCATTGCAAGCCCGAAATATATTACAACCCAAAAGAACTTCCAGGAACTCGAGCGCGTCTGAGACCTAAAACCACGGATCTTCATCGGGAATTGACTCTTCAGGGGCTTCCTCGACAGAGCAGCCCTCACCAGTATCTTGATCATCTGATGTGTTCAACAAGTCGTGAGCTAACCAGCTCAGCAAGCCACAGGGGAAACTTATCTTAACTAATTGCACGAATCAACAAAGGTTGGGAGTATATTTGGTTTATTACTTATGTGGATGCATTTTATTTGATAAATCTTTTGGAAGATCAAAATCAAGACTACTTCTTAAGTTTACAGGGGTTTTCAAAGTTTGATTTACCAACTAATCAAGTTAAACATACTTGTGAAAACTACTTAAGCTTTGCATTTGGAAATCACCCAATTGACATAACTCCATTAACCGGGAGTACGGCGTATTCGAATACTATTTAATTAACTCTGCAGAGTTGCTCAACTTTACCCACAAGCATTCTTAACCCTCATGACTAAGTTAAGAAACCGGGTCTTTTCACTGCTCAGACCTTCGCTTACACTCTACCCGATGGTTCGGAATCCGCATACCCTCGGGTATCCGTTGGCCAAAATGGAACGCCAGACCCGAGTTATAGGGACCCATCGTTATTGCGTATGGGTTCTCCGTCCCTATACCAATATCCCATGCAGGGCTCCACTTGGGTTTGAGCAGCTACTAAACCAGGGTCGACACGTCAACACCGGTGGTTGAGCGATCACTATGTCATTTTCTTAGCGCAAGGGTTTAGTCCTTATATTTTCTCATGAGGTTCGCAACCTCCACCTCAGGGTAAACGGTGGGCGAAGACCGTCTCACGGTTTCCCACAACACTCTTACCCTAAATTTCTGTATACTAGTACCACCGATCTAGGGTACAGTGTCCCATACCACTTTACCTTAGTTTCGGGTTTTCCAAATCTACCGGCCCACAGCCGTAACCTTAGCAGTGTAAAGATTTGCATGATATAAATATAACCTACAATTATTAATTCAGTAATTTAGATACTACTAGGGTTAACAATGGAATGGCTGCAAATTTAACATGGCATTTATCGGTGGCAGGTATTATCTATATCACATGTCATTCTTAAACATTTTATTTTACATAAACTAACATTTCACAAATAATAGTAGTGCAATTAGCATAATATCATAATTTAATGAACATGGGATTCAACATGATCAAGGATTGCGACTTGCCGTGAAACTGGACGACTTCGGCGATCTCGTGGGTCGCAACTCCTAATCTTGATCCCGCACCGAGATCTCCGGATTTTCGACACTAACGCAAACATACAAAAATAACATTAGTCCAGCTTGAGCCTAATCAAGCAAGGAAAGGTAAAATAATCTACAAAAAGGAGTAAATTGCATAAATATTCAAATGAAAAAGGGGCTCTTTGAATTTTCAGATTTTTCTGGAGGGGAATTTTGGAAGTTGGAGTTCACAGATGGGTTCAAAAAAATGAAAAGAGCAATGTGGTGAAATTTGGGAATTTTTGGGATTTTCTGTGATTTTCTAAGATTTATTTGGATTTTTCTGGATTTTGGAAATTAATAAATCTCTGGAAATTCAATGAACAGTGTTGGGTCGGCCCGGTCGCTATAGTGCGGCTCGGCATCAGTGAGCGAGCGCGTCCATGCAGCCCCGGCGAGGTGGCGGCGCGAGCTGAGGCGGGCGCGCGCGGCGGAGCGAGCGGCGGCGGCGAGGCGACAAAGGGACCCCGAGGGCATATCCAACGACGCGTGGCGCGAGACGTGGCGCGTTCGGACCGTATCCATGGCGGGCGAGGGAAACCGTGGGCGGTCGCTCCCGGCGCGGCGCGCAGCGCGAGCGTTCCGCGCGCGCGCGCGAGGAGAAGGCGGAAAAGAGAAAGGCGCCAATGGTAAGAAAACAGTTCGCCCGAAATGAAAGTGGAAAGAGCCAGAAATTTCCGAATTGGGAAAGTTTTCAAAAATTCACCAAAAATTCAGGAAAAATTAGGAAAAATTTTGGTTTAAAATTTTGAGGTCTTTCATGCTCCTTCCAAAATATTGCACAATCATACTTGTACACATGGTCTAAAAAGTAATAGTTTGCACAATCGTACTTGTACACAGCCATAGGGAAGTGGATCGGATCGATGGTCGATAGTGCTAAATAGTATGTTAGTGTTGGGTTGGATTGAAATGAATAGTTCTGGCTCGATCCGACTCAACTTGATTGGATTTGGACTCTTGGGCTAGCGCGCGTGGCCACTCCTACCCAAATGCTGTGGCTGCACCGGCCCAGGCACACGGCCTGCGTGGCCTGCCTTGCCCCCTTGCAAGCACACAGCCGAAATGCGCACAGTGTCGTCTCCTACCTCTAGTAGCTACAGTGCCGCCGAACAGAGCTGTAGCATTGGCAGCTGAAGTGACGCCGACGAAGCTCGCCGATGGCTGTTGAAGGCATGGTTGGGCTTCCCTAAACCTCAAGGTTCCATTTTAGGGCTTTGTGGTGGCCGATGGTCAGAGGAGGCCCTTCGGGTTCTATCAGGGCATAGGGCATCTCCAACAGCTTTTTGGTGAGGGCATGGTAGTTTTAAGCATCTACAATGAACAGATACAACATGGCAGTGGCGGATTGGGCTCGAGTGGTTTCGATTGGGCTGCCCACAGAGAGGGTGGATCGGCTAACGGTGGTTCAAGGCGCCAGCGGGGTTGAGGCCAGGGGAGGGTTCTGCGAGTATGGCCATGTGTTCGTGGTGGCTCAGTGAAGCTACGGTGGCTCTTAATTGGCTAATAACTGGCTGGAGCGGAAAATCGGCCTCAGAGGCTCAGGAGAAGGTCGTGACGGCACTAAGGTGTAGAGGGGAACAAGGGAGTGCTTCCACGGTGCAATTGGAGGTCTTGCGAGGTGATATGAATGGTTGTTTGGGCTTTAAAGCCAGGGTATGGCGATGGGAGCAGTGCAGTTACTTCGGTAGTGCCAGCGCGTGGCCGTCATAGTGGCAATGGGTGCGGTCGGCGAGGGGAGATGGCAAGCGAGGTGGCGCAGTACTACTACGGTCCTACCAGAGTTACGGGGGCAGACGGAGGTTGAACAGTGTGGGTAGATGCACGTGGGCTACGAACCGCGCTGAGTTGCGGTGGGGCTTGTTGGAAGTCTTACCACTTTCTCAGGATATTTACGACCACTGAAGATCGGTTATGGTCGGTTTCAAAGACTTACGACCGGTTTCTCCCCAATACTTACAACCACTTAAACGCTCTACCGATTGCTTTGTCTTCATGGTTGGAAACCCATTATTGAGATTTCGACCGCTCTACTTTGTCGCTGCACCGCCCTCTCTTCAATTGCGCTTGAGTTACCGTGATCGCAACTTTCTACGATCACGCAGTTACGCTGGCAATCACTGTTCACCGTGATCGAACTACTTTTCGACCACGTTCACTGCTTACTACGTGGTCGGAGTCCCTTCAGAATATTCAACCTTGGATTTTTGGTTTGCTAATTGAATTAAAAGAAGGGGTTTTTGGTTTAATTATTTAGGGATATATTCTAATATTCTTTTTGGATTCATTTTATTGACCTAAATTTGAATTCAAGATTTTGGTAAGAAATATGGTAAGTACCGAGTAGGATTTTCACAACACTGCTGCACTACCAACACACATATACATATGTATACATATATATATATACATATATATACCATTGCACTTGCACACATCTAAAAGCAGGGAGGCTTGGTGCCCGGACACCCTGGTGTATATACATGTACATATGTATATGTATATGCATGTACATATATATACACGTACGTACGTATATGTATGTATGTATATATATATACGTATATATATACACGTACATATGTATATGTATATGTATATGTATATGTATATGTATATGTATATGTATATGTATATGTATATGTATATGTATATGTATATGTATATGTATATGTATATGTATATGTATATGTATATGTATATGTATATGTACTAGTTAGAGACCTGTGCATTGCAACGAAGTTATAAAAATAATGAGACAAAACTTACTGTCTGGTCAACTTCACACATTAAACAGGCCATCAGCGGTGCGGCGCGACTTCGCCGTACGCCTAGCAGGCCAAGCCTCGTCCGCCTGGTAGGCGCTGCCTCGGCGAGACGACGCGGCTTCGGAGTAGCGCCTCGCCGCCCGCCTTGTAGGCATCACCTCGGTGGAGCGGCGCGGCTTCGCCGTCGCCTAATAGGCAACGACATGGCGGAACGGCTCGGCTCGCGCGGGACTTCGTCGTCCGCTTGGTAGACACTACCTCGGCGAGACGACCCTGCTTCGGAGCAATGCCTCGCCGTCCGCCTAGTAGAAAAGGCCTCGGCGAGATGGCTCGGCTCCGGCGCAGGACTTCACTGCCCGCCTTGTAGGCATCGCCTCGGCGGAGCGACGTGGCTTCGCCGTACGCCTAATAGGCAACGCCTTGGCGGGATGGCTCGGCTCCGGCGCGGGACTTCGTCGTCCGCCTGGTAGACACTGCCTCGGCGCGACGACCCTGCTTCGAAGCAACGCTTCGCCGTCCGCCTAGTAGGCAACGCCTCGGCAGGACGGCTTGGCTCCGGCGCGGGACTTCGTCGTTCGTCTGGTAGACACTACCTCGGCGAGGCGACCACTGAACAACGCCGCCATCCGCCCGAGAGGCAAGGCCTCGGTGGGATGGCTCGGCTCCGGCGCAGGACTTCGCCGCCCGCCTGGTAGGCATCGCCTCGGCGGAGCAGCGCGACTTCGACGACCGCCTAGCAGGCCATGCCTTGGCAGAACGGCTTGGCTCCGGCGTTGGATTTTGCCGTCCGCCCCATAGGCATCGCCTCGGCAGGATGGCCCGCCTTCGGCGTTGGACTTCGCCGTCCGCCTCATAGGCTTTTTCTCGGCACGACGGCCCGGCTCCGGCGCAGGACTTTGTCGTCCGCCTCGTAGGCACCGCCTCGGTAGAGCGGCGCGGCTTCGCCGCCCGCCTAGTAGGCAATGCCTCGGTGGGCTCGGCTCCGGCGCGAGACTTCGTCGTCCGCCTGGTAGGCACTGCCTCGGCGAAATGACCCCACTTCGGAATAGCGCCTCGCTGCCCGCCTTGTATGCATCGCCTCGGCGGGGCGACGACGACTTCATTGTCAGCCTTGCAGGCGCTGCCTCGGCTGGACGACCCGGTTTCAGAGTGGAATTCTGTGGACCTCTTTATAGGCATTGTCTCAGGGGCTGCATGTTATCAATTGCTTCGGCTCGCCAGTCAGTACCCTCGCGCTTGCTATCGGGGAATGGGGGGCTGGGATGGTTCGACACGTCAGCTCACCCATCGGGACCTCTGCGCTTGCTATCGAGGGAGTACTGTTGTGGGGGTGGCCCAACCCCCCATGACTGGGGATTTCCTTATGTAAATAGGCCCAATAGTATAGAGGATTATACTTATGTAAATATACCAATGTATCCTCATCCTTTGCAAGTAATAAGGGGTAGAATGGGGATTTCCTATTCTACCCACTCGTGTATATAAACCCCAGGAGGGGCAGGAGGAGGGACATCCTCTCATTCTTACAACTCTCCCATAGATCTGACTCTTCTTTCTCTTCTACTAGTTCCCTTCTTTACTGTTTGGCTTGTAGCCACGACATATATATATATGTATATGTATATGTGTATATTATACCAAATTCAGCTGTACCGATCAAAATCGCATGCAATTTTTTTCTTCATACTATCTCTCACGAACAACCAGAATTTAGAAGCTAAAAGCCACAGACACAGCCTAAAAAAACCCACCCATCCACGGTCCCCAAGTGTGTTGGTCTAGCTCATTGTTTCACTGCAGTCCCTTGGCCTAGCACGACGGCTTTACCTTTTCTTCTTTAGCCATATATTAATAGAAAAATGATGAGAACATGGTGATAGGACAAAACAACTATGTTCCAAATTCTTATTAAAAAATCCATGTTCCAAATTTCTAGAAATTTCAAATAAAATTCCCACCGTTTTTTTTGTTTGTATTTATTTGAGTTTGTATGTTTTCTACTTATTGAATCATCACACAAACATATTAACTGATCGTCTTTGCATTATTCCAATATTTGAAACTTTATCAACAACGCGGCATCTTGCCTTCTTTCAGCCGTTCGGATGGAATCTTGTATTCCAGCATGCTTGGATAAGGTGAGCAGTGTCTATTCTTAAATGTATGCCATTTTAGACATTTGTTCGGTCTTTAATACACATTTAATCAGTGCTTTTCCAAGTATATGTTAGTAAATTTATGAAAAGAATGCGATATTGTGGAAATACATTTGATAACACATCTACTAATGTCACTTCAGTACGATAAGTTCACAGAACTTTTTCTGAATAGTAGTGATCAAAGTTTCATATTTAAAGAGCACATTAATCAATGAGTATTTGCAGAAAGTTCCGGTAAAAGTTACACACAGGGGACTTATCCTATCGAGTATAAACTCATATCTCTAGGTGCAATCACGTAAACTTTTACGTGGACATTTAGACGAGGAATAGGTATATCAGATTTGGGTGACTTAGTGAAGATGCCAGTCCTCGTAAATAATTTTTCAATATATAAAGGTATTAGTTAAAAAGTTATTCATGTGACTTTCAAGTTCCAAAATCTGATAATTCCATCCATCCTTCCCCCAACAATCCATATGAAAATTTCGCGTGGTTGAACCTATATATATAGGATTTGTACCTAACATTCATGGCCCTTTACATATATCCCCTCGGCCTTCTTATTGATTTATTATATCTCACCACTTGTTTCGCTAGGAATTCTAAAAATCCCTACAGAAGAAATTATTGCTGACATTTCGCACTAGCAGTATAATATTTTGATAGGGACTAGCTAGCTAGTAATTACAATTGGATGCAACTAGACATCTGATATCAGATGAATCGAACGATCCTTGCGTCAATTCGAAGTTGATGTTTGCATTAGTTCTCTACGTGGATGTTGCAGTATAATTATTTATTGTGTATGGTTTTTTAGTATTAACTAGCTAGTGACCCGCGCATCTGCGCGTGTAATTTTCATGTACAATTTTATCAACTTTTATGTCTCTTTGAATTTTTATCTGATTTGGAAGAATTCCTTTGTTTTAACTGTTAGAGTTTGATTTGGTACATACAAGTGTAGAAATTCAAAAACTTAATTTGAAAGATATTTTAAATTGTAATTTTGCGGTGGAAAAGTCCCTCAGCTCTCCTATCATGTTGCAGTTATTGGACACGAACAAAATTGTAAATTTTATTCTGGACAAAACTGTGCTTATCAACTGCTAGTATATCTCATAGCAATACATCTTATCGAACGATTCAGCTTCAATGAATATTCATTTCAAATTCTACTTATGCATTACTTTTATGTTAATAATCATATGGTGCTACTTTCGGTATGGTTAGACAGAATTTTACTATGCAAAAAATATAAATAAGGTCTAGATTATAAAAACTTTATAGATTTGAATGAATTCATTGCACATTATTAGGCCATAAGACAAATTGTTCATGGAAAGGAGCTCAACCTGCGGCGAGCATACCTTGTTTGTCAAATAGGAATTTCAACATTTAGAATTCCCAATTAAAATTTTGTACTATGCTATACACACTACAACGTGCAATTCCGTAGGATCTTTCTTAATTTACGCCGCATTCTTTTTCCTCAAACTCCACCGCTCTCCCGATCCTCTTTATCTTTTGTTCTGAAATCTTATTTCTTATCTCTAATTTTTAAATAGCTCCTTGATAACATCCCGTGGATCTAGTTTAATTATAATTAGGGCCCACCAAGTAATTAATAGCCGTTTTTTATTATTTTTACCATATTTCTTTTTTCATAGCAACTCTCACTACAACAGAAAACCGTATTAATGACGGTTCAAAAACAATATCACAGATGATTTTCTGAACCGTCTGAATTTACGGGTCAGTGATAATCGAATGTTATTATAGACGATTTTTGAACCATCTGTGGTGTAAATATTACAGACGGTTTGTAACTAAAAACCGTCTGTGATATCTGATAATCACAGACGGTTTGTAAGTAAAAACCGTCTGTGATAGGTGATAATCACAGACGGTTTTTAGTTACAAATAGTCTATGATATTCTTTTCTATCCTCACATATATTTTTGTTTATTGGCTAGCCTCAGGAAATGCTAGCCATGCCCTCTGAAACAAGCAAATCAACATGTACATATATACATACAATTCACATCTCAATTCATTTCACAAACATAAAACATCCAATTCACATCTCAATTTATTTCACAAACATAAAACATCCAATTCACATCTCAATTCATTTCACAAACATTCGAGAACTCAGCGGCTGATCCTCCAACTCCAGAAGTCGAAGAAGAAGCATATGAAGCCCAGAAGATTAAAATCTGGGAATCTCTTTTTTTTTGAACTTTTGTAATAAATTTGCCTTGAATTTGAAAGTTCCATGGGAGAGAAGCAAATGAAATGCTTTCATAAAAATTCTCATGTTGTCTACATACCTAGATTCTATTCATGGATTAACGAAAATATACACAGACACTTTGTTTCGTCTCAGTGTAGCTTCTGTAGTTCATACGACAGAGGTGATCGATGGATTACCACAGACGGTTATTAACACGAACCGTCTGTGTTGTCTCGATTACCACAGATAGTTCGTATTAAGAACTGTCTGTGACATTTCACAGACGACTCTTAACACGAACCATCTATGTTGTCTCGATTATCACAAACAGTTCGTATTAAGAACCGTCTGTGAAAATATCACAGACGGTTGCTATTATAAACCGTCTGTGATAGTTTAAGCATAGACGGTTCATACGGAACCGTCTGTGATTTACCCGTCCAGTATAGCCCCTTTTGTAGTAGTGTCGGAAACACCTGCCATCAACTTGTAAGATATAATAGATATTACTTGAATATCTTGTGAAAGCAAGTTGATCGCTGGAAATCCTAAGCATTAGGGGGTGGAAAACGATAACGGAAAATTCTTTTTATCCGATATTCGTATCCAAGAAAACGCGAATATAGTAAGCAAAATTCGTATTAGAAAATGTTTGCATTCGAGAATATTCGTATCCGTATTTGAGAATATTCGTATTCGCATTCGTACTCGAGAATATTCGTATCCGTATTCGAGACTATTCGATTCATATTCGATCCGTTTCTAGAACCCATGAAAAATCTGTACGAATTTTGTGATTCAAAATTTGAATTTAGGTGGTTTAAACCAGTAACCAGTCAAAAACTGGTGAAAAATCGGCAAAACCGCTAGAAATCCGTTTTATCCGATATTCATATCTGAGAAAATATCCATATTTAAAAATATGCGTATTCGTATTCGAGAATATTTGTATCCATATTTGAATTCGTATTCATATTTGTTTTAAAAATATGAATTTGTACTCGTATTAGAGACTATTCGATCGTATCCGATCCGTTTTCACCCCTACTAAGCATAGTAACCCCGCGTGTTCCAATTATTCTTTTTTTTTGTGACAACGGACGCACACTCGTGTGCACACCTCACACTGGCACAAACACACAACGCGTAACGTGGATTCACCCACTTTCACACGCTTGAAATTACGGAGGCCTGAGACGAATATCTGAGTTCAAAGAGGTTAGACATGTGTTTTCCCACTGTGAATACTAAACTTGTACCTAAGCCGCTTGGTGTGAAGTCCCACCCCTCCCCAATTGTGATGAGATAGGGTGACTTCTCGCGAGCATATCGATTGTTATATGTATGCATTTCCTTCATATCTGGATCAGCTCATCCCAATGCATACCGTGCATTTCCTATTAAGAACCGCATATTTCTCCCTCTTTTTGAACTGTCTAGGAGTTGACAAATACTACATAAACATCATTATATAATTTGATGAAGCGGTTATTTTAATTCTGTTTAATCACGGTAGTTACTACTGAGTGATTGTAGTGTACTTAAAAAGACCTAGAGACATCCAGGAGAAAAGACAAAATTCCTAACGCTACTACAAAAGATGCTAAGCTGGACGCTTACATCATAGAAGGTTCCTAGGAACCGTCTGTGCTGCAAGTATCACAGACAGTTCATACGAATAACCGTCTGTGGCATTTTCACAGACAACAAACCATCTGTGATAACTTCATTATCACATACGGTTTTTAATACAAACCGCCTGTGAAGTATCACAGACGGTTCTTATCAGAACAGTCTGTGATACTTCATAGACAGTTTGTATTAAAAAAATATCTGTGATATGTTTTTCGCCTTGCAATCCCCCAAAATTTCATAATTTCCCGTCTGAGTCCGAGTAGGATTCAGTTTTGAGATACTTTGAGTAAAACGGGCATAACTTTTGCATACGGTGTTCGTTTTCAACGTTCTTGTACTCGTTAGAAAGCTAACAACGTGCCCGATCCAACAAATTACAACTATCACTTGTCACCCTCTAAAACCCTCAAAATCGGCCATCTTTAACCCCAAATTTGCGTTACAATTTTTTGGTTTCTATTTTTGCCCTTTTTCTTCGTCTTCGCTTCGGAATTTGGATTTTGCTTCAACTGAAAAGTTGTAGATCTCATCGAAACCTTACAAATGAGTATATATAAGCCATATAAAACTTTACTATTTTATCTTTTGAGACTAGTTGTTTATATTACATCGGTATATAAAATTTTGTGCTCTAATTCATAAACGGTTGATATATAGAACCGTCTGTGATATTCATTCATCATAGACGGTTCTAGCTACCAATTGTCTGTGATAATCTGACTACTAGGCCCGTCGATCCTCCTCAACCCAATCCTAGCTAATAGAAATCCACTAACCCCCACCCCACGGATCGTAGCTCCACCTCTCCATCCCCACGCCAAAATTTTTTGCACACCTGCATCTCCCTCCCCTATAAATAATCACCCAAACCCAGTCTCCTTGTTGTTCTCCTCCTCCTTGACCCTTACCATAATAGCCCAGATGAAGCAGATGACGCACAAGTCTACGAGAGGAAAGACACCGCAGAAGCAACTAGCTACCAAGGCGATGCTCAATCAACGCCGACAATGGGCATCATAGACATCCAGCTCATGCGCTGCATCAGGGGCGAGAAGGCCTAGGCATAGAGAACCTTTGTTTTTTCTCTGTTCTTGTTGTGTTAGCTAGATTGGTAACCTGCTCATTGTTATGGGATATTGTAATGGTAGGCTCTAATCTTAATAAAACTGAAATGTGTACTGTGTTTCTTACTGTATTTGTTTGTTTTCATATGGCATAGTTAACATTTCCTAAGGCTAGCTGAAAAAGCAAAAATTAGGTATATAATGAACTATCATAGATGATTTTGTGATATAAATCATCTGTGAAGAATTATCACAGATGGCTCAAACCAAAAACCATCTGTGATACTAGCACATCACAGACGGTTCTATCTACGAACCGTCTATGATAAAAAAAATATTACAGACGGTTCTAGCTACCGACCGTCTGTGATACTCATCCATTACAGATGGTTGGTAGCTAGAACCGTCTGTGATGTGTGAGTATCACAGACGGTTTTTTATTTGAGCCGTCTGTGATAGTGTTCTTCATAGACGATTTTTGAGTCAAGCCATCTGTGATAGTGTTCTTCACAGACGGTTCTAGTTACAAATTGTCTGAGTTGTGATTATCACAGACGGCTCACGAACCGTCTGTGATAACCTCCGATTATCACTAACACATAAATTTAGATGGTTCGAAAAACCGTCTGTGATGACGGTTCCGAACCGTCTGTGATGACCCTTTTTGTAGTAGTGTACTCCATTCTTCCACCACCTCTCTGGATAGATGTGCTATAGTATCAAGCTACTCAACCATTGTCGCAGAGAGAAACTACACAGGATGGCAATAAGGTTTCTAGGCAACACTACCTGTGTGACTGCTTGGCTTATTCCTCGACGTCGACTACTTCCATGATTGCTTGTTTATGCACTGCTTCCCTTCTCTCCTCAACCCCACTGTAAGTCATTCGCACGATTGATGGACTCAGTTATAATATTATTCTTGTGTATTTTCTGAAGTATAATAAATTTCATGTTATTAGTTTTGTTTACTGCATCATTAGTCTTTTACTGTATCTATCAACTACTAAAATTTAGAATTAAAATATTGCTTACATTTCTAATATTTCAGAAATCTTATTGTGAACTTTGTTGCAATTCAGCCTTGGCTGGCACTTCTGATGCTATGTAACTTGAGAGGTTTTCTGGTCAGAACTTTCGTAGATGGCAGACTATAGCCATGTTTTGGATCATGTCTTTGGGACTATGGTGGGTTATCCACCCGCAGTATCTATTTAAGATTGAACAATACATGCAGTTCAACAATGCGAACAACACCGCTCTTGGCTGTATTCTGACCATTCTGATTAATCAGCTCTATGATGTGTATATGAACTACAAATCTGCCACATAATTGTGGGATGCACGAGAGTATAAATATGTAGAGGCAATGGCTGGTCGCTAATTCCACATATTTGAGCAATTCTTTGATTTTACCATGGATGAGGCTAAGTCCATAGTGGGATATGCTCATGACTTCCAGCTTTAAGTTGGTGAGATTGCGTAGCTAAGCTGTGTGTTGCGTCATATGTTGTGGCTGCGGGTATTATTGCCAAACTTCATACTTCTTGGTGGGATCTTGCCACTATCTTGAAACACAAGAGGAAAGGGATTTCTGTTGAGGATCGCATTGCTATCTCGATGTGGAAGAAAAAATAAGACCAAAAGATGTACCCAACACTTCTGGTCAGAACAATGCCAATGTCAGAGAAAGAAGTACAAATTCAACAAATCAAACAAGACAACTAGCTTTAAGAAGAAGAAAATTGAGAAGAAGAATTTGAGAGACATCACCTGTTTGTGTATGGAAAAGATGAAAATATGGTGAACGATTGTCACTTCTGCAAGAGTAGGGATGGTGAACAGCCAAACAAAAAGGTTGTCAACATGATCATAGACAAGACCTCGACTTTAGGAGGCTATGGTAATTCACCTATTGTCTTTTTAGCAAGTCAATCCACTGATTGGCGGGTTGATACCGGTGCTAATGTTCACATATGTTCTGATATTTTCTTGTTTTCTTCATATCATACAGCAGGATCGGGGCTTCCTCCATTCTATTGGGAAATGGGTCGTATGCTTCTGTTCTTAGTGTGTGGCACGGTGGATCTAAATCTTACTTTAGGGAAGATTGTCCACTTGAAGAACGTGCAACATGTTCTAACAATAAACAAGAATTTCATTAGTGGCTCTCTCCTATACAGTGATGATTATAAGCTAGTATTTGAGTCAACTAAAGTTGTATTGTCTAAGTTTGGGAATTTGGTGGGTAAAGGCTATGAGAGTGGATGATAGTTTCGCCTAAGTAATTTACAATATTGTTATAATCTAAATGTTGCAACTGACTTAAATAGATGTGAGGCCAATATTTGGTATTCATGTTTATGTCAGATTTGATTTGATAGGATTGCTAGAATATCTAGATTAATTAGATTTAATTTGAAAATATAAAATTGTCAAAGGATCAAAGTATCAATCATGTGTGCAAGTAAAGCAACCTCAGAAACCCTTTAAGGGATTAGAGGAAGAAAAAAGTTGATACTATTAGATCTTGTTTATTTAGATTTATGTAGAATGAATGGATTGTCGACTAAAGGAGGCAAAAGATATTTTTGACTTTTATTGATGATGCAACATATTACTGCTGTGTGTACTTTCAAAAAAATAAGGATAAAGCTTTAAACTACTTTAAGACTTATAAAGTCGAGATTGAGAACCAACTAGAGAAGAAAATAAAAAGACCGAGGTCTGACCGTGGAGGAGAGTACATCTCTCATGAATTCTCCCAATTCTGTTTTGAGCATAGAATAGTTCAAAAATTTACACCACCATATTCACCCCAATCATACAGAGTAGCTGAGAGGAAAAATCAGATACTAACAAACTTAGCTAATGCCATATTAGAGAGTGCCAATATGTTTAAGGCATGGTGGAGGGAAACTTTATTGATAGCAACTTTCGTCTTAAATAGTGTAATCACTAAAAAGAGTCAGATTATTCCATATGTGATATGGAAGGAAAGAAAACATAATGTAAATGTTCTACGAACTTGGGGGTGTTTGGCAAGAGTTAATATACTATTGCAGAAAAGGAGAAAGCTTAGACCTAACATTGTTGATTGTGTTTTTCTATGATACGCTCATAATAGCACATCCTATAGATTTTCAGTAGTTAAATCAGAAACTCCGGAGATTATTGCTAACACAATAATGGAGTCTATATATGCTTCATTCTTTGAGGATATTTATCCTTTGAGAGCTGCAGGCAGTACTTCATGAACTAAGAATATTCAAACTGAAAATATTGAAAGTGAGAATATCATACTTCTGAACTTCATACAATTTCTGAACCAATATGTGATATCCTGATGAGGATAACAATCTAATTGTAGAGGATCCTTGTGGAAGCAAGAGACAAAGGGTTGAAAAAGCCTTTGATGATGACTTTATTGTATTCCTCGTGGATAATATGCCAAAAACTCTTTCATAGGCTTATGCATCTCCTGATATTGAGTTTGGACGAGGCAGTACGTAGCAAGAAGGGCTTTGTCGTGGCTAATGTCACTTGGGAAATCACTGATCATGCTAGTGGGTGCAAACCTATAGGATGTAAGTGTACATGTCCATCAAATGGACATGAAGTACAAGGCAAGACTTGTACAAAGGGCTACAATAAAAAAAGAAGATGATTTATTTTATATATATTCTCCTATCGCTAGATTAATCACCATTAGAGTGCTCCTTATGTTATCATCTTTCTATAGTGTACATGTCCATCAAATGGACATGAAGACATCTTTACTTAATGAAGAGTTGGAGGAAGAAATATATTTCGATCAATTGGATGATTTTGTGATTTCTATACGCAAAAATAAGGTACGTAGATTATTGAAATCATTATATGGCCTAAAGCAAGCAACTAAATATTAGCATGAGAAGTTTGATAAAATTTTGACATCTACTAGTTTTGCTATGAACGAAACTAAGAAATGTGTATACTACCATTATGGTGGGGTTAAAGGGGTGATCTTGTGTTTATATGTGGCTACCATACTTATTTTTGGGACAAATATAGCCATAATTGACGAGGTCAAAATTTTCTTATCTTGATGGTTTGATATGAAAGATTTGGGAGAGAATCATTATGCATATTAAATTAATCAAGAGTGAGGATGAGATTACTTTGAATCAATCCTATTATACTGAGAAAATCTTAAGTCGTTTTGGTTTTGAGAGTTGTAAAATTTCTCCAACAACATATGATGCGAGCATTAAGTTGCAAAAGAACTAGAGGCTAGGAAAAGATCAATTGAGATATTCACAAATTGTTGGGTCTCTTATATATTTAGTTGGTGCCACAAGACTAGACATTTAATTTGCTATTAACAAATTAAGTCAGTTTACATCTAATCCAGGAGATGATCACTGGGAGGCACTTGAAAGAGAGTTGTATTACTTGAGAGGTATAACATCTTTTGGACTTAATTATACTAGATATATATCCTTCTATATTAGAAGGATATAATGATTACAATTGGATATCTGATGCATATGAGATCAAAGCTACAACCGGCTATGTGCTCACTTTAGTTGGTGCTTGTCGGACCCCAAAGCAACAACTCCTGGATCCTTTGTGTAAATCGCACTAGTCCAAGATCAGCTAGTGCACATAGTGGATAACAAAAATAAATATCAACCATAATGACAACTAAATATGGGTATGATTGCCAAAATTTACATCCACAGCCTATAGGCCAAATTTAAACATAAGTAGCAGAAGAAAAACACCGAAGCAGAGGAAGCCCACTGTGTCTGTCCACAGGCAAACGATAGTAACACGTGGCCTACTCATCTAGGTCTTCACCATAGTCGAAGCTGTCCTCCTTTGAGCAACAGAGTAAGCAAGCATGAGCACATAAAATGTACTCCGCAAGTCATATGGGAAAATGCAACATAATGATAATAGCAACAAAGGAAAACACATAGTGTTAGTTTGAGCGTAAAGCGGCATTTAAAGAAATACAATAAATAGATTGAAATTGTAGAATTTAATACTATAAGTAAAAGACAGTAACTTTAAGGAAAATAATACCATTGGAACAAGCACCGACCTGACACCAACCTAACCACAGGCATCCCACCCGGACCATCTTTTCCAAAAACTCACATATGGATTCCATCCATTCATACGCTTTAAATATCTCATGGATTCCATCCATCCATAAGCTTCTCATAAACCATTTTGAAAAATAAAGTTTAATTTATGAAATACTTTACTCAGCATGCCCATGACCGTGGGCACGGCTATCCAAGATTGATTATACACTCTATAGAGGTAGTACAACTTTACCCATATGACATGATCATCTTATATTGTCATATGATTAGCACACTTCCTTAGGTATACGACAGAGAAATCAAGACAAGGTCTTTACAATACAAAGCATTCACCCTGGCCAAGCCAACGCAAAGGTTTCATCCTAGTAAGGAATCCACCAGATCAGAGCCCCATTTTGAGCCAAGTGAGACTTCACGTGACCAACACCATGCTCACTTTCAACCTACGATGAGACCTAGGTTTGGACCTGCAAATTAGTTAGTCAAAACTGTCACATACTAGCCTTGTGTTAGTACGAAAAGGGCTTTATAACAGTAGCTCACAGACCGGTCCTTAACTTGACTTTGGCACTATCCACATACCCCTCATGCCTAACAATCAACATTGTGTCACCGAATGACAATGCATGCCAGCACTCACCACTTAACCTGAGAGATCATGTGGAGATGATCCCATGTTTGTGATGAGTATTTGATCCTTGTTTGAAAGAAAATTGAGTTTGTTTGGTCGTAAAAGTCTTAGCCCTGGCCGATGTCCAAGTCATGTACGACTTTCTCCTGGACCGTACGACCATGTTTGAAGCGGTCGGAACGAGATTGGAAGGCGTACGACCATTTTGAGAGTGATCGGAAGTCGTTCGGGTCCCGTACGACCACTCTGCGGCTCTCTCGGCAAATTTGGGCATGGTCGGAAGTCGGCCGAGAGGTCTACGACCACGCTGTGGCGTGTACGACCACATTTGGTCGTGGTCGAAGGCTCTCGGGTAGCGTACGACCACGTTGCCGAGTATCGGGTTGCGGTCGAGCGGCGTACGAGTGATCGGAAGCTTTTACGACCACGTTACGGCTCCCTCGGGAGATTTGGCCGTGGTCGAAAGTCTCCCGGGTCAGTTTCGACCACGTTGGTCGCGGTCGGCAATCAGCGCTGGGACGTTCGACCACGTTAGCGCGGGTTTGAACGTGGTCGGTAGTCGTGGCTAGGGTCTATGACCACGTTGTATCACCTGGCGTTCGACCACGTTATGTGGTGCGACCACGTTGTGGCGGTCGGATTCGACCACTCGGTCGGCAGACCGACCGTGGTCGTACGCGTGCAATCAAACCGGTCGTATGGGCTCGTGGAGTGTCCGATTATGGTGGAAATCGGTCGGTTGGGTTCCTTGTGATGTTGTGGACCTTGTGGATTGGTTGGTTCACCATTTTGACAAGGTTTGTTAAAGTATAATTTCTGTGGAAAAGAGACTTGAGCTCTGTGAGCTGTGTGAGTGTCATTTTATGTGTGGATCAGTGCTGTGTGATGCTCTTGTTGTTTGTGATGGTTGTAGGTACTGGGAGACAAGTCTTGGTGAGGCTTTGGAGAGGTCAGGACTAGACATGGGAGATGTTGAGGTCCAGAACGACGTGGAAGCCGAAGAGGACGTGGTCTTGCCAGGTGGTCTAACCTCATGGACAGCAAGGTAGAGGAGGAAGCTTCCGGGAAGGCAGTAGGAGGGCATTTTGGAGAAATGCCAAAGTCTGCAAAGGGAAGCTGTGTCCTCTGGGAAAGCGCTGTGACCACTGGAGAGTTGGTGGTGCAAACGGGCAAAGTGTTAGGCCATTGCCTGAGAGGAACGGGTAAAGCACTGGAGGCCTGCAAAGCGCCACTGCCACTCTGTAAATGAGTTGTCGTGTGGAGACCCGTTAGTGAGAGTATAAATAGAGGAGAGAACTCAGAGCGAGTTGAGGTTGTCCCCTGAGTTGCTCTGAGCGTTTTCTTTCTATTTGTGTGAGTTGTCTCTGGGTAGAGCATGGATGCTCATGTACCTCCGATGGAGTGGCTGTAGAAACCTCCATGATCAATCATTCATCTGTTTGTATCATTCTGAGTTTATCTTGCTTAAGATGTTTTGATTAATTCTTTTGCGCTCTCTCTGTTCTTCAGTTTATCTGTATTTTCTTTGAGTGTTGGCCTGTATTTGACTTGCTCGAATCGGGAAGTTGTCTTCTGTTGTTTGCCAAGACCATTCCCGAGAGCAAAAGCAAATCAGACAGAAATCCGAGTTTTGTGGTTCTGCCGCCTGAAAACCTTTGCTCTGATTTTCGACTTTGTTTTTCTCTCTGACCGTTGGAAAGACTTTGGAGATTCTTGGTAAATTCACTTCTAGAGATCTCATACTTGTTAGGATTTAAGTTTCATGCTTATTGGATCTCTGTGCAAAAAGTTCTTCTAGTTCTTCCTTTGCGGTCGTGCGCCCGACAACGCAGTAATTACTGTGCAATCTTCGTTTTTGGTTTTTCGTCTGCACTGTTTTCTCTCGGTTATCGACCACGAGTTGGCAATCGACTAAGCCATTGTGCTCTTCTCTGTTTATTTGAATCGAGATTTCGGTGATCGGTTTTCCAACCACAGCTGAAATCTCTTCGGTCAGGTGGTCACTGCTTTGTGTGATTTTCGACCACAGTCATTCTTTTGATTCGACCACCTCAGTGATCGTTCGACTACGGTTTTTTTTCCTCTCTATTTTCTCTCAGTCTTCAGTGAGCCATCAACCCTTTTCTTCATAGCTGTATAGCTATTGGAGAAAAGACTGGTGTGAATTTTTAGAGAGTTTTAAAGGCACCATTCACCCCCCTCTGTTGCCATTTCAGTCCTTCATAACCATTAGCCTAAGTCTAAACCAGATTTTATATTTAATTTTCAAATAATTCATAGCCTTTTTTTACTAACCAAAGTCAAGAGTACATTTAAAAAGCTTATTATTTTATGTGAAAAAATATTATCGCAAGCCAAGGTAATAACTATGCATGTCTAAGAATTGCTACAAAAATTATCTAGCCATACTAGTGTACTAACTAGAGTTTTATTCTAGGGTGACAAGGTATCCGAGAATCAATATCAATGGATGTATTAACAAGTAGTCAATAACTAAATTTAAAACTGAATTGAGATACATTGAATAAAAATACGCATGTAGAATAATTTAAAACAACATAATTTTATTTGCAAATGGAGATTAATATGATCAAGGTGTGTGACTTGCCATGCTCTGTGAATTAGTGTGAGTCATCATCGAAGAATTCTTCTGAATCATTACAATCTACACGTGAAAATACCCAAGCAAACTCAAATAAAATCAAAATAAATTCAAATAAAGTCCAAATATTAAAAAGGATGGTGGAAATGGATAGATTCGAATTTTTTATGAATTTAGAAATTTGAACGTGATCAATTGGAGTTTAGGATGAAGGAGAACATGCATCTAGAAGTTTAGATCTAAAGAAAAGAATAAAAGGAATTTCTAGAATAATTTTTCTAAAGGAAAAGATATTTATGACGTCAGCAAGGAATTTTGGAGTTTTGGCTAAATTATTTTTATAAAGAAAAAGGGAATCATGACATCATGCTGACGTCAGCCCTGGTTTTGACTGAGGCTGACTAGTGGGCCCGGTCTATCATGGACCAAGTCCAAAGACTAGAGGGCGGTTGAGGTGGCGAGAGGTGTGTGGCACATACGTGGCGGCTGACGGTGCAGATTTGCTGATGTGCCATGCCAGGTGGCAGACACGTGTCGGCCACGTGGGTGTGCGGTCTAACGAGGCAGGTGGTACGCGGCGTGGTGCCCATGTGGTGGCTCGGTACTGAGGTGGGCCGCCATGTGGGCATGCTGGTGAGGGGCGGCGCACAGGAACCAATGGTTGCCGATGTTTTGGCAGGCGGCGGTGGCCAGCGAGTAGCGCATTAGAGAGGGAAGTGCGGGGAGTGCATTTGCATGCTTAGTACTTGCTGGGAGAGGCCGAAAATTGGTAGACAGCGAGGTTTGGCGGCGGCAACGCTCGGGCTCCAGCGGGCGCGATACTCTGGTGGTGTACTCGGGAGGTGAAGGGATCGCCGAGCTTCGCTGAGGCATGGGGAAGCTGATGGAGGTGGTGGAGATTGCTCTCCGGAGATAGCCAAAGCTTTGTAGAGGCAAAGGCATGGCACTGAGGCAATCCAAAGCTCAAGGAAGGTATTCGAGGGGGAGGAGGTGTGGTATGGGAGATGAGGGTGCTCGAGGCCCCCTTAAATAACCTCAGGGGTAGACCATGGTGCTGTAATTGCTCGCCATGATTGAGGTGACGGAAATTTGTGCGGGGAGGAGAAAGGAAAGGGGAGAGGTGCTCAGAAGGAAAGGGGCGTGGGGAGTGGGGGATTCGGTCATGGCGACACAAAGAATTTCCAAAGCAAGAGACAGGCGGGGAGGGAAGGCCGAGGATTTGGTGGGCTTCGGTTGCTGGCGAAAAGAGGGAAAGGGGGACGAGAAAGGAAGGTGGTGCTCGGCGAGAAAGAAAGAGCTGATGGGTGGGGTCCACCCATCAGTGAGAGAGAGAGATGGAAAGAGACGCTACTACAAAAGAGGCTAAACTAGACGCTTACATCATAGATGGTTCCTAAGAACCGTCTATAGTATTTTCACAGATGGTTTTTAATACAAACCTTCTGTGATAACTTCATTATCACAGACGGTTTTTAAAACAAATTGCCTATGAAGTATCACAGACAGTTCTAGATAAAAACCATCTGTGATAATGGCAGACATCACATACGGTTCTTGTCAAGAACCGTCTGTGATACTTCACAGATGGTTTGTATTAAAAACAGTCTATGATATGTTTTCCACCTTTCAATCCCCAAAATTTCATAATTTCCCACTTGAGTCCGAGTAGGATTTAGTTTTGAGACAGTTTCAGTAAAACAGGCATAACTTTTGCATACGGTGTCCGTTTTTAAAGTTCTTGTACTCGGTCGAAAGCTAACGATGAGCCCGATCCAAAAAAATGACCCACTTGTGATAGTTGGCCTATAATACCCTAAACATGTGCCATATTTTGTAATATCCCGAACGTCGTTACGGCGTAAGTTTTTAAACAATCGCGGAATCGCCGTTTTTTCGGTAAATCGCGAGAAGGGAAAAATATGAATTGTAGAACATTGTAAAATAAATTAAATAAATTAAAATAATTAATTTAGATATTTTGGGCTGTCCGGAGGGGTGGGCCAGCCGCTTTGGGCCAGCCAGCCCAAATGGGGGCCCGTACCTCCTCCCAAACCCTAGCACGCCCTTTATAAACCCCCTCCCTTGCCCCTCACCTCTTTTTCCACCCCCCTGGCCGCACTCCCCACCCCTCCATAGCTGCTGCCCATGGGTGCAAAGGAGAAAGAGAAGGAAGAAGAAGAAAGGGAAGAGAAGGAAGAAGAAGAGAAGGAGGAGAAGAAGAGGAGGAAAGAAGAGGGGTGATCCCAAGGGATCCTCTAGGTAATTTTTTCTCATCCCAAACCCTCTGTTTTTATGAACAATTAGGGTTCTTGCCACGAATTTTGATGGTAGTTAATAAATTAATTGCCCGATTAGAGATTAGCTGTTGTTTGCCTGTAAATTGATTCGCGCTGCACGTCTGTCCTCGCGGATTTGACCTAGTAAACGAATTTTCCTGTGGTCTCTCCCAAAAGGAAAGTTGTAGAGGAATTCCAGATGCATCTCCTGTATTTTTGTCGGATTATGTTACTGTGGGATCTAGGAGATTCGGAGTCGGTAATACCGCTATCCGTCAGGCGGACAGATTGGTACAGTCCGATGGTGATACGAGATTTAAAAATAGTAATTGATTTTTATGGTCATGGCCGTAATTGATAAAGTTGTAGATAATTCAGCGATCTAGTTGATGTATAATTTTGAGAATTTTTAGACCCATGTACTGTCATTGGGACGCGATTTAGTTTCGCTGTCCACTCTGCCAAATCAGAGAGTTTCCTCTGTTTTGGGCATTAAATTACCCCTAGCTGTGATCAAAATAAAAATATGTGTTCTACATGAAAATTGTAGGTTTTTAAGTAAAAAATCCAGAGAGGTATCGTTTGCTGTATTGGATCATTATTTTTAAAGATACAAAATTGTGAAGCAGCGCTGCTGCAAAGGGTAATTTGCTGAATTGTTGAGCGGAGAAGGGTTTGTGCGGGTTCGGGGTTCTAGCGACGTCTTAATTATGTTAGTCATATTTGTATGCTGTGGTGGTGTGCTGAGAGTTGTATTTTGGACAGGTGGTCTTGTCCCTGAGCGCTCTTGATTTTTCTTCGCTTCATCGGATTGAGGCAAGTGAACGTAGCGGTGGTTGCTACCGTTTAACTTGTTATTCCTTCTACTTGCAATTTACATTATTATCTTAATTTGATACATTATTCCATGATTGCATGATATTTTAATTGTAGAGATGGTAGCAAATATTTATCAATTGATATGTTGATATTATGCTAGTAGACATGTGGAATTCTTGCTTAATGTTATAATGTGGAACATGAAAGTAACATGTGGTGGATGTGGATATGTTGAGAGCATGATAATGCTCCTTGTGGATGAATTAATGTGATTAATGAATTATCATATTATTCATGTCATATCATGTCATTTGCATATGTGGATGTCGCCGCACTTAGCCGCGATCGATGTCGACAACATCGTATATTGCCGTGTCGATGAACTACAATTCCCGCCTACGGCAAGAGTGATGTGGAGCATAGCATGAAGCATTCATATGCATTGCATTGTGGAAAGATTCATTTGCATACATATGCAATATATATTGTGGTGATGTTATTTTGTGAATATACAACTTTCTAGTTGTAATATGGAATTGGCTCATGTGAGCTACTTGTGGTTTGAGGATTGTGGATGTGGTCGTGGAATGAGGTTCGTCCCTTGTGTATGGTAAGGGTTGTGGTGATGGCATGAGATTATTTTCTCTTGTATTAATTGTTGATAGCAATTGTGAATGTGGAAAATAATAAAGCATTGAAGTAAGATATACATATGTTTTATTGCCTTTGGTAGTGGTAGTGGTTGAGAATTTAAAGTAGTCAAATAAGATTAATTTGCTAATGCTTTACCATCTTTGATGGTGATTTGCGCTTGAGATTATAAACGTTGTTAATTGTGGAAGATTAAATGTTGATGATTAATCTATTGTGGTTTGTGGAAAGATTAAATGTTTCATTTGCAATTATTTATGGATAAAATGATAGCATTTATATGCTAATTAAATCTGAAATTGAAGAGGTGGTTTAATAATTGTTGCCAGTTTATGTTCCTGTAAATTGGCTAGTTGTGGAGTAGTTTTAGTAGCATCCAAGGGTAATGTGGGTCCTGGGGCGTTACAAGTTTTTGGTTTCTATTTTTTCCCTTTTTCTTGGTCTAACCTTCGGATTTTGGATTTTGCTTCAACTGAAAAGTTATAGATCTAGTCGAAGCCTTTCAAATGAGTATATATAAGCCATATAAAACTTTGTTATTTTATCTTTTGAGACTAGTTGTTTATATTGCATCGCTATATAAATTTTTGTGCTTTAATTCACAGGTGGTTGGTATATAGAACCGTCTATGATATTCATTCATCATAGACAGATCTAGCTACCAACCGTCTGTGATAGAGAGTATCACAAATGGTTTGTATATAGAACCGTCTGTGATAATCTGACCACTGGGTCCGTCGATCCTCCTCAACCCAATCCTAGCTAATAGAAATCCACCAACCCTCACCCCACAGATCCTAGCTCCACCTCTCCGTCCCAGCACCAAAAATTTTCGCACTCGCGCCTCTCCCTCCCCTATAAATAATTACCCAAACCCAGCCTCCTTGCTGTTCTCCTCCTCCTTGACCCATACCATAATAGCCCGCACGAAGCAGACGACGCACAAGTCTACGGGAGGCAAGACATCGCAGAAGCAACTAGCTACCAAGGCGACGCTCAATCAATGCCGACGATGGTGGGCGTCAAAGACATCCAGCTCGTGCGCTGCATCAGGGGCGAGAAGGCCTAGGCATAAAGGATCTTTGCTTTTTCTTTGTTCTTGTTGTGTTAGCTAGATGGGTAGCCTGCTCATTGTTATAGAATATTGTAATGGTAGGCTCTAATATTAATAAAAAATAAAATATGTATTGTGTTTCTTACTATATTTCCTTGTTTTCAGATGGCATAGTTAACATTTCCAGAGGCTAGCCGAAAAAAAGAAAAACAATTAGGTATAGAATGAACTATCACAGATGATTTTCTTATATAAATCATCTGTGAAGGATTATCACAGACGGCTCAAACCAAAAACCGTCTGTGATACCAACACATCACAGACGATTCTATCTACCAACCGTCTATGATGAAAAAATATCACAGACGGTTCTTGCTACCAACCGTCTGTGATACTCATCCATTGTAGACAGTTGGTAGCTAGAACCATCTGTGATGTTTGAGTATCACAGACGGTATTTTATTTGAGCCGTCTGTGATAGTGTTCTTCATAGACGGTTCTAGTTACAAACCATCTGAGTTGTGATTATCACAGATGGCTCACGAACCGTCTATGATAACCTCCGATTATCACTGACCCATAAATTCAGACGGTTTGAAAAACCGTCTGTGATGACGGTTCCGAACCGTCTGTGATTTTAACACCCAGCCAAAATATGGCCTAGAATGCTACTAAACTAACAACCTAACAAAGCTAAACCTTTTGCATATTACAAAATTTCGACAGAGTCTCCTTTGTTTATTGTCTCCTTTGTTTATTGTCTAAAACTAAGTTCTCACAAATATAATCAAAAGATATAATTAATCGTACTCAATGTAATCAATACTAATCAACAGTTTTAAAACATAATTAAAGCGCGGAAGCAATATAGGAAGTTTCTAATCCATTATTACATTGTAAAGCTGATAGGCATAATCAAATAACACATAAGCTAACCAACAAATAATATCTAAAGTTCTTTAGTTCTTCCATGGTGAATAATTCGTGTAAGTACAACCACACTAATCCTTCTTTACTCCCATGCATGCTGAATTCATGAAGGTACCTAAAACAGACAACAAACAATAACAACAACAACAACAAGAGTGAGTCCAACGACTCAGCAAGTATTAAAAGATAGTAGCATGAACAAACATGAACATCATTATAATCATATAAACAGCCATGCTATGCAAGATGACCAAAAATCCCTTTTTCTCTTCTCTTAAGTATTTTACCGGTAATGCGAAGTGTGCATCCGTCAACGCACACCCATGCCTGTACCATCTTGTACAGGGACCAATTGCCCATACTCCACGAGTATGGGGACCTTTAGCCCGTCATGACATCAACATAACGGGGACCTCGGCGCTTGGTCATCTCGTGACCAAGACTTCAATAATCAGCATGATGCATGTATGTGAATTTCTAGATAAATAAACTTGCATTCACAATATCTATGCATCATAAATTCTCATGAATATAACCATTGCATATAACCATAAGCAATACCGACAAATCATTAACATAATCATGAGCACACATTTCCATCATTTTGTAGCAATCATCAACAAGCATCAATCATACACAATCCACACTATAGTTTTAAAACCACAAATATACTTGCCTTAACCACGAGAAAACGGGGGACGAGCAGAAGGTGCGGCCCCTGGGATCCGTCCTCCTCCTGAACAATAATTATAATAATTGCTAAGACAACAGTAGCGGGTCTTTAGATGAAATAACAACACCCGCAAATAAAACCAACACGTTTATCTAGACTTAATCTCTAATTTCTTTCGGCCAACCTGTCCTCGTCTACGGACAGTCAATTTCAAAAATTCATAAATTTTGATACAGAGGTCCAATGGGGCGTTCTCAGATTCTCTGGAAAGATAATTACATTATCTAACTAAACCTATTTGGTGAGGCTCCCAGATTCTGCCATCTTCTATCCGCACCAACCCATTTTCTAAAGCATCAGCAATCACGACTGCCTCTCTGGACAGCGCACTAAAATGGTCATAACTTTCGGCCCGAAAATCGTAATCTGGAGTTCTTGACCTTTCTGGAAAGCTAAGAAAATTATCTACAACTTTCCTAATATACATATCTTCTGATTCGCCCGTTTTATAATTAATAAAATCCATCTACCGAAACCGGTCCGGAAATCCTCCGAGAAACAGAATAGTCATATTAGAAAAATCATAACTTCTGCTACGCAAGTTCGAATGATGCGTTCTAGGACTGCATGGAAAGATAATTACGTCCTCTACAATTCTCTAGGAGAGGTCCAGACCTGATTCCCCACGGATCTATCCCAAAACAGTCGTGTAGTATGATCTGTCCTAGCAGTCCAGATTTACGATATTGCTACCATGATCAAAATTGTTATTCTAAATGGGGAGACAAGGATTACCCTTGTCGAATTGATGAAGAACACGATGAACTCCCCACGAATTCCTCCTCTTCTATTTTTCCTCCTTCATCTTGATATTCCCTTCCTCCACTTGACTTCTTTGCCAACAATGGAGGGGAGTGGAGGGGAGGGGGTGTTGTAGGAGGTGCGCAAGGGAGGAGATGGGGGCGCACAGGGAGGGAGATCGGGAGTGGGGGCGGTGCAATGGGGAATGGGGAGTGGGGTGGTGGCTGCTAGGGGAGGCAAGGGGCGGTTAGGGTTGGGCGCCTCCCCCCCAGGCGAATTCCCACAGGCCAAGGCCCAGACCAGTTGTCCGAAAGATCGAAAACCCTTCAAAAGCGGTTATTTTAATCTTTCCTTTAAGGTCCTCCTCTCCAATGAATTGTTTAACTAATAAATCTCTCTCGGTATATTAAATTCTACCCCCCTTAAACTGAATTCGACCCCGAATTCTAACCATACACTAACCCAAGATTAATTACAAATAAACTTAATCGTAAAACACGCACTTGAAGCGAATAATTCTGGATATTGCTCGCGCATGCGGGACTCCAATTCCCACGTAGCCTCTCTCTCGGTATGCTGCGACAAGAGTACCTTGACATATTGTAAAGTTTTATTCCTCGACACCTTCTCTGATCTTTCTAGAATTCTCACTAGCTTGGACTCAAAGGACAGATCTTGCTCAATTATTAATGGCTCCAGAGTAATATGAAGTTCTGGATCTCACAGGTACTTTCTCAACATAGACAGGTGAAACATGTTATGCACCCCGCGCATAGACTCAGGAAGATCCAAACGGTATGCCAACTTTCCGATTCGAGCTAAAATCGTGAAAGGTCCAACGTACCTCGGGCTAAGCTTCCCTTTGGTACCGAATCTCACTACACCCTTGGTGGGAGATACTCTCAGGAGCACCTGATCCCCCACTTCAAATTCCAGATCTCTTCTTCTCACATCAGCATAACTTTTCTGCCTGCTCTGGGTGGCCAATAGATTCTGTCTCACCAAGGCCACTCTCTCAACTGTCTTCTGGACCCAATCTGTTCCCAAAACTGCCTTCTCGACCACCGCTTCCCAGCAAAGGGGTGACATGCACTTACGGCCATATAATACCTCAAACGGTGCAGCTTTGATGCTTGAATGATAGTTGTTATTATAGGCAAACTCCGCCAGGGGTAACTGATCCTCCCAACTACCCTTACAAGACAACACGCAGGACCTCAATATGTCCTCCAGGGTCTGAATGGTACGCTCCGACTGTCCATCTGTCTCTGGATGGAATGTCGTGCTCAACCGGAGCTGGGTGCCCAACGCACTATACAAACTCTCCTAGAACCCGGAAACAAACTTGGCATCTCTGTCAGAAACTATGGTCTTTGGCACACCGTGAAGTCGCAAAATCTCCTGCACATAAATGGGTGCCAAATCACTTGTTGAGTTGGACGTACGGATGGGAATGAAATGCGCTGACTTGCTGAATCGATCCACTATCACCCAAACCGCATCCTTGCCTCGCGGCGATCGAGGCAATGCAACCACAAAATCCATAGAAATGTCGTCCCAAGGCCATTGAGGAACCTCTAATGGCTGTAATAATCCTGCTGATCTCTTATGTTCGGCCTTCACTTGCTGACAAATACCGCAAGAGGTCACATAATTAGCTATATCCACCTTCATCATTTTCCACCAGAAATTCTGCTTCAAATCACGATACATCTTTGTTTCTCCTGGATGAATAGTGTATGGAGTGCGATGTGCTTCTCTCAAAATATCATCTTTAACCTCTGCTTTCTGTGGCACACAAAGGCGTCCTTTAAAACGCAAAGCACCAGACTCATCCAAACTGAAATCCCCTTCCTTGCCCAACTCAATACGCTTCCTGACCCTCTGCAGTAATAAGTCATGCTGTTGTGCCTCTCGCACACGCTCTGGAATGGCCGACTCTAAGATCAACTGTGTCTCGACCCGTGCCGTGTCCGCATAACAATAAGATATCCCCATATGATCAAAATCAGTAATAAGACAATCCAAGGTAGCAGGCGTCGCCTTGCGACTAAGTGCATCGGCCACCACATTGGCCTTGCCTGGGTGGGTACTGAATTGTGAGATCGTAATCCTTAATCAGCTCCAGCCACCTGCGCTACCTCAAGTTCAGATCCCTCTGGGTAAAGATATACTTAAGACTCTTGTGGTCGGTGAACACATCACGAGTCTCACCATACAGGTAGTGCCACCAAAGTTTCAATGCAAACACAATAGCAGCCAACTCTAAGTCATGGGTTGGATAATTCTGCTCATGCGTCTTCAGTTGCCTCGATACATAAGCTAAAACCTTACTGTAGGACCGGATATGGCAACAGAGGGGGTGAATGGTGCCTTTTTAAAAATCGACCCCCAAGGTAAGCACCCAAATCGCAACTCCAATAGCTATGGAAGCTATGAGGTAGACAGATTCTAGTTCACCGGTAATCAGAGAAGAAATGCCAGTCAAATCAAGAGCAAATAACAAACAGCCGCCGAAACTGAAAATAAGAAGGCAAACTGAAAATACTGCTACCTAAATATATTCGGCAAAAGAAAACCGAACTGGAGTTCCTGTATTCATCCGAAACCAAAATACTAGCAGCCGAATGAAGACTGTCCTCTGCAGTCAAATACTGCTGGCTGCCGAATAATAAATAACAGCAAGGTGTGAGATTGCTATCAAACTGTATTCGGCATGATCTGGCTGAGAAAAACTGCGGCTATCAAATTATCTTGCTGCAGACTGAAAACTGCAGAGAGTAAAACAGCTGAAATCGAGAGCACTAAAACAGACTCTACAGTAAATACAGTTTTTGCCACTGCAACACTGAGGACTGCTGCAGTAAACTGACGAAATCAAGTCTACAGCTGCCGCCAAATAGCAGAGAGATTTCTGCAGAGAAGATGTAAGCAGAAGAGCATTCGGCTGCAAACAGATCAACCAAAAGATTTAAGCATTCAGACCAAACATCAACCGAGCTTACTGCTGTTTGAACAGTGTGTTGTCGGCAGTGGAAACTAAGAAAGTGAAGCTGCCGAAACCAAACTGATTTTCGGGCAAGATTGCAGCATCAATTAGCAGGGTGAAAAACAGCCAACAAGAAAAGACAGAAGTCTCTCTCGACCACCCGTTCTGATTTCAGAAAATCACCCAGACTTGTAGCAGCAAACAGAACAAAACTGGTTGCAGTCAAGATGAACCGAGAGAAAGAGAACAACCAGAGAGACTGCAGACTGCTGTGAGTCTGTTGCCGCTTTCAGAATTGTCGACTGACTGAAAATCGAAGGAACAGTGAATACAGAGATTTGCCGAAAAGTTCAGAAGAAAACTGCAGACAGCCAAATGGAATTGAAAAGGACTTGTAAAAGAAATTCTCTTCTGAATAAAACAGTAAGGACTCAAACCAAATAACATGAGGACCTCAGGAGTCAAGAAAATTCAACCAAATAGCAACACTTTGAGATTTGACTAAGAAAACTGAAAAGACACAGAGTGCTCTCTCAAATTTAAATTACTCCTCCATCTTTGATCTTTTGGCTAAGAAATTTTGAGGATAGCTAAAGGATAGTCTCAGGACTCTAGATATTAAATTTCATGCCATCTCACAAACGGAAATCAAAAGTTAACACAAACCCTAGAAATGCACAGCAAGGTGCAGAGAAGAACAGAAGAGGCTGATTTCCAAATACTGAAATTAAACTCGATTTGCTCTTTGGAGAAGTCAATCAAAAGGTCTAGAAATGCAATTCCATCATAGAGCAATCCATTTTGCTACTCCCAAACAAAAACCAAACCAAAACACAAAATCTCAAAATTCTTGCAAAAAGCTCATCGAAGCAAAAATAGAACAGAGAACATGTCTGGCAAATAACTTCAATGATTTCATTTCTAGAGGCAAGAAGATCACAAAGAAATTCCCATTCTCATGTACATTCGATCAAGGGAAGATTACATGAAGGGATCACTCAACACTCTTCCTCTCCATCTCTCATAAGCACATGAAAACCAAGAACAAAGAGGAGAGGAACACTCTGGGACATACCCTCACGCAGGACACACACAGCAAGGGCTCAAAACAACCTCCTGCCACTCCTACCAACTCATACCAACTAAAGCCTCAAAGCAAAACCACTTCCAAAAGACTCTTTTGACTTAAATAAAACCCTAATCCTCTCTAGAAGCCAAAAGAGGTATGCAGCCCCTCCAATCCTATTTATAGCCTTGGCTAACGGGTCTCCGCCCCGTTACACCCGCTAAATCCAACGGAGCCCGCTCCCGTTTTTGCAGTTTTGCGAAATTCCCGTTTCGCCCCTCCTGCACCTTCCGGGAAGCTTCCGCGCTCCTTGCCTCGCACGCCTCGCAACCACCTCGAGTCAACGTCGTCTTCGACACATCCCGACCGTTCTGACCTCAGCGCCACCTGCGCCTAGTCCGGTCCACCGTGTCTCGCCACGACTCCGCCTCGACGTCCTGCAGCCACACAGACAAGAAACACATCAAATAGCACCGCTCGATACATGAAAGCGTAAATAGAGATCAAACCTGTCAAAACAAAGGATATGCATCCTAAACCCATACGACTAGGTTCGACCAAGTCCGACCGAGCCCGTTACGCCGCGCAACATTTAGGTCCGAACCAACCGACTCAAACTCGACTTTTCGTAAAACGATGTCAATTACTCATCATACACAACGGGATGACCTCCACATGGTCTCTCAATCTCCCCCTTGATGAGTATATTGACAAACCCAGAAAAACATGAAGTTGAGTTTGAAGAGTCTAACATGGTCCATAGAAAGAATTGAAACTCATGACAGTGTCGACAGAAAGAATCATTAGAGCAACTTAAGAAAGAGTAAATTGTTCTACAAGCTCTAGATTCCCAAAAGACTTTTTCTCCAATCTATTCTCCCCCTTTTGGCAATAAACGCATCAAGAATGCAAAAGAGAGAATAAGTCATTATGATGGATGAAATGGCTGAAGTTTGTTTATTCTTAGCATTTAGAGCCATGAGAATTATCCAAAATGACCATAATGTATTACACCAAGCCATAACTCAATGAACTGCTATCTAGATCATGACAGGATATGTATAAGCTAGCTAGAAGCAATTAGATGACTATCTGAATTTTAGTGCATTTATGAGCATGTCAAGTCATCAATAAGCACAGTCTAGCTAGAGACATCCAAGGATGATGTAAGCCATGTCAATCAAGCTAAGCGGAACCAAGAATCCAATATTGAGTCTAAAATAGAGTGTTATATGCTCAAGAGTGAAACATTGGTTCAAGTACTTGATTCTTTTAATAGCTTAGGCAAATTGAGCACAGATGACATTTTTCTTTTGAAATTCATGGTCGTTTTCAACCCATATTTTTATCATGTGCTAGATCTCAAGCCTTATGCGATCATTCCAAGCGAGAAGCTTAAGGAAATGATCTTGGTCATCCAAAACTCCCCCTGAGTTCATGCCTAGTGCAATGGCAAGCCGTCTCATGAGAAAGAATTGGTGAGATCGGTTTTTCGCACAAAGAGATCTTTTGCTTTTGAAATGATTATACTAACATATGCATCATCAAGAAGCTAGAACAGCTCAATCTAAGGCTCAAAATAGAGATTCAACGCTCAACCTAGCCTATTTGACATGGCATGAATCATAAAAGGATAGCTCAAGAGAGACTAATCTCAAATGCTAACATGACAAGTTGTAGTTCAAATTGAGCAAATTTAATTAACTCATCATGGCAAAAGCTAGTCTACACATATGAAGTCATGATGAATCTAGCAAATGAGCATAAATCATGGCAAGATGTAAAGTATCGTAAGCATGTCATAACCGAATAATAATCAAGGCTCAATGCAGAAAGTAATGCAGAAAAATCCAGCTCCCCCTCAACATGTGATGCAACTTTTAGTTCAAGTTGAGTTAGGTCAATATTACATTCCAAAAGCTCCCAAATGAACTCCCCCTGAACCAAAGCAATAAAAACGAGAAGCTGGCAAAGAAAACAGTGGTCTTAAAGCATAGATAAGATATAGAGGATACTATGGCTCGATCGACTCTTATCTACCCCATATGACTCGGGACTAATAGTGATCAGTAAAACACACACTAGAGAGCAAACACATACCCTGTCTACCCGAAGGTGTCACGACCCTCGCTAGATCGTAAGAAGTGAGTGAGCTCAATCTAGTGAGATAAGAAACAGCTAATAGAGCATCCTGAAAGCATAAGATAAGAGTGAGAAGTCTAAGCAACTAGACAAAAGAACCACTCTAACCTATGCTGGAAGGACTAAACCCAATGCACCCATATAAATGCGATGCAACAGTAAGGAGACAGAAGCATAATTAATATGATAAAACAGTAAAGCCCAAAGCTCCCCTCACAATAGTCCATAAGGACACACCACCCCAAGCTCTCCCAGAGTGAAAACCTCGAGCCATCCAAAGGCTTGGTGAAGATGTCAGCCAACTGGTGGTCACCCTCCACAAACTGGAGCACGATGTCACCCTTCTCCACATGGTCTCTAAGGAAGTGAAAGCGAATGTCGATATGCTTGGTCCGAGAATGCTTGCATGGGTTCTTAGCAATGTTAATTGCGAAGTGTTATCACACAAGAGTGGAACACTGTCGATAACTAACCCAAAGTCCCGCAGGTCGAGACCATCAAAGTACTTGGCTACGACAATCGGCCGCAACAACATACTCGGCCTCTGCGGTGGATCAGCAACACCGGACCGCTTCCTCGAGGACCAGGAAACAAGAGAAGTGCCAATGAATTGGCGGTGCCCAAAGTGCTCTTCCTCTATCCTCTGACCAAAGAAAGTCGCATCCGAGTAGGCTCTCAGGGAAAGACAGGATGAGGAAGAGTACCAGATACCATAGTCAATGGTAGCTCGAAGGTACCGAAGGATGCGCTTCACCGCTGGCGGTGAGATCGCGAGGTGAAGCTCGAACCGAGCACAAAGACACACGGAAAAGTGTATGTCCGGTCTCGAGGCGTTGAGGTACAAGAGGGAGCCGATCATACTTGATACTCCTTCGATCGACCGCTCATTGTCTTCATCTGGGTCGAGTGGAATTGATGTAGCCATAGGGTGGACACCGGCTTCCCATCACTCATATCGAAGCACTTCAGAGGTCTCGAGTGTACTTGCCTCGATGCAAGAAGATACCTCCAGTCTCGCTTGATTTGGAAGCCAAGGAAGAAACTCAACTCGCCCATCATGCTCATCTCAAATTCGAGCTCATGACATCGGAGAACTGGGAAGCGAGCATGCGAGGAGCCGCCAAAGATGATGTCATGCACATAAATGCAGACGAGCAGAAAGTCGGTGCCAAGCGGGCGGATGAACAAGGTCTTGTCGACTTTACCCATTTGAAACCATGACTCAACAGATAGGACTTAAGCCTCTCATACCAGGCCACAGGGGCTGCTAAGTCCATACAAAGCTTTGGAAAGCTCAGAGACATGGTTTGGGTATTTGGGGTTTTCAAACCGGAGGTCGTCTCACATAGACTTCTTCCTCAATAAGGCCAATGAGGAAGGCACACTTGACGTCCATCTCGGAAAAGCTTGAAACCCTTAGAAGTGCGAAGGCAAGCGAGTTCTAATGGCCTCAAGTCTAGCTACGGGGCAAGGTCTCCTCGAAATCTAGACCCTCAACCCAGGAGTACCCACTGCAATCGCCTAGCCTTATTTCGAATGACTACCCCATCCTCACTTTGCTTGTTCTTGAACATCCATTTGGTTCCAATGATATTGTGATCTCGAGGGAGCTCAACAAGCGTCCGACCTTGTTTCTTCGAAACTTTCCACTCCTCATGCATTGCATTGATCCAAGACTCGTCGATAAAGCATGACAAACGTCTTTGGGCTCGAAGGAGGCAACAAAGGCGAGAATGGAGACAGAAAAGTGATGTACCGATTTGAGCAGTGACTCGCTCAAAGAGATCTCCAATAATCTGCTCAAGGATGAGATTTTGTATATGTCTAGGAGGTCCAGGATGAGAAGAAGAAGTGGCCTCTACCGTGAACCGACGGGTAGGAACAGAGCCACTAGCTCCGGAGGAAGCAGAAGGCATAGGCTGATCACCTCGAGGTGCGGTGGAAGAAGGCACCTCAAGGGGTGGATGAGGCACTACTACAGGAAAGGTCATCACAGACGGTTCGAAAACATCATCACGCACGGTTTTGCGAACCGCCCAATTTATGGGTCGATGATAATCGAGGTCATCACGCACGGTATTTCAACCGCTTGTGATAGCTCAAAATCACGAGCGGTTTTAGTTAAAACCGCGTGATATGATGATAATCACGACGGTTGTTAAGTAAAACCGTCGTGATATCGATAATCGAGCGGTTTTAACTAAAACCGCTGCGAGATTATCGATATCGCGAGCGGTTTTAGTTAAAACCGTCGTGGTACATGATAATCACGCACGGTTTTAATTAAAACCGTGCGGGATTATCGAATATCCTGACGATTTTTAGTTAAAACCGTGCGTGATATTCCTTCTACCCTAAATCTATTCCTATTTATTGGCTAGCCTCAGAAATGCTAGCCATGCCCTCTGAAACAAGCAGATGAACAAGTATATAAGGCATCCATAAACATCCAATACACATCACATTTCATTCACAAACATAAAGTATCCACTTCGCAAATGAATCAATTGAATTGAAATAAAATATCTATTACACTGCATTACAATGCAATAAAATTCATGGTGCATGTGGAACTGCCCTTCCGACTTTATGACTTGAGCCACCAAAAGTACGCCAACTCTCCTCGAATTCGTGAAATATCGGGATGTTCCAATGCGCTTGACGGGATGTACGCACTGCTCGTCCTCCCTCCTCCATCTGGATTTTACCCGCATACCCAGTATGCCAAGTCCGTGGGGTGTGTGTTTTTGCCCGAGGGCCTTGTGCGCCGCACTTGTACTTTTGAACTCTTCGGTTGTCTTCATCGCCTTGAACTCTTCCCATTGTGGTTTCAGGAATGGGTATTTTTGAAAGGGTGTTTCGTCCTTCTCCACGTAGTCCTTGACAAGCGTGCTCTTGAAGTTCTTCCATACTTTGCATGCCCCTAGCAAGGCTTGTCGCTGCTTGGGGCGTCTTGGTGTTCTTCGGGATCTCGAGCGATGCCAAAATTTACATCACCGACTCACGTTTCCGAGTCGCAGCACGCTCTTCCACGAATCAAATGTGATTTCAATTCGTTGTCGTGCAACTATTCCGATCGTTCTTCTCCATGCGCTTCCTGCTTTGGGAGGAAAGAGAGGACCCCGATACATCGACTTGTGTGATGGTAAATCGTCCTCGTGCTTCTTTGATAGCCCTCTTCCTTGGCGTCTTGATTTTGGAGCGGGCGCCCGCGATGATGTTGAAGAATGCGCGGATGACATGTTGCTATTCGACAATTTGTGGGTCTATTAGGATAAAAAATTTGCGATATAAGCATAAATATAATTCCTCTATAATTATATAAGCACACCAATGACATCAATCCATATATACAAATCATAATGAAAATGTAATCATATGAACTGAACAAATCATTCAAGATATAGCACATATTCGACATGTCAAGTATAAAGGCATGTATCAATTAAAACTAGCAATAAGCTCAAGAATTAATTGATTATTTGTGCTCTCAGTTGTAGGGTTACACAAGATTAATCTTGGCCATCCCGCTACTCAATCATATACTTTTCATCGATTGGTTATTATATTCTCGAATTCAATCTTTGAGCTCTTAACCTTGTCACTTTCAAATTAAAAGACAACAAGTGACGATAATTAAAAGACAACAAGTGACGATAATTAAAAGACAACAAGTGACGAGAATTAAAAGACAACAAGTGACGATAATTAAAAGACAACAAGTGACAATAATTAAAAGACAACAAGTGACGATAATTAAAAGACAACAAGTGATGATAATATATTCTTCAAAGCTCACGATTAACAATAGTTGCATGATATGAGCATGAATCAAAAGGCAACAAGTGACGATAATTAGAGCTCAAAGATTAAATCCTCCAATCTCAAAGATAAGATTTTAATCATCATAGAGCAACAACCGATCCCACAAGCAATCTATGTCCTTCAAGACAACACGGTGAGCCATCAACCACATTCACAGATCAAAAAATAAGCGAAGAAGTGAGCGAAACGGAGATGGGGAATGGATTCAACCGAAGGGAGTAGAAGTAGCAGAGGGCGGTGAGGAGGTGGACGGCGACGGTGTTCCGCGCGGCGACGGGGCCGAGGAGGAGGACGGCGGCGGGGTTCCGCGGCGGCGGGGCCGAGGCAGGAGGGCGGCGACGGCGGCGAAATGGCGGCGGCCGGCGACGGGCCGAGGAGGAGGACGGCGGCGGCGAAAGGCGGCGGCGGCGGGGTTCCGCGGCGGTGGCGGGGTCGGAGGCACGGCGGCGGCGGCGGGGCGATGGGCTCGATCGGGATCGCTAGAGCGACTAACCCTAGTAGGGGTGCGCGTGGGGTTATATAAGGAGAGTATCACGACGGTTATAAACTAATAACCGTGCAGTAATATATATATCGAGACGGTTATTAATTGAGAACCGCTCGTGATATGTCGCTCGACAGTGGGGCCCACCGGTCGATGTCGAAAAAAAAAAGAAAGGCTCAACCTCGGCGCTGCGTGGCGGGGCTCGAACGCAGCGGGGGCCGGGGAGTGGCGACGTTAGCCAACCCGCCGCTCGGTTTTATCTCACCCTATAGGGTGATTTTTTCTCTTGAGGGGTGCGCGGTTCTCAATTGATATGACGGTTCTCAATTGATAACCGTCGTGATATATTATCACGCACGGTTATTAATTGAGAACCGTCGCGTATATGTCGCTCGTCGGTGGGGCCCACCGGTCGGTCTCGAAAAATAAAAGAAAGGCTCAACCTCGGCGCCGCGTGAGCGGGGCTCGAACAGCCGAGGGAGCCGGGGAGGAGTGGCGACGGTAGCCAACCCGCCGCTCGGTTTATCTCACCCCATAGGGTGATTTTTTCTCTTGAGGGGTGCGCGGTTCTCAATTGATAATGCGGTTCTCAATTGATAACCGTCAGGATATATTATCACAAACGGTTATTAATTGAGAACCGTCTGTGATATGTCGTTCTGCCAGGTGGGGCCCACCGGTCAGTCTCGAAAAAAAAAGAAAGGCTCAACCTCGGGCGTTGCGTGGCGGGGGCTCGAGCGCCGAGGGAGCCGGAGGAAAGGAGTGAGCGACGGTAGCCAACCCGCCGCTCGGTTTATCTCACCCCTATAGGGTGATTTTTTCTCTTGAGGGGTGCGCGGTTCTCAATTGATATCAGACGGTTCTCAATTGATAACCGTCTGTGATATATTATCACAGACGGTTATTAATTGAGAACCGTCTGTGATATGTCGTTCTGACATGTAGTTCCTTTAAAAATTAGCCCTTCATGATGATCAATCCACCTGCTGCTGCGTCTTGAGGAATGCCACATCTGAAGACCAGTTCTTGACCAGCTCTAGGCGTACGTGATCCAGAGACCAGAGATGAAGAAAAGAAGTGGGAAGAAAGCAGATGGATAGTCGCTCACCAAAGAAGTCGGGTATGTCGGTACTCACCAAGAATCGGAAATGTCTTTTTGAACTTTTGTAATAAAATTGCCTTGAATTTTGCAGAAAAAGAAGGATTGTCGGAGTGGACATCACATCTCGACGATGAGTCGGCATCATCGAGGAACATGCAAATACGAGGCAAGCACAAAACTCAACAACACATTCGGATCGATCTATTACGGGATGACAAGCTAACAAACCCTTCATGGCACGACGGTCACACTAAACAAGACACACTTACGACACTTACGGCAAGAGTGTGTGCTTTAGTATGAACCGTTCGTGCCGCGATGGAGGTGCTAGCTCACGGCGAGAGGAGATATGCGCATAAGCTAGCTAGTGGATGAACTCACGCGTGACTAGTACCGGTGGAAAGGTTGATGGGAGTTATTAATAAGGGCCCGCCGTGGGAGGAACCGGTGCCGACCATTCGATGTGGAGAGAATAGACGGGTGAGATCGAAATCACGTATACGCCAATTATTGGTGACATGTGATTATTACACACCAATTATCGGTGACATGGGATTATTACGAGCGGTTCTTAACAGAACCGTCGTGTTATCAACTTTTCACGCACGGTTTGTGTTAATAACCGTCAGGAACTTTCTGACGGTTCTTAACAGACCCGTCGTGTTAATGAGATATCACGAGCGGTTTTAGTAAGAAACCGTGCGTGATAAAGTCATATTATCACGAGCGGTTCTAAATAAAAGCCGTCGTGATAAAAAATATCACGACGGTTCATAGTTAATAACCATCTGTGATACTAATTTTCTCCGACCCCACCAAAGACGACGGTGTCCAAATGAAAACAGTCTATGTTGAGTGTCGATCCGCGAGCGGTTTCGTCAAACCGTCTGCGTGATTTACCGTCTACTATTAGGCTTTCTGCAGTAGTGAGGGACTGGATCAGGTAGACAACCCTCGTCTCCACCCTCCTCATCATCCACGAAGATGGTCTCGGACTGCTCTAAAGAACCTGAGATATCGGGCCTAGTCCCCGGACTGGCCTCGTCGAAGGTCACCTCACAGGTTTCTGCCATTTTACTAGACTCGCAGTTCCAGACCCTATAAGCCCGCGAAGAAGTCGAGTAGCCTAGAAAGATCCAATCACAAGAACGTGACTCGAACTTGTCTAGGTTCCCAGACTTTAAGATAAAGCACTTGCAACCAAACACACGAAAATGAGAGACGCTGGGCTTTCGCCCATATCTCAGTTCATAAGAAGTGCGGTGCAAGTGTGCCCTGAGAAAAACTCGATTTGAGACATGGCACGCGGTAGCTATAGCCTCAGCCCAAAACTTCCGCGGTGTAGAGTATTCATCGAGCATCGTCCTGGCCATCTCGACCAAGGTACGATTCTTCCTGTCCACGACGCCATTCTGCTGAGGGACGTATGGAGAAGAGAACTGGTGCTCTACACCTGTCTCACCACAGAAACTCTCAAAGTAGGAATTCTTGAACTCCATGCCATTGTCACTGCGGATCGCTCGTAAGGCACTTGGAAGCTCAACAGAAAGCCTACTGAAAAGACTTCGGAAATGTGTAAACGTCTCATCCTTCGAGGCCAAGAAAAACACCCAAGAATACCTCGAGAAGTCATCGACTACGACAAGAACATACCACTTCCTCCTGCCGATTGGACCGAGCCGGTCCAACTGTATCCATATGGAGCAGGTTGTCCGGTGCATCGGTCATAATAATGTGGACCGGAGGATGAGAAGCGGCAACCATCTTGCCGTCTTGGCATGGAGCGCAAACAAGATCTTTGACCATCTTGAGTTTCGGTAGACCACGAATGAGATCGTGGCCGCTAACTCGAGTCAAATGGTCAAATCCAATATGACCAAGTCTCCTATGCTAGAAGGAAAGGTCGCGGGACTCGAAGCAACCAAACACCGGAGAGGATCACGGAAGACTCAATAAAATCAGCACGAAGATCCTCCCATAACGAGAAATCCATAAACCGGACTACAGAAGAATCAACAATTTTGCGGGCATTTTTCTTAAAACTTACCTCGAAACCGTCATCGGTGGCCGAGAAACCGAAAGCAAATTGTAATGCGTTTACTCACCAAGGCAACATCTTTTAAAACAAATGAGTCATTAACGCACGGTACCTTTGGCGATGATGCGTCCAGACGAAGAGTCTCCAAAGGTGATAGTCTCATCACCTGAAACTCGGGCTAGGGAAGAAAACCAATTTGAATCTCCGGTCATGTGCCGTGAACACCCGGAGTCTACGAGCCAAACCTTTCCTTCCACCTGCGAACACGAGTCAAGCAGAGTAAAGTCTCGATCTTGGGATAAATCAAAATAGATTTTGGAACCCAATCTTGAGTCACACGTCGGCGATGAAGTAGTCAAGCACGACCGACCTCTATCTACCCTCGCTCTCCGTCGCTCAAAGAAGCGGAAGATCGTATGCAGACACAAGGCATTCTTTGGTCCGATCGCTACGGAGAGCGAGTCAAGCACCAAGAACATCTTGATCTCGCCGCGGATAGCTATCTCGATTGGGAAAACAAGATCTACCCTCGGGACGTGAAGTCATGACCGAAAGGAGCATGAGGACGAAACCGAAAACTTCGGAAGAACCAAGTCCTCGATCTTGCCCAAATCCACCAACAAGAGTAAGCCTAGACCTCGTGTTGGTCTTAGGTGCACTCAAGGTCAGGGCTGACCACGAATACGCCTAAGAGACTCAACACGGTCTCTTGGCGCGATCTTGGCGCTTGAAGCAATGGTCAAACAAATGCCCATCCTTCGATGAAGGTGCAATGATACCATGCCGAGGGCGAAGTCTGCAGTGAAATCACCTTCTTGTCGAAATCCCTTGGACAAAGCCCGTGATTTAAATTGAACTTTCTTGTTCTTGGGCTTGACCTCAAACACACCTGCTGACTCTGTCCGAACACGACGGTGGATGTTTCCTCACATCCTCACGGAGATCATATCCTAGAGCCTTTTTGAACTTGCAAATCTTTGATTGGTCTAGAATAAGATTGAGTTTCTTCTTGCCTCCTACAAATTTCTCGAGAGTGTTCATAAGGTACTGACACTCCCGAAGGAGAGAGATGCAAGAAGAGCAAGGAGAAGAAGAAGAGACAGCAGGAGGAGAAGAAGGAGAAGAACCAATAGCGAGAAGAGCGAATAGCACGTGCATATTTCTCCTTATGCACGCCACCTCACCCTTGAGGGCTTCGCAGACACAGGGGGCAGCCTAATCCTAGCCATTTGGTTCTCGTAACTCTTCCTAAACGTCTCTACCATGTTCTTATCCTTTTCCAACACTTGACCTGAAAAGCACAAGAAGGATGTGATTTTCTAGAAGGTCCTTAGTTAGCTTCACATATTTTTCATCCAAAGCAATCAAGTTAGATTTTAGTTTATCACAATTTTTGCATGGTGAGCTAACAGGGTCCTTAGAAGCATACTGAGCCATTTTCTTATAGTAGTCAATCATTTCTTGAAACTGTTTTGAGACGATTCAAGTTCAAGATTAACTTAGGACAATTTACACATGAAGCAATAGGCTCAAGTAGAAAAGCTTGTAACTCGGCAATTTTATGATCTGCCTGCTTTAGATTCATCTTGATTATTGCAAGTTTCACAAGATTCGGGCGAGATCAAGTAGCATGGCATAAGGTCCTCTAGCGGTGTCCTTATCCTCACATGAGGTGGGAGAAATAGTCTCATCGGTAGTAAGTAGGGTAATGACCATCCTACTCAATTCTAATTCAAAAGCGGACTAACATTCTCCACCTTAACAATATCAAGCATGGAGGACACACTATCATGCGAGATCCTTAGTTTCTCCATGTCACCCAAGATAGCACGACAAGTATCACAATCATCATTTGTGGGAGCGGATGTAAGAGCAATAATCTCTAGAGACAATCTATCTACTTGTTCTCCAACTCGCTACACCTAGTTTTAGCTCTAGCATGAAATCCTCCTAGTTTAAGAAAAGCTTCATTAAATTGGTCGTAGGAAGGAAATACCTCGTCGGTCGAGTCATGCTCATTGTCGCTCGATTAAGCCCTCAAGGGCCATGAAGCACATCTTGGAGAAGTCGCCGTCGCCTTGGGGTCTTAGTCACCCGTCCGTCGTCGTCGCTCCATCCCTCCACCTCGGCGAGGTCGAGGTCGTCAAAGCGGTGAGGGCGGTGGAAGAGCTTCTTCGCCTTCCCAAAGTTGCGGAACTTCCTCTTGCCTTGGACCGGTGCTGAGGGCTTCGAGTTGCGGTTCTTGTCGGTGTAGTCGTTCTTGCCCGAACCGCCAAAGTCACCTTTACCCTTCCCAAGCTTGGGACAGTTTGCTCGGATGTGGTTGGGGCCACCACACTCGAAACAAATCACGGGTCCTCCTCTTTTTCCATCCCTCCTCCTCTTGTAAGCATGAGAAAATCTCCGTGCTAGGAGGGCTAGTCGTTCATCCGCAAGTCGCTCTAGCGATCATCGGTTATGTCACGAGAGCGGCGAGGAGAATCCGCACAAAGGCTCAGCAGAAGAAGATCCAGAAGCGGGATCGGTGACTAGCGCCATCGACTGTGACTTCGACCGACGAGAGACTATGTCAATCTTGTGAGTCTTGAGGCGCGAGTAAAGCGCGTCAAGAGTCAGGGTCGAGAGGTCCGTGGTGTCCTTGATGGTAGTCACCTTCATCTCCCAAACCCGAAGATCAAGTGCGAGAAAGGATTTGTCGGCGTTATCCGAGTCGGAGTATGTGAGACCGACGGCTCGGAGGTTGCTCAAAATTTTGTGAAAACGCCAAGCACTCGTCAAGGGACTCTCCAAAGAAGCATCTCGAATTTCTTGTATTCAAGACTGAACCGGTCTGTCGAACAGTCTTGATCGGGTGGTGCCCTCATGGTATGCATTGAGGGTTGTAACAGCCCAGCTGTTTATTTCAAAATTTTCGATAAAAAAATTGTTTAATATAAAATTAAATTAATTTAGTTTAAAATAAAAATAAGAGTTTTGTTTGTGTGAAATTTGAATTTTGTTTGCCACGATTTTACGCTTTTAGAAAGCTAGATTTGAAAAGTAATTTAAAGTAAAATTTAAAATATTATTAAATAAAATGATATTTTGATTTTCTATAAAATCCTATGTCAAATTAATTATTTGAATTTATTTGGCCTTTATTTGGTGTTCTGAGTTTTTTGGAGTTTTAAAATCTATTTTGAAAATAAAAAAAGTATTTTATGTATGAGAATTAAAATACCAACAGTAGTTGGAAATATTTTTATTAAGTCCAAAATGTCTCCAGGAAGTTGTTTAAATTTTTCTGGAACCTTTGGAATTAATTTCATATTTTTCGGAGCTTTATTGGATTTTACGGTATTTTACAAAATCTAAATCAAATTAATTCTCTGTGACCCGATCTAATCTCGTGCGTCCATCTTCGCCTAACTCCTTCGCTCTCCATCCGACGGTCCTGATTTCTTCCTTGCGTCGCATCGCTCATCCGACCGTCCGCTCTTTTCTCTCTCTTTTCTCTCATCACGATAAAGCCGGTCGGTGAATAAAATTATTTTTCTTTACAAAAATAATTTGGTCAGAAAATTAAAATCCTTGCTGGCGTCCTAAATTCATTTTCCTCAGAAAAATAATTCATTTCAAAATCATTTCGCTTCATGACGTCATAATTTGATTTTTCAGTTCAAAAATAATTCCAGAAAATCGGTTTATTCTTTTCTCTCTTTTCAAACTTCCGAGAGACCGTTCTTTGTCGTTTTAACTCTGATTGAGCCCATTAAAATTTCTAAATTCATCTAAAATTCTAATCTATCCATTTATATCATATTTTCAAATTTTTGAAAATTTTGAATTTATTTGGTTTAAACTAAAGCTTAATTAGAATTTTTATTTAATAAGATTAAATTAAAAATTAATATTTATTAAAAATATTTTATTTGAGTTCTTTGAGTCTCAAGGAAGTTTCGAAATTTTTTTTAGATTTTTCGGAAATTGTTTGAGCTCAATTCCAAAATCCCAAACAAAAATAATAAAAAAAGAAAGGGAGAGAGGATGAACAGTACCGCGCGGTACTGTTCATCATCGTCCCGAGAGCATCGCGTGCGCAGCGCGCAGGCACGCCATGGACGCCGGTTATTCAAACTTCCATATCTTTTGATTTTCTCAACCGTTTCTCACGAAATCAAGTGCGTTAATTTCCTCTCATCAAGAGCATTCCATTCCTAACCGTTTCCCCACTCCTTTATGTGCATTTTCAGGAGAAAACGAACCGCCACCGAAAGACATTCGTTCGTTGATCTCCCTCTCCGGTCCACCTCAGCCGATATGAAAGGGAGCACCGTGTGCCCCTTCTAATCCTCATCCACCCCCGAAAATTTCAAGTCCCCACTCCCTTTCTTCTCTCCACAATCTCCATTTTACTTTTGTGAACCGAAGGTGTTCGTCGGCCTTTGCGGCGCCTACGGTGGAGCCCGGTCACTTTGACCACACCGTTGGCTTTGCCTTCTCGCGTTTCTGCGGTGCTCCCCTCGCCTTCAGGAGCATCACCGAGCATCGTCGGACCACCATGGCCAAACCGCGTCGTTTCTCTCTCTCTCATTGCTTGACCGTGGGTGTTCAGTCAAAACGAGGTGAGCATTGTGTTCCCGACGTTCTCCTCTTCGTTTCGCCGTAAACCTCACCCTCTAACTCCTCTCCGTTTGCCCGGAATGCCGATGCCAACCCGTCGAACGCCAAATGTCTTCTCCGCCGTGTTTCGCCACCATCCGATGTCCGTTGGCTGAGCCGTCTGTACTGTTGAGTTCGCCTCGACGCGTTCTACACCATGCTTCCATCGCCACCACTCGAAGATTCCCCGAGTCCCTGTCGACCTGGTCGAGCAGACATTTAAACTGCACCTTGGCGTACACCACTTTTTGGTAAACGCTTTGATTTTTGTTCGCGTCATATCGTGTCCTAACCTCCAAGCAATTTATCTATCATTTTTAATTAATTTTTCGTGGAGCCAATTGCCCGAAATTGAACTTTCCGAAAATGGCGTTTTGACTCCGACGTCGATTAAATCGTCTCTGTTTAGCTTTAGCCTGTGCCGTAATTTTTCTTAGACTTGCCTCACCGCGTTTAGCTTTAGCTTCCTTCCGTTTCCCCAAAAAGCCTCCACAAATTTTTGCCTCCGACACCTCGCCATGGCCGCCAATGGCATCTCGTGTCTCCGTCTATCCGTTGGTGTTTTCCCCAATCCGTTCACGTCATATCGTGCCAAACCATCCCAGGTAGCTACCAACCAAATAGTTTTGGATTCGCTTCACCGAGCATCAAGATATCAAGTTTTTCCTTCTTCTCTACCGTCGTCGTTCAAACGCCGATTGTATCGTCTCCGTTGAATTTTCCACCTAGCCAATAATTTTCTTAGCCTCACCATGTCGTGTTCTACCCTGTGCTCACCCTACATCTCCATGTTCCATACCCAGTACTATCTCTCCAACTTGTCGATGGCGCTACCACGTTATCGCTGTCGTTTTTCCCTCGCCGCCGGTGATTGTCACCGTTCCTCGCCTCAATACCCATGTCACCACCTTCGCCTCGTCGCTGGCGTTCCATTTTGTCCGTTCACCGCCACCTCACAACCAATCGACACCATTCTGTTCAAAAAGGAATTCTCGGATTTTGTTATCATTTCATGTGATATCTAAAACTTCCAATTACTCGTTCTCCCTCATTCGAACTCCGAATCCGTTGATTCTTTCTCCTAAATTCATCCAAAATCTTAACCTTTCCTCCAGTATATATTTTATATTTTTGTTATTTTATTTGTATTTATTTATTCTTTTGTATTTATCGTTCCGCGCGTAGAACCCGACGTCACCGAAGAATTTTCCGACCCACAGCAAGAGAATCAGGAATTCACCCATGAAGGCAAGTCTCCTTTGATCATCTTGAACCTATGTTTGAGAAATGTTTTTAAATTATTTTAAAAGTTAATGCATTGCTATGTTACATAAAATGATAATTTCTGTTGTAGAAGTAATAGTTAAACCGATGATTGTTATGCCCTCATTTGACATTGACAACCATGTACCTTTGACACCCTAGGATTTTCTTTGTCTCATTATTGAGATTATTACAAATTCTTTGATAATTGTTGTATCGGTAGTAAGATGCTTAGACATGCTTTATAACTTTAGTAACCTTGGAATGGTAATTACATTTCGTGATCTATTCTTTTGTTCGGATGTGAGTGGCAATTGGTGTTGCCACGGTTCTTGTGAAATAAAATGCAATTGTGAAAATTGTTTAGGCGGGGCGGATGGTTGGTTTGGATTGGTGCGGTTAGCACGAGATCTTGAAAAGTGTATGTTCCGCCCTAGTCAATTAAGGACCGACTCTTGTGTTTGTCCGATCGAGCACTACTGGTACAACCACATGTCTATATGGGTGCGACCTAGGCGATTAACTTATGATAGACTAGTTTAGGTACCACCGATGGAAAGTGGATGCGGGGTTCTTGGTTATTCACGATGAGGGACAGGTTCTTGTACTCATATGGCGCAAGAGGGGGCTTCTGTCTGGGTGGTTTAACCCTTCAGCGGTGAAACCTCAGCGGGTGGTGTCTAGCTAGACTAGAGTAAGGTAAAGGCTTTGTGATGAATTATCTGGGTCTCATGCCTAAGGAAGCGTGGTGACTATTAAGATAACTTGTCTCTTGTGGGTAAAGTGTACAACCTCTGCAGAGTGTAAAACTATTCGAATAGCCGTGCACACGGTCAAGGGCGGGCAAGGAATGCTTTCACATGGTAGATCTTTGGTTTTGGTTTTTAAAATAAAAGTTTTGGGAACCGAGAGTGGTTGGAACTCTCGGAGTTGTTGTCCTGGCGGATGTAGCCAGTGTGGATGGTTTAACCCGTGGTTTTGAACTTTGGCGGTTAGCCAGTTGTTTAGTGTGGGTGGTTTAACCCGTGGTTTCGAACTTTGGCGGTTACCAGTTGTTTAGTGTTGGTGGTTGAAACCTTCACTATAAAGTTTTCAATAGTTTCTGTTAAAGCAATTACTTTATTAAACTGATGCCTTCGAAAATATTTAATGGTATTTGAAATAAAATATTGCTTTGTGCAAAAGAACCATAAAACCTTCCTTTGTTAAGCCTTGCATCTATTGCATTTTCCCAAGACTTGCGGAGTACTTTATGTACTCACATGCTACACTTAAAACAAAATCTCAGAGGATTATGAAGCTCAAGAAAGAGATTACAACTACTTCGCGTGCGGATTCGACGAAGGCTTTCTGGAGTACTAGGTTGCGCTTCCCCAGTCAATTGCCTGTGGCATATTGATGGGTCTTCCGCTGGATTTACCTTTTGCTTCCGCTGTGTTTTATGTTTCGTGTGTTGCGAGGTCTTGAAACCTCATTTGTAATAAAGAGGCCTTTTAGTGCATACTCTCTATTATTGTAATAAAGCGTTGTTGGTTATGTATTCATCATTTGTTTGTTGTGTGCACTAGCTTTGATCGGGACTAGTCTTTGTAATACGGAGGGTCCGGATTCGGAAATCCGGGGTCCCGACAAGGGTCACCCAGATGTCGTAGGCGGACGATAGGTGAGAGATGCGATCGAACTCGCTTCTGCTCAAACCCTGAATGATGATGTTCCTTGCCTTTGCATTCGCCTCAACATCGACCATATTCCGACATTGATGTTCTCATGGCGGGAACAACAAAGCGAATCTTCACCTTCCGCCGGATGGCATACCCACGAGCACGGATGTAAGTTTCCATTCGGCTTTTCGGAAGGGTAATCCAGCCATCGAAGATGGCGGCTTGGTGGAATACTTGTCTGTCGCCATGGCTCGCAGACCGGTTAAGATCTATAGACAAGAGCTAACCGGCTCTGATACCAATTGTAGGACCGGATATGGCAACAGAGGGGGGTGAATGGTGCCTTTTTAAAAATCGACCCCCAAGGTAAGCACCCAAATCGCAACTCAATAGCTATGGAAGCTATGAGGTAGAGCGATTCTAGTTCACCGTGTCGAGAAGAAATGCCAGTCAAATCAAGAGCAAATAACAAAGAGCCGCGAAACTGAAAATAAGAAGGCAAACTGAAAATACTGCTACCTAAATATATTCGGCAAAGAAAACCGAACTGGGTTCCTGTATTCATCCGAAACCAAAATACTAGCAGCCGAATGAAGACTGTCCTATGCAGTCGAATACTGCTGGCTGCCGAATAATAAATAACAGCAAGGTGTGAGATTGCTATCAAACTGTATTCGGCATGATCTGGCTGAGAAAAACTGCGGCTATCAAATTATCTTGCTGCAGACTGAAGACTGCAGAGAGTAAAACAGCTGAAATCGAGAGCACTAAAACAGACTCTACAGTAAATACAGTTTTTGCCACTGCAACACTAAGGACTGCTGCAGTAAACTGACGAAATCAAGTCTGCAGCTGCCGCCAAATAGCAGAGAGATTTCTGCAGAGAAGATGTAAGCAGAAGAGCATTCGGCTGCAAACAGATCAACCAAAAGATTTAAGCATTCAGACCAAACATCAACCGAGCTTACTGCTGTTTGAACAGTGTGTTGTCGGCAGTGGAAACTGAGAAAGTGAAGCTGCCGAAACCAAACTGATTTTCGGGCAAGATTTCAGCATCAATTAGCAGGGTGAAAAACAGCCAACAAGAAAAGACAGAAGTCTCTCTCGGCCACCCGTTCTGATTTCAGAAAATCACCCAGACTTGTAGCAGCAAACAGAACAAAACTGGTTGCAGTCAAGATGAACCGAGAGAAAGAGAACAGCCAGAGAGACTGCAGACTGCTGTGAGTCTGTTGCCGCTTTCAGAATTGCCGACTGACTGAAAATCGAAGGAACAGTGAATACAGAGATTTGCCGAAAAGTTCAGAAGAAAACTGCAGACAGCCAAATGGAATTGAAAAGGACTTGTAAAAGAAATTCTCTTCTGAATAAAACAGTAAGGACTCAAACCAAATAACATGAGGACCTCAGGAGTCAAGAAAATTCAACCAAATAGCAACACTTTGAGATTTGACTAAGAAAACTGAAAAGACACAGAGTGCTCTCTCAAATTTAAATTACTCCTCCATCTTTGATCTTTTGGCTAAGAAATTTTGAGGATAGCTAAAGCATAGTCTCAGGACTCTAGATATTAAATTTCATGCCATCTCACAAAAGGAAATCAAAAGTTAACACAAACCCTAGAAATGCACAGCAAGGTGCAGAGAAGAACAGAAGAGGCTGATTTCCAAATACTGAAATTAAACTCGATTTGCTCTTTGGAGAAGTCAATCAAAAGGTCTAGAAATGCAATTCCATCATAGAGCAATCCATTTTGCCACTCCCAAACAAAAACCAAACCAAAACACAAAATCTCAAAATTCTTGCAAAAAGCTCATCGAAGTAAAAATAGAACAGAGAACATGTCTGGCAAATAACTTCAATGATTTCATTTCTAGAGGCAAGAAGATCACAAAGAAATTCCCATTCTCATGTACATTCGATCAAGGGAAGATTACATGAAGGGATCACTCAACACTCTTCCTCTCCATCTCTCATGAGCACATGAAAACCAAGAACAAAGAGGAGAGGAACACTCTGGGACATACCCTCACGCAGGACACACACAGCAAAGGCTCAAAACAACCTTCTGCCACTCCTACCAACTCATACCAACTAAAGCCTCAAAGCAAAACCACTTGCAAAAGACTCTTTTGACTTAAATAAAACCCTAATCCTCTCTAGAAGCCATAAGAGGTATGCAGCCCCTCCAATCCTATTTATAGCCTTGGCTAACGGGTCTCCTGCGTTCGCCCGCTAAATCAACGGAGCCCGCTCCCGTTTTTGCGCTTTCTGCGAAATTCCCGTTCGCCCTCCCGCACCTTCCGGAAGCTTCGCGCTCCTTGCCTCGCACGCCTCGCAACCACCTCGAGTCCACGTTGTCTTCGACACATCCCGACCGTTCTGACCTCAGCGCCACCTGCGCCTAGTCCGGTCCACCGTGTTTCGCCACGACTCCGCCTCGACGTCCTGCAGCCACACAGACAAGAAACACGTCAAATAGCACCGCTCGATACATGAAAGCGTAAATAGAGATCAAACCTGTCGAAACAAAGGATATGCATCCTAAACCCATACGACTAGGTTCGACCAAGTCCGACCGAGCCCGTTCGCGCATAACGTCTGGTCCGAACCAACCGACTCAAACTCGACTTTTCGTAAAACGATGTCAATTACTCATCATACACAACGGGATGACCTCCACATGGTCTCTCACTTACCATCCTGCATGAGAACACAACCCAGTCCGACCCGTGACGCATCGGAGAAAACCGTAAAATGCTTCCCTGGTTCCGGGACAGTGAGAACAGGAGCGGTCACAAGTCTCTCTTTTAGAATCTAAAAACTCTGCTCACAATCATCATCCCACTGAAACTTCACATCCTTCTGAGTGAGCCTGGACAAGGGCTTGGCAATGATGGACAAGTCTTGCACAAATCTCCGATAATAACTCACCAGTCCGAGAAAACTCCTCACCTCTTTGACATTGGTCGATGTAACATCTCAAAAATTGTGATTTTTGAAAATTTAAATTTAAATTAATTATTTTAAAGAAATTGGATCTTATTTGAATTTTTCGAGTTTTCAGTTTTAAAATCAATTTCTAGAATTAAAAGAAATCTTAGTTTGAAAATTTAATACCAAAATAACTTGGAAATATTTTATCTAAGTTCAAAATACCCCCAGAAACTTATAAGAACTTTTCTAGAATTTTTGGAGTTTATTTTGTATTTTTTGAACTATATTTAATTTCCTGGGATTTTCAAAATCAAAACCAAAAGAAAATTTACTTCCTCCCTCCTCTCTCGGCCCACGTGGACGGCGGATCCTTGCGTCGCCGCTCCATCCCGCCTACCCCTTCTCTGCGTGTGACACGTGGCCGACCAGTTCGACCACATCTCCACCCTGGCCGATCACCACCGCCCACCTCTCTCTCTCTTGCCATAGGCCCCACTGTCGGCTCCTTCTTCCCGCCCCCCTCCTTCTTCCCATGCACATAGCCTGCCCCCGGTTTTCCGGCCTTCCCGCCCCCACGCCCACTTCCTCCCTCTTCCTCTCCTCTTCGTGCTGCACGCCTTCCCCGCCCACTACCCTCTCCCTCTCCCACTTTTCCCCAACCGCCCGCAACCGCCACCGCCACCTCCCCGCTCCGTGACAAATTGCCGCGGTGCCCTCCCCGCCCCTACAAAACCCTCCCGAGCACCTCTGTCCTCCCTCCACTTTTTCCCCACTTTCCTCTCTCTCCGGCCACCCATCGCCCCACCGTGTAACCTCCCTCGGGCCCGCCGCCAACTCCGGCGAGCCATCGCCGCCGGCACGGGCCCCGCCTCACCTCGCCGTCCCCACCTTCACCGTGCCCGTGCGCATCTCGGAGACTACTTGGCCGAACCTCGCCGCCACCGGATCGTCGTCGCGGAGAGCCAATCCTCACCGCCGCCTCCTCGTCGCCTGCCCGTTTCCGACCATCGCCGGTAACCTCCGCGTCCACCCCGGACTCCCTCACTTCCTCTCCTCGTCGCCTCTGCGCCGACCACCGCCACCGGGCCCGGCGAGCCCCGGACCCGCGGCACCCGATCGGCGCGCCACCGTGCCACGTGGCGGTGGTGTGGCGCGCGTCGCCATCACGTCGGCGCCCGGCTCGGCCGGTGGCGGTGCGTTAGCGCCAGCGCCACCGTGCCACCTCGGTAGTCCTTCCTCCGTGGATCCACCCATGGACCGGGGTCCACCGTCGGTAGGTTCGTCCGGTGGACGCCAATGACGAAGATAAATTCGATTTTCGGTTGGAAAATAATTGGTAGAAAAGAAATTCTTTGCTGACGTCGTAATTCCGAATTTCCTTTAGAAAAATAATTTCAAAAATCCAGTTTATTCATTTTCTTTGATTTTAAATTTCCCAAGGCCCGTACTTTTTCATCCTAACTCCGATTGAGTTCATTCAAATTTCTAAATTCATCCAAAATTCAAAAATATTCATTTCTGCCATCATTTTAAATTGTTGAAATTTATTTAGTATATTAAAATTTAAATTTCAAATTTTAAACACCCAGTTCACTTTAAAAATCTCAGTTTCATTTCAACTTTTCTATGCACTTCCAAAATTCAAAATTCAAACTCAAACTTTGTAAAATCTTCAGGAAGTTTATTTTATTTTTTTTGAACTCAAATATTTTATTTCCAGTAAACTTTTTTTTCAATTAATCTTCCAGATACCCTTTCTCCCTCGTTTGAACTCTGAATCCATTGCAACTTTATCCTAAACTCTTATAAAATTATAAACTCCTTTCCAGTAGTTACATTATATTTTTTTTGTAATGTTATTTGTATTTATTTATTCGTTTGTTTTATCATTTTGCGCGTAGAATCCAACATTGTTGAAGAATTCGAAGACCTGCAGCAAGAAAGTCAAGATATCGCACACGAGGCAAGTCTCCTTTGAACATTTTGAACCTATGTTTGTGAAATATTTTCGATTATTTTAAATTTATTGCTGTGCTATGTTACATAAAATGATAACTTATGTTGCAAGGATAATAGTTAAACCGATAATTGTTATACCCTCATTTGACATTGATAACCTTGTACCTTTGACACCCTAGGACTTCCTTTGTCTCAATAGTGAGATTATTATGAATTTGATAATTTTAGAATGGTAGTAAATGCTTAGACAAACTAGTCGATCAGTACAACCCTAGGGTGGAAAATAGAAAGGAATGATTTCATCTAGTAGCAATCAATATTGTTGTTATTGTTAAGTTGGTGAAAACTATTTTAGACGGGTGGATGGTAAGATTGGATTGGTGCTGTTTAGCACGAGAACTTGAAAAGTGTATGTTCCACCAAAGTCAATTAAGGACCGACGCTTGTGTTTGTCCAAGCGAGCACTACTGAGACAACCACATGTCTAAATGGGTATGACCTAGCTGATTAACTTACAATAGACTAGTTTAGGTACCACCAGTGGAAAGTGAGTGCCAGGGTGTACTGGTTATTCACAGTGAGGGACATGGTTTACTTTACTCATACGGCGCAAGAGGGGGCTTCTGAATGTGGTGGATTTAACCCTTCAGCGGTGAAACCTCAGCGGGTGGTAACTAGCTAGACTAGAGTAAGGTAAAGGCTTTGTGACGAATTATCTGGGTCTCATGCCTAAGGAAGCATGTTAGCTATTAAGATAGCTTGTCTCTTGTGGGTAAAGTTGTACAACCTCTACAGAGTGTAAAACTATTCGAATAGCCGTGCCTACGGTCAAGGGCGGGCAAAGATTGCATTCACATGGTAGTTTTCTGGTTTTAAAATAAAATTTTGGGAACCCGTGAGTGGATGGAACTCTCGGGTTGTTCTGGCAAATAAAGCTAGTGTGGGTGGTTGGAACCCGTAGATTTAAATTTTGGTGATTGGAGCCAGTTATCTAGTGATGGTGGATAGAATCTTCACTATTTAAATGTTGCATAGTTTCAGTCAAGATAATTACTTTTTTAAATTCTTGCCTTCAAAAATATTCAATGGTACTAAAAATAAAATATTGCTTTGTGCAAAAGAACCATATAACCATCTTTGTTAAAGCCTTACATCTATTGCATTTTCCCAAGACTTGCGGAGTACTTTATGTACTCACATGCTACACTTAAAATTAAATCTCAGAGGAATACGAAGCTCAGGAAGGAGACTACGACTACTTTGCTGTGGATTCGACGAAGGATTTCCGGAGTACTAGGTTGCGCTTCCCTAGTCAATTGCCTGTGGCGTATTGATGGGTCTTTATCAAGTTTATTTTGCTTCCGCTGTGTTTTGTGTGTTTGCGAGGTCTTGAAACCTCAGCTGTAAGGAAAAGACCTTTTGGTCGGTACTCTTTATTAATGTAATATTCGTTGTTGGCAATGTAATCATCACTGTTTATCTGTGTGCACTAGCTTTGATCTGGGACTAGTGCTGAAATACACAGAGGGTCCAGATCTGGAAATCCGGGTTCCGACAGTCGGTCTTTCCCATTCCACCACTGAGGAAACTTTGCTTGGATCCACTGATATGCCCTTATCGCTGATGATATGTCCCAAAAATCCCACCTGAGACTCCCAGAACTCACACTTCTTGAATTTAGCGAAGAACTTATGCTCCCTTAGTGTCTCCAATACAAGTCTCAGATGACACTCATGGTCTGCTTCGTTCTTTGAATAAATCAAGATATCGTCGATGAATACGACTACAAAGTCATCCAAATACTCATGCAACATCCTATTCATTGTCTCCATGAAGGCAGCAGGGGCATTCGTTAGTCCAAAAGACATAACTTTAAATTCAATGTGCCCATACCTCGTAGAGAACGCAGTTTTCTCAATATCCTCCTCTCGGACAGGAATTTGATTGTATCCCGACTGGAGATCAATCTTTGAAAACACTTTAGCCCCTCTCAATTGATCAAATAGATCTTCAATGCGGGGTAATGGGTACTTATTCTTGATGGTCAACTGGTTGAGAGCACGATAATCAATACACATGCGCCAACTTCCATCTTTCTTCTTAGTGAACAGCACCGGTGCCCCCCACGGAGACACGCTCGGTCGAATAAGCTCTTCCTGAAAAGGTCAAACCAAACGGTACGGGGTCATTGAAACTGGCCATGCCCCTGGCACTAAATCAATCTTGAACTCCACTGGCCACGGTGGCGGCATCCCTGGAAGCTCTGCTGGAAATACATCCAAGAATTCCCGAACTACCGGGATACTTTTTGCAAGCAAAGAGGAATTTCGCTTTTCCACTAAGGATAAAAGAAACCCACTCTTTGCTGCTCTACTACCAGGATACAAACAAGCCAGCACATTAGATGAAAAAGAGGGGGCACTACCCTGAAAATCTATCTCTTGGCCCGACGGCGCTTGTAGAGTTATTGTCTTCCAAAAACATGATATGACAGCATGGTAATTGTGTAACCAATCCATCCTCAGAATAACATCAAATGGCTCCATATTCATGATCATCAAATTAGCAATAAAATCCTCCCCATCTATTGTGACACACAACCAGGACAGACTATAAAACTGGAAAGAATTCCCCAGGCGAGTGGACCAAAACAGACTGAGAAACAAACCGCAAACTCATATTGGCCCGACTAGCAAACTCTAGGGATGCAAAGGAAAAAGTAGCCCCAGAATCAAACAAAACGTAAGCCTCCACTGAATCCACCAAAACCGTACCTGTCACCACGTCGGGACGACCCGTCGACTCGGTAGTCGGCAAGGCGTAGGAGCTCGATCTTTGGGCGGTGGTGCCCCAACACCGGTATGGCGAGCCACCGCGGCAGTGGTGCGGGGAGGTCTTGGCGCCATGTTGGAAAGAATGCCGCGGGAGGAGGCGGCCAAAAGTACCCCGGTGGCATCCCTCCAGGAGTAGGGTAGTGAGGTGGAGGCGGCGCCCAAGTCTGAGAAGGAGCGGCTGCAAGCATCTGAACCGATCCCCGAGAAGAAGCTGCTGGTGCTGAAGACGAAGCTTGAACTGGTTCCCATTTAATAATGCTAGCGGGATTCCGCTTACACACCAATGCTTTGTGGCCCTCCTGACCACAATGGTGACAAGCTCCAAACCAGGCACACTCTGAAGCACGGTAACCATCTCCACACTTGAAGTATTTTATCCCCTGTCCTGGAGCCGGACGCACCATAGGGACACTCACTGAAGATCGAAAAGAAGAGGATGCCCGAGGCTTGGTGAACCTGGACTTAAATGAATTTTGCGGGCCTTTGAACCTCTTGGGAACTGGCTTCAACGCTGACCCACTGCCACCATAACTCTTCTTATGACTGCTCTCCGTACCCTCGGAAGCCACTGTACCTCCTGTACCCTGCAACCCTTCCCCAAGCTGCATCTCTAGCTCCATGCCCCTAGCTTGCTCCACTAAAGAGCTAAAATCACGAAGCTCCAAAGCTCCCAACACTTGGCGAAACTCCTACCTGAGCCCTCTACAAAACCTCTTGGCTTTCTCCACATCACTGGTAGCCACAAATGGTACAAAGCGGATTAAATTATTGAAACCCACTTCTTACTCTGACACTGTCATCTTGCCCTGCTTGTAATTGTTCAATGTCACCTCCATTCTTTCCACAAATGATGCAGGATAAAACCTCTTCTTGAATTGCTCCACAAACACCTTCCAAGTCGCCGCCCAAGGCGTGATTACGCCGACAGGACTCCTTCCCACCAGAGATCCGCTTCCTCTTTCAGCTGAAAGGCCACAAACTGTACCTACTGCTCTGATGTCAGTCCCAACACTCCCAAATGCCTCTCTATGTGACGCAACCAGTTAGCAGCATCAACTGGCGTGCCCAAACCATCAAAGTTGTCCAACCTCAAAGCGTTCCACTGGTGTAGTCCCATAGCATTCACCGCCGGTACCATCGCTGGAACAGCCACGGGTGCGGCCCTAGGTGCAGTGGGAGGGGTTTGGCTCCCCTGAACTGCTGAAGCAACCTCCTCCTCGGATCCCACATAGTTGGTCTCCTCGGCTCTGAGTGCATTTGGGCGGGGACACGACCTAGCCTCGCTGGCACCACCGCACCTCGCCACTACGACCACGACCACGGCCTCTACCCCTTGTCATCTCTATATCACAAACAATCATAGAGTCACACATATATACACAATCAATTGTGAAAAAACAGCAATAATTTATTGATGCAATGCAAGTCCCATTCCCACCTACAGTGCTTAGTGTGTCAATTTTAATAGTTTTATTAACCACGGACCTACAGCCCGCTCTGATACCAACTGTAACACCCCAGCCAAAATATGGCCTTGAATGCTACTAAACTAACAACCTAACAAAGCTAAACCTTGTGCATATTACAAAATTTCGGCAGAATCTCCTTTGTTTATTGTCTAAAACTAAGTTCTCACAAATATAATCAAAAGATATAATTAACCGTACTCAATGTAATCAATACTAATCAACAGTTTTAAAACATAATTAAAGCGCGGAAGCAATATAGGAAGTTTCTAATCCATTATTACATTGTAAAGCTGATAGGCATAATCAAATAACACATAAGCTAACCAACAAATAATATCTAAAGTTCTTTAGTTCTTCCATGGTGAATAATTCGTGTAAGTGCAACCACACTAATCATACATGCTCCCATGCATCTTTGAATTCATGAAGGTACCTAAAACAGACAACAAACAACAACAACAACAAGAGTGAGTCCAACGACTCAGCAAGTATTAAAAGATAGTAGCATGAACAAACATGAACATCATTATAATCATATAAACAGCCATGCTATGCAAGATGATCAAAAATCCATTTTTCTCTTCTCTTTCGCATTTTACCGGTAATGCGGAGTGTGCATCCGTCAACGCACACCCATGCCTGTACCATCTTGTACAGGGACCAATTGCCCATACTCCACGAGTATGGGGACCTTTAGCCCGTCATGACATCAACATAACGGGGACCTCGGCGCTTGGTCACCTCGTGACCAAGACTTCAATAATCAGCATGATGCATGTATGTGAATTTCTAGATAAATAAACTTGCATTCACAATATCTATGCATCATAAATTCTCATGAATATAACCATTGCATATAACCATAAGCAATACCAACAAATCATTAACATAATCATGAGCACACATTTCCATCATTTTGTAGCAATCATCAACAAGCATCAATCATACACAATCCACACTATAGTTTTAAAACCACAAATATACTTGCCTTAACCACGAGAAAACGGGGGACGAGCAGAAGGTGCGGCCTCTGGGATCCGTCCTCCTCCCGAACAATAATTATAATAATTGCTAAGACAACAGTAGCGGGTCTTTAGATGAAATAACAACACCCGCAAACAAAACCAACACGTTTATCTAGAGTTAATCCCTAATTTCTTTCGGCCAACCTGTCCTCGTCTACGGACAGTTAACTTTAAAATTCATAAATTTTGATACAGAGGTCCAACGGGGCGTTCTCAGATTCTCTGGAAAGATAATTAAATTATCTAACTAAACCTATTTGGTGAGCCTCGCAGATTCAGCCATCTTCTACCTGCACCAACCCATTTTCTAAAGCATCAGCAATCACGACTGCCTCTTTGGACAGCGCACTAAAATGGCCATAACTTTGGCCCCGAAAGTCGGAATCAGGAGTTCTTGACCTTTATGGAAATCTAAGAAAATTATCTACAACTTTCCTGATATGAAGATCTTCTGATTCGCCTGTTTTATAATTAATAAAATCCATCTACCGAAACCCATCGGGAAATCCTCCGAGAAACAGAACAGTCATATTAGAAAAAATCATAACTTTTGCTACGCAAGCTCGAATGACACGTTCTAGGACTGCATGGAAAGATAATTATGTCCTCTACAATTCTCTAGGAGAGGTCCAGACCTGATTCCCCACGGATCTATCCCAAAACAACCATTTAGTATGATCTGTCCTAGCAGTCCAGATTTACGATATTGCTACCATGATCAAAAATGTTATTCTAAATGGGGAAACAAGGATTACCCTTGTCGAATTGATGAAGAACACGATAAACTCCCCACGAATTCCTCCTCTTCTCTTTCTCCTCCTTCCTCTTGATCTTCCCTTCCTCCGCTTGACTTCTTTGCCAACAATGGAGGGGAGTGGAGGGAGGGTCTTGCTAGGAGGTGCGCAAGGGAGGAGATGGGGGGGCGGCGCACACAGGAGGGAGATCGGGGGTGGGGCGGCACACAGGGAGGAGATCGGGGAGTGGGCGGCGCAATGGGGAATGGGGGAGTGGGGTGGCGGCTGCTAGGGGAGGCAAGGGGCGGTTAGGGTTGGGGTCGCCTCCCTGGTGAATTCCCACTGGGCCAAGGCCCAGGCCCAGGTTGTCCGAAAAGATCAGAAAACCCCCTCAAAACTGGTTATTTTTAATCTTTCCTTTAAGGTCCTCCTCTCCAATGAATTGTTGAACTAATAAATCTCTCCCGGGATATTACAGTGATGACCCTTTTTATAGTAGTAGGAGGGGCGGCGGGGATGGGCCGGCATGGGACACAGCCAAGTCATGGCTGTCCACACGTCGAGCGAAGAGAGAGAAATGGCGGGATGGGCTGGGGTGGTGGAAAGAGCTCGGGTGGCGATGTAGGCTCATCCTAGCTGCCCACGCATCAATCCCAGAGGAGGGTGGGATCTTTTTAATTTTTTATTTTGATTTTCAGCAAACCTGAGAAAACTCAAAAAGGCTAAAAATTCCAAATAAATTCCAATAATTCTAAAAAAATTGATAGAAATTCCCGTAACCATTTTGAACTGTAGGAAAAATATTTTCAACTTATTTTGGTGTAATGTTTATACTTAAAATACTTTTTAATATTAAAATTAGATTTTAAATTCCAAAAAATCACATAAAATTCAGATAAAAGGCAAGTAAATCCGAAATAATTAATTTGAATTAGGATTTTGGTAGAAATTCAAAATATTCTATCTATTTAATAATATTTTTAATATTTTACTTAAATTACTTTTCAAATGAAAAGCCTTTTTTAAAAATAGAAAAATAGGGCAAATCAAAATTCAAAATTCAGGCGACCAAGTAACATTGATTTTTAAATTAAATTATTTTTTAATAAGTTTTGAAATAAACAACTAGGCTGTTACAGTGGTGCAGTTTCATGGAGGTCTAAACAAACCATACAGACGAGGTCAACCATGAAAGCAGAACTTGTTGCACTTGACAAAATAACTGTTGAGACTGAATGGCTAAGAAAGCTTCTGTTAGACTTGTCATTTATTGATAAACCAATACTGGCAATCCTGGTATATTGTAATAATCAAACAGTGTTGGCTAAAGTTACAAGTGCTTGGGGCAACATGAAGTGATATACAAGTGGTATATTGTGACAATCAGACATGTGAAACGTATGCTTAAATTTGTCAAAAAATTGAGGAACTTTGGAGTGATTACTATGAATTATATTGGCATAAACAAATCTATTAGACCATTGCACAAAGGGGTTAGCATGAAAAGTGATTTTCATTGTATCTGTGGATATGGAAATGAGACCCGTTTTCATTTTCATGAGAACAGGGCATTCACTAGAAAGCACATGACTAGATTAGGGAGCATGACCTTAACATTGCATTTACACGTGGCTCGTTGATAGCCTAGTATCAATTGAGATTTCAAATGAAGTATGATCATGAAAAGTTATGAATTCAAGGTATAATCTATTTATCAGCTCTACGAAAGATGAATCTTCTCATTCTATGTGCAACTTTAACTGGTACGAGACTTATAGTAAAAAACTAGTATATTAACAATATTTCAGTACAATATTTTTGACATATTTTTACTAGTTGCTTTGGAATTGGTGGGGCATTGTTAGAAATTAGGCCTATTGAGTGCGAGGCCTAATTTCCTATAATTCTGAATCATGCATGGTTTAGAACCATATTGTCTAGCCGAGTGGAGGGAAGGTAATTTGTAAGGTAGAGTGCTTGCCACTCCTTGAAATATGTGACACATAGAATGGAGATGGTACGAGGACTATGACTAAACACACACAAGTGCATGTATGCGTGCATATTCGTGTATCTCACATGAAAAATCGCTTGACTTGTGACATGCGACACGTGACCACGCTATGACGTAGCACGCCACTTGGCAGACCAAATCCATCTTAATTTTTAAGAAACGTGCATTTCTCTCTCCTTTTTGAATTGTCTAGGAGCTAATAAACACTACATAAATATTATTATTATGTGGTTTGATGAGGCAGTGATCAGTGTTTTAATTATGTTTAATCATGGCAGTAACTAGTGAGTGATTGTAGTGTACTTAAAAGGAGCTGGAGATGTCCAGGAGAAAAGACATAATTCCTACCCCATTCTTCCACCTCCTCTCTAGATAGCTATGTCGTACTATCAAGCTGCTCAACCACGCGTGACCTTTCTTCTCAGGAGGAGAGCAGGATCTCCAAACCATTACCACAGAGAGAAACAACATGGGGCAACAATAAAGTTTCTAGGCATTGCTACCTGCGTGACCGCTTGGCTTCTTCCTCGTCATCGACTACTTCCACGACTAATCATTTATGTGCTGCTTCCCTTTTCTCCATCAACCTCAATTGCACGATCGATTGACTCTATTATAATATTTTTCTTGTGTATTTTCTGAAGTACATTGATGCCTATTGTTAGTTTCATTTATTGCGTCATTAGTCTTTTACAATATCTGTCTCCTAGTAAAATTTGAAATTAAAATATTGCTCACATTTCCAACATGCATAATTGGTGAGAAGTTGTATCATCTTGTAAAGAAAACTATGGGCTAACTTGTATGCCTACCTAATACAAGAACAACAACAAAAAAAAACATTTTTGCCATTCGTTTAACAAAGTTATGCTTTCAAAGTTGTTATTTGCTTTGGTGTTTCCTCTTCGGGTTAGTGTTTGTGTTCTCTTCTTCTTGAAATAAATGGCAGAAATTTTGACCTTAGTTTTTTTTAAAAAGCTGGTATTTATAATGTGTTTCTAAACATGCCTTAACAAAAATCTTACAGGGAATGTTTCAAGTGAATGCTCCTAGTAATCGCCTTGTGACAGTGTGAATTTGTATCTAAATTATCCAACAGTGAGAATGAGGATAGTTATCCCTTCCATCTTACACACATGTCCTTAGAGAAGCAAGCTATCACCAATAGTTTTTTTACCGAAGAATTCTAATAGCATCTTAATGTGTAGATCGAACGAATGTGGTTGATTTACAAGTTGATCAGATGGCTGGTGATTGTTTTTGCTTTCGTAGGGCAATGGAAAGTGTGCTCCTATGAGACCATTGCATTTATGTATATGAAAATGAGTCATATATATATAAATTTGCATATATGTATATGAGAATGTGTGATATATATGTGAATTTGTATTAATTATGTATGTGAGAATGTCTACATGTATATGTGAATTTGCACTTATGTATATGAGAATGTATCACATGTATATGATTTTGCTTTTATACATGTATATGAGACTGTGTCATATATGTGTGAGTAGAACATCACATACGGTTTTAAAGTAAAACCATTTGTGATGTGTAATTTTCCCAAACAGGTCTAAAGCAAAATCGTCTGTGATGTTTGCTTATTACAGATAGTTGTAATAAAGAACTGTATGTGATGTTAAATATCACAGATGGCAGCGAGATGCTTGGTTTTCTAGGATAGTGTTGAGTGCATGCCTTGACCTGGTTCTTCTCGGTGGTTTCGACTACCATCGATGTTGTGAGTATTTCGGTAGTTCATCCTTTACACTTTGCTTGATCTATATCAGATAGCTATTTTGTAATTTATCACTGTATATCTCAATGCTCAATGAAGAAATTGTCTAATACTGAAATTGAATTGATTAATTAGTTAAATTTTGAGCTCTAATTGTATTGTATCCTATTGTCCTTTTGGTCCCTGGCATCTTTGTTACTTACTGTTAGGTTGTGCTGGTACAACTTGGTTCTGTGATCTCTAGTAATCACTGTACTCAGTAACTTGTTTTCAGTATTAGAGAAATCCTTGCTAATTTTGAGATTTAGTAATCATGCTTTATCTATACTAGCAGTAAGTACTCTCCTTGTAAGTTGGGACGTTTGCTGTGAATTGTTTAGTTGAAAACTTTTTAGAGCTCAAAATCTAAACTATGGTAACCATTTCCAATTTGTGAAGAGTATAGACAAAGTATTGAGAAGGCCAAGTGTGAATCTTGAGCAACTCTACAACTGATAGAAATAATCACATTAAAACATGAGGTTCCTGCAGGTTTTAATTGTTTTCATGCTCTATGTTTTAAGTATATTATCCTATTTAAATATTAATTAACAATTCTGGTTTAGTTGGCACATTAATTATGTATGTGAGATGTGTATATGTATATGTCAAGAAGTGGCTCAAGAATTGTTCACCACTACTATCTTTTGAAGATGTCATCCTCTCATTATTCGTCACCGTCGCTGGATGTGTGTGATGCATTGTCCTCTGGGAAATCCAAGAGCCATGAAAAAGGACTATCGAAAAGGTCCAAGGGCCAATTTACCATCACAAATGTCGATGCGTCTTGGACCCTCTCAATCCTCGCCGAGTACTGTCCGCATTCTGAAGAATGGTCAGAATAGTTGCTCAAGAATAGATTGAGGTCACAAGAATGGATTGAGGTCACGTTTGATTCGTGGGAGATCATGACCGAGGTTTAGAAAAATGAGTTGGTGATGAAAGTTTTCAATCGTTCGAGATCCCAAAAGAATACAAGGCCTTCGTGCAACCACATGTGTTGCTAGTGGAGTGTAAAGCGTGTAAGAACTCCAAGAGCGTGCTTGTCAAGCAATACATGGAGAAGGATCTGACGTATTTTCACATATCAATTACTAGAACCACAATGGCAAGAGTTTGTGGCGATGAAGATGATAGATAATTTTAGGAGTAAATGTGCGGCGCATAGGGCCCTCTTGGCAAAAAACACGCACCCCACAGACTCGGCACCGCTGGGTATGTGGTAAAATCCCGCAATGGAGGAAGGAGGATGAGCAAGCAACCCTACGAAAGGCCTCCTCGCAATTAGCTAGGATCCCTGATGAGCGTGCTCAAAACTAGATAAGAGCGAGGTCATCTACCGTGTCATCGAGGTCCATCTCCTTTTGAAACCCTGCACACGAGGAAGTGTCCCACCTCCTGGTAAGATATCAAACTACCTGGTTTGTAATTACTCCATAACTTTATAGGAAGTGAAATGACATGTCAGGCTCTTGCAGTAAGCCCTGAATGTAGAATCTTTCCAATGCTCATTACAGGCAGTCAGGGAGAGAGATATACACTTCGCGGCCCTGGGAAACAAGGAGCACCCAGGTCACACGAGGGCCTTGATCTTTATGTTCCTTGGAAACATGGTTCCTCAGAGGACACTGAAGCATACCAGAGTAGGAAGAGAGCCAAAGCCGAGCGTGAGGCACAGCTACAAGAGGAGATTAGGGCATCTCTTAGAGAGGAGATCACTGATGCCATCAGAGATGAGATGCAAAGGTATAGAGAAAATCAGTCGGAAGCTGCCACTGTTTTTGTGCTATCCAGCCCCCCAACCATGGGAGTAGCTGTGCGTCCAGCCCTAACATGGAAAGTGACCACAGATTTCCTATCGATGACATCTTGTTAATAATTATTATCTCTGGAATGCTCGATCCATTGATAGGCCTGTTGCAGTAGCTAATTTTGAATTGTTATGTATGTGGCTACAAAGTGCAAGCTCCAAGTGAGATATGCCTCCGTTGGATTGCGCTCTATGGGGCCAGGCGTATCCATCCGATACTGGGACCTTGGTGTAACTCTAGTGCCATGTTTTGCAAAAGTGTATGTGAATGGTGTTTATGCCAATTTCGACGTTGTCCCACTACAGATGCCCCCAAATGACAAGGTCGTGACTCTAAGGTAAACCATTGTAACATTCATCTAGTGGCCCAAGAAGGACACTATTGGAGGCACCTGCACTGGTGCCAAGACCACAAAAGCTATCTACATCAGTGCCAAGTCCACCAGAGCTACCAGCATCAACACAGTAAGGGTGCGGTGGACCACATGCATCTACATCTCGTACCCGGTCGACTACCGTGAAGTTGACCTCTAACAAACGAGGCGGCAAGGGAAAATTCAAGCTAGGCGAGCTATTGGTCGTGCCAATAGAGCGCCTCCAAACCCCAGGACTGGCTTGCCAGAAATTACATGCATAGTACATGGAACAAGCCAACAAGCCGAAGGAACAACGACACTCTGGTGTCACCGTCAAGTTTAGGCCACATCATCTTCACCACGATATTCATGACTGTGTCTTCATGGTGACCTTCGAGGACTTGTTCTTTCTCTTCAACTTGAATGCCCTCGATGCCTCACTTATTTGATGTTGGACACTGTAAGTGTGTACAATCACGATCTACATTCATGTAATACCGAAATGTCATATACAACTCATTGTTTTTGTGTGTATATATATAGATAGATACATGGTGACTGAAGCCAGATTAACGAAATCACCGGTAGGTTTCCTCGACCCACACTTGATCTCCATACATATCATCAAGGAGGATGCATCCTTCGTTGAGCGTTACATGATGACGGCATTAGTGCTTACCACAACAAGGAATTCGTACTTATGCCCTACAACCAAGGGTAAGTACTACACTAGTAGCTATACTTGTTGATTTATACTTTATAAGCAACACGAACTTAGATTTAATGACCATGATGACACACATGTATAGGTTTCACTGGATTCTACTTGTAATTATACCAAAATGGAACAAGGTAATATATCTTGATTCCCTAAAGAGAACCAAAACCGACTTCACAGTTGTCCAACAATTAATCGACAGGTAAACATATTTTCTCCATAGATAACTCTATTGTAATGATCTTTCCTTAATTCCTTCCCAATGACTAAGACTATCGTTTTATAATTGCGTAGGTCGTTCGCCAATTACGTTGCTTTTGAATAGAAATCCAAGGGATGGGTGAACGCCCTACAACACGATCTAGATTTCCTGGTATTTGCTAGTACACATTAATCCTATAAAACACTTCATAGTAATGCCTGTCGAACTAACAAATTCTATTTTTACAGTGCCACCAGCAGCCACCGGACAACACATGTGAATTCTATGTTTTCCACAACATGGAAGTACTTCTCGATTCTACGAAGACCAATGATCCTAAGGTTTGTCAATCTTGCAATAATTATTTCATACTTATCAATATATATGTATGCATGACATTGATTTTCCTACCGACAGGTTCCGACCATCGTTACAACTTCGTTGGAACAGGCTGAGCTCCAACAAATTCGAGAATAGTGTGTGTACTACATGATGTCTAGGGTCATAAACAAAGATAGAGAGTTCCACAATGTAGAATGAATTTGATTGGGATAATATTGAGCTTAATTGTACATATGTGTATTTGTTCATGGATGGTTAATTTATTTCTTTTGAGTTAATTGATTTGTGAAATGGATGTTCTTATTTCTGAAATGAATGTGAATTGGATGTATATATACTTGTGGTGTTTTTGCTTCTTTCAGAGGGCGTGGCTAGCATTTCCTAAAGCTAGCCAATAAATAGAAATAGATTTAGGAATACAAAAGAATACAATAGATGGTTATTAACTCATAATCGTATGTGATAGTTGACTATCCCAGATGGTTTGTAGTGGAAACCATCTGTGATATCTCATGAATCACAGACGATTTGTAATTAAAACCGTTTGTGATGGCTTGTGAATCATAGACAGTTTGTAGTTAAAACCGTCTGTGATTAATGAGATATCACAGACGGTTTCCACTACAAACCGTCTGGAATAGTCAACTATAACAGACGGTTATGAGTTAATAACCATCTGTGATAGTACGTATCACAGACGGTTCGAAAACTATCACAGACAGTTCAAAAACTGTAGGTGATGACCGCATGTCATTACTGACCCATAAATTTAGATAGCTCATGAAACTGTCTGTGATGATATTTTTGAACAGCCTGTGATGACTTTTTCTGTAGTAGTGAGTGTAAAACCCATTTGTATGTGGGTTACTAGGTTTCCCCATTTGTATGTGGTTGTATCCACTAAGAGTTGCTGATGTTAGGGTTTGGTGTAAAGACAGATCATTCGCTATACAAACTCTTATGTGAGTTGAGAGAGATATTGAGTTTGTGAGAGAGATTAGGGTTTCCTTCTGTTGGAGCCTTTTGTGTGTATGTGCTCTAGGGTTAGAGCTCTATCCTCTATAAGGGAGTGGTTGTAAAACATTTAACTCCAAGTGAAATGAACATCCAAACTTTGCCCAAGTGAGTTGTGCCATGGATTATTCGTTGTACTTTTGATTTACTTGATTTTCTTGGTTAGATTTCATCTCTTTCTGATCTCTTTTGGTGCCAAGGACATGTAAAAGTTGAAGATGTCTCTGGGAGATCAGATCCCATCTATCAGGCATGTTCTATGGAAAGTTCTTATGATTGCACGATTTTCCTCATGAGAGATGTGATTTTGAGGTTTTGCTCTTGTGATCGATTTGGCTTGAGTTTCTGCTGTGATCTAGCTTGCTATGTGTTGGACCATGTGGTGGTTGTGCATTTGAGTGATGATGAATAATTGACATTTGGTTTCATTGGAATTTGCATTTATTAAAGTTTCGGTCCAAGTCGAGTGGTTTTGGACAACGTCCAAGTGGTTTCGATCATTCTCGAGTGGTTTCAGTCGGGTCTGAGTGGTTTTCAATGCTCCGAGCAATTTTAGTCTGCTCCGCGTGGTTCAGTCGGGTCTGAGTAGTTTTTTATTACTCCATGTGGCTTTGGTCTGTTCTGAGTGGTTTCGGTTGGGTCTGTATGGTATCGGACACATTCGAGTAGCTTTGGAGTATCGGGCGGCATTCGACTGGCGACAGAGTATTAGATGACATTTGAGTGGCATCGAAGTATCAGATGGTAGTCCAATCGGTCTTGTGATGGATGGTCCAATTGGTAGGACTGAAAGGGCAGACTTCAACCACATCCAACTTCGATCATGTCAGACTTTGACCACGTCCGACTTCGACCACGTCTGGCTTCGACCATGTTAGACTTCGACCATGTCCAACAATGACCACGTCTGGCTTCAACCATGGCATCCTTCGACTACAGTCTTTTCGACCATGGTAGAATGACCACGCCAGGTAATAGGTAAGCTTCAATCATGACCAGCGAACTGGTCATAGCTACGGTAATTGGTCGATAGTCATAGACTTTACTGGTCGGTACTCATTAGTCATCGACTTTACTGGTACTCGATAGTCGAAGACTTTGTGATCGGTAGTCATAGACTTTGCACTCTACTGTCGTTGTCTTAGGCTTTGCGGTCGGTGGTCATAGACCTCGCGATCGATAGTCTTAGGCTATGGCGATCGGTTGTCGTAGGCTTCACGGTCGGTACTCGTAAACTTCATAGTCGGTACGAGAGCTTCAACCCTTGTGATTTTCGAGTACCTTGAGTACTCGTGATTGGCCAGTGGTATGGCTGGCTAGTGCATGGTGGCATGTGATTGGTGAAGAGTACTCAAAGGATTCGGTACTCAAAAGATGGAAGTACTCGGTGGTCAGATGGTCATGGTACTTGGTAGTCAGAAGGACTCAGGACTCGATACTCGGTAGTCGTAGACTTTGCTGGTTGGTTGCAGTACTCGGTGGTCAATACTCGATGGATTTGTGGTTGGTAGCGATGCTTATTATTCCCAAGTGTTTTGAGAGATAGTGTTTTCCCAAGTATTTGTGTTCGAGTACTCGATATGCTAGCGACCGGTCTTGCATAGCGGTTTTGGAAAGCGATGGAATTGGTAGTCGTAATGAATAGCTTGAGGGTGATTTCTGGAGAGCGAAGGGATGTGTGGTTGTGTACGACCTGTGTGATATTGATGGATCGTTAAAGTTGTGTTTCGAGTGTGTGTGCTGTTGTCGGTCAAGTTGTGAAGAACTTGTGCCGGGAAAACTTTGGTCTTTGCATGTGCAGGTGGGCGTGGAGACGATCATGGTCGGTGAAGAGGATAACCGGGACTAGGATGGGGAAGTCTGAGGTCCAGGTGGTTGAGGATGTCATGTGAGGTGGTCGTGCTCACACTGGAGCACGTGGAGATCAAAGGTGGTGATTCGTGGAGAAGCTACGAGCGATACGGTTTAGGAGGCTTCGACACGAGCGGTGATGATGCGTCGAGGAGATACGGGAGGTGTGGTCCCAGAGGCTTTGACACGTGATGATGATACATGATGAAGATACAAGAGGTGCAGTCTTGGAGGCTTCATCATGTGATGAGATTGGAGAGTTACGAATAGAGTCCGTAACTTGGAAGGTGTAGAGTTTGGTTAAACCCCATGTTTGGAAGGGTTTCAGATCTCTTGATTTTCGAAAGAGATAGGGTTGCGTGTCCAGGTTATTAAGGACACAGTTTGAGATGTTCGTGTTTGAGATGAACATGGTTTAGAGCTCTAGCATATAAAAGCAGGGGAGAGGCTAAGGTTTTAGCTGTGGCTTTGCGAGGCTTCTTGTGTTAGGGTTTTTAGAGGTGCCATGAGGATGCTTTGTAGCCACAGAACATGAACCAGAAATAATATATCAGATCTATTCCAAGAAAAGTTAGTTGACACCAGCGACGTATTTTTCGAGTATCATTTTTCCTGTGGCTTCGGCAGTGGTATGCTAACACATCTTGATCTCGCGTGATATGAGCATGGTGTTGTCTTCGGCGATCGAGAGCACAAAGCGTTCGAACGGTCGAAGCGATCAAGCATAGTAGAAGGTTTCAACTACATACAAACCATTTGCAGAGCAATGCTGAGTGGTCGTGACCTTCATCGATCATGTGCACAGTCAAGCCAGCGGTCGAGCAAAGTGTCTTGCGGTTGAATTCTACCTCTGTAAGTTAAATTGCTTTTTTGTTGGTTTGAGATTTGTTTTCAGGTGTCGATAAGCAGCGATAATCATTCACCCCCCCTTGATTGCGGTATGCGATCCTACACTATGACATTTGAGAATCCATTCAAGTTCATCAAGATCATCTAGGGCTCACGAACAAGAGTAGATAAGATCCATCTCTTTTGTTCAATTTTGATGCAACCTTTCTTGTTTTAGATAAAAGGTTAGAACTTTGGCATTTTTCTTCACGGTCCATATTGGAATATGTTCCTGATATCCTAGAGAGGACTTGTGCCAAGTTTCACTGTATTTAGATTAGTGGTTTAGAGGTTGGCTTTTTTCTTGGATCATGTGTATTGATGTTCTGCACTTTGCCTCGGTGAGTGGTCATACCATAGGGACCTAAGCGGTGTGACCAGCAATCCTGGTCAAACTGGTGAAGCTAGTGGTCAGACCGGCAGACATGGTCAGACCAAAGACCCGAGAGGATAGACCGGCTTGAGCGGTATGACCGCACAGTGATTGGTGGTAATACCGTAGAGACTGTGAAGTCTCGGATGACTTGTGCTCTTTAGTGTAACACCCCAGGACCCACAATGCCCCGGGATGCTACTATTGCTGCTCTACAACTAGCCAATTTATAAAAATAAACTAAAACTAGCAAGAATACTACGCAAGATAGTATAAGCGGAAGCGTAAACAACTAAGGAAAAACAGAATAATAACAATTCAATAATCATAATCAACTATAACTAAATATCTATAGGAACGGTACACAAATTTAATATTGCTAAGAAGAAACATTTGTCAATAAGATAGCTAAACAAAGACTAGATTTCTTTCAACTTTATTTCAGTATTAAGATTATAATACAAATGCATCATGCGATCGCTCTACCCTTCCCAATGCATGCTCAAAGTCCACACAGTAGGGGGAAGCAAGAGTGAGATAAAATCTCGACAAGCAAACTGTTTAACAAGTTATTCAAACTACAAGCAATTTAAACATCATCATTATAATTACATACATCCACAATTACAGTTTATGTTCATAAATATTAAACACCATGAACTTTCTTGAATCATACCTCTTAAATTTCAGATTTAATTAGCATATGAATACAATCATTTTTATCCCGTATTAAATGCAAAAGAAACATTTATTCCTCCACAAACCACACTAGATTAATCAACAACATTTATTCTTCCACAATTAATAACACATATAATCTTGACCCCAATTCACTATCAATGACGGTAAAATATTAACAAATTAATTCATGATTGACTACTTTAAATCCTCAACCACTACCACTACCAAAGGCAATAAAACATATGTATGTCTTACTTCAATACTATAATACTTCTCATATCCACAATTACTATAAACAATTAAAGCAAAAGAAAAGAGTTTCGTGTCACCATCACAATCACACAAGGGACGAACCACATTCCAAGATCACAACCACAACCTTCATTCCGTCCATAGCTCACAAGAGCCAATTCCACATTACAACTATGAAGTTGTACATTCCACAACATAACTTCACCACATTATATTGCATATGTATGCAAATGATCATTCCACAATGCAATGCATATGAATGCATATGAATGCTATGCTCCACATTACTCTTGCCAGGGCAGGAAGTGCAATGCATCGTATTTCGGCAATATACGATGCTTCCCACGGGCGAAGAGGTGCGTCGTATTCGGCAATATCTGACGATTGTCTGCAGTGCGATCGCGGCTATAAGCGGCGACATCCACATATACAAAGGACATGATATGACATGAATGATTGAATGATATGAAAATTTATTAATCACATTAATTCATCCGCAAGGAGCATTATCACGCTCTCAATATACTCACATCCACCACATGCTAATTTCATGATCAACATTATAACATTAAGCAAGAATTACACAATTAAAATATCATGCAATCATGGAAATTGTATCAAATTACGATAATAATGTAAACTGAAAGTAGTAAGAACAACAGGTTAAACCATAGCATACAAACACGACAAAAAAATATATAAAATATCGCTAGAGACCCGAACCCGCGTAAACTCCTCTCCGCTCCACAATTCAATAATTTCATCTCTGCAGCAGCGCTGCTTCCTAATTTTGTATCTTTAAAAATATAGATCAAAAAATATCAAATGATACCTCTCTGTATTCATGACTTAAAAACCTACAATTTTCATGGATAACACCTATTTTTATTTTAATCACAGCTAGGAGTAATTTAATGCCCAAAACAGAGGAAGAACTCTGCTCTGGCAGATTGGGCAGCCGCGTTCAAACGCGTGCCCACAACAGCACAGAGGTCTAAAAATTATAAAATTTATACAGAAGCTAGATATCTAAATTATCCACAAATTTATCAACTACGGCCATGTCCAGAAAATTCGTTTACTATTTTTAATCTCCGGATTACGGTCGGACTGTACCAATCTGTCCGCCTGACGGACAGCGGTATTGCCGACTCCGTATCTCCCAGATCCCACGGTATAAAAATGTGAAATAAATACAGGAGATGCATATGGAAGTCCCCTACAACGTTCCTTTTGGTAAGAACTGCAGGAAAATTCTCTTACTAGTTTTAATATCCGGATTACCGCCGGACTGTACCAATCTGTCCGCCTGACGGACAGCGGTAATTCCGACTCCGTATCTCCCAGATCTCACGGTAGAAAATTTTGAAAACAATACAGCAGATACATCTGGAAATCCTCTACAACCTTCCTTTTGGGAAGACCCACAGGAAAATTCGTTTTCTAGATCAAAACCGCAAGACAAGCCGCGCTGCGCGAATAGATCTAAAATCAGCCCGCGACTAAACTCTAATCGGTAAATTGATCTATTATCTACCATCAAATTCCGTGCTAAGAACCCTAATTAATCCATAAAACAGAGGATTTAGGATGAGGAAAAATTACCTAGATGAAGATTTTCCCCCAATCTTTTCCTCTTCTTCTTCTCCTTCCTTCTCCTTCTTCTCTTCTTCTCCTTCTCCTTCTTCTCCTTTTCCAAGAGTAGCAATGGGGGAAATCACCTTGCGGAGGGGGGAAGAGGCGCAGCCAAGAGAGAGGGGGGCGAAATCTGGGTGGGGAGGCGGCTAGGGGTGGAAAAGGGGAGAGGGCCAAGGAGTGGGTTTATAAAGGGGTGCTAGGGTTTGGGAGGGTACGGCCCCATTTGGGCCGGCCCAGCCCAAATCGGTCGCCCACCCTCCGGACAGCCCAAAATATCCAAATTAATTGTTTTAATTTATTTTATTCATTTTTCAATGTTCTACAATTTATATTTTTCCCTTCCCGCGATTTACCGAAAAACCGGCGATTCCGTAATTGATTAAAAACTTACGCCGTAACGACGTTCGGGATATTACATTTAGCTCTTGGCTTTGGTGAGTTTGTAAGTTTGTGTTTCCACTGTATAGAGTTGCTAATATCACAGGAGAGATTTTGAAGAAGTCATTTACCCTCTCTGACTCACCATACCTGACCTACTACTTCCAACAAATGTGTCCCTATGTTTACAAATGCACTTAAAGCTGTGTGCCTCTTATTTAAAAGCCCAAATTGGGATATAGTTGGTATAATTTGTCCTAGGTAGATATGATTAATACGGAGACAAACAGAAAATTGAAGTTCTTTAGTACGGACAACAAATTGTTGACTTGAAGCATGCTTATTTTCCCTGTTTGACCTCAACAAAAAAAAACATTTTTCTCATTCGTCCAGAACTACAGTAAATAGTTAGCTCAGTAGAACGGCATGGGCTGGGCATATGAACTACTCAATCAGACAACTGAACAGAACACACGAGGAGCAGCTTGCGTATCGCCATCAGACAATCAGATTCTCTTGTCTTCTACCGTGTCCTGAGAATTCTCTACCTAACAGCAGTAGTAGAGTTCTTCCTTTGATGATGATGTAGTCGTTACATTGCACCAAGCACAAGAGACTAGCAGATGCATTGACCGTTGTAACAAGTTTATCAGTTTGCATAATTTGAGAACATTATGCCAAATTATCTGATCATTTTGGTTAAACATGATCCAATGATTCAAGACGTTAATTTTCAGATCGAACCGGGCTTTTGTTGGAAAGAAGACTAGCTAGTGATTATTACAACAACAGTGACCGAGTATGTGTGGGCACAGGCGATCCTTCTTTTCTGACTACCTACCATTCCATTACGTATTCTCCATTGACAGTAATGGCTCAACTACCGTCCATCCTTCTAGCTAGCTTATTTTTGGTCCCTTATACTTTTTTTTCACTTTGGTCCACATGGTAATGATACGTGCATCAACCCCTAGCGTATAGTATTTAGCTTTCCAACAGCAAGCCTAATAAAATATATGTATTATTCCTATTCCGTAACTAATTTTGTAACAATGACATTGTAGCAACCAGCAACTACTAATTAATCATGACTGCAGCTCTTCTGCATTGGAAATGTGCTGAACTTGGCGCCTAGCGAGTCGTCGTCTCGTTGATCGTGCTTGGCCTGCCAACGAAGCATCACCCGATCGGAATCAAATCTCTTCCAGTTGCCAGAAACGCAAGAGTTCTTCGATGCCTCTCTCAGGTATGCTTGCAATATGTTTTCAAGTTTTGCACGGAGGAAATGCAACTGAGAGATTGCTAACTAAAACATTTTCAAGAATGGTTGGGACAATAAGGAGATTATATATTGGACAAAGCAGTAATAAGTATCACACAAATGTGCATGGATGATAGTACGGGATGCTGCCAGACATGACTGGCTGGCTAGCTACAACATCTGTCCTCCAGCCTTTCGGGCCAAAGAATAATTAATACGTTCTTTCCCGGACTTGTCGTTGCATGGGAAGAAAAGGAACCGAAAGTTGGCTACTCGATCCTAGCTTGGCTGGACAAGCTAAAACTTTGTCCGAACTCAGAAGTATTCCCTAACCTACACGTATGCCATGTACAGCAACCGCCAGGATGCGACGCGGCACCAGTCCCGAAAACTCAGTAACCCCAGCATTGTGGTATGTACAATATAATGACATAAGTTATCTATAAGAGACCATATAGCTAAGAATTTAGCTGAGTGGATAAAAGAGAAACAGAAGAGAGAAGGAGGTCAACTGTAATTATATGGTTGGTCGAAATACGAGAAAATAGTTTACTATAGACAACTTTCGTGCTATTTATCAATATTGTCTATAAATAGTCTGCTATAGACGGTTTTTGTGCAATTGTATTAATGTTGTCTACTTTTTTGTAAATAACCTATTATAGACAACTTACAGACAACTCATTATAAAAGATATCTTTAGTATTGCCTATAGATGATATTGAAAGATACTATAGATAGCAGTTGTCTATACCACTGTAGATACCCTTTAATAGGGCACTCTCAACAGCCAATTGTGTTTAATACTATAGCTATACCATATTATATTTTTCGTGAGGTGGAAGAGGGAAAATGCACTTGATACTCTTGCAAGAATGAATTTTTTTGGAGGAACCAAAATAATAATAGTAACAAAACAGTGTATTGGAAATACTTGATACTATTTTTGTGGGCCATCCTCTTCCTACCCCAATAAACATGACAAACGCATGCAACAATTAACTTATTCTTGAGCCTACTATTATTAGGCCTAAGTAACTGTTAGGCCATGTAGATAGGTTGAGAATAGAGTGATGATGAATAATTAATATTTAGGTTGCATTGAAATTTGCGTTTGTGAGAGTTTCGGTCAATGAGCTATTGTAAAACTGGAATTGTTTAGAAATTCAGGTTAAGCGGTCTGACCACCTTGTATTAGACGGTCTGACCGGCAAACTTCGACCGCTCAGAGATGTCGACCATAGTCGGTAATCAGAGGTTTCGACCACGGTCAGCAGTTGGTAGTCGTGGGCCTTGACCAAGATGGTTATAGCTACAGTACCTGCTCGATGGTCGTAGCTACAGTATCAGGTCGATGGTCGTAGCTATAGTATCTGATCGATGGTCATAGCTATAGTACATAGTCAATGAACGTAGCTACAGTATCTGATCGATAGTCGGAGCTGTTTGAAATATAGGTAATATTTTAATTCCAAATTTTACTAGGAGGCAAATACAATAAACTAGTGATGCAAAATTTACTATAAACAATAGATTATTTACCATATTTTAGAATATACGTAAGAAAATATAGTAATAAAGTTGAACTGAACGGCACTACACTGTTCGCGTCCACAAGTTACTCGGCAACAAGTAACCACGCGCGCTGCACTGCGCTTGGCAGTTGACACGACCGCCGGCGTACGAACCAGAGGATGTGGAATGGCACGCCTTATGGGCGCTACGATTACGATGCGATGGTTGAGAGCGTAGGCAAGGAGAAATTGCGATATTATCGTCCACAAGATCCGGACCACGATCCAATGGTCCGGAGGAGTTGCACGAAACGGTGCTTCTCTGGCATTCCCCGCGCCCCAACGGCACCCGACACACCGGGCCGTGCGCGCTCTGGCTCCGTCCTCCGCCTGCACCAACGGCACGCTACAGCGCCTACTCGGCGGGAAGACTCTACGCGACCCACCCCACCACGTGCTTCACTCCATCGCAGCGTCTCCGCCTATTTATACCCCGCGCCTCCCCACTGCCGCTTCCATCACTTCCACTTGCGTTTCGACTCCCCTCCCGCAGCCCACTCAAAACATACAGAAACACACGGTCCATCGCAATGGCGCGCGCTGCCGCCCTCTGCGCCTCGCTGCTCTGCCTCTTGGCGACGCACTCCCTCGCGCAGTCGCCCGCGGCCGCGCCCGCCAACGCGCCGCCCAAGTCCTCCAAGGCAACGCCGGCGCCGGCTGCCACGCCCACCGCGACCCCTGCCCCGCCGGCCGACGCGTCCTCCCCGCCACTGCTCCGTCCACCACCCCGGCCACCCCGCGCCCAAGTCCTCCCCTGCCACCCCTGCACCAGCCGCCGCGCCCACTACCCCGCCACCCCGGCGCCGGCCGCGGCTCCGCCCAAGCCCAGGCCCAAAGCCCCGCGCCGGCTCCCCTGCCAAGGCAACCGCCCCGGCGTCCCCGCCGCCGAAGGCTGCGCCTGCCCCAGCCACCCCTCCCCTGGTGGCCACTCCCCCCGCGGCGACCGCTCCCACTGTAGAGGCACCAGCGACCGCTCCCCCGGCGCCCGTTCCCGAGGTGCCAGCCGCCGCGCCGGCCCCGGTGACCAAGCCCACCGAGACCCCAGCCCCCGCGCCCGCCAAGAAGAAGAAGCCGTCGTCATCGTCCAAGAACAAGAAGAAGAAGAAGGGCGCCTCCGCCCCGGCTCCGGCCGCCGAGGCCCCCGTCGCCAAGGCCTCCGAGGCGCCCACCTCGGCCGCAGAAGCACCCGGGCCCAGCAGCGACTCCGCCGCGGCCGACACCGCGGTACGCTCACTTAGTTACCTACCATTCTCCACAGCTAGTGCGATCCATGCATACTGATTAATCTTACATCAGATTGATACATTAAACATAGCAATCTAATATAAACTACAAAGTGACACGGAGTAGAATATATGCGATCTGTGTGGGTACGCAAGTACGCACGCATGGTTGATTCATGTGGCAACAAATCCAACGGTCCAAGGAGCGCAGGTGAAGGGACAACGATTGCAACGTGCGCGTCGCCGTCGGTGGCAGAATTTAGCCGTTGGCGCACCGACAGACGCGAACTGCTTCAGGAGCAACAGCTACATGGATCCGGCCAGCTCCTCGAGGAGCCAAGTCACCCGCTGCACGCGAGCTGCTCCGTTGGATCGAGATCCGATGATTATCGGATAGCCTAAATAAGAGCCACATGAGAAATTAAATAAATCATGGTATGTTAGAAATTTATCGGGAACCGCTCCAGGTGGTGTTCAGTTCGGCTTATTTTTGGTGGCTTATGGCTGAAAACATCAGTAATTTGTGTGAAAAAACATCAGAATGGTGACGGAGGCTTATTTAACATAATTAAATTTAAAAATTGAAAATATAAAAATTTGTTAGCCCATCACAGACAACGCAAACGAATACGGGAAAAAAGAACCGGCAAAAAAGCTCAAAAAAACCAAAAATTCAGAAAAAGACGAAATTATGAATAGTGTAAAAATAAGTCAGAAGCTTAAACCATATTGAGCGGTGCCTTAGACCATCCGTAGTTTCATCTAACAGTCCATTTCTCCCGAACTACTCGATTACTGTGCTCCTCTGATATGGCGCAAGGAGCCGGCTCCCCGCTGGTTTGCCCGCACGGCAACTGCTTCGCTCGCCTCCGTTTTCCCATTTCTGGTTGCTCTAACCAGGATTATGTTCAGATAAATACTAATTACAAAACTACTAGACTACTTAGTTGGATACTTGCTGGTCCATCAAGCCATTTTATGGCTCCATTCTTTTAGGGTTTTAAGGTGCTTTTTGATTTTGGTTTCTCTAAAAATAGATCAAACAAAACTGTTTTTTCAAACAAATTTTTGAAACTACTTCTCTAAATAGCTTTCTGAGCATATCATTATGCACGAGTTATCCATATCAACATTCCTATTATTTTTTATCATCTTAAAAAAATACAACTAAAAATTATCTACTCCACTTTCGTGTAAATAAAAGGTGGCGTCATTCGCTACAACCTAAATAACAGGTGGCTGCTACCCAGTCCGTGTGGACCGTGTGTTACCGTGCACTGTTGGGTCAGCCTGACATGCACGTGCTCCGTGTCATTAATTGAGGCCTGACATGGAGTGAATTACAATTACTAGGACAGCAAACTTTGAAGAGATTCTTTTAAATTGATGGCTTATAGTTTATAGTTTAAATATTTAAATTCTAATTATTTATAAAAGACAGTATATATAATTTTGATTGGTACAACTGAACTCAATATATTTTTTACTACAGGGTCTATTCTTTTTGGCTGCGGCTTATGACTTTTGGTTGAAATTTTTGAATTTTGGCTATTTGCGACAGAGATTACAGAGAGAGATATTCGCTTACGATTTTGGTTGATATAGATGTTAGGTTTTTAACGTGTACTATAATTAACTTATAGATCTTGTCTTCAGAAAATACTCTATTTGAAAGTTATGTACTGTAGCAAAAGTCAAAAGCCGCTGTTAGAAGCCGTAAAGTATAGACCTATAATTTTTTTTATTAATCATATTTTAAAAATATATTATTTAAAAATTAGTTACTGTAAATAGTATAAACTTAAGTTATCTTTAAGTCCATAAGAAACGACATTTAATCAATTCACAGCGTCATCAACGATTCAACGTGTCCATGTTGTTTGTTTATACATTCGCAGATAAACTGACCAAACGTGTACATTGCCATTGCTTGTTGTTGTGCCGTGCGTGCAGAGCGCCGCAGGGAGGACCACGGAGAGGGTGGCGGGCGTGATCGTGTCGGCCATCGCGGTGGCGCTGCTCGCCTAGATCCCGCTAGGCGGTGCGATCCGATGTGATTGAAGCGTTGTGGCATAAAATTGCTGCTGCCCCGGTCCCACTGGCGGTGCTCTCGTCTCTTGTGTATTTCGAAAAGGGCTGCCAGGCTGGTTCTCTTTTCTGTGTGTAGTAGCTGTAGCGCTCACAATTGATTCATTTGTGCGGATTATTTTGGTTTGCTACTTAGAGGTCGCAGATGATATGAGAGGGAGAGAGAGGACACTGCTGTGTACTGTTCAAATTTATTCATATCTATATTATTGTTATTACATTGCAATATTGCATTTTACTACTCTTCTAGATCTCCTTCTCAGTGCCCTCTCCAGCCGTCGCAAAAGAATGGGTCATCTATCTGCAATGCAGTTTGGTTTGTTAATACGGCCGGTACCTCTCACACCCCTGGCCTGAGTGCCTGACCGATCGATCGATCATGCATGGGATGCCATCAACAAGTACTCCAAGCGAGCAGCTCTGGCCCAAATTTAAATTTTGAGGATGTTACATTCATAGAGGCTATACATAGGGACCAGTTGATTCTCTACCTAAGTTGATGGGTGGGTTCTTTTTTATTATGGCCGATGATTTTTTGCCTTGACACGAGTATTTATACGTATAAACCAAACGCCAATATATCAATAAACTACTTCAAAAATATTATCCTAATAAACTATTTTAAAAAACAACAACAAAATTATCTCACTTTAAAAGTCATAAGTTAAAAATAAGTCGTCCGATTTTGTCCTCTACTTTGCGTCGTATCCTTTTTCACGGACTACAAATGGCAACAACGTCTACTGTTGACAAATGTACCATCTACAGTGCAAATACCTGTGCATCAACCAGTACGATCCTATTGTAGTAGTAGCTACCTCTTGCACACACTGACAGCGTACGGGTCGTGCAATAATTGGCGTGTCGACAGTTGAGGTCGGCCTGGGGTCTTGTACCACATTTTTCACTTTATGGCTAGCTACGGTTCGCTCATTTCGGTTCATTTCATGTTTTTGCCTTCTATTTTATTTTTTTATTTTTAAATTTTATTATTTCTAATTTTTTAGTTTTTTTAATTTTTTATCAGTTCTTTTTTCTCGTATTTATTTATATTATTCGTGATTAGCTAATTTATTTTTTCTATTTTTGATTTTTTAAATTTTAATTACGTCAAATAAATAACTATCAGGTACAGTATAATTTTTATCAGCTACAGTATAATTTTAACCATAAACTATTTTTCAACCGAAATAAGCGGGCTGAGAAGCTGCTGCATTCTTTGTGCCAGGCTGGTCCCTTTATTTCCAGCGTGATTATGGAAATTGGTCTTTTATTAAAGAAAAGGCCTATTCATTTTAGCTGAGCTTTATGATTTTTAGCTACAATTTATGATTTTAGATTGTTTGTGTGAGAGATAATAGAGTAACAGAAACTTATGTGTAATTTTTGCCTATATAAATAAAATCAATACAATATGTACTATAATTAACTTAGCACATTATATCTTAAAAAGACATTCTATTTAAAACTAATTACTATAAAAAATTAAAAGTAAAAACTAAAAGCTGAAAAGAAGATTCCATCCTACCGATCCCTCCTTAGACACTGCCGCTCACGGGAGCGTGCTGATGTAGCATGACAAACCGTACTACTACTACTACCGCTACTAGTGCACAAGAGTACAAGCTAATAACGAAACACCTACTGCTAGCGTGCTACATGGAACAATCGGACGGATGCATTGCTCGCCAGCAGCAATTTAAGGGCCCTTTCATTTTAACTTTTTCCGAAGGTTCTTTTAGATTTTTTTAGCTCTAGACTGGTAGCTTTTGACTGAATTGTATTATAGTGATTGCTATTTTTTAAAATTATTTAACTAAAGAAAAATAAAAAAATAATTATTATGAGATCTTCAAAACAAGACACCACTTGTATATTTCGGAGTCACTTTGTTAGGTATTATGCCAAATGTTCAACAAATCGTTTTAATTTGTTATGCTAATAGTCTTGAATTGTTCCAACAATTATTTTTATTTGTTCCACTAGTAGATTTGATTTGTTCCATTAATAGTTTTGAATTGTGCTACAAGCAATTTTTTCTACCTATAATCTTGAATTGTTTCATAAGCAATTTTGATTTGTTCTACTAATAATATTTTGTTCCACGAGAAGTTTTACTTCCCACTGATATTCTTAATTTGTTCTACGATCTTGATGTGATATTACATGCGCAAATGTCATGGATGTTTCGCCATCACTTTTGGTTTGTTTCACTAATATTTATTAATTGTTATGTGAAATATGTTACTATCACTAAGCTGAAATATATGCGATATGAATCTCATTTTGTGAAATTTGTTGTAAAGAACATGATGGTGGTTCAAACGCATCGTGAAACAGACAGGTACTTTGGAATTTTTGAAACACACACAAAATGGGAAGAAAGTGTGCATGAGCCTACTAAAGTGCGGGCCACACCCAGGTGGGCGACGCTTAGTACCTTTCCGCATAGCAATAGCTAGGGGTGGAAACGAGCCGAGCTGAGCTAGTTCGAGCCAAGCTCGTTTTGGCTCTTGTGAACAGGAGGCTCGGCTCGTTTCAGAAACGAGCTATGAGAGAGGCTCGGCTTGGCTCGAAATGCGACTCGAGCTGGCTCGTGAGCGCTTGCAAGCCAAAAACTTGACTAAAGTCTGGGAGCAACTGAGCAGTAGCAGCAACAAAGCAAAGAAATGCTTGAAAGCCTGGGAGCAACAACAGCAAATAAATGCATGAAAATATCACAATTTTACATATGATCATTGAGTGACAGGATGAGTCAAGAGCATCTACATAAGAATGTCGGACAACTGTTTTTAACACAGGCAATCAACAATTCAACATCATAAACTTCCCAACCTTTGCAGAAGAGCACCAACATAAACCCTTAATAGATGAATGAATCACAGTTATGACATGCATGGTAAAGCTAGAATGCGAGCTTCCCAAAACGCCTAGATATTATGTGTTATGATCATTCTGCCTTAGTTTGAACGTCTGGGAGCAGCAGCAGCACTACTACATGCATGAAAGCATCACAGATTCACAGTTTACATCAATTCGACAGTAGGAAGCATTTTAGTTTTCCTGCCAATAGCAACAGGACAGAATAGTAGCAGCAGCGAAGAAATGCATGAAAACATTACAATTTTACATATGATCATTGAACACAGCACAAGACATACAACAGCACAGGAGTGACAGGTTGAAGTTTGAAAGTTTGGGAGCAACAGCTCGAAATGCATGAAAACATCACAAGTTTTCCACAGCAGCAGCAGCAAGAACTTTCAAACTTTTGCCTCTCCAGAACCTCCCTTTTTTCTGCTTACAATTGTCTGTGTTCCTGAAAGTAGCTACACTAGAAGAACATGCAAACAACAACAAAATTGTATCACATACATAAGCTAATCACATATATGCCTCATATCATAAGTAGCAATGACTAAGTAACAGAAAGAATAAAATAAGATTGGCTGGAAGCATTACCACACACTAGTTGCTCTCTACTATGCTTTTAGGAAATGGAATAGTTTGAACATCATCCTCTTCATCTTCTTCCTGAAAAGATGCATAATATTCAAGTTAGCTATAACATAAGCAAAAACAAAATAGACAAATATTGCAGTACAGATGAACCTACCACAACTATAGGAGGTCTCATGTCATCATGCGCACCTCTAATCCAGCTGGAGGCACATACCAAATGTTGAACCATAGCCAGACGTAAAGAACTCCGATAGTCATCTAGTACTCTACCTCTAGCACTGAAAGTTGATTCTGAAGATACACTGGTAGCTGGTACAGTCAGAAAATTCTTAGCCATATTCAACACAACTGAAAATCTATGTGCATTCAAATTCCACCACACAAGCAATTTGAAGTCCTTGTTAACTAAACTCTCGTTCACTTCATCTAGGTAGATGATCAACTCTAACTTTCAAGGCTCGGTAGAAGTGGAACGCAAGAATGATTGAAACTGAGATGAGACTGATGATAATGAGCTGGTTGTACCCATAGCTGAAGAGGAGGTTGCTTCACCTCTGTTGCCCATTCTGTTGTGCCGATGATCCATCTCAAATTGTGAATACAAATCTTCCAATTCAACCTTGACATCATCAAGCTCTTTTGCAGCTTTTGATGGCTCATACATTTGATTGAAACACTAACTAATGAACCTCATCTTAAACCTGAGATCAAGAATAGTAGTAAGGACCATGACATTGTTCTTTTCTTCCCAATACTTGTCAAACTTATCCGACATTGTAGCAGCCATTTTCTTCAAATGCTCATCTCTTGCGGCTCTTAATGCAATCTTGACATTAACTATATAAGGATAAAAACTATTTGCCATTGGATAAGTTGATCCAGAAAATGCACTAGTCACTTCAGATAAGGACTGCAATATTGGTGCAATTTTTTCATAAAATACCCAATTTGGCCCGATGGTTGCCATTGATAATTTGCATCCGTGTTGGCATAACACACTAAAGCAACCTTATAAGCAATGCATACTGAAAATATTTTGTATGTGGAGCTCCATCGTGTAGACACATCAAGGCTCAATCCAGGGCCAATTTGCAAAGCAACCGATGTACAGATTTGTAAGTATTTATGCATACGAGATGGAGACTTCTTTATATACTTTACTGTTTCCCTGAGCTTGTTAATCAACGGTTGTAATGGTTGTAGGCCATCATTAACAACCAAATTCACTATATGAGCACAACATCGAACATGAAAATACTTGGCAATGAACCGAGCTGATCCTCTAGCAACAAACTTGGCCATTAAACTACGTACAACAGCAGTATTCAAGGAAGCATCATCAAGAGTAAGTGTGATAATCTTATCCACTATCTTCCATTCAACAATGCAATCAAAAACAACCTAAGCTATGACAACTCCACTGTGTGGAGGATCCAACTCAATAAAGTTCAGCACACGACATTGTATAACCCAATTTTTATCTATATAATGTGCCACCAAACACATATAGCAAATGTTTTGGTTTGAGGTCCACAAATCACAAGTTAAACTAATATGTGAGACACTTCTGAGACTTTCTAAGAACTTCCCTCTCTGATTCATAAATCTTGATGCATTTATTTCTTATCGTCTTTCTACCAATGAACTGATATAATGTATTTAAGTATCTCATCAAAACATTAAACCAAGTATGCTCGACCATCCTAAAGGGATACTCATGGACAATTATCATCTTAGCAATAATTCGACGAGTTTCATCTTGATCATATTCTGTAGGAGTAGAAACAAACGGTAAACCAGTCTCACCTCCCATGGCAGGACCGAAGTTGAGTTTCGCTTGAACTTTCATCTTAGCCACCTTGTTCAGATATAGTGTGCATTTCGGTATATGCCTCATAAAATGTGAAGTTGCACCCCCTTGTTTGTAAGACATGAGTTTGTAGCATAATCTACACTTTGCCTTTGTATCAGCCTCTCATTTCTTTGTCTTCGATGGAACATTCACCACCTTAAAGATCTTTCAATAATCTGATCTTTGTTTCTGTCTACCAGTTGCCTTTGGAGATCCTTTCCTCCTTTTTGCCCCCTCTTTGATATTCCTTGAGACACTGTACTCTCTTCTGTTAACAATGCCACAGCGGCTTCTTCAGCACCATTTGAACTTGAAGAGTCCACTGAAACCTGTTCCCGGTCCTCATTAGATGGTACACCACCATGAACATCACCAGCCAAATCCTCCCAATCCACATCCTCGCTCGATGATTGTAATAAAATATTGTACAATTTAAAACACAATTGAATAACAATAACATATACAACATATGTCAACAGAGTTCACTAGTAACTGCTGCAAACTGCAAACATAAAGAAAATTAAATGGGGATCAATGTCTACTGCAAACTGCAAAGTACTCTTGCTAATCCATAAAGCAACCTTCCCTACATGAACAAACTATCTCAAGAACATATACAACATTTGCACTACTACATCTACAATTCTACATGAACTTGCTAATCCATAAAGCAACCTAGTGAAGTTCCAACTGGGAACTTGCTCAAAGCTTCAACACAATTCTAGATTCAACATCTGCACTACTACATGTCTACATCTACAGTTACACTACACTCACCGAGGCTGCTGGTTCGGCGAGGTCAGGAAGCGGCTGGGAGTTGAGGAGGTGTCCACCGGTTGCACGCTCTCCCGCTATTGCCGAGGGGGAGGCCCCAACGTCGGCCGCTTTCTTCCCTTGAGCATGAGACTCCATGCTCCGTTGGCAGCTCATGCGCATCGGTTAGAGGAGGCCGCGACAGATGGGGTGAGCAGCGGGCCGGTAGAAGGATTGGGAAGTATCTGCGAGCCGACGTGGTGGATCGGGAAGGAACAGGGTCGGGGTGGATGGGGATTGGGGAAGGACAGCGGGGTGCGCACATGGGGAAGGAATAGGATCGGGAAGGATCTGCGAGGTGGCGTGGTGGATTGGGAAGCAAGGGGTTGGGAGGATGGGGATTGGGGAAGGGCCGGCCGCGTGTGTGGGGAAGGAAGGAGATCAGGGAGGATCTACGTGGTGGCGTGGTGGATCACGAAGGAAGGGGGCGGGGAGGATGGGGATTATGGAAGGAAAGCAGCCATGCGCATGGGGAAGGAAGGGGATCGGGGAAGGATGGCGGCCGAGCGCATGGGGAAGGAGGGCGATCGGGGAAGGACGGTAGCCGCGCGCATGGGGAAGGAAGGCGATCGGGGGAAGGACGGTGGCCACGCGCATGGGGAAGGAAGGGAATCGGGGAAGGACGACGGCCGCACGCGTGGGGAAGGAGGGCGATCGGCGAAGGACGGCGGCCGCACGTGTGGGTAAGGAAGGGGATCGGGGAAGGACGGCGGCCGCTCGCATGGGGAAGGAGGGCGATCGCCGATCGGGGAAGGACAGCGGCCGCGCGTGTGGGGACTGGGGAAGGAAGGGGATTGGGGAAGGACCAGGAAGGGTTAGGCTGACCGTACTATGTAGGGTTAGGCTGGGCCTTTGTGGGCCGAGCTTTTCAGGCTCGCAAGCTGCTCGTGAGCCAGCTCGAGCTCTCGTTTTTCTCGCGAGCTGGATGGTCAGCCCGGTTCGGCTCAAAATTTCATGAGCCTAAACCAGGTTGGCTTGGGCTCGTCACGAGCCGAACTGGCTCATGAGCTTCGAGGAGATTTTTCCAGCCCTAGCAATAGCATCATAAATGGGTGTCCCGTGTCCGGGGCCGATTGGGACTCGCACGCCGTTTGGACCGAGCAGGGCTCCTGTCGGGCTGTTCAGTTACGGTGGGTTTAACACCAGAATGGGCATAATTTTGACTGGACGTTGCCATGTAGGACACTCCAGGTGAAGCATGCAGGGGTGAATCCACCAGGTGGGCCCTCCGCCGGCGCCGGAACCACACCCGCTCCCACCCCGGCGGCCATCCCCAGCGGCAATTTGGAGAAGAGGTCGACGCGGTGCGGACCGCGGAGCTCCAGCGACTCGAGGAGCTGCTTCGGGGTCTTGCGGGCTGGAGACAAGGAGGCACAAAGCCGCGCCACATGGTGGAGAGCGCGCCCCGTGCGGATGGCCGACGTGAGGGGTAGGAACCGTGCAGCCGCAGCTCCTTCGGCAGCGCCAAGATGTGGTCCACCGCTGCCTCCTCCGCTCCTTGCTCCCCTTCCTCGTCCAACCGCCGCCTCTTCCGGCTGGTCTCGCCGTCAGATTCGAGCGCCATTGATTGAGGCTGCCTGCTGCTGCCGATTCCCCCTTCTCGGCTTCTCCTCCAGTAGCGACCAGCCGAGCAGAGAACGGCGTGCCGAGCCCAGGACTCCAGGAGGCTTCTTCTGCTAACGGGTATGGTTAAAAGTTCGGCTCTTTTCCCCGTGTGTGGAGGCCAGTTTTGGATGTGGATGTGGGAAATATGAGTTGCTTTATCAATTCTGTCGATTCGGCATGCTAGCTTAGTAGTTTCTGCATACTAGCCTCTGACCTTGTAGAAACCGAAGCTTAATTTCGGCTTGGAACGACATCCGGCGCGGCAGATTCACGACGCAATCTCCGGCCGCACTCGTCCGCGACGTCGAGGATCTTGAGGCCCTCGGCCACCGCCCGCGCTTGGTTCTGCGGCTGCCTCCCACGCCACGAAGTAGAGGCTCTCGATCTCGGCTTGGAAACAAAGCCCTGGGACTTGTGATGAACATACACAAACTCACGCCGCGAGAGAGGAAAATGGAGTGCGCGTTGTTCGCAACCATTCAATCCTTTTCCATTTCCTTTGAACTATTTATACATGGTTACATCGGTTATGCCATGGCGATTCGCGCGGCGGCGGCGTCGAGATGCCCGCCTTACGCTGAAGCGGCTGCGTCGTTCGACAACGGCGGCGTGCGGTTATGTATATATGAACAGTAACGTACATGTGAACAGTACCATGCACGGGATTTATTCTATCATTAATCTGCCGCGCCGGATGTTGTTCCAAGCCGAAATTAAGCTTCGGTTTCTACACGTGGTATTAGAGCCACAGTGGGTGCGATTGGCGTCGTAAAGATGACCGGCGGAAATGGAAGCAACAACGTGCCGCGCGAAGTCGTGGTGGAGCGCGTGGTGCGGGAGGCGGGTGCGTCGGCTGTCTACCCCGAGTTGACGCGCACGAACTACCACGAGTGGGAATTGGTTATGCAGGTGAATCTCGAAGCTCAAGGACTGTGGGAGGCAATCGAGAACACTAAGGTTGAGCACCGCGAGGATCGACTGGCCCTGGCCGCTCTCCTTCGTGCGGTGCCATCCGAGATGCGTGCAGCCCTTGCAGTCAAGAAAACGGCGAAGGAGGCGTGGGAGGCCGTGAGGACGATGCACATCGGTGTCACCCGCGTGCAGGAAGCCAGCGCCTAGTGCTGTTGAAGGAGTTCAAGACCATCACGTTCAAGGATGGGGAGACGGTGACCGACTTCGCCATGCGCATCACTGGGCTTGTCAGCAACCTTCGGTCGCTAGGCGAGCAAGTCGAAGCTGTGCGCGTCGTCAAAAAGATCCTGCGAGTAGTACCACCCCGGTACTCTCAGATCGCTATTTCAATCGAGACTCTCCTTGATCGTAAGGAACTCTCGGTCGAGGAACTGGTCGGGCGACTACGAGCGGCTGGTGATCGTTTTGACGTCGATGCCATCACCGACAAGATAGGGCGGCTGATGCTCGCCGAGGAAAATTGGCTTGTAAAGTACAAGCACCGTCTCATTCTCGAATCCTCGTCCAGCATGGAAAAGGCGTGCGAGCAATCCCATCCCAAGAACAAGGGCGGAGTGCAGCCGAAGAACTGCAACACCGCCGTGAAGCTGACCTCTGAAGGTACACCACGTCGGAAGGGAAGTTGCCGAAATTGCGGCAAATGGGGTCACTGGGCCAAGGCGAGCGCAAGACGGAAGCGCATCTCGCAACTGCGGAGGTTGATCAGCCGGCGTTGCTTATCGCGACAGCGAGCATGATCACACACACGATGCCACAGTTCGTGCACCTGAATGAGCAGCGTGTCATCCCCGTTGACGAGGACGATGACAACATCTGGCACCTGGACACGGGGGCCAGTAATCACATGACAGGATGTCACGCGGTTTTGGCGTCCCTCGACGAAAGCATGCGCGGATCGGTGAGATTCGGTGATGGCTCTGTTGTTGAGATCACTAGCCTCGGCTCGGTGTTGATGAAAGCAAGGGACACCAGGCACAAAGTCCTGACAAAGGTATATTTAATTCCGAAATTGAAAAGAAATATCATAAGTTTGGGGCAACTTGAGGAAGGAGGGTGCAGGATTGAGATCGACGACGGGGTTTGCAGCATGTTCGACGCAAAACGCACGTTGCTGATCCGTGCGCCGCGCACTAGGAATCGGTTGTATACTCTGAAACTGAACCTGGTAGCTCCGGTGTGCTTGGTGGCCAAGGCAGATGACCAAGCGTGGCCATGGCATGCTCGTTATGGTCACATCAACTTCCGGTCTCTCCGGGAGTTGGGCACAAAAGAGATGGTAGAGGGGTTACCAGTGATGAAGCGCGTCGAACAGTTCTGCGACGACTGCGCCCTCGGCAAGCAGCACCGCTCTCCGTTCCTGGCTGTCGCACAGTACCGTGGCGAGCAACCTCTGGACTTGTTCCGTGGTGACCTATGCAGTCAGATCAAGCCTAGCACCCCGGGAGGTAAAAACTACTTCCTGCTAACTGTCGATGATCACAGTCGTTTCATGTGGGTTGAGCTGCTGGCTATGAAGGACGAGGCGTTCAGGTATTTTCGCAAGGTGAAGGCTCTCGTCGAGAACGAGCTTAGCGACAAGCTCAAGGCGTTCCGCACGGATCAGGGTGGAGAATTCAACTCCCTCGAGTTCGAGATGTTCTGCGACGAGCATGGCATCAAGCATTTCACCACCGCGCCATACTCACCTCAACAGAATGGCGTCGTCGAGCGGCGTAACCGCACGGTGGTGGAGATGGCGCGATGTCTACTGAAGAATAAGGCGGTCCCAGCTGTATTCTAGGGCGAGGCGGTGAGGACGGCTGTTTACATCCTCAATCGCGCGCCCACAAGGGGACTCAAAGGACGGACACCGTATGAAGCGTGGTACAAGAAGAAGCCGAAGGTGAATCACCTACGCACTTTTGGGTGTGTCGCACATGTCAAGCGACTCGGCCCAGGAGTGAGCAAGCTTTCAAATCGATCGACTCCCATGGTGTTTCTTGGGTATGAACCCGGGACAAAAGGCTACCGGGTCTATGATCCAGTGGCCAAGAAGCTGCACGTCACGCGCGATGTTGTGTTCGAGGAGAACCGCGCATGGGATTGGAGCGCGGCGGATGACGTCGCGACATTTCCCGCGACATTCACGGTGGAGTACTACACGGTGGCGACTCCGAGCGAACTGACTGGTGAGTCATCACGGGCGACACCGGTTGCGCCAACATCAATTGAGGCACACACTCCGGGGGTGCCGTCGACACCAGCTACTCCAACAATCGAGCATGCGACCCCGCCATCCGATGCAGCGTACGACACTGAGGGGGTGCCATTGAGGTACCGCACGGTACAGAATCTGCTTGACACCGCCGACGAGATCCTCGACTATGAATACATCGGCCTTTGTCTCCTCGCCGCCGAGGAGCCTAGGAGTGTTGAATAGGCGCTTGAGGAACATTGTTGGTGCGGAGCAATGGAGGAGGAGATGAAATCGATTCATGCCAACGAGACGTGGACACTGGCAGTTCTTCCGCGTGGACACCGTGCAATTGGACTAAAATGGGTCTTCAAGGTAAAAAAGGATCCAACCGGTAATGTGATTAAGCACAAGGCACGTCTAGTAGCCAAGGGCTACACACAGCGACAGGGGGTGGATTATGATGAGGTCTTCGCACCAGTAGCGCGGCTGGAGACGGTGCGTCTGCTACTCTCTCTCGCCGCGCATGGCGCCTGGCAGGTACACCACATGGATGTTAAATCCGCTTTCTTGAATGGTGACCTGGACGAGGAAGTTTATGTGCATCAGCCCCCTGGATTCATTATCGACAACGACAAAAGCAAGGTTCTCAGGTTGCGTAAGGCCTTATACGGGCTGAAGTAGGCGCCCCGTGCCTGGAACGCGTGCCTCGACAAGGAGCTGCTGGCGCTCGGTTTTGAGCGCAATCCTCTAGAGCACGCCGTGTACAAGCGTGGTGGCGGTGCAGATCTCCTGTTGATCGGTGTGTACGTTGATGATTTGATCATCATCGGTCCTGGCAGGGAGGTCATTGTAGCATTCAAGGAACAGATGATGAAGAGATTCAGCATGAGTGATCTTGGTCTGTTGAGCTATTACTTGGGCATTGAAGTCAAGCAAGGCAATGGTGAGATCACTTTGAGTTAGAGTGCTTATGCAGCCAAGATCCTTGAGGTGGCCGGCATGAAGGGATGCAATCCGAGCCACACCCCAATGGAGAATCGATTGAAGCTGAGCAAGAAGGATGGCACAACACCAGTTGACGCCACAAGATACAGGAGCATAATTGGCAGCCTGCGCTATTTGGTACATACTCGTCCCGATCTTGCTTATTCTGTCGGAATTGTGAGCAGGTATATGGAAACTCCTACGGTGCAACATTGGGTAGCAGTTAAGCAGATTCTGCGCTATCTAGCAGGGGCCATTGGATTTGGGTGCTGTTACAGGAAGACAGAGATCATGGAGCCGGTGCTTGTAGGGTTCAGTGACAGTGACCACGCCAGCGATGTTGATGATCGGAAGAGCACCAGTGGCTATGTATTCTTCCTCGGCTCTAGTTTGATCACTTGGACGTCGCAAAAATAGAAGGTCGTTGCTCTTTCTTCATGTGAGGCTGAATATATTGCAGCAGCGGCAGCGACATGTCAGGGTGTATGGCTCAGTCGTCTACTTGGTGAGCTGACAGGCCGGCACGCACCTGCAATCAGACTATGGGTGGATAACAAGTCGACAATCGCACTCAGTAGAAACCCAGTGTATCATGAACGCAGTAAGCATATAGACACTCGATTTCACTTCCTGAGAGAGTGTGTTGAAGATGGCAGGGTGAAGATTGATCACGCCGGTACCGTCGGGCAGCTGGTGGACATTCTGACCAAGGCGCTAGGTAGAGTCAAGTACATCGAGTTACGACAGCAGCTGGGTGTAGTAGAAGTGGCACGGGATTAGGGGGGTGAAATGATAGAATAAATCCTGTGCATGGCACTGTTCACATATACGTTACTGTTCATGTATACGTAATCGTACACGCTCGTTGCCGAAACAACGCAGCGCTTCCGCGTAAAGGCAGGCATCACAACGCTTCTGCTGTGCGAACTGCCATGGCGTAACTGATGTAACCATGTATAAATAGTTCAAAGGAAATGGAAAAGGATTGAATGGTTGCAGAACAAGCAGACTCCATTTTCCTCTCTCGCGTGCGTGAGTTTGTGTATGTTCATCACAAGTCCCAGGGCTTCGTTTCCAAGCCGAGATCGAGAGCCTCTACTTCGTGGCGTGGGAGGCAGCCGTAGAACCAAGCGCGGGCGGTGGCTGAGAGCCTCAAGATCCTCGACGTCGCGGATGAGTGCGGCCGGAGATTGCGTCGTGAATTTGCAGCGCCGGACGTCGTTCCAAGCCTAAATTAAGCTTCGGTTTCTACAAGGTCACATGCTCTAATTTTGGGCTTTATGTGTCCTGGGTCCAGTGATTATATGCCGTAGGTTTTAGTTTCAGGAAATACACCACCTAGAGAAGACAAGTAGCTCATCTCCCTCTAGATAATGAGCACGTTGATTTCCCTATTATATTTCTTGTGACCAATTTTGTAAATTACCTAGGAGGCAGTTCATCTTTAAAGCAGTAATGCTGGCTATGTTGTAGTTATCATAGAACTATTAAAGATGAAAGAATGCCGGTTCTCCCAGTGGCGAGGAGCTCCTCTTCATCAGCAGTAAGGCTTGTGTGTGTTTACTTTTTACTCTCCAGTAATCCGTGCTGCTTGTATGTAAGTTGTTCTGCCGAGTTTTAGTGGGGAAGCCTATCAGCCAATCGGATCACCCATCCTGCGATTGGGGAAGCATTTGATCATATCATATTTGTCAATTACTGCTTATAATTAATTATGCTAGGCCGATGGATGTTTTTTCTTTTGAAATTTACATTGGAGGAAGAACGAGTTTTTAAGTAGACTTTGAAAACACCAAACTGGATACATACACCTGCCATCCTTTCCATGGTCTACAATGATGGCTGGAGAAGACAAAGTAGGAATTATTTTCACTATGGCCCCTTTGTGCTGGGCCTAATTTGTGGTCTTAAAAGTAAATAAATCATAATAACTTTCTTCACAGTTCTTGTGCTCTGCCCAAGCTTGGCGTTTCCCCCCTATTTTTGATGAATCCTTTATTCATCTTAACTCATAGGGCATGTGGGCCTGTTATCCTCTACTATTTGCTCCAATGGTTTCATTAGGCGCTTCTATGAGCATTGTTTTTGACGTGCAGGCAATCTTCAAGCCACCAAAGTCCATGCGTGGTGGAATTCCGAATTTCCGATATGCTTTGCACATGTATCACAGTAAATATATGATGTTTTACTTTCCTGGATCCTTTAGAGATCAATGTCACATTTCTGTTACATCATATGAAGATTTTTTCTACATACTGCTGCCAAACAAGGTACAACATGAGAGTTTACCTTTGCTCTATTTCTACGCTTTTGAATTTTTAACAGATTTGAGTGTTGTCCTTTGGAAAATACACTCTGTTCTCTGTTACACGTGGATACACTAGATGTTGGAAGGGAGTCCTTTTGATTTTTGTTAATATATTCCTACAGTTTCTATTAATCTCGTGGTCTATATTGATATTTTCCACTTAAATAAAGGATTTTCATTCTTATCACTTATCAGCCTTTTTTGTTTGATCTCATTTTGCACATTCCAGTATAGTATGGTGCACATTTCTTATGCTTTTGATTATTCCTTTTCTCCTCCAGTTGGAATGGTTAGGTGCATTAAAAATGGGTAAATGGAATTGACTTCCTTGCATATCTGAAGGTTACTACTGAAGAAAATGTTAAATCATTGAAGTTGGTGATGTTTCCTTTGCTTTCATCCTTCGTTAGTAAAACAATCTTGGATGATACAAAGCGTTAGGATGTTTACTTGCAGGTTGTTTAGATAAGAAAGAGAAAACATGACATCTTACCGTGAACATTTCAGCCTGCTGGTTGTTTGTCCTGCCCTCTGCTGCATTTGCCCTACATCTTCTGCTCCCATTTTTGCAGGCTCCCACTTTAAACGACAGTTTATTGATTTTGCCCCATTCTGTACTTTGTTACTGTTGGAAACGAGTCACTCTAACTCTCGCGGACGGAGGTAGAAGATGAACAGTAGACAAAATAGATTTTCCCGGCGACGAACGCCTGTATCTTGGCTTCTATTATTCAAATACACGACTCGGGACACTCTAAAACACGAGCCTACACGGCCAGTTTATACCCACGGCGATGCAGCGCTCACGCACCCGCCGCGAGCTTCACGCGCGCGTCGCATGGCAGCTGAGCGACACGGTTTCACGCGTTCGTGAGCCACATACTCCTCCGCATGAACGGGTCTCCATCCTTCTCGCATGGCGTGCTCACGCATGCGCTCAACCGCAACGACTTGGCCTCGGACTCGATCACCGCACCTAAACCTCAACGCACATCGTCGAACACACACGCGCGCGCGCGTTCGACCGGAGCACACACCGGTCAGGTTTATTTCCAACAATCTCCTCCTAAACCTGAACTCGCCACGCGCTCTGCCCTACAGAAGCGTCGGCTCGTCGGCGGCGTCGCCAAACAGCGCCTCCTCCTTCCTCGGCTTGGTGCACTCCCTCGAGAAGTGGCCGCGCTCACCACAGTTGAAGCACTTGCCTTTTCTGGAGCTGCGTCGACGCCTACTCGCGCCTGATACGATGCTGCTCCCGCCGTCGTCGTCGGGGTCTTCCTGGCCGCCGCTACGGCCTCCGCTCTTCTCGCCGTCGCCACGGCGCGTCTGCTGCCGTCGTGCGCGCGCTCTTGCCACGGCGTTCGGCGGCGAGCCTCCCACTGCTCCTCCATGAGCAGCAACAGCCCGGCGCTGTCCGTAGCCACCTCGCCGCCGCCGCAGCGCTCCTCCGCCACACGCAGCCGGCCGACAAGCTCCTCCATCGACATGGTCTTCAAATCTGCGAACATCTCGATGGAGCATGCGATCTGATTGTACCTCGCCGGCACAACCCGCAACATTTTCTTCACGACGCGCTCCTCCTCCATCTTCTCCCCAAGCTCGCGCAGCTCCGTGGCGAGGGAGCCAATCCACACGGCGAAGTCATCGATCGTCTCACCGTCCTTGAACGCCACGTTCTCGAACTGCTTGAGGAGGTGCTGCGCCTTGGCCTCCTGTACGCGCGAGTCCCCCATCCGCCTCGACTTGACCGCCTCCCAAGCCTCCTTGGCAGTCTTCTTCACGGCGAGGCCGGCCTTCAGCTCTTCTCACCTCAAAAGCTAGCCTATGAGGTGAGGGACTCCTCCATTTTTAAACTAGATCCTTTGCCCTTCCACAACCAATGTGGGACTATTCCAACAATCTCCCCCTTCACACATTGGTGTCCCTCAGCCCTTTACCGCCCCTTCACCGTACACCGACGGTCCCTCAGGGTCCCTTCACCGTACACCGACGGTCCCTCAGGATCACAGTCCATCAGGCGTTCACACACTAGTGTCCATTGGGCCAGAGATGTTAGAACCGGGCTCTGATACCAAATGTTAGAACTTGCCCAAGATTGAATACTAGACCGCAAGGATTTTTTTGCCGGGCGACGAAATGCCCGCAACGGCGATGCAACGCCAAGCTTTTTCTGTATATTCCAACTCACTCAAAACACACAGCTTACAAGGCATTTTATAGCTTTAGCACCTGAGCAACTACCTCCTGCGGCCCTCGCGCGCACGTCCGCACGAGCTCCTCGCGATCCGGCATGCATTCAACGTGAGCCACTCCCTCACACGCATGAACCGATCCTCACCGAGCTGTCTGCGAGTCATGCAAGTGCTTTCGCAACTAACGCCTCGAGCTGGCCGCACAGACTCACGCCTCGACGAACAACGACACACGTCACACACACGCACTCAACGCGCACGCCACGGGACACACCTCTATGGCGTAGTTTATTCCAACAATCACCCCTAAACCACGACACCCCCACGCTCTGATACCATTAAAAAAAACACCCTCTGCTACACGCATGATGACTAGCATTGAATGCCCCATGCAGCTGCATGCAAGAGTTCAGTACGTGAGACTAGGGAGTCCATGGGCTCCAAGCATCCGTTATTTGCGCCATGATCCGCACGACGCTCGGCGACCCGAGAGCCGTTCGCTCATCCCGGACGTTGTGGCTTCCTCCGTGCAGATCGGCTTCATGCACACCATGAACTCCTAACAACCTTTGACTCAAACAGCCACAGCAACCTCCCCGCACAATGATCGGACTCGACTCGACTACGACGTGCCCGACCGCGACGCAACACGCCCCTTCCTCTCATCGCAGCTCACCTGCAATGGTGCGGACACGGACACAACACTTGCGACACCACCACGACGCGGCACACTGACACACCCCATGGACATTATGTGTCGAGGTTTATTTTCTAACAATCACCCCTTAAACCACGACACCCCGTACGCCCAACCTACAAGAGCGTCGGCTCGTCATCGGCGTCGGCGAGGAGGGCCCTTTCCTTCTTCTTCCGGGCGGTCCTTGGCCATGTGGCCGCGCTTCGCCGCGATCGAAGCACCGCCCACGGTAGCGGCTCCCCACGCTTGCTCCCGAGCTCGTCTTCTGCGATCGTCCTCGTCGTCGCCGTGGTCGTCGTTCCGCCACCACGTCTCTCACCGCCGCCGCGCGTGCTCCTTCGCCGCCGCGTCCTCTATTTGCCGCCGCTTGCGACGCGGCGCTCCTCCTGCTCCTCGGTGGCGGGGCGCCCGACGCCGTCCGCAGCCACCTCAACGCCGGCGCGTTCCTCCGCCACGCGCAGTCGCCCGACGAGCTCCTCGAGCGACATCTTTTTCAGGTCCATCAGCATCTCAATCGAGCACGCGACCTGGTTGAACTTCGCCGGCACCACTCGCAGTAGCTTCTTGACGACGCGCACCTCCTCGATGTCCTCTCCAAGCCCGCGCAGCTCCGCGACCAGAGAGCCGAGACGCATGACAAAATCATCAATGGACTCACCATCGAGGAACGCCACGTTCTCGAATTGCTTGAGGAGCAGCTGCGCCTTTGCCTCCTGCACGCGCTCATCGCCCATCCTCATGGACTTCACCGCCTCCCACGCCTCCTTCGTGCTTTTCTTCGCGGCGAGCCCAGACTTCATCTCCGACGGCACCCCGCGCAGGATGACGGCCAGCGCCCGTCGATCCTTGCCACGCTCGGCGTTGCCTCCCTCCACGGCATCCCAGAGCTCCATACCCTCCAGGTTGACCTGCATCTCAAGCGCCCACTCGTGGTAGTTCGTCTTCGACAGCTTCGGAATCTCTGCCGTGCCGCTGATGTTGGAGACGACGCGCTCCACCGCAACGATTCGTGGCGAGTTGTCGCTAGGGGAGCCGGAGTCGCCGTCGCCGCCCTTCTTTGGCGGAGGCGTCGTCATCACTGCTTGCTCACCAGCCTGGCTCTGATACCAAATGTTGGAAACGAGTCACTCTAACTCTCGCGGACGGAGGTAGAAGATGAACAGTAGACAAAATAGATTTTCCCGGCGACGAACGCCTGTATCTTGGCTTCTATTATTCAAATACACGACTCGGGACACTCTAAAACACGAGCCTACACGGCCAGTTTATACCCACGGCGATGCAGCGCCCACGCACCCACTTCGCGAGCTTCACGCACACGTACGCATGGCAGCCTGGACGACCTGGTTTCACGCGTTCGTGAGCCACATACTCCTCCGCATGAACGGGTCTCCATCCTTCTCGCATGGCGTGCTCCTGCATGCGCTCAACCGGCAACGACTTGGCCTCTGGACTCGATCAGCCTGCACCTAAACCTCAACGCACATACGTCGAACACACACACGCATGCACACGTTCTGACCCGGAGCACACACTGGTCAGGTTTATTTCCAACAGTTACTTCCTGGACTTTCTGCTTATCTGTTGCCGTCCTTTTGGACTTATTGCTCATGTCATGACCGTATTGTATTTCTGCTCCTTTCCCCGTCAAATTTGTGTTCTTACTCCTTCAAATTTGTGTTCTTACTATTGACGTTGTGTTTGTTTCGGAAAATTAGTTCAATTTGATGGGCTGTTGTGTTGACTGGACGAGCCATTTGAAGACCCGAAGAATTCCATTCTCTGGTTCCTTCAACTGGGAATCCAATATAGCTACCTAAGATTCAGTATCCTTCATATTTGATTTTTCCATTGGCAGGATTTACGCTACCTCTCAGAAAAACTGTTTCCATGCTGACATATATTACTCTGCAATTATGAACCTATTTGGTTGTGCCATACATACATGTCTATCTTTTACGAACATTCTTTCACCATACTTAAAACGTTGATGCTTCCTGTGATGGTTCTGTATCCTTCCATCTCAAACATAGGATTTTTCTTCATCAATGTGATTTTAGTTTTGTAGAAAAGAAAAATAGACTATTGGACAACCAGTTTCTAACTCTTGTTTTGTATAGCACAGAACAACTTTAGTGTAAAACTAAAATTGATACTGGGGTTGATAAATCTAATGAGGCACTGATTGCAGCCTTGCAGGGTGTATGGCTTAGACTTTACAATGAATCATGCTGGGAGTTCATAAAAACGTGCTATTTCTTGCAAGAATTTGCAAGATTAGATTAGTCGGCCGTCGCCAACGCCGCCCGTCGGAGTACCTTAGCTTCCTGCAGCTATTCTTCATAGAAGACACTACAATATCCTGTTTTATACATGTAGGTTATCAACCAAAGGGAAACTGCTAGCAGCAAGCTTTTCAACCAATAAGGAGTTTAACCTGGAAAATTGGGTATAGGTGGATTAAGTTCTGAATTCACAGACATCTTTTGTAGGGCATTTGCTTCTTGAGTTTTTCCGCCTCATGTTGTTAATAGGCAATTATCTAGGATATTGACACATTTTCTGTAACAACAGGCATTGCCCAGCTTTTCATTAGATCTAAACATATTGACACGTTTGTTTGCCATTAGTAATGGAATTTTTTTTTCCACTCATTATTGTCCAATACAGATTAGGCATAAAGCATGTGAAGGGCATACTGCTTTATGGACCCCCCCCTGGTACTGGCAGGACTCTTATGGCAAGACAAACTGGGGAATTATGGAATGGAAGGAGCCCAAGGTATGGATTTCTTGACTTAATATACCATGCAGATTTGCTGCAGCCCTAATTAATGATGTACATATGATAGGGGTATGTTATAGTTTATTCTGATAAACTTTGGATGATGTTACTAGCTTATATCAACATTTGGTTTACAATGGCCTTTATGAGTGTTCTGTTGTCACCGGCAGTGATGACCAGCTTTTGGCTTTCTTATGTCTAAAAGTTACCAGGTGCTTCTATATGGTTTATGTTTGCATGTATAGTACCTCTTTCATCCATCCATGCAGTTTAACAAGACGAAAGATTGTGTTTTCACATCTATCCAATGTACAAGGCTATTGAGCCAGATTTACAGACAGAACATATAACAATTATCAACAAGGGGTATGTTATAGTTTATTCTGATAAACTTTAGAAGATGTTACTACCTTATATCAGCATTTGGTTTACAATGGTCTTTATGAGTGTTCTGTTGTCACCCGCAGTGATGACCAGCTTTTGGCCTTAAGTTTAAAAGTTACCAGGTGCTTCTATATGGTTTATATTTTTATAAAGGTACAAGGAAGAGAGAGGCTTTATGTCAAATTTGTAGCGGACCAGTCAGATTTGGATGGTTCTTATATTCCACCCAGATATATTGAACAAATTCAGCTGGAGAAACTAATGAACGATGTTACAGTATGTGTATTTGTTGTCCCTAGAGTATTCTAGAGCTACACAAGAACTTGGCAGAAGTCATAATGGAAAGTGAATTTAATGTCTGCTTAGCGTTTTAATTCAAAACATTCGTGCAATTGCTGTGTACCACAGGATCTGATTAGTGTTAACATTGGAATTAGGCTACATGAACTGACCTAAGGCCGTTGCACCTTAATTACTGAAGTTATGTACTTGGAAGCAAATTTCAGCACTGCTGGATTGCGTATATGTTGTTTTATTTCTTAAATCTAACACTACTGTTTGAGATCTATTTGTCTTCCAGGGTCTAGGTTTTAAATCATTATTTTTCATGGCACAATCAGTGGCGGACGCAGCAATTTCAGTATGGGTGTTTGAAGTTGTAAAAATATTTTTCAGTACAAAATATAAAGATCTACAGTAACAATAGTTAACATACAATTGTTCATACTAGGGATAATATCTCAAATAATATAAAGAAATTACAAATTTAGGGGAGTAGCATATCCTCAAAATTTCCTCTTTGGGAAAGCCATGGCTGTGCAATTTCAGGTCTTAAATTGCACAATTTTGACATCATAACCAAATTTAGAACACAAACAAAATAATAATTACGAGGGAATTCCAATAGCCAATAAATAAAAATGCAAATTTGTTTTCCATGTGCTAGAAGTGGTGGCACACTGGCACTGTATTCTGCTCAGGCAACTCAAGAAAGAACATGATAAACTAAATTCTTCTTCGTATCTAGTAAGTAGACAAATGGAGAGTATGAAAACAATTGTGGCGTTATTGTATTGCTTTACAAAATTAAATTGATAATGCATAGAAATTTAACTTTGGAAATGTTTGTATAATTTATTTTGCTCTCGAACTGGTGATACATGCTTATTACATTACTGACAAAATACAGTTGGTGATACATAGCAAAATTCACTATTCAGAAATTTGGTCACTATTTCACCTTTAACCTCAAAGGTGCTTATCACTATCATGTTGAACAGCTTGCTTTGAAGGGAATTCTCCACATGGTGAGCAAATGAAATGAAATTAAGCTCCATGCAACCAAATATCATTATGATCTGCAACTCAAGGATTTTACGTTGCTCATAAAGAAATCCTCTTGGGGTCTTTTTGGATACCATCAGGAGCACATATGCCACTCACATCATTGATCATTGTCATTTTCAGTTTTTCACAATTCAGAGTTCAGACCATACTACCATAGTCAGAGAAATTGGAACCATAAATTATGACTTAGTCAGGTACAGAGGTACTCACCGGTCGCCGGAGCGGCGGAGCTGGACTGCTGCCTGCTAGACGGCGGCCGCAGGTGGAGTGGAGACGCCGAGACGACAGCCCGGCTCCAGGTGGTGGCGCGGTCCGGTCGGTCGGTCGTGCGGCGCAGAGCTAGAGCCCAGAGGGTCGGACGCGACCTAAGACGGTGCTGGCTTTAGCGGTCTAGCCTCCACGTGGTGGTGCGGTGCCAGTGGAGCGGAGGGTCGGAGCCGTAGTCATCCAGTCGTGCGTCGCGGAGCCAGATCCTAGAGGGCCGGAGGTGACGCGGCCTACGGCGATGCTGGCTCTAGCCTCTAGGCGATGGTGCGATCTTGGCGAGAGAGAGGCCGAGGCGCGGTCGGCCGATCGCGCGGCGCGGAGCCAGATCGATGCGGCTGCTAGGGTTAGGGGATTGGGGAATCGGGGGCATCGCCGCACTGGATGGGGATCGCGAGATAGGGTCATGGGGAGCCGGAGGCCGAGCCGTTTCGATCACCGATATGGGCCTGGGCCGCTGTGCGTTGCTGCGTTGGGCTGAATAGGCTAATGGATAAATAGTGATAGATTCATGGCTACGAAATAGTTATTTTGGCACAATTAAATATATGTATATGTATTATGCCTTGTATATACTAGTTTTTTTATCAAAAAAATTTAGATGTTTAGCTGAACACCTATGAACTACTATAGATCCGCCCCTGGGCACAATGGCGGTGTTTAGCATTTGTCGACATCTTATTTCTGTAACTTATTCCTCTGTGCACATGTACGGTCTTGCTCGATGTGAACAACATTGTCAGTTAAATCCTATTAACAGATACAAATGTATTTTTGCAGTGTCAGCGTGCCTTATCTTATTTTATGCTCCGCGCGGCGTAGTGCTCAGTTCTACTTGGTATAATTCACTTCTGCTGTCTTCATCCCTTCGCCCAAAATGCTTAACCTGCAGTTGTTACGTTCTGATCCTCACGCATTACATGTTAGTACTAACTTTTATTGTGGGATTAACCCGCCACAACTATAAAGAAGGGCAGAGCTAGTGTGGAGCAGTGTTACAAATTTCATCTGAAATTTCGTGAAATGGACGAAATTTTGTCCCTTTCGGTGCCCAGCAAAATAGATTTCATTCGGCTAAAATTTGGCCGAATTGAGCCCTATTTGAAATTTGCTCAAATTTTATTCAAATTTTAGTTAAATTTCATCAAAAAATTTGATTTTTTTCCATCTGAAATTTGAACGAAATGAACAAAATTTTGTTCTTTCGTTTCTTTCGCTGGCAGCCGAATTTTTTTTGCTTCCGAAAGATTAAACCCTGCTTTGGTGCGTGGGATTACTACACATACATTGCCTAGAACCAACCCTTAATACACATTGTGTTGTGTGCCCTCTATAGAAGCAAGCACATACACAAATGCGCACTGAAGGTTGATGTTTTAGTACCATTTACAACATCCAACGGCCTAAAATTTGCTTAAAACCTAGATCCATTTCTGTGAATTAAGCACGGCATCGACGAACCACCAATTGGTGATCTCGTCGAGCCCGGCCGCAACGAGCTCATTCTCCGTTACGATCTTCACCCACACCTCTTCCTTCCCAGCCATGGCCTCCACTAGCTTGAACCTGCTCTCCTCCCCTTCATACCCTGCCCACTCCACTCCGAAATGATTGGCGAGCGTCGGCCACAGCTGCTTCCACTTGTAGATATCCCCGTTGATGCAATTAAACGCCTCGTTCTGGGCGAAGGGGTCCGCGGCCAACCAGATCTCGTGCTCGGCGATGAGGTCCGCGTCGGAGGCGTTGCTGAACCCCTCCCAAACGACATGGCCCCCCGGCCACCGCAGCGTTGTTGCCCGGCGAGCGAGGGGAGGAAAGAGAGAGTGACCCGGCGAGCGGCGGCTTGCTGTTGGCTACGACCAGCCATAGTTGGTTCACCCCCGTCGTGCTTGCTCGTGGCGTCGCAACGACCAGAGGGGAGCTTTTTAAAAGGTGCGATCTATTTTCCGGCGAGCCAAGGTTGTCGTGAGATTCATGGATGTCCCTTTGCTGATTTTGTTTTGCTTTGAGCTTGAGATGCGTTTTTAGACCCAATTTGGTGTTCCTATGGTTTCTAGGGTTTGTGAAATTTGCCCTATGTGGCTGGATCTAGCTAGCTGTTTTCGTAGTTGATTTGTTCCCTAGGGCTGTGAAATTTGAACGTATGTGGTGATAACTCAATGCTTAGTCTCTTTGTATTATTCAAAAAAAAAACCTCTGGGTCTTTGTAATTTTGCAAGTTGATTAGTTGGTCTGATTAGCTCATTGGGGATTTTTTTTTTGCCAAAGCACTGTCTAGATTCGGGCGATAGGTTACGATTTGTTCAGTTAATAGGTCAATTATGTGACTGCAATTGCAAGATCTGTTAGTTACTGACTTATTCCCTTCAATTAAAAATTTGAATTTCATTTATTCAGTTTCAACTGGTCACAAGAAGACCTTGTATTGACTTAGTTGGGTAGTTGATGTAACGCCTTTATTTCTGGAGGTGCTTGTATCCCCCACAACTGCTTAGGATTATTCAGTTGCGGAGTACTATATATGAGTAAGCACCATAACAACGCATGCTTACAACAAAAGAACCAAACTTTATTACAACAATAAGGTTTAACAACTAGATTTTGACGCAACGGGCATGCAAACCTAAAGTTATCTTACATTACAAAAAAGGATCCATAGGCAAATTTGATCGCAGTTAAGACCTAAAACCATTCGTCACCAACGAAGTATGGTTCTTCTGGAACTTCATTAATAGCTTGTTCATCGTTGTCTCTTTGATCTTCCGTTTGTTGTTTAGCAAGTAATGAGTATAACTATACCCAGCAAGACACAAGAGTAAATCCTAACATATCTAATTGCAAGGATATTCAATGGATAAGAAATATACTGGTTTTATTAATGAAGGTGTGGATGCAATTTTATGTGTAAATATTTTTAAATAAGAAATCATAAACAAAAACTTCTCCAGATTAAGGAGTTTTCAACATTTGATTACTCAGCTTACTCAGATTAAGACATAAAGAAATCTACTTATACCTTATTGCTGAAATCACCCATTAAACACAACTCCATTAACTGGGAGCACGGCGTATTCGAATACGATTTGCTTCACTCTGTAGAGTTGCCCAACTTTATCCATAAGATTGCTTAACCCTCATGACTGAGTTAAGAAAACAAGGTTGTTTCACTGCCCATCTCTTTATATAGCCTCTACCCGGTCGACCATACTCAGACAGAAGTATTTACTCACTGGGCCTAAACACTTCTGCCCGTCCTGAGTGGCACCTACCATTGTTAGGTATGGTTTTCCCCCTCCCATATTGTCGAGACCCGAATATGCAAATCCAGACTCTCCTGTGTATTCTGCACTAGTCTAGGATCACGCTAGTGCATACAATATAAACAAAGTTGAAATATCGAACATATCACGGTTCACTATGAAAAGACTCAAATATTATTAATAATTATCAGAGTTGCGAGCTTATGGCTAAGCTTACAATTAATAGCCTGAAAGGCTTAAAGAAACTAGCAGCGAAAAACCAGAAATAAGCGTAATAGCCATTCGACATACCCACAGGCAATCGACTGGGGAGCGAAGTCCTAATCCGCGAAATCGTCGAAATACCGTCCTTCTAATAGCTCCTGCCGATCTGATCCTTCTCAACTGAGCAAATATGGATGAAACCGTGAGTACATAGAGTACTTAGCAAGTTGTTTGTAACAAAGAATGCAATATAGTATGCAAGGCTTACCAAAGGATGGCTGTAAGGTTAATTTTGTAGAAAGTAACAATTTAAAGTAAATACAATAAATAGATTGAAAAGCAAACTTTAAAGATGATAATGAATAAGTAATCAAAGGTATTAAAACCAACCACAAGTGAACTGACCATTCACCACAAGGAATCTACCATGAACCAAGATTCATGAAATGAACACCAGTGAATAACAATTCACTTCCCAACTTAATCCAACCATGTTTTTATGAAAACTCTACCCCTCATGTGAAATCACCGAGCATTGTCCGTGACCTAGGACATGGCTATTCAAATAGTTTAACATCTGCAGATGTTGCACAACTGTACCCACACGATGTGATAATCTTCACATTAAAAAAAATCACAACAAGGCTTTTACAATACTCCATCTCAACCTGATCCCACTCGCTAAGGTTTCGCCGTCGAGTAGGCTGACCACCTAGTCAATAATTGTCCCCCATGCGTCATAACAACATCAGTAGTGAAACCAAAGTTGAGACTTCACAAATTATTATGCTAGGTCTATCCCATACTAGATATGTGGTATGCACGGTAAATCTCAGATCAATGGCACACCAAGTTAAGCCCATAGATGTACCCAGGCGAAGCATCCACATCCCATGTGCAAACTGCACCCCCTTTACTGCACGATCATTCGCCCGAGTGAAAACTGGATTTGTATAGCCAGCACCAATGACACTACCCATGCCATGGTATTCAAATTTTATAACTGTGGCTAACTACCACGTTCCCGTATTTTATTAAGTCAAAATTAATTAATTAACCACATGTGATGATAGACCCAACGTACTACAAGCACGACTAAGCAATTCTAAGCGCACAACCCATGTGACAACTAGTATTGCATCACTAAATAATTACCCATCCTATGGTGATAATAGAATCATGGCTTTCAAATTATCAAGAAGGAATCAACCAATTTAGACTATAGCTACCAAGTACAAAGGTTTTATAATAAAGTAGCGATGCATGGTACTTTAAAACAAAATAATAAATAATAGATTTGAAAACTAGGTTCAACATGATCAAAGAACACAACTTGCCTTGGCCTTCCTCAGTTGATGGCTCTTGATACTCGAATCCGGCTTCGCCTCCTTCGAAAGCGTAATCTAATGAGAGAGAAAGCTAAACGAAACACAAAATAAATTCAAATAAAATTCAAATGAACTCCAAAAACTACAAAACTAGAACTGAAAGATAGAGCTCAATTTTAGATGAATTTAGGAAAAAGAATCGGGTCAATCGGAGTTCAGACGAGGGAGAACGAGCTCTCGAAAAATCTAATCTAGAGAAAATGACTAAACATCAGAAATTCTACTGTACTGTGGACTCGGTGCACGGAATGTCTAGTCTATGGTGGACTCAGCTCATGGAATAGTGTACGGGTTGACTGGGCTTGCTGACACAGCAGCTGACTGGGCAGACACATGTGCACAAGTGCTGACATGGCATGGTGACGTGGCGTGACACATGGCTGATGACGTGGCACCTGGAATGGCTCGGTTGCTGACGTGGCACACACGTGAACGACACGTGGCAGACACGTCAGCTTAGGGCTGACGTGGATAGCTGGCGTGGCTGTGCTGACTCGGCTAGCCCACGGGTCCATGGCTGACATGCAGGCCCCGCATGTCAAAGGCTCGGTTAACGTGGACTTGGTGCAGGGAAGACGAACCGATGCGGCGCATGGGTGCGGTGTGACATCCGCTCTGACATCTGCGGGCACGGAAACCGAAGGGACAGCACGGGAACTGAGGCGATGGCGGTGCAAGCGTGCGGTAAACAGAGTGGCGATGGCGGACGGTGGCGCGGTTCAACGGACGGAGACGACGGGACACGCAGATGGTCGAGATGCAGGGCGTGGGTGAGGAGAGACATCCGATAGCCGACATGTGTCAGCCATCTGATAGTCAGAGTGCAATTTATTTGGCTAGAATGTAGTATATCATGCTAGGACGAAGTGCATTAATTCATGTAAGGTATCACATGATCAAGGAGTTGATTAACTCTAGAGAAATTGATTTGATGAAGGTGCATATTGATGATAATGTTGCGGATATGTTGATTAAATCCATCACCGCTAACAAGTTTGAACACTACCTCGACTTGTTGGGATTCACAAGTTGTTGAGCGAGAAGGTAGCCTCTAGCCCGCAAATGCACGAAGAGTGTCAAAGCGTTCCTTTGTTTTCTTCCAGATGATGTATTCACCAAGGTAGAGATTTATTATATATAGCTTATATATGATAAGGTTAAAGGAAGGGACTTTGTCCGGAAAGCAGAAACGTAGTGAATGCTTTCCGGACACCGCTGTAGGGGGAGACACAATTGTGTGGTGTTACGGAATATTGCAGGCTAGGGGGTGCGGCGTCAAAGCCCTCCATGGTACAGATTGGAATCCGAGTCAAATGATGTCACTGAGCCATAAAAATATATCGTCGACTCTTGTAACTCTAATTGCAAAAAAACTCCTCACACGGACAGGGTTGCCCTCAGGATATAGATATTACCAACCTCGTAAACAAATCATCGTATATCTTGTTTGTTTTGCGTGATCTTATCTTTTGTACGTGCTGCCGTGGTTCCAACACTAATGTAACCAGCTTACAATTAGCGCTGATAGGAAAACTACCAAAAACCAGAGAAATTCTCCAGCCTTATGATTCAGCCTCCGTCCCCACTAAAAACAGTGCAAGTAGACATCAAACTGAACGAAAGCAATGACTTCACCATGATTAGAGATGGCAACGGGCACAAATCCGTTGGGTTTTGCTATTCCAAACCCGTGCCTATGAAAGTTGAACGTGCCCGCTAAAAAACCCATGTCCGTGACGGGTGCAGATTTTTGCCCAGACCCATGCCCACTCGGGTAACGGGTACCCACGGGTCGCCCGTGCCCGACAACAGCTGTGCAGATTGTAGACAGTGTAGTGCTTAGCAAGTCAATAATAAGTTCAATTTATATGCTACTATGCATGAAACAAGCAACGACAAATCCACAATGCACATCACTAGTTCACTCCTTCAATTCTCAGTTCATAGTTCATTGGTATAACATATCATTACAAGTTCACAGTTCACAACTCAGTTAAAACCAAAAGAAGAGACATCAACTGCTCCTTGTACTTGACTAATGGGCTATGAGCTAGGCTAGTTTGCCTGGGAGGCTGGGAGCCTGTGTTTATAACTCCTATGAATCGGGTTTATATTACCCATGGGTTTACGGGTTTGGGTACTATAGGAACGTACCCGAACCCGGCAGACCCGATGGGTTGGGCTTTTTGCCCATTAAGAGACCCATGGGTTAGGAAATTGACTCAGACCCATGCCCTAATAGAGTAAAAACCCACCGGGTATCGGGTTTCGGGTACGTATTGCCATCTCTAACCATGATGATTGCCCCCTGATCTGATGGATACAATGCATGCAAAGTGTAATTTTTGCTTTTTAGTCCAAAATTTGAAAGTATTGTACATATAGATCCCTAAAGAAAAGATTTACAAAAATAGACCCTTAGCACGGCGCCAAAGGATATGGCGTCCAGGGTACATATCACGGCGCCATATGCTTTGGCGTCGTATGTGGACACGTAGGAGCCACGGTGGCATAGCACGGCACCATATACTTTGGCGCCGTATGTGGACACGTAGGAGCCACGGTGGCATAGCACGGCGCCATATACTTTGGCGCCACGGTGGCATAAAACAGCAAAGTGTTGTTTTTTCTGCATATACAAAATACATGCACATACACACATACACATACATTCACATATAAAACAGCTGAATACCAAAATAACAACATCACATAAGTCTAAATAATGTAGAACAACATCACATAAGTCTCAAAACATCACACAGGTCTCAGCGCACAAAATAGAGTCAGTCTCGCTGCCTCTTTGGCCCTTCCCTTGCCCTTGGCCAGAGCATCAGTCCCTGGAGTATATGTGCTCGTGGGACGGGCAGAACGACGAGGCCGCTGCGAAGCCTGAGTAGATAGTGCGTCGTAGACCATCAAGTGGAACCCATCATGGGTTCGAGGACGTAGTATGGGAATCTCCCGGAAAATGCTTTAAAAGTTAGCTGCGTGATGAAAACACATGTAACACGAGAAAAATACATTTCGATAACACACGTACCTGGCCGTCCTCCGTGAGCTTGCCGTGGTGCTCCCTGTCGTAGAACTCGTCCAGCAGCTGGTACCTCACCATCCCGTGCATTCAAAAATACATTAATGATAAGAATAACAAAAGACGTTAATGATAAGAATAACAAAATATCTAAAAATTATGCTCTCTAGACCGCAGTGTGTCTCCTATGGGTCCTCAACGAAGGGATTTGTCGTACCCCTCTTGGTGCGACCAGGTATCCGATCCATGTCCATCTTGTACCTTGACCACTTCCTGCTGCCCCTATTGTGCCAACGTAACCCCTCGTCCGCTATGTACCTGGGACCCGAGTAAAGTGGCCACTCGCTTTCATCATGATATGGCTCAAACTGTGGGGCCCAGGTCCTCACCAACGCATCCACGTTGAATAGTGTCAGGATTTTGGTCTCAACATCGACATTCCGGACCCTACATGCGGTCACCATGTGGGAGCTTGTCGGGAACACCGCATGTGCATGTGAAGGATGTAATCACGACCTTATGCTTTCGGGCCTCTCGGGGCTCTCCATTCTCGGTTGTCCCTCCACCCTCAACAACCTCATATGTGTCCGTCACATGGTCAAAACAGTGGTACTCCTGTTCATTGGCCTGCATGTTCGCTTCGGTAAGGAAGCCGTGAGGACGAGGTGGCCAACATGCATGTGCCTTTAACATGTTTGAGGCTTCCCGGTGCCGGTTAACAAACCATGTAACACACTTGTAGAAAGTGAAGGCCGCAATTGCGGTAACTGGCAATCCACATGATCCCTTAAGCAACCCGTTGAAGCATTCTACCATGTTGCTAGTCATGAACCCATACCTCCTTCCCAATGGGTCATGAGCCCTTGACCATTTCTGCACATCTCTCATTAAACGCCTTATCCAATCACAGCCCTCGACATTAGTTTTCGTTTTCAACTCCTCCAACTTCTTATCGAATAGCTTTACCTCCCTCTGGCGACATACCTCCTCGAAAAGTGCAAAGTTATCCTTCACCCATCTTTTTTGAACAAGTTCTCTTCCAGGTGCCTTGTGCACCAATGATGATGCACAGGTAAATGTCCTGGTATCACTTCCTTAACGGCGCTCAAGATCCCAGCGTGCCTGTCAGAAAACACACATACCTCCCTCCCCGGGCCAACCACATGGATCTGTACAAGCTGTAGAAACCAAGCCCAGCTAGATCTGTCCTCCTTCTTCACCAAAGCAAAAGCCAACGACACAAGCGAGTTGTCCGCATCACAGCCAATAGAAATCAACAACGTCCCCTCATACTTGCCCAACAGGAACGTCCCATCAATTGACAGAACAGGTCTACAATGTTTGAAAGCCTCGACACACTGACCAAAGCACCAGAATGCTCGAAAGAAAATATGTCTCCCATTAACCCATGGGTTCCTCAAACACTATCTCCTCATTGAATCCACCAACAGACCGGTCATCGACATCCTCAGAGCTAGCTTCTACTTGAGTCAATGGAACCTCTCAACTTGAGCCAAGGATACAACTTGCACCTCGACTTCTTCATGAACCGGTGACCCAACCAACAGTGAGTCATTGAGATCGAATGCAGCCCTAGGAGGTCTCACCACCATTCGCATGAACAAGTCAGGTGATCTGACCTCTGAGTCCAAAACAATGGCCACATAGTTATCCCATTCACCGTCGCTGCCAATCGAAACCAATCTCTTTTTACGCAGCCCCTTTGACGACCCAACATCAATCAATCCTTGCATAACGACATCACCACGCTCATATGTCCATCCCAACCTCTCTTTCAAGCGATAAATGACCTCACCATACAACGGATGTGAACTAAATAGCAACGTGATCTCTTCCATGCCCTCCAAATCAACACCCCCATTGTCATTTCTCTTCACAGTTCCACCATGGTGCAAGTCACAAGCTTATCCATCTATAGCACAACAAGCAAACATATCTCAGTCGAATCGGCTGCAACAACAAAATGCTATAACTATTAACGAAAGCCGATATACCATATCGGATAAACTAAATTACTAATATCTCTAATCGCTATTTTTTCTCCAACATTCATCACTTCTACCAATTTTTCCTATTTCTAAACATAAAAACGAATCTACACATATATCTATTTCTAAACAAGCAAACATACCTATTTTTAAACAAGCAATAAACCCTAAAAATATACTTATTTCTAAACATTCATCAATCCACTCAAATCAAACCCTAAATACAAATCTACACCCATGACTACTCTTACATTATGCATATCTATTGCAAATCCAACCTAAAACCGAGCCAAATCTAACTAATTTCATCAAGGGTTTCAAATCTTGCCCCACGAAATGTACCTCAAATAATCCATATCTATTGGAAAAAATCAAGGGATGGGAGAGAGTTCACCTTGCTTGCTCGGTTTGGAAGCAAAATTGCGAGAAAAAGCAACGAATTGGAGTGGATTTGGAGGGGGAAGAGAGGGGCGGCGGCGGGCTGCTCTGTTTGTTTGCAGGGATGAGTGAGGGGGTGGGGGACCGGGGGCCGTGCTCGGGCTTAAGTCCTAGAGCACGGCGCCATGGCCATTAGCGCCGTGGTTACATAGCACGGCGCCATATGCTTTGGCGCCGTTATATGCCATCGTGGCTCCTACGTGTCCACACACGGCGTCAAAGCATATGGCGCCGTGCTATGTATCATGGACGTCATATCCTTTGGCGCCGTGCTGAGGGTCCATTTTTGTAAATCTTTTCCCTAGGGTCCATATGTAAAAACTTTCAAATTATAGGCTAAAAAGCAAAAATTTCGCCTGCAAACATCTAACTTCACCACAGCAACAAGAGACACCAAGTCAGTAGATGCCGAATCCTTAGCTGTCCAGTAGACTCTTTTTCGTCTTCCGATAATCCCCCGGTTGCCCGCCCGCCCGTAGCAGCAGTACCATTATTTCACTTGGTGTATTGATGCAGCTAGTGCTTCCTCGAGTTCTATTTGGCTCGTTCGTTCTCTATCTAATGTGTCAGGCCTACTTGTTTCTGCTTACTGGAATAGCAAGCTCAGCACTGAGCAGGTTCCCTAATATCAATGGCCCCGTTCTTTTGGACTGTAGCTGATGGCTTTTATTTGTGTTTTTTAAGACAGCAGCGAACGACAAAAAACGACGACACGGATGGTGTTGGAATACGGAAAGGCTACACTAGCGCAAATTAAATTTTTCTATCACGTAAACTAGGAAGCCATGCGAGTAAAAGATTATAGATGTTACCACTAGATGCGTAGTGCAATGAAAGTAGAGTTGAAGCAGCCAGTTCAACGAAGTGCGCGTCGGTCTAGTAGAAGTAGTCGATCGTCCTCTGGCCAACTGTCTCCACATTGTGATCATCCCGATCAACGCCGCAGTCACAGCAACGCCTCTACTAAGGTCCACACGTTTAGGAATAGAACGTCGTGCATCGGTGTGCTAGCACTAGCGCGCACATCATTGTCAGACCCGGATTTTTCAATCCAGAATCTCCTGTGATTTGCTGCATTATTCTCTGGATCAGTAGATAATGCGCACAGGTACATTGCTGTATCATCTCATACATCGCATACACATGAATATTACAGATCAGAGTTTTAAATTATACCACGTCGGGCATCAGCTTTACAAAAGCGACACATAGGCCAGATGTTATCATTACAACCAGACAGCGGAAACAAAAGCAAAAGTGATACCATGACCACAGGCAAGCGACTGGGGGTAAAGTGAATGCATATGTTACCTAGGCTTAGGTAACATACATGCTCACGATGCCGTAGGTCTAGCTTGTCTATGTTTAGAAAACGTAAGTGACGTCCTAATTTCATTCTTCGCTCCGTCCTTCAGTGGCGGGGGCATCTTCATGAGCATAATGATCCTGCGCCCCTGTTTCTGTTTTTGGTAATGCGAGCGTGAGCACACTAACCACCGTGCTCAGCGAGTCAACACACAAGGTGTAGTAGGTAGAATGCAAGGCTTCTCAAAGGAGGCTCAGGTTGTTTTATTTGCCAATGTTGCATTTTAAATACAATACTTCTCAATTGCCTAATACCTAGCATTTTGGATTAAACATGTTTCATAGAAAGGATGCATTATTATTATTAACGATCCAGAGACCATCCACCATTACATGGCCTCTGCTCTGTATGCCATACCTTCAGCGTTATAACCGCTTACATTACCACTGGGGCGACACCCAGGACAACACAAATCAGGGCCTTTCTCTGCCCTCTCCTTTTCCATTTCCACCCACAAAGTTGCTTTTGAAATAGAACTATATCTAGTCAAGTTTCCATGTCCGCCCTTGACCATGGGCACGGCTATTCGAATAGTTTTGACTCTGTAGAGTTTGTACACTTTACCCACAAGAGATAAATCTGCTCATTGCTCCGCATGATTCCTTAGTCATGCAGTTGAGTAGATTATCACATGACTGTTACAATACATAATCCTACTTGTGGTTACGCCCGCTAAGGTCTATCTTCTGTAGGATACGCGCATCCCTCGAGAAGGGTCCCTCGTGAGCCATCACGGGCAAAGGCGCGGATGAGACCATCCATCCCTTTGCTCGTGTCCACACTTTCACGTAATCACACTAGAGCCATACAAATTAGTTAGTTCTGCCTACACTTTGCCAGCTTGTGGTCGTACTGTCGTACCTTAGGAGGTCATCACAAGATTCGGTCCTTAGGGTTATCTGGACGGTTCTACCACTAACCACTTTGTGCTTCCACTGCACCTCTCACACACACCCTCGTTCTATCCGCCTAGATATTTAAGCAAGTAGGGTTTTTGGGAACATAACATACTCATGTCCATCACATATCAGTCATTTCCACCATGACTGCCCAACCAAATTTTCTCATGTTTAAAAGTGGTGCTTGGGCGTTCTCATGCTCATGAATGTCTAAGCAATACTAAGCATGGCATATAATTATGGACTTATTTTCGAAATATTACTATCATAATTTTGCTAGGGTGACAAGGATCACATAATCAAGTATTCAAAAAGGGGTGTAATACTAATAAAGGTAAACATGGGCATATAACTAGGATCATAAGTTAAACATGTATTTGTATATAAAATAATAGCATGCAATTTGATAATTTAAACAAAAGTAATTTACAGAAAATGTAGGCTCAACATGATTAAAGTATTGACTCGCCTTGGTCACAGAGGTCTGGGTCTTGAGTGTCGGGGTCTGCAGCAGCTGCGACTTCCTCTTCTTGTGCCTCGTATGCTATTTTTATGTGCGCGAAAATTTGGATAAAAATCAGCATAACAACAAAAATATCACAACAAAATTCAAATAAACTTCAAAAATATTGGTTTTGGTTCCATTGGATAGTTCTTGAATTTAGATGAATTTAGAAATTTGTTTCGTTTAATTGGAGCTAAAATGAATAAGTTATGCCTATTTTAAGACTTTCGGTCTAGTTAAATACTGAAAATATTAAAATCTGACAGGTGGGGCCCACTGTCGGTGACCGCGCACACGTGGGCGCTGACACGTGGGGCCCGGGCGGCAGCAGCTATTCCTCTCGCCCCCTTCCGCCTCTGGCAAGCGGGGCCCAGCTGTCAGCGGGACACGCGTGCGTGCAGTAGCTGCAGGTGGGACCCACATGTCAGTCGGCGTTTTTTAAAAGAAATGGCTCGACCTCAAGCGCTGCGTGAGCAGGGGCTCAAACGCGCGCCGAGGGAGCCGGGGGAGGGGGGAAGATTAGCGCCGCTTGCCAGGAGAGCGCTCGGGTGTTGCTTACCCTATAAGGGTAATAATACCCTTTAAGGTATCGTGCAGAGGGGGGCGGGGCAAAGGCAGAGGTAGTCCGGCCTGTCTCCCCCGTTTTATTTTTCTTTTTCTTTTCCTTTTAATTTTTGGTTAGGGTGGTTGGTGTTTGCATATATCTAAATTTTTATATGTGGATAATTACGTTTTTAGGACAAGTATCTCCCTCATTTTTATGGATCATCTTTTCAGATTCGGATTTGGAATTTGAATTTTCTATTATTTAAACAGGTGCACTTCTTTCTTGAAATTTTTAACTTTTTGGAACCTTAACCAGTTTTTCCAGAAAATACTATGAAAGTTCAAACTCAAATACAATGCATTGAGAAATAATTCACAATATCATATTTTACAATTTTTAAATTTTCAGGATGTTACAATCATGGGTTATGAGAGGTGGCAGCTAAGGGTTTGACAAATGTGTCTTGTTATACCTCTCAGGCCCCACACCTCCTTTTATATAGGCTCCAATCGGATTCTTATCTGATACGATTAGATATCGTATTCAACTCAAAAAACCTCAGGCTCGATCTTTGTCTGATACGAGTAGAAATCGTATTCCACTCAGAGTGCCTCCAATCGGATCCAATATGAGTAGAGATCATATCCCACTCGGAGTCTATTATTCGGACTCTTTTCATTCCAACCCGTTAAGTGTGACCAAGTTTTTCAAACTCTCAATGTAATCAGTCATCTTGATCACATAAGGGCTGATCGACTTTAGCTAACTTGCACGTAAACAATGACTTAGAGGTTTGTACCTTTCAGCCCTTACCTGGTTCTCAAACATGTCTTTAATACCCACAATCATATTATTGGCATATATGTCCTTATATTGCTTCTGAAGCTTAGAGTTCATGGTGGCAAGCAAGAGACAACTAATTTCAAGTGAGTCATGCAATGTTTCTCATACTCATTTTTTTGAGCATGAGTAGCCTCTTTAGCTAGTTCATCTGCATATGGAACCTCTATAACATATTCCTTATTTCCTTGCTTGAGAACAATTCTCAAATTGCGACACCAATCAATGAAGTTTGTTCCATTTAGTTTTTCTTTCTCAAGAATAGATCGTAAGTTAAAGTTGGGTATGGAGGAAAAAGATGGTGGTATTGTCTACAACATAAAAGCATACGCAAAAATTTAGCACTATGTTTATGTTAAATCTTCCATTAAACAATTTAACAAAACATACTCCCACTATATATTTAGAAACCATGTTCCCTCTAATAATATATAGTGAGTCAAGATCCATATTTCACTAAGTCCTAGTGAGATTTGGCATCACTGTTACAAACCTAGTTATATCGATAAGCAATCGCTTGCTAATTACATCACATATAACTCTTGTTTATTGATCCTAGTCTCAACATTATGCCCCTAGCTAGGTCCAAAACTATTTTGATAGCATAGTCAAGTTAAACCAATATTATACATGAAGTTCCAACACTTACCTTGTCTTATTGAGATAATTAATAGCACCCTATTTTGGTAGACCTACCAGTTAATTATCAAAATCTTGATAGGTGCAACAATTGAAAGGCCATCAAGTTTTACTTAATTTTTCTAGAGAGATAATATTCTATCATGTTAAAAAACCCAACATAATAATAACATGAATAATAGTATAATAGGAGCATAAAATCATTCACAATTAAATCATATTAAACTATGAAATAGTATGGCCATTAGCACGTCAATCTTCATCACAACGCTACCTGTCTACCGAGCTATCAATGTTTGAGGTCACCACATTCATTTACTTAGCTATTACTCCTAACAGCTAACAATGAATTGCATATAAAAATATCAAGCATCACAAGTCGACACACATACCGTTATACAATAATATGTAACCCATGGCTATAAATCAACATGCATACAAGCCATGAAAAACTCATATATATATTACATACACAATGGGCCATACTATTCACATAACCATGCAAAACGAATTATGTACGTAGTCCAATCCTATCGCACAGTATGAACACAGAACACTTATAATACACAGTACCATTACCTAGCACGGCGGTCCCAATTCTATCAGATTAATCATATTAACCCAATTCCGAACCAATCTGATCGGTCCAATTTTCCGCTGATCAATCACATTGATTAGCGCTAGAGGTTTTCAGAAAGAATAATAACTCGGTGTTATCAATCCATACCTTCTTCAAATCTATCTACTATCGCCGAAATCCATTTATCTTATCAATCAGTATCTAGACACAGACCAGCGGGTCTCACGGAGAAATAAAGGCGTATCCCCTGGACGAAAGCAGTGACCGGCAGTTGAAGACAGAGTCCAGCGGGTCTCACGGAGAAAAGAAGGCGCATCAGTGACCGAAGCGAAGGACCAAAGGAAAAATTCCAACACCGCTGACGTCTACAGAGATTAGCGCTAATCAAATTACTGTATTAGAACTTAATGACAAGTGGTTAATGGTAAGCACCTCACTGGCAGCATATTCTACAAGATTCGCCAGGCGGTGGAATTTTATCAGCGAGAATCCGTTTGCCGGCCACAAATTAATACAGCTATGTTCTTTTTGACTTTTTAATTAGTCTTTTGCTTTATTTTTTTTAGCAATTAATATTTATCAGACTAATAAGTTATAATTAAAAGTTAATGTTGCAGCTGAAAAAACATGACGATAGGGCACGTGACTCATCGCGTTCTTCTAATGGTGCCATCGATTTCGCTACCTAGGTGCCGTTTAGTATAGGAACCAAGAGGTTGTAGTCCAGCTCAAACATTTTCGTTTTGACTAAAACAAATCAATCAAAAGAAAAAAAGAAAGTAGAAAATTTATTCATTTACAGTTCTCACTATTCTTTATCGAAACATATACTCCTTTTTACTGACTGAATTAATAGCAGTCTAGCAATCTACGATTCAACTGATGAAGTCTAGCTCTCTTGTTGACTTTGTAGTTTCCTCGCTATTTCTACCTCAAGTCAGTCTCAGACATAGGGTCTGTTCTTTTTTAGCCTTTATTTTTTTACATTAACTAACTTTTAAATAGAGTGTTTTTTAATGAGGATCTACTAATTAATTATAGTACATATTATACCAACTTTATTTATATCGCAAAAACCGCACGTGACTTTTAGTCACTCTGTAATCTCTCACATGAACAGCTCAAAAATTATAAACCACAGCTAAAAGCCACAAACCGCAGCCAAAAAGAACATGCCCATAGGCTCCAAACGGCTTTTCAGTTTCGGGCTTAAAATTTTGGTTTTTTTATTTTTTGGTTTTTTGGTTTTTCTTTTTTCTTCTTATTCATTTGTATTGTTTCAAAAGGTATAACAACGTTTTTCAAATTTTCTCTTTTTCAGTTATTTCTTCTAATTTTTTACTCGAAAAAACTAAACAACCGCTACAGTGTATTTATTATTGCAAAATAGATCAGAAGCCACAGCCCATAGCCGCTTGGAGAGGGGCTATATATAGGATAAATAGCATAAGTCCATTGTTCACAACTTCCATGAAATCGGGTACGTTCTTACTACAGCTTCGCTCAGTCTTCGCTAATGATCTTCCAAACGAAATATTTTACCAAAGGGTGAGATTGGTCGTACACCCAATTGTCTTTCTTTCTCCTCTGCAGTAATCCAAGTGCTCGTATATATAAATTACTCTTCTCTGCAGGAATCCCACAAGTAGTTGAATCCTTATTTATGGCGGAGATAGTCGGCTCTGCACTTGCCGAGGAGATAGTGAGCCAAGTCGTGTCTGGTGTGATTGACAAGCACGGATGCAAATCAGACGAGGAGAACATGGAGAGATTGGAGATGGCACACATCAAGCTAGAGGCTGCTCTTGATACATCCGACAAGTGGCAGATCAACGACGCGGCGCTGCTACGTTGGCGCAAGAAGTTGAAGCGTGCAGCTGAAGAGTGTGAGGAGTCGCTGCACCAGTACAAGCAGCGTGTTGCGAAAGATGAGGAGAAGGAGCAGAAGGTAAGGAACTCCTCCTTCCATAGACGGCTGGCTCATGCTACCAAGTCATTCGTCTTCTCATTTTTAGAACGCGATAACAAAAGCAACTCGAGTAGCTCTGCCGTTCAAAGGTTTGAGTGGTTCGCAGACGGTGCTGGTGAGTTCCTGAGATTCGTGGAGCTCGGCGGCACGCCGCGACAGTACATGTTCTTCGATCCTCTCATTGGACACCTTCTAGCCGGCAAAGAGCTACGGTATAGAATTGTCCGGGGAAGCCAATACAATCTGTTCTGGGTCCGCCCCCCAACTAGCTTCGAAGAGCGTGGGCCAGAGGCCACGCTTCTCTTCGTTTACGAAGACAACGAGGCACCAGATAAAAATTTGTATCTAAGTTGCATGGTACGGCTTTTGGAAAGCACGGACATAGTTGGAATCACCATCCAGTGCTTAAAGTTGGTCACCCCTCACTTCAAGTCCGCGGCTGAAGCTGTTAGGAAACAACTCCCGCAGCTGCCAACGCAGGACTTCACCTGGGTGCCATATGTTTATTCTAGTGGCAATGAACGTTGGAACAGTATTCATAGCACTGCGGCTCAATGGTTTCGCCCAAACCCACACTGCTGCAAGCAACATGAGTCCAAGTCTTGTAGCAGCAAGGCAAGCACACTAAAACTATCAGATTTTTCTCTAGAACCAGTTATTTATGTGTTCATGCAATGCCACATCCCACTGTCAAAGTACAACATGCAGAGGAGTACAATCGTCCAAGGAGAAAGGAGTTGTTTAAAAGAATTGCCACATCTTAAACTTGGGCTTCTCTTGAAACCGCACGACTCTTCAGAAGACTTGATGCCTGCTGTTGAGAGTTCTGTGATTGAGGTAATCGACGGCGAAGAGCAGAGTGGCATGCACACAAATATTAGCCTAGAACAGCTGGACGAGGTCGTGCTGCCAAAGGCAATAGATTGCCTTTACCAGAATGCTGAAGCAACGACATATCAGATGCTCTGGAAATCGAAACATGGCACTGCATACCTTCAGGTTGAGAAGACAGGCTTGATGAAGATGCCACCGAAGCAGATTAGAGAGGCTAGGAACATGAGGTCAGTAATCCAGCGACACCAAGACCAAAAGCAAGAGAGATGGATACAGGTGCTCATAGGCTTCCTCAATCTGTGGGTTGCGCACGCATCTAATAGGCTACAAGGCTCAATCGTGGAATGGCTTCAGAAGGCGGATGAAATGCAGTTAGTGAGGCGAAGTGCTCCTTGATATCGTAGTTATGTAAAATAAAAGCTCGTAAAATTGCAATGATGTTTTTCTATGTATATTAGCTGGGTGGTCAGTACTGTTGCCCTCCTGGATACATGCGTCTGGAGTGTGTTACTTTCAAACTCATATTATTGTAACAGTGTGAATTATATTGTGCTTCCTGTTATTCCAAAACTCTACCAGGGATGGTAACACAGACAATGTTCTATAGGGTATACAACTGAGTTTTCCATTAACAATGCGAGCGTCCAATCTGCAATTCCCACATTGAAACTTCTAGACACCTTTCCAATTTCATAGATTGCGTGATGTCACTACCAGTTTGAATAATTCTTGAGTTCGATCGCATGTACTCAGCTGGATACTGCAGGCCAGAGGGCCTTATGTTGGTTCGTCATCCATCCAAAAAGTACACTGAAAATAACAAAGCAGGAATGACCTCATTACCGCAGGTTTGTGGTTAGTCTGGTTAGCAAAATAAGAACATAAGGAGCCACGCCTTCAATCAACTTGTGGACTGTAATGTTCTCACAGTGTTACTTCTCTGCTTGGAAGCTCATATTTATGGAATAAGACCGATACTATCTTCTTCTTATTCCCTTTTTTGTTTTAGAGAATAGACTTGCTAACTTTTGCAGAACGCCTGTTCCATACAAATCTGATGCTTCTGTTAAGGCAACTGAGTTTGTAACATCCTCTGATTTTGGACGTGGACAGGGTAACATCTGTCATACATCTTCAAATTTTGTGTTGAAAAGTTCGATTTCTTAAGGAGAAGGCTGGAAATCAAGCTGAGTTTTCATATTTTTTAGTTGACACTTCTAAATTTTGAGATAAAACTTGAAATTTTCGGGTTGAGGTAATTGAATTTTAGTTAAAAGGTGAAATTGTTTGGTTAAAAGTGCAAACAAACTAGGTTGAAATTTGGTTTTTTTTTCAATTGAAAGCTTTCAAAAAGGGAGGGCAGCACATTGGCGGTGCCGAAATGTGTGGTGGTTGGGTCATCAGGGTAGGGAGATGCTAGAGGGGTAGGGAACAGTGGCTGAGGGAGTGGGAGACCAGGGGAGCCAGGAGCTCCCCCATGCTGCCAAAAGAAAATTTACCACCCCTTAATCTTCTATGCTAGAAGATTAAATGCGTGTTTATAGCCTTCTCCAAGCATCTACATTATCTCTAGTCCATAAATTTGATGCATGTATGCTACTTCTGTTATCTTTTATTATGATTTTTCTCTATGTAGTTGTAAATTATTATGATATTAGCACTTAGAGCATATATAATAGACAAATATATTGTTACAATTACTCCTTTTTTTGTCAAGAGTATAGTACAAAAAGATAGCTGCATTTGTCCGGCATCCTATGTCTATTTTCTGTCTCTACCCCTGGTAGGGAAGATGATTGGTAGGGAAGATGATTGGAAGATGATTGCTAAATAGGTGTCTTGTGAAAAAAAAACCTTCTGTTTTGTCTACTTTGGAGGATCATATAAAAAACTACTTTACAGAAGACATTACTGTTTCTCTCTCTGTTCTTGTTGTAATTATCTCACCACATTATTCTTTGCGTGCAACTATTTTTTCTTCCAAACAGCTGACAGCTCCACACCAGAACTCAAGTGTTGTACGCATTGGAGCAAAATTTCACTCTGATAACAGGAAAAGTACACGAAACATATATTTCACCTTACAGTTAAGATTGAGTGTCCGAGGAACGTAGCAGACCATAGTTTTGTGTTGGACCATGTGGACAGATCAGGAATACAGTGATGATGAATAATTGATATTTGTGTTACATTAAAATTTATGTTTGTGAAAGTTTTGATCGATACACTATGGTAAATCGTGATTTACTAGAATACTCATATTAAGTGGTTTGTCTGTCTTGTATTGGGCGGTCTGACTAGCAGATCGAGCACGACAGGTCGACCACGACAGATCGACCACGGTTGAACGACCACGGCAGATCGACCATGACAAGTCGACCACGGCAGATTGACCACGGCAGGACGAGCACGGTAAAATGACCACGGCTGAATGACCATGGTAGAACAACCACGGTTGGTCGACTATGTCTGGTCTATGATCATAGTTAGAGTGAACTGGTCGTGAGCTACAGTGCTTTATTGACGGTCGTAGCTATAGTGTTTTGTCTATGGTCGTAGCTACAACACCTGGTCGGTAGTCGTAGCTACAGTACTTTATCGTTGGTCATAGTTACAGTACCTGGTCGATGATCGGTAGTCATAGACTTCACAATCGGTAGTTGTTGGTTTTGAGTGCTTCAATTCTTGTGATCTTTAAGTACCCCAAGTACTCGCAGTTTTTGAGTACTCGTGTTGGGACAGCGGTCTGACCGGCCTGTGCATGGCGGTCATACTAGTTTTTCTAAGTGGTCTGAAGTTGATTTTTGGAAAGCATTGATATTGAGGTCATGGATGATCTAGTTCGCGTTTATTGATGAATGAGGGTGTGATATTGATCGGTCAAGTTGAGAAGAACTTGTGCCAAGAAGAAAGTTCTTTAGTCTTTACATGTGCAGGTTGGACGTGGAAACGGTCATGGTCGATGACAAGGAAGACTAGGACTAGGAGGGGGAAATCTATGGTCCAAGCGGTCGAGAATGTCACGAGGTTGTCGGGCTCATGCTGGAGCATGTGGAGGTCAAACATGAAAAATACGTGGAGAAGCTACAGGAGGTGCAGTCCTAGAGGCTTCGACATGTGATGAGTTGGAAGAAGTTATTAAAGGTGTCCATAACTGGAAGGTTTAGAGAATTTGGAAAACTCATGTTTAGAAGGTATTCGGGTCCCTTGATTTTTAGAATCGGTTAGGATTTCGTGTCCGTGTTGATGAGGACACGGGTTGGAGTTGTAGCTTATAAAAGTAGGGAGAGGCTTTGTGGTTTGGGGAGATGGCTTTTCGAAAGAAAGCTTTTAGAGTTTTTGTGCTAGGGTTTGAGGGGTGCTATAAGAGCAATTTATAGCCACAGAACATGATTTAGAAATAAAAGATCAGATCTATTCCTAAAAAGTTAGTCAGCGCCAGCGGCGTATTTTCTGAGCATCATCTTCGGCGCGTTCTCATTCCAAGCACATCGGTGTCGAAGCATTCGAGCGGAGGAAGCTTACAACTATGTGCAAAGGAGTCGAGCGAGCGGTCGTACACTGAGTGGTTGGAACCCTCGTTGAGCACTAAGAGATTCTAAAAAGCGGAGGCATTCATTCACCCTCTCTCTGATTGTGGTATTTGATCCTACATGTGGTATCAAAGCAGGTCACTATGATGTCAGTGTGGTATGTGAATCATTCCCACATGCTAGATGGTACTGATTTTGCTTTTTGAAAGTGTTATATACAAGCTTACATTGATGCTTAAGTTAGTGATGTTTGGAATAAGGTTTCTAGACCTTATGAGGTTTCTGCTACTGTTACTAATCTAAATAAAACAGATGTTAATTTAAATGCTCAAGCTCGTAACTTACCGTTTCAAGGGATTTCTCGCAAAGAATTTGATCGTGTAGCTCATATCAATTCTACCCACTTAATATGAAAAATTATTTGCAATTATCATGAAGGAACCACTAAAATTAGGCAAGTGCATAAAAATATTTATCAAAAAGAGTATTCTAATTTTGCTATGAAGTCTAGTGAATCTATTGATAATTTTTTTGCTGAGTTTGAGAAAATATTGTGTAACTTACGCAGTGTTAATGTTATTCCTGCTGATAAAGATAATGCAACTAAAATTTTGAGATCTTTAGGTGCTAATTGGTTGATGGTTGTCATATTTATTAATCAAACTATCGATATAGATACTTTAACCATGGATAATCTTTATTCTAGATTGAAAATCTATGAGATGAAAACTTTGTCATCTAAGACTAAAAAATCTTTATCTTTAGCACTTGTAACTAATTCTGTGTAGGCTGCTTCGTCGAGCTCTTTGTCTTCTAGTTCTTTGTCTGCTTTGTCTTCCTTTTTAGAGGAACAATTCGAGTAGCTTCCTGAAGAGGACGTATTGTTGATCTCCTCACGTGAATTCAAGGCAGTCAACAACGTGAGGATGAGAAAGTGAGGAGGCACTTCAGGCTTGATCAGATGCTTTGAGTGTGGCGAACTAGGCTACATTAAGATGGACTGCCCCAAGTCAAGGGAAATGTGATCAAAGAAGACAAGAACTATCATTGTCGGCTATTCAGGAACAACACCAAGGGTGGCAAATTCCATCGAGATTTACTAAAAAAAGTCCCATCAGCTATAGAGTGTCTTCATTTGAGTGATGGGGATTTTGAGAGTTGCGATGACAACATCGATGACGATGATGATTCCAAATGTAAAAAAAGAACAACAACTTCACAGGCATGTGCTTCATGGCAAGGAGTGATGATGATGACAATGGTCGCGATGTGGTAAGACCATCATATGATGAGATTGAAGATGATTTGATTAAACTTGTTATTGAATTGAGAAAGACAAAAAACATTGAAAGAAAGTAATTTTGTTGTTGAAAATCTTAATTCAGAAATTGCTAGGTTAAGAGCTTTGGTTCTAGATGATGATTCATGTTCTTCATGCACTAACCTGTTAATTGAGCTTAATAATGTTAGATCTATTCATACAAATTTCATGGATAAATTTGATTCTCTTAATACTGAATGTGAGAAATTGCATGCATGTTTTGCTCTTAGTACAACTGTCTATCCTTATGCTCTTAATGATTTGCTTGTTATCAAGAAGAATTTGAAAAATATTAAAGTTGCTCTTGTTGCTAGTTCGCTAGTTCAATCTTTGTGTGCTAAGAAGCTTAAGTCTAGCGAATCCTCTCCATGTAAAAGATGTGAATTGCTAGAAGCTAGACTTATTTCATCTCAAGAATCAATTCAACAAATGCTTTATCATGAGACACTTTTTTGCTCTAACTGTCATAAGATTAACATTGAAATAGAAGCACTGACAAGACAACTTAATAATTTTGCTGAAAAAGATAGATTGGCCCGGTCTAATGCTTCTATGAATTTAGTGAATGAACCTGTTGAGTGTACATCTTGTCCTTCATTGGCTAAAGTAAATGAGTATCTTAAGAACACCTTAGAGATATTTTCCTTTGGTAAGAAAGTTTTGAATATGATTTTAGACAAGTCAAAAATAAGTGTAAAAAATCGTGGTCTAGGATTTAATTTTATTGAGCATGCCAAGAATAATCCTTCTAAGGTTGTTAAGCTACTTGAATCTGAAAATTTTGAAGTAAAATATGAACCAAAATAAATTGTGTTTAAATCTGCTGGCATAGCAAAGGATCCCTCTACCAAGGGGGTGTTGTGAAGTCATCAAATACGACTTCTCATCAAGTCAAGTATCAATGCACTCATTGTGGTAGAGATAGTTATTTGGTTCAATTTTGCTTTCGAAAAGCGAAGAAAGAAAAGAAAGATAGGTTAAGAAAGGTTTCTCGTTCTAGAGTGGAGTTTGTACAAGCTCCTTATCATCGCTTTGGTCCCTCTAATCAATTTTCTGCAGGTTCAAGACTTTTTGCGACAGGACCAGTCAGACTGGTGTTTTACACGTGATCAAACCGATCTCGGGCGGTCAGTCCGGCCTTGAACAGCGAGCAGATCACCGGCGGTCGACCGACCATCTTGAGGTAGTCGACCGCCATCTTGAGGTGGTCAGACCAGCCATGCTGAGGTGGTTAGACCGGCCATGCTGAGGTGGTTAGACCTCTCGACGTTCAAACTGGCACTTCAATGGTGGTCTGACCAGAATCTTACAGTGGCTAACTTTTCACTTAAATCTTTTCCTGCTGTTGCTCCTGTTCGTTGCGTGTCACGGTACTGGATTCCTAGATCTTATCTCACTAACCCCAGTATTGTGAGACCGATGTTTTCTGTGATGTGAGATCAGCTAACATGGGATGGAGAACGTGCGCTTGATTGGGTTCTAGTCTTTTATATCATTGCTTAGTTGGAACACTTGATGGTTATTCACTCCCTTTGATAGCTTCTATGAGATTTTATTTTCTGAGAGACCATGTGAAAAGGGTGATGTTATTCTACACCTTGTTGAGTTTAATTTTTTGATTGCTCATATTTTCTCAAAACTGCTTGATTCTTCTCATTTTACTCATTTGCAAAGTCATTTGGGTGTGTTGCATCCTTTTAGATTATTCTGAGGGGGAGCTTGTTGTTTAAAAATTTCAGAAACTTTGTTTATTAATTGTCAAATAATTCATGAAGTCCAAGTCATTGAAATTAAATGAGTAGTACAACTCTCTTTATTATATTTACTCATATATTCTATAGTTTTGATCATGACTGGTTATAATCAATTTGCTATACTTGAACTAAAATATGACATGGTGGAATATTTTGATTAGATTGATTATAGATAGTACTTTGCAGTGTTCATCTAAAAGGATTAGCTTTGTTATGCATCTTATTTTAAATCTTAACTATGAGACTCTATGTTTCATATTGTAATCTTTTTATGTACACTCGGTTTGACATGTTATTTAAAAAATAAAAAAGAAGAAGATAGAAACATTTGAAAAGATGTATGCTTCATGCATGCCATGTGTAAATAAAAAGAAAAAAACATAAAAAAGTACAAAATAAAAAGACGTATGCTTCAAGGATGCCACCATTGAAAAAAGTATCATACAAGCATGCCATCATGAATAGAAGTATGGTATAAGCTAGCCACATGCTTAAGAATTGACTGTGAAGCAACAGGTTGTTATATGAGACTACAAGCTCATCTAGATTTACAGTTTGCTTCATTTTTAGGCTTAAGCTTTTTATTGTGATATCTCATTGTGCTCCTTATAATTAGTTTAGTGATTGTTGTGATGTTGGTCATACATTGTTATATGATATATGATTTTATATGATCTAGATAGCTCTACTTCAAAAGACGGCTTGGTTTCATTCATTAAATCAATGCAAAATCACTTGGATAATCTACAAAGTTTCTTGGCTTTTATTCTCATTGCTCCTTCTTAGAATAATTCTTACTCGGAAGGTTCTTGATGATTACATTGCCAAAGGGAGAGAAATTGGAGAGAGTGGGAAGAAAATTTGCTTGAGGGGGAGTTTTTCGGAGTTTTTACCAAGAGTTTGCTTCTTTGGTTTGTCAAATTCTTTTCACTGCAGTTTTGAAACTTTTTTTCATAAATTTTATTTTTCTTTCAAAACTCAACTCATTCGAGAGATTTTGAGGTGATGTCAATGTATTCATCAAGTGGGGAGATTGTTAAACCATGTGGACAGGTTGGGAATATGGTGATGATGAATAATTAACATTTGGGTTGTATTAAAATTTCTGTTTATGAAAGTTTCGGTCGATGCACTATGGTAAATCTTGATTTGCTGGAATACTCGGATTACGCAGTTTGACCGCCTTGTATTGGACGGTCTGACCGGCAGATCGACCACGGCAGGTCGACCGTGGTAGAACGACCACAGCAGGTCGATCACGGCAGATGGACCACGGTTGAACGACCACGATAGATTAACCATGGCAAATCGACCACGACAGATTGACCATGGCAGGACGAGCACGGCAGAACAACCACGACTGAACGATCGTGGCAAAATGACCACGGCTGGTCGACTATGTTTGGTCAATGATCAGATCTATAGTGAACTGATCATAGCTATAGTGCTTTGTCGATGGTCGTAGCCACAGTGCTTTATCGATGGTCGTAGCTATAGTGCTTTGTCAATGGTCGTAGCTACAGTACTGGTCAGTAGTCGTAGCTATAGTACTTTGTCGTTGGTTATATCTACAATACCTTGTCGGTGATCGGTAGTCGTAGACTTTGTGATCGGTAGTTATAGCCTTTGAGTACTTCAATTCTTGTGATCTTCGAGTACCCCGAGTACTCGTAGTCTTCGAGTACTCTTGTTGGATCAGCGGTCTGACTAGCCTATGCATGGCTATCAGATCGGTTTTTCTAAGTGGTCTGAAGTTGATTTTTGAAAAGTATTGAATTGAGGTCGTGAATGATTTGGTTTGTGTTTATTGATGGATGACGGTGTGATATGCATGTGTGGACTGGTCGATCAAGTTGGAGAGAACTTGTACCAGGGAGAAAGTTCTTTAGTCTTTGCATGTACGAGTTGGGCGTGGAGACCATCATAATCGGTGACAAGGAGAGCCAGGACTATGAGGGGTAAATTTAAGGTCCAGATGATCAAGGATGTCATAAGGTGGTCGGGCTCATGCTGGAGCATGTGGAGGTCAAAGGTAGATGATGCGTGGAGAAGCTTCGAGAGGTGTGGTCCTAGAGGCTTTGACATATGATGATTTAGAAGAAGTTATGAAAGGTGTCCATAACTAGAAGGTTTAGAGAATTTGGAAAACTCGTGTTTGGAAGGATTTTAGGTCTCTTAATTTTTGGAATCGGTTAGGATTTCGTGTCCGTATTGATAAGGACACATGTTGGGGCTCTAGCATATAGAAGTAGGGAGAGGCTTTGTGGTTTGGGAAGACGGCTTTTTGGGAGAAAGATTTTAGAGTTTTTGTGATAGGGTTTGAGGGGTGCTATGAGGGCATTTTGTAGCTATAGAACATGATTCAGAAATAAAAGATTAGATCTATTTCTAAAAAGTTAGTCGACGCTGGCGGCCTGTTTTCTGAGCGTCTTCTTCAGCGCGTTCTCGTTTTAGAGTATCGGTGTCGAAGTGTTCGAGCGGAGGAAGATTACGACTACGTCCAAAGGAGTTGAGCGAGCGGTCATACGCCGAGTGGTCAGAACCCTCGTCGAGCAGTGATTCTAAAAAGCGAAGGCAATCATCCAACCCTTTTGATTGCGGTATTTGATCTTACATTTTCAGACTATACTTGATTATGTGCGTCATTCTTAAGGCAATGCCACTATCAGTGAGTTGGTAAAAATTCACAAGGAAATCATGCCAAATAAATTATTTCTCAAAAGTTAAATGGTGACAATGTAGCAACCAAAACCATGTAGTATACGCACAAAAGTCGAGCTAAATGCAAATCGGTGTGTAAGCAAATGTAATATGAATTATATGATGGAGAATATTTTTGCATTTTCTAATATTTTTAGGACCTAAAGCACTGACCCTAAGCATAAAGATTGAAAAAAAACATGATGCTCTGTTAGCTTAACCATGAAAATAAAAAAGGAGTCAACCAAATTTTGAATCATGTTTGAAGAACTCATACAATTTTAGGCCCCGCTTGCATTCCAAACAAGGCCGGATAGCAGACTGTCTACCTGATAAGTCTAATTAAAAGGCCAAAGCCAAGTGTGAAGATCTTCGTCTGTTCACTCCTGAAAAAATGCAGATTAAGATAATTATACGCCTGTCTAGAAACAGTGATTCCTTCTTATTCAATCAAAGGAACATATAGAGCAGACAAATTAAGGAACAAAAGGCTCAATAGCCTGTTCATGATCAAGTGAACAAACATTTGCCAACCTAGGAAGAGAATGTTTCAGATCTGTATACACTTAGTAGTGCTCATTTGGGCTTAAAAGCCTGAGTTTTTAGCTTATTCTGTATTGTAGCGGGTTTTTTTTTACAATGTAACTGTTGGTAGTTTTTTCAGTATAATTATTTTTTAAAAATAAAAAAATGGCGTATCATCATGGACAATGCAAAGGAATAAAAGGAAAAAAGGCAAAAAAAACTTAAAAAAGCTATAAAACAATGAAATTAAGATATTAGAACCTAAAAGCTACCTCAAAACTACAATCTTGGACGCACTCAGTCCATTAAATGCTAAGTTTATTGTTACAACTAGAAGTAAATGTGTGCTACCATGTTCTGTGCAAGTCTAGTTCTGTGAATTTGAGTGGCACAAGTACGCCGAATCTAATGTCATGTTCAGTGCCCTGGTTTCAGTTTGGGTTTGCAAATAGATGCATTTTTGTGAATTACATGATTATGGCTTGTACAGCATCAAGAAACTGTGTGATCAGTTGGAAGCTCGTATATGGTGAATGCTCGAAGTTGTAGGATCTGATTATTCTTTGATGTTCTCAGCTGTTAAACTCATGTGCCAATCTTTTACAAGACATGCGCACATGTTCATGGTACTGAATGCGGATATGTCAATAACGGAAGCAGGTAGCAGAGTTATTTTTTGTTTGATTCATGTAGAACGTCGAATATGATCAGAAGAACGATCGAAGGATGGAAACTGCGCAATTAGTTCCCTGATCGAGTTGGACGTCGTGTGCAGAAGCGTCCAGATTTGGACGCAGCGTCCCTTGTCGTCCGGGGTTGACGCTCTCGCAAACAACGTCCTTCCTACATTTATAATTTACAGGTCCCTTTCTCACATGTGTAATTCTTGATCAATTATTTACTACGAGTTCGAGAATCACCCTTGAGAGAAGTCTATTTACCGCAAGTACGACATATTCAAGTAGTTCAATTTTTCTTTCTGCAGAGAGTATCTAGCTTTACTCGTAGGATACCACGACTAATTAGCAAGAGTCGAGATAATAGAACTCACAACTACTTTCCAATTGAAATAACAAATAATATATTACAAATGAAAGTTGTAAAAGCATTTCAAATTTGATAAGTAAACAATGGTAAAATATAAATTACATAATTTAGAATACGAGGTTTGCTGCCCCTGATTTTTGAAACTACGGCATAATCCTTGCCGATCATACCATGCTTGGAAATCCCATCCATACCTTCCTCAAATCCATTTTTACAAAACACAATACTACTAAGGTGGAGGATTTGCCAAGTCATCCATGATCATAGACATGGCTATTCAAATAGTTTTACACTCTGCAGAGGTTGCACACTTTACCCACACGACATAAACATCTCTGCAGAGTTCATAACGAACCTTTTACATTACCGATACTGACAACCACCTCGATATAATTACATTCTTAGGACGGAGGGTGCCCTCCAGCGTCTCAAGACTCATACGATGTGTTAGGTATTTTCCGTTACGTGTAAGGTATTTTTGAACATGGAGTCTGAACCATGTCCGCACTAGCCCAAAAGTCTCTGACAACCTACCACCTGCGGTGAAGTTGCTAGCCCTAATAATTTATCATGCTAAGGCCTTCCTATAAAGGCACGTATGGTTGTACATTGTTTCTTGGGTCTAACTACACCATAGTCTCGGTTCTTAGTGACCTGGATGAGACATCTACGAACCAAATTCTCGTGCGAATTGCACCTGTTTCCACAACCATTCACCCAAGTCTAAAACATTCTTTCTATTTTCTTTGCTATCCAAAATAACAAGGGTAAACTCCTCTGAATCAATCCTAAAGTATCTCCCATATTTGAACATTTTGGCCCATCTCCAAATTTGTATCATTATGAACATGGCTAAACATTAACTACTACATTTGATCACTAAGCTCCACATTTTATTACTAGTGTGTATTATCGCTATGGTGACAGTGGTAAACGTAACAACTTGCCAATTCGAGATTGATGCAACAATTGGGTATAACTACCGTCCTTACTAATATAGCAGTTTTTACCAAAATTGCACACATGCATAATAGTTTTAAACACAATATACTTAACATTGAAACATGGGGTTAACATGATAAAAGGGGTGCTTGCCTTGCTTGTTGAACTCTTGGTCTTGCTCAGATTCATTGACGAAGTTATCCGGAATGTTGGTATCTAATCGTCAAATACCAAATATCGCATATAAGAGTCAAATAAATTTAAATAGATATCAAATTCAGATATTTCTGTAGAATATGAAAGAGCAAGATTTTAGAAAAATTTAGAGAGAAAAATTATTTCTTTTGGAGTTCATATTCAAAAATGACATGCATTTGAATTTCATTTAGGTTGAAAAATACTGAAAAGGAAAAAGGGCATTGTGCTCTGATATTCATTTTAATTATTATTTTTATTTTTAAAGAAATTTCTAGATTTATAGCGTCATTTGGCTGACAGATGGGGTCTATACGTCATAATTTTATTATGTTTCCAAAAGTGCAGTTCACATATGTCGGACCCGGATTTTTCAATCCGAAATCCTCTGTGATTATTGCACTAATCTCTGGATCAGTAGTTAGTGCACACAGTACCTTGCTGAATCATACATACATCGCATACACCAAATATTACAATCCAAAGTTGGAAATACGCCACGTCGGGCAATAGTTTACAAAAGGGGCCCTAAGGCCAAATGTTATCAGTCATCAAAGTATCACAGCGGAACAAAAGTAAGCCAACGCCACAGGCAAGCGACTGGGGGAATATGTGTGCAGCGTATATCATCTAGACTTAGATTATATACGTGCACACACAGCCTAAAGTCTAACTTGTCTGAGCCCAAAAGAGACGCGAGCGACGCCCTAATTATCATCGTTGTTTCCTTCCTCCTTGACCGGGACATCTTCGTGCTCATAGTGACCCTGAGTTCCTGTCTCTGTTTTGATATTGCGAGTGTGAGCACACTATCCACCGTGCTCAGCAAGTTACCACACAGAATGCAGTAATTTACGTGCTAGGCTAGATCAAGAGAAGGCTGGGGTTTGTTTGTTTGCCAAAAATTGCATGTGAATAACATAACTAAAATCCCTAAGATTTAGCAGCTTTTTAATAAAAGTAAAGTGAAGTACAGCCTTTGTAATAGCGATACAGATACCATCCACCATTACATGGCATCTGCATCATATTGCATCTTTCAGTGTTATAGCCACTTAACTTACCACTGGGACAAAACCCAGGACAATTCCAAACTAGGGCAGTCCATCGCCCTCTATTCTCCCATTCCATTCACAAACCATTTTTGAAACAGAACTATATCTAGTAAAGTATCCCATGTCTGCCCATGACCGTGGGCACGGCTATTCGAATAGTTTTGACTCTGCAGAGTGTGTACACTTTTACCACAAGCGATAATCCACCTATTGCCCCACCCGATTCCTTGGTCAGGTGGTCAAACAGATTATCACATGACTGTTCAAAATATCTAGTTCCACTAGTCATCTCACCCTATGGGTCGTTCCCACTTGCGGTGGGTCCCATCGTTACGGGATGTTCACCACGGCTACTAGCATTATGCGGGCTCCACTCCCCCCAATGCTAGTACGACTGGTGAACGTCACCCTGCACTTGGTGTCCCTTTAGGCCTCCCCTGCCCTTGCATAACCACGTCTATCCACTACCGGTGAGATGAGTCGGGGAGTTTCGATACCGCTACTTAGCCAAGTTGTATTTTACAGATATGTGGTTGTCTTGTTTTACACGGCTAACATGACAAGATTCAGTCCTTAGTGCTATCGGGTGGTTCTACCACATTCCATAACTTTGTGCTCCCACCGCACCACGTTCCAAATTTCAAATCATCCACCCGGATACTAAGCAAGTTTGGAGATTTTGGGACATAAAATAACAGTTCCAAACTTTTATCAGTTATTCCCACCATGACTGCCCAAATCATTTTCCATATTGCATGTGAGAGTTTTCGGGACAACTAAGTGTTCCCGATTAACTAGCATGACTAAGCAATTCGCTACGTTATACTCTATTTGGGGAAATCTACTTTATACTAGTTTTACTACGGCGACAAGGTTCACATATATCATCATGTCCCAACGGGTAATACTAGCAATCATAATATTGGATGTATAACTACATTCTGAAAATCTGAACATGATATACCACATAAAATAAAGCATGCACATGGATAATTTAAAAAGAAATAATTTGCATAAATCTGGGTTCAATATGGTCAAAGTGGTAACTCGCCTTGGTCACAGGGTTCTTGGAGGTGGGTCTGGGGTCATTGCTGCCTCTGCTTCCTCTTCTTGTGCCTCGTACGCTATTTTAACCGGGCGCGAAAATTTGCATAAAAAAGAAAAGCAAGAATCAAACCAAATAACACCAGAAATTCAAATGAACTCTAAAAATTATGATTTCAGTCCCATTGGGTAGATCTTGAATTTAGACGAATTTAGAAATTTGCCTCACTCGATTTGGAGTTAAAATGAAGAAGTTATAACATTTCAAAGTTCTCAGTTTAAATAAAATCCTAAAATTATTAAACTCTGACAGGTGGGGCCCACTTGCATATTTTATTTCGTTTATTACGCCCGACCGTGCCTCGACATGTGGGGTCCGCATGTCGGCTCGAACCTCTAACTGCCTTCATTGGCGGGTGGGGACCGGGGCCCACATGTCGTATGAAAAAAAAAATAAAGGCTCAACCACATGGAGCCGGGGCTCGAACGCCACGGGAGCCGGGGAAGAGAATCGGTGCTATAGCCAAGTGAGCGGGAGGCGTTGCTCGCCTAGTAAGGGTAGGTAACCCTCTTAAGGTGGCTCGGGGAGGCTACAAGGAGGTGGCCGAGGCGGCGGGCGGCGGCGCCGGCGGCGAGGGCCTGGAGGTGCCGGGGTGCGTGAAATGTAATCCCGGCACTTGGTGAAGTCGATGGAGGGGTCGACGGGGCCGGGGCGCGGAAATGGGTCGGCGGCGGCGGCAGCGGTGCGGGGAGGTCTCACTGGCGCCCGGCGATGCAGGGTGGCGGAGCTCGGGAGGCCGGAAATGAGTTGGTGAGGCTCGGAGATGGTGTAGGAGCTTAGGATTGAGCTCGGGTGGCGTGAGTCGGCGGGGAGGAGGATGGCGGAGCCGAGGAAGAAGCTCGGGCGGCGGTGGTTCGGGCCGTTGGGCGCAATTGCTCGGCGAGGAGAGATGAGGTGTGGGGAAGACAATGGGGCTCGGGGGTCTTATGGGCACGCGGGAGGCGGCATCGAGTGCCTCCCGTCTTGTCTTTTCGGCATGCGGCGGAGCAGCGCGAGGCGGCGGCGGCGCGCGAGGCGGTTTGGGGAAAACCGCGGCGGCAGCATGCATGGCTGCCACGCTGAGGAAAGAAGCCGAGCCTGCGGCAGAGTGGCGCGCGCGCGCGGAAGGCAGCGGTGGCACTGCTGGCGCGGGCCTTCGGACAAGACAGCTGCTTTCTGTCCGTCGGGCAAAGATCTGTTGTCCGGCCGGCGCCGAGGCGGGCCAGGGGCAGGCGGGCGGGCGGCGGCGTGGGCGCGGGCCGGAAAGCGAGCGAGCGAGGGGAGAGGAGGAAGAAAAAGCAGTCGGAGGCGGGGGGTCATGGGGTGGGCTGGGTTGGTCGGGCGGTTCGTGGTGACCCCAATAATAAAAAAATATTTTCTTTTAATTTTCTTTTCTATTTCTTTTATTTAATTTTACTCATTTCTTTCACATGTTTGCAAATATATATATATATATATATATATATATATATATATATATATATATATTTAATCCTAATTTTATGAGGAGTTTATTTGCATCTGTTTCTTCATTAAAACCCTTTTTGTTATTTCCCTTTTCTCATATGCAAATATTTTTATTTACAAATATATACTTTTCTATTTTATTTCTCTCTCACATTTGTTTTGTAAAGATTTAACCCTATATACAATCCATTATTTAGGATCAACTATATTCTTTTGGCATTTGGATCATCTTTTAGATTCTCTTTTAATACTTTATGTTCTATTATTTTATTCCTTTTGCCTATTGGAATTCTCAATTCTTTAATTAAGAAATGTTCTAAAGAGAATCAATTTCAAATCAAAATAACAGCAATTAATGCAAGAAAATTTTATAATCCAAAATTTAACTTTTCAGGATGTTACAAACCTACCCCCCTTAAAAGGAATCTCGACCCCGAGATTCAGTCTAGTTGGTGAATAGTTCGGGGTAATCTCTCCATAGCTGGTCTTCGCGTTCCCAGGTGGCCTCCTTCTTGGAGTGATGACTCCATTGCACTCTGCAGGTGCGGATGGTTTGATTCCTGGTCCTCTTTTCCACAGTGTCCAAGATCTTAATTGGACGCTCCTTGTAGGTCAGGTCGCTCTCGAGCTCCACCGCTTCCATCGGGGTTTGATCTTACGGTGCAAAGACATTTCTTGAGTTGGGACACATGGAAGACGTTGTGTACATCTGCTAGACTCGCAGGCAATTCAAGCTGATAAGCCACTTCTCCTTTCTTAGCTATGATCGGAAATGGCCCGACATAGCGAGGGGCAAGTTTGCCTTTGACTTTAAATCGTCGGATTCCTCGTAGGGGTGACACCTTCAAGTAGACGTGGTCTCCGATTTCAAAACTTAATGGCCTTCTCCTTTTATCTGCATAACTCTTACGTCTAGGCTGGCGACCAATAACCGATCTCGATCGAGCGAACTTTCTCTTACGCTTGCTTGAGTATCGAGCCCAAATATGTACCCTTCCCTACTTGACCAATGCAAAGTGCGGCACTTTCTTCCGTACAATGCTTCAAAGGGACATCGAAGGCTGGTTTGGTAGTGTTGTTGTGCGAACTCGCATCTGGAGACACTTATCCCGATCCTTGAGAAATCCAGGCACAAGCCCGAAGCATATCTTCAATATTTGATTTACTCTCTCTCGTCGACCATCCGTCTGGGGTGGTAGGCGGTGCTAAAATCGAGATGGGTACCAAGGGCTTCATGTAGGCTAGCCAAATGCGAGGTAAATTGGGACCCTCGATCCGAGACTATCCGTTTTGGCACACCGTAAGCACACGATGCGGGACATATATAGTTCTGCCAATTTGTCTCCCTTGTAAGTTGTCTTGACAGGGATAAAATGAGCAACCTTGGTCAGTCTATCCACCACGACCCAAATGGAGTCGTATCCGACCTTGTTCGGGAAACCCGTGATAAAATCCATCCCTACTTCTTCCCACTTCCATTGAGGTATTTTCGGGGTTGTAGCGATCCTGCCGCCTTTGGTGCTCACCTTCACTCTTTGACAGACATCACAAGAAGCGACGTGCTCGGCAATGTCCCTCTTCATACACGGCCACCAGTAATATTACTTCATATCTTGGTACATTTTGGTACTCCCAGGATGAAGGGAATATGCGGAGCTATGGGCTTCCCGGAGCATTAGATCCTTAAGGTCCTTTTGGTGAGGTACAAAAACACGGTTTCCGTACTTTAGAACTCTTTGATGATCCATAGTCATTTTAGGGGTCTTCCACTCTTCCATTAATTTCTTCCACCTCAAAACAGTTGGGTCTTCTCTCTGTGCAGCCTCTATCATTTCTTCAATGCTTGTTTGATCTTCCAAGGTGGTTAGGGCTCCTTCTTCTCGATCCCGTGTTCGGTGTCGGTTCTTTGTAGAGTTCAGGTGGTGTTCACGAACCATAAGGTTATTGCAGTAGGCCTTCCGACTCAGAGCATCTGCTACCACGTTGGCTTTCCCTGGGTGGTAATGGACACTCAGGTCATAATCCTTGATCAACTCTAGCCATCTCCTTTGCCTCAGATTAAGATGTGACTGGGTGAAGAAATACTTGAGGCTCTTGTGATCTGTATATATATCACAGTGGTTGCCGATCAGGTAATGCCTCCAGATTTTTAAGGCATGAACCACTGATGCTAATTCCAGATCATGGGTGGGGTAGTTAGCTTCATGAGGGCGAAGTTGCCTAGATGCATATGCCACGACCTTGCCTCCTTGCATCGATCGCTCCCAATCCACGATGGGAAGCATCACGGTATATTTCAAAATCTTTGCGTACATCAGGTAGGACTAGCACCGGGGTGGTAGTCAATCTTTTCTTGAGCTCTTGAAAGCTTCCTTCGCAGGTTTTGGTCCATTCAAACTTCTGTTCCTTCTTGAGTAGCTGGGTCAATGGCCTGGCTACTCTAGAAAATCCCTCTATGAATCTTCTATAGTATCCTGCCAATCCCGAAAACTTCGCACTTGATGAATGAGGAAGGTGGCTTCCATTCGGTCACTGCCGCAATCTTGGCGGGATCAACTGATACTCCTTCTGCGGACACTATATGTCCTAGGAAGCTGATGTCACTTAACCAGAATTCACACTTGCTGTACTTAGCATATAACTGATGTTCTCTTAGCTTCTCTAGCACTAGGCGTAGATGCTCTGCATGCTCGTCCGCCGTCTTGGAGTAGATGAGGATGTCATCAATGAACACCACTACAAACTTATCCAAATACTCCATAAACACCTTGTTCATAAGATTCATGAAGTAAGCCGGTGCATTTGTCAGACCGAAGGACATGACCGTAAACTCGTACAGTCCATATCTAGTGGTGAAAGCTGTCTTGGGTATGTCCTCGGCCCTAATTTTTAGCTGGTGGTAACCCGATCTCAGATCTATCTTAGAGAAGATGGTGGCTCCACCAAGTTGGTCAAATAGATCATCGATCCTGGGAAGGGGGTACTTATTCTTGATGGTTAATTCATTTAATGCCCGGTAATCCACACACATCCTAGCTGTGCCATCCTTCTTCTTTACGAATAACACCGGAGATCCCCAGGGGGAGGAACTGGGTCTAATGAATCCCTTTTCCTGCAGTTCCTGGAGTTGGGTCTTTAGCTCTTCCAGCTCTTCCACCGTCATCCTATATGGTCTCTTGGAAATAGGGGCGGCACTTGGCTTCAAATTAATAACGAACTCTAGGTCTCTGTCTGGGGGCATGCCGGGTAGGTCTTCGGGAAACACTTCCTGATAATCTTGCACCACTATCATTCCTTCCAGGGGTACATCTTCGCAATAATATATTGCGCGGCCCTAGCGGTATGGTCGGTCCACTTTCACAACTATGGTCATTCCAAGACATTTAGTCGACTTCAACATCACGGAGGCACGTCTATAACCCCTTTATATCTGGCTAACCAGTCCATTCCTAGTATAATGTCCAGGGTCTGGGAACTTAGTACTATCAGGTCTGCTGGAAAGCCACACCTTTCCATAACAATTGTTACCCCAGGGCACACTAAGGTAGCTGTAATCATACCAGCTGGTGACTTAAGCACTACTGGCCTCTTTAGAGGATAGGTAGGTAACCCTAGTTTGTCCGCATACCCCTTGGATATAAATGAATGTGAAGCTCCAGAATCAAATAGAGTTTGTGCTGGTATGGACTTGACAGAACGTACCCATTAGGACTCCATTGCTTCCTCGACTTCTTCTCCGTGACATGGTTGACCACAGCGGTTGGGCATTGGGGCATTCCTACGGCTTGAGATGTCGAGGTCCCTTGCCGGGCCGAGGCTTGACTGCGAACAGGGGCATTCTGTTTGTGTGGGCATCTATTGGCAAAGTGCCCCTTTTCACCGCAGCTGAAGCACTTAAAGCTTGTAGTCTGACCTGAGCTAACATTTTGGCGTCCTTGCATTGAACTGCCACTGGGACTAGGCGATGAGGCTGAGGGTTTGAACTGGTTTGGCCTTGAGAAGTTAGAGTTGTTGAAGAGCTTTTGAACAAATCTTCCTTGTGGCATTGTCTTGCCATCTTGCGTTCTGGTGGCCTCAAGTTCTTCTTCTCGTTTTCGGGATCGCTTTGTTCACCGGTTGATGAAAGTCGGGAAGTCTTGGACGATCATTGCACCCTTAGCTCTTCATTCATACCCTCAAAGAATCATCAATTTTCTCCTCCTCCTCGCTTTCGTCCCTCGGGCGTGGCGAAAGCTAATGTGAACTTGGTAAGATACTCATTAACTGACATGTTCCCCTGTTTGAGGGTACGAAACTCGTTCCTCTTCATCCGCATTACTCCGGTCGGAATGAAGTTGGACTTGAATGCCATCTTAAATTCTGTCCATGGTATGGCCTCCATGTCGCTGTCTGTGGAGGTCTCTTCTTGTCCTCTAGCGGCAAGGTAGTTTTCCCACCAGTTTGCCGCTGCTCCCTGGAGCTGATGAGCTGCGAATATCACTTTGTCTTCTTCCGCGCACTTGGCTAGGCGCAGTTTCCTTTCAGTATCCCGAAGCCAATCCTCGGCTTCGAGAGGTTCGTCGGCGAAGAGAAGGTGAGGGCGGGTTCTCTGAAAATCGGCGGTCGACCTGGACCGGTGGAGCCGCCTTCTTGCCCACTAACAATGGCTTGCGACAATCGGGTTTCTTGCGCCATGACCGTGCCATCGTGGGATTTGTCGGTGGGGGAGATCGGCTCCTTGGTCTTGCACCGTCCACGCCTTGTCGGCGAGACCCCAGGGGTGGAGTCAACCTCCGCCTGGTTGTGGGTGGCATGAGTCTGGGCCCTAGTTACCCTCTGGCTGGCCATCTGCAGTTGTATTTATACATACGATTGACTTAGCACTAATGCTAGGCAAGGCAAAAGAAGACTGCCAATTCAGCAAATAAAAGCCAACAAGATAAACGACAAAAGCAATTTTCAAACACAAGGCCGGTTTCATAGAATAAAGCACCACATAGCCAGCTTCTAGGCTGGACTTACAATTACAACATAATTAATTAAAGTTCGACGGAATAGCTACTACGATACAGAAGGTCTTGGACAACATGCTACGATACACCCTTAGTACTTGCGCTCACGCCACGCAAGTCTTGCACCACCGATCTACTCCTCCATGTATCCGCGCGCTGGCCGGAGGGGTCAGAAGTCGGCGGGGGAGCGGGATCGATTGCCGCTAAACTCGGAGGGGTCGGTCTCGGAACGGGAGAGGCTGCGGCTGCGGTGTGACCCTCCGTGGCTAAGAGTCGACCGTGGCCCCGGAGGTCGCACGCTCTTGCACGCTGTGATGGGTGGTGCGGGTCCGCTGCGCCCCAGGTGGTGGGGCGGGAGTAGCAAGCGGGCTGGGACTGCTGCGATCGCGCTGCGCCAGCATGCCTCTGCCTTGGCTGCCGCCAAGGCCTGCTCGCACTGAGCAAGCTGCTCCCGGAGGGTCGCCATCTCCGTGTCTTTGGGAGACAAGGTGTCTTGTGAAGAGTGGTGATCTCCTCCGGCGGCGGTGTGTGGCCGAGCCCATAGCGCGGTGAGATCAACTGATGCGTAAGCATCGGGTTGTCCTCAACAACCGACAGGTAGGTCTCGTTGTACTGCGCACCCTCCTGGCGCGATGGGAAGTAGAAGAATGGCGTGTCTTTGCGATGCATTCTTGTATACGTCGCGAGTCGGGCGGCGGCGGGACGGGCGCATCTGGATAGCCGCTACCGGGTGCTCTGGTGTGCTCGGTCCGGAAGGCGTGAGGGGATCTGTTCGCTCTTGGCGTAGATGAACACCTCAACCACCCAGCTCTCCACTCCACCGGCCACGGCCTTCCGGCCGCGGTACATGGGCTGGTCCTTATAGCCCAGGTGGTGCAAAAGCCTGCGGAGGAGGCTGGCGAACTCCCCGTGGGGAAGGCCGTGAGACAGGAAGTCCCAGTCACCCTCCGCTCAAGATGTCCCGGTCAAGGAGGAAGGAAACAACGATGATAATTAGGGCGTCGCTCGCGTCTCTTTTAGGCTCAGACAAGTTAGACTTTAGGCTGTGTGTGCACGTATATAATCTAAGTCTAGATGATATACGCTGCACACATATTCCCCCAGTCGCTTGCCTGTGGCGTTGGCTTACTTTGTTCATTGTGATACTTTGATGACTGATAACATTTGGCCTTAGGGCCCCTTTTGTAAACTATTGCCCGACGTGGCGTATTTCCAACTTTGGATTGTAATATTTGGTGTATGCGATGTATGTATGATTCAGCAAGGTACTGTGTGCACTAACTACTGATCCAGGGATTAGTGCAATAATCACAGATGATTTCGGATTGAAAAATCCGGGTCCGACAACATATCAGTGACTTATTATTTAAAACCGGTTTGAATTTTAATTTTGACATGATTAATTCACTTGGGCCCACATGTCATGTTCATAACCTTAAGTGAGTTTAATTAGCACTAATTTACTCTGTCCCAGCGTAGGGCCCACCAGTCAGAGAGGGGGAACATGGGCACGGCCTAACAACTGAAAACAAAACAGCAACTGAATCAGATAACAAGGGCCGCAGGATGCTGATCCAATGGACTATATAGAGAGAGAGACACCGAGAGAGTTAGGATGCAACAATTCTTGGACATACGTGATCCTGAAGGGGAAGCGAGAGGGTCACGATTACAAGATTACCATTACAAGATAATTACTGGCTACTTGTTGTATATGGCTCACACATGACTAGGTTAAAAGAAAGGACGGGTGCACAACATATGTTTACTATGTCCTGCTGGATAACAGAAGGTCTACTACATAGCATGTTTTTACTCTACCTGAAGGACCTGTATGTTGAAAGTCATCAATTCAATCTATTAATATATTGTCTAGACTAAGATTCGGTCGACTTTTGTGTAAAAGAAGCCGATAAATGTGTTTACTATCAGTTTAGCAGGACGAAGATGTCATTCTATGTCTTTATGTAGATGACATATTGCTTTTTGGGACCAACATAGATGTGATCAATAGTACAAAGTCTTTACTTTCCCAGAATTTTGATATGAAAGATCTGGGTGAAGCTGATGTTATCTTAAACATTAATCTTATAAAGGGTGAGAATGAGATTACTCTTTCACAATCCCATTATGTGGATAAAGTCCTAACCAGATTTGGGTTTATGGATTGTAAGCCAGTGGCCACACGCTATGATCCAAATGCAAAGATACATAAGAACATTGGGCATGGGAAGGACCAACTTAAATATTCTCAAATAATAGGATCCCTGATATACCTAGCTAGTGCAACGAGGCTAGACATCTCATATGCTATAAGCAGATTGAGTCGTTATACGTCCAATCCAGGAGATGATCATTGGATAGCACTAGAAAGAGTACTCAAATATTTGAAGGGAACCTCTAATTTGGGAATACATTATTCTGGCCATCCGGCAGTCTTGGAAGGATTTAGTGATTCTAACTGGATCAGTGACTCGGATGACATGAAGGCTACGAGTTGTTATGTATTCACTCTAGCAGGTGGGGTCATTTCGTGAAAGTCTTCTAAACAGACTATCCTTACACAGTCCACCATGGAGGCTGAGTTAGTGGTACTTTATTCAACAATTGTAGAGGTAGAATGGATTCGAGAACTCCTTTCTGATCTGCCTGTGCTGGAAAAGTCTATTTCAGCTATATTGATCTACTGCGATAACCAAACCATTCTGGTTAAGGCGAAGAGTAGGAAGGACATTATGAATTCCTCAAAACACATAAAGAGGAGACTTAAGTCGGTAAGGCATGCCAGAGAGATGGGTGTTATTTCTGTAGAATGCATCTAGTTTGAAAGGAACTTGGCAGATCCTTTCGCTAAAAGATTGGCGCGGAAGGCCATACTTGTAACGTCTCAGGGAATGGGGCTCATACCCATATAAAGGCTCACATTGGTGGTAACCTATCCTAGGAGATCGGAGATCCCGTGAACTAGGCTCTAGGACAAAAAACTGTGTGAGATTAGAGAGCACATCTAACGGGTCCCATTAGCTGCAGTGCTCTTTTCTATATGGAAGGTTGAGCATTAGCTCTTAATGAATTTGATGTCTATATGACTTCGGGAATCGTCCTACAGGATTCCTAGAAGAATTCACCTACGTGAGTGAGATCGTGAGGTCGCGATCAAAGAAAGTTGAGGGTATACTTTCTTGAGCACTCATGAGATAGATACGGGGATATGACCGTAACGTCCCAAACCCAAGAGGGAAAGGGTGAAAATTCTCACACCAAGGCTTTGGGTCAAGGCGAAGTCCTCCTTTGTCTGTGCAGAGTCGTAGTCCTTGTTACTAGGCTTTGGGTTCAAACCCGCAAGGTACCCATAGTCGAACAACTATATAACAAACAAGACATTCGAATATCTTTGTCAAATTGACAAATTGGTAAGGACTGTTGAACTCTGAAGGGCATTCTGGTAATTTCTCAATTTGAAATGAAAAAAGGAAAAAGAGTGCCGGTGGGGCCCACCTGTCGGTGGGCTAGCTGAGGAGATAAGGAGGAGACGAAGTCTCCTCCTAGTGGGCCGGTGTGCGTGGGAGCGAGTCCTTTGGATCTGGCCTTCACGCTCGGAGCGACGACGGCAGGCGGGTCGTGGGGAGCGCTGGTGACAGAGGCAGCATTGGCACGGGCGTTTCGACACCAGCCGCACCGCAGCCCTCTAGACCCCTCTTCTCTCCACTCCGCTATATATCTTGGGCTTCTCCTCTCCTTTGCGGCATCCGAAAAGAGTGAGCTCTCTTCCCCTCCTCTCTATACTCTCGGTTGGCGATCTCTAGTCCTTGGCCTGTTGGCCGATTCTCCATGCTCTACCGGCAGCCAAGGGACTTGAACCTTGTTTAGGGTCTTGGTCTGAGCTTGGACCGAGAAAATCACTGAGAGATTTGGAGTGTTGATTTGTGATTTGAGTGGTCTTGGCCGGAACACTCTTGTGGTCTTGTGCGGCAACCCCTACCTCGACTTCCACTTGGCTGTGGCTGAGACGGGAAGAAGGGCACTGTATCTGCGGCGACCATTTCCCTGCTCGGTTTTGTGGGGTCATTGGTTTTCTAGGACAGTGCGAGCGCGTGCCTTGCCCATTTCGGTTACTTCAAGTGATTTTGAGTATCACCCCTGCTGTGAGTATTCTGATTCTTGTTCTTTGCAATTCGGTGATATACTTCTTATATCAATGCGTCTCATTAGGAGATAATTTGCAAAGATCGATTCTATGGGTTTTTTAGCTCTGTAATGAAATGACAAATTAATGAGATTATATATGAATGTGAGGGTAGATTGATCTTGAGCATTCAATAGAATCTGCTATATTTTCCTTCAGTGGTTTTGAAATCTGCTGGCTGTTCTGTTATGATCTCTGTGTGAAGTCTGCTTTGGTCGTTCCTGACCTTGGCCGAAGCTTGTTAATCTGAACAACAGTAAGTATTGTTGTTTTCTGGTTTGTGTCGAACTCAGTTAAATCAATTGTATACCCTGTATGAATGGAAGATTGATTTCTTGGATGTTTGGCTCTGTCCAGTCATCTAACTTTTGATTCGTAAGTCTTTGTCAATAGCAAGATTTAATTCTAGCTCAAGATTTAATTTATAACTGTCATATATAATCAAGATTAGACTTTGTCATGGCGGAGATGGCCATGATTCAATCTTATGCAACTCGCCTTCTAAGAGCGCTTAATACATTTCAATCTGTTGAACATATGTTCGATCTAATCATATATATTAAGTCTTCAATGAGATTAGCATGTAGGTACTCATGTTTACCTGCTGCCATGCTAATCTTGAACATATATGTGACATCTATGTTGAGCATATGTTTCCTTTGCAATGACTTAAATGATTCACATGTTAATATATTAGTTAAATTATTTATATGCCATGTTTCTCATGCTTGGATTATGATTGTTATTACTGGAATTAAATTTGAAAGTATACTTATACCGTAAATATTACAACAGAAGGTAGCCTCTTGCCTCTAGGTGTTGGGGAATATTGCAGTATAGGGGCGTGGCGTCAAAGCTCTCCACGGTACGAACTAGAATCCGAGTCAAATCATGTAGCCGAGGAATAAAAATATATCACTGACTCTTGTAATCCTAATTGTAAAAAAAAAAACTCCTCGCATGGACGAAGTTATCATGATTCAGCTCCTCGGGATATAGGTATTACCAAACCTCGTAAACAAATCCTCGTATCTCTTATTTGTTTTGCGAGATCTTATTTTTCGAACGCGCTGCCGCAGTTCCAACACTATTGTTACCAGCTTACAATTAGCACTGACAGGAAAACTACAAAAAAAAAAAAAACCAGAGAAATTCTCCAGCCTTATGATTCAGCCTGCGTCCCCACTAAAAACAGTGCAAGTAGACATCGAACTGAACGAAAGCAATGACTTCACCATGATGATTGCCCCCTGATCTGATGGATACAACGCCTGCAAACATCTAACTTCACCACAGAAACAAGAGACACCAAGTCAGTAGACGCCGAATCCTCAACTGTCCAGTAGACTCTTCTTCCTCTTCCGATAATCCCCCGGTCGCCCGTGAAACAAAACCAAATTTCAAAATAAATTCAAATTTGATTTTGAGTTTGATTTCATTTGGTTCTTCCCCCTTTTCACCACCGTTCAAACCTCTCCCTCCCGCCTCTACTTCTGCCCTTCTTCCTCTGTGCACAGTGCGGCGAGTAGACACTATTCATCAACCGAAAATATCACTGCCGCCGTAATCTTTTCACCGATGCTCCTTCTCGTTTCTTCCCGCCGTTGGCACGCCTCTGCGAGAGGTCAGAGGTCGTACTTCCTCACTTATTCCACCTGTGACCCCCTCTTAATTGCTCCTGCCGTGTGTCAGAGCGGCCGACAGAGCTCCCCGCTGCCTCTGCCTTTTCGCTCTCCCTGTTCTCTCTCGGCCGACTGCCTCGCACCACAAACCTCCAAGTATGGAACGACAACTCGATAAGGACCAAACCCTTTGTGATCAGAAAAACCGGCGATGAACGGTACCAAGCCCGTTACTGTTCATGAACCCCAAATGCATATATACATCTATTTCGATCGTTTCAAACCTGTCTATCCATTCATCAGCTTCATTTTCTCATACCAAACTCTTATAATCCCCAACCTATTTTATTTGATTTTTCTAGATTTTATTTCTTTATTTTCTTGCTTTTATTCCTAGCTCAGTCCTTCAAGCATGGAATTGATTTGTTTCTTTTGCTTTGCGATAGCACACGACGTCATAAACCAGCCAACACAGGTAGGAGAAGATCAAGTACAAGCACAAGACTCGAAAGAATACGAAATCGTAGAATACATTGATCCGCAAGGCAAGTCACATGTCTGTGATCATATTGAACATATATTCCTTTAATTATTTATTTACCAATATTTTCATTACATTATTTGTGCACTGTTATTTCTTGTACAATAAATATTTAGAATGACATGATATTAGCTAATGTCCTACCACCTGAGAAAACCTTATTTAATTTGATGGCCATATTCACCTTGACAAAACTTAGTAATATTAAATATACTATTTAAATAAACATGGTAGATCAGGAACTCAACTGTTTTATACTACTAAGAGACTTGGTACTTTGCAAGTAGAATTTCAAAAGTGGTTCTATGATAAGGAGATATCATGGAAAACCATGAGATGGTTGGGTCCCATAACTTTATCCTAGGGTGGAGGCTTGGACTCAAAAGGTGGCGGTGCGGATGGGCACCGAAATAGTGCGGATGGGCACTAAAACAAGGGTTTATGGATGGAAGTTGCCTTGGTGAAAATATAAGGACTAGAACCTTATGCCAAATAAAGAATATAGTGATCGCTCAACCACAAGTGTTGATTCATCAAACCTGGTTTAGTAGCTGCTTAAGTTCGATTGAATATCTACAAAGGGTGGAGGGAGACGAGGGAGTTTTTGTGGTATGGGAGGGGGTCTTAACAACAATAGAGGCTTGTTTTCTTAACTCTGTCATGGGAGTTAAAATATCTTATGGACAAAGCTGTGCAACTCTACAGAGTCATAATTAATGGTATTCGAATACGCCATGCTTCTAGTAAATGAAGCTATGTTTAATAAGTGATTCCAATAGCGAAGCATAAGTAGATTTGGAAATGATTTGGAAATATTGAGGTCTAGTAATCAATTTTGAAACCCAATTCCTTAAGAAGTTACTGTTCATTTATGTTTAAATATGTTTACAAATAAAATTGCATCCACAAATAGTTTAATAAAAACACTACATCCTTATCCCTTGAAAACCCCTGGCAAGTAGTTATATAACACTTCCCCATGTGACTTGTTGAGTACAGTTGGTTGTACTTAGTCTTGCTTTATTTTCGCCCAACATAGAGATCAGGAGAAGAGAGAATGTTGTAAGTATTCGTGTTAGGGTCATGACCGCACTCAAGCATTCTTGTGGGAGTTTTCTACAGTTCTTCTGATTGTAAGTTAAGTTTTGGGCTTGGACACCCATTAAAATTTCTAAAACTTGACCATTAGGTCTTGTTTTAATCAACTAACTTTTGAAATGTTCGTGAGTAGGTATAATACTTCTTATGTCCGTAACTGAGCTCCTGAGCTGTTACGGAAGGTAATAATATTCCTATTCCCAAAAACGGGGGCGTTACAGCCTGCCCACCCATAGCCGCAGTACTATTATTTCACTTGGTGTATTGATACAGCTAATGCTTCCTCGAGTTCTATTTGGCTCATTCGTTCTCCGTCTAATGTGTTAGGCCTACTTGTTTCTACTTACTGGATTAGCAAGCTGAGCAGGTTCCCCAATATAAATGCCTCGTTCTTTTGGGCTACAGGTGATGGCTTTTGTCGAGCTATCATAGATCATTACCACTAGATTCGCAGTGCAATGAAAGTTGAGTTGAAGTAGCCAGTTCAACGAAGCGCACGTCGGTCTAGTGGAAGTAGTCAATCGTTCTCTGACCAATCGTCTCCTTGCGATCGTCCCGATCAGCGCTGCAGTCACGGTAATGCCTCTACCGAGGTCCACATGTCTAAGGATGGAACATCGTGCGTTGGTGTACTAGCACCAGCACGCACGACAGATGGTTATGAGAAGTGGCTGCTAGGATTTTGACGGGTGTGTCTCGTGATACCTCCTTCAACCCCTAGCACCTCCCTTTATATATACTCCAATCGGATTCGTATTCAATACGATTAGATATCGTATCCAACTCGGAAAGCCACAGTCTAGATCTTTATCCAATACGAGTAGATATCGTATTCCACTTGGAGCGCCTCCAACCGGATCCAATATCAGTAGAGATCGTATCCCACTCCGAGTGTATGTCCCTATAGGTTCATGTATATTTGGCTATAGGCCAAAAACTTATTTTTTTTGTCCATAAGTCAATAGCAGTCCCTAGCAGGACATAACGACTCCCAAACATACATAAAAATCATATCGGATGAATCTATATAGTGCTTATGTACTATCACTTTGACTCATGATATTAGATCAAACTCAAGGTGAGAAACATACCATTTTATGATAGCTCGATTCTTCACTTAAATCTGTAGTGGATTACTCAGTTGTGATTAACTCCTCAATCATATTTGGCATGGCCATGTACTTTCTTAATCCAACGATATCGAGGGGCCTAGGGATATCTCTCTCGTCATATAATAAGGGCAAATTCTATCTTAATCGCTCATATTTCTCCTCATGTTTTATAGTAAACTCAAAAGTTACCTTTATGACCACTCAGTTACAGAGCAGTGTTTGGCAACCCCTAAGTAGATTATTACATATGTAGAAAACTGTGACGATTTTAAGTCTAATAATCCTACATACACCATGTATGAGACCAACTGATGACACTTAATAATATAACAATTTCTGCAGTGTTTCATGGTGGGTCAATCCAACACCATATTCTCTAATATGTGTTCACATTATTGATTTGATATTTTTATATCCATGATCCATGAAACATGATCATCAATTAATATATATGCTAATTTTTAAATCATAATTGTCCAAAATAATGACATAAGATTAGGCAAGATTTAGAATAACATGAAAACATAATAAAGAGTTCCATAAATAAGTCACATATTTATTGATCAATATGAAAGACATTTATTTAAGGGACAAAATAACATATTATTCAAAAGGTTATAAACATAGAAGTGATACGATTATCTACATGATTGCCTCTAGGATATATCACTAACAGATGATGCATACGATTTTAGGCTCGAAAAGTCATTTGAAGAATCTGTTTTAAAAAATCATTACGTTTATTTTGATTTTTAGAGAAGCTAAAAGACAAAAGGCACAGCCGATAATTCCGCAGAACTTCAGAGCTCACAAACCATGAACAATGGACCTGAGCGAAGAAACATGGTCTGGGCCCGGGATGCTCGTACAAAAAATGCCAGGTCCGAGACGGCTTTCCAGTGGTTTGCCCGCTCGGCTCACAAACCATTTGCTTTGCCCGCTCGCGGCCTAAAACTAACCAGACTCCAGTGGCCCGGCCTGATCAGCCCGGCTGTAAGATGAACAGGACGTTGCAATTTGTTCATGTCATACGCATACCAGTACACCACACCAGGGTGTTTGGATGCTAGCCCTTGTCTACCATGCCAAATCTTGGTGATATCCGGGCAATTTGGCCACTATTTGCATCATTACCTATCTTTGGCAATGTATTTGGCTCCAAACCAAATGAACATACGACTTGACCCCAAGTTTAGCAATCCAGTTCGTTCCGAACCAAATACTCCTGCTCTGCCAAAAGTTTGGTCCTTACTGTGACAACCCAAAAATTTTCAAAACTTATGAAGGTTTTTCTTTCGCTTTTTAAAGTGTTGTCACATTGGTTTTTCTTGTGCTCTCTTGGTTTGATTTCTTCCTCCTTTCCCAAACCTTCTCCGAAGATCTTCATGCAGTCAGAGTCCTAAAGCCTTTCCCCTTGCCGGCCGAGCACTTAGCTCCAACTGTTCCGACCATGTGTCTGACTAGTGGTCGCTCCGCCCAAGCTCTCAACCAGCAGCACCCGCCTTGCCCAAGTGTCAGCCGCTACTCGGAGTTTCGACCATGCCTCGGTCGCTCCGCCCTATCGAGCGTCGTCCTGTCTATCTTGTGCCAGCATTGATTCCATCATCTCCTCATTGTCCTCGCGCATGAGTGCCACGTTGCCAAGCCAAATAGTGGTTGACATGTGGGACCTTTGTGTCACCATGAGCTTGGGAGAAGCCGAGTTCAAGAAGCTATTCACCCTTAGCTCCCTTCACTTTTCTTCTCGCTTTCACTTGGCCTGAGCTCTTTGTCGTTGCCTTCTTTGCTTTCTAGCGACCAGTTAGCAACTCTCGCCGTCGAGAGGGTAGCCGGAGTCTACATCGCCCTTTACCTCACCTTTGGTTCTGCACTAAATGTGCCTTTTTTAATCCTTGTGCACCCTTGCACTTTCAGTTCACCTTCTTCAACCTCGATCCCAATCTCCCAAATCCTTTCCAACTGTGTTTCCCTTTGTTTTCTCAATGAGTTTATTTGCATGTCTCATAGTTGTTGTAATAGGATTATTTGGTGTTTTGTGTCACGCTAGATTATGACAAGACCGTTGGAGCTCTAGGAGCCAGAGGAGGAGGTCTCGATGACTACTCTACAATGAGCAATGAAGGTTACAAGGCAAGTCATGAACCCTTGATCATATTGAGTCCGAGTAGTTTGATATATTCTATATGGAATTACTTTCATGCTTTTACTTATCAAATGCTATATTCTATCGATTACTTTTGATTAATATGTTTCGTTATGCTCCTTTAATATGTGTTTAGATTGCCATCCTTGATATTTGCTCCATCCTAACATCTTTTGTAGCCATTAAGATTAGAATATCAGTTTTTCGACTGGTTTAGTTTTGAATGGAATCAAAAGCTATAACAATTACGGTTGCCTTGCTCATCCTCACAAGACTGTGGTTTGTGGTGATTCACGTCATGGGAGTTAGTGGTTTCCATTTGACCAGTGGTAGGTGTGAAGTTTCTGTGCTAAGGACATACTTATCAATCAACCATAGGACCGACCTGTCAGACTTAAATCGACTGCTATAATAGTCTCTAGCTAAGTCATGGTATTCTGTGAGTAATACTTGGTACTCTTTGCAAAGATTTGAAACCATTTGAATGTGTCGTACTCTCAGTAATTGGAGTTGTGTCAAGGGTGATTCCCGACTAAAGCATAAAACGGTGGCTAGTGGTCATTTGCGTAAGCGAGCTGGTCAGATAAGTTGTGGAGCTATGGTAAGAGCATTGTTGTCAAATGAATAAGAACCCTGATGAATACCTTTTTATTAAATCTGATTTTGTTTAATTGAAATACTTTACAAATAAAACTTATTGGGATACTGGTTGAAATAGGTTCATTGAAAAGCTCACCTTAGTAAACTATCCTTATTTTCTCCTGCATTTCATTATGAGATTTCACTGTCGTGACTTGTTGAGTACATATATACTCATTCTTGCATATTTTATTTCAAACTACGAGTACTATGAGGAAGGATCAGCAGGAGGTGAAGACTACTTCAATGGTGATGAATTCGAGTTCTAGGTCGTGCCTGCACTAAGTGTAGCCTGTCATATTCTGGCCGGAGCTCTCGAGTGATGTTGTACTCATAGACTCCGAGCAGAATTGCATCTGTGAGTTTCTTTGGATTTTTGTCTGTAACATAAGTGAATTTGGCTCAAGGGGCCGTGTGAAACCACTTCCGACTGCTATATCATAATCTGTGTATCAACTATAGCTTACTTTTGTAGCCATGAGTTCGGTTGTGTATGAATTCTGTGCGATTACAATCGAATCCTGGACAGTGGGTTTGGGTCAGCTCCTCGGAACACAAAGGGAGTGGTGGCCAAATGGGCCGGGTCTACCCGAGCGGCACCACGGCCCAGCACTGTAGACCCGGCCCGTTTGCGGCACGGCACGTCGGTTAAACAGGTCGTGCCTAGGCCGAGGGTGCGGCACGGTGGGCTGGCACGGCATGGCCCGCCCCAACGGTCCTAAACGGGTTGTGCCGGGCCTGGCCCGACTAAATTTCGAAAAAATAACCGTTTTTGACCGTTGAGGGAAAAATTCGAAACAAATAGCCAAAAATTCGGAAAAAAATCTGAAATTTTGTCTATAAATAGGGGGCATCTGGCCTCCATTTTTCACACCTCAAACATCACTCTCATCTCTCGATTAGCTGTGAAAAATCCGAAAGTGTTTGCGCAAATTTGGTGAAAATTCGGGCAAAATTCCGAAAATTCAAAAATCTTCAAAGATTTTTGTGAGAGCTGCAAAGGAGGTAATAGTGCTGTATTATTTTAATTTTTTGTTATTATTTGTTGGTTTAATTTTTTGATATTATTTGTTGGTTTAATAGTAAGTTAATCGTTATTTACTATTTCAATTTGCAGTTAATTTAATGGAGAACTACGATTTTCAACTCTCCGAATTCGGCCTCTAGGCGGAGGATATGCAATCGTTTTAACAAGCGTATCCATCCGCGGAGGATATACAACAAACTGGAGTGACAGAAGAAACGACAGCCCCGATGACGCAAGGTCCAATCGATTCATCTTCTGCTGGCTCAACAAGTGCATCCACAACCCAAAGCACGGGTGCAAAAAGAACAAGAGCTAGTACATCATCAGTTTGGAATGATTTCGACAATAAGTTCAAGACCGATGATGATGGGAATTCAATGAGGTATGCTGTTTGTAAAATTGTTGGTAATGAATTGACTGCAAAATCTCAGGTGGGACGGGTCATCTACAACGACATGCGGCAAGCTGCAAAAGAAGGCAAGGAATACAAATACGCCAAACACAGCTGCAATATAACCCCGACGGCTCGGTACGTACGTGGGAGTACAACCCAGAGGTAGCTCGGGAATCTCTTTGTAGATTAATTGCTTCTCAAGATTTACGTTGAAATTTTGGTGAGTCTGATGCTTTCCAAAAATATATTAGGACTGCTCATAACCCTCGATTTAGTACTATATCTAAGCAAACAACAACTAAAGATTTAATTAAATATTATAACAATTGTCGTGATAAATTAAAAGAAATGTTTGATACATGTACATTCTCTATTGCTTTGACTTCTAACATATGGAGTGGTAGGGCTAGAGAGGATTATATTAGTGTTGTTGCTCATTATGTTAATGATGACTGGGTAATAGAAAAAGAATTATATGATTTAAATTAATTAATGTTTCACATAGTGCTGAAAATATTGTAGAAAGTATTATTAAAGTTGTAGAAGATTTTGGCCTCACGGATAAGATTTTTTCTATAACTTTAGATAATGCAGCTGCAAACACTAAAGCTATGGAAATTCTTACTCCTTTGTTTAATACTTATGCACACTCTTTCTTACTACATCAATGTTGTGCTTGTCATATTATTAATCTTATTGTTAAATCCGGTTTAAAAAGATTAAATACTTGTATTGATTCTTTTAGGGATGCAATTTCATTTATTAATTGTTCTAATCAACGAATAGCCACATATAAGAGTTTTTGCGTAGTAATGAACGTTCGTCCTAGAAAATTTGGTTTAGACATGCCTGTTAGATGGAACTCTATTTACCTTATGCTTAAACATATATTGCCATATAAGAGCGCATTATCTGTTTTCCTTCACACCCAAAGTCATCAATCTCGTAGCTCCTCCAGTAGAACCCAAGTTAGAGACCCTGAACTTACTGAGGACGATTGGGTTGTTGGTGAAAAAATATTTTCCTTTTTAGAACTTTTTCATAAAGCTACACTTTCTTTCTAGAGTATACTACCCTACATCTCCTCTAATTGTTCATAACATTCTTGAAATTGCCACTCACCTAAAGGCTTTTGAAAATGATCCTATACTACGGGATGCTGTAGTTGGCAAGAAAACTAAGTTTTTAAAATATTGGAGAAATTCCTATTTTATATGCATTCGCCTTTATTTTGGATCCTAGGGCCAAACTTCAAGGATTTATAAATGTTTTACAACTTTTAAGTGATGCTACCAGTTTAGACTATTGTACATACTATACATTAGTTAAGGATAAATTATATGAGGTATATGATAAATATGAAAATAAGTTTGGGTATGTGCGTTTATCAAGACCCCTGGTAGTCCCTAGCACCTCTAGGGGGACTATGCAATGGGCAAGATTTTTGGTTCTTCGTCTAGAGATTCTCGTGCAGGTGCAGGTACACATCAGTCAGGAGGAGGAAGGCGACAAAGCACTGGAAACCTATCAAACTATCTCAACAGTGATAGCGTCAGCTTCGAGCAGGAGTTGAACACCCTCTTATGGTGGCAAACCCAGAAGATATCATATCTAGTGCTATCCATATTAGCGCGGGATGTGTTGACTGTTCCTATCTCTACAGTCTCCTCGGAATCAGCATTCAGTCTATCTAGAAGAATAATCGAGGAGCGACGAACAAGTCTCTCCAACGAGATGGTCGAAGTCCTTCTGACCGTCAAAGACTGGGAACAAGCTAAATCAAGACTCCAATATACTGTGGATAATAGAGATTTAGAAGAATCTTTTGAGAATTTATATCTAGATAGCAATGAATAGGATTTTCAATATTTTTCTTCACAAGTAGTCACTAATGAGCTTTATAGGCTGTACTCTTTTTTCTTTACCAAGGTTTTCTCAAGTTGAGTTTTTACTTGGTAAAGTTTTTAATGAGGCAGTCATCCCATGTAATTTAATAAGTTAATAAAGCCCATTATGTCATTGAAAATATTTATTTTAATGATTAACAATGTCTACGGTTTTTTACAATTTTTCTGAATTTTTTCTTAATTTTCTACAATTTTTCTTAATTTTCTACATTTTTTAAATTTTTTTTAGGCTTAACGGAGTGGCCGGACCGGCACGGCCCGTTAAGCCTTAAACGTGCCCGAGCTGGCACGGCATAGGATCGGGCCGTGCCTGAGCTCACACCACGGCCCGCGGGCCGGCACGGCCCGACCCGTTTATTATACGGGCCATAACGGGCCATGTCTAAACGGGCCTTGCCGAGGCCGTTCTCTGCACCAAGGAGGGGTCCCCACAATTACCACCATTTTTTTGTCGGGGAAGCAACCAAACAACCCCTAAATTCTTGGCCCATGTTTTGGCCAAACTTAAGCAAACAAATGAACTAGCTTGCCAATGAAGAAAATCCTACCAAATTTTGGTAAAAAGACCAAATGGGTGCCGAAATCTGGTCAAAATTACCGATTTTTGGTAATTTGGCGCCAATGAGCTTCAAACAAAACAGCCAAATGGCCGTATCTTGTGATTTTCAATAGAACACAATTTCTACCGGCGGCATGACTCATGAGTTGATTTTCTGCTGCAAATATTTCTAATAAGGGTCAGCAATCCACATCACCTATAAAAGAGCACATCTGTAGAGCCATTTTTATCCCGATTGGATACCAACATTTCTGACACGGTGAAGTTATCCAAAACCTCCAACTTCGTTAGGATGTGTCGTCTCTGTCCGAATGAAAAGAAAACTGCAAATAAACCACCAGAGTTTCGGTTTTGGAATGCAATACTTGATGATCAGATGACGTCAATAATTGAAGAGTAGCTAGCTGTTCCGTGTTTCTTTCTACTTTGTCGGACAGAAAACACATCCCAAATCAGATTTCCATAGCAAACCGGTGAGAATTGTCAAAAAATGCCAACAACAATCATTCAGAACAAGCGCACAGAGATGCTTGCTTGCAGCTAGAGGTCCTGAGCTTTAATCATTGAACTCCTCCAGAACGTTGTGAATTAAGCCTAAGGAAAATGAAGACACCATCTTATTTTAAAGTAGTTTTTGTGTTAAATGAGTTTATTCCTTGGAAGAACAGTTGAATTGAAGAAACTGCTCCATGGTTTCCCCCCTCCGGTAAAAGAAAAAAATCACACGAAAAAGATTGAAGATTGGAAGCTATATGGATATTGTATGATTGTGATATCGTAACAGCATTGCTTCTGGAGATCATCTTCATGGAAATGTCTGGCAGAAAAGAACTTGCTGCCATTGTTATCTACTATTTTGTTTGCTCGTATTTGCACTAACAATCAACAGAGATAAGGAAACAAGTGATGTGCCAAAAAATGCTGATGTCATTGCTTTTGGTGACTTCAGTGAAGAGAACTATCTCAAGCATAACATTTGCTGACAAAAGCAACAGATTAACAATAGCAAACACAAGAAGTACTGCTTCAGCCTTACAAGAATGCATAAATGGGGGAAAATTGAAGGCTAAGTAATTGATGGCTAAGTGCCACAGCCAATTCAAAGATCAAGTACTGCCCATATGGAAAACATTCCGTTAGTTATTCAATTCTCAGAATGCATAAATGGGGGAAAATTGAAGGCTAAGTAATTGATGGCTAAGTGCCACAGCCAATTCAAAGATCAAGTACTGCCCATATGGAAAACATTCAGTTAGTTATTCAATTCTCAAACAATTTCAACGAACAAATGCCGAGCAAGAAATATTCATTCGCAATTTGCTGAACTTTATTTGGCTCTAGTTTATTATAGAATTCAACATTTTACAACACGCAGCCTTCCCAAACTGAGAAACGTTTGTAATGAAACTAAATTCAAGATAGACTTGACAAATGAACAATAAAAAGAGATGTGGCATGATGTAACCAACAATCCATAGCAAAGATAAAGGCATCAGGGAACAATCTTGAAAACCTTCATCTTGTCGATCCACGTGTTGAAGGAGTTCACGGTGTTCCGGAAGCCGAGGAATCCATGCTCCTTGCTCTTGTTCATGCTATCCAAATGCTCGCTCTCAACACCGAACACGGCATCGACGAACCACCAATTGGTGATCTCCTCGAGCTCAGTGGCAATGAGCTCCTTCTCCTTGACAATCTCCGCCCACACCGCCTCCTTCCCCGCCATGGCCTCTGCGAGCTTGAACCTGCTCTCCTCTCCCTCATACCCAGCCCATTCCAAACTGAAATGATCGGCCAGCATCGGCCAGAGCTGCTTCCACTTGTAGAGATCCCCATTGCTGCAATTGAACGCCTCGTTCTTGGCGAATGGGTCAACTGCCGCCCAGATCTCGTGCTCGGCGATGAGGTCGGCGTCAGAGGCATCGCTGAACCCCTCCCAAGCGATCCTGGACCCAGGCCACCGCAGCTTGGCACCCTCCTTGCGGCAGATGGCGGCGTAGACGCATAGGCTGCCGACGACATTCATGCTGCTCCGGGGAGAGAATCCGAAGATGGTGGTGGGGCGGTGCACGGACCAGCTGACGGCGCCGTCGCGGCGGGAGACCTCGTCGAAGAGGATGTCCTCTTGGTCGTAGTAGAAGTTGGGGTAATCCAGGCGGGGCATATCCTCGGCGTAGGGCGGGTCCGGGACGGGGATCTTGCCAATGGCCTCGAACGGGCCGATGTAGTGCTTGCAGCCGGTCTGGAGGCAGACGTGGACGAGCGCGGGGCAGTTGGGGACGACGACGGAGAGGACGTTGCGGAGCATGGCGGAGTTGGCCTCGCGGTTCTTGGCCTCCGTCGGGTGGGAGGACCACGCGACGTAGAAGACGTGGGTAATGTCGGTGAGGGGCGCGAGGGCCTCGGCGACGGCGGCGGAGTCGGCGAGGTCGAGGTGGAGGTGGGTGACGGCGGGGAGGGCGGCGGGGACCAAGGCGGAAGCGGCCGGCGGGAGACCGCGTAGACCTTCCAGGGCCCGCCGGGCGTGTCCTGGAGCGGGAGGATGTCCAGGAGGGAGGTGCCGACAATGCCGGTGGATCCGACGACGAGCGCGACGCTCTGGAAGGAGGGCTCGGAGGAGGCGGCGTGCTCGTCCTGGCGCTTCTTGACGGCGCCGATCGCGCCCGCCCACCACCAGCTCATCGCAGCAGCCGGCCGGCGCAAAAGCTGACGCCTCGATGGATCGGAGGGTGGGAGGAAGGAAGGGAGAAGAGAGGTGAACGAAGACTCGAGAAGGGCGTGGGGATCGGGAGCAGTAGGTGGGTGGTGGACCGGGCCGGCGGGGAGCTGGTGATGCGCTGCGTGTCGTCTTACCTACGTGCGAAAGATGTGGTCGCACGGATCATGCTCGGCTGGTTGGGCCCAGTGGCTACAAGTCAGCGTGGTCGGCGGCCTTTCGGCAAGGTTACATATGCCCATGGGCCTAAGCTAAAGAAAACAAGTCGCAGCAAGTAGTAATTCACTATAGTATTTTATTCAGGAGGTCATTCAGATACATGCCATAGGACGTGTTTGATATAGCTGCGATTTATGATTTTAGACTAAAATTTTTAAATTTTAGTTGTTTGTGATAGATATTATAAAGAGAGATATTTGCTTGCGATTTTAGTTGATATAGATGTTAGACTTTAACATGTACTAAATTAACTTATAGACCTCGTCTTAAGAAAATATTCTGTTTAAAAGTTAGGTACTGCAGCAAAAAACCAAAAACCATTTTTAGAAACCATTAAAAAACTGGCCTATAGTTCAGTTCTCAGTTTTGTGGTATGATGCTGAGTTCCGATTTCGACACATACCACTACTGATCGGACGAAATTGGAGATACGCCATTATGACAAAACTTGGCCATAATACCCATGTCTTCTTCCTCCACCCCTCCCATCCCCTGTCTTATTTGTCATCTGTTTACTTCTTACTTTGGAATTGGTGGGGGATTGTTAGAAATTGGCTCATATTTATGGCCTATTTCCTTAATTCCAAAGCATGCATGATTTAGTATCATATTGCTAAGGAAAGGTGAGGAAGACCAATTTATAAGGTGGAGTCCTCACCACTCCTTGAATATGGATAGAGATAGTATGAGGAGGGTTATGTCTAGTCACACACACGCACGCACGTGCGCGTGCGTATTCACGTATTTTTGCGTGAAAATCGCGTGACTTGTAACTTGTGAATCGTGACCGTGTCGTGACGTGGCGCGCCACTTGGCAGACCAAGTCCATCTTTATTTTTGCTGAAACCTGCACCTCTCTCTCTCTGTGTTTGAATGTAATTCAAACGTTTGAATTTGAGGCTTTACTCAGGTTTTGATAATAGACAGTTACTAGTGGATAAATGGCTGGTTGTCTCTAATGATTTCCATACCAAGAATCTTCTTTGCTGCACCGAGATCTTTCATCTCAAATTCACTATTTAATTGTGCCTTCAATTTTAAAATTTCAGCCTTGTCTTTTGCATCAATCAACATATCATCAACATATAAGAGCAAGTAAATAACTGAACCATTAACAGTCTTCAAATAAACACAGCTATCATAATTAGATCTTTTAAAATTTTGAGATATCATAAAGGAGTCAAATTTCTTATACCATTGTCTATGTGATTGCTTCAAACCATAAAGAGATTTCTTCAATTTGCAAACAAAATTCTCCTTTCCCGGACTGACGAAACCTTCCGGCTGCTCCATATAAATGTCTTTTTCTAATTCCCCATGTAAGAATGCGGTTTTCACATCCAATTGTTCAAGCTCATAATCATACATAGCCACAATGCTCAATAAAGTGCGAATAGAACTATGCTTCACAACAGGGGAAAACACATCTTGTAACACCCTAGGACCCACATTACCATGGGATGCCACTAAAGCCACTCCATAACTAGCCAAATTACAAGATAAACTAATTTGGCAACAATTCCTAAACAAGATAGGATAAGCGGAAGCATAATCAATTAAGTGAAACAAGATAGTGATAATCAATTTAATAATTTAAATCAACCTCCAACAATCTAACCAAATAATAGTTCACAAGTTTAACACTAATAAGTTAAAATAAACTTTGACGTGATAGCTAGGCAAAAGACTAGAATCACTTTGTCTTTATTACATCATAAATCTATGATCCAAGTGCATTATTGTAGTGCCGCTCTACCTTTCCCATGCATGCTCAATGATCACCTGTAAGGGGGGAACAAGGATGAGATAAAAATCTCAGCAAGCAAACTATTTAACAAGCTAATTAAATTACAACTGTTTAATCGTTAACATTTTATTTTCCACAATGACCATGTTTATATCCTCAACCTCAAATCAGTACCAACAACGGTAAAACAATAGCAAATAAATCTTGTTTGACTACTTTAAAACCTCAACCACTACCACCACCAAAGACAATAAAACATAGGTATGTTTTACTTCATTACTTTATTATTTCTCACATCCACAACTGCTATCAACAATTATTACAAGAGAAAATAATCTTATGCCACAGTCACAATCCCTACCATACCACAAGGGACGAACCCCATTCCACGACCACATCCACATTCCTTATACCACAAGTAGCTCGCATGAGCCAATTCCACATTACAACTCTGAAGTTGTATATTCCACATTACAACTATGAAGTTGTATATTCCACATTACAACTATGAAGTTGAATATTCCACAAAATAACTTCATCACAATACATTGCATGGGTATGCAAATGATCTTTCCACAATGCAATGCATATGAATGCTTTCATGCTATGCTCCACATCACACTTTCCCAGCTGGAGAAGCGGTGCATCGTATTACGGTACAATAATTAACGAGTTAAATAGTAGCACAACCGCCACGTTTATTTCCCTCTTCTTTCCTCCTCTTCTTCTCCTCCTTCTCTTCTTCCTTCTCTTCCCTTTCCTCTTCTTCCTTCTTTTCTTCTTTTGCATCAATGGACAGTAGCCATGTGGGGATGAAAGGGGTGCGGCCAAGGGTGGAAAAGAGGGGTGGCGGTGTGGGGAGAGGGGCTAGGGTTTGAAAAGAAAGGGAGGGTGCGCCACCCCTTGGGCCTTGGCCTGTATGGTCGACCCACTCCCAGTGCAGCCCACTCGAGTTTATTATTTAACTTTTAATTTATTTTATTCATTTTATACTGTTCCACAATTTATATTTTTCCCTTCCCGCGATTTAACGAAAAACCGGTGACTCCGCGATTGTTTTTAAAAACTTACGCCGTAACAACGTTCAGGATATTACATTCTCCCCACCTAAAAAGGATTCATCCTCGAATCTATCTCCTCAACCCACGAGACAAAAGAACAATCAAGGAGAGAACAACCAAAGGATAGAGCATCCAAAGGATAGAACATCCCCAGGGAACAACAACTACGGATTCTCACCCGCCTCGAAGAACTCAGGTCCTTCTTCTACATTTGAACTTCAAACTCCCAGTCACCTCCCACTCGGACGGATTCGTCAAGAGGGCCTCCACATACCTGGTGGCCCTCTTCCTCATGACCAACTCCGACGAGTCTACGACACACGCCGGTCAAAGCCGAGCACCCGCAACTCTTCTGCCGGCTCTGAGCGGCTAACAGATCCTACCTTTCTCGCGAAATTCCTCGCCACAACTATCAAGCCACTATCTAAAACCATCCTCCTTCTTAAAATATTTTCCTCTATATATTATAATCGGGATAATACATTGTACCGCTTTTAAAGAATTCGACCACAGATTCCACTCATAAAATTTTATTCGAAGCACAAACAATAACTTTTACAAATGTAACACAACCACAAGAATAATAAAGCATTCTCAAGCAACACTCGAGAACCAGCTTTCCTTCAAAGGAACACGATCCAAAACAAAGAATTCACAACAAAACCTTTTACTCTCTCCAAATAGACATTTGGAGAATCCACACGACATAAGCCAAGAGTAAAAATCACTCGACAGACCAAAACAATCATTTTCTTTTCCTAACTGGAAAAGAATACGCCTCAACATATAACCACTCAATTTGCAGATGACCTCTGCCAAAAACACACACTTTTAAACAAGAATCAAGAGAGCATATTACTGCTCGAGATATTAATAATTTCCTAATCCATTCCCTTTGAAAATTTAACTTCCTTGAACCAATGATTTCCAAATCATCGCCCAACACACCAACTCATTTATCTTAAGTTGGCAACTTCGACGATGCACTCAAACTGAGTACATCATCCACACTCTTGCAGAGAGACTCTACTGTCTCCACAAAAATACATTCTAGCCCAACCCTCGACCAATGGAATTACTTTGACAGATAATTCCTAAAGCACATCAATCCTTTTAAGGATAACAAGTCGAAATTCATATCACACCCACAATCTCACCAAAATCAATCGTATGACCACACCAACTAGTTGCCATACACCTCTTAAAGGACTTTGCAACCCAAATTGATTACCTCTTTCTTAGAAGAGACAAAAAGAAGTAAATTTCAGCACAAGAAAAATGTTACCATCTGCAATAGACACAAGACCAAGAGAAATAACAATGATCTTGGACAACAAGAGATAAGATCACAGTTGAAGGCACATGCCTCCTCAAGAAGAAAATATCAAATCTCAACTAATAAGAATACAGTATTGCCATTTGAGCTCAAGAAACTCTTATGCGGCGAAAATAAGAAGTCAAGCACACCTAAAAAAGATTGCACAACTTGACTTCAACCTCCAATACTTTTACCACTCTTTCTTTTAACAAAGAGAACGACTTTCTTTGATTACGCTATTACCTTGACAATTCCAAAAAGAGATTTGAAGACCACAACACATTAATCCCTTAAGAACTAATAAAAGCTCTCAACATGTCACTTTGCTCAAAACAATTTCAGCTGTCACATAAATCATGAGATCAAAAAGATCGCGTACGCAAATCTCAAAACTTTTGATTTAAATAGTATCATGGAAGTTATCAAATTCTTTTATTTATAGAACATTCAACATTATCATCACAACTACATACTGACTATCATACTAATATCAGAATAATACATTCTTAACAAGCATCATCATATCCTCAAATCACTTCATAAACTTTTTCAAAAGAAACACAAGAAATCACTTCATCATATTTCTATTATCTAAATAAGATTGCGACTACTTAATCTAGGAAAACCTAGTGCATAAGCCACCATAGTAGAACAAAGATCTTAAACAAGATGATACTAGAACATGACAATCTCACAAAACATGCTAGTATAAATCTCTTATTAGATTTCATATATTCAATCCTTATTGATGCACAAATCTAATTTAGCACAAATTGATTATACTCTAGTCATTACTGGCAATAATTGTTTATTATTTTATCATAACAACAATCATGATCCTAACTCCGTTTTACAATCATAAAATAATCATGAGCATAGATTCAGTATCCCACCTTACGTTCAGAAATTAGAATGAAATAACTTTAAACTTCAATAATATAAGCTCTATAAGACAAGGTTTCACAAGTCAATACATCAACCTTCCTCTATTTCTTTATCCATATTTCAACAATTTAGCATGATGCAAGATAGATGAATCTAGCAATTGTGCATGCTCATAAAGTATCTAAATAGAGGACAGATTAAAGGTCAATATTACCAAGGCCATATCCCAACACCTCCTTACTTAATAAATTCCAAACGGTCCGATTAATTACTAAAGTCAAAAATAATTTAAATTACCCAACATGATAGAAATTTAAATAATCATAATAATCATTCCAATTCCTTTGCACACTCCTCAATAACTCCATGAGTTCTAATCATGTATAGATAAATTCTTAATCATAGTTCTTCAAGAAATTACTACAAGGCGATATCAAATTAATCAACTACACTTCCGAGAATGCTAGTTGAAATTAATTATGCACCACGCTAACATCTCAACTTGATAATGCATACCTTATGATTTAGTTTATATTAGTACCACCTTCCACTTAAGCATAGCAAAACACCACAAAGGGTTTTAACACTTTCTTTCAGAAAGGAAAAAAAATAAACTTCAACACTCGAAATAATCTAAAAGAAATATATAGATCCAAGGTTTTCACATGTTAATGAGTTTGCAACACAAAACTTTCATTGATAAAAATACCAAACGAACCAATAAGTCATGATTCACAACAAGACAAAACTCCCACGAAATGACCATCCTTACTAATCAACAATATTCACAAGCAGCAAAAGTGTCTCAATAGTCCGAAAAGAAACAATAATTGCTTCAAAGAACAGGTAGAGACCAATCGCAAACCATCAACTGCAATGAACCGCTATCTCAAGAGAAACTCATTATCTGCAATAGGCCAAGAATTGCTCAAAATCAGCTCAAGGAAGATATCAACTTTTCTAAAGAAAGACACTCACAACATCTGCAACTAAGTTACCCGAGGTAACTACATCGCTATCCCCATACTGCGAACAATGGTATAATTTGGCAATGCCAAGGCAGCAAATACAACCTCTACATCTTATCATTGACTATCCTCACTCATAACAGTCATAGGAGCAAATCATAATCATACAAGATCATCTCGTAACGTAAATCATCAATACAACATGTCAAAAGCATAAATGCAATGCTTAACTCATCCCATCCTACTGTGTACCAGTGTGTCAATTTAATAATTTAATTACCACGGACCTAACGCCCGCTCTGATACCAACTGTAACACCCCAGGACCCACATTACCCTGGGATGCCACTAAAGCCACTCCACAACTAGCCAAATTACAAGGTAAATTAATCTGGCAACAATTCCTAAACAATATAGGATAAGCGAAAACATAATCAATTAAGCGAAACAGGATAGTGATGATCAATTTAATAATTTAAATCAACCTCTAACAATGTAACCAAATAATAGTTCACAAGTTTCACACTAATAAGTTAAAGTAAACTTTGACGAGATAGCTAGGCAAAAGACTAAAATCACTTTGTCTTTATTACATCATAAATCTATTATTCAAGTGTATTATTGTGGTGCCGCTCTACCCTTCCCATGCATGCTCAATGATCACTTGTGGGGGGGAACAAGGGTGAGATAGAAATCTCAGCAAGCAAACTGTTTAACAAACTAATTAAACTACAACAGTTTAGTCGTCAATATTTTATTTTCCACAATGACCATGTTTATATCCTCAACCTCAAATCACCACCAACAACGGTAAAACAATAGCAAATAAATCTTGTTCGACTACTTTAAAACCTCAACCACTACCACCACGAAAGACAATAAAACATAGGTATGTTTTACTTCACTACTTTATTATTTCTCACATTCACAACTGCTATCAACAATTACTACAAGAGAAAAGAATCTTATGCCACAGTCACAACCCCTACCATACCACAAGGGACGAACCCCATTCCGCGACCACATCCACATTCCTCATACCACAAGTAGCTCACATGAGTCAATTCCAAATTACAGCTATAAAGTTGTATATTTCACATTACAACTATGAAGTTGTATATTCGACATTACAACTATGAAGTTGAATATTCCACAAAATAACTTCACCACAATACATTGCATAGGTATGCAAATGATCTTTCCACAATGCAATGCATATGAATGCTTTCATGCTATGCTCCACATCACTCTTTCCCAGCGGGAGAAGAGGTGCATCGACACTGACAATATACGATCTTGTCTCAGTCTGATCAGCGGTTAGGTGCGGCGACATTCACATATGCAAATGTCATGATATGAAACGAATGATATGATAATCATAAACCACATGAATTCCAACCTCAAATGAGCATCAACATGCTCACGACATATCCACAACCACATATCCACCACATATTTGTTTTCATATTCCGCAATAGCACACTAAACGAATCTTCACATGACTACGAGCAAATTATCCAAATATATCAATTGATCAATAATTGCTACCATCACAACCACAAGTATTCACTAAGAATACTACCACTTAGACCACAATATACTAGTAAAGTTTTCTACCCCACAATTATATAGATTCATCAAAAACAATCCCACATGTCCACAATTAATCCATCAAGATCATAAGCAATTAAATTCTTAGAAATAGTACCATCTGGACCACGTTAAGGAAGCATATAACAAAGACATAGCATCACCAATTAATAGCATTAATTAAAGTGAAGGTAGAATAATTAACGAGTTAAACAGTAGCACAACCGCTACATTTACTTCCCTCTTCTTTCCTCTTCTCCTCCTTCTCTTCTTCTTCCTTCTCTTCCCTTTCCTCTTCTTCCTTCTTTTCCTCCTTTGCATCAAATGGACAGCAGCCATGTGGGGATGAAAGGGTGCGGCGGGTGGAAAAGAGGGGTGGTGGCTGGGGGGGGGAGGGGCTAGGGTTTGAAAAGAAAGGGGAAGGGGTGCGGCCACCCCTTGGGCCTTGGCCTGGGCGGTCGACCCACTCCTAGGCAGCCCACTCTGAGTTTATTATTTAATTTTTAATTTATTTTATTTATTTTATACTGTTCCACAATTTATATTTTTCCTTTCCCGCGATTTACCAAAAAACCGGCGACTCCGTGATTGTTTTTAAAAACTTACGCTGTAACGACGTTCAGGATATTACACATCTGTAAAATCAATACCTGGAATTTGGCTATATCCTTTCGCAACTAACCTTACTTTGTACCTAACCTCTTCGGTTGGTGAAACTCCTTTCTTCTTGAAGATCCATTTGCAGCGAATAGGTTTTTTCTCAATCGGCAACTTGACCATCTCCCAAGTGCCATTCTTGTTAAGAGATTCTATCTCATTATACATGGCAGTCATCCATCTTTCTGAATTACTAGAAAAGATAGCCTCTGAATAAGATGAATATTTTGCAGTACCTTCAATTTCTTCTGCCATATTTAAACAATAAGCCACAACATTAGCTTCTTTAATAAATCTCTTAGGAGGCTGAATGTTCCTCCTCTGTCTATCAACTTCAATGGAACGATGTGTTGGCGGCTCAAGAATAGAGGCTTCTGAAATATTTTCCCTATCGACTTATGGCATAGATCCTGAATTAATAACATGCACCACCTGCACGCTTGATTGCTTCTCAACGGGAACATCAGTAGATGGTTTATTATGCAACATTGCAGACTCATCAAAAGTAACACTTCTGCTAATAACCACCTTTCTAGTTTTAGGATTCCACAATTTATATCCTTTCACACCAGTTTTATAACCAAGGAAAATGTACTTAACTGTTCTAGTCTCTAATTTACCATTGTTAACATAAGCATAAGCAGGATAGCCAAATATTCTTAAGTTTGAATAATCTGCTGGAGAGCCAGACCATACCTTAATTGGAGTCTTCTTATCAATAGCCAAATTTGGTGACCGATTAATCAAATAACAAGCAGTGGAAGCGGTTTCAGCCCAATAACTCTTAGATAATCCATACTTTCATAACATGCAACGTACTTTCTCCATGATGGTTCTGTTCATGTGTTCGGCCACACCGTTTTGCTGAGGAGAGCTTGGTACGGTATAATGTCTCACAATACCCTCTTGTTTGCATAAAGCTTCAAATTCTCCAGAACAGAACTACAAGCCATTATCAGTACACAGCTTCTTGACATGCTTACCAGTTTATCTTTCAATCATAATCTTTCACTCCTTGAATGTTTTGAATACATCTAATTTGTGCTTGACGAAATATGCCCAAACTTTTCTTGAGTAATCATCAATGATGGTCAACATGTAACTTGCACCTCCAAGTGATGGAATGCGGGATTCTCTCCACACATCAGAGTGAACATAATCCAATATACCTTTTGTATAGTGAGTCGCAGTACTGAATTTCATCCTCTTTTGCTTGCCGAAGACACAATGTTCACAAAACTTCAACTTGTCGATGCTTTGACCATCAAGAAATCCTTTTTTGCATAATTCCATCATTCCAGCTTCACTCATATGCCCCAGACGCATATGCCAAAGATTAGTAGCATCAGAATCAGATGATTTATTAGAAACAACAATAGCATTACCTAGAATTGTTGTACCTTGCAGATAATATAAGTTGGCAGCCTACATATCACCCTTCATCACAACAAGAGAACCTTTGGTGACTTTTAGAACTCCACCACCACCAGAATATTTGTACTCTTTAGCATCAAGAGTACTCAACGAGATAAGATTTCTCTTCAAATTTAGAATATGATGAACATCCGACAAAGTTCTAATGGTGCCATCAAACATCTTGATCTGCATAGAACCAATGCCTGCAACCTTGTATGGTGTATTATCACCCATCAACACTGATCCACTTGGCGTAGCTTCATAAGTAACAAACCACTCATGGTTTGGGCTCATGTGGAACGTACAGGCTGAATCAAGAATCCATTCATCATCGGTTTTGCAATTACATCTTCTTTGGTGACAACGGTGGCTCTAGATTCATCTTCTTGTTGATCCTTCTTAAAATTGTTATTCCTCTTCTCCTTGTTCTGCAACTTCCAGCACTCGGATATGTCATGACCATCCTTCTTGCAATATCTGCATGACTTTCTATTCCTGGATTTAGATATGTCTCTGTATTTGCTTTTGCTTCTGCCTTTTGAATTGCTGTTAAACCCTTCTCGTATTGCCTGCCACGGACAGACAAATCTTCTGCATGCGTACTTGAACTTTCATTGGGAACCATAAGCTTCATCTTTTCCTTAGCGTACAGAGCTTCATAAACTTCATTGAGAGTAAGAGTATCTCGGCTATATATAGTAGTATCTCTAAAAGTAGAGTATGAATTGGGCAGAGAGCATAGCAAAATAAGACCCAAATCTTCATGATTATATTTTACCTCCATAGCTTCGAGGTCTGCAACAACTTCCTTGAAAGCTGCCAGGTGGTTCAACAATGAGGCACCCTCCGTCATCTTGTGGGAATTAAACTTCTGCTTCAGATGCATCTTGCTGGTCAGATCCTTGGTCATGTAAATCTGTTCCAGCTTTAGCCTTAATGCGACGGCGGATGTCTTCTTCATAACCTCCTGTAAAATATTATTTGATAGATGAAGATGAATTTGAGATAAGGCCTTACGATCTTTACGTTGCTTCTCATCAGCGGACAATGTGACTAGCATCTTGTCGATCCTTAGAAGTGCATCATCCAAATCAAGCTGTGATAAAATAGCTCGCATCTCGACTTGCCATAGAGAAAACCTCGTGTTGCGATCCAACACCGGAAGATCATACTTCAGAGTCGCCATACGGAAGAAAACCAAATTTTGCTGATACAAATTTGTGTGTACCTAGCAAAATTCTTGCAATCTGAAAATACTGGTACACTTGAATGTGCACTTAGCAATTTCTGCCGGAATTAACCCAAAAAAACAACGCCTGTTTAGACTGGACGCTCTCTTCTTTCCTTTTTTTTGCATTGGGTTCCGTGCGTTTTTCTATTGCTTTTTTTCTTTGCTGGCGCTTGCTTGTCTCTTGGTTGGTAAGACCTTCTGAGCCGATTGCTCCCCACGATGCGTGTCTTTTCTTTCGCTATGGCTCAATTCTTCTGACGCCCACCATGCTGCTTCTTCCGGATGACTTGGTCGCCGACTCGGAAAGGGATCGCGAAGCGCCACGGACGACGGCTTCAGATGCGACGTGGACCGAGCGAACGTGCGGACTCCGATGGAGACGATTTTTTTCCTCTCGATCTCTCAAGTTCTAATTACCTGTGCTCTAAATTCCTATGCTCTTATACCATTTATTACAAATAATACATAAAAACATAAAGACAAGAGACTCGAATGTTTACGTGAAAAATCCTTGTGAAAAAAAACCACGGACGCTCAAAGGCAAATCACTATAATAGAAAGAGTTTACAATAGAGCGCTTGCTCTTCCTATGGGCTACTGAGGTACATATTTACAGCGTGAGGAAAAAAAGTCCCACACGGAGTGAAAACCGAATCAGAGTCGGTTGCTACAGATTAACACCACGTTTGATACAATCTGTACATACACCTGTCATGCCACGTCTAGTATGAGACATTAAAGTGTCTTACACAAACATGATACAAATTCGAATCAAGTTTAACAATGTTTCAATATAGATCCTCCCTCTGCAATGGGCAGAACTGGAGTCCTGATAATTTTAGTTGTTTTGCATGGCTCATCTTGTCTGAAGCTTGCATGGCTCATCTTGTCTGAAGCTCTGTATACATTGTGATCGTTATATAGAGCTTCTCACTCTGGATTTGGACCCTCTTATAACATATGGTACCCTGCTATTACATCTCTAATTGTCTGATCGGAAAATAACTCTTGGGATTGGATTGCATTATTTCAGATTGCAATCTGATATACACAATCCTCCATTGGAAGGTCATGTGGTTCAACTGTTGCCTGTTTCTTTCAATATGTTGTATAGCTCCATGGATATGTGTGCCTTGGCCTGTGTTATGAGGCTCATCCATTACTATAAAATAAGTTATACTGAACGTCTCATCACAAATAATTTATAGAGAATTATCCGTATTGTAATTATCATAGACGATTTCACAAGTGTGACTGTCTGTTATTAGTGATGGCTAGAACCGTCTATGGTACACAATTATCATAGACAGTTGTTATTAATAACCGTCTATGATAGTTCACAGATAGTTATCAACAAAAATAGTCTGTGATAATTGCAAATATCACAGACGATTTTTAATTAGAACCGTATGTGATATTACCACAGGCGTTTATTAATATGAACTGTAATATCACAGATGGTTTGTGGTTGAAAATGTCTATGATATGTATCTTTTATAAGCATATGGCGGTTCGGCTCCGCGATGCGTCTCTTCATTTCGGCTCTCCGATGGGTCTCTTCGTCTCACGAGCTGAATTTATTCATTGTTTTATAAAAATGATTATCCGTCACCGAAGATGAATCCCCACATCGTTGATCTACTCTCAACACAAACAAATAGCTCCATACTCTTCCTTGTCGCTGGCATTGATGGCCTAACTAGCCATCCTGTATGAGCATCTCATTGGCCATATGATGGTGGATGCTGCAAAATGACACTGTGCCAACAATGTCCTCCTTCCTATGTCAAGGATTTACTGGAGCAGGTGACAACCACCTTCCGTTGTCTTGATATCCTCCTCCACCGCGTCTTTCGGTTGGTCTCCCATTTCCAGTGAGCTAATCTCGCTATCGACATGGTTCTCCATAACGATGTTGCACGTCTCCAGAAGGCTTGCCATCGCTTAGACTACTTAGTCCAGGCGACGGGCGATTGAATCAATCTTGCTGAGACCCCTCAAGCAAGGGAAGAGAGCCTATGGGCTCTCAACTAGATTTATTAGTTGGAGGGTCTTTGGCGAGTGCGTAGTGGGTGGACGCATTTTGAGCTTCGTTTGTTGGTGATCCCAAACTGTCCGATGCCGACGATGTCGCCTACAATGTTTTGAAGACGGAGACAGCATGCTACCTCCACCGCTAGAAAAACTTTGATTATTTAGGTTTCCACTTTTTTAATATTTGTAAGAAATGACTAGCCACGCTGTTTGGCCATATATAAATACAAAAATAAAAAATTGGTTGAATTTATATTTACTGTCTTCTATATATGTAAAAGGTCTTGGTATAACGGCATGATGACATTACTGACCGGTAAAAAATAATTAAATAATACATATTTACTCCTAAGGCTTCTCAAAAAATAGAATATTTTTTAGCTATATAAGGAACAATCACGGGCGATTTAGTGAAACAAACCATCTATGATATATATCACAAACGGTTCTAAAATACAACCATCTGTAATATGGTCACATATCAGTCTGTTTTAAAATACAACCTTCTGTGATATAGTCGCATATCATAGTCTATTTTTAAAGTACAACCGTATATCACAGACTGTTATATTATAAAACCATCTATGATACTTATCATAGACGGTTTTCATTACTAGTCTATGATATGCACCATTAAATACCCATCCGTGATGTGTGTTTATCACATGTTGTTCTACTTTAGAACCGTCTGTGATGTCCTACCCTATTTATATTCGGACTCTAGAGTTTGCCCCCCCCCCACTAAAACTCTCCCTCCTCCCCCGAACTTCCTCAAGCCTGATGCGCCTCCTTCCCTGAGCTCGCCGCCTCCTCCCCGAGCATGAGACACTGCCTCCCCAATTCCGGTGCCCCTTGTTCCCCGAGCCTAGCGCACCTCCTCACTGAGTGTGCTGCCTTCTCCCTGAGCATGAGCTACCACCTCCCTAAACCTAGTGCCCCTCCTCCCCTGAGCCTGGCGCGCCTCCTCCCCTACCTGAGCACGCGTTGCCTCCTCCTCAATGTAACACCCCCATTTCTGGGAGCGTTATGAAACCCTCGAATCGCCCGGGACTGCTCAATTCATGAGTACATTCATCGAGTGTATAACATTGCCATCACAAGCTCAATAACAAAAGTCGACTTTATTACATTATAAAGGCTTAAAGCCAAGTTTCACAGTAGGGCCAAAGGACTTAATTTACATCACAGCAAAAGACACCACAGGCATACTCGAGTAGAGAATGACCCTAATCCCAAGCTTCTTCCATTTCGTAGAATGCCATCTCTTCGTCTTCGCCTGACTCCTCAAAGTTGGCAGTTTCTGTTTATGATTTTAGCAAGTATGAGTACAACTACCGTACTCAGCAAGTCACGCGGAGCTTAACAATAACTATATGCATGTTATAACAAGTAAGAGGGGAACATGTTTACTACTTTGAGTGGATGCAGTTTTAGTTGAAAATGAATTAAAGACTTGAAATCAGCATCATTAAAGTAAAGGGGTTTTCAAGCGTGATTATCAACATTTCACATTACCAAACTATTCTCAAATCTACTTATGCTTCGTTACTGGATTCACCCATTAAACACAGCTTCATTCACCGGAAGCACGGCGTATTCGAATACCATCATTTTATGACTCTGCAGAGTTGCCCTACTTTACCCACAAGATCTCTCAACTCCCGCGACAGAGTTAAGAAAACAAAGTTGTTCACTGCTCAATTCTTTATATAGCCTCCGCCCAGTAGGTCCTAAGTCCCCATAAGCTCGGATGACCCCACGGATCTCCTCCGACTCATAGCAGTCCTACTGTTGTATGGTTAACCACCTCCCATACGACTCACCCTCTGTCTCCCCCAACCAGTTGCAGAGGTTCAATCGAAATTGAGCAGTTACTACACCAGGTTTGACAAAGTCAACGCTTGTGGTTGGGCGGGTACTATGTTCTTTACTCAGCATAAGGGTCTAGTCCTTATATTTTTCACTGATGCATTATCCATGCACAAACCCATATTCAGCGCCCGCGGCACTGCCACCAATCCACATCTAAGCCTCCACCCTAGGATAAGGTCTTCGGATTCACCTTTGTGATCCTCGCTTACCCTAGATCCATCTTTTCAAAATTCTAGACAAATACTAATATTCTTAACAGTGAAAAGATTTTGGTGCGTCCCTAGGCTACCATATTTACTTAGCTATCATATTTATTTTTACTAAGTTCTGACAAAGTGAATATGGCCATCAAATAAATCTGGGCTTTTTCAGGTGGTAGGACATAACTAATATCATGTCATTCTAAATAGAGATTTTACCCAAAATATTGACTTGAAAGTAACATAATGAAATTACGAATAAAATATATAAATAAAGTAAAGATAGGTTCAACATGATCAAAATATGCGTTGCCTTGCGGGTCTATGATCTCGACTAACTCGTATTCTTCAGTGGGTTGGGTTTGAACTTGAACTTCTCTTTCCAGCTCTTGAGAAACGTCGGCGTCCGAGGCTAACACAACAGCAAAATAAAATAAAATAATTCCATGCCCGAAGGTTTGGGCTAGGAATAAGGAAATAAAATAAAGAAAGAAAACCGGAAAAATTCAAATAAATAAGGTTTTGGGCTTATAGGAGGGTCATATGGGGAAATGGGCCTGAGATTTGGGTTGGCGGGCTCAAAACGGTCAAAATGGGTATAAACTTATTTTTTTGGATTTTTCTGAATTTTTTCTAGGGTTTACTGTTCATCGGGCTTGGCACTGTTCATCGGGTTCGGGTCGGATGCGACCGGCGCGGGCGAGCTGGTTCGGTGGAACCGCGTCCACCCGGCCGGCCGGTCAAGTGGCGCGACTAACCGAGTCGCTCGGCTCGGTCGGGCGCGGGCGGGCTACTGGCTTTGGCGAGCGCGTCGGACGCAATGGGCGAGTGGGTGCGGCGCGTCGGTGCGGGCGAGGTGGTCCGGCTCAGCCGAGACGCGGGCGAGCGGTCGGGCTTAGCCGGGTGAACAGTGGCGTCTTCAACCTCCCGCCTGTGCTCGGCCGACCGAACAGAGGAAAAAGGCGGCGGCCGGCGAGGGGGTTTGGGTGGGTTGCGACGGTAATCGAGGCCATGGATGGGTTTAGGGCACCAAGGGGGTTCCATTTTGGGTGATGGCCGGCGGGGTAGGAACGGCAATCGCCAGCGGCGAGCTTTTCTTGCCGGCAGCTAGATTGTGTTTGCTAGGGCTTAAGAAGGCTTAATCGGGCGATTCGGCCGGTGCTAGAGCATCAGTGGAAGTGGGGGAGGCTAGTGGAGGTGGCGGTTTGAGCTAGAAACGCCGGGTTTAGGCTAGCCACGGCGATGTGGTTTCGGCCATTGGGTGTTCACGGTGCCGAGGAAGTAGGGTAACCGGGGAGCTAGGGCGACGGTTGGGGAATGTTTCTAGGGCTATGGGGATGTCAGAGGCGAAAGTAATTGAAGAAGGAAGGCGGAGAACCGACATTGAGCTAGGGCTAAGATTTGGGGATTTTCGCAATTACCAGCAATGGAGGTGGCTATGGGTCGATGGGGTGTGCTGGTTAGCTTCGTGGAGTTGTCTAGTGCTCCGTGGAGGGTTCAATTGCTTAAATAGGCGAGGTATGGCGGCGTGGCTCGGGTTGGCCGTGAGTACGGGGTAGAGGTGGCGTCCACGGGCGGTCGGCGGTGTGCCACGACATGAGGTCGGTTCGGGGTGTCAGTGCGGTGGGAGAGAAAGGGTGTGGGAGCCCTGTCCACTCGAGAGAGGTGGCATGCTCGAGAAAGTTCGAGGCGGCGGTGGCAAAAGTTGGACACCGCGGCCTGTAGACGGATTGGCGTGGCTCGCACGGCTATGGACGGCCGACCAACAAGCTAGGCGGCGAAACGGCGCGGGGGCAATCACGCAAGAAGTTGACGGTGGCAAAAATCGGTCGACGGCGACGGATTTTCGGACGACACAGTGTCCACCCTTTCCCCCTCCCAATTCGGCTGTGCTGGCAATGGATTGGAGGCCAATTTGCTTTGAGATTTGTGGAGAATAGGCTGAGGAAACAAGAAATCAAAGCAAAAACAAAAATTCACTTCAAAATCAGATTTTGACAAAAATTGATTTCGTTTCACTCAAGCTCAACACCAACTTCATTTTCTATTACATGCCTATATTATTACTTTAATGTCCAGTAGATAATTGTTGCTTTAGTGCATTAGCTGCACAAATATTTGGAATGGAAATCTATGTACAAATATTTGTTGGTACTTTGTTAATAGTTAATACACTGCTTGATTCCTTCTTTCATATACTGTTAGAATAAATTTAGTGGCCATATGTAGATGCATTCTTGTTTCGATCATTCAGTTTTTTCCTAGTCACTTGTGATAAACATCTATATGATTTTTGGGCTGCTAAAGATAGAAAAGATTATGAGTGCATTTCTAGATAAATGATGTTTTTGGCAAATCACAGTTATATGTTGCTTTTGGTAGATCTTAGGCTGATTATTTAGGTATATGTAGATATAAATGTACTGCTTATTTTCTTGTCAAGTAATTGATTTATGATAATTGACTTTGTTGATGGATTTGCATATTTACTGTTAGGGATATTTAGTCTAAATGTACTAATTTTATATGTAGCATGCAATCGTCTGTCTTCTCCGATGATACATAATATATCACAGACAATTTTATCTACAAATCGTCTGTGATACATCAGCTATCATAAACGGTTTCATCTACAAACCGTCTATGATAGTGACTATCACAGGCGGTTTTGAGTTAATACATGTCTGGGATAGTCTGCATTACAAACGGTTCAAAAACAATTTGTGATGATCTCATGTCATTACTGATCCATAAACTCAGACGGCCCACAAAACCGTTTGTGATGATATTTTTAAACCGTCTATATGATATTTTCTACGGTAGTGATTAGGTCAAGATAGAATCACCATTTGCATGGAGGATTGAACAAAGCATGAAGCATTTATTGGTATATAGGCAAAACAACACACCTAGGATGGAGGGCCACCATTGATGAATTCTACTTCACCCAGCACAGGCAGATTCTTGATCTTCTCATTTGAAAGTTTAGCTGCATGATCAGAACCTCAGAAGTCGAGATGCGCGATGAGGGCCAAGCTCAATGACAATAGCTCAGCGTGCTGTGATGTTATGTTTTTCGTTTTCTCCATAGCAACGCACATATATATATTGGACTAGTATATACAAAGGATCATATCATGAAAGTGTCTTTTGTGACAAGTTTATCCATATAATTGTGATTTTTCCAATCTTTGGTGTAATCAAATATCATTTAACTGCATTCATTCTGATATTTAACTGCATTCATTCTAATACAATAATTTTTAGTATTATACTAGTATGGAAGATCCTTGGGTATATACATGAGCTACTGAGCTACCAGAATGTCTCGAAAGGAGATGTATCACAAATTAATCTTTGTTCACGAAGATACAAATCAAGAGGCCACAAACCGAGAGATCAAACAAAAAAAATAGTGAATGAATTTGTGTAACAACTCTACATATGTATAATTAAATTGTTAAATTAAGCTCCAAGGAAGGGCTTGACAACCGCCGCTTCTTGATCGGCAACGGGCTCTGCACCTCCTCCTCCTCTCCCCACCTTCTCATGCCGGTGGCCGTCACCGGCACCGGCATCAGGTTCAGGTCAAAATCCCTCGCGCCTGACCCGGAACCGGACGTGGACGCCGTGAGCGACACCGACAGCCCGTCCCAGTAATGGCACCTCTTGTGCCCACCGAGTGCCTGCCCCGTCGCAAAGCTCCGATGGCACACCGAGCACCTGTGCCTACCGCCCGACGTTTTCGACGACGACGTGCCCTCGGCCGACGACGCGTTTGTTGCGCGTAGGGGCAGCACGGCCGTCGGCTTCCGGTGGCTGGCCTTGTGCCCGCCGAGCGCTTGGTGCGACGGGAACGCCTTGCCGCAGACGGAGCACCGGAACCGGAGCTCGCACTCTGGCGCTGTCGATGCCATAGTCTGTAGCCAGTGCCCCACCACGGCATGGCCGCCGGATTCCGCGGCGGAGAGCGCCATGAGGCACAGGGAGACGTAGTCGTCGTGGGTCATGTTCGTCATGGCGTAAAAGTTAAAGGGGATGTCTAGCTAGCTAGATGCTGGATGGAAGTATTGGATAGGATTCTGGTTTAGCTCTAGTCCTGAGTAGTGCGTTTATATATATAACCTAGGTGCGTGCAAGTGTGTGTTCTATATACGTAGGAATGGCAGAGTGGGTGGGAAGGAAGGTGAGAGGAGTTTTGGTAAAGCAGCACGAGGGCGGACGTGAAGGATCCCCATGCATGTATTAGGCGCTATTTCCAATTCTCCACACGCGCGTGCACGTATGTGTAGTCTTCTCGCCTGGCAAGTGGCAACTCGAAGAAATTGACAAGGGAGCTGTAATATTCTTGCCTGGTTGGCCATGTTTTATACATGTCACTGGTAATAACTTCCCCTTAATGGACAACCGGTTGATCCAAATTTACGAAATCTTCTGATGAATTGTTCATCAATCCGTGTCCTTTGCATAATCTAGTTGAAGTGGCCTGTGATATCTATACTATATTTAGCGCCACAAATATATTTCGAAGCTAAGAAGCTGTCGGCTGCCTCTATCCTCAAATACTCGATTTCTATTCACACAATCACAGTATTACACTGTAGATAGTGGACATCAGTTAGAAATCAATTCGTCGCTCGACCGAGCGCACTCGCCCTGTCGGCAGCCTCCCCCTTTTCTTCGATTCGCCCGCACCGAAGAGCGCACTCGCCTGTCGGCAGCCTCCCCCTTTTCCTCTCCGTCTCCGCTGCTCCGCAAGACCGCAACTCTCAGCTCCCTCCCTCTCTCAACTCCCTCAGCGCCAGGCGCCAGCCGAGAAGATGTCGCTCGCCGGCCGCCGCCTCGCCTCGCTCCTCTCCTCGGCTCCTCCTCTCCTCGCCTCGCTCGGAGTCGCCGACGCCGCCGCCGAGTCGCCGCCGCCGCTCGGAGACTCGGAGTCGCCGCCGCCCGCCGAGTCCGCCGCCCGTCCCAGACTCGCCGGCGGCACTCGACCCTCGCCGCCCTTGTCCGGCTCCACCTCGTCTCGGTCCCCTCGTCGTCCCACTCCGACTCCTCCCGACGGGTCGCCGCGGCGCCGCCAGTCGCCAGATTTGGCTATGTGCTTTTTGAATGTCTTTGTCTGACTCTGGGCTCTGGATCTGTCGCCGCTGGGAACTGGGAAGTGGATATTTTGGTGGGCCAATAAGATAATTTGCTGGGCCTCTTTACGGGCTGCCACTTGAAGTTTTAGTTTTTTTGCTGCTTGTTGGGCTTATAGCCGGCGCCAGCGCTTGAGCTGTGATTGTCGCCGGCTGCTCTCGCCGGGGGGAGGGGGTCCGCCGCCGAGGGAGATGAGGCTCGAGCCTTACTAAGCCTCTCCTTGGCTTCGCCCCTGGCTCCAGCCATCACTTTAACCAAAAAACATCAAGGTGAACAATATATATCAGCTTACATCAGGCACAACACTTGCAGTTTCGACATTTTTGTGCATATAGGAGAGATAAATTGAACGACGAATCACGGAGACACGGATATGTATATACACAGAACCCTATAGAAATAGAACCATATGATAAAAAACTGCAGTTTCAACCCTCGAGCTACAATTCAGCGCGAATTGCCTGATCAAGACTTAAATTAGATCACGCATATCTCATCCAAGAAACAACGCTCGGAAGCAGCTTAGTTCTAACCCAACGCGCATGCCATTGCGGTAGGAACATTAATTAGTAGATCAGTTACAAAACCAATTGATCCAAACACGCACCGGATCACTGAGATCCACGGATGCTGCGCTGAAGATCCAGCGAGGTGGAAGAGATGCAACAGGGGTAGTACCTTCGCATCAGTGGGGGCAGAACCGTAGTGTTGGAATTAATCTTGATGAGCGGTTGAAGTCACACTCAAAGCGTGGTCGAAGCCCAGACGAAGCAACAGTCGAAATCGAAGCATCGAGATAATGAGCTATAGTCGAAGCTTCGAGCTGATGCGCCGTGGTTGTTACGACCACGTTATGTGTAGTCGGTTATGATCATGTTGTGCGTGTTGGAATTAACCCTGAGCATCCCAACCGAAGAAGGAAACAAGATTTCCTGTCGGCAATGGTAGAAGGCAGGAGTTAGTTTCCAAGTCAGTTTTGTATCCGAATAGAATTTTGATTCCTAGTCCATTTAGGATTCCTATTTATATAGAGTTAGTACTTGCCATATTTCATGTACTGCTACTACTATAAATTGAGGAGAAAATGGGGAACCAAGTTGCCCCAACAAATACATTGCTTTGCATCGTGTGTTCGTCTATTCTGAATTGTTCTGTACGCGCTACAATAAGTCTGGTCCGACCGCAGATCATCGTCCGGTCTGACCGCAGGCGTCGGTCTGACCGCCGTGGTTTCCCCGGTCTGATCGCAGGAGTTCCTCCGGTCTGACCGCCAGGCTGCAGCAAGTTTGTTGTGTCTGGTCTGAAGACGTTGGTCTGAAGATTTTCAGCCTACAATCTGGTATCAGAGCTACGGTTCGACATTCAGATCAATGTGAATCGTTGTTCACAGCGAGGCGGCACGAGAGAGCAGCGGTGGGATGTTTTCCTACCCGCAGCTCATGGCGATGAACTACACCAGTTGGGTGATCCTGGTGCAAGCAATGATGAAAGATCAAGGAGTCTGGGAAGCGATCGAGCCGGCGGCTGGGGAGGTTGTCGACACAAAGAAGGACAAGAAGGCGAGGTCGTATTTTGTCAGACCCCAGATTTTACATCCGGAATCCTCTGTGATTTATTGCACTATTCCCTGGATCAGCAGATAGTGCTCACAGATACAGAAAATGAATATCAAATACATATCATGCGGAAACATAAATAATATAGTAAACTTACACATGGGCCGATTAGGCCGAAATCAGAAAATTGCAGCAGCGGAAGAACAAAGCACACAGGGGAACCCTCAGGACTTGCCCACAGGCAGCCAACTGGAGGTTCGCGACCTAGCCCTTGACATCTTCATCTTCTTTGCCCTCATGACCACCAGAGTTGCTGAGGCGTAGTGATCTGATTCTTGATTCTGGAGTTGTTGTGAGAGCGAGTGTGAGCACACTAACCACCGTGTTCATGAGCCAATACATAGAATGCAAATAAATAGTATGCATGGCTTATCAAAGGGAAGGCTCGGGTTGTTTTATTTGCCAGCAATTTCTCTTTTTGGTAGCATTATCATTATTGAACCCTAGTGTTATAGTTGCAACCTAGGACTCCACACGGCGATTGCCATAATTGACTTAATCCACCAAAGATATATTTTCTTTATTGATTGCTGTCTAAGACTCCAAACAGTGGGTGACATCATTTATTTAATCCACCAAACATAGCGACATTATTTATTTAATCCACCGAACATACAATTTCTATATACATATTATCTATTCGAATCCACCAATACCTTTGTATTCCGGATTCCTAATAATCCAATCTTGCAACCACTAATCTCCAACTCTTCACTTCTGAATTCTAATAATCCTCTAACATGATTACTTTTTCAACCACCGAAATCATTTGTACCAGAATATTCTAACAATTCAATCCTTTTGTTAATGATCCAATTCTGTAATTTACTCTGCCCGTAATTAATCATTACTTTCAATCATCTATCTCTAACTAATTCATCGGTATTTCTCCACCAAGATTTTATCAAGTTTACATCCCAATCCTCATATCTCAAAATTTCCACAAATTCGATTCATCCACCCAGATCAAGTCCTATTAACCCCATTAATTCCAGCAATCCTTTTCACCCTTCTAATCCTCCAAAATCATTTAAATCACCTATCTAGCCTATCTATTCATTTAGACTCCACAAATTTATTTATCCTAAACTCCTTTCTACCATTCCCTTATTTATAATCGACATGAATCCACCAAACATTGTTATGTATTTACCACAACAGTTATCTTCTTTTCTGACGACTCTATTTATTCTTCCTGGCATTTTATTTTTGGAGAAGTATTGCCATTATTTGCTTTTGAAATATAATACATAGAAACTTCCTGAGACTTAGCCATTTAAACAAAACATAATGTGACAGAATGCAATAGTAATAGAGGTCCAGATTCTATCCACCATTTCATAGTCTCTGCACCATATGCTTAACTTTTCATCGTTATAACCTCTTACATTACCACTGGGATGACACCCAGGACAATTCCACTGGGACGACACCCAGGACAATTCAAATGAGGGCCTTTCTCTGCCCTCCACTTTTCCATTTCCACCCACAAAGTTTTTGAAACATAACTATATCTAGTTAAGTTCCCATGTCCGCCCTTGACCGTGGGCACGGCTATTCGAATAGTTTTCACTCTGCAGAGTTTGTACACTTTACCCACAAGAGATAGATCTGCTCGTTGCCCCACATGGTTCCTTAGCCATGCAGTTGAGTAGACTGTCACAGGACTGTTACGATGTATAATCCTACTTGTGGTTACGCCCGCTAAGGTCTATCTTCTGTAGGATGCGACCATCCCTCGAGAAGGGTCCCTCGTGGGCCATCACGGGCAAATGCGGGGATGAGACCATCCATCCCTTTGCTCGTGTTCATACCTTCACGTAAACACACTAGAGCTATGCAGATTATTTAGCCCTGCCTACACTTTGCCAGCATGTGGTTGTACTGTAGTACCTTGGGAGGTCATCACAAGATTCAGTCCTTAATGGTTATCTGGGCGGTTCTACCACAATCCCCTTTGTGCTATCACGGCACCACACACATACCCACACCCTCGAACCATCCGCCCAGATATTAAAGCAAGTAGGGTTTTTGGGAACATAAAATATTCATACCAACATATACCAGTCATTATCACAATGACGGCCCATTCAAAATTCTCTCATGTTTGAAAGTGATGTTTGGGCGTTTCTACGCCCATGAATATCTAAGCAATACTAAGCATGGCATATAGTTACGAACTTATTTTCAAAAGATTACTATTATAATTTTGCTAGGGTGACAAGGTTCACATAATCAAGTATTCAAAAGATGGTGTAATATTAGTCAAGGAAAACATGGTCATATAACGAGGATCTTAAATTAAACATGTACTTGCATATAAAATAATAGCATGCAATTTGATAATTTAAACAAAAGTAATTTGCAGAAAAGTAGGTTCAACATGATCAAAGTATTGACTACTTTGGCGCGGTTTATCATGGTCTTGAGCTCACACAATGCTTTCTCTGAGCTTCAGCCTTTATCTTCACTCCGCTTCTTGTTCACGCTTGATTCCTCGGTTCTTCAGGATCCCAATATCTAATTACGCGCTAAACAACTGAATCCAAATAAAGGCAAATAACTCAGAAGATCCAAAATAAACTCGAATAATCTTGATTTAGTTTTGTTATGAGTTTATGGTCGGTTTGGGTGATTTGAGAAAAGGTTGGTGGTAGAATACGATGACTCGGTCTTTTTATTAATAATCTCTTTTTATTATTCTTGCATTTATTTAGGAAATTCCATAAGTCAGGGTAGACTTATGATTTATCTTGGCAAAGTTTGTTAGCTAGGGTTATATTTTAACATTTGCTAGTTAGCAATAACTTTGGTTCTATTGGACAGATTTTGAATTTAGCTGAATTTAGAAATTTGTTTCTTTCAATTTAGAATTAAAATGAATAAGTTATGCCTATTTAAAATCTTTCGGTTTAATTAAATACAGAAATTATAAAACTCTGACAGGTGGGGCCCATTGGCAGCACCCACTCACGCGGGCGCTGGCAAGCGGGCCCGGCGGCAACAGGCTTGCCCACGCGGGCGCCGACAGCGGGCTCACTGGCAGCAAGCACGCCAAGACGTCTCTGTCGGCGACAGTGGGGCCCACCGTCGGCCAGAAAATAAAAGAATGGGCTCGACCTTAGCGCGCGTGAGCGGGCTCGAACGCGCGACCGAGGGAGCCCGGGGAGATTAGCGCTAGCTAAGTGGGCGGGAGGCATTGCCTCACCGATATAGGTTAATATACCCTCTTAACCCATCCACGGGAGGGCGGGCAGGAGGCCCGGCCGAGGGATGGCGGTGGCGTCGCCGGCGGGAGCGGCCGGGAGATGCCGATGAGGGTAAATGGGACCCCGTCGGACGCGGAAGGCTTTGAAGGAGTCATTGGTGGCCGGGGTCGCGGAGAGGGGGGCGGGCGGCGGGCGGCGACGGCTCGGGAGGTGCTCTACCGGCGAGGTACGGTCCACGGGAGGTTGGGGAGGCCGGAGTGAGTTCACGGTGTTCGGAGATGGCTCGGAAGGAGGAATTTGATTTTCTCGGCGGGAATCGGGGAGGCTTGGTGGTCGGAGTTGCGGAAGGAGAAGGGCACCGGCGAGCTACGGCAATGGGAGCCCAATTGCTTGTGGGGAGGAAGAGGGGTCGTTGGGTGCAATTGGGAACCTCGGTAGTTTTATAGGGACAGGCGCTACCGGCAATGGTGAAGGCGTGGGCGCACGGTGGAGCTGTCGGGCGGCAATGGCAAGCGCGGCGTCGGCCAGCGACAACGGGTCAGAGCGTGGCATCGTGCTTGAGGCTACCGCGGCTCGGCTATTAGCGCGCGCGGTCGGTCGGCTTTTTGACCAAGCGGCGGAGGAGGGGGTCCCAAGGCGGGAGAAGAGAAAGGAGGGGGGAGAAAGAAGAAAAGAGAGGGGAAGGGGGGGCCAGGAGCCGGGGAAAAAGAAGAGGGGCCAGCGCCGTGGAGGGGAAGAGAGAAAGAAAAAGGGGAATGGATGTGGGGCCCACCTGGAAGATAGAGGAGAGGAAAAGAAAATGATAGGGAAAAAATAAAAGCTTCAAGCATCACTTTAGGATTTGGATTTTTAAATTTAAATTGTTATTTCACATTTTAGATTATTGCTCTCTATTTTTGCATATACATATATACATATTTTATTCCTATATTGCTAAACTTTTCCTTGCACATTTGTATATACCTTTGTCTAGGGGTTTGTATTTAATCATTCACTTTTATTGCTACTATGTCATTATTTGCAAGATGAGATTTTATATTTTAATTCAAATTTCTCCCTCCTTTCTGGATCATCTTTTCGGATTTGTATTTAAAATTTTTGTTTTCTATTATTTGCCCCGAGGGTTACTCTTTGATATTTAATTTGCATGCCACAAATCTCAGATGACTTCAATTAAATATTCAAAAGAAATTCAAAGTCCACAAAATGCAGGAAATGATTTTAAATTTCCATATTTTTGAAATAACCCAATTTCGGGATGTTACAAATCTACCCCCCTTAAATGAATCTCGACCTCGAGATTCCGATAGAATAGATAGAAAGAAGGTGGGGTTATTTTAGTTAAGGCTAGCAATATGTTTCCAGGTGTCATCCGATGTTTAACTCTTTAGCTTCACGGAGAGGTGAAAATCTGCACAATAAGGGTTAGAACTTGGAGAAGTAAAAAGGGGAGAGAGGAAACCTTGTTCTCCTGGATAGGTCGCAAACTCCCAATTACTTGCTCTTGATGTTGTTGTCTTCACATTATTGTAGAACGAAGTAGTCGCATCGTCTATTGGACATGAGGTTGTAAAATTCCATATTGATGGGTGGGTAGCAATGGTCTGTGCCTTAGGGGTGGAGAGCTTTAGGGATGCATAGGTGATGATGGGCACATCTATAGGGTGGTTTTCACTTTTGCTAGGATCTCGCCCCTTACTCTAGGGTTTTGACAAGCTGATGATTTTAGCTAAAGGTACATCTCATAATCCTTACCTGCAAAAGACTTTTGGCTTTGCGGATCTCTGGGTTCTGGTTCGATTAGGTCTAGTACGAATTGTTGCACTTCCAAGGTAATCATATATCATATAAATACTCCCAAAAGTAACGGTACCTCACAGTAGCTTTTCTGACATTTGGTCTACTCTTACTACCCCCCTTAAAATAAACGGTTACTAGCATTAGCTATTTCTTCTAACTTCGGGCTTGATAAGTCCTATAGCAACTTGGAGACTCATCCGTTGTATCTCAGCTGCCTTTGCCAGCAACGGGCTCAGGGAGCATTCCTTGGGGCAGTGGTCTTGTCCTTCGCAGAGAAAACAAGTGATCTTGCTGGTTGGACATTCTCCTGGCAGGTGGTCTTCTTCACAGTTGGGGCAGCTAGCTGTACATTGACTTTTCTCATGTCCCCTTTCTCCACAACGCCTACAAGCTATCAGAATTATGAGGCAATCGTCCGGATAGTGATATTTTCTACAGTATAAACAGTAGGGAACTGGGCAATTGTAGCAGTAATGCCCAGTTTGGCCACAGGTGAAGCAGGCTTCCCGGCCAACTTGCCGCAATGGAGGGTAGTGTTGTGCGACATGTCCTGCTTTGCCACACTCGTTACATATACTATTCAGTGTAGCTTCCTGGTCTAGTGACAAAGCTTTTGCCACTTGTTTTTCTTCGTCGGAGTTGAGGTTGATGGTGACGGCATCCATTATTCGCTTGTCCTTCCTCTTGATGGGGCAATCCTTCGCATACCGCCTCTCGGTCGCCACAGCTTGAAACACTTGCCTTTCTTCTTCCGAGTGCCTTTACTTAGTGCAGGGTTACTGTTATTTTCATGATGATGGCCGCTCTTTGACTTTTCTCGTAGAGTGAGTTCTTGTGATGGTCGGTACACATGGTTGGGGCTTTTGAGCATCAACAATTATTCTTCTCTTCTTACTTCGATCATGGCAAAGGGCCTTGCTTCTATCCATTGGGCTTGATAGGATTTTCCCGAAAAGGTGAGAGGGAACAGCATGAGACGAGTGTCATATCGTAGAGATAAGATACTCTAACCCATTAAAATTCTAAGAGAGCATATCCCAGAAACTGGGGTGATACAGAACCACACGAAATTTTGAAAGCAAGCCTTTCCTGTGACTGCGAAATAGGACGTCCGAAGACAAGAAGGCAGTGCACAAGGACAAAGTGAAATCTCGCGACAATACAACGTCTATTCGGGGAAGCACACCTAAGAGAGTACAGGGTTCATCTGCATAGTCTATTTAAAATAGGACCACCTTATCTTTATGAATATCGTCAGCGCCCCTATCCTTAGATTTTTGGAGTAAGGTACGAGAAGAGGATCAAAAATTTTCCTGTTTGACCAATAGACAGAAGAGGAAAGTGTTTGGGGGCATTTTGGTTGATATCAATACTCATTCCAGTGTTAGCATTCTTAATATTATTATTTTAATGAAACTTTGTGGCGAAATCGAGGATTTTGATTTTTATTTTTAACTGGGGGTGACAAGGCCAAACATGGGAAATAGGTTTTTACCAACATACTTTTTCGAAGGTAACACCCCAAGGTTGACCCTTAGGATCTATTGTTTTGAAAGACAAGGTTTTCGTTGAGGAAAGCATTCGGGAAATCACTTTGTTTTTGGCAAATCAGGGTAAAATTTTTTAAATTTTTTTTGGTAAGTAGTGGAGCTCATGGAAATTTCCTTGGAAGATCCAGGTTTATTAAAACGAGTTTGAAAATGGATTTCATAAGTAATTTGATAATTGGTCCTCCAAGGATAAACAATTTTTGAAATCAAATCTTAAATTTAAATATCATGGTTTCTAGCCCTAAAATGGGTTTTCAAAGAGAGTTTACAAGAGGAGTACTAGATTGTCATCATTTGAATTCGGGATAAGAGAGCTCTAGAAGTAAAAGCAGCTAGGGCAGCATACAAATGAGAGGGAATCATCTAAGAGAGAGGAGACTTGAGCAATATAACTTATATTTTTTTTGAAATTAGGTATTAAGGAAATAATTCTAATCATGAAACTAACGGCCAGGCTAACTAGGTCACGACCTGCAGTCCCTATGCTCTGATACCATGCCTGTTAGACCCCAGATTTTACATCCGGAATCCTCTGTGATTTATTGCACTATTCCCTGGATCAGTAGATAGTGCTCACAGATATAGAAAATGAATATCAAATACATATCATGCGGAAGCATAAATAATATAGTAAACTTACACATGGGCCGATTAGGCCGAAATCAGAAAATTGCAGCAGCGGAAGAACAAAGCACACAGGGGAACCCTTAGGACTTGCCCACAGGCAGCCAACTGGAGGATCGCGACCTAGCCCTTGACATCTTCATCTTCTTTGCCCTCATGACCACCAGAGTTGCTGAGGCGTAGTGATCTGATTCTTGATTCTGGAGTTGTTGTGAGAGCGAGTGTGAGCACACTAACCACCGTGCTCCGCGAGCCAATACATAGAATGCAAATAAATAGTATGCATGGCTTATCAAAGGGAAGGCTCGGGTTGTTTTATTTGCCAGCAATTTCTCTTTTTGGTAGCATTATCATTATTGAACCCTAGTGTTATAGTTGCAACCTAGGACTCCACACGGCGATTGCCATAATTGACTTAATCCACCAAAGATATATTTTCTTTATTGATTGCTGTCTAAGACTCCAAACAGCGGGTGACATCATTTATTTAATCCACCAAACATAGCGACATTATTTATTTAATCCACCGAACATACAATTTCTATATACATATTATCTATTCGAATCCACCAATACCTTTGTATTCCGGATTCCTAATAATCCAATCTTGCAACCACTAATCTCCAACTCTTCACTTCTGAATTCTAATAATCCTCTAACATGGTTACTTTTTCAACCACCGAAATCATTTGTACCAGAATATTCTAACAATTCAATCCTTTTGTTAATGATCCAATTCTGTAATTTACTCTACCCGTAATTAATCATTACTTTCAATCATCTATCTCTAACTAATTCATCGGTATTGCTCCACCAAGATTTTATCAAGTTTACATCCCAATCCTCATATCTCAAAATTTCCACAAATTCGATTCATCCACCCAGATCAAGTCCTATTAACCCCATTAATTCCAGCAATCCTTTTCACCCTTCTAATCCTCCAAAATCATTTAAATCACCTATCTAGCCTATCTATTCATTTAGACTCCACCAATTTATTTATCCTAAACTCCTTTCTACCATTCCCTTATTTATAATCGACATGAATCCACCAAACATTGTTATGTATTTACCACAACAGTTATCTTCTTTTCTGACGACTCTATTTATTCTTCCTGGCATTTTATTTTTGGAGAAGTATTGCCATTATTTGCTTTTGAAATATAATACATAGAAACTTCCTGAGACTTAGCCATTTAAACAAAACATAATGTGACAGAATGCAATAGTAATAGAGGTCCAGATTCTATCCACCATTTCATAGTCTCTGCACCATATGCTTAACCTTTCATCGTTATAACCGCTTACATTACCACTGGGATGACACCCAGGACAATTCCACTGGGACGACACCCAGGACAATTCCACTGGGACAAGGTCTATCTTCTGTAGGATGCGACCATCCCTCGAGAAGGGTCCCTCGTGAGCCATCACGGGCAAAGGCGGGGATGAGACCATCCATCCCTTTGCTCGTGTTCATACCTTCACGTAACCACACTAGAGCTATGCAGATTATTTAGCCCTGCCTACACTTTACCAGCATGTGGTTGTACTATAGTACCTTGGGAGGTCATCACAAGATTCAGTCCTTAATGGTTATCTAGGCGGTTCTACCACAATCCCCTTTGTGCTATCACGGCACCACACACATACCCACACCCTCGAACCATCCGCCCAGATATTAAAGCAAGTAAGGTTTTTGGGAACATAAAATATTCATACCAACATATACCAGTCATTATCACAATGACGGCCCATTCAAAATTCTCTCATGTTTGAAAGTGATGTTTGGGCGTTTCTACGCCCATGAATATCTTAGCAATACTAAGCATGGCATATAGTTACGAACTTATTTTCAAAAGGTTACTATTATAATTTTGCTAGGGTGACAAGGTTCATATAATCAAGTATTCAAAAGATGGTGTAATATTAGTCAAGGAAAACATGGTCATATAACTAGGATCTTAAATTAAACATGTACTTGCATATAAAATAATAGCATGCAATTTGATAATTTAAACAAAAGTAATTTGCAGAAAAGTAGGTTCAACATGATCAAAGTATTGACTACTTTGGCCTTGATTTACCATGGTCTTGAGCTCACACAATGCTTTCTCTGGAGCTTCCGGTCTTTATCTTCACTCCGCTTCTTGTTCACGCTTGATTCCTCGGTTCTTCAGGATCCCAATATCTAATTACGTGCTAAACAACTGAATCCAAATAAAGACAAATAACTCAGAAGATCCAAAATAAACTCGAATAATCTTGATTTAGTTTTGTTATGAGTTTATGGTCGGTTTGGGTGATTTGAGAAAAGGTTGGGGTAGAATACGATGACTCGGTCTTTTTATTAATAATCTCTTTTTATTATTCTTGCATTTATTTAGGAAATTCCATAAGTCAGGGTAGACTTATGATTTATCTTGGCAAAGTTTGTTAGCTAGGGTTATATTTTAACATTTGCTAGTTAGCAATAACTTTGTCTTTAAGGTTTATCTAAAATGACATGTTAGATTTTGGACACTTATTTCAATCATTATTAAGGGTATCTTTGCTTAGTTTGAATAATTAACCAAAGCCACAGGTCTTTAACTAATTTAGATTTTAAATAACTACTAAAGGCACCTTATTTATTCATTATGATAACTAGTCCAACTTTAGCCCACACACTATTACTTTTACCTCCTATTTTCATTTTATAAGTCTCTCTAAATTATTTTCTAAATTAAAATGAGCTCCAAAAATCATAATTTTGGTTCTATTGGACATATTTTGAATTTAGATGAATTTAGAAATTTGTTTCATTCAATTTAGAATTAAAATGAATAAGTTATGCCTATTTGAAATCTTTCAGTTTAATTAAATACAGAAATTATAAAACTCTGACAGGTGGGGCCCACTGGCAGCACCCACTCACGCGGGCGCTGGCAAGCGGGGCCCAGCGGCAGCGGCTTGCCACGCGGCGCCGACAAAGCGGGCTCAGCTGGCAATGCAAGACGCCAAGACGTCTTGTCGTCCGACAAGTGGGGCCCACCGTCGCCCAGAAAATAAAGAATGGGCTCGACCTTAGCGGCGTGAGCGGGGCTCGAGCAGCGGCCGAGGGAGCCCGGGGAGATTAGCGGTGCTAGCCAAGTGGACGGGAGGCATTGCCTCCGATATAGGTAATATACCCTCCTAACCCATCCGCCGAGGAGGGTCAAGGAGGAGGCTCCGGGCCGAGGGAGGGCGGTGGCGTCACCGGCGGGGAGCGGCCAGGGAGATGCCGGTGAGGGGTAAAATGGGACCCCGTCGGCACGCGGAAGGCTTTGAAGGAGTCGTTGGTGACCGGGGGTCGCCGGAGAGGGGTGGGCAGCGTGCGGCGGCGACGGCTCGGGGAGGTGCTCGGCGCTGGCGAGGTACGGTCCACGGGGAGGTTGGGGGAGGCCGGGAGTGAGTTCACGGTGCTCCGGAGATGGCTCGGGAAGAAGGAATTGGATTTTCTCGGCGGGAATCGGGGGGAGGCTCGGTGGCCGGAGTTGCGGAAGGAGAAGGGCACCGGCGAGCTACGGGCAATGGGAGCCCAATTGCTTGCTGTGGGAGGAAGAGGGGGGTCGTTGCGGTGCGATTGGGAACCTCGGCAGTTTTTATAGGGGACAGGGCGCGGCTGGCAATGGTGAAGGTGTGGGCGCACGGTGGAGCTGTCGGGCGGCAATGGCAAGCGGCGGCGTCAGCGGCGACAACGGGCTGTAGAGCGTGGCATCGTGCTTCGGGGGCGGCCGCGGCTCAGCTTGGCTAGCGCGGCCGTGTCGGCCGGCTTTTTGACCGAAGCGGCACGGAGGAGGGGGGTCCGGGCGCGCAGGAGAAGAGAAAGGAGGGGGGAGAAAGAAGAAAAGAGAGGGGAAGGGGGGCCAGGAGCCGGGGAAAAAGAAGAGGGGCCCAGCGGCCAGGGAGGGAGAAAAGGGAGGGGGAAGAGAGAAACAAAAAGGGGAATGGATGTGGGGCCCACATGGAAGAGAGAGAGGAGGAAAAGAAAATGATAGGGAAAAAATAAAAGCTTCAAGCATCACTTTAGGATTTGGATTTTTAAATTTAAATTGTTATTTCACATTTTAGATTATTGCTCTCTATTTTTGCATATACATATATACATATTTTATTTCCTATATTGCTAAACTTTTCCTTGCACATTTGTATATACCTTTGTCTAGGGGTTTGTATTTAATCATTCACTTTTATTGCTACTATGTCATTATTTGCAAGATGAGATTTTATATTTTAATTCAAATTTCTCCCTCCTTTCTGGATCATCTTTTCATATTTGTATTTAAAATTTTTGTTTTCTATTATTTGCCCCGGGGGTTACTCTTTGATATTTAATTTGCATGCCACAAATCTCAGAATGACTTCAATTAAATATTCAAAAGAAATTCAAAGTCCACAAAATGCAGGAAATGATTTTTAAATTCCATATTTTTGAAATAACCTAATTTCGAGATGTTACACATTTTCTCCAACGCTCCCGGAAGACCTCTTGATGCAGGTGGCCAGGAAGAAAACGGCAAAGGAAGTCTGAGACTGCCTCAAAACCCGGTTCGTTGGTGTAGATCGCGTAAAAAATGCACTTTTGCAGACGTTGAAGAGCGACTTCGACGCCATGCGTATGCAGGAGGGAGAGAGCTTGGACCAGTACACTGGAAGACTCAACGCCATGTCCGTCAAGCATGCAAACCTCGGAGAAACAATCAATGATGCCACAATGGTCAAGAAGTTGTTCGACACCGTGCCAGATCTCTTTCTAAGCATAATAGCCGGGATCGAACAATTCTGCGACATCAAGATGATGATGTTCGAGGAAGCGGTGGGACGGTTGAAGGCGTATGAAGAGCAAACATGCCCACGCGCATCTACTAGAAGTAGCAACGGCAAGAGCCAACTTCTGCTCACTCAGGCCGAGTGGGAGGCACGACAGAAGAAGGAAGGTAGAGGACGCGGCAGAAGCGGTCGCGGCGGAACACCAAACAAAGACGGGATGATCGGCTCCAGCGGCGGTGGCCGTGACAAAAGCCACATCCGTTGTTTTAACTGCGACAAGATAGGCCATTACAAATCCGAGTGCAAAGCGCCGAAGAAGGGGAAGAAGCGAACCTCACGCGCGAAGTTAAATTTGAGCTGGCACTATTACTTACGGTGTCTGAAGAATCAGTGCTGGAGCAGCAGGAACGGCAGGATATCGCACTCCTAAATGAAGAAAAAGCTTACAATCCCTGGAACACGGCATAGATGGTGGTGAAGCACCGGACTTCATCGTCGAAGAACTCAACACGGAGCTGACAGAGGGAGAGTTCATCCCGTCTGCGGACGGCCCAGCAGCACACCTCTGGCCAGCTCCTCTGTCGACTCCACGAGATCACAAGGCAACGCCAGGAAGTAGCTCACGAGCAGTAGGATCGGCCATGGCAGAAGGTAGCTCGGTCAGACCGCCGACTGGGAGTCCGGTCGGACTACCAGCAGGAAGCCCGGTCAGACTGCCGTGTTCCACCCGGTCTGACCGCCTCTGTGATACTGGTCTGACCGTAGGAGTGCCTCTGGTCTGATCGGACCCGGCTACATCCGCACCGCTATCAAGCGAATACAGCACATCGAAGAAGGATCTGTTCGGTATCGTTACATCAACGACATCATGAGAGATGCTCGGAGGTTGCAGTTTGATGAAGAAGATATGGAAGAGGAAGTTCTACTTCCAGAGATGGAGGAGCCATCCTGTTACCTTGAAGCCACCGGTCAGAAGGTCTGGGAAGATGCCATGGCGACCGAAATCGAGTCCATTGAAAGAAATTAGACTTGGTCACTCACGGAGCTGTCGGTTGGGCACAAATCAATTGGGCTCAAGTGGGTCTACAAATTAAAGAAGAACACAAACGGAGAGGTGATCAAGCACAAGGCAAGATTGGTCGCGAAGGGTACGTACAACGACAAGGAATTGACTTTGAAGAGGTGTTTGCGACGGTTGCGAGATTGGACACCGTGCGAGTCATCCTTGCCATTGCTGCAAATCGCGGTTGGCAAGTGCATCACCTCGACGTCATGTCTTCATTCTTGAATGGGGAACTCGACGAAGAAGTATATGGCACTCAGCCGGAAGGTTTCACGGTGAAGAACAAGGAGCATCTAGTGCTTAAACTGAGCAAAGCACTTTACGGGCTTCGGCAGGCGCCACGGGCATGGAACACGCGACTTGACAAGAGTTTGAAACAACTCGGCTTTGCAAGATGTGCACAAGAACAAGCTGCGTACACAAGGGGAAAAGACCGAGTAGAAGTCATTGTCGGTGTTTACGTTGACGACCTCATTGTGACAGGAGAAGATCTGGACGAGATTGAAAGATTCAAGCAACAGATGATGGCTGAATTTGAAATGAGTAATCTCAGTTTACTCAGTTATTATCTCGGGATCGAAGTCAAACAAGGGGAGGAAAGCATCATGATCAAGCAAGAAGCTTACGCCAAAAAACTGCTTACGAAGTTTGGGATGATCGAGTGCAATCCCACGAAAATCCCCATGGAGCCGAGGTCGCAACTGAACAAGGGTTCGGATGGAGAACCGGTGGATGCCACGCAATACCGGAGCGCCATCGGATGCCTTAGATACCTTCTTCACACCCGGCCAGACTTGTCTTTTGCAGTCGGTGTGTTGAGTAGGTTCATGGAGAAACCCACGGTGATGCATCAAAAGGCAATCAATAAGTCCTTCGATACGTGAAGGGGTCGATGAGCTATGGTCTTGTGTATAGAGGAGGGGATCCAGAAGCGATCACCGGGTACACAGACAACGACTTGGCCGGAGATAATGATGAAGAGGAAAAGCATCGGAGGTATGGCATTTTACATCAATGGGTGTTTAGTGTCTTGGAACTCTCAAAAGCAGAAAACAATTGCTTTGTCATCATGTGAAGCCGAATTCATGGCAGCAATGGCGACGACAAGCCAGGCCTTATGGCTCAAGATTCTGCTGGATGAATTGACCGGAAAGAAGCATGATGCGGTGAAATTACTTATCGATAACAAGTCCGCAACTGCGCTAATGAAGAATCCCGTGTTTCATCGGCGCAGCAAACATATCGACATGAGATTCCACTTCATTCGGGAATGTGTCGAAAAACGGCAAATCAATGTGGAGTTTATTCGCACGGATGAATAGCGAGCGAATTTACTCACGAAGGCATTGACAGCAGCAAAACTGGCGACAATGCGGCACCAACTGGGTGTTCGGGATCTTGGGACACGTCAGGATTAAGGGGGAGTATGTTGGAATTAACCCTGAGCATCCCAACCGGAGAAGGAAACAAGATTTCTAGTCAGCAACGGTAGAAGGCAGGAGTTAGTTTCCAAGTCAGTTTTGTATCCGAATAGAATTTTGATTCCTAGTCCATTTAGGATTCCTATTTGTATAGAGATAGTACTTGCCATATTTCATGTACTGCTACTACTATAAATTGAGGAGAAAACGGGGAACCAAATTGCCCCAACAAATACATTGCTTTGCATCGTGTGTTCGTCTATTCTGAATTGTTCTGTACGTGCTACAGTAATTCTGGTCCAACCGTCGTTCGTCACCCGGTCTGACTGCAGGTGCCAATCTAACCGCCGTGGTTTCCCCGGTCTAACCGCCGGTGAGTTTCCGGTATAACCGCAGGAGTTCCTCCGGTCTGACCGCCAGGCTGCAGCAAGTTTGCTGTGTTTGGTCTGAAGACGTTGGTCTGAAGATTTCCAGCCTACAGTGCATGGTCGGTTACGACCATGTTACGTGTGGTCGGAGCGACTGCAGTCTGCGTGTGGTCGGAGCGACTGCAGTGCGTGGTCGGTTATGACCATGTTACGTGTGGTCGGAGCGACCACAGTCTGTGTGTGGTCAGAGCGACTGTAGTCTATGTGTGGTCGGAGCAACCGCAGTTGGTGTATGGTCAGAAATGACTAGTTTGTGTGTAGTCGTTATGACCAGTAGTAGCGGCCATGGTCGTAGTCGTAGTCACCCAGTCACATGTGACGTGATCGTAGGCACCGCGGTCGTGGCTCCTGCGTATCCATGATCGTAGCGCAGCATGTGTGCATTATCGAAGACAAGCTAAGGATGAAGCCAGTGGTCGTTTGACCAGTCACTATAACAGCTGGCAATCACTTTAGCAGTTGGTGGTAACTATAGCAGGTGTCAGCACGGGTGGTCGTGGATGACGCATGATGGCTAACTGTCGGGCGTGGGCAAGCGGCTGGTCTCTATTTGCAGTCGTTAGGCAGCTGAGCGGAGTGGGTAGGTAGCAGAGCGACGTGGGCAATCAGTGCATTAGTTGAGGCCCATGTGTGTATATATATGCCATGTAAGCCGAATAAGCAGAAGAAAGTGAAGAAAAAGAAGAAAAATTGCCCCAAACACTCTCTACATCATACGACTCTGTTTTCTCTTCTTGTCATCTCAGTCCAGCTTTGTTCCCTGTCTGACAATAGAGTGCTGGAGAGCGATTTGGGCGTTCAGATCAGGTGTTTTCCCAACACTTGGTATTAGAGCACAGTGTATGCCCAAACACATACAGCTCGAGTCAATGGCAACCAGCGCACAACAAGCGGTGAAGGAGAGCGGCGGCGTGTCCTTCTACTACCTAATGCTGACTTCCTCCAACTACACCATGTGGGTGATCAAGATGGAGGAGCTAATGGATGCCCAGGGGATCTGGGAGGCCATCGTTCCCTCGATCGGAGTGGTCGTGGAGGTGAAGGAGGACAAGTCGGCACGCCCCTTCATCTTCCATGCCATACACAAAGACATTCTTCTGCATGTGGCAAACAAGAAAGCAGCCAAGGAGGTGTGGGATTCTCTGAAGACCAGATACCTCGGGGCTGACTAAATGCAAAAGGTGCACCTGCAAACTCTACAAGACGAGTTTGCGGTGCTGCGCATGCAGGAGGGAGAGTCCATTTATGACCTTTGCTGGGAAGTATAGTGCGCTCGCACAACCCTGGAGGACACAGCGCTCATGAAGAAACTCCTCAACTCAGCACCTGACGAATTCCTCTCGATTGTTGCCTCAATCGAGCAGTACTCCGATTTGGAGACGATGCCATGTGAGGAGGCCATAGGGCGGTTGAAGGTATATGAGGAGAGGATCTGTCATCACGTCGTCAACACCAACACCGATGGACAACCCCTCCTCACTCACACTGAGTGGTCGAAGCAGCAAAAAGGCGGCGGTAGGGAGTCGTCAGCAAGCAACAAGGGGGCAAGGAGCATCAGCTTCTCACCAAGGCCGAGTGGGAGACTCGGTCATCAAAGCAAAGTGGCAAGGGCTCCTCCGACAGCAATAGCAGTGGTGGTGGTCGAAGAAAGTTCGACAAAACCAAGGTGATGTGCTATAACTACCAAGATTTGGACACTTCGCATACGAGTGTCTTGGAAAAGGAAAGGAGGTGAAGGCGTTACTCAGTGACATATAGAGTAATGATGAGCCAACCTTTATGTGACGATTAGAGAAGTGTGGTCAGTCAAGATTAGGGGAAAACAAGTTTGTTAGATACTAATCTTGACAAAGTCTGTACCTGCATGTTTAATTAGTCTTTTGCATATAGTGTTCTTGCTGTATAGCTCTTTGCAAATTAGTGTTGTTTGGTGCCATAAAAGGCTGAAGATGGTGGTGTGAAGCCATCGTCGCTAGAGAATCCGGTGTGAAGCCGGCAATCGCGCCTCGATGTGAGGCCGAGTGGTAGTGGTGTTGTTGGACCGAAATGGCGACAGAGGGGGGTGAATATCGTTCTCTTTTAAAATCGCCCGAGAATTGTGACGACGCTTTTTCAAAAGATGCAAAACAAAGCACCTCACAGAAAATTAAAATTAATCTTGCTGAAATTTGGAACGCATGCAACACTGAAAAATTCAGCACAAATAAGAGACCAGCTAGTAAAAAATGCAACTGAAAAAACTGTTGTTTGATCTGCATGCAAAATCGCCAAAGATCAGCAAGAACAAAAAAGAAAAGTGACCAAAGGCGTTTTGCTTGCTTGCCGAGACGTGATCTGCTGCCAGGGAGGAAACAAAGAAAAGAAAGAAGATCAAGCTACCAGCAGAAGAGAGGGCAAAACTGAAAGCAAACTAAAGGACTGACTGCCAGCCGAAAACAGAGCTCAACCTGACAAAAGGAGAAAGGAACTTGCGGCTGAACTGTCTTGACAAAAAGGACAAAAATACAAGACTAAAAATCTGTATGGAGACTGAAAATATGAGACGTGATTTGTTCGAGTTCCTGCTCAAGGCTATTCACTGGAAACCAAGAAATCAGCCGACTGCACCCTGCCCTCATAGAAAACAAAGGTTACTAGCTGCCGCGAAAGATTAGCACATACCAGAAACAGCATTCTGAAACTGGGACAGCAATCAGCCGATACTTTGCTGCCTCAAACAAGAAAGACTGCAGTCCACCAAAACACCTCAAAAGCACTGAAAAAAGGGAAAAGACCCTGCTTGCCTGACCAACCAAAGCAAACAGAAAATCGAGCACAAAAGAGATCAGAGTAGTCTTAGTCTGAAAATAGCCACTCTGTACATAGTTTGTTCGGCTAGAGATCATACCAAAACAGTTCGAGCAGGGAGGAAAAACTAGTTCCAACTTGCAAGTAATCAAAACAACCAAATGGCAAAATTCACTCGGCAGTAGTGAAAAGAACTAGAAGGAACATGCAGAGAAGACTGCAAAGACTGCCGACCGGAGAGGTACTGAAAACAGTCAAAAGAATAGTGAAGAAACAAGCATCCACCTGCTTGCTGTTAGCACAGGAAGAAAGGGCAGCATTGTACTGCTTGCTGTCGACACAAAGGGAAGGAAAAACAGAAGAAAACATCTAGAAAGACAGAGCACAGAACTACAACCAAATGACAAGCCAAACCAAGGAAATGAAACCAAATAGCAGACCAAGTCAAGAAGAGAGACAAGAGAGAAAATGAATAAGCAAAAGATCATATCTATGCCATCTCTCATAAAGATCAACTCAAGAGGAGTAAGAAAAGAAATTACAATATTTTCAATCCATTCTTTCTCTCTCAATCCTCAAGAACACCAAGAGCCTCACAAGCTTCTTGGGAGGAACACAACACACACAAGGAATGAACTCTAAAACCCTAACTCTCTCTATTGTGTCCTAAGGGGTATGCAGCCCCCAACCTCTATTTATAGCCCTTGGCTAACGGGTCTCCAACCCGTTACGCCGGCTAAACCCTAACGGAGCCGTCTTCCGCTTGCGGCCTTGCGAAATTCCGCCGCCCCTTCGCACCTTCCGGAAGCTTCCGCCTCCTTGTCATCGCACGCCGCAACCACCTCGAGTCCACGCCGCCTTCGACACATCACGACCGCTTCGACCTCGCCGCCACTGCGCCTAGTCCGGTCACCTCGTGTCTCGCCACGACTCCGCCTCGATGTCTTGCAGACACACAGACAAGAAAACACATCACATAGCACCGCTCGATACATGAACGTGTAAATAGCATAAACAAGATCAAATATGTCGCAATATCAGAATATACATCCTAACCCATACGACTAAGTTTGACCAAAGTCCGACCGAGCCCGTTGCACCCATGCAACGTCATGGTCCGAACAAACCGACTCAAACTCGACTTTTGGAAACAGATGTCAATTATTCATCACTCACAATGGGATGACCTCCACATGGTCTCTCAGGTGTGATGCTACTGCAAGAAGAATCGAGATGATCCAATGTGAAGTCAGTGGCAGTGTCAGATCGCTGCGGGGAGAAGTCGGTGTGATGTCGGCGCCAAGGGCAGTGTGATGCTACTACAAGGAAAAGTCGATATGAGACTAACAACGACAACGGTGCGAAGCTGCTGTGTCATCGAGATGATCCGACCACGGTCAATGGCGGCGGCGGACGCCATAGTCCTCACATGAGAAGACAGTGGTGTGAGGCCTTTGCAAGATGAAGCTACTACACTACAAGAAGATGCAAGTGATCCATATCAGTGTTTCAACACATCAAGATTAAGGGGAGAGAATATTGGAATTAATCTTGATGAGTGGTCGAAGCCACACTCAAAGCGTGGTCGAAGGCCAGACGAAGCAGCAGTCGAAGTCGAAGCATCAAGATAATACGCTGTGGTCGAAGCTTCGAGCTGATGTGTCGTGGTTGTTATGACCACGTTGTGCGTGGTCGGTTACGATCACGTTGTGCAGGGTCGGTTACGACCATATTGCGTGTGGTCAGAGCGACCACAGTCTGCATGTGGTCGAAGTCTGTGTGTGGTCGGAGTGACCGTAGTTGGTGTGTGGTCAGAAATGACTAGTTTGTGTATGGTCACTACGACTAGTAGTAGCGGTAATGGTCATAGTCATAGCGCCCGTGGCCGTGGCCATGGTCGTAGTCGCAGGCACCGTAGTTGTAGGCGCTATGGTAATAGGTGCCGCGGTCGTGGCTCTTGCGTATTCGTGATCGTAGTGCACCCTGTGTGCGTGATCGAAGACAAGCCGAGGATGAAGCCAATGGTCGTGGTCATGTGGCCAATCACTGTAGTAGCCGGCGATCACTGTAGTAGTTGGTGGTAACTGTAGTAGGTGTTAGCACGGGTAGTCGTGGATGACGCATGATGGCTAACTGCCTGGCGTGGGAAGGCGGCTGACCTTTGTAGCAGTCGTCAAGCGGCTGAGCGAAGTGGGCAGGCAATAGAGCGATATGGGCATGCAATCGACGTAGTAGTTGAGGCCCGTGTGTGTATATATATGCCATGTAAGCCGAATAAGTACAAGAGAGTGAAGAAAAGGAAGAAAAATTGCCCCAAACACTCTCTGCCTCATACGACTCTGTTCTCTCTTCTTGCCGTCTTAGTCTAGCTATGATCCCCGTCCGACAACAGAGTGCTGGAGAGCGATTTGGGTGTGCACATCGAGTGTTTTCCCAACATGTAGAAGGCAAAGTAATGGTTGGCGAGCACGGAGAGACCGAGGCAAAGCTAGCACACAAAGAGGTTGTTGAGGATGCCGTGGAGCGCGAGCTCTGCTAGAGTGGTGATACCAACGTACAGGACGAGGAGGTGACACGGCACGGGGATGAGAGAGAGGGAGGTGGCGTGGGGATGAGGGAGAGGAGGAGGGGCATGTAGGGAGAGGAGGAGGCGGCACGGCGCACGGGGAGAAGCGGCGGCGACGAGTGGGAAGAGGCTAGTGCGAGAGGATGCAGAGGGGTAGTCGAGTGGCAGGTAATTTCGATAACTTTGATGGATAGATTTGCTTTTGGTCAGATGGCTCCCTACCAAAATCAACCTAAATGCTGCTTCTCCTTGCTATTTAAGAATCAACGGGTAATCTCACGAGAAATCAGAATCTAATTGTTTTGATAAGCTGAGTGTTTAGCACATCTTCACGAGATCTAAAGGAGAAGCTATATCAAGTAGGCCCTAAGTGTTATAGAGTACTGTTATAAATTTGGCTCCACCAAAATAAATGATGTAGATATTCCCTTTTTCTCTTGTTTTATAAGAGATTTTTAGGAATTTTTTTTGACTGATTTAAGGATCATTATGAGATTTTCTAAACCTTCAGATTGAAGGAGATACATTGAATATCACCAGTTATTTGTATGTATGTGTGTGTATATATATATAGACCACCCAAAGAATTATGACAAAAGACGCCCAAAACAAAAACAAAAGCCAAACAGAAGAAGACATTCTTGTGTCTAATGACTTGTTAGTACAGTACATAAATATTATACACGACCTTGCAAATAAATTACACAAGAACTAGCAATAGAGTTGTGTTTGATCGACCGTATATATGATGTTTTTTCTCTTTTAAATTGAGTGATGTAGGAAGTACTATTATGCATTTTGTAATAACCGTATTTGTGCGCATTATGATACGTCTGGCGGCTAAGTTACGTTCACTACTATAAAGAGGCTAAACTGGACGCTTATAACACAGACGGTTCCTAGGAACCATTTATGCTGCAAGTATCACAGACGGTTTATACGAATAACCGTTTGTGGTATTTTCACAGACGGTTTTTAATACAAACCGTCTATGATAACTTCATTATCACTGACGGTTTTTAATACAAACCGTCTATAAAGTATCACAGACGGTTCTAAATAAGAACCGTCTGTGATAATGGCAGATATCACATGCGGTTCTTGTCTAGAACCGTCTATGATACTTCACATGCGGTTTATATTAAAAACCGTCTGTGATATGTTTCCCGTCTCGTAATCCCCCAAAATTTCATAATCTCCCACCTGAGTCCGAGTAGGATTCAGTTTTGAGACACCTTCAGTAAAACGGGTATAACTTTTGCATACGATGTCCGTTTTCGACGTTCTTGTACTCGTTGGAAAGCTAACGACGAGCCCGATCCAGAAAAACGACTAGCATGCACCTGTCGCCCTCCAAGACTCCAAAATTAGACATCTTGGACCTAAACCTGGGTCGCAAGTTTTTTATTTCTGCTTTTGCCCTTTTTCTTGGTCTTCGCTTCGGAATTTGGATTTTGCTTTAACTGAAAAGTTGTAGATCTCATCGAAACATTTCAAATGAGTATATATAAACCATATAAAACTTTGCTATTTTATCTTTTGAGACTAGTTGTTTATATTGCATCGGTATATAAAATTTTGTGCTCTAATTCACAAACGGTTTGTATATAGAACTGTCTGTGATATTCATTCATCATAGACAGTTCTAGCTACCAACTGTCTATGAAAATCTGACTGCTGGGCCCATCGATCCTCCTAAACCTAATCCTAACCAATAGAAATCCACCAACCCTCACCCCACGGATCGTAGCTCCACCTCTCCGTCCCCGCGCCAAAAATTTTCGCACTCCCGCCTCTCCCTCCCCTATAAATAATAACTAAAACACAACCTCCTTACTATACTCCTCCTCCTTGCTATTCTCCTCCTCCTTGACCTTTACCATAATAGCCCGCACGAAGCAAACGACGCACAAGTCTACGGGAGACAAGACACCGCAGAAGCAACTAGCTCGTGCCAACCGTGCAGACGCTCAATCAACGTCGATGATGGTGAGCATAAAAAACATCCAGCTCGTGCATTGCATCAGGAGCGAGAAGGCCTAGACATAGATGATCTTTGTTTTTCTCTGTTCTTGTTGTGATAGCTAGATGGGTAACATGCTCATTGTTTTGTGATATTGTAATGGTAGGCTCTAATCTTAATAAAAATGGAATGTGTACTGTGTTTCTTACTATATTTGCTTATTTTCAGATGACATAGTTAACATTTCCTGAGGTTAGCTGAAAAAGGAAAAAAATAGATATAGAATGAACTATCACAGATGATTTTGTGATATAAACCATCTGTGAAGGATTATCATAGACAGCTCAAACCAAAACCCATCTATGATACTAGCATATCACAGACGGTTCTATCTACCAGCTGTCTGTGATGAAAAAATATCACAGACGGTTGGTAACTAGAACTATCTGTGATGTGTGAGTATCAGAGACGGTTCTAGCTACCAATTGTCTGTGATACTCATCCATTACAGACGGTTAGTAGCTAGAACCGTCTGTGATGTGTGAGTATCACAAACGATTTTTGGTTTGAGCCGTCTGTGATAGTGTTCTTCACAGATGGTTCTAGTTACAAACCGTATGTGATGTGATTATCACAGACGGCTCACGAACCGTCTGTGATAACCTCTGATTACCATTGACCCATAAATTTAGACGGTTTTGAAAAACCGTCTGTGATGACGGTTTGAGACTATCTGTGATGATCATTTTTGTAGTAGTGGTTCTGTTTGTTGTATTTGCTTGTTGGTGCTTTATGTCCCATTTGGGAGTGGCAGGTTTTGTTAAACTAATCACATCATGGGTAGGAAAGTGATATCAGTCAGAAACGACGGTGCTGCTTGGAAAGTGATACCAGTCAGAAACGGGTGCTGCTTGGAAGGTTGGAGGTTTTCAAGCATAGGACAGGGGCATACTAAATAATGAATTACCAGCAAGATAAACAAATTTATTTTGAAACGAACATGATAAACAAACTTTCTTATATTGAGAGAGCAAATAACATTGTCATGCCAACGTTATTATTATATTGCCCCCTCCTGAAATCATTTGAAAAGAAATATGCATGCATGCACCATTTTTTACTCTTTGTAGGATAGAGCAACCTATTCAAATCGGGTAGATCTTGACCACATTTAGTGTTGTTTTTGGAGTTATGACCGATTTCAACATGTACCTATCCGGCTCCAGCTGATTCAAACCAGCAGGGAGAGAGAGGATCCGCCAGTCCAAGGCAAAAACAACATGCAAATCTTTTTGTACAAAAGGAAATACATTCAAACAAATCAAATTTTCCAAAAAAAAATACACACCGGTCACCATTTTTTCTCAAAAAATATTACCCTGTCGCTAAATGGATGGAAGACACTGCCCTGTCGCCAAATGAAAGAGTGACAGGTCCAAACACCAAAACCAATTGGAGACAGAGGACCACAACTACAAAAAGCTAAAAGTACTAATCACTCTCGAATCTTTCTAAATTAATACTCTCAATCCATAGCTCCAATTGATAATCCAATTGAGCTGGTGGATTCCTTATGTACATGCGAGTAGATTGACACCCTTAACCTTACATAGACATTTGCGATGATAACTTTGATGCAACCGGTCCAACAGATTGTTTGTAGTGACTTAATGTAAACTAGAAGCATAGGCGCGGCGCCACGCCGCGCCAGCCACCGTACGGAAAAAATAAAAGAGACGATAATTCAGGAGGAGTTTATAAAAAAATCGGGGGCGAAAATGTATTCTCGGAAAAGGCAAAGGGGTTATTCGCAAAAAACGAGGACCTGTTAAAAATCGGGGCAAAACGATTAAGAAAGCAGAGGGCTTTTGAAAACCGAGGACCAGACGTAAAAACCGGACGCGGGGCCATCCAGAAAACGGAGGGCTCAAAAAAAATCCAGGGACCTTTTCGCGAGAACCAGGGACCTGTACGTAATTTCGAAAAAACAGATTCCCTCGGCACGCGTCAGGCGGAGGCAGCGCGCGGGGCGACGTGGGCGAGCGAGGGGGCGGGGAGTCCCCCGGGTATAATGGGCGGAAGCATTTAAGAGTACTGACAAACTACTCGCATGGACACAATGAATCCAACTCAATCATATTATCCATTGGAGCTACGAGTGGAAGGGTACTGTTCTAGAATAGCATCTTACTTTTGGCTTCTCTATAATATCTATTTTTTACATAAAGAATATTTTTAAAGCGAACTCTACAAATTAATTGTAGTACATATAGTAGCGATTTCATCTAGATCGACTAAGTGGAGGGATTTGCTTGTCGCCAAATGGATTGGCGATTGACAAGACAGGCCTCTGTTGCCTCCTGCTGCCAATATCTGTTGATAGGGTAATATGTCCAATTTATTTATTGATAGGGTAATAATATTTTTGAAAAAATGAACTCGGCGTATACTTTTTCAACAGTAAATATTTAAATACATTATGTATAAAAAATCAACCAACAGAAGCCGGAATCTTCGCAACGAAGAGCAAAAGCACGAAGAACTTTTTTTCAAGGCTCAACTAGGAATAAAATTAACAAACGATATGTTCCTGAACTGCACCATTATGTTCCTCGCAGAAAAAAGGAAGTGTATCATTATTTGTAAAAGAATGACCAATCAAGCTAAAATGCTCTTGAAACACTCAACTTATATAATATGAGCATACATATATATCTTGTTCAATCAAAGATTTAAGTGCAAACCATACCCTTTGGATTGTGCCAAATCAACATACAAAATTGGCAAAACATTTCAAGAGAGAGCTAGTCTTTGGAGTATTAATCATCATCCTTTATTTCAACTCAAAAGGAGTTAAGATAAATGGAAGGAAAAGTGTCCTGTGAACAACGACTTTTGTATTTTTGTTTTAACTTATACTACCTCCAGTCCAAAATAATGACCTTTTAGTAAGTTGGTTTTAGTTTCAAGGCAACATTTTCCACCAAATATGGGTCTGTTAATTACTTATTAGCAGTGGCGTTAGAGATATTGATCAAAAATCTGTAGGGGCGAACTACGTCAAAAGGCAAAGGTATTTAGCTCTTTCCATGTTCTACGTATATATGAAAGGCCAACAACGTAAGCACAACAATCAAGAATAAATGATTTCGCCGCCTCTCTCAGTTCCAATCTTTTACCTATTATTTCTAATCAAGCCTACCGATCGATCGAGGATACTGCTTTACTGCCTTTGAATTCTGTCGTGCTGTTGCTTCTTGCGTGCCTGCCTTAATTCCTTTGCTACTTTGTTCTTAATAATATTCTGCATGCTCCAGAAATTAAAGCTTGTACTGACCCGGCATCCTCTGGTGCTAGAATTCTTTGTCATTAGCTTTAGGGAAAGAAAAGATTAGCAACGTGGGTAATATCACCCGTAAATCGCTATGGGTACAGGTAACTCTTAACATAATTCTCTCTACGAAGAACTAGCAACATTTGAAAAGTCTGAGCTGTACAAGAACTATATGAGTCTGTGTCTATGACGATTATTAGTTGCGTCTTGTAGTTCAAATAGCATGTGCCATTTTACAATGTTTAGCATCGCGACTATTAGGTAGAAAATCGGTACTACTTTCAACTGACATAACTGAAATATTCAAATCTTGTTGCAAGAAGAATGTATTCTAATATCTCTTAATTCAATGTCTAGTGGATTAATTAATTAGCGAAAGGCAAATGAGTATTATTGTGTGCATGCATGTGAATGATATGTATATAGGATTTTTTTTATGGCGCACCCAAATTTATATGGACCGTCCATTTTGCATGATCCAAGAATTTATATTCATATATATGGACGTTGAAATGGTCATCCGTCCGCACTAAAAAAAAGTACAATAAATCTCTTGTGGTGGTACAGTAAAACAGCGTATTTCGTTTAGTAAAATAAAAATACTGACTTTAGACAATTTTATTCTGCACATATGTCACCTGTTCACGCTCAGAAAAGTGCAATGAATCTCCTGTAGTGGTGAAGTAAAATAGCGCATTTTGTGCAGCAAATGACTTTCACAGCGTCAAACATATTCGACATGGGCCTCGTTTTGTTAAGCTCGTAATTTTACACATAACGGTGCAAATGGATTGCAGACTGAACGTCTAGTTAAAAATATATTACGATTCAACAGTCAAAAGAAAAAACTCCCACATAAAGTACAGCAACCATGCTACTACGGTGCTAACACATAAATTAATATACTTAATGTAAGCTTTTATGATCAAACTTTATCAGTGGCGCATATACTGATGTCAGCGGCGAGGTGTGGGTTCGTGGCCTGTAGTGGCTTATTCTACGCTATATATATACATACATACATATATATATATATATATATATATATATATATATATATATATATATATATATATATATATATATATATATATATATATATACATATATATATATATATATGTATGTATGTATATATATATATATGTATGTATGTATGTATGTATGTATGTATGTACATACACACACACATATATATATATATATATATACGCACATACATACATATATATATACACACTCATACGTACATACATATACATACGCACGTACATACATACACATACATACGCACGTACATATATACATATATACATATATATATATACATATATATATACATATATATATATATGTATATATATATATTTTACTATTCTACGGGCAGGTGTAGAATACGTGCCAAAAGTTACTATTGTACGTGAGTGAAGTTGCTGCTAAATACATGTAGTGTTGCTAGCAGTAACTCTACATATATTTGACAGTAATTTCACTCACGTACGACAGTAACTGTCTGACGCATACATTACGCACAGTCACAAAATAGCGTAGTTGTGTATGTGTATACGTAAATGGTTTCTCTCTTGAGAGCACGTACTACCACTTTTGATATACCGTTTAAACGAATAAGTTATATCTCTTTATTCTTTTGAATATATTCTAATAAGAATTATAAGATACTTCAAAGTGAGTTTCAACAAACCAAGGGACAGAAACGAATTAAATGAACGTTCAACAAATCAAGCAACAGTCGAGCATTGGCTAGCTCTCATCTTTTTACAGCACAAGACGGAGGAGATATTAATTTGACATCCTGAGTTTCTTGGCCGGCAGTGGGCTCTGCACCTCCTCCTCCTCTGTTCCCCTCTTCATCCCGGCGTTCTCCGGCACCGGCATCAGGTTCAGGTCGAAGTTCCTCACGGGTGACGACCCTGACGCCGACATGGACACCGACACCGACGTGCCGTCCCAGTAATGGCAGCGCTTGTGCCCACCGAGCGCCTGCCCCGTCGCGAAGCTCCTCCTGCAGATGGTGCACCGGTGCGGCCCGTTGCTCCCGCCCGACGACGCCGTCTCCTCCGAGTCACCCGCGGACGCCTGCGCGGCGGCGGCGGCGTAGAGGTGCTGCTTCCACGTGGGCGGCTTGCGGTGGCTGGACTTGTGCCCGCCGAGAGCCTGGAACGACGCGAACGCCTTCCCGCAGACGGAGCACCGGAAGCGGAGCTCCTGCGGCGGCGCGTGCCGCGGACACCACTTGCTGACGGCGTGCTCCTCCCCCTGCCCGGTCCGTCCGGTGCCGGCGAGCTCGGCGAGGCAGATGGCGAGGTAGTCCTCCTTCTTCAGCACCGGCGTGGGGAGGGAGAGGGAGAGCGCGAGAGCCTCCAGGGCGGAGACCATGGCAGCAAGCTCTCAAACGCTGGTTTTCTTGGACTTTCCGTTCTTGATCACGTAGCGCACGCACGGAAGCTGGCAATCGATCGACCGATTCGGAGTTGGGGGAGGCGGAGTTCGCCGCGCGCGCTGGTATATATAGGGACAGGGAGGGCGGTGGGAAAGCAGTGCCGTGAGAAGAAGTGAAGAAGTCGCACGTACGCATGGACATTGCATGCGATCGAGGGCTCAGTCAAACATGCTGGCTGGTGGCGGTCAACGGGACGCACGTACCGGCCGTTGCTACGTTGCTTCGCGCTGCATGCAGCTTGCGAGATAAAATGCTAGTCCTACTGTATTCAGCGGCGACTCGTACGTGATCGAGTTGTTGGCGCGCCACCTGAGCGCATGTGCCGGATTTTGATGGGGCCCATCGACAGTGGCACAAACGGGGTTGCCAACAAGGCGGCGCGTGTACGCACGCTAGAATAGTGCTACTTTTCGGCACATGGATTTCGACGTATCACCGAGACGACGACCATGTGGAGTAACTAGAAAACTTCCGAGATTAGATTAGGTCCATGTGTTTTAAAAAATCATATTAGCCAGCATGTTAAGCTATTGCCACTAAGGGTGTAAATGGAGTGGATAATTTTCATCCGTCCGACCGACCGAAGGCTTGCGGAATAAATACGGAAGGAGTGGATAGGTATCCGGCACTATCCGTGTCTGACTCCGACTCTAAGGAAAAATATAAAATAGGATACGGGATAAGTCATATTCGTCCGTATATATCCGTATGTTAAGTGATATGAAAAAGTTTACTGTAACTTCACTTAGGAACAAGATAACATATAGGCAGATTGTCATATCTAAACAGGCGGGAGTATTGCGTGTTCTTCCTTCAATATCTCAGTAATTGGTCTCTCCATGTTCGCTCTGATTGTACCATGTTGTCCAATGTCCTGTGCAAAGAAGTGGATAATTTCCGTCCGACCGACCGTTCGAAAGATTATGGAACGAATACGGAATGGAGAAATAGATATCCGGTATTATCCGTGTTCGACTCCGACTCCGAAGAAAAGATATGAAATATGATACAAGATAAGCGATATACGTTCGTATCCGCTCCAATTGCACCTCTAATTCCCACTAGGCTTAGTCTGTGCTACATCCTTAGCTTCACCATCACACCTGGTTGAGCTCCACCCCAGCCCACTCATGCGGTCATGCCTCCGCTGCACCATGCCCTCAACAGATCTGCCATTGTGGTTCACGTTGCACCTTTGCCACACACCTGGCTTGCAACTGTGTTGTCGCGTCGTGTCACTCACAGCCAAATTAGACTATGTTGGGGTTGGTAGAGATCAATGACGGATCCAAAACTAAATTTTAGGAGGAACTACTAGGATATGACTAATAAAAGATAAACAAACTAAACATAAAACAAACTATCTTTTACAATATAAAATTATACATAATTAGAACAAGAATATAGTGTAATGGAAAAGTACATCAAAGATTATACCTCAATAATAGGTAATGTGCCTCCTAAAACCCGTAAATATAAGTAAGTTGCTATCTGTACATCAAAATTAGCAAAGTTAGTGATAAAATCAGAAGTTGTGACTGTAAAACATTATAAAGATTGTAATTTGTAAAAAAAGGATGAAACATACCATTGCCAGATCAGCAATGATTTCATCGGGATTAAAATCCACCCGAGCCTTCTTTACTTGACTCTCATTAGTATAAGGAGTACTACTTGTATTTCATGAGAAATATTTATGCAATGTTCGTTTCTCTATTTCTTGCAACTCTATGAATCGATAAATGACAATAAATGAAACTAAAATACCATATCAATCGCAATTGCGCAAATTGAAAAGTAGATTTGTGTTTTATACCTACTAATGCAAAGCCGCAACCGATAGTCCCCCTCAGGCGGTTAGGTCCTCACAGCCAACTCCACACCAGGAATCTGTATTGCTGTCAAGTGTCAAGGAGACCATTAATATATGAATACTGAAGTCTGAATAGTGAAGCAATGAAGTGAATATATTATACATAATTACATAAAGCCACCATCTGGCATGTGATCAACTTACCAAGCCGCCACAGTACTTACCACACCTAAGTCCCAACTACCTAAGGCCCCCCAAGTCCAGATTCAATTCACATCTACCAGTCTAGGGCTCCTCTAGTCGCACCTCACCTCCTCAACAGTCGGCTCCTCTGGTAGTCGGCAGTGGGCGCTCCCTCCGGCTAGCTGACCAGTGACTACCATAGGCCACGATGGCGACAGCACCACAGATTCAGAGGCCCCTTTCTAGCTTCGGTCCTCGAAGACTCCCCTCCGGCCCTCCCTGGCTCCCGCTCCCTCACGGCCTCACACGACGCTGGTAGGGCGGCGGCTCCCTGCCTCCCTAGGCTTTGGCTCCCTCTCGGCGAGGCGGCGACTCACCTCTCCGGGCTTGGCGGGCGGCTCTCTTGCTCCAGTCTCCAGATTTGGCTCCCCGGTCCGCACGCCCCCACTGGCCCACCGCCCGCCGCACCGAACGCCCACCAGCGTCGTGCAAGAATCAGCCTACTCACCTCCAAGCTGCATGCCGTGCACCCGGCCATGCCCACTCGCCCCCGTTGCCAACGCCGTCTGTCGCATGTCGCCCGTCGCCAACCTTAGGAGGGAAAGCCAAGAAGGGGTAAGGGGATGAAATCAAATCGATTGTTTGTGTTGATGTTGCGGTGTTGCCGAATTGGTGAATTGGATGGCCGATCAGCACATGTGGGCTTCGCCGCTTCGGTAGTTCGTTTTGCCATTTTGGACTTTTGGTGGGCTTTGCCACTTCAGCCTTTGCCCTTTGCCGCTTTGCTCAGTTTGCTGCAATGTAATGTTGTGTGTTGCAGTTGGCCCAAGTGCATCTGTCTATGCATGGCTTAGTGACTCCAACTCGCTTACTCCCTCAGGCCTCACTACCTCAGTCTCAAGCCAACGAGGCATGGTGGTGACTGGTCGGTGGCCAATGGCACCCTAGCTGGAGATAGGGGGCTAGAGGTATCCACTCTTCGCTCGAAGGTAGAGCGGGCGCCAACCCCCTGACCCACCGGTCGGTCCGCAACTGGTAGAGATGGCCTCGCTTAACGGTGATGAATAGGATAATCTAACAACAACAAGGTCTGCTACAACTTTGCTCATTGATGGCGATAGGGAAGCTGAGATGAGAGAATGAGTAGGGGACGATGGAGACTCAAGGAAATGAATTTGTGGGAGGGAGGAGGTTGTTGGCGTAAGTATTAAAAGTTTTAGTAGTTAAATTGTTTTTTGTGTGGTGATTTTTTTTGCTTTTTGTTAGGGAGTTTTTATGGGTGGAAGAGAGAAGTGAGAGGGAAGCTAGGAGGGGTGTAGAACGTATCACTGCTCACTAACTCCTTTTAAAATAGTGTAATAGATTTCTAACGCATCCCTCGTAGACTCTGAAATGTGAGTTTCTGTTAGATTCAACAGTCGTGCCAAATTACGTCCTGATCGATTGAGCTATGTGCTGGAAGACGCGCAATGTAATTTGCTCTGTTTCACATACATCAAGCAGGTTATAACGCATAATATATACTGTTTTTGTGTATATAGTGATCAAAGTATACAAAATTAATAACCACTATCTAGCTAGTAGAAATCGGAGTACTGCTGATCACTAGATCTAGTGTGACGCTGACACGCAAGCATACAACTCTAACGTACTACATGTGCATGCGTATGTATAGCTAGCTAGCTCGGCTGTCGCACGTTGTACTCCGGTAACTTCCCGGAAACGGCAAAACGGAAGAAAATTCCGGCACACAAGACACGGTCAAGTCTCTAGATAACAGATGCGTACATCTGGGCAGCGATCGACTGGCTTTTTGTGTTGTTTTTGGCTGTGACTTATGACTTTTGGTTGAAATTTTTGAATTTTGATTGTTTACGGTACAGATTACGGAGAGACCGATACTCACTTACGATTTTGGCTGGTACAGATGTTGGGCTTTTAACGTGTACTACGTTTAACTTGTAGACCCCGTCTTGAGAAAATACTCCGTTTGAAAGTTAGATACTGTAGCAAAAGTTAAAAGCCGTCTGACTTGCGAAGTGCCGTTAATTGGCTGCTGCGTGTGGCTTAATTGATTAGTTGGATAATTGGCCGGCCTCGTTGGCCTTTCCATCTCTTTCTGACAAGATGAAAAGAAACATACATCTTCTAATTGGCGTTACATGACAGTATTTGATGAGTGAATCGACTACTCCGCTGCAAACACCTGCGTACTTGTGCGGAAATGGAAGGATCACTTTCTGTCTCTTGTAAGTGATCAAATCGATTAATTTGCTCCAAGAAAAAAAAAGTAAATCGATGGAGGAGCTAGAATCTACTCATGTTAATTTCCACACTACAAATCTATGGCGTATGGTAGGCCGAAGAGGATGGAGTGATGTGGCCACGTGTTTGTTCCTCCGAGTAAGGTTCCCGGTCAGCATAGCAAAGCAAAGCCCTGGGAGTCAACATTTGGTCAATAACGTAACACCACTTGCATCGTGAGCGGAACAAGAAAGCAATGGAGTTCACACCAAACTGGGCGGGATATCTTATATTATATAGCGCGCGTGATACTTGTGCTTGATAGCTATGGCTTAGCATCCTTCACGTGGATGAGAGATTAATTTTTATGTGATCACTGGTGCTTGGTAACTGTAGCAGCCGTTTTTGAGCCTCATCGATCGATCTGAGTCGCTGGCGATTTAAATATTAAATTCGCTAGCTTCTTCAGCGACACCATGTGCTTGATTATTAGCTGCCATCTCCATTTAACGATAATTATTAACAACCATATATCAAGAGTCCAAGGCCATGTGCTTTTGATTATTAGCTGCATGCATGCCATCTCTAACCAAGCTCATGAAAGTATCGCAAGGCACGTTTCCTAAGAAGCTTCTTCCATCTTGTTCAGGTCTGAAATGACTTGGTTTCATCGGGATTCAATTACCGCTAAACAGGTCACTGACCAGTCCAAGCTAAGGCTGCGTTTGGCCGGGCTCTGAAGCCATCCTATTTTTGACTTCGAAGCCGTTACTCTGGCCAAACGCCTGGACTCGAAAGCCTGGCTCTGAAACACCCCAGAAAAATTTCAAATTGTTTTGTGATTTTTTCCTGAATTTTTGGATAAATTTTTAAAAACTTTCTTTTTTCGGAAATTCCAGGCGGATTACGCTTTCCCTTTTCGGCTTTTCCTTTTTTTCTGTTTCCCCTCCCCGCTGGCGTCTTTCCTCCTTCCCGCCTCCTCCCTCCGCCTGCGCCCGAGGACAGCCGTGCCCACGGTTTTGCTCCGCCTCACCGGTTCTTCCGCGCTGCCTCCGACCGGTCGCAAACCAGCGGCACCCCCCTGGGCACGCGTCATCGTGTGCCTTCCCTCGGTCCCACCTGGCGGTCTCTGCCGCCTCCTCCCTCCGCCGCGCGACGCGCCCTGCCCCTGGCTCCGCCACCTCGCCCTCGCCACGCAGTCGTCGCTGGCGGCTTGCATTCGCTCCACGTCACCCACGACCGCGACGCCCTGTCACCTCGTGGCCCCACTCGTCAGTCTCCGCCGCTTCTCCCTCCTCCGCGCGGAGCGCCACCGCCCGTACTGGTCGCTCAACTGCTCCTGCACGCCTTCCCGCGCCATTACTCGCTCGCATCACCCTGTCACCTCTCCGTCGCTCGGACACAACTCCCTGTCCCCTCTGCTGACCGCCCGTGCCGCGCCCATCCCCTTTTCTCCTCTTTTTCTTCTCCCTCCGCTGGAGCTTAAGGCACTTCCCTCGCTCTCCCATGCCCCAGAACCGTCCCCATCCCCTCCACTAGCTTCCCGTGAATCCCAATCGCTCCCGGGAGCCACCGACCGAAGCTCTGCCGCTCCTCAGCTCCATCGCCGTCTTTCCCTGAGCCGGCGACCCCGTAAGTGATTTTCCTTCCCTCCTCCCCCATTTCTCAATTTCTTTTGCCCAGAGCATCTCCACTACCTGCTGACCTCTTTTGTGAACTCCTCCGGCCAGGTAAACGTCCGTGAAGCCCCAGCGCCGTAGCTCACCGCCAATCGAAGAGCCCTCCTGTGGCTAGCTTAGACTGTCAAGCCACCCCCACCTAGCCAAAGGATTGCTGGTGAGCCTTTGCGCTGCCGCGAAGCCCAAACCTCCCCTTCTACCGCCAGTTCTTTATGTTGACCCTCTCGCCTTTCAAAACCCCAAAATGGATCCACCTTGCTGAGAGCTACCCGGTGATGCCCTTCTTCGCTGTCGAGGACCCTCGCCGTCACCGGAGGACGGAGGCACTCGCGCCTCTATCTCTCTGCTAAGCGAGCGGCGGGAGGTGGAAGATGACACCCCCCGACGTGGACACATCTCCGTCGTCCGCGCCACCATTGCCGTCTGACCTCAACCCTCCGATGCTGACACCTCCGCTACCGTTCGATTCCACTAAACATCTCCCTTCGCATCCACCCGATCTGACCCCCCTCTGTGACCGTCCGATCCACTTAGCGCATCAGATCTGGAGAGCTCGCTCGCCCTTCATCGCCGTCGCCCGCCAGCCCACGCGTCGACCATCGAAGCCTTGAGCGCGCTGCAGCGATGGGACGCACGGCTGCGTTGGGTTGGTGAACAGTGAGCCAGCCGAAAGCCGCCTCGGGCCGCACTGTTCATTTGGGTCGGCCCATCACTGTTCACAGCTATTTTCCAGCATTTTCCAATTTCCAAAAATCTAGAAAATCAAATAAAATCTTATAAAATAGCAGAAAATCTCAAAATTCCTAAATTACACCACCTTGCTCGTTTTGATGCACTGAACCCATTTTTGGCCTCCAATCCATCAAATTCTTCTCCAGAAAAATCCAAAAATTCAAAAACCCCTCTCTTTTGAATTTATTGCATTTTACTCCTTTTTCATAGATTTATTTTTCCTCGCTTGATTAGGCTCAAGCCGGACTTATTTTGTTTTTGTGTGTTTGCGCTAGCTTTGGAGTTTTCGGAGGCTTCGGTGCAAGGACAGGACCAAGGAACCGCAATTTACGACGTCACCGAGCTAGGTAAGCACCAAGGCAAGTCACAAGTCCTTGATCATGTTGAAATCCCATGCCATTTAAATTATGTATTTATGGTATTTGCATTATTGCTAATTGTGAAATGTTAGTTTGCGTAAAATAAAATATTTAGAATGACTTGTTAATTAGATAATTCCCACCACCGATAAATGCCATGTTAATTTGTAGCCATTTCCTTAATAACCCCAGAAATACTTAAGTATTGTATAGATAATTGTAGGATATATATTTCATGCAAAGTTTTACACTAATAAGGTTGTGGCCGTGGGCCGGTAGATTTGGAAAAATAAGGAACTTGTAAGTAGGGTAGGGGAGATGTGGAGCACCGCGAGACAATTTTCGCCCACCGCTTTACCCTAGGGTGGAGGTCGGGTACCTCATGGAAAAATATAAGGACTAGACCCTTGGGCTGAGCAAATGACATAGTGATTGCTCAACCACAGGTGTTGACTTGTCAACCCTGGTTTAGTAGCTGCTCAAACTTGAGTGGAACCCTACATTGGGAGTTGGTATGTGGGACAGAAACCCATACACAGCAACGATAGGTCCACACAAGTCGGGCATGGTGTTGTGTAGGCCTGCGGATACCCGAGGTTGTGTGGGTCCCTAACCTATCGGGTAGAGTGTAAGCAAAGGATTGAGCAGTGAGACGACCCGTTTTCTTAACTCAGTCATGAGGGTTAAGAATGCTTGTGGGTAAAGTTGGGCAACTTTGTAGAGTCAAATAAATGATATTCGAATACGCCGTGCTCCCGGTTAATAGGGCTGTGTCAATTGGGTGATTCAGCAGCGAGGCATAAGTAGTTTTCATAAGTGTGTTAATCTGATTAGTTGGATAATCAAGCTTTGAAAGAAAGCCCCCTTAATCTCAAGGAGTAGTATTTGGTTTTGGGTTTCCGAAAATGTTTGCAAATAAAAGTGCATCCACTCAAATTAATAAACCAAGTACACTTCCATCCTTTGGTGACTCGTGCAATTAGCTAAGTTAGAGTTTCCCTTATGACTTGCTGAGTACAGTGGTTGGTACTCAGTCTTGCATAATTTTTTCCCCAACAGATTCTAGAAGTAAAGAAGGTGAATCAAGATTTCGTGTTAGGGTTGCGACCGCACTCAGGCTTTCCTGTGGTGTTTTCTGCGATTCTTCTACATGTAAGTACTTTTAGGCTTGTACTCCCGGTTTATTGTTAAAATTGACCGTTAGATCTTATTTCAATCAAACTAACTCTTCTCAAATGTTTGTAAGCAGACATGATACTCATTCGGTCCGCAACTAAAGTTCTGGGTAGTTGCGAATTATCGATGCCCCTGTTTCCCCAAAAATGAGGTTGTTACAGGCTCCAATAAAGCTACACATGAGTCGAGCCAGTTTTGCTCATCGCTACCAAGCATAAAAAAATAAGGCTTCTAAAAGTTGCTTTTCGGCTTTTCTATAGTAATTAACTTTTAAACGGAGTATCTTTTTAAGATAGAGTCTACTAGTTGATTGTAGTACATACTATACCGACTTCATTTATATCGTCAAAAACCATCCGTAAGTTTCTGTTACTCTATAATCTCTCGCACGACAGCCTAAAAACCACAAGCCGCCGCAAAAAAGAACATGCCCTTTCTGTGGGTACTCCATGTTGGGTTATGTAAATGGGCTATGATTGCACAAAATTACCAAATCTTTGCCACTCCTATGCATCAGTCATTCCCTTTGCAAGGCTCAGGGCCTGTTCTTTAAGTCAAAAACTGGTGGCTTTTGGATTTTGCTATAGTACCTAACTTTCAAATGGAGTATTTTCTCAAGACAGGGCCTACAAGTTAAACGATCTATACGTTAAAAGTCCAACATCTGTACCAACCAAAATCGCAAGTGAGTATCTGTCTGTAACACCCCAGCCAAAAGAATAACCTGGAATGCTACCAAACTAACAACATAATAAAGATAAACTAAATTACCCTACAAGTTTTCGGCAGAACCTCCTTTGTTTATTGTCTAACTCCGAGGTTCCAACAAGCATAATCAAAGGATATAATTAATCGAAATCAATATAAGCTATACTAAGTAGAACAGCTATAAAACTTAATTAATGAGCGGAAGCAAAATAAGCAAGTTCTAGTTCTTTGTTACAAATTAACCTCTTAGTCATAAGCCAAATCTCACTTGAACTACTCAACAAATATAATCTAATTTCTATATTCCTTCCATGGTGAATAATTCGTGCAAGTGCAACAACTCTAGTCTTCCTTTAATCCCATACATGCCAATCTCATGAAGGTACCTAAAACAAACAACAAACAACAGCAAGAGTGAGTCCAACGACTCAGCAAATATAATAAGTAATTACAAGAACAACCATGAACATCATCTCACAATTTAACCATCAATCATATAATGAACCATGCTATGCAATATGATCAAAAATCTCTTTATCTCTTCTCTTTCGCATTTTACCGGTAATGCGGAGTGTGCATCCGTCAATGCACACCCATGCCTGTACCATCTGGTACATGGACCAATTGTCCATACTCCACAAGTATAGGGACCTTTAGCCCGTCATGACATCAACATGACGGGGACCTCGACGCTTGGTCATCTCGTGACCAAGACTTCAATATATCGGCATGATGCATATATGTGAATGTCCCAATAAATAAAAAAACTTGCATTCACCATATCCATGCATCATAACTTCTCATAAACACAACTTCAATTGCAGCATAATGCATATATGTGAATGTCTTAATGAATAAAAACTTGCATTCACCATATCCGTGCATCATAAATTCTCATAAACAACTTCAATTGCAAAATACCATAAATAGTACCAACATGTCATTATCACAACCAAGATCGCATACACTCATAATACCGATCAAACATCCACAAACCATCATTCATCAACAATCACACTATAAAATTTCAACCATCATTATACTTACCTTAACCGCGAGAATACGAAGAACGAGCAGAAGGTGCAACCCCTGGAATCCGCTCTCCCCCTGAATAATAATTAATAATTACTAACGTAACAGTAACGGGTATTCAGATACAAAATATCAACAACCCCAATTACCCCAACAATTTATCTTAACTAAATTCCCAACTCGCACAAACTCCTCTCCGCTCAGCAAAACGGCAAGAACCCTTCTGCAGCAGCGCTGCTTCACAATTTCGTATCTTTAAAAATAATGATCCAAATATAGTAAACGATACCTCTCTGGAATCATGACTTAAAAACCTACAATTTTCATGTAGCACTCCTATTTTTATTCGGATCAGAACTAGATGTAATTTAATGCCCTAAATAGAGAAAACTTTCTGATCTGTCAGACTGGGCAGCGAAACCAAATCGCGTCCCCATGACAGTACAGAGGTCTAAAAATCCCGAAAATTACACATCAACTAGAACTCTGAATTATCTACAACTTTCTCAATTACGGCCCTAGCCATAAAAATCATCTACTATTTTTAAAATCCGAATTACAGTCAGACTGCAACAAACTGCCCGCCTGACGGACAGATGTATTCCCGACTCCGTATCTCCCAGATCCCACGACAGAAAAATCCGTAAAAATTACAGCAGACGCATCTAGAAATCTTCTACAACTTTCCTTTTGTGAAGACCTGCAGGAAAAATCGTTTTCTAGATCAAAACCTCGCGACAAGGCGCGCTGCGCGAATAGATCTAAAATCAGCCCGCGACTAAACTCTAATCGGGTAATTGATCTATTAACTATCATCATAATCCGTGCCAAGAACCCTAATTAATCCATAAAACAGAGAATTTAGGATGGGGAAAAATTACCTAGAAGAATTTTCCTCAATCTTTTCCTCTCCTTCTCCTTCCTTCTTCTTCCTTCTTCTCCTTCTCCTTCTCCTTCTCCTTCTTTTCCTTCTCCTTCTTCTCCTTCTCCAAGGGCAGCAACTTGTGGGGGGGTGATGGAGGGGGAGAGGGCTGCGCCCAGGGAGGTGGAGGCAGGGTGTGGTGGCTGCCAAAGGTAGGACTGTTCGTTCGGTTTTTTCGGTTTATACGGTTCGGTAAATACGGTTTGTTCGGTAAATACGGTGTTAGTTATTCGGGAAATACGGGACTTAATATAATACGGTACGGTACCGATAAATACCATCTTATTTCGGTACGGTATCGGTAAATACCAATTTTACCAAAGTTTGCGCAAATTGGTAAACGTTAATCTCATCTCCAATTCTCCATTCTAGAAGCACCAAGCGTAAATGCGAAGCGAATGGCGATCCGCACCGCCGATCTCGATCAAGGGCGTCGGCTCGCACACGCTTATAAATCTTCTGTGAGGTAGTGACTTAGTAAGAAAAGCAATTGAGTACAATGTAACAATGATGTTAATGAAAAGTAGCAAACAGATAGTGAATGCTGGATTATTGGCTCACCCATCAAGAGGGATAGCAGGAATACAACATGCCATCAATAAGCATGATGGCTTTAGAACACGGCCATGTAGACTCAATACCACAGCACTAGCACCTCCCACCCATTCCAAGCAGAGCGATAGGAAATTGTAAATAACCCAGGCATCATAACTGACAAAATTAAAAGATGCCACAATGAAGATTTCCGGATGTGAATGGAAAAGTTGTTTTACCTAATGTAATTTCAGTAGCTTTACCTCCCAAACATCTTAAAATGGAAAAGAAATATCTATATATCAGGTGAAGAATTAATGAGAAATGCTGAGCTTACATCTCACGGGTTGAATTAAAGTAGATAGACTTATGGGGCAGTAGGAGAGTTAGGAAGGGCATGGATGCATATACCTGCAAAAAAGGGAGCAGCTCAATAAGACGAAAGAAATGTATCATATCATGTAATGTTCAGAGCATGTGAACAAGTTGTAGTCACCCAAAGAACTACACATCATGTTTTCGAAGTGCGACACCAGCTTTAGTACATTGGGGAAACTATTTGTATCTTTTTTTGTGGCATGCCCAAATGTTGGTGGCACTGGCACAAGTGCAAGCTCATAACTCAAGAAGCAAAAGGTGAAGCAAATAATGACAGGGCAGCCTTTTGTTTTAGGAGGTAATTGATCTTTTGCCACACCTTTCATTGCATTTGATGATTTGCCCTGTGATGTCTCAATGACATGTGGGTCCAAGGTCCACATGTCAATGAGATAAATGGGGCAAATCATCAAATTCCATGTTTATGTATGGGGCAAATACTCCAATCTCCCATTAGGCAATACACCCTAAATAAGATCGTTGGTTAGAACATCGAAGGTGGTCTTGTTGTCAGATTAAATCTAAATTGGAGGAGAATATAATCGAATCGAATATTTTATCTTTGTAAGCAAAAGCAGCAGCAGCAAGATCTGAGATAGGGTGGGAGCAAGAAGCAAGAGGAAGATATGGATGCACTATAGGCACGCACGCACGGGGATCATGAAGAGGATGCGGACGATGAATCGCTGGTAGACGGGCTCGGTGTAGTTGCGGAGGTGCTTGTAGATGTGCCGCAGCGACAACCCCGCCGCCGCCCGCCGCTTAAAGCCGCCGCCGCAACGCATGCCGCCCGCCTCCATGCCTCCACGTCTGGCTCTGAGGCTAGGGTTGCTTAGCCGTCTGCCACGCTTAAAGCCTCCTACGTCGGGCCGTCGGGCCGTCGGTGCGTGGGCCGAGGCCGGAGACGCCGAGATTGAGTGGCTGTTCGGTTTTATCGGTAAATTCGGTTTTTACTCGGTTTATACCGAAAATACCGAACCAATAAAATACCACTTTTTCAGATACCGAACCGAATACCGAATACCGGTCAAACCGAGTTGACGGTTCGGTTCGGTTTTTCGGCTCGGTTTTTCGGTTCGGTGTGAAACCGCAGTCCTAGCCAAAGGGGTGGGAGAGGGGCACTAGGGTTAGAGGGTGGGGTGCGGTTGGGGGTGGGGCGCACCCCTGGCCCGGCCCAAGGGTGGTTGGCCCACCTCCTGGCGACCAACGCTGAATTTAAATATAATTTTTGATATATTTTATTCCTTTCCTAATGTTGTATAATTTATATTTTTCCCTTCCGCGATTCATCAAAAACCGCGATTCCGCGATTCATTAAAAACTTTCGCCGTAACAACGTTCGGGATATTACACTGTCTCTCCGTAATTTGTACCGTAAACAACCAAAATTCAAATATTTCAGCCAAAAGCCATAAGCCACAGCCGAAAAGAACAGGCCCTCAACCCTATCCATTCTCCACAGCCCCTACCTAGCCCCTCCTCGACAGTGCAAGGTCTTCTAGGAGGTGCCACTGCCCCTGCCCAGCCCCTCCCCGACGCCGGCGTCCCTACCCAGGCCTGTCCCGGATGCTGGCGCCCCTGGCCAGGCCCCCTCCTGACGCCGACTTCCAAGCCCCTCGCCTCCACGGTGCGGCTGGTCCCCGACGCCGGCGGCCGCCCGGCCCCTGGTCCCCTAACGGCTTCCCTCACGCCCCTGCCCCCAACTCCGGCGCCCCTTGTTCCCCCGACTTCGAATCAATGTTAGTCCTGAATCCCCTCTCCTTGCCCATGACGAGTTGATGCCTAATTTGTGCTACATCCTATGAGATGAAGCCATGTTATCTATGCTTGAGTAGTGTGTCCATTTGTTGAATGTGTGAGTAGTATGCCATGGGTAGAAATAATGTTGCCCTGAAACTTGTTGAATGAGTGTAGATTATGCTGGACTAGTAGAATGATGGTAGATCATGCATGTATATTGTTTCCTTCTTTCAAAAAGTGTCAAATGTGCATGGGTTGTACATATCAAATGAGAATTGAATGTAGATTAGATGAAAAAATGGCTAATCTATGTGATGTGCAAATGGCTGAGTGGAATACCACTGTTCTCTTCGACCACGACCTTTTGACGTTAACCACGGCTTTGACTTTGACCACTGTCCCCTTCGACCATGGCCCTTCGATGACCACGACCCTTTGACGTTGACCACTTCTCCCTTCGACCACCGCCCTCTTCGACCATGACTTCAACTTCGACCACAGATCTTCGACTTCGGTCACGACCCTTCAACCATGGCCCCAACGTCAACCATGACCCTTCGACTTCGACTACGGACCGACTCCGTCCACGGCTCTTTGACTTTGACCATTGCTCCCTTCGACCACTGCCCCCTTCGACCACGGCTTGGACTTCGGCCATGACCCTTCAACTTTGACCACTGTCCTCTTCGGCCACTGTCCCCTTTGACCACGGTTTAGACTTCGACCACGACCCTTTGACTTTGACCACAGCCCTTTGACTTCGACTGCGGACCAACTTCGTCCACGGCCCTTCGACTTCGATCACTGCCCTTTTTTACCATTGTCCCCTTCGACCATGGCTTTGACTTCGACCACGGCCCTTCGACTTCGATCACCGCCCCTTCGACCACGACTTCGACTTCGACCACTGATCTTTGACTTTGTCCACGGCCCTATTCGACCACGGATTCGACTTCGACCATAACCCATCGACTTCGGCCACAGCCCCATTCGACCACGGCTTTGACTTCGACCATGACCCCTCGACTTCGGCCACGGCCCCTCGACCACGACCCTCTTTGACCACGGCACCGACTTCGACAACTAGCTTGGGAGACCAAAATCGCCAAATAGCGCGACAGGCTCTGAGCGAAGAGCAGGAGGAGGTAGGGAGGCTCGCCGGGTGAGCGACCGCTAGGCGGTGGCGGTGGGGGAGAGCCACGTCGGAGAGCGTAGGAAGAGGAAGCCACCGCCGCCATCGTCGAATGCCCTTCTCTCTAATCCACCTGCCACTATCGTTGAGCACCCTTCTCTCCGATCCACCGACCGCTGTCGCTGAGCGTCATGCCGCTGGTTAGAGGGGCGATGGAAGATGGAATTGGTGGCGGCGCCGAGGAGGAGGAGGCGTGGCACAAGGGTTCGGGGGAGAGAAGGAGGCAGCAGTTGCGGTTGCTAGAGGTGGAGGTGGGGAGGCGGCGGCGGGTAGATGGAGAGAGGAGACGGTAGGCGAATGCGTTAGGGAGGCAGTGACGGGGAGATGCGGTGCTGTTGGGGGAAGTTGGGCGACTGCAACCAGACGTTGCTGCGTGGGGAAGGAATTGGTGGCATCGCCGAGGAGGAGGAGGAGGCGCGGCACGATGGTTCGGGGGAGAGAAGGAGGTGGCGGTTGCGGGAGGTGGAGGTGGGGAGGCGGCGACGGGCAGATGGGGAAGAGGAGGCGGTAGGCAAATGCATTGGGGAGGCGGCGATGGGGGGATGCGGTGTTGCTGGGGGAAGTTGGGGGACTGCGACCAGACGTTGCCGCGCGGGGAAGGAATTGGTGGCGACACTGAGGAGGAGGAGGAGGCGCGACACGAGAGTTCGAGGGAGAGAAGGAGGCGGCGGTTGCAGGAGGTGGAGTGGTTGCGAGAGGCGGATGATGCAAGGGGAAGAGAAGAGGAGGAGCGCGGCCACGCGTCGGCCCTACCTTTTCTACGAGGAGCAGAAGAACTACCTACATGCAGATCTGGACGGCTGATATTTGATCGGACGGCTGAGAAGAGAAGAGAGAGAACGCACCGATGACCACCAACTCATATTTTTAAGTAGTAGAGATTTTAAGGATTTACGAGTTAATTAAGTTACAAACCAGGCCCTCAACCTGCTTTAAAAATTCATGTTTCTTTTTACTTTTTTCAAGAGAGCATTGAAACACCTCACGTTAATATATCATACAAATGAAAAATCATTAAGACATATCTGAGACTTCTCGAAGTTCCCAATGTCCGTAGACCTAAAGATGGACACATCCTAAATTTTCATTCTTTTAGATGATAAAGTTAAGATATGCCTACTTATCAGTGTCTCATATACTCCCTCCGTTTCTAGAATCTGTGCCTTCAACTTATTTTAAAATTTAACTATCAATAAATTTAAAACTATTTAGATTAACTATATAAAAATTATATCACTAGATTTATTGTTAAAAATATTTTTATAATATTATAATTTTATTAGTATATTTTAGTGTAAAGTTATAAAAAGCAGGAGTCAAAGTTATATCTCGGATACCGTAAAAAATAAAAATGGTAAGTAAAAAAAAGAAGGGGCGGAGTAGCTCTTTTGGGCATAAGTCCGACGTGAAGTTTTAAATGAACCCTTGGCATGTTCATGGATCTTACCCCAATTTCAAAGGACAATTAGTGAAACATGAGTTTTTCCTTTCAGAAGTGATGTGCACGGATTATCAAATGAATTGTGGTTTTAAAAAAAGTAGTATGAACCTTTTGCCCGTGCTAAGCTGATTTCAAATCGGAGTAAATACATCGCTGTCTAATAATAGTTTAAAAATTGGCATGACGTAAAAGAATTAAAAAAAATATGGTATTTGTCTTGACCGCATTACTTTCTCAATGATCCGTGACCACATATGTAGATAGTATCCTAGTGGGTGTAAAATTACCAAAATAAAAGTGAGATGGAAACGAGAATAAATTACAACCTCTCGAATCACAGCAACTAAGCCAACTTACAGGTTTTTGTTTTGCAATTACATAGTTTTTATAGAGATATGGACGGAATTCCACATTTCATTTGTAGTTTCTCAAACATCTGTCCTTTCTAAGGTAGTACAGAACTATAAAAGTACATCCTTCAGTGTTCAGACAACGATCATAAAAATAAACATATACAACAGCGTAGAAGTTCGTGGCAACGGCCACACAATGACATAAAGAGTTTAATTCAGTTCATGGCACGTTGAAAGTTAAAACACCCAACACGATAACTAACACACATTAGACGGGCAATGGATTACAAAGAGCATTTAGACTACAATTCCACAGCCAACAATTTACAACATGCGGTGAATCTTATTACAACAACAACAGATGGGGATCCTACGTCGAATGATTAGGTGAAATACAGATGAGCATCTTCCAAGGGAAATGGTTGGCCATCCTAGACTGCAATGTCATGCTGGATGTGGCGGAGCAAGACGGGGGTGACGATGTCCGGCGAGCTGAGCTGGGGGAGATGGCCCTCAGAGGGCATCACCTCGACGATGGAGTCACCACCAAGATGCTTGTGCAGGTACTCTGACACCACGACTGGCACTGCGAGATCCTTGGTGCTCTGAACAATGTGGCACGGGACAGTGACCAGGGGGAGGAGGCTGCGCACATCGCTCTGGAAGATCGTCTGGGCAACACTCAGGGCGATGTCTGGGCGTATGTTGAAGAGCGTCCGGCTGAACTCCTGAACTGCCACTGATTCCATGTCCCCTCCAACGCAGAGTGGCGCCCAACCTGAGCACCAGGCCTTGTAGTTGGATTGCATCGCCTCAAAGAGCTCATCAAGCTCCTCCTGCTCGAAACCCCCGTAGTAGTCCACATCATTGAGGTACCTGTTTGGTCAAGACAGAATTGGATCGGTGAAAAGGATATATAGAAAAATGCAAATAGAGCATGATGAACTAAACCAGAAAGGAAATAGAAGAGAAGGTACTTCAAGGAGAACCCCATCATTGAAAGGACGAAATGTAAACTCCTTTTAAAACAGCAAACTTGGATAGATGCCCACAGGTATTCAACATAGCAAGCAAATAGCATGTTCATGAGATCTTGAATTATATTTGCTACAGAAAAGTAACTGAATGATTCAGACGAGGTCAACTACATGAGAAGTTACTAGCATCACCTCATCCAAGAAGGCGTATGTCTTAAATAAGGGAACTTGGAGCAACAATGTACATCACATAAATTTAAATATCTGACATCTCACAGTCAGAACTCAGAAGCCTTCTAGGAGCAAGGGCATGTTTCATTAAGACTGAGTGAATTGCACTGCAGGTCCCTAAACTTTCTTCTAAGTTTCACTAAGCCCCTAAACTTCTAAATTATCCCCGTAGGTTCACAAACTTGCACTGATATTTCACCTAGCTCCCTAAACTTTTAAATTAGCTTGGCAGGTTCCCAAACATGCACTGGAATTTCACTTAGCATTTCCCAAACATGTTGAATCTGTTGACATTTCGGTGCATGTTGAGTGAAATTTCACTTAGCATTTGCCAAACATGTTAAATTAGTTTGGGAATTAGAATCTGGTCAAAATTGAGAACTAGACTTGGGTGAGTCTTGACCTAACTCGACTTCGCGGGCAAAGGGAGATGATGTGGCTTTTTGGCCAGATTCAACATGTCATTTGACTCACGCAGGCTGTGTAAACTGAGATTCATTAATCTAAATCATTGGAGGGCCATGAAAAATTGAAAACCATCACACAGGTTTTATATCTGTTTTAGCCACAGAAAGTTTAAAATATGGAAAAAAATCATTGGACAGCCAGAAACAACTACCAAAAAGTTATGTTAACAGAATATCATCAGTGACTTTTGCTCAACTCAAATTAAGCCATTTTCTATTATACTGCCATGGAAATAAGCTACATGGTTTGTAATTATGTTATAACTGCAGAAGAACTGGAATATGCAATTATTCTAACAGTTCAAGATTTCTATCTTTTAGTTTGATGCAATATGGAGTATTCTTTTGCAACGACTATATTTGACTTGCTTTAGTGAGTTTGGTCTTGTAGTTCCTTCCGTAGTTCATCTCTCTTCTTTTATCAACAAACTCATCATCTCCATTTTTTTAGAACAAATAAGAAAAAGAAAAGACCTATAATGGTTATTCAGTTATTGACACATACACCAGTCTCATTTCCTGGTAGTTTCTGGTCACTGTTGCTGCACACAGTCATACACAAATTTGTGTACACTTTAAGCACTCTTTATTAATTTTATTACAATGCACTGATCCTGGATGCTGAAGTGGTTCAGGACAGTAAACTCTTCTTGACATCACTGTTTCCGTGTGCTAATTGCACATGCCATGCCAATATTTTTGTCAGCAGCTCAGTACTAGTGATTCCTGCAAGACTATGACCCTACATATCCGCTGATCTAATAAGTCCATAATGCTTCAATCGTTGTTGTTAGGTTGATAAGAACAAGGCCTACTAGCTCCCTTAAAGCGCTCTTCTCCACTACTCTATTATCCATTGTACAGCCAAGATCCACTTCTGCTCGTGCGTATATCTATCTTGTAACATTTACACTAGAAAAGACCAAAAATCCAATGACTAAAAAATTGGGAGGATCCTATAATTGTAGTGCCAAATTTTGAAGGTGCAACTATGTTAGAAAGTAGCCATATTGGGAGTGACGACATTGCACCTTTTGCAACTTAATTATGGTTTCCAGCAAGAGATAACATTTGAAATAATTATGGTTTCCAGCAAGGCAATATCCACAAATGGCAAGAGAGGACCAATTGGGACATGACACTTGCACCATAATAAGACAGGTAATGTGTAGCAGCACCTAGTCACAAGAGAATTGAGAAAACATGTTCGAAGGCCACATATACACCACATGACATTTTCCTTTCCGCCACCTTTATTAAATAGTTCTTTTCTTGAAATCTTCAGTGGGGAAATTATTAGCATAACTAACTTGATTGAAGTCATCCAGATTCCCTCTACAGCTCTTGAGGTTTAAAACATTGTCATGCAAGGGTCAATTCAATGTGTTTAATTCACATAGGCACAAGGGAGTGGTCTTTAGTAGTTCTAGTTACAATATGTCGTAACTCGCAGATATCTATCTCAAACAGATTTTATTATTCTAGAAAGTTTATAATAACTGCTACCTCAACCAGGATAGGTTTGGTGGAAACCAGTATTCAAAAAACTTTTTTTTTTCTCAAATTCTGGAGCCCACCATGATTGGGTTACAGGCTTTTTCTAGTGGAGTTTGAGTCAATTTATTTTTATTCATTTTTCCTTTTGTTTTTGTGTTTACTCCGCCTCAAAGGATCGAAGAACTATTAGTCCCTGACTCCCTGTCCTGTTTTAGCAATAAATGGCCCCAAAACAAGCCAGTTTGTATGTTCATGCTACCTACTGGGTACTGCTGATTCCTGTGATCAGCAGTAACCAGCCGGTTTTCAAACCACTAGGAGAACATCTAGTCAAAAATAAAGGAGGCATTTCAGTCCAGTAAATATAGTGACAAGATCAGTCTTAACATCATTTCAGTCCAGTAGATTTTAGTGATAAGATCAGTCTTAAACTAGGGTCAAAAGCATTCAATCATGTACAAAAGCTAAGTGCATACAACTCACTCAAAGAAAGCAAACTAAGCACATACAACAGCAACCTTGTATAAACTTAGTGTGCCAACTTGCAGGTAGTTACGAGTCTATTGTCTGATCAACTTGTACTATCCTGAAAATATCCCTTTTAAGGACCCGTACGTAATTAAAGAAAAGAGGATATGTAAAATAAGATATTTTGGACTTTTAGGGAGGAGTTGGTCTCCCGGAACGAGTTGTACGAGAGGAATTGGAAATGGACTCAAACTCATGTTGTGATAAAAGGGGGTGTGAGAGAGAGGATGCTAGACCATATGGATAGGTCATGAATTTAGTAATGATGAATAATTGATATTTGGGTTGCATTAAAATTTATGTTTGGAAAAGTTTCTGTCAGTAGTGCTCTTTTGCAAAACTGGAATCGGAAGAATGACACGGTAGAATGACCACGGTAAATCAACCACGGTGGGTCGACCACGACAGGCTTCGACCACGGCATTTCGGTCACAGAAGAACGACCACAACATAATGACCATGACATGTCAACCACGGCAAGCTTCGACCACAGCATTTCGATCACGATATATCGACCACAACATTTTGATCACGATAGAATGACCTTGGCAGGTAATCGGTAGGCTTTGACCTCGAACAGTAAACCGGTCGTAAGCTACTATGAACCGGTCGAAGCTACAATGTACTGGTCGTATGCTACAGTGAACCGGTCATATGCAACAGTGAAGCTACAATGAACAGTCGATAGTCGTGGCCTTGTGTTGGACTGGTCGATCAGCAAACTACGACCGCGATCGGTAGTCGGAGGCGTCGATCGCGATCGGTGATCGATATAGTGAGCTACAGTAACTGGTCGGTAGTCGTAGCTATAGTGCTTTGTCGTAGCCATAGACTTCGCTGACTATTGTCATAGTCTAAGACTTCGCAGTCTGTTGTCGTAGTTGTAGTCTTCGCAGACTATTGTCCTAGTCGTAGACTTTGTGGTCTGCTTTTGTAGTCGTAGGCTGCGCAATCTGTTATCTTAGACTTTGTGATCGGTTGTCTTAGGCTTTGCGATCGGTAGCCGTATGCTTCACGGTCGGTACTCATAGGCTACAAGTGCTCCAATTCTAGTGCTACAGTATCAGGTCGGTACTCGGTGGTTGTTGCTACAGTACTAGGTCGATACTCTGTGGTCATTGTTACAGTACCAGGTCGGTACTCGGTGGTCGTTGCTACAGTACCAGGTCGGTACTCGGTGGTTGTTGCTACAGTACCAGGTAGGTACTTGGTGATCGTTGCTATAGTACCAGGTTGGTGCTACAATACTCGTTGATGGTAGTCTGTGCTTCGGTACCTGGTCAGTACTCGGTGGTCGATGGAACAATAATTGGTTGATGGTCAATAGTCGTAGACTGGGAGTGCTACGATGTTTGTGATATGCGTGTGTTTTGAGTGGTAGTAATTCCCAAGTATTTGTGGTTTTCGAGTACTCGTTGGCCCAACGGTATGACCGACATGTGTATGGCGGTCATACTAGTCGTACTGAGTGGTCGGAAGTTGAATTTCTGGAAAACGTGGAAATTGTGGTTGTGGCTAACCTGGTTGGTGTTGATGGATGGACAAGGTGTGATATGCGTGTGTGGACTAATGTCGGTCAAGTTGCGAAGAACTTGTGCCGGTGACAACATTTTTTGGTCTTTGCATATGCAGGTTGGGCGTGGAGGCGGTCATAGTCGGTGACGAGGATGATTGGGACTAGGATGGGGAATCTAAGGTCCAAGTGGTCGTGGATGTCACGAGGTGGTTGGGCTCACGCTAGAGCACATGGAGATCAAAGGTGATGTTGCGTGGAGAAGCTACAGTAAGTGCGATCCTAAAGGCTTCGACACTAGGTGGATGATGCGTAGAGAAGCTAAGAAAGGTGCTGTCCTGGAGGCTTCGACATGTGATGAGTTAGGAGTTGTAGAAGGGGTCCATAACTGAAAAGGCTTAGAGATTATGTAAAATCCGTGTGTGGAAGGGTTTTGGGTCTCTTGATTTGCGGAATCGGATAGGATTCGTGTCCGGGTTGATGATGATATGATTTAGGGCTCTAGTATATCAAGGAAGGAGAGGTTAGGAGTTAACCTACGGCTTTCGTAGGGCTTTGGAGAAAACTTTTGTGCTAGGGTTTGAGGGGTGTTGTGAGGGCACTTTGTAGCCACAGAACATATTTTAGAAATAAAAGATCAGATCTATTATGAAGAAGTTAGTCGGCATCGGCAGCGTGTTTTCTGAGCATCGTCTTTTGACTCGTCATCGTTACGAGTATTGCGTGGTGAGATTGCTTTTCTCTGTTGACTTGATCGCTCACCAAGTTGTCCACTCGATCACCATCAAAGGCATAGGTGATCAAGAGGACTTGCTCCCGGTGTCGAAGGCTACGACTACGTGTAAAGGGGGCAAGTGAGCGGTCAAACGCCGAGCGGCCGAGCGAGTGGTCGAACATCTTGCAGTCGAAATCTACATCTTGTGTTTAGATAGTTTTTCTTCTGGTGAGTTTTGATTTCATGTTCCAAAAAATGACGATAATTATTCACCCACTTTGATTGCAATACTTGATCCTACAAAGGAGGACCCAAAGCCTAAAAAGCCTAGCTTTATTTTTTTTTCTCCGGCCGCTACCATCTGCCAAGCAGAAACTTTTTCGCCATCTTGTCTGCCATATGCCGGTGTTGCTTCCGCCTGCCGCGCGTGTCTCACCTGCGTCGTCCACGCGCCAGCCCTCCTCCACCTGATCTCAGCCCACGTGCATGCGTAATTGCTCCGTGAGTCTGCCGTGTCGCCCTGCTAGTTCTACGCGATATAGAGAGAGGAGAGAGAAATCGGCAAGCTACAGTAACCCAAGGTAGAGAGAGAAGCATCTACAATATGCATTGTTAGAGAGAGAAGCATGGTGCTACAGTGCTCTGGCCTAGAGAGAGAAACGACAACGGCGGAAAGGGAAGGAAAAGGAGAAAGAAAAAAAAGAAGAAATTGTGAGAAAGGGATCATAATTTTGGTGTACTTTATCGGGGTAATGATCTAAATATTTTCTCTATGTTTTGCTAAATTGTTTTGTAGAGTTTAGAGCTAGGATTAGAGATAAGAGTATTATCAAGTTTTCGTTGAGCGTTAGATTAGTAGATCGATTTGATCTATTGTATTGTTGTACTATTCTTACGGTAGCGTAGGAGCATTATATTGGAATTTCATATACTGAAAAGTTGTAGAGGGTTTCGATAGCTTTATGTACAATTTTTATTCATGTCGATCGGATGATTAGATTGTGAGATATGGATTTTTCTATCTTGTTGTCCGGTGAATTTATTGTGTTTCGGTGGCATGTGTTAACCTTTATATTAAAAATAGTAAATGAACTAATATGGGAATTTGGTCAATATAAAAATTCTAGGTAATTTCATAAGGTTTCTAGAAAGTTTAAAAACAGAATTTTTAGATAAGTAGAATATAAGTTATGAATTTTGGGAGACGACTGTCTAGTACTGTGTTGCTGCTGGATGCATTCATATACTGGAAAGTTGTAGAGGGTTTCGATAGCTTTATATAGAATTTGTATTCATGTTGATCGGATAAGTAGATTGTGAGATATGAATTTTTCTATCATGCTATCCGGTAAATTTATCGTGTTTCGGTGGCATGTGTTAACCTTTAGATTAAAAATAGTACATGAACTAATATGGGAATTCGGTCAACATGAAAATTGTAGGTAATTTCATAAGATTTCCAGAAAATCCAAGAACACAATTTTTAGATAGGTAAAATAGAAGTTATGAATTTCAGGAGGCGGCTGTCCAGTATCGGGTTGCTGCTGGACGCAATCGTGGAAAAAATTAATTTGACTAATTTAATGGCAGAATTAAATTTTGTAAATAACTAGAAAGTGATAGATAATTTCCTTTAGTTTCTGACAATGCCATAATTCAATATATTTGTATTTGTAGATTAAAAGATATTAAATTAATAAGTTCGCTACCTAAAAGATGACAGATCTATCTTCTAGGTTAAAAATGAGGTTTTAGATGCTTTAATCTGGGCATTTGACTAACTCGGAAATTGTAGGCAATTTTGTATATATTTTATAATTGGCATGGTTTGCTGTATTTTGATGTGGGAGTTAAAAAGTTATGATATTTTTAGTACCGGGACAACGTGGTTGATTGTCCGACAAAGGGGAATGTTGTGGAATTAGGGAACCTGTAGGAGCGTTGTTGACTAAGCGTTGTATTGTATTGTTGTAGCTTATATTGAGAATGAGTATTTAATGTAGGCGGAGTAACATTGGGATTGTTGTCACCTTCAAATTATTCCAGTCATCATAACTAGAGAGGTAAGTGCTTACTAGAATGATAGATGATGATTAATAATTGCTCACTATTATTGAATTATTCATGTCATGCAATAATTTTGATTGTCTTTTGTTCAATATGATATTAATTTGATGATAATTGTGATATATGGTAAAATTATGAAAAATGGCATTCATAACATAATATATGCATTATAAGCCAGGGCAGTGAGAAAGTTAATAGCAATAAGTAAAACTATTTAACTATTCTAACGTGCTCATGAGAAAGACCATTTCGATAGGCACATCTACGGATGGAGAAAAGACCTACTTTGGTAGACACCTCTGTGGGATGTACCCTCTGCTATACTGGTATAAGCTACAGAGGAGACATGAGCATGAGCATTGCATTGCACCAAGATAAACTGAGATGAGTTGTTGAGATTTGTGGATGAGAATTGATGAGAATGAGATATGACAATTGAGTTAATCAAAAATGGATATAAATTGTAAAAAATGATATGGATTTATTTATTGTTCTGTTTTGTACTTGCTGCGTCATGAACTCACCCTTACTTTGTTGTTGTTTTTAGGTGATCGTTAAATGTGACATGCATGAGGCGGGTCGAACATGGAATATTACACTTTTGTAGCTCTTTTCTTCACCTAGCGATCTATTCACTTATTGTCATAAATAATTTAGTTTTATCCATACAATGATTAAATGAATAATGGTTTCACTTAGCACTTAATAGTTCTTAATGATGCTATATGATGGTTTCTTGATTTAGATTTACCTATAATTCATCATGGTAGTGATTGGTGCATGTTAGTTCAATTTATGGTTTACAATATTGCTAAAATTTATATTTAATATTATGTTGATTGTTTAATCCTGTAAACTAGTTGTTGGTAAAGCTTGAATATTAGTTAAAATTGGTAGTGATAGTAGTTGTGGGTGTTATCTTGGGTTTTTATTAAGCCGGGGTGTTACACAACTAGGCTATTTAATTTAAGATCCAACGTTTCAACACTCAACACCCCTCCATAATCAAAATAAAGTAATCTATATCATGTCAACAGCTGTAAGATATCTAGATCACCATCACCCATAGAGTGCTCTCATCATTCACGCGGTGCCAAGGACAACATCCGAACGGCCCGACTTGTGCGGAATAGCATTACGACAATTGACAGAGCACACTTGCCCCTATAAAAAGTTATTCAGTACAAGTAAAAGAGCGAGGCAAGGCCTCTCCATCTAGAGCTTGTTCTTTTGTGGCTGCGGTTTGTGGTTTTTGACTGTAGCTTGTGACTTTTGGCTGTTCGTCTAAGAGATTACAGAGTAACTGAAATTCACGTGTGGCTTTTGTCGATATAAATAAAGTCGGTACAGTATGTACAACATTTAACTATTAGACCCTATCTTGAAAAGACACTCCGTTTAAAAGCTAGTTACTGTAGAAAAGCCAAAAGTCGCTTAAGAAGGCATGTTTGATATGGCTGCGGCTTATGGGTTTTGGCTGAAATTTTTGAATTTTAGATGTTTGCGACAAAGATTACGGAGAGAGATACTCGCTTGCGATTTTGGTTAATACAGATGTTGGGCTTTTAACGTGTACTACAATTAACCTGTAGACCCTATCTTGAGAAGATACTCCGTTTGAAAGTTAGATACTGTAATAAAAATCAAAAGCCGCTTTTAGAAGCCGTAAAGAATAAGGCCGGCCGAGTCTAGGCAGGGTGAATTAGTGACGCCATGTTGAGAGGCATGTAAAGAATCGTAGCCCCTAGCGCAGTAGCGACACTTCAATTTCCCCATGGCGACAAGCCCGCAAATCCAAAACTTTCGGCATGAGGTAGGCAGACCTCCCTACTAGCACGCAGTGAGCTTTTAGCCCAATTCACCAAAAGTTGAAGCATAGGCGCTAAATCAAGAACTGCGACCAACGACCCCACTTTCCCAGCAGTCAATTCCCCAATCCATGTAAGAACATCGCACAGATATAGTATGTACGTACCAATTTCATTCATTAAAGAAGGGGGAAATCGAACGGCGTAGGTAGCAAAATAAGCGAAAGCAGCGGTGCTGCTGCCTACCTGGGAGAGGCGGAGAGGAGGACGAGCTTGGAGAAGAGGTCGGGTCGGGAGATGGAGGCGAGTGCGCCGATGACGGCGGAGACGGAGTGGCCGACGTAGATGCAGGAGGTGACCCCGAGCTCCTCGAGGATGGCGAGGAGGTCGAGCGCGTAGCCCTCGAGCGTGGCGTAGCGGGAGAAGTCGAAGTAGTCCGGGTTGGTGGGGCCGGCGCCCATGGTGTCGAAGAGCACGACGCGGTAGTCGGCGACGAGGTGCGGCACCAGGTGCTTCCACACGGACTGGTCCGTGCCGAAGCCGTGCGCCAGCACGATCACCCCGCGCTTCCCCTCCCCCACCACCCGCAGGTTGTGCGCCGCCTCCACGATCCCCATGGATGCCTTCTCCTCCTCCTCGATTCTTGCTGCCCTCCTCCACGGCTCTGTTCTATGAGGGACACGGGCGGATGGTGGGGTGGTTTTTAAGGCGGATTCATTTCTGCCAGCCGGGGAGGGGACTTGCGGGAGCCTCTCTGTACTTTTTGCGACAGGTCGTCGTTTCTTCCTCGGGTTTCGCCGACGGCTGGGGTCCCAGGGGTGGTTTGCTCGGTCGGCCTGGGGTTTCTATTTGTTAAGGGCGGCGTGTCTAGCATATGTGACCCTCAACGTGTTTGGTAATTTCAAATGCGTGCCTGTATTATGCCAAGACGATTTTTTTTTCCAGACTCACTGGCACGGGAATTGGGATGACTAGGACCCGCTCCGTTTTTAAATTTTGTTTTTCTAAGGTAAATAATTGTTCTATAATACCTAGCTTTTAAACGAATTTTCTTTTTAAGACAGGATCTACTGATCGACTGTAGTACATACTGTAGTGACTTTATTTATATCGGCCAAAATCGCACACGAATTACTCTCTCTATAAGCTGTTACTATTCATAACCCAAAGTCAAAAGCTGATATAAACGGATGCTAAGGCCCTACTCCAACTAGCTTACGAGCCTCTTCTTTTTAGCTTATAAGAGCTGTTTTTTTTGACTTTTTTATAGTAATTAGTTTTCAAACAGAGTGCCTTTTCAAGGCGAGGTTTACAAGTTGACTACAGTACATACTGTAGTGATTTCATTTATATCAGTCAAAACCGCACACGAGTTTCTGTTGCTCCATACTCTCTCACAAACAACCTAAAAGTCATAAGCTGCAGCCAAAAAGAACATACCCTAAAAGCTTTCAGGCTCTGGCTTCCAGCTCCCAGAAACCAAAAATCACTTGGAACACGCCTACTTCTTGATTTCAGCTTTTTTAGCATTTTTGGCATTTTTTGTCCTTTTTATCTTATTTTTTTACATTATCCGTGACTGTTAGAAATAATCTTGACTTCGAGTCTAAGACGTAGTAGAGTCCGTCTCCATGTGTAACTCAAGTTGAAATTATGTCCAACTTGAAGTCCGAATACATATACAAGTAGGAGATATTACCCTATATATTGAGAAGGCTTATACCAGTTTTGTAAGAGAGAAAAACGAGGTAAGAAAAGCAAGAAAAAAGGGGAGCAAATAAGATAATAGAGAAATTCAAAAATTCTCCTGTATTCTCTCAGTTTATTTGCGATATGTGCATTTTCTCCTGGATCAAAGTTGTAACAAGTGGTATCAGAGCCTAACCAAGAATCGAGTCATTGAAAAAATCGTCTCGGCAATTCCGTTTCAGCGCATCTCGCGCAGCGCTCCTGAGGTATCGCACGCAGTCTCGGCGCCCCCTGTTCCGGTGTGTTCTCCCGTCGCGTTTCGCCGTCTCCGAAGCGTAGAGGACAAAAAGTATGTCTTCGCTCAGTCCTTCGGTTCTGGTGCGTTCCGAAGCAGCAAGAAGCAGACATCAGGTTTTTTGTCCTTTGGTTCTTCCGTCCATGCGGCGATAGGGGAAAAGTGAAGTCTCTGTCTATCCGTCTATCTCCGAAATGATGAAGCGCTTAGCAATGATGAATCAACAGTGCTATGATGATAAGTTGAGTCAAGAGTGTTGAGAAGATGTGTCGCCGTCTAAACTCAAGTAAGGTGGAAAGAAATCGGAACGTCAAGAAGATGTGTCACCATTTTGTATCAAGTATGAGTTTAGTAGGTCGTAGTTGAGTCTGACTGCCTCAATGTTTTAGAACATTTGCATCTGGGTGGACCCGTACTAGTTGAGTTGAGTTCCTATATGTAGTCTAATACGTAGTAGAATTGTCTCCGTGTGTAACTCAAGTTGAAATTGTGTCCAATTTGAAGTCTGAATACATATGCAAGTAGGAGATATCAGCCTATATATTGAGGAGGCTTGTACCAGTTTTGTAAGAGAAAAAAAACGAGGAAAAATAGGAGCAAATAAGAGAATAGAGAAATTCAAAAATTCTCATGTATTCTCTCAGTTTATTTGCGATATGTGTGTTTACTTCTGGATCAAAGTTGTAACAGTGACGATATAACAATGTTTTTCATTTTTCATTCTTATTTTTTATTGTTTAATTAAATAACTTAGAAACTGACAGCCCGTTAAAGCAGCCCCTAAAAAGTCACTAACCAGTGAAGTGATCCCTGATATCCCGTGCAATTAACCCGTGCATGTTCCACTTTTTCTCAGCGAACCCGTGCATCTTCGTCCTTTTCACAATTCAGACTCGTTGCGACAGTATCCTGCTACAAGATTTTTACAGTACAATATAAAATTTCGCTAGCGTGGATGATTTGATTCCGTGGATCGCAAGTTCACCACGCTGCATGGGTAGGGCACAATAGGTCAACCGACCCCCACACAACTTCTTTTGCAAAACACGCCATTGTCCAGTGGAATTTATGTAAAGAGTACAGTAATATTGCAAAGGTTTTACAGCAAATGACCCATAAAACATACAAAATATGACCCACAACAAAATAGTCATGGCTTCGCGGGGACTTGCAGGGAGGTAAGTGACTAAGGACTTCTGGGATTTTTTAGATTTGTCCAAACTTATATATATGGAATACTGGTATAGTTATATGTACCTCAGGATATGCTATGGTTCAATTTTTGTATCGTAACGAGTATCCATTGTGATATTTTTGTAATTGGTCCATATTGTAATTGAACTGCCTAAAGTTTTGGTTTTCAAATAGAAGTTGCATTTTGCTGTCAATGGCAAGACGATGAGGCAGTGTCCGTTTGCCAGCAGGCAACGGGTGTTAAAAATATAGGCAATATTTTAATTCTAGATTTTACTATAAGGTAAATATCGTAAATAATTAATAATGTATAAATCTGTACTAACAGCAGGTAACTCATTGTACTTCAAAATATATATAAAAAAATAATTTAAACAAGCTAATCGGTCACATGAACGACTTACAGTTGGATTTAATGAAGAACAAGAAGCGGCGTAGACTCGATGCAATGCAGAACGTAGATGAAGCCGCGAAGCGAGCGGTCGTGCAGATGTACGCTGGCCAGAAACCTTATTGCCGCCCCCATGCAGGTTTTCACAACACAATGGCTCGGAGATACCGCTCTCCTTCTTCACAGTGCATGCCGGGAATAAGAGTCGATGAGGTTCAGACAGTGCAATACAACAAGATAGATTTGCAGGAGGAAGAAAAAGAAATGGAGGAGACAGTAATACTAGGCTATCTACTCTAGACGTCTCTAGGCATATATATAGATGCAGACTATGAACTGACAAGATTAACCAGCCATTTACCCACTAGTAACTGATATATTTAACCAACCATTGACTAACCGGTAACTACCTATCATCAACACTCACACACACATAGAGAAACATGGTTCAGCAATAAGAAGGTAGACTTGATCTGCTAAGTGGCATATCACGTTACGGCGTAATCGTGTGTCACAGGTTGCACGAATTTTCACGTGAAAATATGAAAATACATGTCACACGATTTTCACGAAAAAATACGCAAGCACATGCGTGTGTGTTTAGCTAAATCACTTCTCATACCATCCCCATCCAATGTATCACATGTTTCAAAGAGTACAAAGGATTCTACCTTATAAATTAATCTCCTCCACATTGCCTTAGCAATATGATACTAAACCATGCATGCTTTGAAATTATAGGAAATGGACCTCACTCATATGGGTCTATTTCTAACCATGGGGTGACTCAAAGGGCATATAGTGATGACAACAACAACTGAGTTAGGTTTTAAGGGTGATAGTAGGCATGGAAATAGAGGACCAGTGACATGCGATAAGGAAAAAGATGATGACGGCATTGCCAGAAGTCAAGGTGTAAGTTAGATATTTTGGGGTTTGACCACGTTTGCCCTCATCGGCCGTAGATGTTTATGCGGTCTAATGCGGTAGTCCACCAAACATTTAAGCGCGACATGCGGCACCTGCCATTTTCCAGAGCTTGCTACTGGTTTGCTTAGTGAGCGTGTTGTGGAGGAGGTAGATGACGTGGGCCAGCTGCTTCGACGAGAGATACTTGTAGACGAGTGTGTTGTGGCCGCAGTCAGTCTTGACCCACCAACAGACGTGACCGGGGTCGGGATCTCCTTGGAGTTACTGATGATGAGGCATCGCCGCAGCGAGCTTCTCGCCGATGTGGACCATGTGGTGCTGTAGATGGAATAGGATTGATAGCACGCACATATTCATTGCATTGGCTAAATATATATGCAAGTATAAAGCACCAATGGTGCTTGATCAGATAGTGCCATGCAAGGCAACACAATAACAGACCAGATATTCTCGCTAACAAGTACAATAGGATGCATAGCGACAAGGAGTTCCCCAGATGGTCGAGGAGCTCGCTGGCCAGAGTTAGCTCCTGCTGGAACTCGCCACCGAGGGCATGGGTGCAGGCTACCATCTCCCAGTCTGTTTCTCTCCTGCGCGTCAATGCCCAATTGCTCAGCACCCCCTCAAAATCCCGTGAGAACTTCTCCAGGATGTCGCACCGAATCAAAACCGACGAGTAGTCATCTGCTAGTCGAAGCCTTTATAGTGCCGCCGCATCGGTGCTTCTCAACTTGAACAGGAATAAAGAGGGGATGTGAGATGTATACACGCAATGTGGGCTATGTGAGTGGCCACTGAAGTCCACTTAAAGTGAGCCATTTAGTGTTTTTTGTGGGGCGGATTAAGTGGGTATGTGAACGACCCACGTTTACTTACACCCCTAGTTAGAAGCCATAGGGGAAGGCAGGTTGCCAGGGTGGGGATGGTGTGGAAGCATACATAGGTTAGGACCCTTGTTGTAATTACACTATTTAGCAGCCACACTTATAAAAGTTTTCGCTAACTAATTTTTAGGGGAAGATTGGTTTCCAGTTAGGGATGGAAAATGGCAAATGATAATCCGTTTTATCCGATATTCATATATGAGAAAACACGAATGTGGTAAGCAAAATTTGTATTCGAGAATGTTCGTATTTGTATTCGAGAATGTTCGTATCCATATTTGAGAATGTTTGTATTTGTATTCGAGAATGTTCGTATTCATATTTGAGACCATTCGATTTGTATTCGTTCCGTTTCCATCCCTGGCGGCCTTCCTGGAGATGATTGTAGGAAGCAATTTTCTGATGAACCAAGTTTCACAAGTAAGAAGTGAAAATTACTTTGTATAATTTCTAACTCTATGTGCTACATTGCTAGCTCATGTAGACGTTCTATCATATTACATAAATTTATTCTACCGAGATTTGTTATAAAAGTTTTAGAATATTCGCATTCGATCGAATTAAATATATATTCAATTCGAATCCGTATTTGTTACGACATTCTATTCGTATTCGTATTTGAGAATGTTCGAATTTATATTCATATTTGTTTTAAAAATATAAATTTGTATTCATATCTATATTCGTTTTAAAAATATAGATTCGTATTTGTATTTGAGACTATTCGATTCGTATTTGATTCGTTTCCATCCCTATTTCCAGTCGGATGCTTAACCTTTCACTTTCATTCGTTGTGCCCATCTGATCGGTTCAGGGAGGGTGTGATTACTACTCCCTCTGGTTTACAAAAACAAGTCGTTTTGGACATCGACACGGTGTTCAAAATGTAACTTTGACCACTAATTACTATTATAATATATTTATAAAACCCAACAAAATTATAATATTATGAAAATACATTTTGAGACAAATCTATACGTATGATTTTCATATATCTAATCTAAATATTTCAAATATATCAAGAGCTAAAATTTTTAAAGTTTTATTGTATGTATTCCAAAATAACTTATTTTTGTAAACTGGAGGGACTAATAAGGGAGATGTGCTGCCTGTTGGACGGGCGATGCATTTGTTTTTGTCTTAATACTTCGATAGCAACTTGATAGTTCTATATTGAGGCATGCATGATGGGATGGAGGTGCGTGTTCCAACTGTATGTTGATTTCAGGGTTGTCTTCTTGTACGCCAATTGTTCAGCAAGTACAGCTCCTGTGATAAGGTCATTTTTGGCACATATATACATGATTAAAAAAAGTTCAAACTCAAACTTTATTGTCTTAGCTAGACATCGTGGTTGAGGACATCAAGTTTAGAATAAAAGGGGTTTGTCTATTTGTAAGGAGATTTAAATTTTATCAAGGGTATGCCACATTTTTTGTCTATTAGATCAACATCTAATCATATGGCGCATATTGCTTCATACAAATCCAATGCTCACAAGATTTGAATTAGACTAAAGAAAATCTTAGACAACTTACAAATAGCAAAACGGTTAAAATATTGTATAGAGAGAAATTCGTATATCTCGATCACTGCGCTCTCTTAAAAGTAAAACGCTATCTTGGTTGCTTCGTCAGTAATGGTTTTTCCTACAATGCACAAAGTTAAACTCACTAGTACACAATAGGTCGTTATAAATGGTTTAAAAATGTTATCACACACGATTTCGTGAGCTGTCTGAGTATATGGATCAGTAATAATACGAGGTCATCACAGACGGCTTTCGAACCGTTTGTGATACAGACTATCATAGACGGTTTGTAGTAGAAACCGTCTGTGATATTAATATATCACAGACGGTGATATATGGTTTATCACAGGTGATTTTAACTACAAATCGTCTGTGATATATTATTATTACAGACGGTTTCTACTACAAGTCATCTGTGATAGTCAGCTATCACAGACGGCTACGGGTTAGTAACCGTCTGTGATATTCTTTTCTGGTCCTAAATCTATTTCTATTTGTTAGTTAGCCTCAGGGAATGCTAGTCATGCTCTCTGAAATAAGTAGATCAACACAGTATATATACATCCAATTCACATTCATTCATTTTAGAAACAAGAATATCTATTTCACAAATCAATTAACAGAAATGAAATACAAATACACACATGAACAATTAATCTCAATTTTATCCCAGTGAAATTCATTCCACATTGTGGAACCCCCCATTTTCTTTTATGACTTTAGACATCAAGAAGTACGCACACTTTCCTCGAATATGTTTGAGGTTGGCCTGTTCCAACGGAGTTGTAGTGATGGACGGAACCTGTCGATATGAAGATCAATGTCGTGCATATATATATATATATATATATATATATATATATATATATATATATATATATATATATATATATATATATATATATATAGAACATATCCATGCTAATGCACTATTCGGTGCTAACATGTGAACTCCGTTTGTGGACCATCGGATGTACCTCAAACGGCATGGATCTTTGAAGGTGGAAGCACCCAATCCACTTATACATTTTTGCGAAAAATCCCTACCGGTTCACACTCTTTTTTTCCGGCCCCCGCCTCCCTGTCTGCCGTGCCTTTTTCCCCCGCACCATTCGCTCTTCTCCCCGCGCCGTTCCCATTCGCCCCCGCACCATACGCTGCCGCACGCTAGGGTTAGGGTTAGGCGACGGCGGTTTCGTAGCAGCGGCGGCCCTCCAACGGTGACCCCGCGGCCCAGCGACGGCGACGAGGGACCCTACGCCCTCTGACCCAGCGGCGACGGCGGCTTTGTAGCAGCGGCCTCTGAGCTAGCCTCCGCGTCGTGTCCCTCCACTGGCCGGCTCCTCGGCGCTCCCCGCCGGCTCCTCCCGGCGCCGCCCTCCCACGGCGGCACCTTCCCGCCCCTGGCTCCCTCCCCGTCCCTTGGCGACGCCCCCTCTTGAACCAGGCCTCCTCCTCGAGCTCCTTCCCACGTGCAATTGTGAAATTGTTTGTGAGAGGGATGTGTACTGAGATTCTGAATGAATTTGCAATTGTGAAATGGTTTGGCAGTCTGCTAACTGATATGTTGTGATGATTTTTTGTTTGTGAAAGCCTGAGACATGTTCTCATAATGTTTTGTCGAAGTGGCTACATCCTGAACACATGTTGTGAGGACATATGTATCATGTTGTGAAAACATTCTGGAGATAGTAAATACATAGTTCCAGTGCAGCATAAGACATAAATAAGATGCTCTTGTGCATATGCATGGCAAATAATCTTTATAGGAACTCCTGTGCAGCATAAGACATAAATAGGAACCAAGATACTGCATGTAGCTTGTCCTGATTTCTTTTTACATGAACAATATGGCGGCAAGGGATTCCAAATGACTCGAAGAACATACAGGAGCATTTGGTATCTTTTGTTGTAAGATTACAGCGTACCTCTCTTACCTTGTTTGAGCCATCACTAACTATTGAGATTTTGTACTCTCATATGGTTTCCATGTTCTCCACATTACAATGCTCCTGAGCAGCACACACTTCTTTCTGAAAGTCAGTGAACACAGCGAACGTGAAGACCTCACTTCCATGCTTCTCTATTAACCAAGTAGTCTGCAACACAGGCATTGTGTGCAACGTGGCATTGTCAGCTTCCAACTCATTCTGACGTTGTTCTTCCACTGCATTAACAAATCTGATCCAAAACTCCACCAAAGTATCTTTGAATCCAATAAACCGATTGAAGAAAGAGTTATAACTCTCTGACCTAGAAGTGGTTCTAAGGATTCCCGCCAAGAATATATCTTTGAAGTAAGCGGGTACCCATGATGAACGGATTCGGTAACGAGTAGCCAACCACTCATTGGATTCCAAACCAAAATTAGAAATAATGGAAGAAAACTATTCCTCAAATTCCTCTGGAGTTTCTGAGGCCCATACACATGAGTTAACACGTTGGTACAATATAGGGTTTTCTCTCAAATGTGGTGGTACCTTCATTGGAAGCTTTTGCAAAATGTGCCACATGTATAACCTATGCATACTTGTAGGGAAGATAGTGGAAATTGCAGTCTTCATTCCAATATCTTCATCAGTTATGATGAGCCTAGGTGCAACTTCTCCCATTGCTTTAAAAAATGTACGAAACAACCATATATATATCACAGTCTTCTCATTACTTGGTAGTGCAGCCCCAAGTAAGACACATGCCTTATGGTGATTTACTCCAGTGAATGGTGTGAAGATCATGTTATAATAGTTGGTGTTATACGTAGAATCAAACGACACAAGATCTCCAAAATGCATGTACCAATCTACCCTTGTCATCAACAACATAATCAAAGTAGAATGAAGGATTTATGTCATTCTTCTTACTCAGGTTATCAATAAACATCTGAGCTCCGATGACTTAATACAACTTCTCAACTCTTTATGATAATTTTGCAAGTCTCTCCTCGTGCATCCTACATTCTCAAATCCACCCTCACTAATACGGAGATATCTATATGCCCCGCTTGTGCCGATGCCTCCTTTATGACATGTGATTAATGTACGCTTGGCCTTCTCATTTACTTTTCTATTAGACCTTATCAGTTGTTGTTTGCTAGGTGATACCAACCCATGTGTACGAGATTCAATAAATGTTTCCACCCTAAACTTATTGTCGGCAGTGCGTTTGACAGCTAGAATTGCCTCACATCCACATCTACTTAGCTTTCTAACATATTTCTTTTTCTTTGACTTCGTGTTATTGTCCTTACCTTTCTCAGATCGGAAGCCTTGTCTAGAGCACATCCATCGCTTCCATCTTATGACACCATTGACAATCGTATGTGAACCAACACGGACTCTAAATCCGACTGAATGTGCATATGTCTTGTAGAATTCCTCTGCAGCTTCCAAGTCATGAAAAACCATCCCTTCAAATGGCTTGATAGTTGCGTCAACACAGGGTGTATAAGAAGAACCCTGCAATGCAAGGATTAAGTGTGAATCATAATGGATTGACATATAGGGTAAAACACATGCACACAACATGATACTTACTATGAATGGAGTGATGCCGCTCTTTTTTGGTGTACCACAATGAATTAACTGGTGGGGAGGTGAACTAATTTGAGCGATAGATTGTGTATTAAGATTTTCTTCTCTTGGTAATCCCAATGCCACGCTCTCATCGGCCATTGATTTCATGCCTCCTAACATAATAAAGTGTCAGAGGAAACAATAAAAAACCTAATATAAATCTAATATAGGACATTCATTGGCGGTTTGAGCAGCTTTGGTGAAGCAGATTCTTATCAAGTGGAGAATGGTACACGTATTGTATATCCCAAACAATGTTCAGTACTCTTCTATGCCTATACATATTCTCTATTGGAGATGTAAACTTAATTTACTACAGTACTTACTAAGCTAGGGTACTGTACAGGAAAAATATATCTAGGTACGGAACCATGCATGTAAAAAAAATATGTGGTTAATTAGTCACCTGGTACCTGAATCCTGAATGAATCGATTGATCTCTTAGATCAATCAGCGATCGATCGATCTGAGCTTCAGGAACATGCATCTGCTTACGTGAACCATGTATCTGCTTCAGGACACACAACGATCGATCTGAGCTTTATCTCCACGGAACATGCATGCACACAGCGATGCGATCGATCTGAGCTTTATCTCCCTCCACGGAACATGCATGCACACAGCGATCGATCTCATTGCGATCGCGTAGCTCGCGCGGAACGGCGCGGGCGTGGAGATTGGTCTTCGCATGAGGGAGAACAGGCGCCGTGAGGGAGGTCAGGAGTCGCGCGAGGCAGATGGGGAGGCGGGGGCCGGAAAAAAAGAGTACGAACCGGTAGGAATTTTTTCGTAAAAATGTATAAGTGGATTGGATGCTTCCATCTTCAAAGATCCAGGCCGTTTGAGGTACATCCGATGGTCCACAAACGAAGTTCACATGTTAGCACTGAATAGTACATTAGCACTGAATATGTTCCCATATATATATATATATAGGAAGCCTCTTTTCTACTCCCGGGTGTAGTTACTCCCTATGTCGTATCTCATAACGTAGGGAGTATCTCGTGTAACGGAGGGTATGTACGTGTAGTATACGAGTATTTAAGATCATCTAGGTGGTATGAACAATTTTTCAGAGGTGGTATGTACAATTTTTTAGACATACTCCTTTTTATGTGTGTATATGAAGGTATTTACAAAATATACTAAAAACTATGGTCTCCCTTGTAATTTTTTCATGTGGTTCACATTAGAGTATCTTATAATTAGTATACAAGCATACCTAAAATGATAAAGGAGTATTTTAAGTTCGTTTATGTGGTATATTAGGGATGGGAGTAACTACAACCGGTGTAGAAAGTATTTTTCCTATATATATATATATATATATATATATATATATATATATATATATATATATATAGGGCACCATGGTGCCTGTGCTCCATGATTAAGACTTTTCATCCATGATTGAGACTTTCCATTCATAATTAAGATTTTCCATCATGATATTATATACCATTGCATTTGCACACATCTAAAAGCAATCTAAAGGCGGGAAGGCTTGGTGCCCGAACCCTAGTGTCTCATTTCAGCGTCCTATATATATATATATATATATATATATATATATATATATATATATATATATATATATATACTCGAGCAATGACTGGGATCTGGTCGCTACGATGAAGGTAGAGGATGGCTTAGAGTGAATGGAGAGAGGAATAGAGTGAGATATGCAGGTAGGAATTAATATTTAAACAAATAGTAAACAAGAACATAAATAGTAAATATGAATATAAATAGTAGATAACTGAATTTAAAACATATGCAACACACAAAGATAAAAGAACATATGCAGATGCAACACACAAAGAACTGAAATATATTATACAGAATGATAGAACATAAATTTAAAACACAAATGATAAAACATAAATTAGAAAGAACATAAATTTAAAGAAGTAAGAACAAGAACTTAAAATGAATTGAAATAGACATAGAACATAAAGAACTTAAGTAAAGAACTTAAAGAACAAAATAGAAAGAACATAAGTATAGAATATATATAGAACTTAATATATATAGAAATATATATAGAACTTAATATATATATAGAACTTAATATATATATAGAACTTAAAACATAAGTAAACAACAGAATATAAAGAAGATAAATAAAGAACAGAAAAACAAGAACATAAGTAAAACTTAAAATAGAATGAACAAACTTAAAGTAAAGAGAGTTCTGAGAAGAAAGTCGTTCTGGCGTTCATTCATATACCTTGATAAACAGAAGGAGGAACCTTCTGTGTAGTACACCAGAAACTAGATACAAGTTTTAGTTATACAAACCACACTTATATTTTACAAACGTTTACAAACTTAAACACTCTGACTTAAAGATTGAGTCTTTATTTAGGATACATACTACTTTTTTACACTAAGTAGTGGAGTGGTAGTGGAGGTGGAGGCTTTGATGGTAGTGGTGGTAGAGGCGATATGCCTTAGAACATAATGATCTACTCCTAAGTATTTTCCTTATGCTCAGAGCAAGGTGTGAGCAATTGGAGCGAGTGTGGAGCGATGCCTTTGAAGCTTGCCTTCATGCTCTTTATATAGGGGTCGCTACCCCTCGGATAAGCATGGGTAGAGATTTCCCATGATGACGCCTTTTGACCGTCGATATTATTCTTCATGATGACGCTTTACACCTCAGGGAGTCATGATGAAGCTTTAGACTTCCGTGAAGAATATTCGTCATGATGACACTTTTGACCAGACTGTATTCTGTCTGCAATAGTTCAGATTCCATCTGCAATAGTAGGTGGTACTGATATAATTGTCCTGGCAATTGTCGTGTTGTAGGGGAGCCTTGGCGAACAATTATTGTTATTCGCTGTCATCATCTACTATCATTGATGCAGAAGTTGTTCCTTCAATTTCATCTGGTTGGAGTGATTCATACCAACTCAGCATTTTTTTATATTCTTTTCGTATTGACGTGTCTTTACCATAATCAGGCTTTATTAGGCGTCCGACACCTTTATGTAGAATACCATTTCCACCACAAAATATCTTCATTATTTGGTTTTGAAAAATCATCTGGCATGTGGTGTCGAGATAGATACTGTCTTCAATTTCCATGGCTTCTTTAAACCACCGCCACTTATCATGATTTGTATCCTGAGAGAAGAGCTCTTTTTGTTTTTCAGTCAGAATACCAGTTATTCTAGCTGGAAAGATGAAACATCCTTTGAGAATGTAAACATCATGCATTGCTGGCCTGATTGGTGGTGTAAATCTTGGAGGCGTAGAATAGAAGATAATTTTATATCTTCCTCTGAGAAATGCCAATCTTTTGCAGGCTTCCTTTATTGCCATTCCAAGATCAGATTGAAGGATCTGATTTAATGTGCCATAGATGACATAGACTAAACCTTGGTCTATAATACTTTGAAGGGAAAAGTTTTTATGGGTTTGTGTTTGTAGACCTTTGAAGAGTTTAATGTCTATCTCTGCTCTTAATATTATGGCTGGATAATTATTCTCTCATCAAAATGGAGGAGTGGAAATGTATGGACATTAATTCTGATGCTAGGGTTAATTTCTCTCCCCTCATATAAGTTGATAAAATATTTTTGGAGCTCTGAGAATATTTTCATTTGTCTCTCATGGTATTTTTTCCAGATTAGTTCTAGGATATCTGGTCCTAGGCAAGATAGTGTTTGCTTGGTTTTAAAACTTAATCTGGATATGAGAAACTCATGAGTAGTAGGGCTGAAAAGCTCTTTGGAGGCTAAGCTCTCTATTCTCACTTTTTTGTGACTACAATTCTCTCGTCTCACTTTATCTTTGTGGCTATATGCATTCTCAATGTAATCCGGTGTCGATACTGCAATAGTTTTTATATGGGGAAATGTCATGAGAAGTTTTCTAATGTCTATGCAAGCTGGAAATGCAGTTATAGTGGATGCATATGTTTGGTTGTGGCTAGAATCATTGTTTTGTGAGCTTGTATTCAAGCTCAATATTTTTGAAGTATCTTGCGATCTATTATCTAGATCCAATATATTTGAATAATCTGGGGACCTCTTATAGAGATCTAATATTTTTGAGTCACCTGGAAGTGACTTATTATTCAGGTCTGTTACCTCTGAATGTTGCTGTGATCTCATATCGAGACCCATTTTTGATGATCTGATATTCAGATCTGATATTTTTTAATATTCCTGTGATCTGGTATCCAGATCCAATATATTTGAATGGGCTGAGGATCCTGTATCAGGACTTAATACTTTTGATAAGCTTCCTTCCTTTGTAGGAAAAATATCTCAAAATTTTGATACAGAGGCCTCTTCTGAGGACATATAGTCTGATGATCTTGCCTTTGTATCTTTAGGCATCATATAATTGAAATAGTAGGCCAGCCCACATAGTGCATGAGCTTTGTCCTTACTATTCTTTGCTTGCCAGAGTAAATTGAGCAAGCCTTGTTGTAATTCAGTTGATAGGAAATTATGATTGAAGCGCTCAGGATTCCCCTCCCGTAGTTGGGGTAATTTCCAGGAGCTCATTTGTGTGATCCATTCATATCTTTGCTGGGACATTATTTCCCTGTAATGTGACAAAGAAGCAACTAACTGGATTAGTTGATAGTCATGAAATATTTTTGCACACATTACCTTTCTTGTACCTTTGCTACAATAGATCAAGTTCCTTTCAATCAATAATTTAGCAAGGATGTAACACGATATTACATTCATAAGAATGTAACATGTTATTACATAGTAAAGCCAATCATACCCTTTGTTTGAGCTGCATCTCACTCTTTTAGATGGTACTTTTATAGAATTTTTATGAGCCATAACTATTTGATAATGATGTTTGAGCAATAAGCAACTATTGTAAGGATATGAGTCATCATGAATGCCAATTTGCTGGTTTAGGGGTTGTTTTTGATCATACCCAAATAAGATTTTATAAGCTACTCTATGGAGACAAAACCTACTAGGTTTTGACATTTCATGAAAGTTAACATGAGAGTCATATGGCTGCTCAAATTTTCGTTTTTTGCTCTCATAGCTATAGAGTAGACTCATAGAATGATCATGAAGACTTATAACATACTTGTAATGATTCTCTAACATCTTGGTTTGGATAGAAACATTTTTGTGCATAGTTTGCTTCTCTTTTTGAGACCAAGATATGAGAAAAGCATGAGCATTCTTCAGCTGCAACATGTCTATACTACTAACATTTTGAATGTTAGTTATGATTGGATCAATGGATATCTCATTGATAATATTTTCTTTTCCCGAAGCAATCTCTATAAATTGATTCAAAAGTGCTTCTTCGGGTATAGAACAAAATTTTAATTCTAATTCTTTGTTCATAATTTCAAATTTGATACTATCATTTGTTACAAGAAAAGGACGTATCAATGATAAAAATGGTGTTCCCAAAATAACTCCTTGTTTTAGATTTTTAACAAGCAGAAAGGAAGTCTTAATGTAAACACCAGAGATGCAAATATGAACCTCAGGGATTTTGTAATTAACTTTAAGAAGATTCCCATCGGCACCATGAATTCTATGAGTAGTTTTCTCAAAATATTTAAAAGGAATAATTCCTTCACGAATACAATTCATATCAGCTCCTGAGTCAATCAAAGTTTTATATTTGAAGTGAAATCCATCTATAAATTTATATGAGATTTCTACATACCATTTTTGTTTAAAATATGTTTCTATGGAGCTCACTATTTCTTGATTATTTTGAAAAATTACTTCTTCTTCATACTCATTTTCAGATTCACTTTGAGTTTCATACTCACTTTTAATTTCTTCTTTTCTTGCGATTTCTAAATTTTGAACTCTTTTTTTAAGATCACGAAGTTCTTCTTTTATATAATTTTGATCTTGAAGCAAATCATTCAGATCCAATTGTTTCTTTGCCTTTTTATGATTCTCTACTCTTTGAATAACATCATCAATAGAGAAATACTTTTTATGTTGGATATCTTTTACTAACTTGTCTTTGTTGGTTTTTATTCTTGATAAGAATCTTTCCAAGATAACTTCTTTTTCTCTTGGATTTTGCACCGTATCAAAGGTGTCTAATACAAATTGTTCTAAGCCTGAGAGGACTAAGATATTTTCATCGGAGGTATCCTCAGAAATATCTTGTTCACAACAAGAACATAAACTATCTTCACAATGATTAACTTCTGAATTTTCTTCATTTTCAGAGCTAGATTCATTGTCAATATGATTTAGGATATCTCCTAACTTTTCTTTAATATCTTCAGAGTCTGATTCTAGCAAGGCTTGGATTTCTTTTTTGATTTTAGATTTAAAGCAATTACTTGCTATATGACCCTTTAATCCACATTTAAAGCATACAATTGGTTTGTTATCTTTTTTAGAAACATCTTTTTTAAGAGGTTTTCGATGACGCTTCCTCTTAATATAATGCGCCTCTTTCTTATTATCAACATGATTTTTTCTAAATCTTTTGACATACTTTGTCCTATTTTTCCTTTCATGTTGACCTTCAAATCCAAATTGATAGCAAAATTCTCCCAATTCCTTTTTCCCAATGACCTTTTGTTTCTTAAGTTGATCCTTAATTTTAAGGTCACTACACAGTTCAGCACCTACCATCTGTATCTTTTGGGTGATTTTGCCTATGTCTAGACATTGATAATTTATACTACCCTTTCCTTCATTTCTTAAAGAGCTTCTAACCTTTTCCGCAAATAAAGGAGGTAGTCCAGATATATACTTTTCTTTCCAAAATTCTTGATTAGGATCAGGTAAAGTATATAATTTTGATAAGAACGTATCTTTATACCACCTAAAATCAGACATAGTCTTGCATCTTAGGTTTATCAATTGTTCTCTATTTTTCTCATAGATATCTTGATAATTTCCAGCAAAATGATAGACGATATTGTAAACCAAAGTAGTCAGGGCATTTGAGATGTTACCGACAGGGTTTCCATGCACATCTACCCGAACTATAGGACTGCCATTTTCATCTATCTTCACTGCATCAATAATTGCTTGCTTCTGATCATTATCCATGTAGTGATCCCACCTCTCAATTGACCGAGAATCCAACAACGATCATTGAGGTCGCTTCTCTTCTGGATTACCACTAGCTATGCAAGCATTAGCATACATAATCATTTGATGGCAAAGGGTAAATATTTGATATTCTGTATATCCATCTATATTCCATTCTACAATCTCTTTGCCATTAAAATATGCCATATTACTAATTTGTGGTCTTTCTTCCAATTGAAGATTAGCATAAGTTGGTCTAGGATAATAATTCTTTGTCCTAGCAGTATTAGTAATAGGTTTGAAGATCTTATTGATCATATCATTATTTTCTCCATCAGAAATTTGATTAATGTTTTTGTTTACCTTTAAGTTGTTTAACTTATTGGTTAATTCACCAATCAAATCTGTAGAGACGGATGCTCCTATTGCCTTTTGTTTCCCAAGTTTTATATTAGGACTGATTAATTGTGGGGTAAACAAAGGAATGACAGACTGAGTACTAGATGATTCGAATTGAGATTTAAAGGGATAATTTACTTTTACCTCAGTCTTGCCTGACTTGGAGCCTTCGAGGAGAATATTCTCGATGCGATCCGTTTGTTGTCCAAGAGAATGTAAAGATATATTTGCAAAGTTTTGTTGCTCCACTAGATGTCCTATGTGTTCTACTTTTATAGGATCACCATAACTGCTTTTGGAAATATTTTTTAATGGAGATGCTTTGGAGCTTTCACCTTCGACATTATTTGGAAGTTGGATAGATTCGAAGGGAGGATGGACAGATTCTTCAATCTTTCCACCAGAGGTCTTCCATTCTTTTGAGACCTTTTTGATAACACTTAAGTTATCAGGCTTTAAATTCTTTTGATCGAATTTCAGATTATCCTTTTCAGACCTTCGATCAGATTTCAACATATTTATTTCAGATCTTAGTTTGTCTAATTCAGACTTTAACTCATCTAGATCTGATTTTGACTTAGTTTTGGTTTTGGTTTTGGATTTACTCTTTGGCTTGAAGAATTCTTCTAGATGTATAATCTGGCTATTTTCATACCAGTTAAAGAAGTAAATATGTCTTTTTTGTTCTTTCATTTCTTTGTACCAAATTTCTCTTATTTTTTGAATATAAGGATTGTCTACATTTTTGTAATATCTTTCACACTTAACCTTATTTTCAGGAAGATCAAGATTTCTTTTAAGGAGATCCTTATCGATTTCAAACTCATGATCTTCTTCTATTTCCTCTATAACATTGATCTCAAAATCTGAGATTGAGGGTTCATACTGATTATCTTTATCCTCATATGTTGCATAGACAATATTATTTGGTTTTAACTGTGGTCTATTGTCTAGGCTAACAGAGGGTCGAGACTGGAGGAAAACTATTCTTTTTGAGGAGAATGTTATTTCAACATCTCCGTCTGGTGTTTCGGCCAGAGATTCTACTTCATTTTGTTGAGTGGCTATCAGGTCTTTAACTAGAAAAGGTTTAAATATTTCTGTGTTGGCTTGTCTAAGAGATTGCAGAAATAAAAGATTTAAGGATTCGTTGCTAGGAATGGTTGAATCTAGTCTTAGTAATGGTCCTGTGTTCTTTAACACTTTCCCAGACTTTTCTGTATCTCTGTCAGACTTAAATCTCCATAAGGTTCTGACCTTGAGCTTACAAACATCTGGCTTTGATCTTGAACCTGGAAGTGAAAACATTTCAGTGACATATAGAATTTATTACAAAGCCATGACCACGTTAGCTCCATGTGCAAAACAGAATACACCCAAAGGTCTAACCACACTTCTTCAAGCCAATCCTAGGAATCATATTATTACTCCCAAAACCTTGAAGTGGGATGAGATAACACTTCCTGAGAAGTGGACTCTCCTACATATATATATATATATATATATATATATATATAAAATCATTCCCCAACGAACACTAGCTACTTCCCCTCTATTCCATACTCCAATCTCTTCTAGGACTAACAACATAGAGAGAAAACTTTGAGATCGTTACCCAAGCGACAAACACTAAAACAAAGATCTTCTCACTTTTCCCTTCACTTCTTCCTGTTTTCCACCTTGGTTTTTCCCTCTGCACTTCCCTTCTATTCCTTCTTGTTTTCTCCTTGCCGGTACTGCAACAGATGTCAGTCGCACAGCCGAGGTGGCCACGCTAGCCGAACTACCTTGTGCCAGTGATGCGATGTGCGAACTCATAGTGTTGGGCTATGACACATAACATTAATGCATTCGAGCATGATTATTTTACAATTCCTCCTCTAAAAAATACTATTTTTTCTATTTACACATAGGTCCTCAGGAGGGTTATATTTTTCAGAATATTACACCATCCTCTTCATTGGTTTCTAAATGAAAACCATTTGCACGGATATATTTAAAACTCAAGGGAGTACATTTTGATTCTAGGTATAATAGAGCATCTTCTATGATGAATTTGGTACCCATAGGAAGAATAGTGGCTCTTCTAGTGCCAATTATATGAGAATAGCTTCTAGAAATGGTCATAATAGTCCCAGTCCTCTTCTAGAGTGTCTAGAAATACTTTGTTTCCCTTAGCACAGTGTTAGTGGTATAGCTATCTGCAAGACATATTTTCTCTTCCTCTACCATTGGATGCTACGAAGGTTCTTTCATAAAGCATAAATAATTATTTAGCAAAGCAAAGATAAGGCTTTGAAATAGAACTCAATTCATTCAAAATCTGGGAATGCAGCCTATGTCTTCAGGTAAAAGCAAACCATGCTCTTCTAGAGCTTACAATAACCATAGTGGAAGACTACAATAACACATATGTCAAGAATTTTATCTAAACTAAATGCACATACCTCTAATGGATAAATATTTGTATATAATAATAGCTAAGATACAAATTGGAAGACCACTTCGAGTCCCTATATTGGTCTTCATACTCTTCTCCAACAAGATCATCATCATCATCACTATCTAGGCATCCTTAGTGGCGTCCTTCATAATTGAGTCTTCATGCTTCTCATCAAGAGCCATGGCTTCATGCCCATCATGCCGCTGGTCCTTTGCTAATTCAGCAGGAAAGTGAGACTCTAGACCGCCCTTGGGTTTCTTCCCTCCACTCTTCTACTGGTAGAGGTCAACGAGATGCTTAGGGATGCAACAATTACGAGACTAATGTCCTGCAATCAAGATTGTTAGAATCGTGATCCTGAATCGGATTGGAGACACTATGGTAGGATCTATCCTACCAGATTCTACCAAAAACACTTTTTTTCAATTTAACGTGTATTCCAAGAGTGATATGAGTGTTTATTTGGTCATTTGACATCTAATTTTATTAATAAATGTCTATCTTATTCATGACTAGAATTGTAGTTTTAATTTTATATTGAGAGCTACGACTAGAAGAGTGATGTTATCAATATTGCCATTATCTGACCATCTTACATAAAAAGTAAAATAAATAAATAATCAAATTAATTTTTATTATTCTAAACCTCTGAGTCTTAATATTTAAACTATTAACTAGTTAGTACTTGACATACAACTTGAATTGAGGGATAGGTCACAACCAAAAACCAAAGTTTTTTCTAATCTCGAATGATGTGTGATTCTACCATGATTCTATTATGACTCTACACGATTTTATGACTAGGATCGCGAGTCCCACATCTATAGTAGGGCTGCCCTTGCCCCCCTCCCCCCTAATTACCACCTTGGGGTTCCTTCTAGAATTTCCCCTTTCCCTGATGCTTAGTCCTTCTCTCAAAAGTTACATGCTTCTGGCATTTTGCACTTCTCTGAACAAAACCTTTTCCATGGTTCTTCTTGTTCTCTTTATTGTAATCATTTGCATGAGCTTTAAGCATAGCCATGCTCCCAGTGAGAAGAGATGAGTGATTCTTCATGACCAACTATTCTTCAATTTCTGCAATTAGTAGCGCACTGATCAACTCTGAATACTTTCAGTACTTTGAGTGACGATACTACCTTTGCATATTCACATTATTAGCATGAAAAATGGATAATGTCTTTTCAATCATATCTTTATATGTGATCTCCTTGTCATAGTCTTAGTTGAGTGACAATATGATGTAAGGTGGAGTTATAATTAGCTAGTCTTGTAATCTTGGAAACGCAAATTCATCTAATCACATCTAGCCTTTGGATATCTCTCAGTCATGTACGCACCCTTCAAGGATGAGTTAAGGTGATGCCTAAAAAAACAAAGCATTATTCTTTTCAGAAGTAAGTAGAACAATAGCAGCACCACTGTTGCTACTGCTAGGAACATCTTTAATAGTTGCTCCAAGGTTTTTTTTGTAAAATTTCCAACGGGTCATATATGATCCTGTCCATTTTTGTCTATTATGCCTGATCAGATCTGACCAACTGCTCTGCCTAGCCAATTACACCCACTCATTCAGCCCCGCTCGTTTCGGCTTCAGTTTCTGACTTATTTTTTACTATTTATAAATTTCATCTTTTTCTGAACTTCTGGCTTTTTTGAGCTTTTTTGCCGGTTTTTTTCCCGTATTCGTTTGTGTTGTCCGTGATGAACTAGCATATTTTTTCTATTTTTAATTTTTTTAAATTTAATTACGTCAAATAATCCACATTCAGCTACAGTAAAATTTCAGCCACTACAGTACAATTTCAGCCATAAGTCATAGCTTTTCAGCCTAACCCAGCAGAACCGAACCAAAGCACCAACCGAGTGGCGGTGACGGCGGCGCTCATGTGCGCGTTGACACAACAGGTGATGGAGGCCCACCGATGTGTTAGCCGGCAGTGGGGGGACAATGACAATGTGGTGGCTGGTGATGGCTTCAGGCACAGCGGCTGGCAGCGCCAGCGACGACAGAGTCTCAACCGACGGCAACGATTCACCAGGCTCCACGCGTACAGGTGTGGGTGGCCGACGGCGTTGGCAGCGGCTCGGGCCACACGATGGTGGCTGGCGTTGGGAGCGAAAGCGATGCTGGTGGTCGAGGAGGTCAGCATACGGCCCGACGGGGCTTCGGGCACGCCGATGAGTGGTGGCGACGACAACGTCATTGGCTTGGATCCAACGTAGCTTTGGGCACATTGACAACGATGGTGGTCGTAGCGTGGTGGCATTCGGGCGTACCGACTGCAACTTTAGTGGCAGGCACGATGGCCGGAGGTCGTGATGGTGACACGTCATAGCCCGGCCCTGCGCAGTTTCAGGTACAGTGATCGGGACATGGCACGGGGGCGGCTGTGGCCGAGGCAGACCATCGGCGCAACGACATGTGCACGGCGGCGGCTATGACCGAGGCAGTGGGATTGGCGGTCAGTGGGCAAGTGTGCCAGCATAGCAAATCGTTTTTTTTTTTTTGGCTTAAAAACATAGTAAGATTGAGATGCGTTAGCACGGTCGACAATCGAACTCGCAGGACGAATGGTAGAAGAGCAACGATTGATCCATGAAAACAAATTAGAAAAAGATCTCACTAATCTAGATGGCCTGTGGAGCAGTCACCTATATTTATAGTATAATTCTCTTTTGGTATGCGCCCGCATCTTCGTCTTGGAGTCCAAGAAACAAACTATGCAGGGCGAATGGCCTAACCTAACCCCCTACAACGGGTTAGTTTTGTAACAAGTACTTTCTTTCCAAAGAAAATGGCAAGAAGTTTTCGGTTCCTGTCTCTTTTTCTCTCTCTCTCTCTTTAGAGTGTCTTTATCTTTTTTTTTTTAATATATGAAGTTAGATATTTTTTTCAAGTGAAACTACTCAATATACTGAAAAGCGGTTGAAATGTATATCTAAAATATACCCTTTAGTATTGTTAACGTTATCAACTTGTATGCAAAAACAATATTTATAAATCAAATTACTTAGGGTCTGTTTGGATAGGGGATTTAAAGTTGAATCCTTAGTAAACTAAACCTCAAAAAATCCCAATCTTCCTCGTCCAAACACCGCTTTACTATAAAAGGAAAAATTGTTGGATTACTAAGATGAACTAATACGTGCATTTTTCAACATATAAACCGCATTTATATCTACAACATGGTTTATTTTTAAGAGGGAATTACAAGGCAACTTACATAGCAGTATGCTATTTACCCCTTACTATTTATTGTGCTTATTGTTCTGGTGGTGGAGAGAATATCATGCAAGTGTAATGCAGTAAGCACCTCTTTTGGCCTTTATTAATTTGGGGTGTTTAGTCAAAACTTGAATGATATTTTATTTAAGAGTACTCAGATTTTAAGCTTTTGGATCAAGATCCAATGGACCTAATCCTCCCCCTCAATTATATAAATTCCCTCAACTCACTCGACCCTCAAACCCTACCCCATCTACCCCACCGCCGGTGAGCCCCATCGACATCCATCTCCTCAACTGTTCCGGTGAGCCCCATCAGTATCCATCTCCTTAATCGTTCCCTCTCCAGCTATCTGCATCCCCTCCCTGACCCGCACCCCTACCCCCACCAACATGCCATCTGCTTCTGCCTCCCAACGCAGTTGTTGGCGTCGAGGGTGCCCCTGCTGTCTCTTTCGTCGCCGCACATCCCCGCCTAACCTAACTCGACTCCACGCCCGAGCACTATTCCACCCATCGGCTGCCACCCACCGCGGCACCAGCGGTGCCACCATTGCCTCACCGCCCCATCGCCAATCTGCTATTGTCCCTGACCTCCCTCTAAATTCGAGGGGTTCTAGTGAACCCAACCCGAATCCTAAACCTAACATGCTGAAGCCACCGCCAAAGCTCTCATTGGAGCTAGAGAAGAAGGTGGAGCATGAATCTTGAGACAAAATTATACGGTGAGGAATTTGAGTGCTCAATATTAAAAAAACTCGAGCACTAGTTAGAAATTGCCGTATTAATTATTTATATCTTTTAAAAAGAAAATTTTCACATAATTAATAAGCATTTTTATACGAGTTTAAACCAAAAGAGCATTTTACATTTGATAGAATGCCCAACAGTGCATATATATATTCACCATTGGCTGGACAAATTGCAGCATCAAACAAAAGGGACTCGCCCTTGATGGCTGTTATCCAAAGGACACAGTGAGTCGATCACTGGAAGTTTTTTTTCTTATTTAATGGATGACGTTAGGTACGAGTGATAGTTATTCTATAAGAATTTTTGGCCATTTTAGCCTCCAGCAGCACGGAAATGCCGCATTGATCCTCATGCGTGTGTATTGCCGGTTCTGGCCCCCTCCCACAGCCGGGGCGCGTGCGGAGGGAGGTGGCGCAGTCGGGGACCATGTGCAGGGAGAAGACGTGGTCGAGGTGCATGCGAGGGAAGGTGGCGCAGCTGGGCTGTGCGTGAGGGGAGGTGGCGGGTCGGGCAGCACGTGAGGAGGCTAGGCCCACCATGACTGGAGATGGCGTGGATCGAAAGCACACGAGGAGGCCCTGCAGCCACGTTCCCGTCCCACATGGCTTGGCCCCCTCCCTATGCTCGCGCGTGTGCCAGGCGCTGGCTTTCTCGACTCACATGGCTCGCCCCCCTCCTACGCATCTGATGCCTACACTTGGCATCTCCCTCTCACGCGGCTGCTGGCCCCTAGCACTACTCAGCCATAAAATGGCCCAAGGTCCCTCTAAGTTGGCAGCCCCATTTAGAAGGCAAGCATTTTTCATGAGGCACAAACGAGAGAGGCAGAGAAGGGAGAAACAAAGATCGTGAAACCATAGGAAATTTGAGTCATTCCTGATTTGGAATTTCAAGTTTGCACTGTTGCAAAAGTTGTAGATCGACTTATGAGCATCAAGAGTAGGTATTTTTCATTGACATGCGATTGTAGTTTTAGCACTGTAATTAGCATATAATTTGAAAAACAGTGCCTTCTTAGTACAGAAATATGGTAGTTAGCCTTATTTAGTTGGCCAGTGCCCTTAGTTGACGTTGAACAAGCAGCGTTGTTAGTGTTGCCAGATCCTTATTAGTATTTACAAAAACTATTTATTTTGGTTAAATTGTTGTGATATGTGCATATTTTAGTTAATGTCCAATTATCGCATCACCGTTATGTTCAAAATTTAATATCGTTGTTGTTGCCTCCTTAGAAATATTATGCAGTACCTTTAGCACTAATTGTTTAATTGTAGGGTGGTACATGTGTCATATGCTTAGTTGTGCATACTTTGGAATAGTAAAAATAGTAAGAAATGGTGTAACTCAGTGTTGGACACTATTAAAATTTTTAGGTTAGTTTGGATGGAAGGGTAAACTGTGCTAATTGTGTTGAAAATGTGAAAAAATGGTTTAGACTTCGGGAAATGTAAGTAATATTGAAATCACCATTTCTACGTTTTTGTGATTTTTTACAAATTAACATCATTTAATAAAGAGAAAATTGATTCTATGACACTGAATAACACCTGGTTGTATAAATTGGCACTAAAAACACTCTCTCTATTATATTCGATTGAATTGTAGCAAAATTAAATTATATGGCACTGTCGTTAGTGCACTGTTAGTGGAGGCCGTTATCTTCTAAAAAACGACCCAAATGCCCGTACAAAGAGACCAAAGTCCCAATTTATTTAAATTAGAAAACAATCTCCAAAAATTATGAAAATCCATAGAGGTTTTCTTCAATATGTTAGTGAGCTAGGAAAAATATTTGAAGGCACTGTGCAAGGAAAAATGTGAGAATTTTAATTTAAATGTTAACAAAGGCTACTATTTACAAACAGAGAATACATGTGGTCCAAAATTTTTTAAAAATTTCTCACATGCTTCTAAGATGTCACATAGTGCCATAAATTATGATTTTACATTTTTTACAGTGAATTTTTCTTGGTTTACAAAATAGCCGAAATAGGCTGATTTTGGATTTGAATTTAAAAAATAGACCAAATGGAAGGGTTAGTTCATGAAATTTTGTATTTGTGTTTTACAGTACCCCGAAGATCTACCAAAAAATTTTATTATTTTTGGCTAAGCTAGATTGGTGTATACTTATTTTTTTATGATAGGGACAGTCTTTGATCGGAGGGCAAAAATGTCCTTTTCCAAGGCCCTAGGAATTTAATTAATATTTGAGTTGAAAATGTGAAGGTAAAAATGATTTAGACTCTAGGGAATATAATTAATATTGAAATCACCATTTTTGTAATTGTACGATTTCTGTCAAATGTACAACATTTAATAAATGTTTTTCATATTTGATGAAATATGCGAAAATCGTGCACCAAATAGGCATGATGTTTCCTTAATATTTGGAAACTTAGTGAGCAGTTGTTGGCTGGTAGCATATGATCCAGTGGTGGTACTATTTGAATCTATATCTAGTAATGCGCTAAGAAGATAAAGTATAATAGGACAAATCATGATCTATTTTAGGTATGCCATGTTGGACTTTCAGGATATGTTCATGTTCTATGGGGATCATCTTGTACGCGACAGACCGTACAGAGCGGACCTATCAAATTATGACCGGACCATGATCTGGACGCCTGGTCTTAAGGACATGACCTATCAAAATCATCTGGCATGCCTGGTTCTGGTACAAGCGCTGGTGATGTATTGACTAGGTTGGTCTCCGGCGGTGATGTAAATGGTGCTGTTGGTGGAGATGCGGGTGAGGCGGTGGGTGATGGAGACCTGAGGAGGTGTGCCAACAATTTTAAGCCCAACACATGGAGAGATGGCGGGCAACCCGTATTGACTGCCACGAGTACCTGGCCGACCAGGTGGAAGAAGTGGAGAGCAAGGATGAGGACTTGGAAACATCTAGTTCTAGAGACAAGGGAGATGGAGAAGCTACTACGGGAGGTGTAGTCGGTGGTGTTGTTACCACCGACGTTGCTTTTGTCTCCTCTAGATTGGATAACATTGCAGCGACAATTCTGGTTCTACCACAACCAGAGGAGGCAAAGTGGGGCTTCAACGAAGACACTCTACTATTGGAGCAGTGCTTCCCTAACAAGAGTGCTACCCAGCCATCCATTGCCAAATATACCATGACCATCAGCCGAACATATCAGGTGCACAGGTCCAATCCTGACACCTATATCGTTAAGTGTGTGGACGAATCCTGCCCTAGTAAGGTCCGTGCATAGCGGTCAAGGGGCAGGGCCATGGACTCCTGGATCATGGTGGTACTGAAGGATCACTCATGCAAGCTTGCTGAGCCACTTCGAATGCACCGCAACGTGACATCCTCATATGTTGCAATTTTGATCAGCCACCTGGTCGTCGTAGATGTTTCCATTTCACCAAAGCTTCTGTTGGCAGATGTTATCAACATTGTGGGCTTTAGGTTAGCTACAAGAAGGTATGACAGGCGAAACAGAAGCTCGTGGATCATTTATACAACATATACAAAGAGGCTTATGACCTAGTCCCAAGATTGCTGCACCAAATTGCAGAATCAAATCTAGGGATATACATAAACAAGGTGGAGTGGACGCATCCTATGAAGGGGCCAAATTGGCTTCATTCTTAACAGTGTGTTTTGGGCCTTCCGTTAGACGATCAAAGGGTTCAAGTATTGTCGTCCCGTGCTAACAATGGATGGTACCTTCCTATCTGGGAAGTATAAGGGCACCATCCTGACTGCGGTTGCAGCTGATGCCAATGACCAGTTACTCTCTGTGGCATTCGCAATTGTGAAGAGTGAGAACACAGAGAGCTGGCTGTGGTTCCTAGTGAATGTGAAGCAAGCGGTGGTTCTGGACTGCGCAGATGTGTGTCATCTCGGACTACAACGGTGGGTTCCTGTCCGCGCTGAGCACGAAGCAGAACGAGACGTAGCCCCCGTTTGTGTGATGACTTGATGAACTGTTGGTGCATGACACATCTCACGGTGAACTTCCACACAATATTTTGAAGTAAAGAGCCAAGGAAAACATTCAAAAAGCTCTACATGCAGAACCAAAGACAAAAATTTGAGGCCGTGTGGAAACAGTTCGATGAGGACACCAGCAAGCATGTTACACACTCAGATGATGTCGAACCAGGGGCAACGGTGAGAGGATCCACAAGAGTTGGGGAGTTCACGCAGTGCATGAACACGCATGCACCTGATTTGAGAAATGATCTCTGCTGCATGACACCGGCGGTGCAAGGTACGAAATCATGATGACAAACATGTCCGAGGTGTACAACAGTATCCTAAAGGGTGTACGATCCCTACCGATCACTGCGATCGTTGAGGAGAGCAGGAACCGCACTGTCGGGTACTTTGTGAACAAAGCCATGATGGCAAAAAAACATATAGAGGAAGGCAAGCAATTCTCGGAAGTTATGCAGATGTGCATGGACATGTAGATGAAGAAGGCTCATTTGCATGCTGCCAAACCCTTGGATTGTATTAGGAAGAAGTTCGAGATATGTCTCAGGAAAAAGTATGTCATGGGTCATGCCATAGGGGATAGAAAACAAGTCTGCATGATTGATGATGAAGAATCCTACACGTGCAACAAGCCGCAGCTCCTTCACAAGCCTTGCTCCTATATGTAAGTGGCCTGCGTGGCGTGGGGCAGGCCTAAGCGCATTATATCTTGGAGTGTTATGACTCCACCACCCGTGTGGCACTTGGAGTGTTGGGCTCAACTCATACAGGTTGGATATGCACTACATGGACCTTTGTCCATGGAGGTAAAGTGGGCGCCGAACGACAGCTCAAGCATGCCGACCGTGGAAGACGATAGTCCCACCGCATCCGTAATGATATGGACGAAAGCTAGCGTGGGCAACAAGTTAGGCGGCCGAGATGTAGACTCTGCAAGATGATTGGGCACTCCCTTAGCAACCGCCCAAACAAGCTTAGCACAAGCAACACACCATAGCGATGAAGATATCATTCCCCTGCAGTAATGTTACTTGTTTGTTTTCATGCACTCGGTTCTAGTGCCTTAAATTTGTTCACGTCTACAATGTAATATATTGCACAATGTTTCATGTGTACCAGCTTGTAATTAGTTTTTTGTACCTCACGTTTTTACTTTTGTTCTAACTTGTAATTAGTTTTACTTTTTACTTTGTTCCCATGCTCCCCGACCACACGAAATGGGTGGCCCCACCCATGCGTGAAGATTCAGCACGCACCTAACCTGGGTAAGTGGGAATCCCGCTTTCCTGGCGACACACATGAAATGATGCCTACGCACATGAAATGATGTGAAGATAACTCCTCGGGCCCGCTATCTCATGGATGCAAAAATGCATCAACCAAATTGCACTGTAGCCTTGCACAATCCAGTCATCCATTCATGCATGATCCAATCATCCACATTTATCTTCATGAAAAAATGAGTTACTATGATGCGAACACATTGATGTGGTAATAACAACATGCAACTGTCTACTATGGTATAGGCATGAATACGCATTACACAGACATATATCATACAAAGCACTACAGGTAACAAAGTGAATCACAACAACACTCACAACACTACACCTTCAAGATAACAACCAACACAAGAAAGAAAACAAAACACAACATTAAGTTCATCTTGCTCTCTAGTCTATCAAAACATTACCTCATCTCCACCATTTCGCTACCCCCCATAACAGAGTTCTCCTCTAGAACAATGCTAGGCCTAGTGCTCATTTCATGTTCCCATACCTAGAATTGGCAACCGCCTAGGCCATTTTGTAATTCAATAAAAAAGGTTTCCTAACATCTGTAGAATGATTAGAACCAACCGAAACTAATCTGACTCATCGAATGAAAGGGGCATTTGTAGTAGTGGCATCCATGATTCGCGGTCATCTATGAGGTCTTATGTTTCACAAGCATGCTGCATTTTGGGTAAATCACTACGGGTATCGATGAAGAGCCGCTCACTTGGCTACATCCATCTGGCTGAGTCATTGGCAAATGCGTGATTCAACGAGGTGCCACAGTACAGCTAGGGCGCCATGTATTGAGACTTGTGTGATGCCTCACAACAGACCACTGGTGAGGAACCAGTCCTCGCGGTATGTAACACCCTGCTGCAGCTATGGTCATGGGAGCATTTTCCAGTTGGCCGACCGTACTTTTACAGTGTCATGCACCCTTTCCAGTTGAGCCCTGAGTTGTACGTTGAGGGTGGTGGCAGGGACCCCATTGACAGGTCCACAATGGGCATGCATTGGACATGTGCTCACCTAGGGTGGGCCAGGGAGAGACCAAGGCATGTGTACCCTGAGTTTCATAACCTGTTCGAGACTCCCCACGAGGATGAGGTCGTCTAGTGGCTATGGACTGCACAGTTCCTTGCAGACACGACCCCCTATGGCTTGTCCTCTTAGTGCGTTCAGGACCACATGTACTGGCTTACGACCTGCCACCTGGTATTCTCCCACATGGTCGAGCCATACAACCCACAACGGGTCCTAAGATAGTTTGGGTTGTACCAGTAGGTGCCATCACCACTGGGATGACCGCTTCGAGAGCAGGCGTACAGGTGTGTCATCATTTGTTTTCATCCGTTGCCCTATTTATCATGGAAGGAGACGCACGAATGGACTTCCACGTCGCGATGATGCTTGCCCACATTCGCACATGGGGCTCCGTCCAACCTACGTGAGCGCAATGCCTGGTTCGCCCAGATGTACCACGAATACACTATGCATCACTATAGCGATGTCTGCCCTGGAGGATCATCGCCCGCACAACCGCATACAATGGTACGTTGTAACGTACTTAATAGAACATGTCCACCCTGCACTACACTAATGCATCGCACAAAATCCGAAGGTCTGGATAGAGCAACTTGATCATTAAGGATAGAGTTCATTATCCATACTTCGCACTATCTATGTACATGCCTTCCAACGATATTATGCACTACAAACGTCGCAACGTCTACCCTAACCCACCTGTACCATCTGCGCAGGATGTGGACCCTCTATGACTGACTGGCTAAGTACTATTCTCGGCCCTCTGCCATACCCCTACATGGAGTTGTCCTCAGCCCTGTCTCTGACGCAGGTCTCGCAGTACAAGCTCCGAGATGCAAGCTGCTCCCTTGCCATGTTCACTATCTCTGAGGATCACCTACGTCATCCGAGGAAGCGGCGGCCGGTTGCACCATGAGTTCATGTATACTATCTTCAGTAGCGTCATGTTGTTACTTGTACTACTTTGCATGATGTATGTATGTATGATGCATATCCACGTCACCTTGTGTAAATAACATTCTTCTCGTTGGAATGTGCTTCTCAAATTCTTTTGCCAATCAAAAAATACATCATTGGAAGACACCACCTTGTGTAAATAACATTAGAGTTAAAGGAAAAATAATTAACCTTCATGTCTTTGTCACTTAAAATACAATTTAAATTCATGTATACCTTGCACATGAATCGGATGTCACTCAAAATAATTTGTACACCATTATCATTTTGTCAGATCCAAACATTACTACAAGCTACATTAAATGATGTCATTTCATGTAAGTAAGATCTTTAGTGAAAGAGCCATGATAAAATACAATCTTGCATAAAATAATAACCGTCCTATCTCTATCTTAATGAGGTTGCTTTGCGCAGTGTTATGACCCAATGAGTCACCTTTCTGCAACGACGTGACCCAATGAATCAGCTTTCTGCACTGAAGTGATCCAACGCTGGCACAAGATATCTCCTTGGGCCAGCTGCCTCGCAGACGTGAAATTGCATCAAAGAAATTGCACTTTAGCCGTGTCCTGAGAAGTGACTATAGATAGTTGAAGTTACAGTAAACCTAGAGGAGTAGTATTTGCACGATGTCCTGACCCAACGGGTCAGGTTTGCACCGCGACATGATCCAACGAGGCTGCTTTACGTACTGACAAGACTAAACAAGACAGCCTTACATAGTGATAAAACCAAATAGGGAAGCGATGTGAAGCTACGCTGGTCCACGAATCATCTGGCGTACTACTGCCTTACGTATGCGAATTTTTCAAAACCAAATTAGACTTGTAAAACATATGCCACGTCGGCTTAGCCTATAATAGCCATCTCCCCCGCGCACGTCCCATGCCACTGGGGGCTAAAATAGCCGAAAATTCCTTCTATAAGCGTACACCTCATCGTGGAATCCTCCTTGCTGGACACTTTGTCCTGCTTGGTGTACTACTCTGCCTTTGATGCCCACTTGTTCATTTTCTTTGCCTGATTTGCTTTGTCGTTTATTGCCTTCTGTCAAATGGGAAATGAAGTCGACTAAACAGAGCTGTTGACTTGGAAAGGTGATGTAAGTAAAACAAAGCACTTTGTTGTGGAATTGTTTGTATATTTGGGATCACATAGCCCTGCGTTTTGTAATATTTGTTCATAGCCCACTATATGCATAGATTGATGAAGCAGTAAATATAAAAAAACTGTTTCTAATATTTATCCACAATCCACCATACGTACAGATTAATGAAGCACTGAAAATATGAAAAGTTAATAAGAAATGACCGTACATACCTCTATTAAATGATATATTACAACCACTTAATTTTTTCCAAATCATTTATGGAGAGACTCCCAAGGCCATAACAAACGTTGCGATAACTACACTCTTGATTTTCTGAATGGACAATATTTTGAAACGGAGACTCCTGAGGCCATGGACGAAGTTATGAAATGGAGTATACAATAATTTTTTTTGCGTGGTCAAATCCTACAAAACTTGATGTAAAAAAAACTCATTAAAAACTTTGTATTAAAAAAAGAATGTCTAGTAGGAACTCGGTACTTTTTTTAGCTATTAAGAAGAAAATAGGCACCCAAATTTAAATGAAAGATACTTGAACTTGGCTGGTGGGGTGTACATCCACACCTTCAAACAACTGAGCTAGGTTCGTTCACAATTAAGAAAACTTCCATAGTAGAATGAACTTTTCGACGATTTATTACATGCATTAAACATTTTCGAAAACAAAAAAAACAGAGATGGTGTTCAATTAACGCCACTATGTTTGGATCAAGTGGACTAGAAATCTGTTTTCAGAAAACAGGTTTTGCTATAAATTTTTCGAAACAAGTGTCACTCTGTTACTATCTCAGGATGGGTTTATACAAATCGCTACGTGGGCTCCGCCACTGCTGTGCAGATGTGTGCATGTGTGTTTGCACTACTTGAAAGATCAATTCGCTGGTTTCTCATAAGCTTCCAAACAATTCACAGCTTGTGATTATTAAATTGGCTTTTCGGATGGGTCAGTCATGGGAGTCTGGAGGAGATCAGCAACTTGATGGTATAATAGTAGTAGCACCAACAAGCGACAGAGGGAAAGCTGATATGGACCAGTCGAGCTGAGCACAGAAGCACTTGGAAAACAGATGATATTGATCAGTTCCCACATGCCATGCCATGCTATGCCACAGCTTACACAAGATTGTTTAATGCAGCACATTTTTTTTTTGTTTAATTTGAAGGTTCCAATCAAATAAGCTGGGAGCTCTGACTCGATCGATGCAGTAGCAGCTTGAGAGAGCTTCCACATATGTACGGGCCTAACTGGTTCAGTTCGGTATCCAACCGATCCGGCCTAAATTCCAGGCCCTGTTTGGAACAGTCGATTTTTTTTCTTCATTTCTAAGGAAATTGAACGGTTTCCTATGAAGTTTCTGTGCTCTCAAAAGAAATTTCGTAGAAATTTTTATAAGAAATAGTTTAATTCCCGTAGGAAGGAGAAAATTTCCTTGTAAAAGTTTCACATGCCAGGTTTTAGAAATCAACTAATACAAGTAGTAATCGTGATTCGTGTGTGTCCAATGAGCAGAACCATGCAGAGTTTACTTTCTCTGTTTGTCTACGCTCACCTGCGCACTATCTCGAGGACTCCTGCCAAGTGGTGGGTCGTGCGAAACGAGCCTGGCAGGGCTTTATAAGAAAAGCACGCTAACTCCAGGTAGTTTGGTTTGAACAATTGGGAGTCAACCAGAGTTTGCTGCAATCGCTTGCGACCATTGTTTTAGATATCGCTGTATGTCCTCACTGTAGCGGTCAAGGTATCCAAAAGCGCTGTATATCGTCTATTGTTTCGATTTAGTGCAATAACACCTATATATCGGACTAATACACGTGTTATCCGGTATAAGCTATATTAGCGCTACTGCCTAAGAACGTTCAAACTATCTCTGATACAGATATGCACCTCTTAATTTGCTAAAATTCAGTAATACAGTCTTTCTATTGAGTGGGCTTCCATATCCCCATAATGGAAGGAAAATGAAAAAAGTAAGAAGTATGACTGTTAGGTTTTCACCAAACATGGCCCAATTGACATGATAAACGTGAAGCCTGTTCAGTGCAACTACTAGTTGTATGACTGTTCGGCTTGACCCACGCCAAGCCCGCTGGGCCTAAAAGCAACCGGCTTGTGGGTGAGCTAGCTAGGGCTACAAAATGCTATTTTTTTGAAGTGAGTACAACAAATATGCACATACACCATATCATACTTACAATTCTATATAGATACATCCAATACACATATTTGAGATAAAGACTGAGGCACAAAGCACCCACGTACGCATCTACTCCAAAAGTACTGTGGCACTGTTCAGCTGGCTGCCTTCCCAAGCGAGCAAAGCTCGCTCCTCCAAAACGCTCTGGTCTTAAGCCCCATGGGTTTCCGTTGGATCGACCCCTTCCTAGCCCATCCTATTAAAGGAATCCCACTAGCGCAGTCGATTCCGTTCACGCTTCCTCACCCTTTGATCCAAAATTGATGCCTTAGATCGAGTACCATTAGTACCTGCTACACTAAATCATACTATACAGTACTTGGTGCTACACTAAGGCCCCATTCTAAGTGGTTTGGCCTTCTAGCTTCTGTTTTTCAGAATCCAGAAGACACAATAAATGCATTGGTTTCTTAATTTTGATTTATTTTGCTTTTTTGTTTTTTCTTTTACCTTTTTTTCCTTTCATTATCTGTAAAGATGTAATAGTTTTTTATTTTTTTCTCATTTTTTATTTTTTAATTGAAATTTCGGCCAAAACCACCTGTTTCAAAACGAGACATGAAGTACACTTGCAAGCAAAAGCCAACTCCTCCAGCCGGTTCCAGAACGGTCCATTCAAACGCAAGTGCATCTGCTACTACTCAGGACTGTAGCTGAGTAGCTCCGTGCAATAACACTTGCACTAGGCGGATCATGAGCCCTTGTCCCCTTGCTTGGACATGATACTCATCCACATACACGTGGTGAGAGTGAGACATGTGATTTTTAGAAAACTTGCTTCTAGCTTTTAAAAACTAAAAACCAGTGATTTTTAACTTTAGTTTTTTTAACTTTTTTTGTTTTGTTTTTGTTTTTATTCTTTTACATCGTTCGTAATAGTATAACAATTTTTAATTTTTTATTATTTTTTCTCGTTTGTTACTTAAAAAAGCTAAGCCGCTACAGAGCAGCCCCTAATTAATTTCGGTAATACTAGTAATAGACAGCACAAGCTCAATAGCTGAACAACCCAATTAGCTCGCATCGGCAGCGGTCGTTGTAGTTGCAGCCCACATCATTCCGTCTCAATATTCGTACACACACCCACCAAACTAGCTTTGTTCCTCATCAGCATCATCAAATCGAAAGCAAGAACCAAGAAATATCTCATTCCCACTTCTTTCTCGGTGATACACCGCCGCCGTTAACATCGATCAGAACCACACAACATTCTCTCCCAGCTCTTATTACTTCCAATAATTGAAACTAGCTAGCCATACATCCGTAGGAGTAGCCGAGTAGTATTTTGGCATGGTGTGGTGGGCGGAGTGTATGGCTAGTTGGTGAAGTTCTTGACGCATGCGTGGGGCTCGGCGGCCTTGGCGGCCGGCGTGGCCTCGACGGTGGGGGAGGGCGGGACGGGGGTGCAGAGCAGCTCGCGCGGCAGGTCCGGGATGCCCTTGAGGTAGAAGGTGTAGAAGATCTTGAAGGGGAAGACGATCTGGTTCAGCTTGACCTGGCCGTAGGCGCCCTCGAACACGCCGGAGCCGCCGGTGACGGCGAGGTAGGACTCCTCGTAGGTCAGGTACGGCCCCTGCACGGTGATGTGGCCGTAGTCGCCGAAGTACATGCTGTAGATGGCCTCGTAGCGGTCGCCGTTGCGCTCCGGCACGTGCTGGATCAGGATGCAGATCCCCGCCGTGATCCCCAGCCGCTTGTCAAGGCTCCCGTTGTACACCTGCACAAGCAAACAACGCAAGCCAGAACGACCTCGATTGAGACCGCCAAGAAATTAACAGAGGAAGAAGCAGGGGGCAGAGCGAGCGACTGGGACCGAGACCGAGAACGACCTTGTTGGTGAAGGGGACGAGGTCGCCGAGCGCGTTCTCGGTTTGCTTAGCGCTGAGGCGGAGGTAGGCGGGGCTCTCGCGGTCGCGCTCGTTGATCTCGTAGACGTACAGCTCCTGCACCTTGGCGGGCCTCGCGTCCTTGGCCGCCGGCGGCTTCGGCGAGAACAGCGACGCCCGGACGGCGCCGCCCTTCCTGCCCCCGCTCACCCTGCTGCCACCGAACCCGACCCCCGAGGCCGCCGCGATCGGCGCTTGGCGAGGGATCTTAGCGAAGGTCGCGGAGCCGGAGGCCGCGAGCTTGAGAGAGACGGGGGAGGGGGCGGCCGCCATGGTGGTGGCGCCGATGGTTGGTGAGTTCTTGGACTAGTCTGCTCTCCTCCTTCCTCGGCTTGCTTTGCGATCGAGGATGCGGCAGTGGGCACTGCGCTCTTTATTTAACCACGACGGGGCAGTGACCAGGGTTAGGTTCGGTGGTGGGCCTCGGGTTAATCGGGGGTTTACCTTCACTGCACTCACTTCGGCCTTTGGGTCCTCGTTTTTCTGAGCGCACCGGCCAGGCGGGTCTACAATTGGCACGAGGAGAACATGCTGCGCCGGCCAGGATGGATCCGCAGTGAGCGCACGTACACCTCTGGCTCTAGAATTTAATAGATTTTTTTTATAGATAAGATGTTATCTAGTATTTAATAGATTGTTTTATAAACGATATTTTACAATCTGCATAATTATATAAGTAACTATTTAGATAATTTATTAATTATATAAAATTATTATAGACCGTTATATAAACAATCTGTTATATAAATTGTTTTTAGTTTTATCTATAGATAATGTAGAGGTGTATTATAAACAACCATGTACATCTTTAGTTGCGTCTAATTAATCGACGCATGTGCAGAGTTTTTAAGTAGGCACAGCCAGCGATCGTCACTAATTAATGGCTGTTAAAGTAGGGGGCAGGTTCCAGGTCATTTCGAATTGATTAATGGGCGTGGGCGTGCTAATTCAGCACCCAGTTGTAGTGGCTGTCCGGCTCACTGCTATGAGCAATAGCAACCCACCTACGGAGCGGATGGTGGTAAGCCACTGTGGAGTCTCGGAGATTGGCCGTTCGGCGTACTTCTTCGGAACATGGCGCACGAGACGAAGGCGTGCTACCATAGCGGGTTGCGGCCTCGAATAACTGTGTAGTGATGATTGTTTCTTCAAAGAATAGGTAATTTTTTCGGTTGAGTAATTAAATTATCGACAATTAATAAACTATTCGTATGTAATTATACGTATATAATTATTTTTGTTGTAACGCTTACTGCAGATCTAGTTATTGTATCGGAGGAAAGACCTACCCCTCATTTTATGCGGAATGACGGGGCGGGCATCTGGTTGTTGTATCTACCGAACCAGCCACTTAGGTTGGAGTCTGACAAGAACACTGACCTAGGCTACGATTATACTGAGGACGATGCACAGTAGACGACTGGCGTAGCAGGAATATTCTAAGGGGTTGTGTGAAGCAAGCTGAACGGCATGGAGGATGATGATTGTGATGAGTTAAAGGAGCATGTAGCTGCGATCATACGACTATCTTTCGGATCAGGTAATGTATCATGTGATGGATATGAACTCGCTGAAGAAAATCTAGGACATGTTGCAAACTCAATTTATGTTCAAATCACTCACGAGCAAGCTATTTCTGAAGCAGAAGCTGTACAGACTCAAGATACAGGAGGGTTCTTATCTTGCACAATATGTCAACGCCTTCAATTAGGTGATCACCCACATAGGACATTTGCAGGTGAAGACTGAGGATGAAGACAAGGCAATAATTCTGCTATGTTTATTGCCACCTTCATATGAACACTTGGTCACCACTTTGATGTATAGGAAAGATACTATCAAGATTGATGACATCACTGTGGCTTTGTTGGTACATAATCAATGAAAGTAGAAGCAGTGGAGAGTTCTTATAGTGATAATTTGTACAAAAAGGGCAAGCATGGAAGGAAGCAAGAAAAGAAGAAGTCTAAAAGGTGTAAATCAAGATCAAAGTCAAGGAGCAGAAAGAATATCGATTGTTATGAGTGCAAGGAGATGAACATTATAAGAGAGATTGTCCAAAATTGAAAGAACATAATAGTAGTAAGCATGATAAGAAGACTTTAAATGTGGGTCAGAAAGATGACTCGGACAACAACGATGCGAATGTTCTCTCGGTTTCAAATAGACAGCTAACAGATGCATGGATTCCTGATTCGGGGTGTTTGTACCACATCATGCCTAACAAGGATTGGTTCACTTCATACTGGTCAAGTAATTTTGGTTTCGTTTACCTTGGTAGTGATACATGCCATAGTATTGTCAGGATAGGTGATGTTGAAATGATGATATATGATGGCATTGTTAGAACAATACGTGATAATACATGATGTTAGGGACGTACTAAGGTTGAAAAAAGAATCTAATTTCTTTAATCGCCTTACATGATAGTGATCTTACTTTATAAAGCTGATAAGGATGCAAAAACAACAAAAAATTGTAAAGATGATTTGATTGTGGTGAAGGGTAGAAGCACAATTGTAAGTGAAGTTAATTCAGTTGAGTCACATGATGATATAACAAGACTTTGGCATATGTGGTTGGGTTATCCTATTGTTCGTGGGATGGTAGAATTGCAATAGAAAAACCTATTGGCAAGAATTAAAAGTTGTGAATTGGGTTTCTATAAGTTTTGTGTTGTTGAAAAATAGTCTAATGTTATCTTCTCAAGTGGCAAGCATGAAATAGAAGCTATTCTTGATTATATACACTTTGATGTGTGGGAGCCTACACTACTACAGAAAGGGTCATTACAGACGGTTTTTGAACTGTCTTAATTTATGTATTTGTGATAAAAAGTGGTTTTACAGACGACTCTCAAACCGTCAGTGATAAGTTACAACATAGAAAAATTAAAAAAAACCCGTCTGTGATATATATCTTACATATCATAGACGGCTAATACCAAAAACCGTCTATGATATGTCATATGTCATAGATGGTTTGGTGTTACAAACCATCTGTGATAGTTATTTGAATAACTAATTTATTTTTTATTTTTCGGCTAGTCTCAGAAAATGCTAGTCATACCTTCTGAAAACAAGTAAACATATCATATATATATAGCACATGACAATCATTACACATATCTCAATAATGAATGAACAACTGAATGAAGTATAATTGAATTAAATGTTTGATTAAGCACAACTGAGTGAATTACAATTGGATCAAATGTTTGAACATCTAATCATGCATCTTCGCCAGGGTTGAACTGTCCATTCTGTTGAATGACTTCCACCATCAAGAACTCGGAGAGCTTTCCTCAAAGTTCGGCGATGTTGTCAAGATCGTATGCACTTGAGTCGAATTCTACGCCCTGTCGCTACGAGTGTTAAAGTCATTAGCATATATATATATATATATATATATATATATATATATATATATATATATATATATATATAGATTGATAATCACAAAATAAATATTGGCAAGTTGACAAACATCCAGATCTTTCGTCTTAGTGCCCATGATTTCCTGCATATGTCTGCAAACATAGAATCCACATCGTTGCCCTGTAGATGTGGGTGGCACTACAAAAATAGAATTACATACATAGGTATTTTCAGTTCTAGAGACATTATTACAAAGTGTGATATAAGATTGTTGTGTTATAGCGGGCACTAGAAATTTCATCCTATGTCGTAGTGTGGTGCTGGATTTCTTGTATCTCCCTCCTTGGGTAACATAAGTGTTGAACGACCTATGTGATTTTAAAAGGTTAGTCTTGACCATTGTAAATGAAGAGAAGACTGCAATAGAGTATGCATGGAGGAAATGAGTTTACCTATCAATTGCTTTTGCACAAGGGTGAAGTCATGGTTGCTCTTAAGTAAGAATCAAGGTATATTACCTTGCTCCACTTTGGTCCAATCACAATCAGAATCCAGTGAGACCTAGTCATATATGTCGCCATAATGATTAGTTCTATGTTCATGTTGCATATAAAGTACAAATAAAACTTGTATGGCAACTACTGAAGTATTTACCCTTGGTTAAAGGGTATCATGATGTACTCCTTGTCACTTTGAGAAAGCAATCCCTTCGTTATGTAATCTTCGATGAGGATGCGTTGTCCTTAATGCATTGCTCAGAGACAATATTAGAAAAAGAAGGGGAAATTTAAGGCTCAGTTAGTTACAAAAGGGTATTCACAAAAGAAGGTATTGATTATGATGAGGTATTCTCCCTAGTTGTGAGGCATACTTGGAACAAATGAATGTCAAAACAACATTTTTGTGAAGTGACCTCATGAGCAAATCTATATGGAGCAGCCAGAAAGATTCACTGAACCAGAAAATCAGCACCTGGTAGGAAGTTAAAGTCATTGCATGGGTTGAAATAGTCACCAAGGTAGTGGTACATGCATTTTTACTTTTACATGTTAAAGATTGGCTACAAGCAATGTGAGTATGACTGATATATATTCAATGCCTTAATGATGGTTCATTTATTTTTCTGCTACTGCATATTGATGATATGTTGTTGGACCAATGTTGGCAATTAGAGGGGATGAATGATTGCGAAAGTTTTTGATTCTCCCAAGTATTCTAAATCTTTACTCAAATGGCTATGAGTTATCAAGCTCAGATCATATCTCTTACAAGAGAATCACAGTATTCTAGATTCAACAAGAGCTAACAACCAAGCTTTGCCTGCTGGTTACCAACCTTAGCACGTCAATATGATCATGCACGGTACAACCACTAATTGAAGCCAGTATGACCGCTCTATGGTACTACCTCTTAGGGAGGTCAGTACTGTCGCTTACCCTTATCTTGAGAACAAACCCCTCGGGTCCAAAACCAAATTTGTGGATCTTGAACATACATTATCCAAGTGCTGCTAAAATTATTATGGACCTAAGCAATGATGTCAAGAACCAAATCAAAACAATGAATATGATGTTTTGGACTTGGATCCATCCAATTTGGAAGAATTGCTTTCTTCGTCATAAGAACACACCAAGCCTTACAAACTAAATTACTTCTTACTTGTGAAGATCTAAACCATAAGACTTTTCATATCATCCCTCACATATCTCAGCAGGGTAATCTAATCTCAAGTTTGGATTAGAAAGGCCACAAACACAAAATCATAAATCTTGATCAAGACAAAGCTAAAACCGGGCAAGATCTTGATTTTTGCTATAAAGTGATCTAGCTAGGCAAAGATTGATCCCAATGACCTACTAATGCCTCTTACATATCATGGATCACAGTAAGAACAAGAGGAGTATGAAAAGAGCCAAATCAATACAAGCAAAGGCAAGAACTCATGTAAAGAGAGACAAGAACACAAGGATTGCAAGAACTTGATCTGTTGCATAAAAAGGAATTATTCTTATAGCTTGCTTGTTACAAAGGATGCTCCAAAATTTTCACTCCTACTCACACCATGGAGGAGAGAAAATACTAGCCTAAGCCGGGAACTCAACCCTAATTCTTTGCTTGGTCTAGCTAGCCTCCTCCTCTAAATAGCTAAACCAGTCCCCTTAGTGGGTCTAGATCTGCTAAGGATTAAAGAAGCCCATCAACCCTAGAAAATACTTGGTTTTACACTCATTCACACATTTTTCAAAGTGCTTACAAGGATCATCCTGCTAACATGTTGGGGATTGATGCTAGGGATTGATCCGCACCACACACAATCCTAGCTTAACCATGAATCACTTCCCTTGTGTCTCTAGGTGCCACGAATTTAGAGTAGGCCTCAAGTCTGGTATTTAGCATTTTCCTGCAATGCCCTCGACGAAGCTTCCTAGAGCCTTCACTTGACTTCATCTCTTCTTGTCGTGCAAGCCACCATGCATGCCACATGTAGATTGATCAATGACTTCCCTTCCATCTGTAAGTCTCTCATGTTCTAGCTCCCACTGGATCACGCCTCACTTGGACTGATGAAGTCAACTTGATTCACCCCATTGCTTGAACCTTCCCTTCAATCACATCACTTGGCTTTGCCATGCGCCATACTTGAGCCAAACTATCCTATACGACCTCCTTGACTATTCTGGACTTTAATCTACCTTGACCTAGTCCCAGTCACCCGTCATTGACCATAATTGCCTCTAAACTTTTCTGCACATCTAAAGACCAAGAAATCATATCTAGGTATAAATTCTTCACAACTTGACCCACGTTAGCATAAACATGCAATATGCAATACAATGCAACTATGACCTGAGTTCCATGATCATTACTTGATCAAATCTCCCACAATTCCCAATTTCAGAACCTACTGCCTTCAGCTAGTATGACCATACACCCTATGCCAGTCGATAGTACCGCCAATCACTGACTGGTACTACGAGGCCTTGCCTATTCGCATTAACAGGGGAGTGGTATGACCGCTTGCTATGGCCGATACCACCACCCTGGGAGTACTGCCAATCAAGCTCCGGTCATACCAATCTCTGGTAGTATCGCAATGTAGCACCGATACTACTGGACCCTGAAAATGACCCCTCTAAAAAATAACTACCACTATCTAACCACCCTGGGAGTACTGCCAATCAAGCTCCGGTCATACCAATCTCTGGTAGTATCGCAATGTAGCACCGATACTACTGGACCGTGAAAATGACCCCTCTAAAAAATAACTACCACTATCTAACTCCCAGTCGAACAACATTTGCGGTAGTACAACGGACACCATGCTGGCACTATTGCCTTGATAGTATTGCTGGCACATGCTGTAAGTCAAGTTAGCAAGTTTGTGGCTAAACCAAGGAAGCGATATTGGGAGGCAATCTAGTGGATATTCAGGTAGTTGAGAGGGACAGAAAGTTATGGTATTGTTTTTGGCGGACATCAAGGTAATCCTTTGGCTATTGATATGTGGATTTGGACTATACCGGTCATTTGGATAATAGGAGGTCTACTACATAATATGCTTTTACTCTAGGTGGAGTACCTATTTATTGGAAATCATCAATTCAATCTATTGTTGTATTATCTACAACTAAGACGGAGTACATCGCTGTGGTTGAAGCTATAAAGGAAGCGCTATAACTTGTAGGACTAGTGAAGGAACTAGATAGTGAGTAAGGTAAAGTTTGAGTTTATTGTGATAGTTACAATGCAATTTATTTGGCGAAGAATCAGATGTATCATGCCATGATGAAACACATTTATGCAAGGTATCACATGATCAGAGAGTTGATTAACTCTGGGGAGATTGATTTGAAGAAGGTGCATACTGATGATAATGTTGCGGATATATTGACCAAGCTTGTTACCGTCAACAAGTTTGAGTGTTGCCTCAACTTGTTGGGAGTCATAAGCTACTGAGCAAGAAGGTAGCCCCTAGTTCACAAGTGTGTGAGGAGTATTAAGGTGTTTTCTTTTATTCGTCAAAGTAAGGAGCTCATCAAGGTCGAGATGGTGTTCTTCAAGATGGTGTATTCGCTAGGGTAAAGATTTGTTGTGTCTAGCTCATATATACAAAGGTAACTGAGTTAAACATGTAACCGAGATATAAATATATATTATTGATCTTTTATAACTCTAATCGTGAAAAAAAACTCATACGAATAGAGTCACCGTGATTTAGCTTCTAAGAACATAGGCATTACTAAACCTCGTCGATAAATCTTTATGTGTTCTGTGTACTTTGTTTTTACATGCTATGGAGCTAGGGCTGCCGCCGGTTTCAACAGACCCGACGTGCCGCCGACCGAGCGCTACGTACGGCAGTGCCAGACGCGGCACCTGGGTCTCGGCGTGAAGCGCGCGCGGTGGGTAGCAAGGCTTTAGCCACGGCGAGCGACCCGCGTTTCCCGTTGCAGCAATGCCCGCGGGCTAGGCACTAGTACACTGCCGCCCCATCTGGCTTACGAGGCTAATTTCTTTCAGTCCATTCTGGCCTTTGTTGTGGGCTCATATTGTTGATGGGCTGCCCAAGAGGCCATGGCCTTTTACTATACGTTCTATTCTATGGTTTTTTTTTTCTTGGAAAATGTAGGCTTAAGCCCTTAACGCCTTCGGCATGGCCGGGCCTGCTATGCAAATTTTGCCGACGTCAAGCCCACAGTTATGCTTTTTTCCTTCCTTTTTCTCCGACCTTTTAGTCACTCACTAGTCTTTCCTCTCCCTCAAAAAAATAAAAAAAAGTTACTCACTAGTCACTCGATACTTTTGGCCACTCCTTTATGGAGGAGTTTTCTTTACTCACGAGTTGATCTAGACCGTGAAATATTGTCTAACTGTTGGATAACCACCTAAAAAAAGAAAAGAAGGTTGGTAACACCAGTAGGTCCATCCAGAAGGAAACCAATTTTGCGTCTCTTGTCCCTTTCATCTTGATTAAAAATGAAACCGTTCATCCACTTAGCTCAAGAAACGCCGGCAGCCAAAATGGGTTATCTGAGCAATTTTGTTTATACTGTATCTGTCACATACTCACATGATCGCTCTATGCAACCTCTGCATTTCTGTATTTTTTCGTATGGAAAGAAGCCTACCTAGCAACACAAAAAAAATAAAAAAAAATGCTTTCACGATATTGTTATGTTGAACAGTCATTGATCTGGAGCTTGTGTGGTCCAGTTTCCGAAACCTGAGGAGCCAAACTTTTTTTTTTCGGAGCACCGTGATCACATAACATTCCACGGCTTGCCGTCTAACCAACGGGTTTCTTCGGTTCACATGAAGCGACGCCACGAAGAGCTGAAGACAGCAAAGGAAAAAATGTACCTAACTTTTGACGAAAAAAATGTACCTAACTTCACCAGATCTGTTCGTCTGTACATTGATTTCCATTTGTTCATTAGTATTGCTGAACGCAAGATTTCTGCAAACTCAATTTCTCCAGCTATGATATAGGGATGTTGAGCTGTTGGCGCAGTGTGACTTCGAGTCTGTTTGGCTGCGGCTGCGACTTATGGTTTTTGGTTGAAAATTTTGAATTTTGGCTATTTACGGTACAGATTACGGAGAGACATACCCACTTGCGATTTTAGCTGGTACAGATGTTAAGCTTTTAATGTATATATCGTTTAACTTGTAGACTCTGTCTTGAGAAAATACTTCGTTTGAAAATTAGGTACTGTAACAAAAATCAAAAGCCGCTAACTTCGGAGGAAAAGAACAGGTTCAGCTAGCGTAAGATGGGGATTCTGCTTCCCTAAACGGTAGAGGTCGAAGGACGCGCTCATGCAGGTGGTTTGACAGAAACTAGAAGTCGAGACACAGAACGGGCGAAGATTGATCCTCTCAAGAAAAGTTGGTACCCTCGATTTCTCACGTTTAATCTCAACCGTCGATGTTGCGATCGAACGGGGTGCAAAAAAGTGATGTTACTATTCAACTTTTCGCTGAAGCTATATTCCTTACTCTTCCTCGGGTCATGCCTGAAACTTCTCTGGAAAATGTCCAACCAAACACTGGACCTTCATTGCAACAATTAGTACGAAACATGGACAGCTTTTCATTCTCTAAGACCTGGCAAATGGTCCTGGCTATCCTTGGCACCTTCCCCTTTCAAACCAGGCTAACCTTTGCAGCCAGCTTCTTCCTGCAACGCCGCACGCCATTGCCGGTCTGCCATCGCAACTTTCCCTGCAGAAAAAAGGTTGGTAGCCATCAAATGGAAGCGGAGGGCTGGAGCGCCACATCCTTGCCTCGCTTTTTGTCGCAAAGGAGCCGAAAGAGGTGAGAAGACCACCTGTTCCCCATTACAGGCGCTCGAGGAGGTGAAGAGCGAAAGGTGGCGTCGTCTCACGCGTCCAACTTGTCGCGCACGGGCGGCCGCCTAGGTGCTCGGTCGCAGACGTTTTGATGGCTCTCTCCTGCGCTGTCTTGCCCCCGCTACCCGCTATCATTTCGTCCTCTTCCAACAGCGGCAGCCATTATCACTCACACTGAAGGAATGTGAATGATACTACTGAAGAAATGTCTGGGTGTTATGTTGCATCAAATAAAATACTATTTAAAATCTACTATACGGTTTCCTCGTTGTAGACCGTTCTACAGTTACAGTTCTTGCCTCTTTGAGAAAGAAAACCAGAATTTCTGAAAGCCAACTCTAAGGACAATAGTACGTGCATATAAAATGGCATGAACTCTGACCTGGCTAACATGCCGTCCTGCGTCACATTCGTCTGCTACCGACTTGATCAATGATTGAAGGAAAACGTTATGGATTGGCGGTTCCAGTTTTAGCCCTAAAAATAAGATTAATTTTGGATTCATCTCGGACAAAGCATCCACATGTTTGAATCACTTTAGAGCGTCCTCAAACCTTTGCTGTGTCGCCTCAGATTCGGATTAGTTTCCTTGTCATGTAACTGCGAAACTACAAATCATCGACAGATGTGCTTCCTGGACTACATCGTTCGCCGTGTAAATTATTCGGATTCTTGATTTGCGTCAGTATCTGACGTGAATTGACGCGAGATTGTGCCATGCTAATCATGATTGTTCCAAATGGCCGCAGCACTGACCATTTTGTGCTTATGATTAATCTCTGTCGGGGAAATCTCTCGATAAGCACACAGGATTACCCACAATCTGTCACATAATCATGCCACATGTTTGCCTTGCTCTATCTGAATTCTGAGCTGCCAATTATCTTCTTGTGTTCGTTTCTCAAGATTGAGTCCAGATATGCATATGCGGTCAAATATTCTAGCAATTAGTAATTTGATTGATAAAACACCTGACTTGTTCTGATAAATTACATGCACGATTTAACCAACCCTTCTTCCTCTGAAAAATACAATAAAAGACAATACTGAAGTCAATAATCACTTGTTCTTGCTTTCTTCCCCTAAACAGATACAATTCACATGTTCAATCTTTCTAGAAAGTCCTCTTCTCTGTGTGGAAATTGACATGTGGAGTAAATGGATTGAACATCAAATGCAGGTAAGATGCAATTTATGACAGAAGGGAACATTTTTTCTTATTTTCCTTCACTGTGCGACGTGGAAGTATTACTCATAAAAAAGAAATAGTGCGAGAAGAAGATGTACAAATACAGGTAAACAAAGAATTGGTCTCGTATTTTTGTTCTCAACACAAAAAATCACTACATGTACATGTTTCTTGGAACTACTTCAAGCACAAATTCATCGTGGCATAACTTGTTCAAGTTGTACTAAAGCAGGACTTTTATAATGATGCCCTTGTCTCGATGAATTAGATGAACACAACGAGATAAAACATATCCAATGCAAAATTTATGAACTCGAGTTCATATGCACCAACTATGGTTTGTACTCTTGCGCACTTACGAAATTCTCAAAAAAATCATAGATGTAGAACATGTTCGAACTTGTGCACTTGCAAAAGTTTGTGCAAAAAATGATCATATGTGTGCTGCACAAAAATTCATAAATGAGAAAATGTTTTGATAAAATCAATCTGATAAAAATATAAAACAACTGGACATAAACCTGTTTTCAAGGAAGTACAAATATTTTATTTTCTACACAGCAACAGAATTCCACAAATCAACACTGAGACGCTTTAAAAATAAAAATCCCACCAGCATAAATCTTTATTACTCAAAACACTAGCTAACATATATTTTAGAAGAGCCTATTTCATAAGAATATCCAAACATCCTCTCAACCCACGATTTTAAAGGAACCTGGAAGGAATTTTGCAGGGAACAATTTCATTCCTACATTCTAAAAATTTCCATGTTCCAAAGAGTCCTAAACTTTTTTCTATTCCAGGTGTAGTTACTCCCTATGTCGTATCTTGCAATATAAGAAGTATTTCGCGCAATAGATGGTATGTACGTATAGTATACGAGTATATAAAACCATCTAGGAGTTATGTATAGTTTTCTAAAGGTGGTATGTATAGTTTTTTTTAATATACTCCTTTTATGTGTGAATATAAAGGTATAAGCAAAATATGCTAAAAACTATATGCTCCCTTGAATTTTTTCTGTAGTTCGCATTGGAGTATCTTAGAATTAGTAGATGAGTATTTCTAAGGTGATAAAGTAGTACGTTAAGTTCATTTAGGTGATATATATATATATATATATATATATATATATATATATATATATATATATGAAAATAATTTTATACTCCTCGAAATATGTACTCCCACTTCTTATATACTTTTTAAATGATGTTATTATACCTCTCTTTTCTTTTGAGTATACTCTAATAATGATTATAAGATACTCCAAAGTGAGTTTCATAAATGTATGTATGTATCATGTGAAAATGCACCAAGTGTTTTAAATGGTATAAAATTTGATCTAGAAGTTTTCAAAAATTCTCAAAAAAACCAAAGTTAGGAAATGTGTTATTTTTCTTTTCTAACTCTGGTTATTTTCCTTTGAACTTTTTCATGTGTGTTATTTTTCTTTTTTAAGAGCACTTGTGTTACTTTTTTTTTAAGAATAATATGCATTGCGGTGGCTTTTGAAAATCACTTTTTTTCCACTTTTGTTGGTTCAGAGCATCATTTTTAAGAGCTGTAATAGCGAAATCTACAGAAAAATTAATCCTTAGCTTTTGCTACCTTTTTAAAAATACCTCCAAAAGTTATTTTGCATACTTGAATTGTTCATTACTCAATGAACAATTAGCTTCCCAATTAAAATCTGGGGCTGAAATGATAGTAAAATTAGCTTCCCAAAATCTAATGGACAAGAACAATTGAACAGATCAGTTCACGGGTTTCTATCCTCGCACTCATATTTTTATTTGATACATACATTCTGGCTAGTAATATATTCCTCTCTCTCTCATGCTCTTGTGCTTAGGTTGGATTCGAAATGGCTTTAGACTTTTGGCATATGTTCTTTACTATATTATAGTAATTAGCTTTTAAACGAGTTTTCAAACGATGTGTTTTTTAAAATAGGGTTTACTATTTGATTATACTACACACTATACTAATTTTAGCTATATCGACAAAAATCGCATACGATTGTCTCTTTTTTTATAAACAATCAGAATTTAAAAACAAAAAATCAAAAGGCACACCCTAAAAAATCTACACCTTGTGTGCTCTCCTTCTCTTTAATCTCTTGTCCAATAAAATGATCAACATACACGTATAAATAGACACGCTGACACTGGTACTGCAGCACAGAGCTCAGCACAGCGCGTATGACCAATCTGCCCTCCTCTCTGTCTCGCCAAACCGAAGAAACCCAAATGCAAAAGCAAAACCTAGCCATCTCTTTCTCCCTTCCTCCTTCTAACCAAGAAAGCAAGAAGCCATCCATGGCAAGCCAAGAAACCGAGCCCCAATTCCGATCGGGCGGTGGAGACGCCGCCGCGGACACCGACGCCGACAACTCCGCCTCGGCGCCGCCCGAGGACTTCGAGTTCTGTATACTCTCGTCCGGCGGGCTCGCCCAGGCCGGCGAGGATGCGGCAGCTGGCATGTGCGTCGCCGACGAGGTCTTCTCTGACGGCAAGCTCCTCCCGTTGCGCCTCTCCTCGGCGGCCTCGGCCGACACGTCCGCTCTCTTGCTGCTTCGCTCGGACTCGCTGGACGGCGCCACGACGGCGGCGTCGACAAGCGGCTTCAGCTCGCGCTCCGACAGCCGCAGCGCGAGCTCCAATAGCAGTAGCTGCGTCAGCCGAAGCACCTCGTTGAAGATCGCGCCCTCCGACTCCGTCGGCCGCAGCCACTCGTCCAAGAGCGGCTCCTCTGACGCCGTCGCGCCGCCGCGGCGGTCGCTATCGAGCAGCCTTTTCTACGCTCACCCGAGCCCGTCACCGCGCCCACCGCCGCGCCGGACCGGCGGCTCGGCTGCACCCGCGGCGCGCCGCAGCACCGGGTCGGCTCCACCAGCCACATGGGGCATCATACGCCTGGGCGTCGTCGGTGCCCCCGAGGTCTACCTGCCGCGCGCAGCCGAGTCCAGGAAGGCGGCTGTGGCGAGAGGCGGAAGCCGGAGCGCGAGGTTCGAGCAGCCGAGCGCCGCCGCTAAGGAGTCGGTGGCTCTGGAGAAGAAGCTCGCGTTGGGGTTGTTTGGAGCTGGCCTGGTGTGCAATTGCTCGCCTGACGCCGTCGAGCCAGTGGGTTCGGCTGCGGCGGCGGCGAGGCGAAAGAGGAGGAAGGCAGAAGAGAAGAAGAAAGGAGGGCTGAAGAGTGGTCAGACCACTGTCCGGAGGAGCAGGATTCTTGAGTGGCTGGGGGAGCTCTCCATTGCCAAGGAGAAGAGCGTCGTGTAGAGACCATTTGTTTGTGTTTCTTAGTTTTGTCGTTTCTTTGATGGTTATGAGTATGACTCAGGGAAACTCGTTTTGGAAAAAAAAAATTCGCCTGGCAACGAAAGGGCTGAAATGGATGAAATTTTGTTATTTTGTTCCAAAATTTGGACAAAATTTTCAAACGCGTTTGAACTCTCTACCAGATTTAGTCAAAATTTGGCCAAATTTTGTAGCCGAGTCAAAATTCAAATGAAAACAAATTTATTCGACCGAATTAGTTTTATTTCGGGGGTACCAAAATGGACAAAAAGAAACAGAATTTCATTGAAATTTCGCCAAATTTTGAACCCCGGTACGACTCTAGAAATATTTTTGACTTGTGCTCCTTTCCACCATTCAATTTGTTGATTAATGATCGTTGGGCAAGGCTCTTCATTTGTGAAGATTGTGACCTTGATTAGTCTACTACATCTCTTAATTTTCACCTCAATTTTAATTTGCAATTACTGTTTGCATGTTCCTTGCAGGAGTACTTGGAATTTGCATTATGCCTGTAGTGGTATCATGATAGTAGCAGGAGGGCTATGGAGAAAAGCACGGCATTGCTGATGAGGCTTAAGAGAAGCAAAACAAGTCGCTTTCCAATTGGATAGGGCGTGAGGCACAAAAGGCAAGGGCTCGGAAAGGAAGACTCGAATCTTCTTCCCTTTTTCTCGTGCCACCAAGTGAAACGTGGAGCTTACAGGCCTATTTTGCTGTTCCAATTCAGGACCGGTTCATAACTTCAAATTGAGAAAATTACACCCGTTTTTTTTTTACCAAACCGGTCTGGACCAGGAAGTACACTCTCCTCAGGCCTAATTTTTTGTGACTCAACAAGATTTAGCTTTTTAGGAGTTTTTTAGTTCATGATCTGGGAGATTTGTGTGCCTCTCAGGAAAGCAATGCTTTCGCGGCGCTGTGTGGGGTCTGTTTTTTTTGCTGCGGTTTATGGCTTTTAGCTGTGGCTTGTAACTTTTAGGTTGTTTGTGTGAGAGATTACAGATTAACTGAAACTCACATGTGGTTTTTACCAATATAAATGAAATCGGCATAGTATTTACTATAATTAACTAGTACATCTTATTTTGAAAAATGTTTCGTTTAAAAACTAGTTACTATAGAAAAACGAAAAGCTGTTGGCAAAAACTGAAAAAGAACAGGCCGATGTAATCCTTGTCTGGGCTCGACTGATCCAAGCCTTGAGCAAGACCAAACAGAACTGTACTGTAGTTGAAGCATCTCAATCGCAGTTGCCCCATGCACTGAGCACGTCTAGCGTGTCGTGTCCTCATCATGATGAATGCAGCGTCGTAAGATGATTGCTCGTCGTAGTTTCTGAGTGACACTACACAGTTGCGGATACAATCCTTGTGCAGGTAGGAGCAAAGGAAATATTGATTGAAGAATTTAACAGTGTTGAGAAGAAACTGGAGATTTGTGAAGAATGGTTCCAAATACTGTAGGCTTGTATCCACCAATTACGTGCCGTTTGTTTCGGCTTCGATTTCTAGCTTATAGCTTATTTTTCACTATTCATAAATTTAATCTTTTTCTGAATTTTTGGTTTTTTGGGCTTTTTTTGCCAGTTCTTTTTTTCCCGCATTTGTTTGCGTTATTCATGATGAGCTAGCATATTTTTTCTATTTTTAATTTTTTTAAAACTAAAATTTGGAAAACAATGTGTTGAAATGATTCGACTATTGAGCCACCGGAAAAAATTACTCCGCTTATGAATTCGCTGTTCTGTTATTTGTGGCTTTACGGATCAACGGTACGCTACATCAAAAAAGAATGATCCCAAAATCAATGCGTGTTTCTACAAGTGATTTTTTTTAGAGATGACGACAATATTCTAGTGACTGTTTAGCAAATGGATGAATATTTTCCGACAATATACATTTTATTGTCTGGTACATATATTTTTATTTGAAACTGTAGTCGATCTCCCATCCTTGACACCCTTTTCCACTGTTCATGCAACCGCTAGCGGTGGCACCACTCTTTGCACATCGCTAATAAAAATCTCTGCAGCGAATGACTAGCCATGTTATAGCTTTTCTAAAACAACAGATAGCCATGTTGCACCTCGATTTTTTTAAATAATTCTATTTTTATTTAAAAATATAAAATTATATCCATATTTTTATTTTTTTTACAAAAGTAACCTCCAGTCGCCCAACTGTTGGACGATTAGATCTTGTCGCCCAACTGCCGTTGGGCGACAGGGATGCAATCGCCCAACGGTCGAGCGACTGGACCCTGTTGCCGAACAGTTGGGCGATAACATCCGTTGGGTGACAAAAATCCTGTCGCCCAACGGTAGGACGACTGGATGCTTTTTAACCTCAGCTGCCCGAGCGCCCGAGAGCATTCGGTTGTTCTACGCCGACACCGAGCGAAAGAAAGAAGAGGAGATGTGATACGGGGTCGTCCGATCTTTTCGACGTATGATGGATACTCACGGAAGTCTTGATGAATCGTAATGATTCTCTAATGCCAGTGTAAGGGACGAACACTCTTTAATCCGCCAAAACACACTCGTGTTGATTTCGCCGACCACCAAGCGAAGATCTATCGTGTACCCAATTCCCAGCGGAAAGGCTGAACGATCTTGATTGAAGAAATCACTCCTAATTCCCTATGGAACTTCGACAACAATGCTAAACTCGAACAAACTTTAGTAGATTGATTTTTCTTAAACGTGGTCTGTCTCAAACAAAGGGGATACAAGAGGGTTTTATAGTGTTTTTCTGAACTCACGCAAGGAAAGTCTTGGCCGAATCAATCTCTTATTCGGTCAAGCCTTCCTAATCCAATTCCTAAAATTTAGCAATCTGTTTCCTTTAATTTCAGGCTAAGCCCCTATCCTATTACAAGACCAAAATTGAGATGGACTCGGTCACCCTTTGGGCACGCAGGCCACATCTTGTGCACCCATGAGATCTGTGATCACGTGGCCTTCCATTGATTTGATGGCTGCTTGGTTGAGAAATTCTTGGACACATATATCATAGCTCCTTGCCGCATAGACTCTCCTTCTCATGACTTGTGGCAGGTTGGTCCTTCTCCACTTGATCTTCTGTTGCTTTAAATATGAGAAGACATAACATATTTGCATTAGATAGTATGTTATTCTCATATAACGTAATAGAAGAATCTCTAAGAAACAAAAGCACCTGTTGTTGAAGTAGCTTACCTCTTGCTCTTGTTATAGGACCTTTCGGAGCCTTATCAATAGATTTCCCATGCACACTTGGAGTGGACGATGAATGTGTAATAGAGATGTCCTCATCAAGAGGAAAGAAAGAAGAGAGGAGAGGAAAGGAAAGAAATAAAAGGGGAGGAGAGGAGAATTGGAGAGGGAGAACGAGAGGAGGAGGTTCAGCTAGTTCTGCAAGGGGAGATTCATCCGTAAGGCAAAAATTTTGTTATGTTTGAGTCTATATTTTTGCAGTAAGTAGATAATTTGCTTAGTGTAAAGAAGAATATAAGTAGCATTCGTAGAAAATTATAGTTAGAGAAAAATTATAGTAAGTAACTTCGGTTAGATGACTGAAAAGAAAAGCAAGAAGACAGGACGAGAAAGAAAAGAAAAGGGAGGAGAAATACACGTGTAGTTAATTTATTTCACAACGAATATTTAACTGGGAGGATCCCGTTGTATGTTAGAGTACTGTGAAAATTTTTATTAGTCATGTTAAAATGCAAAACATTAGTAGACAATATTTATGATTAATTAGAGATAAATTTAATGTCACAAGTACATTGAAAATTCACGTATAGCGTTAAAATTGGTATATTGCCGTTTAAATCATTATGTCACATGCTTAATTAATTAATTAATTTGTTAGTGTCATGTAAATACTCTGAACCGGTTAGGAATTATTTAGAGTAGCAGAGAGCTTGAGCAGAGAGAGAAGAGCAGTGTCGGTGTGCATGGAAGTAGATAGGGAGTCGATGCGTATTGGGCAGAGGAAAGGGAGCAATGTCAATGCGAGTGAGGGGGTTGAGATAGACAAAGTGGGAGAGAGAGAGAGAGAGTGGGCCAAGACTAATGGGCCCGTCAGGGGACAAAATTAATATGTTATATGTGTATAAATATATGCACACATACATGAAAGTATATGTGGATATATGCAAATATATTCACATAAATAAATGAATGACGCCTTAACCATGCGGTAGTGTAGTTGTTCACGATAGGCTAATGGCCGTACAAATCTAAATTATAGTACAACAATACTTGCATAATATATGATGCGATTTGACTAGTTGCAATATTGCAAATATTTGCAAGAAGACATCAGCCATGCTGGTACCCACTAGATTTAAAGTGCATTATGGTGTTGAGCAGTTGACCATGGTTGACTCCAACCCTTCCTGTACATCGAAAGACAAAAAAATCATTTTCGAGCACACATTCTAAACAACTTGACCCATGTTAGCTGAAACATACAACATGCAACACATATACACTTACCTAGATCAAACCAAAATAACTTTGGACCAAATTCGCAAAAAAATCCAGTTTTCAGCTGAATTGAAACAAGTCGGTCGATCGATCGCTAACGTCGACGGTCGGACTCTTGGCATTCTTTGGTCGAACATTACTTTGTTGGCGGTCGACCGCTAGGTCTGCAAACTGATTAGAAAAAATGCAAAGTTGCAAAATCCAATTTCTATCTTCTCTAATTTGGCAATAGTTCATCACGACAAAAATCTGGTCCTTCTGACGTGATCCTTCACTAGTATGGCTCTGTTTATATTGGTTTTTAAAATCTGATTTTCTACAGTAAATAGATTTTTTACAGTCCTAACTTTCAAACGGAGTGTCTTTTTAAGACAGAGACTGCTAGTCGATTGTAGTACACACTGTAGTTACTTCATTTATATCGGCCAAAATCGCACGTGAGTATCTCTCAATAAACTTCTCTATAAGCTGTTATTATTTATAAGCCAAAGCAAAAAGCCACAACTAAAATTTGGGCATATTCTTTTCCTCCGAAGCTGGCGGCTTTTGGATTTTGCTATAGTACCTAACTTTCAAACGGAGTATTTTCTCAAGACGAGGTCTATAAGTTAAACGATGTACACGTTAAAAGCCCAACATCTGTACCATCCAAAATCGCAAGTGAGTGTCTCTCTCTGTAATCTGTACCGTAAACTTCCAAAATTCAAAAATTTCAGCCAAAAGTCATAAGCCGCAACCATTGCCAAACAGGCCCTGAACATGCCCAGAGTGCTTGCCAGAGATTTGATCCAAGAATGCTGAGACGTACAGCGGGATTTTCGTTTTTTTGAATCTGTCGAGAATATTTTGGATTTAATTTTCCGAGATTTGCAGTTACCGGATTACTCGGAGAGGTCAGAGATTTTTTTTTTCCGTGTACGTAGTGCTACAGATGCATGCAGTTGCTCAAGCAGAGCAGCTGGCAGGGACCTTCTCCTGCATTGAGCTAATTATTAATGGCCTCTTCGACTGGAGAAGGAGAATGGAAGACATCGACAATTACTGAATTTTGATCTGCTTGCGTCAGTTGTTAGGTTATACGTGCCATCACGCTGTACTACACCCTGAACATGGATTAAACGGCGCCACACACTCGTAGCTTTCGTCTTTGAAGGCACTGCAGCGACAATGATGGTACTTATGTTTGAACAGACTTGTTACACACCTGAAGTTGTTTTTGGTTTTCACAACAGCTGATTAGCGTGTGGTGTACTTGTGCTGTCGTATTCAGAAGCTCTAATGTTCTGTGACTCCTAGACGGTACATAGAATTGTTTAATTTGCACGGGTATACTCACACGCATATCACATTCTTGCGGTTGGTGGTTGGTTTTTTTAGCCTTATGATCTAACTTTTCTACGGTATTGTCCAAAGAAAATTACAATTGAGAATTGTGTCGTCGTAGTGATGACAGTTCTGACGCGACCAGCAAGATATTTTGGCTCCACAAGGGCAGCAAGCAACGCAGTCGTGTGGCGGCTTGCATAATGAGTAATACGTAATCGGATGACTCGATGATAAGCATGTTGCTTAGTTAACTAGGAAACGTCAATACCATAGAAAAAATCATTACGGACGGTTCAAAAATATTATCAGTTTTATAAATCATGTGGATTTATGAATTAGTAATAACATCATATCATCAAAAACGCCTTTTAAACTATCTATGACACAGATTATTACAGATAATTTCTACTGAAAACCATCTGTGATAGTTGATAATCACAAACAGTTTTTAGAACAAACCGTCTGTGATATATTACAATCACAGAATGTTTTTAGAACAAACCGTCTGTGATATGTTAGAACATATTCTAAAAACATTCTGTGATTGTCAATTATCACAGATGGTTATAAATTAATAACCGTCTGTGATATTCCTTTGTTGCTTCTAAACCTATTTCTGTTTGTTATCTAGCCTCAGGAAATGCTAGCTATACTCTTTGAAACAAGCAGATCAACACAATTCACACTCATTCATTTCAGAAACAAGAACATCCATTTCACAAATCAATCAACTGAAATGAATTATCCAGCTTTGAACAAATACACATATGAATAATTAAGCTCAATTTTATCCCAGTGAAATTCATTCTACATTGTGGAACTCTCCATCTTCTTTAATGACTCTAAACATCAAGAATTACGCACACTGTCCTTGAATATGTTTGAGGTCAGCCTATTTCAACGGAGTTGTAGAGATGGACCCATCCTTTCGGTAGGAAGATCAATGTCGTACATACATATATAAATTGATAAATATAAAATAATTATCGCAAGATTGACAAACCTGAGTATTATAGTTTTTCCCAGAATCGACGAGTAGTTGCGTGTTGTGGCAAATATAGAAACCACATGTGTTGCTGTAATATCCCGAACGTCGTTACGGCGTAAGTTTTTAAACAATTGAGGAATTGCCGGTTTTTCGGTAAATCGCGGGAAGGGAAAAATATGAATTGTCGAACATTGTAAAATGAATTAAATAAATTAAAACAATTAATTTGGATATTTTGGGCTGTCCAGAGGGGTGGGCCAACCGCTTTGGGCCAGCCAGCCCAAATGGAGGCCTGTACCCCCTCCCAAACCCTAGCACCCCCTTTATAAACCCTCCTTGGCCCCTCCTCTCCCTCCCCTTGGCGGCCGCCACCCTCCCTCCACCCCTTGGGCGCCTCCCCCCTGCTGCTGCCATGGTGCCAAGGAAGAAAAGAAACAGAAGAGAGGAAGGAGAAGGAGAAGAAGGAGAAGAAGAAGAGAAGGAAGGAGAAGAAGAAGAGGAGGAAAGATCGGGGAAATTCTTCAGGTAGGTAATTTTTCTCCATCCCAAATCCTCTGTTCTTAGGAATAATTAGGGTTCTTGGCACGAATTTTGATGGTAGTTAATAGATTAATTGCCCGATTAGAGATTAGGCTTTTGGTACTCAGAGATTGATTCGCAGTGTGCGTCGTCCTCATGGTTTGACCTAGTAAACGATTTTTCCTGCGGGTCTTCCCAAAAGGAAAGTTGTAGAGTATTTCCAGATACGTCTCATGTATTTTTGTCTTGGGAGATACGGAGTTGGTAATACCGCAGTTCGTCAGGCGGACAGATTGGTACAATCCGACGGTAATACGGGATTTAAAAATAGTAATTGATTTTTATGGCCATGGACGTAATTGAGAAAGTTGTAGATAATTCAGATATCTAGTTTTTGTATAATTTTCAGAATTGTTAGACCCCTTTAGTGTTGCTGGGACGCGATTGAACACTGCTGTCCAATCTGCCAGAACATAATTCTTCCTCTGTTTTGGGCATTAAATTACCCCTAGTTGTAATCGAAATAAAAATATATGTTCTTCATGAAAATTGTAGGTTTTTAAGTCATGAATCCATATAGCTATCATTTGCTATATTGGATCATTATTTTTAAAGATACGAAATTATGAAGCAGCGCTACTGCAGAGGGTAATTTACTGAATTGTTGAGCGGAGAAGAGTTTGTGCGGGTTCGGGGTTCTAGCGACGTCTTAATTATTTTTTAGTCATGTTTGTATGCTGTGGTTGTGTGCTGAGAGTTGTCTTTTGAACTACAATTCCTGCCCTAGCAAGAGTGATGTGGAGCATAGCATGAAGCATTCATATGTATTGCATTGTGGAAAGATTCATTTGCATACATATGCAATATATATTGTGGTGATGTTATTTTGTGGAATATACAACTTTCTAGTTGTAATGTGGAATTGGCTCATGTGAGCTACTTGTGGTATGAGAATTGTGGATGTGATCGTGGAATGGGGTTCGTCCCTTGTGTATGGTAAGTGTTGTGGTGATAGCATGAAATTCTTTTCTCATATATATTAATTGCTGATAGCAAATGTGCATGTGAGAAATAATAATGTATTGAAGTAAACCATACATATGTTTTATTGCCTATGGTAGTGGTAGTGGTTGAGGTTTTAAAGTAGTCAAACGGGATTTATTTGCTAATACTTTACCATCATTGATAGTGTTTGGGGTTGAGAATATAAACATTGTTAATTGGGAAAGATTAAATGTTGATGATTAATCTATTGTGGTTATGGAAGATTAAATGTTTCTTTTGCATTTAATAGAGGATAAATTGACTGCACTCGTATGCTAATTAAATCTAAAATTGAAGAGGTGTGATTCATAAAGGTTTGTGGTGATTTATTAACTATGACATGAATTGTAGTTGTGGTTGTATAGAATTATAAATGATGATGTATAATTGTTTGTAGTTTGAATAGCTTATTAAACTGTTTGCTTGCTGAGATTTTTATCTCACCCTTGTTTCCCCCTCCCTACAAGTGGACATTGAGCATGCATGGGAAGGGTAGAACGGCACCACACAGATGCACATGGATCATAGTTTAATGCTGTAATAAAGTTGAAAGAATTCTAGACCTTTGCATAGCTTTGTTTACATTATCTTAATAATGTTAAATTTGTGAACTATGTTTTAGATTAAAATGTTGGAGGATGTTTTTAATAGTGAATTTCTATCACTATCATGTTATTCCTTAGTTGTTTATGCTTCCGCTTATACTATCTTGTTTAGTAAATGTTGCCAGTTTAATTTATCCTGTGAATTGGCATCCCAGGGTAATGTGGGTCCTGGGGTGTTACAGTTGCCCACGTGGCTGCTGGTGGCACTGTAAAAATAGAACTTGTTAGTTCGAGAGGTATTACTACAAAGTGTTATATATGATTAATGTGTACTAGCGAATATCAAAAAATCTAGGTCATGTCGCAGGACGTCGATCAATTCCTTGGATTTCTGTACCTCTACAACGTACGTGGCGAACGACCTACGTGATTCTAAAAAGTTAGCCTTAGTCATTGAGTAGGAAGAAAAGACTACAATGGAGTTATCTATGGAGGAAGTATGTTTACCTGTCGATTAATCATTGGACAACTATGTAGTCGGTTCTGTTCCTCCTTAGGGAATCAAGGTATATTACCTTATTCTATTTTAGTATAATTACAATTAGAATCCAGTGCAACATACACAGGTATGTCATCATAGTCATTAAACATAAGTTCGTGTTGCTTATGAAGTACAAATCAACAAGTATAGCCACTAGTGCTGCACTTACTCCTAACTGTAAGGTATAAGTATGAATTCCTTGCTGTGATGAGCCACCAATGTCATCATAATATAATTCTGGACGAAGGATGCATCCTCCTTGGTGGTATCCATGAAGACCAAGAGTGGGTCGAAGAAACCAATATGTGATTTGTTTAATCGGGCTTTAGTCACCATGTATATATATACACAACAACAATGACTTATATATGACATTTATCGATATTACATAAACGTAGACCGTGATTGTACACACTTACAGTATTCAGCATCGAATGAGTGAGGTGTCAAGCGCGTCGAGTGTGAAGAGAAAGAATAAGTCCTTGAAGGTCATCGTGAAGACACAGTCATGAATATCGTGCTGAAGATGATGCGGTCTAAACTTGACAATGACACCCGAGCGCCGTTGTTACTCCGGCTTGCTGGCTTGTTCGATGTAATATGTATGTAATCTCTGGAAAGCCAGTCCTAGGGTTAGGAGGCGCTCTTTCGGGACGACCAACGGCTCGCCTAGCATAAATTTCTAGGCCAACGGCAAATAGGGGATGTCATCATCGGTCTTTTTCAGTTTGCTCTTGCCGCCTCAGCTATAGGTCGACTTCACGGTAGTCGATCAGGCATGAGATGTAGATGCACCGTGACTTTTCTGTGTCTGTGCAGGTAGCTCCGGTGTGGATAGCCCCCATGGACTTGGCACCGGTGCAGATGGCTCTTATGGACTTGGCACCGGTGCAGATAGCTCGAGTGGACTTGGCACTGGCGCAGATGGCTCTCGTGGACTTAACACCAATGTAGGAGCCTCCAAACAAATGTCTTTCTTGGGCCACTAGATGAATGTTCCAATAGCTTGCTTTAGAGTCATGACATCATCATTGGGGGCATCTGTAGCGGGACGACCATGAAATTGGCATGAACACCATCCACGTTTACTTTTGCGAAACCTGACGCTAGAGATACACCATGCACCAAGGCCCCAGTCCTGGATAGATACGCCTAGCCCCAAGCAGCGCATAGGGCAATGGAGGCATATCTCACTTGGAGCTTGCACTTTGTAGCCACCTACATAATGGTACAACATTAGCTACACCAACAGCACTATCAATGGATTGGTCATTCCAGAGATAATAATTATTACTAGGATATCATCGACAGGAAATCGATGATCGTTTTTCGAGGTAGGGTTAGATGCGTAGCTACTCCGATGGTTGGGAGGCTACCTAACACAGGAGTGACAAGGGCTTCCTGCTGATTTTCTCTATACCTTTGCATCTCATCTCTAACCAAACTTTGCATCTCATCTCTAATTTGTGTCGTAATGTCCTCTTGTAGTTGTGCCTCACACTCAGTTTTAGCTCTCTTCCTACTCTGATAAGCTTCGGAGTCCTCTACGAAACCATATTTCCAATGAACGTAAAGACCAATGCCTCTCGTGCGATTCGGGTGCTCCTTGTTTCCCTAGGCTACGGAGAGGAAATCTCTCTCCCTAGCTACCTGGAATGATCATTGGGAAGATTCTACACTTAGCGCTTCCAGGCGATGTGACACTTCCTCATCTGCGGGGTTTCGAAAGGAGATGGCCCCCAATACGGTAGATGACCTCGCTCTTATCTAATTTCGGGTGCTCTCATCAGGGATCGTGGCAAATGGTAGATCCTCAAAAATTCTGCTAGATTGTCTAATTGAATATTACCTCAGTGTAGTATCAATGTCAAGAGCATGCAGAATCAACAGGTTTCGGTAGAAATCAGAAACAAGTAACATATATGAGCTACTACATAACCAACATATATTCGGACAAACCAAAGCATAGCAGTAAGCAATACTAAGCAAAAGACTAAGGACTAGCTATTGACAAAGCTACTGACTACACTGCATAGAAATATACAACTAGCAAATGTGAATTCAAACTAGTAGAATAATCCTAGATTGTAATTGAGATTTCAATCTTGACAAAATTTCTCATTGAGCAATCAAAAACCCACAATCTATCACGCAATAGTTCTCCTAGTGCCAGTAGACAATTAGATTTCAGAGATAATGAACAGAGACTAGCACAGCTAACTAATGCACAATCAGATCTCACAGAGAAATGAAGAATATAAAATAAAGCTCATTGTGCGGCTTGGGGGAGGCGGCGTGATGCGGATACGCACAAGCTTAGCACTTTTCAGTCAAATACATTATTTTACTGGAAAGAATTATTGAGCCGCATTAAATATTGTCAGGTGGATTTGTTTCTTAAGGAGTTTCTTTTAATTGGTGATGAACCTGGAATATTACCTCATGCTATTGTTTTATGTATTCTTAGCTATGATTCATGTGAAGACTTGGGAGAGCAAAAGGGAGGAGCACAAGAACTTAAACTACAAGTTTTGGATAAGATTTTCAAGCCAAATTCGGACCCCCACGTGCTCAATCCAATTCAAACTCGGATTCAACTCAGAATTCAATTCGAATTCGGTTCGGGACAACCTGACAGGCAGTTACTAAAATGTCATAACTTTCACAAGCGAAGTCCGATTCAGGTGTTCTTGTACTCGTTGGAAAGATAATTTCAAGAGCTACGCAATGGATCTAGCCCTACCTTCAAATTTGTCAAGGATAAAAAGTTATGACCGAAACATTGTCACGGCTTAATTTTAGGTTTTTCCTTTTGTGTGAGTTTGTTTCCAAATACATGTAGGGATGAGTTGGAGTTGGTTTAGGATATCTTGTCCAGCCATGAGGTGGATAGGGAACTATATATTGAGAGTTAGCTCGTGAGTATCCATCCTCGTCGAGAAGATCGGGCGACCCCGTATCACGGCGAGCTCGGGGGAGGAGGAGTGCTCGGGAAGGTGGAGTGCTCAGGGGAGGTGGCGTGCTCGGGGGAGGAGGGGAGCGCCGAGCGTGGGGGGAGGAGGGCAACTGGGATCGAGGGAGGCGGCGATGTGTAACACCCCAGCCTAACATAGGCCTGAAATGCTACTAACTATCCACAATAAAACAACAACTAATATAGGTTACCTAAAAATTTCGGCATAACCTCCTTTGTTTATTAACGGATGGCGGTTTAAATAAGCATGAATAGCACAAGTTCTAAATAATGAGCGGAAGATAATATCCAATGATACTAAGTCTTTATTACATTTAATCGATGGAAAATAAATGAACCAATTAAGCTAACAAGCCAACAAGATTATCATGACTGTCTTTATTTCTTATTGAAGGAATAGTGCACGTGCAACGAAGCTAATCCCTTTTTGATCCCATATATGCCATTCTCACATTGGTACCTAAAACAAATAAACAAACAGCAAGAGTGAGTCCAACGACTCAGCAAGTATAACTGTATCAAATGCAAGTTAAACATATTACATATGAATTTCATGCTATGCATTATGATCAAAGGCTCCTCTTTCTCATCTCTTTCGCATTTTACGGTGTCGGGTGTGCATCCGTCAATGCACACCCATGCACTGCACCTCGGTGCAGGGACCAATGCCCACACTCCGCAAGTGTGGGGACCTCGATCTTGATCACCACATGACCAAGACTTCAACAATTCTCAATATGATGCATATATGTGAATGTATCAACAAGATATCATGCATTCACCATACTACGCATCAACCGCGAGAAAATGAAGAACGCATAGAAGGCACAACCCCCGGAATCCGCTCTACTCCTGAATATTTAATTAATAATTACTAACATGATAGTAGCGGGTTTCTAGATATAAAATAACAGCAACCCCAATTAACCCAACAATTTATCTCAATTAAATCCCCAACTCCCCTCGGCCAAATCTGCCCAACCACAGATAGCCGACTTCCAAAAATCATAACTTTTAGTACATAACTCCAAATTAAGCTTTCTTGGACTCTCTGTAAAGATAATTAAATTATCTACAAAAACTTAGTTAGGGAGACTCTCCGATTCGGCCATTTACTAACCGATCCAAACCCTTTTCTAAAGCATCCAAATTCACGTCGGACTCTCTGGACAGCGCACTAAAACAGGCATAACTTTCGCCCAGAAACTCGGAATCCGGACTTCTTGATCTTTATGGAAAGCTAAGAAAATTATCTAAAACTTTCCTAACATGAAGAATTTCTGATTCGCAACTATTTCCGTCGCACAAACCGATCTACTAAACTCTGTCCAGAACTACCCCGATCTGCAGAACAGTAGCACTAGAAAATTCATAACTTTTGTTACACAACTCGAAATAACGCGTTCTAGCACTCCCTGGAAAGATAATTAAGTCCTCTACAATTTTCTAGAAGAGGTCCAGACCTGAATCCTGACGGATCTAACCCAGAACAGCCGATTACCCCAACTGTCACGGCGGTCCAGAAAACTGACGAAATCCAACTTGATTAAAACTCATCTAGAGGACCAGCGGAGTTACCCTTGACGACACGAGGATGAACACGTCGGCGAACATGACGACGACGACGGCGAACACGACGGCGAACACGCCCGCGGTCTCCTCCTCTCCTTCCTCTGGATCCACGCGCACGGCGGCGAGCGGCGGCGGCGGCGCTCGGGGAGGAGGCGGCGGCGAAGACGGCGGCGGCGAAGACGGAGGCACCACGGCGCAGCGAGGGCGGCGACACGGCACGGAGAGCAGCGGCACCACGGCGGCGGCGGCACGGCGCAGCAGCAGCAGCAGCGGTGTGTGGCGGCGGCGGCGCGCGCGGCAGAGGCGGCGGCGGCTACGCTAGGGCGAGGCGCGGGGTGTAAGCGCGGGTGGGGGCTGCGGGGTTTTAAGTGGTGGCCTCCCTCCCTCTTGGGCCTAGAAAATCCCACAGGCCAAGCCCAAGCCAGGTTGTCTTAACTTTCTAGAAACCCCCAAAACTCTTTTAATAATAATCTTTTCACTTAAGTCCCTCTCTATTAATTAAACAACTAATAAAACATTTTCCGGGTATTACATTCTACCCTCCTTAAGCAATTAGGCCCAATTCTAACTTCGCAACCACAACGAAACAAAACAACCAACTAGAAACAAAAACACGCTTTTGGCGTGAACAACGCCGGTCTTTGCTCGCTGCATCGAGACTCCAACTCCCAAGTTGCCTCCCTCTCGGTCTGCTGCGACCAAAGCACTTTGACATACTGACAAAGTCTTATTTCTCAACACTTTTACGCCCTTTCGAGTCGCCGGCTTGGACTCAAAGGACAAATCTTGCTCAATAACCAAAGGTTCTAGAGCGATGTGAACTTCGGGTCTCGCAAGTACTTTCTCAACATGGACACGTGAAACACGTTATGCACTCCGCGCATAGCCTCGGGAAGATCAAGCGGTAAGCCAATTTCCCAATCCGCTAATATGGTGAAAGGTCCAACGTACCTAGGGCTAAGCTTCCCTTTGGTACCGAACCTCACCACACCCTTGGTAGGAGATACTCTCAAGAGCACGATCTCCCACCGCAAACTCAAGTCCCTCCTTCTCACATCGGCATAACTCTTACGTCTACTCAGGCGTAACAAATTCTGTCTTACCAAAGCCACTCTCTCAGCGGTCTTGGACCCAATCCGGTCCTAAGGCGCTTTCTCACCGCTTCCCGGCAAAGGCGACACACTCTGACCATACAACACTTCAAATGGGCTGCTTTGATACTAGAGTGATAAGCATTGTTATAGGCAAACTACGCCAAAGGTAATTGATCCTCCCAACTACCCTTCCAAGGCAACACACAAGATCTCAACATGTCCTCCAAAGTTTGGATAGTCCGCTCATTGTCCATCGATCTGCGGGTGGAAAGCCGTGCTCAAGCAGTGCCGAGTGCCCAAAGCACTCTGCAAACTCTCCCAAAACTTGAAACAAACTTGGCATCTCTGTCGGAAATTATGGTCTTAGGCACACCATGCGACCTCACAATTTCACGAACATAAATAGGAGCGGATCACTCATTGAGTTGGTTGTGCGGATAGGAATGAAGTGTGCGGACTTCTTGAACCGATCCACAACAACCCAAATTGCGTCCTTGCCTCTCGGCGACCGAGGCAACGCGACCACAAAATCCATAGAAATATCATCCCGGCCATTGAGGAACCTCCAATGGCTGCAATAATCGGTGGCCTCTTATGTTCGACTTTCACTTGCGACAAATACCACACGAGGCCACATAATTGGCTATATCCACCTTCATCCTTTTCCACGAAAATTCGCTTCAAATCACGGTACATCTTAGTCTCTCCGGATGAGCTGTATCGGGTCGATGAGCTTCTCTCAAAATGTCATCCTTAACCCCGCTTTGCTGCACGCATAAACGCCCTTTAAGCGCAATGCACGACATATCAAGTGAAATCCTTCTTTTCCCATCTCCAACCGTTTCATCACCCTCTCAAACAACCGATCGGTGTTGTGTCTCCCTTTCGCTCTGGTATAGTGACTCTAGGATCAACTAGGTCTCCACTCGGGCGTACCGCATAGCGATGAAGATATCCCATACGATCAAAATCAGCAATCAAACAATCTAGGGTAGCAGGCGTCGCCTTGCGACTCAGAGCATCGGCCACCACATTGGCCTTACCCGGATGATACTGAATGGTTAGATCATAATCCTTGATCAACTCTAACCATCTGCGCTGCCTCAAAATTCAAATCATACGGGTAAAGATGTACTTGAGACTCTTGTGATCGGTAAACACGTCACAAGTCTCACCGTCTGAATAGTGCCTCAAAGCTTCAATGCAAACACAAGCTGCAGCCGACTCTAAATCATGGGTAGGGTAATTACATTCATGCTTTTCAGGTGCCTCGATCGTAAGCCAAAACCTTACCATCTTGCATAAGCACACAACCCAGCCCAAGCTGTTGATGCATCGAGAGAAAGCGTGAATCGCTTCCACGGCTCTGGAACGGTGAGAACAGGGGCGGTCACCAGCTTTCCTTCAAAATCTGAAAACTGCGCTCACAATCATCGTCCCACTGAAACCTCATGTCCTTCTGAGTAAGCTTCGACAAGGGCTTGGCGATGATGGAGAAATCTTGCACAAAGCGCCGATAATAACCTGCCAATCCGAGGAAGCTCCTCACCTCCTTGACATTTGTCGGCCTCTCCCAATCCACCACCAAGAAACTTTACTTGGATCAGCGGAGACTCCTTTATCGTGATGATGTGACCCAAGAACCCCACAGGGTCACCGAACTCACACTTCTTGAGCTTCGTATAAAACTTATGCTCTCTTAGTGTTGCCAACACTTGTCTCGAATCTTGCTCATGATCTGCCGCTCTTGGAATAAATCAAGATATCATCAATGAATACGACCACAAAGTCGTCCAAATATTCATGTAACATCCTGTTCATTGTCTCCATGAAAGCGGCGGGGCATTTGTTAGTCAAAAGACATAACTTTAAATTCAAAATGCCCATACCTCGTGGAGAACGCCGTTTTCTCAATGTCCTCCTCTCGGACGAGAATTTGATTGTACCCGATGGAGATCAATCTTTGAAAATACCTTAGCTCCCTCAACCGATCAAACAAATCCTCGTCACGGGGTAAAGGATACTTATTCTTGATGGTCGGTGGTTGAGAACACGGTAATCAATACACATCGCCAACTCCCATCTTTCTTCTTGACAAATAACACTTGGTGCTCCCACGGAGACACACTCGGACGGATAAGATCCTTTGCCTTGGATCATCCAATTGCTTCTTTAACTCTTCTTGGGCAGTCGAGCCAAAGCAGTGCGGAGTTATAGAAGCTGGTCGTGCTCCGGCACCAAGTCAGTCTGAACTCCACCGGACACGGAGGTGGCATCCACAGCAACTCTGCTGGAAAAATGTCCACAATTCTGGACCACGGAATCGCTCTGCAATCAAAGAGGAATTTGGCTTTTCCACAAGGGATAAAAGAAATCCACTCTTCTTGCTCTACTACCGGGAAAAAGACTAGCCAACACCTTTGGGTGTCTGGGAGGTGCACTACACAAACACTAACTCTTGGCTGACGGCGATTGCAAAGTTACTGTCTTCCAAAAACAAGATATGACAGCACGGTAACTATGCAACCAATCCATTCCCAAAATAACATCAAACGGCTCCATCCTCATAACCATCAGATTAGCAACAAAATGCTCTCCATCTATGGTAATCGTACAACCCGGACGGTGTGGAACTAGAAAGAATTCCACCGACGAATGAACCAAAACAGTGAGCTATAGGCGCAAACTCAACTGGCCCGACTAGCAAACTCTATGGAAGCAAAAGAAAGTAGCTCGGAATCAAGCAGAACATAAGCCTCCACCGAGTCCACCAAAAGCGTACTGTCACCACATCGGACGACCTGCTGGCTCGGCCGTCGGCAAGCGTGGGAGGCCCGACGCCGAGTGCTTGGCCGCAACACCGGATATGGCGGGCCGCCACTGCGAGGAGGAGCTGGGCGCCCTTCTGGAAACAACGCCGCAGGGAGGCGGCCAAAAGTACCTGAGGCATCCTCCGGGAGAAGGGTAGTGGCGGGTGGCGCCAAGTGCGAGTAGGGCATTGCTAGCATCTGTGACCCAGGAAGAAGGCTGGCGCCGGCGAGCTACTGAGCGGCTCCCACTTGATGATCTTGGCGGGATTACGCTTACAGACCATTGCCTTGTGGCCCTCAGGACCACAATGGCGACAAGCTCTGACCAAACACACTATGCCGCACGATGTCCCTCACCACACTTGAAACATTTCATCCTCGACCGGGACCGGACGTACCATCGGAACACCGGTGAAGGGCGAAAAGTGGAAGGCGCACGGGACTTGTTGAACTTAGACTTGAAAGAATTCGACCCTTGAACTTCTTGTGAACCGGCTTGTGCCGACCCACCACCGCCAAAACTCTTCCTCTGGCTACTCTGTACTCTCGGAGTCGCATGACCACCAGGTCCCATGCGGTCCCTCCCAAGCTGCATCTATAACTCCATGCCTCTCGCTTGCTCCACCAGGGAGCTAAAGTCACGGAGCTCCAAAGCTCCCCATACCTGTCGAAACTCCTGCCTAAGTCCTCTGCGGAACCTCTTGGCCTTCTCCACCTCATTGGTAGCCACAAAGTGCAAGCGGATTATGTTGTGGAATCCCACCTCGTACTCGACAACGACATCTTGCCACCTTGTAATCGTTCAATGAAACCTCCATCCTCTCCACAAATGAGTCGGGATAGAGCGTCTTCTGAATCGCTCGAGAACACCTCCCAAGTCGGCGGCCCTAAGGCGGCGGATCTAGTGACAGGACTCCTTCCCACCGAGATCCTTTGCCCTTCAAGCTGAAAGGCCACAAGCCGAGCTGCTTTGCTCGGATGGTAGCCCCAACACCTCTAGATGTCTCTCTATGTGACGCAACCAGTTAGCAGCATCAACTGGCGTCCCTAGTCCATCGAAATTGGCATGAACACCATCCACGTTTACTTTTGCGAAACCTGACGCTAGAGATACACCATGCACCAAGGCCCCAGGCCTGGATAGATACGCCTAGCCCCAAGCAGCGCATAGGGCAATGGAGGCATATCTCACTTGGAGCTTGCACTTTGTAGCCACCTACATAATGGTACAACATTAGCTACACCAACAGCACTATCAATGGATTGGTCATTCGAGAGATAATAATTATTACTAGGATATCATCGACAGGAAATCGATGATCGTTTTTCGAGTAGGGTTAGATGCGTAGCTACTCAGATGGTTGGGAGGCTACCTAACACAGGAGTGACAAGGGCTTCCTGCTGATTTTCTCTATACCTTTGCATCTCATCTCTAACCAAACTTTGCATCTCATCTCTAATTTGTGCCGTAATGTCCTCTTGTAGTTGTGCCTCACACTCAGTTTTAGCTCTCTTCCTACTCTGATAAGCTTCGGAGTCCTCTACGAAACCATATTTCCAATGAACGTAAAGACCAATGCCTCTCGTGCGATTCGGGTGCTCCTTGTTTCCCTAGGCTCTGAAGAAAATCTCTCTCCTAGCTACGGAATGATCATTGGGAAGATTCTACACTTAGCGCTTCGAGCGATGTGACACTTCCTCATCTGCGGGGTTTCGAAGGAGATGGCCCCAATCGGTGAATGACCTCGCTCTTATCTAATTTCGGTGCTCTCATCGGGGATCGTGGCAAATGGTAGATCCTCAAAAATTCGCTAGATTGTCTAATTGAATATTACCTCGGTGTAGTATCAATGTCAAGAGCATGCGAGAATCAACGAGTTCGGTAGAAATCGAAACAAGTAACATATATGAGCTACTACATAACCAACATATATTCGGACAAACCAAAGCATAGCAGTAAGCAATACTAAGCAAAAGACTAAGGACTAGCTATTGACAAAGCTACTGACTACTCTGCATAGAAATATACAACTAGCAAATGTGAATTCAAACTAGTAGAATAATCCTAGATTGTAATTGAGATTTCAATCTTGACAAAATTTCTCATTGAGCAATCAAAAACCCACAATCTATCACGCAATAGTTCTCCTAGTGCCAGTAGACAATTAGATTTCAGAGATAATGAACAGAGACTAGCACAGCTAACTAATGCACAATCAGATCTCACAGAGAAATGAAGAATATAAAATAAAGCTCATTGTGCGGCTTGGGGGAGGCGGCGTGATGCGGATACGCACAAGCTTAGCACTTTTCAGTCAAATACATTATTTTACTGGAAAGAATTATTGAGCCGCATTAAATATTGTCAGGTGGATTTGTTTCTTAAGGAGTTTCTTTTAATTGGTGATGAACCTGGAATATTACCTCATGCTATTGTTTTATGTATTCTTAGCTATGATTCATGTGAAGACTTGGGAGAGCAAAAGGGAGGAGCACAAGAACTTAAACTACAAGTTTTGGATAAGATTTTCAAGCCAAATTCGGACCCCCACGTGCTCAATCCAATTCAAACTCGGATTCAACTCAGAATTCAATTCGAATTCGGTTCGGGACAGCCTGACAGGCAGTTACTAAAAATGTCATAACTTTCACAAACGAAGTCCGATTCAGGTGTTCTTGTACTCGTTGGAAAGATAATTTCAAGAGCTACGCAATGGATCTAGCCCTACCTTCAAATTTGTCAAGGATAAAAAGTTATGACCGAAACATTGTCACGGCTTAATTTTAGGTTTTTCCTTTTGTGTGAGTTTGTTTCCAAATACATGTAGGGATGAGTTGGAGTTGGTTTAGGATATCTTGTCCAGCCATGAGGTGGATAGGGAACTATATATTGAGAGTTAGCTCCGTGAGTATCCATCCTACGTCGAGAAGATCGGGCGACCCCGTATCACGGCGAGCTCGGGGGAGGAGGAGTGCTCGGGAAGGTGGAGTGCTCAGGGGAGGTGGCGTGCTCGGGGAGGAGGGCGCCCGGCGTGGGGAGGAGGGCAACCGGGATCGAGGAGGCGGCGATGTAACACCCAGACCTAACATAGGCACGAAATGCTACTAACTATCTACAATAAAACAACAACTAATATAGGTTACCTAAAATTTCGGCATAACCTCCTTTGTTTATTAACGGATGGCGGTTTAAATAAGCATGAATAGCACAAGTTCTAAATAATGAGCGGAAAGATAATATCCAATGATACTAAGTCTTTATTACATTTAATCGATGGAAAATAAAGCTGAACCAATTAAGCTAACAAGCCAACAAGATTATCATGATGTCTTTATTTCTTATTGAAGGAATAGTGCACGTGCAAGCTAATCCTTTTGATCCCATATATGCTATTCTCACATTGGTACCTAAAACAAATAAACAAAGCGACAAGAGTGAGTCCAACGACTCGGCAAGTATAATCGTATCAAATGCAAGCATGAACATTAACCCTCAAGTTAAACATATTACATATGAATTTCATGCTATGCATTATGATCAAAACTCCTCTTTCTCATCTCTTTCGCATTTTACGGTGTCGCGGTGTGCATCCGTCAATGCACACCTATGCATACCCTCAGTGCGGGGATGTAGAACCGAGATATGGCAACAGAGGGGGTGAATGGTGCCTTTTTTAAAATCGCCCCCGAGTATCCACACTTACTTCTTCTCCAATAGCTAAAGTAGCTATGAAGAAGGAAAGAGATTGACTGAAAGAGATTTCGCCAAATACTAGAAGAACTAGAGAGCCTAACAACAACCTAAAAGCTAGAGGCACGAACTCAAAGAAAAATAACAAAAGCGAAGAAGCAAGGAAATATTCGGAGAAAGCAAAGAGACTACGCCACAAACTAAAATGATGCCTAGTCGCTTGTTGATGTTCTGAGAAAAAGAAGGAGCAGCAAGACAACCTTGAGCTTCGAATGGAATGCTGAAAACTGACAGCGAGAATATTTGCAGCTACAGTATATATCTTCAAACTTGGCTGCTAAATCTGAAGGCTGCATAATAGAACTGAAAATAAAAACCTAATTCTGCATACTGCAGTCACTGAAAACTGAAGATAAAAAACTGAAATCTGAATTCTGCAGCTCACTGAAAACTGAAAAGAATTTCACTGAAATCTGGACTGAAAACTGCAGCAGGAAGAGGCTGAAATCTGGACTGAAAACAGACTATTTTCAGCAGCAAAACAGCAGCAAAAAGGGCTGAAAACAGCAGCAGTTTAGACTGAAAAACTGCAGCAAAGAATGCTTCCAGCAGACTGAAAATAACATGTGAAGTTCAGCTGAAAAGAGGTGCTAAACTCAGAAATTCCTGCATCTGAAAAGCGATCGGAGGAGCGGTAGAAAGGATGAAGGACTTGAGTTTATTGTAGTCTGCCAACAAACATTGAAATTGACTAGATATTGCTGATCTTCATTGGACCAAAACACTAGGAATAGAAACTAAATATCAAGGAGACTTCAGGTAAAGAGAACTCACAACTAAAAGATCAATGAAATGAAATTTGGACAAAAACACGAATATTCTGAGCCAACCTTAAGATCCAAATTACTCCCTATTTGTTAAACCTTTGCTCATGAAAATATGAAGATATATTGGCAATAGCAAAGGGTCTCTCGACTCAAATTCAAGCCAATAAACAAAGGAAATCAAGAGTTGTCTCCAAATCCTAGAATGAGCAGAGACTGAACATGAGCATCTCAAAAATCCAAATCGCCATCTCTTCACTGATTCTTTGGCAATGAAACTTTGAGGATATGTGAGCAATACCCTCAGGACTTGACAACTCAAATCTTAAGCCAAGATATGAAGGAAATCAAAATCTAGAGCTAACCCTAGAAAATCAAAACATGAGCAGAGAGGCTCAAAACGAAATCATCATTGAGAGAAAGAAATCGAGACTATCTCATATTGAATCAAGCGCCATGGATGATTACAAGAGAGTGATTCTACACCAATCTGCGATTGAGAAGAGAATCACAAACTCAAACACGCACGGGAGACAAAGAACTGCTGCTATCTCACTATATGCTTGAGGTAACACACGCAGAGCTCAAGCATACATAGAGAACACACCCCTTTCCTTGCTCACATGCTTGAACTCTCCAGAATGCTCACACATGTCTTACTCACTTCTTGTACTTGAGCTCCCCTTCTTAAGGCCAAACTCAAAGCTAGAAAAAGAAAATCAAGAAGTGGCATACAAGTTCCACTCCCTCACCTCACACACCAAATGGGGCAAGAAAGTCAACAACCAGATTTTGGAGGAAAACCACCCACTCCACTCATTTGCTTGAGTCAATTTACCAAATTGCCCCTCAAGCACCTTCCGAAGCTTCCACCTCCGGTACCTTGACCGTCTGGACCTAAACTCCTCTCGAGTCTAGTCACGATCCTTTCATGCACTGTCATGTCCATCCGACATCGGCCGAGACCTCCGACTTCTCCCTCGTCTCCCGACTCGCAACCATCTCGAGTTCACGCCGTCTTCGACACATCTCGACCGTTCTGACCTCAACGCCACCTGCGTCTAGTCCGGTCACCTCGTGTCTCGCCACGACTTCGCCTCGATGTCCTGCAGCCAATAGACAAGAAACACGTCAAATAGCACCGCTCGACACATTAACGCGTAAATAGAGATCAAACCTGTCGAGTTATCAGAATATGCATCATAAACCCATACGACTAGGTTCGACCAAGTCCGACCGAGCCCGTTACGCCACGCAACGTCTAGGTCCGAACAAACCTACTCAAACTCGACTTTTGAAAACAGATGTCAATTACTCATCACTCACAATGGGATGACCCTCACATGGTCTCTCAATCTCCCCCTTGATGAGTATATTGACAAACACCGAAAAAGCACAAAGTTGAGTTTGAAGAGTCTAACATGGTCCATAAAAACAAGAATGAAGCTAATGACCATGTCGACAAAAGGAGCAAAAGAAAGAACAATTTTTTCCTCAAAGCTCCCAAAGTGGCTTTTTCTACCACTATTCTCCCCCTTTTGGCAATAAACCCATCAAGAAAGCAAGAAGGAGAAAAAGTCATGAAAATGGATAAAATGGCTGAAGTTTGATTATTCTAAGCATTTAGAGCCATGAGAATTATCCAAAATGACCATTAAGGATTACACCAAGCCATAACATACAAATATGCTATAAAGATCATGACTAAGTATGTAAAGAGAAGCTAAGCAACACAAGGTATAATCTGAATTTTAATTGAAGTGCTTAGCAAGTCAAGTCAAATATGATTTTAGTCTAGCTAATGATATCCACAAATGATGCAAGCCATGTCAATAAGCTAAATGGAATCAAGAAGCTAGTGTTGAGCAAACTAGAGTGCTATTTGTTCAAGAATGATACAATTGTTGGAGTACATTGAACATTTTTAGCAATTGAGCACATTTGACTTTTTTTCTTTTGAGATCACATGGTTGTTTTCAACCATCTTTTTATTCGACCATGTGCTAGACCTCAAGCCTTATGCGATCATTCCAAGCGAGAAGCTTAAGGATATGATCTTGGTCATCCAAAACTCCCCTGAGTTCATGCCTTGTGCAATGGCAAGCGATCTCATGAGAAGAAATTGGTGAGATCGGTTTTTCGCACAAAAGAGATCTTTTTGCTTTTAATAGATTGTACTAACTTATGTGTCATCAAGAAGCTGTATAGCTCAATCTATTGCTCAACTAAGATTCAAGACTCAACTCAGCCTATTTGACATGGCAAGAACCATAAAAAGATAACACAAAGCTGACTAGTCTCAAATATGAACAAGCATGAATTAGGTCAAAATTTAGCATTTTAATTAACCTATCATGGCAAAGACTTGACTACACATATAAAGTCATGATCAATACTAGCAATGGAGCATAAGTCATGGCAAAATGTATTATAATGAAAACATATCATGAAAGGATAATAATCAAGGCTCCATTAAGTTATGTTACAAATACAAAGAAGAACATCCGACTCCTTTTAACAATTGATGCAACTTTCAGTTCAAGTTGAGTTATGTCATCATTAAAATCTAGAAGTTCCCAAATGAACTCCCCCTGAACCAAAGCAATAAAAATCAAGAGCTGGCAAATGAATCAAGAAAACAGGCAGTCCTTAAAGCATAGATAAGATATAGAGGATACTATGGCTCAGACTGACTCTCATCTACCCCATATGACTCTAGGACAACCAGCTGTCGAGAAAACACACACTAAAGAGCAAACACGTGCCACATCTGCCCGGGTGGCCCAACCCTCGCTAGAACCTAAAAGAAGTGAGTAAGCTCAACCTAGTGAGATAAGAAACAGCTATCACGAAAGCACAAGATAAGAGCAGAAAGTGTAAGCACTCAGCAAGAGACACACTCTAACCTATGCTAGAAGGACTAAACCCAATGCACCCGACAATGCGATGCAACAGTAAGGATACAGAAGCATAAATATGATAAAGCATTAAATCCCAAAGCTCCCCCTCACAACAGTCCGTAAGGACAAACCACCCCAAGCACTCCCTTAAGTCGAAAACCTCGAGTGTCCGGAGGCTTGGTGAAGATGTCAGCCACTTGGTGGTCACTCTCCACGAAATGGAGCACAATGTCACCCTTCTCTACATGGTCTCGAAGGAAGTGATAACGAATATCAATGTGCTTGGTCCGAGAATGCTGCACTGGGTTCTTAGCAATGCTAATTGCAGACGTGTTATCGCAAAAGAGCGGAACACGATCGAGAGCTAACCCAAAGTCCCTCAAAGTCGAGATCATCCAAAGTACTTGACTACAGCAACTGGCTGCAGCAACATACTCGGCCTCGGCGGTGGACTGTGCAACACCGGACTGCTTCCTCGAAGACCAAGAAACGAGAGAAGTGTCAATGAACTGGCAGGTGCCCGAAGTGCTCTTCCTATCTATCCTACAGCCTGCAAAGTCTGCATCCGAAAGGCTCTAAGTGATAGACAGGAGGAGGAAGAGTACCAGATACCATAGTCAATGGTAGCTCAAAGGTACCGAAAGATGCGCTTCACCGCCTGGCGGTGAGACACGCGAGGACAAGCCTGAAACCGAGCACAAAGACACACAGAGAAGTGTATGTCCGGTCTCGAGGCAGTGAGACACAAGAGGGAGCCAATCATGCTGTGATACTCCTTCTGATCAACTGGCTCGTCATCCTCCTCATCATCCACAAAGATGGTCTCGAACTGCTCCAAAGAACCTGAGATATTAGGCCTAGTCCCCAGACTGGCCTCATCAAATGTCACCTCACAGGTTTCTACCATTTTGCTAGACTCGCAGAACCAGACCCTATACACCCGAACAGACAGAAAGACTCCAACTCCCCTTAGAGAAGACAAATTGAGAAGAACTAGGAAGTTTGGCACAAAATTCGAGAAAGGAAGGTTCTAACTCAAAGAGGTGATTCTCAAACACACTCTATCCTCATGGTCTCTAGCCTATAACCTCATACCACGGAGCAAAGGCACACTATGTCAACTCACAAGACACTAGTGGCCAAGAAGAAAGTTCAACCTAGGCAGAAGAGAAACCTAGAGAACCAAAGCCCAGACTAGGTACTAAATAATTCTAGAGAACCATTTGGATGAGAGGTGTGACTGAGACAATATCACCTAGATCTGGCTCTCATCTATCCAATCGGACCCTTCCTACCACTAGAATAAATAAACAATGCTAAGCCAAGTGATGGGAAGCAAAATACTAAAGATCACAAGGAGCAAACCTCTCTCACGGTCGCTCGGTGGGGAGTCGTGATCGCAGACTGATCGAGTATGAGTGTTGCCTTGGTCGAGGTCGAATCTGAGTCCGGATGTGGTCGTAGTCGAGACCATGATGTAGTCGCGTCGAGTTGGTGAAAGTCCAGACGGCGCTCGTAGTTGCTATGACATAGCCGTAAAGACCAAAGAGCGGTCGTAAAGGCTTGTACCAGTCTCTCCTTCATTCATAGCCTGCATGTTAAACACAGAGACGACTGGTGTCCTAGTACTGGGGTAAATGATATGCAACATGGAACCAGTACTGAGACAAATGACAACAACAGTAGCATCACTAATACTAATGTCATAGAACACATGAGAACACACACCCTCACAAGCTCAATCTAGCCATCATCAAAAGCATCTAGAACGACAAGCCTAGAGCCACCCAATACTAGAAAGAGCTTGTGACCTATCCACGATCTCATGAAGTCTAAGCAAAAGTCTTGTCTAAAGCTACCAAGATGTCATACAGTTTATTTCATGCCACAAATGAATAGGATCAAAGTATACATGCATCTCAAAGAATCACAACCATACACATAGCAGGTGACAAAGAAAAGTCACAGAAGCATATGCTAGCATGGATATAAGCATGTACACAAGTAAAGATAAGAAGGCATGAATAAATATAGCATCATGACATAGACAACTATCCGAGATATTAATCAAGCTCATAATGTTCATACTTAAGCAAACACCATGACAGAACAAAATCATGGAAAAACATGCTAACATGGATAAATAATGGTGAATGGACATAAGGAGCAAGATATAATCAATAAACAATGATGGATACTACAAGGCATAAGGTCATGATGATACTTGACTTCTAGTATACACTTTCTACTTCAGCTCGTGAAGTCAGGTCAAAGCTTAAGCATCCAATTAACTAACATTTATAACCAGGTACAAGGATACTTAAGCAACATACACATAAAGACATGACAGGAAGGTATCAAGAGTAAAACATGCCAATATGGTACAAGTGAGCACAAGAACACGCACAACATGCTAATTATGATCATCATGAATATAAAAGCATGAGGGTATATAATAGCTCACAAAGTAAGTGGAGACACAAATGTGAAAGAGTATGCCTCTTGGAGGCCATGAAGTGGAGAACCAATGAATGTTCTAGTCACGTGATGAAGCAGAAGACTAAAACCCAATCAATCCCATGTTCTCCAACCAGCGTCTGGATACCTACAAATGATAAGACCAAAGTGCCCAAGTCTTGGATCCCGAAGGGTTAGTAGACATGTACTTGGGAATTCAAAGACTTGACACCGACCACTCGGCGAGAAAAGAGTGGTTGAAGCGTGCTACGACTACAGTCAAGAAGAAATGAGCATCATCGTAGCTCAAGAGGCGTAGACTTGAACAATTATAGCCGAGAGACGTGGTCGTATGAAGCTACGACTACGTCCGAGAAGCCGAAGCTGTGGTCGTAAGGCATTACGACTACAACGACGACACAACAGAGGAGCTTGACTTTACTAAACCAAACTCTAGCAAAATCAAGCTTCTCTACACATGTGTGGTGAGTCAAAATTTTAATTTCTTATTTTCAGATTTTAACAAGCAAGTAGAAATTAAATTTATGCCATCTGCAGAACTAGACTTACAACCTACACATGATAAATGAGATTTCCACCTAGCAAAACAATCTAGCATTTTATCATCTAGGCATCTCACATTCTCTCTAAGAGCAAGTATATTCATCTTGGACAAGGCCAAGGTCACAATGAGGTTTTACCTTGCTCATGATGAGTTAGCGCTCGTCCTTCTCATCATCATCTATGTGTTCTTTCAGGACTTTCTCGATCCTGGCACTTGAGCAACCAAGAAAAGAACCAACCAAGGCATCAAAGAGACTCACACCTTCTCCTCGCCGTAGGTGCGTACCTCGTTTGGGCGAACGAGGTCTACCAATTAAGCGGCGGAAATCCTTCCTCGGGACAGCACGCGGACAAAGATGAAAATCAAAAGAAACAAGTCCGCGATGTCCAAAATGTCCATCCCTCTCACAAAATGAGCAATGGCGTAAGTGTCTATTACGAGGCATGATCCAAAAGCACCAACCTTGCTCAAAAAGAGAAAATCCCTTGGAACAACCGAGAAGAGCCGACAAGAAATGCACTAGCCAAGAATAGGAGCATCTAAGCATAAGGCACAAGTGCTTAACAATAGAATTGTGCTCGCTATCGAAAAGGATCATTGCACTCCTCTCGCGAAATCAAGCCTCTTGTCACAAATGACATCATTGGCAAAACACCCCAACAAGATGCTAGGGAAGGCTCACAAGATTCCCTACTAGTCGCCATGCTCAAGAGACCGGTTAAGATCTATGAGGAAGAGCTAACCGACTCTGATACCAATTGTAGGACCGGATATGGCAACAGAGGGGGGTGAATGGTGCCTTTTTTAAAATCGCCCCCGAGTATCCACACTTACTTCTTCTCCGATAGCTAAAGTAGCTATGAAGAAGGAAAGAGATTGACTGAAAGAGATTTCGCCAAATACTAGAAGAACTAGAGAGCCTAACAACAACCTAAAAGCTAGAGGCACGAACTCAAAAGAAAAATAACAAAGAAACGAAGAAGCAAGGAAATATTCGGAGAAAGCAAAGAGACTATCGCCACAAACTAAAATGATGCCTAGTCGCTTGTTGATGTTCTGAGAAAAAGAAGGAGCAACAAGACAACCTTGAGCTTGAATGGAATGTTGGCCAGCGAGAATATTTGCGACTACGGTATATATCTTCAAACTTGGTCGCTAAATCAAAGGCGCATAATAGAACTGAAAATAAAACCTAATTCTGCATCTGCAGTCACTGAAAACTGAAGATAAAAAACTGAAATCTGAATTCTGCAGCTCACTGAAAACTGAAAAGAATTTCACTGAAATCTGGACTGAAAACTGCAGCAAGAAGAGGCTGAAATCTGGACTGAAAACAGACTATTTTCAGCAGCAAAACAGCAGCAAAAAGGGCTGAAAACAGCAGCAGTTTAGACTGAAAAACTGCAGCAAAGAATGCTTCCAGCAGACTGAAAATAACATGTGAAGTTCAGCTGAAAAGAGGTGCTAAACTCGAAATTCCTGCATCCAAAACTGATCGGAGGAGCAATGAGAAGGATGAAGGACTTGAGTTTATTGTAGTCGCCAACAAACATTGAAATTGACTAGATATTGCTGATCTTCATTGGACCAAAACACTAGGAATAGAAACTAAATATCAAGGAGACTTCAGGTAAAGAGAACTCACAACTAAAAGATCAATGAAATGAAATTTGGACAAAAACCTGAATATTACAGAGCCAACCTTAAGATCCAAATTACTCCCTATTTGTTAAACCTTTGCTCATGAAAATATGAAGATATATTGGCAATAGCAAAGGGTCTCTCGACTCAAATTCAAGCCAATAAACAAAGGAAATCAAGAGTTGTCTCCAAATCCTAGAATGAGCGAGACCGAACATGAGCATGTCAAAAATCCAAATCGCCATCTCTTCACTGATTCTTTGGCAATGAAACTTTGAGGATATGTGAGTAATACCCTCAGGACTTGACAACTCAAATCTTAAGCCAAGATATGAAGGAAATCAAAATCTAGAGCTAACCCTAGAAAATCAAAACATGAACAGAGAGGCTCAAAAACGAAATCTGTCATTGAGAGAAAGAAATCAGACTATCTCATATTGAATCAAACGCCATGGATGATTACAAGAGAGTGATTCTACAGCCAATACGCGATTGAGAAGAGAATCACAAACTCAAACACGCACGGGAGACAAAGAACTGCTGCTATCTCACTATATGCTTGAGGTAACACACGCAGAGCTCAAGCATACATAGAGAACACACCCCTTTCCTTGCTCACATGCTTGAACTCTCCAGAATGCTCACACATGTCTTACTCACTTCTTGTACTTGAGCTCCCCTTCTTAAGGCCAAACTCAAAGCTAGAAAAAGAAAATCAAGAAGTGGCATACAAGTTCCACTCCCTCACCTCACACACCAAATGGGGCAAGAAAGTCAACAACCAGATTTTGGAGGGAAAACCACCCACTCCACTCATTTGCTTGAGTCAATTTACCAAATTGCCCCTCAAGCACCTTCCCGGAAGCTTCCACCTCCGGTACCTTGACCGTCTGGACCTAAACTCCTCTCTGAGTCTAGTCCTGATCCTTTCGCCGCTGCCTGTCATGTCCATCCGACATCGACCGAGACCTCCGACTTCTCCCTCGTCCCCCGACTCGCAACCATCTCGAGTTCACGCCGTCTTCGACACATCTCGACCGTTCTGACCTCAACGCCACCTGCGTCTAGTCCGGTCACCTCGTGTCTCGCCACGACTTCGCCTCGATGTCCTGCAGCCAATAGACAAGAAACACGTCAAATAGCACCGCTCGACACATTAACGCGTAAATAGAGATCAAACCTGTCGAGTTATCAGAATATGCATCATAAACCCATACGACTAGGTTCGACCAAGTCCGACCGAGCCCGTTACGCCACGCAACGTCTAGGTCCGAACAAACCTACTCAAACTCGACTTTTGAAAACAGATGTCAATTACTCATCACTCACAATGGGATGACCCTCACATGGTCTCTTAAGGGACCAATTGCCCACACTCCGCAAGTGTGGGGACCTCGATGCTTGATCACCACATGACCAAGACTTCAACAATTCTCAATATGATGCATATATGTGAATGTATCAACAAGATATCATGCATTCACCTTACTACGCATCAACAAATCTCAAAAATGTCATAATGTAAACAAAACATAAATAGCATTAACAACTCAGAACATTACTCAAATTCATAAGTAAAGCATTCATAACTCAAACACCACTCGTATCATCCAAATCACTCAATCACACAGATTAATCATAGCAAGGTTATACTTGCCTCAACCGCGAGAAAATGAAGAACGCGTAGAAGGCACAACCCCCGGAATCCGCTCTCCTCCTGAATATTTAATTAATAATTACTAACATGGCAGTAGCGGGTTTCTAGATATAAAATAACAGTAACCCCAATTAACCCAACAATTTATCTCAATTAAATCCCCAACTCCCCTCGGCCAAATCTGCCCAACCACAGACAGCCGACTTCCAAAAATCATAACTTTCAGTACGTAACTCCAAATTAAGCGTTCTTGGACTCTCTGTAAAGATAATTAAATTATCTACAAAAACTTATTTGGGGAGACTCTCTGATTCGGCCATTTACTAACCGATCCAAACCCTTTTCTAAAGCATCAAAATTCACGTCGGACTCTCTGGACAGTGCACTAAAACAGGCATAACTTTCGCCCAGAAACTCGGAATCCGGACTTCTTGATCTTTATGGAAAGCTAAGAAAATTATCTAAAACTTTCCTGACATGAAGAATTTCTGATTCGCAACTATTTCCGTCGCACAAACCGATCTACTAAACTCTGTCCAGAACTACCCGATCTGCAGAACAGTAGCACTAGAAAATTCATAACTTTTGCTACACAACTCGAAATAACGTGTTCTAGCACTCCCTGGAAAGATAATTAAGTCCTCTACAATTTTCTAGAAGAGGTCCAGACCTGAATCCTGACGGATCTAACCCAGAACAGCCGATTACCCCAACTGTCACGGCGGTCCAGAAAACTGACGAAATCCAACTTGATTAAAACTCATCTAGAGGACCAACGGAGTTACCCTTGACGTCACGAGGATGAACACGTCGACGAACACGACGATGAACGACGACGAACACGCCCGCAGTCTCCTCCTCTCCTTCCTCTGGATCCACGCGGCACGGCGACGAACGACGACGACGGCGCTCCGGGGAGGAGACGACGGCGACGAAGCGGAGGCACCACGGCGCAGCGAGGACGACGACACGGCACGGAGAGCAGCGGCACCACGGCGGCGGCGGCGGCATCGGCGCGGCAACGCTGCGGCAGGCACAAGGCACAGCGGGCAGCGGCGCGGCGGCAGCAGAGGTCGGCGGCGGTGCTAGGGCGAGGCGCAGGGGTGTAGGCGCGGGGTGGGGGCTGCCGGGGTTTTAAGTGGTGGCCTCCCTCCCTCTTGGGCCTAGAAAATCCTACCTGGGCCAAGCCCAAGCCCAGGTTGTCTTAACTTTCCAGAAACCCCCCCAAAACTCTTTTAATAATAATCTTTTCACTTAAGTCCCTCTCTCTATTAATTAAACAACTAATAAAACATTTTCCGGGGTATTACACGATGGGCTCAGGTGAGGAGGAGGGCACTGGGCACGGGGAGGAGGGCCGCCGGAGTTGGGGGAAGGCAGCGATGGGCTCGAGGAAGACTGGGGTGTAGCGTTAGTACAGTGGAGACAAGCCATAAAGCGCAATATATAGGGAATAATCACAGACAGTTCCATGTAAGAACCGTTTGTGATATTTCTAATCACATACAGTTCTAAATAAAAACCTTCTGTAAAAATAACACATCACAGATGGTTTTAATTTAGAACCGTCTGTGATTAGAAATATCATAGACAGCTTTAATTTAAAACCGTTTGTGATGATCATCACACATTCTCATATACATAAATCCAAATTCACATAAGTATGACTCATTCTCATACACATAAATGCAAATTTATATATATATCACACATTCTCATATATATATATATATATATATATATATATATATATATATATATATATATATATATATATATATATATATATATATATATATATATATATATCACATTCTTATGTACATAAATACAAATTGACATTACATCACATATTCTCATACACATATATAAATGCAAATACAGAGCATATGACACATAAACATTTTATTCATCATTCCACTTGCTTATTTCCTTTAAAAATTAGCCCATCACGTGATCGACGTGTATGTAGCTAGTTTCATCACGTTGTTCTTCCTCGACCCTTATGTCGTTTTTTAAAGGAGGCAACTCATCAAATTGATTGTATTCTTCCTCGTCCACTACATTATCAACTCCAATAATCCTCCTTTTTTTCATGAAGAACTACGTGGTATTTCTTATTTGCCTGGACGGTTACATAGAAAACTTGAACAACTTGGTTATCGAGTATGAATTGTTCATCTTTGTATCCGACACGTTTGAGGTCAACGGTAGTAACACCGTACTTATCAACCTTCGCATGTGGGAGACAGACACAATGGCACCGAAACAAGGGGACCTTGAAAAGCACGTAGTCAAACTCCCAAATCTCCTCTATGAACCTATAATAGAAGTACCTCAACCCATCGGTACTGAACGCATATATGCGGGCACCACTGTTCTGGTTAGTGCTCTTTACATCCTAACACTTCATATCCTTGCCATATCACAACTGTAAATATTGGCTCTTTTGCCAACCGTGTCAGCATATCACTTGACGAGCTCCTAGCGAGTCGCTCCTTCAACCATTGGTTGAACCAACTTTGTGTTGTCTTGTGATCCAAACATCTGGTCGCTCCAGACTCTGTTGCCGAAGCACGTCCTTGTGTTGGTCGATATACGGGGACACTTCAGTCATGTGTTGCAAGACCGTGAAATGGGTTTGAGCAGACGCATTTATATCTGAAGTGATTGCTTTCCTTCCGATGGTCCCGATACACTTGAGCCTCCCCTCATGGCGAGATCGAGGCATATCTATCGGTTCGACCTGAGGTATGTAATCGACATAGAACTCAATAACCTCTTTAGTTGCATAACCTTAGATGATGCTGCCCTCTGGCCGAGACGATTCCATACATAGGACTTGAGAATTCACATGAACCTCTCGAACGGGTACATGCCACATAGGAACACGGGCCCACATATTTTTATCACCCACGCAATGTGAACAATGAGATGGACCATGATATCGAAAAATGATGGAGGGACATTGTAACACCCCAGCCAAACAATGGCTTGAAATGCTACCAAACTAACAACATAATAAAACTATGCTAAGGCATTCTATAAAATTTTGGCAGAGCCTCCTTTGTTTATTGATAAAAATGAAGTTCTAACAATATTATCAAAAGGTATGAATAACCGCAAGCAAAGTAATTTGGCTACTAAGCAGAAACATCTATAAAACTTAAGTAAAGCACGGAAGCAATATAAAGAAGTTCTAATCCATTATTACATCTTAATCTGAAGTTCATAATCAAATACCACTTGAACTAATCAACAAATAATAATTAGAGTTCTCTATCTTCTCCATGGTGAATAATTCATGCAAGTGCAACAATACTAATCCCTCTTTATTCCCATGCATGCTGACCTCATGAAGGTACCTAAAATAAACAAACAACAACAACAAAACAACAGCAAGAGTGAGTCCAACGACTCAGCAAGTATAATCAGAACAAATGCAAGCATGAACATTAACTCTCAAGTTAAACATATTACATATGAATTTCATGCTATGCAATATGATCAAAATCTCCTCTTTCTCATCTCTTTCGCATTTTACCGTGACGCGGGTGTGCATCCGTCAATGCACACCATGCCTACCCTCGGTGCAGGGGACCAATGCCCACACTCGCAAGTGTGGGGACCTCGATCTTGATCACCGCATGATCAAGACTTCAACAATTCTCAATATGATGCATATATGTGAATGTATCAAAAGATAACGAGCATTCACCATACTACGCATCAACCAATCTCATAAATGCCATAATGTAAACAGAACATAAATAGCATTCTCAATTCATCACTTACTCATACTCACAATTTAAACAGTCATGATTCAACCATCATTCAAACAATTCAACAAATCCATAAACACACAGATTTTCACATCACAAATATACTTGCCTCAACCGCGAGAAAATGAAGAACACGTAGAAGGCACAACCCCCGGAATCCGCTCTCCTCCTGAATATTTAATTAATAATTACCAACATGACAGTAGCGGGTTTCTAGATATAAAATAACAGCAACCCCAATTAACCCAACAATTTATCTCAATTAAATCCCCAACTCCCCTCGGCCAAATCTGCCCAACCACAGACAGCCGACTTCCAAAAATCATAACTTTCAGTACGTAACTCCAAATTAAGCGTTCTTGGACTCTCTGGAAAGATAATTAAATTATCTACAAAAACTTATTTGGGGAGACTCTCTGATTCTGCAATTAACTAGCCGATCCAAACCCTTTTCTAAAGCATCAATATTCACGTCGGACTCTCTGGACAGCGCACTAAAACAGTCATAACTTTCACCCAGAAACTCGGAATCCGGACTTCTTTACCTCTATTGAAAGCTAAGAAACTTATCTACAACTTTCCCAATTTGAAGGACTCCTGAATCGCCACTATTTCCGTCCCACAAACCGATCTACTAAACTCTGTCCAGAACTACCCCGATCTACAGAACAGTCGTACCAGAAAATTCATAACTTTTGCTACACAGATCCAATAATGTGTTCTTGTACTCCCTGGAAAGATAATGAAACCCTCTACAACTTTCTATAAGGGGTCCAGACCTGAATCCCGACGAAACTAGATCAAAACCCGAGAAACAACTACTGTCCCAGCAGCCCAAAAACCGACGAATCTAACTCGATTAAAAACCAATCTAGAGGTTGACAGGGATTACCCTTGACGACACGACGACGAACACGTCGACGAACACGACGACGAACACGCCCACGATCTCCTCCTCTCCTTCCTCCGGATCCACGCGGTACAGCGACGAACGTCGGCAACGGCGCACGGGGAGGAGGCGACGTCGACGGAGGCGGCGGCGGCAGCGGCGACGACGACATGGCACCGAGGGCAGCGGCACCACGGCGGAGGCGACACGGGCTGCGGCGCGGAAGGCGGCGACCGGCGGCTGCTATGGCGGGAGGCGCGGCTGCCACGGCGGGGAGGCGCGGCTGCCACGGCAGGGAGGCGCGGCTGCCACGGCAGGGAGGCGCGGCCGCCACGGCAGGGGCGGCAGGGAGGCGCGGCTGCCACGGCAGGGAGGCGCAGCCGCCACGGCAGGGGATGTGGAGGCGCAGGGGATGGGGAGGCTAGGGTTAAGGGGTGGCCTCCCTTCCCCACTTGGGCCAACAATTCCCACCTGGGCCGAAGCCCAGGCCCAGGTTGCCTTAACTTTTCATAAAACCCCCCGTAAACAGCTTATTTTACCCTTTCTTTCTACGCCCTCTCTTTAATTAAATAAATAATTAATAAAAATCGTTCCGGGGTATTACATTCTACCCCCCTTAAACAGAATTCGTCCCCGAATTCTTCCCGTGCTTACACTAAGGCTTTATCACCTGTAAACTTGATCATATTAACGCGCACATGTTGTGAGTAATTCTCACACATGCGTGACTCCAATTCCCAAGTTGCCTCTCTCTCTCTGTTTGCTGCGACCAAAGCATGTTGACGTACTTTTAAAATTTTATTTCTCAATGCTTGCACCTCGCGCATAGGTTCTAGAAGGTCCAAATGGTATGCCAACTTCCCGATCCTTGCTCCTCACATCGCATAACTTTTCACTCTTTGCACTCCGTGTCTTTCCAGTTCTCCCTCGATATTGGGTCGTACAAAGCGCTGTGTACCCCACACTAGGACCCAAGGTGGTCCTAGTGTTACACGAACCCCCAAAACTTCGCAACTAACAGAAGCAATTGAATATACCTTGGGTGACCATTCCCTTTGGTATCAACCTGCACAACACATGTAACTCTTACTCCAACTATCAATCGATCTTTTACCTTAACAAGGAGCACCTCCTTTAACCACTCGGCGCTGCAATGTTGCTCAAGGTAAACCAACCCTTTCACGCACAAAGTTCAAATGAAAATAAAGAATTCTCATCGCAACCACACATCACCAACTCCCCACCTAAAGGGTCAAATCAAAAGAATAGAAAATGAGGATTCAACACGAGAACGTCTCCACATTCCAATTAGGACATTTTCAAATAGACAACACACGCCAACATAAAGTCAACTCCAAACCACAAAAGACTTTTGCTATCATCACATAGCTCAAACAAGAATCAATGAGCATTTTACTACCCGAGAATTTGTATATATATTTGCTAGGAATAAACATCCTTTTGATCCACAAGATTCCAAATCAGCACACACCACACTGACTCATTTCTCTTAAATTGGCAACATCAACTCTATGCTCAAACCGAGTGCATCTACCACACTTTTGTAGAGAGACTCTACTGCCCTCACAATAACATACTCTAGCCAACCTTCTACCAACAAGGTTACTTTAATAAATAATTTTCAATGCACCTCATCGTTATTTTCTCCTACAATCACTTCACCACATATCTTAAGGATAATCAACATGAAATCCTCGGCTCACACACTCATTTACTACATCCAAAGGATTCTATCAAGGAACATCATAATATTCGAATCCACTCCTTTCACTATTCTCACGCAACATTATTAGCCTCCAAGGTCCTAGTATGGAACACCAAACCCAAAAGTTCCGTCTCCAGGACTCCTATATATGTACTTCCATATAATTAATACAAAGACTCTTAAATTCAGTGACTAACATCTCCACAATCAACCATGCTCAATCATTAACAACCATATGAAACATATTCAACAATCCTTACTATCCCAATAATTCCCGCAACGATTGGGCTTCTTCACAATTATAAACTCATTAACTACACCATCATAATCATCCTACTAATCCTTGCAAAGTACCCAATCATGATGCTCCAATAAAATTGATCAATATTCCCACACTTTCAATGATTCTAACGTTCCGACAAAATGAACGAAACACTCATGAACCACAACTACGTTCTTCTAGTTGCAACAATATAACTAGTTAGCCCCAAGGACAACATCTTCTTTAAATCAAATCCTCACCGAGAATTATTCGACAGAATCAATTTATCACTCCAAAAATCTCAAGCATCTTGATACCCACAATCTCACCCAAACCAATCACAAAACCACACCAACCAGTTGCCATACATATCCTAAAAGGGCTTGCAACCCAAACTGCTTACCCCTTTCTTGGAGAAGCAAAAGAAGGAAATTTCAACACAAAGTCCATCTGCAATAAACACAAGACCAAGAAAACAAAGATCTTGGACAACAAAGGATAAGACCACAGTTGAAGGCACATGCCTCCTTAAGAAGAAAACATCAAATCTCAACCAATACGAATACAGTATTGTCATTTGAGCTCAAGAAACTCTTAAGCGGCGAAAATAAGAAGTCAAACACACTTCACAAAGATTACACAACTTGACTTCAACCTCCAAAACTGTTATCAAACTTTTCCTTTTAACAAAGAGAAACAACCTTCTTTGATTACGGTATCACCTCAACAATTCCAACAAGGAAGAGTTGAAGACCACAACACATTAATTCTTTAAGAACTAAATAAAATCCCTCAACACGACACTTGGCTTAAAATAATTTCAGCTACCACATAAGTCATGAGATCAAAGATCGCATACACACTATCAAAAACTTTTGATTTCAATAGTACCATGGAATTTATTCAAATTCTTCCATTTAATGAACCTTCAATATTACCATCATAACCACAATTTGACCAACATACTAACATCAGAATAGTACATTCTTAACAAGCATCATCCTATCCTCAGCTGCCTTCATAAACATTTCCAAAAGAAACATAAGAAATCACTTCATTATGTTTCAAATATCTAAATAAAATTGCAACTACTTGATCTAGGAGAACCTAGTGCATAAGCCATATAAATAGAACAAAGCTCTTAAACAAGATGATACTAGAACATGACAATCTCACAAAACATACTAGCATAAATCTCTTACTAGATTTCATATATTCGATTCTTATGGATGCTCAACTTTAATTTAGCACAAATTAATTGTACTCTAGTCATTCGGCAATATTTGATTATTATTTTATCGCATAGCGGCATTCATGATCCTAACTTCGTTTTACAATCATAAAACAATCATGAGCATAGATTCTGTATCCTACCTTACATTCAGAAATTAGAACAGAAATAACTTTAATCTTCAATAATACCAGCTTTGTAAGACTAGATTCTGCAAGTCTATACATCAACCTTCATCTATTTCTTTATACATATTTCAACAATCTAACATGGTAAAAGATAGATGAAACTAGCAATTGTGCATTCTCATAAAGTTTCTAATTAAAAGACATATTAAATGTTAATATTAGCAAGGCAATATTCCAACACCCCCTTAGATAATTCAATTTATCCAATCATGATAGAAATTTAAACAATCTTAATAATCATTCCGGTTCTTATTACACACTCCTCAATAACTCCATGAGTTACTATCATGAGTAAACAAATTCATAATCATAGTTCTTCTAAAAACTATTACAGGGCAATATCAAATTAAACAACTACACTTCCAAGGATACTGGTAAAAAAATTTAATTATGCACCATGCTAACACCTCAACTTGATAATTCATACCTTATGAATTAGTTTATATGATTACCTCCTTCCACTTAAGCATAGCAAAACACCATATAGGATTTTAACACTCTCTTTCAAAAAGAAGAGGAAAGACAAACTTCAATGCTTGAAATAATCTAAAAGAAATACATAGATCTAAGACTTTCACATATCAATGAGTTTTGCAACTCAAAACTTGCATTAACAAGAGAAAATACCAAGCGAACCAATAAGTCATGATTCACAACAAGACAAAAGTCCCATGAAGGAACTAACCTTACAAATCAACAATAAGCACAGGTAGCAAAGTATCTCAAGAGTCCTGAAAGAAACAATAAGCGCTTCAAGGAACAGTGAGAGACCAATTGCATACCCTCAACTGCAAGAACCACAATCTAAAAGAAATTCATTAATCGCAATCGACCAAGAATTGGCGAAATCAACTTAATGATAATAGCAACTTTTCTAATAAATTCACCATAACACTGCAATTAAGTTACCGAGGTAACTACATTGCTAATTCTCATACTACAAACAATGATATAATCTGGCAATGCCAAGGTAGCACATCACAACATCTACATCATATCATTGACTATTCTCACCATAACAATCATAGGAGCAAATCATAATCATACAAGATTATCAATAATCATACAAGATTATCTCATAATGTAAGTCATCGAGATAACATGTCAAAAGCATAGATGCAATGCTTGACCCATCCCATCCTACTGCACACCAGGTGTGTCAATTTAATAGTTTAATTACCACGGACCTAAAGCCCGCTCGATACCAATCAGTAACACCCGACCAAACAATGGCACGAAATGCTACCAAACTAACAACATAATAAAACTATGCTAAGGCATTCTATAAAATTTTGGCGAGCCTCCTTTGTTTATTGATAAAATGAAGTTCTAACAATATTATCAAAAGGTATGAATAACCGCAAGCAAAGTAATTTGGCTACTAAGCGAAACATCTATAAAACTTAAGTAAAGCACGGAAGCAATATAAAGAAGTTCTAATCCATTATTACATCTTAATCAAGTTCATAATCAAATACCACTTGAACTAATCAACAAATAATAATTAGAGTTCTCTATCTTCTCCATGGTGAATAATTCATGCAAGTGCAACAATACTAATCCTCTTTATTCCCATGCATGCTCGACCTCATGAAGGTACCTAAAATAAACAAACAACAACAACAAAACAACGAAGAAGAGTGAGTCCAACGACTCGGCAAGTATAATCGTAACAAATGCAAGCATGAACATTAACTCTCAAGTTAAACATATTACATATGAATTTCATGCTATGCAATATGATCAAAATCTCCTCTTTCTCATCTCTTTCGCATTTTACCGTGTCGCGGTGTGCATCCGTCAATGCACACCCATGCACTGCACTCGGTGCAGGGGACCAATGCCCACACTCCGCAAGTGTGGGGACCTCGATGCTTGATCACCGCATGATCAAGACTTCAACAATTCTCAATATGATGCATATATGTGAATGTATCAAAGATAACGAGCATTCACCATACTACGCATCAACCAATCTCATAAATGCCATAATGTAAACAGAACATAAATAGCATTCTCAATTCATCACTTACTCATACTCACAATTTAAACAGTCATGATTCAACCATCATTCAAACAATTCAACAAATCCATAAACACACAGATTTTCACATCACAAATATACTTGCCTCAACCGCGAGAAAATGAAGAACACGTAGAAGGCACAACCCCCGGAATCCGCTCTCCTCCTGAATATTTAATTAATAATTACCAACATGACAGTAGCTGGTTTCTAGATATAAAATAACAGCAACCCCAATTAACCCAACAATTTATCTCAATTAAATCCCCAACTCCCTCGGCCAAATCTGCCCAACCACAGACAGCCGACTTCCAAAAATCATAACTTTCAGTACGTAACTCCAAATTAAGCGTTCTTGGACTCTCTCGAAAGATAATTAAATTATCTACAAAAACTTATTTGGGGAGACTCTCTGATTCTGCAATTAACTAGCCGATCCAAACCCTTTTCTAAAGCATCAATATTCACGTCGGACTCTCTGGACAGCGCACTAAAACAGTCATAACTTTCACCCAGAAACTCGGAATCCGGACTTCTTTACCTCTATTGAAAGCTAAGAAACTTATCTACAACTTTCCCAATTTGAAGGACTCCTGAATCGCCACTATTTCCGTCCCACAAACCGATCTACTAAACTCTGTCCAGAACTACCCCGATCTACAGAACAGTCGTACCAGAAAATTCATAACTTTTGCTACACAGATCCAAATAATGTGTTCTTGTACTCCCTGGAAAGATAATCAAACCCTCTACAACTTTCTATAAGGGGTCCAGACCTGAATCCCGACGAAACTAGATCAAAACCGCCGAGAAACAACTACTGTCCCAGCAGCCCAAAAAAACCGACGAATCTAACTCGATTAAAACCAATCTAGAGGTTGACAGGATTACCCTTGACGACACGACGGCGAACACGTCGGCGAACACGACGACGAACACGCCCACGATCTCCTCCTCTCCTTCCTCCGGATCCACGCGGTACAGCGACGAACGTCGGCAACGGCGCACCGGGGGAGGAGACGGCGTCGACGGAGGCGGCGGCGACGGCAAGGCGACGACGACATGGCACCGGAGGGCAGCGGCACCACGGCGGAGGCGACACCGGGCTGCGGCGCGGAAGGCGGCGACCGGCGGCTGCTATGGCGGGGGCGCGGCTGCCACGGTAGAGGCGCGGCTGCCACAGCAGGCGGCGCGCCCACAGCGGAGGGCGGCGAGGCGCGGCGCCAAGGCGGGGGCGCGGCCGCCACGGCGGGATGTGGGCGCGCAGGATGGGAGGCTAGGGTTAAGGGTGGCCTCCTTCCCACTTGGGCCAACAATTCCCACAGGCCAAGCCCGTGCCCAGGTTGCCTTAACTTTTCATAAAACCCCCCGTAAACAGCTTATTTTACCCTTTCTTTCTACGCCCTCTCTTTAATTAAATAAATAATTAATAAAAATCGTTCCGGGGTATTACAGACATACATCTCAAAATGAAATAGAGTAGTCACCACCTCATCATACAGAGTATCTAGTCCTTCGATATCGATGAACTTCTGAGTAATTGTGTCAAAGAAATAACACAGCTTCATGATTGTCTCTCAGGCCTTGATCGGTAAAATACTTCTAATTGCAATAGGGAGCATATGTGTCATCAGCACATGACAATCGTGAAACTTCATACCAATTAACTTCAAATCTTCTATGGAAACAACTTTCTTCATGATGGCGGAGAAACCAGACAGAACTTTCACACCATGCCAGCACTGACACAGTTCAATTCTCTCGGCCTTGGACAGAGTATAACAAGCAGGGGAAAGATAAGTTCATCCTTTATCGGTCTTTGTCGGTGCTAACTCAGGCCTGATATCCATATCAACAAAGTCAAGTTGTGCATTGACACCATCCTTTGTTTTGTCACTAATGTTCAATAAGAGACCAATTAAGCTATCACATACATTCTTCTCTACGTGCATAACATCGATGTAGCGGGAAACTTCTAGGTGTTCCCAATAAGGTAAGTCCCAAAATATTGATCTCTTTTTTGAGACGTTCTTCTCGCGGGTCATCGATTTACGTCCCTTTCTGTGCACAATATCTAAATTCTTAACAATATCATAGACCTCTTTTCCTCTTAATTTGTCTTGGAGCTAAACTGTCCTCCTTCTCCCCATCGAATTGTTTCTTCATTCTACGGTACGGGTGAGCCCTCCGAAGGAACCTACGGTGACACATGTATACGGTTTTGCGTGAGTACTTTAGCCACACACTCTCGGTATCATCTAAGCAGTGAGTACATGCTTTCGCCCCTTTTGTACTCTGGTCCGACAGGTTTGCAAGAGCAAGATAATCATTTATGGTGCAGAACAACAAGGAACGTAAAGTGAAGTTCTCTCATTTATACGTATCCCATACTTGTACCCCTTGTACGTTTCCACAGAGTCTTTAAATCTTCGACCAACGGTGCTAGGTACACATTAATATCATTACCAGGTTGCTTCGACCGTTGGATAAGTATAGATAGCAAAATATACTTTCGCTTCATACACAACCAAAGAGGAAGGTTGTAGATGCAGAGAGTCATAGGCCAAGTGTTATGTCAGCTGCTCATGTTACCGAAAGGATTCATTCCGTCTATAATCAATCAAAATCTTATATTCCTCGATTCTGCACTAAAGTCTGCAAACCTCCTCTCGATGTTTCTCTATTGTGCAGAATCAGCAAGGTCTCTTAGCATTCCATCCTTTTTACGCTCCTCAAGTGCCAATACAACAGTTTTGCCTCCTTTGGGTTCACAAAAAACTACTTCAAACGGGAAATTACGAGAAGATACCATGCCACCTTAACAGGAGGTCCTTTCTTCACCTCTATTCTCTTGTCGTCATCTGATTGATTCTTATGCTTGTATTGGAATGTGTTGCGCATCAGACATCTATGCATGTTTGCATACTCTTTACGGTATAGGATACAGTCATTTGGATATGCATGTATTCTTTCTACTTTCATTCCTAACGGACAAAGAACATTCTTAGCTTTGTAGGTGGTTCTGGGCAACTCATTTCCTTCCAGAAGTATGTCCGCTAAAAGACCTAACAATGTTGTGAAACTCTTGTCGGACCAATGTTGCTTGTCTTTAATTTTAGCAGTTAAAGCACAGCTGACAATCTCGTGTACTTAGACTTGCACCATGTGAAGCATCTGATCTAGATTGTCATCATGTAGCCTATCCAAATTGGAACCATAATCGACATCATCCGGCGGCATATTATTGACTTCGTCGGCGATGTCGTTATTACTACATTCTTGTGTAATCTTGTATTTACCATGACTGGTGCAACGTGCATATACCTTTTTGAATCCCCTTCGAATCAAGTACGCTTCAATCTGCGCTCGGTTCTTAAACATCTTTAGATTCTCGTGATCAATGCATGGACAGTACATATATTCTACCCCTTATTCAACATATCCTGCTCGGCAGCTGTTGTAAAAGTAGAAATGCCATTAATGTACTCTTCACTCACAAGGTTCCTGGCGTACATCCAGCTTTGGTTCTACGTTACGCATATAACAATTTAGTATTACGTATTGAATTAATTAATTAGTACACTATATATGTGCGATCTAAATTAAGTAGCTATATGTAGCAAGAAGAATTAATTACATTAAATTAAGTTGAAATATACTATAAATTGACTAAACTCTAAACCATGCTAGATATAAATAATCTTCTCTCTACATCATACAAGCTAGATCTAAACCATCTTCAATTCTCCTTTCACCAAAAGCTAGATATAAATTATAATGCAATTAGGAATAAATTACTAACCATAGGTAAACAATAACTTAGTGAATCTACAAAGACTCTTGCTAAATAGTCTCCTTTCACCGAATGACATCAAAGCCCCGCCTCCAGCTCAAAGCAGCATCATAGATCTAGAATTTAAGACAGATGTCAACGGGTCTGTACGCAATTAATATAGTAGAATTATCACAGTCGGTTTTTTATACGAACCGTCTGTGATAATCTAATTATCACAGACAGTTTTTAATACGAAGTAAGAACCGTCTGTGATATTTGATAATATCACATACAGTTCTTATTAATAACCATCTGTGATATTTTACAGACGGTTTTAACCATGAACCGTTTGTGATATTTCACTTTCACAGACGGTTTTTAGCATTTGCAGCAACAAAAACGTGATAATATCACAGACAGTTCTTATTAATAATCATCTGTGATATTTTACAGACGGTGTTAACCATGAACCGTTTGTGATATTTCACTTTCACAGACGGTTTTTAGCATTTGCAGCAACAAAAACAGTTTCTAAATTAAAATCTTTTGTGATTATATTTAATACTAACGGTTTTAGGTAACCATCTGTGACATGACGTCTAGTATTATATTTTTTTATAGCAGTGCGTGCAGAAAATCGTAGCAACCAATCAAACCACGAAAAGGGTATGTTTCTTCTTTTCTAGCCATGGCTCGTGAACAGCTAGTTTTTCACATTAATCGCGAGGACTTTATGACCGGTCAAGCAGCATATGACATTCATTACTCTTTTTGCTTTTGATTTATTTAGGCCACCCTGGCTACTCACACGGAGGTGGGCCTATACTGAGAGATGGGGATGGTGATAGCATCTACCAGTACCGCTCTAAGCCACTGTTATTGAACGGCAATTAATCCCTTAACGTTAAATTACTTCACCTCCCTCGCGTGCTCCATTTCGTCTTTTAATTAGGAGGAGCGGCATGCATGCGAACCAGAGAAGGAAAAAAGATACATGTCGCTCCGTTTCACCTTGCTCGTGCCTTTTTTTTTGGCTAGCTTTCTCGACTGAAAAAGGTGCAGGCTAATCAATTGAAAAGAATAGAACTAGGGAATAGCTAGGTGGCCAAGGCGAGAGGAGGTGAAAAAAAGTAACACCGTAAAAAAAAGGCAAAAAGGATGGGGAGTGAGGATTTTTTGTGCACGCGCATATGTACTTTTTTGTTCAGCAGCTAGGTAAACAAAAATAGGGGTGCAAACGGGTCGGGTTAATCCCGATCGATCCGGCACCGAATCCGATTGGTACCGAATTCGATTAGTACCGAATCCGGAGAAAAAATATGGGTTAGGATATGGTAACAGCAATATCCGTCCCGAATCCGATACGTTTTCAAGTTTGATTTCTTGTTAGTGCTACTATTTGACGTTTCATTTTCTTTTGCAGTGGTAAAATAAAATCTTCCACATCAGTTATTAAGTAGTAACATCAAGTTCTTGACAGTACGTCCTCCTACTCCATTTGTTATACTGCATGCATTCCTTACAAACAAGTAGGGGTGCAAACGGCTCGGGTTAATCCCGACCGATCCGGCACCGAATCCGATTGGTACCGAATCCGAAAAAAAATATGGGTTAGGATATGGTAACAGCAATATCCGTCCGAATCCGATCCGTTTGCACCTCTAAACAAAAGGAATCAGTCTTTTGCTTGTCAGGAAGTTTACAAGGGACCATCAAGCTAATTGATTTTCCAATTGGTGCATGTGATCATCTGGAAAATATATGTCATCTTGTCCTTTCCTTTCACCCCTCTCTTTAAGACAAATTAAAGTTGAGTACAATGCGATTCTGCTTAGTCATAAAACATAGCAAACGTTAGCTTCGATATTTTTTTAACTAACTATCCATCGAATTCATTGCACCGTGTCAACGACATTAAACTTTATGCTTTTTTAAGGACAGGCATCTCGCAGGATTCCCATAGGCCGGAGTTGAACTGATTGTTGCAAGTTTTTGTGAAATTCTTGTGCTCTAATTGGTCCTTATTGCCTGTGTTTCTTTTATGGATTTTTCTTGGGCATCCTCCGCTCGTTTAGGCTTCAACTTCTAGTTTCTGGCTTATTTTTTAGTATTTATAAATTTCATCTTTTTCTGAACTTTTGATTTTTTGAGCTTTTTTATCGGTTCTTTTTTTGTATTATTTTACATTGTCCGTGATGAGCTAGTAAATTTTTTCTATTTTTAAATTCTTTAAAAATTTAATTACGCTAAATAAAAGTGCAACTCGTATGGGCACCAGGTGACTAAACGTACTTGCTAGTACTAGTAAAAAAACGATGTAGGTACACTTTATCTTGCACCATTGCAACTACTCATCGCGGTTTGCACTTTGGTGGAGTAAAAAGCCGAAATTTTCAGTACTAGTAAAAGGGTTTGAGCAAAGCATACAGCTAAGCATCGTGTAGGATGTATGATCCAATCAGACAAGTGAATGATTGTATCTGTTTTTTTATATCTAAAAATAAATCTTAAATTAGAAGAAAAGTAATCTAAATTACCAGATATAGATTTCGATAGCAAGTTGTTCGACTACTCGCTCTTGACTCTTTTGCACGCACTCGATAAACACTTCAATCGCTCGCTACAACTGTTCGCTTGACCTTCTTTGCACGTAGTCGAAATCTCCTTCTGCTCGAAAGCTTCAGCTGCTCGAATGAGAACACGACGAAGATAATACCGTGCACGTATCACGTAAGATCAAGATGTGTTAGCACACCGCAGCCGAAGCCACAGGAAAAACGATGCTCAGAAGACATGTTGCTGACGCCGACTAACTTTTTTTGAAATAGATCTGATCTATTATTTTTGGATCATGTTCTGTGTCTACAAAAGTGCTCTTATGGCACCTCTAAAAACTCTAGTACAAAAAGTCTCCCCAAAGCCATCACTAAAACCCTTAGCCTCTACCTGCTTTTATATGCTAGAGCCTTAAACCGTGTTCACCTCAAACGGGTCATCTCAAACCGTGTTATTAACAACCTGGAAATGCAATTCTATCTCTTCCAAAAATCAAGGGACCCGAAACCTTCGAAATACGGGTTTTAACCAATCACTAATCCTTCCCGTTATGGACTCTTTCCATAACATTTCCAATCTCACCATATGACGAAACCTCCAAGACATCACCTCCTTTATGTTCATCACGCATCATCATCACGTGTCAAAGCCTCTGAGACCTCACCTCTCGTATCTTCACGGCGCATCATCCTCATGTGTCGAAGCCTCCGAGACCGCACCTCCCATATCTCCTCCATGAATCATCACATTTGATTTCCACGTGCTCCAACGTGAGCCCGACCACCTCGCGTGACATCCTCGACCGTCTGAACCTTAGATTTTTCCATCTTAGTCCCGGTCCTCCTCGTTACCAACCATGACCGTCTCCACACCACCATACACATCAAAGACCAAAGAACGTTTTCCCGTCATAAGTTCTCAACAACTTGACTATCATCAGCACACACACGTATAACACACCCTCGCCTATCCATAGACAAGAATCAAACCATCCACGGATAACAACCAGGTCATCCACAACCACAATTTTCACGCTCTCCAGAAATCACCAACATCAGATAACTCATTACGACCGGTTACAATATCTATGCAAGATCGATCACTAGCTCATCGAGCACTCGAACACAAGTACTCAGGAAATACCATCGCTTAGAACACTCAGGAATAACAAGCATCGCTACAGACCAGAGAACCATCGAGTACCAACTACCGAGTACCGATCACTACGACTAACCACGATCGCGAAAACCGTGACTAGGGATGGTAATCGGGCGCGACGGGTACGGGTAGTGCTTGCCCATACCCGTACCCGCGATCCTAATTTACGCCCACGGGTATACCCGCGAAAGACAACGGGTAAAAAACCTCGCCCATACCCGTCGCCCGCGGGTACCCGTCGCCCGCGGGCATACCCGTTTACCCGCGAATTGAGTCATCAAATTGCATGATGGTCAAAAAAGAAAAGCATTCCAGGAAATGATCGTGAAGCTGTCAAACATTATTGAAACATGCATGACATCCACAAGCATGAAAAAAAGTGAAATATAACCTCAAATGACATCCACATTTTGCAAAGTTTGCTATTCCTCGTGCTATCTAAGCTATGACATGGTTATGTCCAGTTTGAAACATTCCAAAATCCAACTGGATAGTTCACATAGGTCACATATTTTCAATGTTGTATTTGATATATATGCAGCAATTACAAACAAAAGACTAACAAAAAGTCACAACTTTCATCATCATGTGTCATATACTCATATCTTGGGACACTGTTTCTGTTGGCTGCCAAGTAAATAAGCCAACAAATCCAACTGGATAGTTTTATCTTTTTACATTACATGAAGCACAAGAGATTACATTTTGTTCAAACCAGTATGATGCTGAACTAGTTCGAACTTATAATCTACACATAAAGACAAGAAACTATACCATTTCCACATAAGTTGGCAATTGCGCCAGCCACCATCCGCAGAGTTTGCAACATTTGCTAATAGTCGAGCTCCTCCTTTGTTCATTATCAGTCCCTGGCTTGATCCTGCAGTAACATCAATGTAATACTTAGAAAGGTGAAAATTAAGTCAGTAGCTATCGGCTCAGCCTCTACAAGTGTCACAATACCAATTTGACTGGAAAATTCAGCCCTAATGGAGATTAATTCAAATACGTAAAAATATATCTCATGTTGCAAGAAACTTAATTAAAAGATAGAAGTTAGTTTGGCAGATGAAAAAAAAGACTACGAATCTTTCTTTAGCAATGCAGTGAGCCAGCGATTCAATGAATTATTAGGCCATTTGGACCAAATGTAGAAAACAAATCTGAAGGAGGAGGCGGATCTGGGGTGGATCAAGGAGGAGGACGCCGGGCGGGTGGGGGGGAGGAGGAGGATGAAGGAGGAGGAAGAGGAGGCGATCTGGGGCGGATCATGGAGGAGGCCGACGGCCGGTGGGGCGGAGGAGGAGGACGCGAACTGGGGCGGATCAAGGAGGAGGAGGCCGGTGGATGAAGGACGACAAGGAGGCGGAGTGCGCGAGAGGGGGGCGGATCTGGAGGGCGGAGTGCGCGAGAGGGGGGCGGATCTGGAGGGCGGAGTGCGCGAGAGTGCGAGAGGGACAGAGGGTGGATCTAGGGTTTATTATTTTAGGATGACCCACATGTCAGTATATTGCACAGGTAAACGGGCGAGACGGGTACGGTAGAGCTAACCCATACCCGTACCTGTTTACCCGATGGGCAGAGATTTTTCCCTATTTTCATACCCGTGGGTAAAAAATACAGCCCATACCCGACTCTATTAGGGTATTTACCCACGGGTACACGGGTAAACAGGCACAATTGCTATCCCTAACCGTGACTATCAACTACTAAGTCCTTCCGACTATCGAGTACCGAGTCCTTCCGACAACCGAGTACCGAATCCTTCCGACTACTAAGTACCACGACCATCTTACCACCAAGTACTTCCATCTTCCGATTACCAAATCCTTCGAGTACTATTCACCGATCACCGACCACCATGCACCAGCTAGTCATACCGCTGGCCTAACACGAGTACTCGAAATACTCGAGGATATCAAGAATTGAAGCACTTGAACCAACCATGAAGTTTACGAGTACCAATTATGAAGCCTACGGCAACCGATCACAAAGCCTTCGACTACTGATCGCGAGGTCTACGGTAATTGATCGAAAAGCCTAAGACAACATCAGCAGACCACAAAGCCTACGAGTATCGACAAATAAAGTCTATGACTATCGAGTATCGACTAGTAAAGTCTACAATTATCGACCGGTTACTATAGCTATGACCATCGAAATGTATTATAACTTACCACCATTGACTGAGAAGGTTGTTCTGCCGTGGTCGATGTGTCATGGTCGAAGCCTACTGTGGTCGTCATGTCGTGGTTGTCGAAATGCCATGATCAAAATGTTACGGTAGAAATGTCGTGATCGAAGCTTGACGTGGTCAAAATACCATGGTCGAAATACCGTGATCGAAAACCCATGGTCGAAATGACGTGGTCGAAATACCATGGTTGAATTGCCTTGGTCGAAGCTTGACATGGTTGAAACCTGCAGTGGTCGACTTACCCTGGTCCAAGCCATGATCGAAATTACTTGTCTACCGTTTGGACCTGCCGATCGAACCAGACATCACAAAGCCGATTGGACTACCGTCCTTGGTCGAAATCTTGCATGGTCAAAACCAGATGTGGTCGTAGTCTACCGTGATCGAAACTGGATGTGGTCAAAGTCTGGCATGGTCGAAACCGGGCATAGTCGTTCTTCTGTAGTCGTGGTGCTTGTACTGTCGTGGTCGTAGTCTGTCGATTCCAGTTGTATGAAAGATCACCTACCGAAACTTTCCCACATGCAAATTTCAATGCAACCTAAATGTCAATTATTCATCATTAATAAATCCACAACCACCACATGGTCTAACAATCTCCCCTTGATAAATACATTGAAAACACCTCAAAAACTTTTGAATGATGAATTTGTGAAAGGAAAAATTCAATGTTGCAGACCATAGCTAGAAGATCTAGCAGCCTACAACACAGCAAGAGAAAGTAGTAGACCACAACAGAAAGCCAAAAGCTCAGAAAATCCCCCTTAGACCATAGAGGAAGCTCAGAAAACTCCCCCTCAACATAAGAGAGCAATTTTTCTCTAATTTCTTTCATTTTCTCCAATTTCTCCCCCTTTGGCAATGTAATCATTAAGAACTCCAGAGAAAAGAAAAATTCTAAGGAGGAGCAATGAGAGGAAATATTCAGAAACTTTGTAGATTATACAAGTCACTTTTGCATTGATTTAAGAATGTCATATAAAATCATATACCATATAGCAAGTCAAATCTAGTCTTTAACATGATTAAGCAAATTAGATCAGTGATAGGCATCTCACAGTGACCAAACCGATCTATAAGGAGCATAATGGGATATCGTAATGAAAAGTCAAAGCCTAAAAGTAAAGCAATCTTTAAATATAGATGAACTAGTAGTCTCATATAGTAACCTGTCGCTTCACACTCATTTCTTAAGCATGTGGCATGCTTGTAGCATACTTATTTTCATGATGACATGTTTGTAGCAAACGTCTTTTAAATGGTGACATGCTTGAAGCATACTTCTTTTTATTTGTGCACTTTTTGTTTAACCATGGCATGATTGAAGCATACATCTTTTCAATTTGTCTCTTTCTCATCATTTTTTCTTTTCAATAACATGCCTGACTAAGTGAACTAAAAAAGATTGCAATATGAAAAAAACAAACCTCATGACTAAGATTTAAAGGAGGACTCACAATCAAGCTAATCCTTTTTGATGAACATCACAAGGTGTAGGGGTAGGAAACGGTAACGGATAATCCGTTTTATCCGATATTCATATCCGAGAAAACGCGAATATGGTAAGAAAAATCCGTATTTGAAAATATTCGTATTCGTATTCGAGAATATTCATATCCGCATTTGAGAATATTCGTATTTGCATTCGTATGTGAGAATATTCGTATCCGTATTGTATTCGAGAGTATTCAATTTGTATTTAATCTATTTCCAGAACCCGGGAAAAACTTGGACGAATTTTGTGATTCAAAATTTGAATTTGGGTAGTTTAAAACCGGTAATCGGTTAAAAATCGGTGAAAAATCAGCAAAACTGCTAGGAATCCATTTTATCCGATATTCGTATCCAAGAAAACACTAAAGTGGAAAGCATCGGTCTCATAGTACTAGGGTTATGAGATAAGATTTAGGAATCCAGTATTGTGACACACGATGAATAGGAGAAAAAGCATGCAAAGATTTAAGTAAAGTATTACCATCTAACATATTTCGACCAGACAGTCGATGAGATGTTGGTTCGACAACGGGGCTGTTTGACCTCCTCAATAGAGCTGGTTTGACCACTGACTGGTCTAAAGAGTAGTAAAAACTTGTCAAAAATGATCTGACCCCTTAAGTAAAGCTGGTTAAACTCCCGACTGGTCTAATCGTGCGGAGAACACTGGTCGAAAGTCTCTTGAGAAGTTGGTTCGACCGCGGGAAACAACTCGTCGAAAATCTGGTCCAGCCTCGCTTGTTCGACCACGGGAAGCAGTTGGTCTAACCGTTGACCGATCTGATCGAGTAGAAAGCACTGGTCGAATCACTGGTTATTGAAGCGCTAGTCGAAGTGTTGATCCAACCACACTGTTCCTATCACAAGAAAAAGCCGATCTAATCGGTCTTGTGGCAAAAACTCCCGACCCTGCAGAAAGATGATTAGAGAGAGCAGAGTGACAACATGCAGCTGATTGGTTAGAGTGAGCAAAGAGACAATAAGCTCCCAAATCTACAGAAAACTGATTAGAGAGAGCAAAACAACGACAAGGAGATTGCACATATCCCATTCGAGAATGCTTTCTTAACCTATCTCTCTTTCCTTTTTTAGCTTTCCAGAAACAAAATTGAGCCAAATGACCATCTCTATAACAATGAGTGCATTGATACTTAACTTGATAAGAAGTCATATATTTCTGCTTCACAGCACCCACTTTGATAAAGAATTCCTTTGCAATACTAGCAGATTTAAAGATAATCTATTTTAGTTCGGATTCTACTTCAAAATTTTCAGGTTCAAGAAGCATAACAATCAAATGAGGATTATTCTTGGTATGCTCAACAAAATTAAATCTTAGACCACGATTCTTCACACTTGTTTTTGATTTGTCTAGAATTATATTCAAATTCTTCTTGCCAAAAAAAATCTCTCTAAGGTGTCCTTAAGATACTTATTCTCTTTAGCCAATGTGGGACATGATGTGCACTTAACCAGTTCATTCACTAAATTCTTAAAAGCACTAGACTTAGCCAATCTATCTTTTCAGCAAACTCATTAAGTTGTCTAGTCAATGCTTCTATTTCAAAATTAAGCTTAGAATAGTTAGGGCGAGAAAGGGTATCATGATAAAGTATTTGTTGAATAGACTCCTGAGATGAAATAATGCTAGATTATACCAAATCACAATTAGAACAAGCTTTAGAAGAATTGGACTTGAGCTTTTCAATTTCGTCAAATGCAATTTTTAACTTTTTCATTACAAGAGTCATGTGTCAATTTTAATTCATCAAATTTATCAGTTATATTACTAAGTTGAACCAGCTTTGATGCATTAATTGATCTAGCAGTTTCCAACTCAGAATGTAACACTTGACAAGGCTCACATGATTCATCTTTAGAAATATAAGTTCTAAGTCTATCAATCTTAGAATTCAAGCTTTCAACAACAAAATTATTTTCTTTCAATTTCTTTTTGGTCTTGTTTGATTCAATAGCAAGTCTAACCAAAGCATCTTCAAGATCATCATACGATGGTCATACCTCATCGGAATCACTGTAGTCATCGTCGTTGCTGTTGCTTGCCTTGAAGCACACCCCCGTGAAGTCATCATTCTTCTTTTTACCAAGACCAAGAGCTTGAAACAGCCTCCTCTCTGATGCCATAGCAACCTGCTCTAATACCACTTGTAGGGTCGTATGGCGCAAGCAGAGAGGGGTGGTGAATGATTGCCTCCACTTTTTGATACCTGAAAACAAATCTCCTGTATGTTTATCACGCATCATCATCACGTGTCGAAGCCTCCGAGACCGCACCTCTCGTATCTCCTCCATGCGTCATCCTCACGTGTCGAAGCCTCTGGGACCGCACCTCCCGTATCTCCTCCACGCATCACCACCTTTGATCTCCACGTGCTCCAGCGTAAGCCCAACCACCTCGCGTGACATCCTCGACCGTCTGGACCTCAAATTTTCCCATCCTAGTCCCGGTCCTCCTCGTCACTGACCATGACCGTCTCCACGTCACCTTGCACATCAAACATCAAATAACATTTTCCTGGCATAAGTTCTCTGTAACTTGACCATCATCAGCACACACACGTGTAACATACCCTAGTCTATCCATAGACAAGAATCAAATCATCCAAGAATACCAACCAGGTCATCCACGACTGTAATTTCCATGCTCTCTAGAAATCAGCAACTTCAGATCACTCGTTACGGCCGGTTACAACCGCTATGCAAGACCGATTGCTAGCTCATCGAGTACTCGAACATAAGTAATGGATTGCGCGAAGGCTACGATAGCAGAAAACAAAACTTTTCTACCGCGCACACAAGAACATCATGCTTAAGGAGGATCATGGATCGTTACCACTAGACGCCAGCAGCAATGAAGAAGAGTTGGAGAAGCCGATCCAACCACGCGCGTCGAGGTAGTAGTGGAAGTAGTCGATCGTCCCGAACCGATCGTCTCCTCCACGCGATCAACCCCACCACGAGCGGATCCAATCAGAGGTTGTTGATGCCGATCAACGCCGCAACGAGCGCCGCCCACCGGTATCCACACGTCCGGATCGGAACGCCGATCGCGAGTGTACCAAGACCTCATGAGCGCCTAGGGTTTGGCTCGGAGGTGGCGGCGTGGTTTAGCTCGGGATTATCGGATGCGTTCCTCACCCCCGCCTCCATATATATAGACCTCCTCACTTGGGCCTCGCGGACCGAGGCCCAATAGGAGTCTATCCGGATCTCTATCCGAATTGAGCCCATATCCGAATCACATTCGAATTAGTGTTCCAACCCGTTAAGTGTGCGACCACAGAGGTTCACGTATACTTGGTCGCGACCGAAACACCTTTCCGGTCACCGTGTTAATAGCGGCCTCTAGTAAGACATATTAACCCCAAAGTATACGTAAAGATCATATCTATTTGAACTGTAATGTTCTCATGTACTAATCCCTTTGCCTCACGATATAGATTAAGCTCAAGGCGAGACCTGTGTCATCCTCTTAATAGCTCAATCACTCTCTCGATTCCGTGATGGATTATAAACTCGTGATTGACTCCTCAATCACCTTGGCATGGCCATGCACTTTCATAATCCATTACATCGAGGGGCCTAGAGATATCTCTCCCATAAGGAGGGGCAAATTCTATCTTGATCATTCACATCCCACTACATGTTTCATGGCAAACCCAAAGACTACTTTTATGACTACCCGATTCACGGAGTAGTGTTTAGTAGTCCCAAAGTAAGCTACTACGCATGCTTGGGAACCATGATGATCTCAAGTCTAAGGATTCCACATAAACACTACTTGAGACCAACCGATGACACATGGAATCTCTGCAGTGTCTCATGGCGGGTCTATCCAACATATGTTCACTAACACATGTCCATATTATTGATTTGGTATCTCCATACCATGATCCATGAGACATGATCATCAATCAATACATATGTCGATCTTTGAATCATATTTGTTCCTCATATGAAATATAATCGGGATCATTTAGAAATAGCAACATTTTGGCATTAAGAGTCTCATGAATAAGTCACATACTCATTGATCAATAATGATAATGTCTATTTCAAGGAACAAAGCAATGTATCATAAACATAGTATGTGATATATTCAACATCTCCATGTTGCCTCTAGGGCATATCACCAACAGCCTCCCACTTGCACTAGAGTCAACCATGTAGGTATCTAATACCCATTGCCCTAGTGTGAGCCTCATGCTTTGGTGGGAAGCGGCTTTGTCAACGGATCTGCAATGTTCAAACCGTGTGTACTTTGCATATCTTAACATCGCCTCTCCACAATCTCGCGGATGAGATGAAATCGCCAGAGAATGTGCTTGGACTTACGGTGCGATCTAGGCTCCTTGGCTTATGCAATGGCTCCACTGTTGTCACAAGAGAGGTCTATTGGGTGGAGGCACTAGCCATCACACCAAGCTCGAAACAAATTTCTTGATCCAACGACCTCTTTAGCGCCTTGAAGCCGCTATGTACTCGGCTTGTTGTAGAATCAAGAACCGTCTCTTGCTTGGAACTCTTCCACCACCGCACCGCCATTCGTGCGAACACAAATCTAGATTGCGATCTAAAATCATCTTTGTCGGTTTGGAAGCTAGCATCGGTGTAACCATTTACAACGAGCTCTTCCTCACCCCATAGACGAGGAACACATCTTTAGTTCTTCTCAAGTACTTCAAGATGTTCTTTACTGTAATCCGTTGACTTTCACCTGGATCTGACTGGTATCTACTTGTAGCACTTAAAGCATACGAGACATCTGGACGTGTACAAAGCATGACATACATAATGGATCCAATAGCTGAAGCATATGAAATCGCATTCATTTTATCCCGCTCATCAGGTGTACTAGGACACTGATTCTTGCTAAGATTTATACCATGTGACATAGGTAGGAAGCCTTTCTTGGAATCCTGCATGTTGAACCTTTTCAACACCTTGTCAATGTACGTATCTTGGCTTAATCCAATCACCCTTTTGATCTATCTCTATAGATCTTGATGCCCGAATATATGTCCCTCTCCTAAGTCTTTCATAGAGAAACTATTTTTCAATGAAGACTTAACATATTCGAAAGATAGGAATGTCATTTCCGATCAATAATATGTCATCCACATATAAGACCGTAAACACGAGTGCGCTCCCACTAGCCTTTTTGTAAACACAAGGCTCTTCTTCATTCTTGATGAAACCAAACCCTTTGATTACTTCATCAAAACGAATGTTCCAACTCCGAGATGCTCGCTTTAATCCATAAATGGATCTTTGCGGCTTGCATATCTTTCTAGTCGATTGCGGATCGACAAAACCGTGGGTGTGTCATGTACACATCCTCACTCGATTTCCATTAAGGAAAGCTGTTTTGACATCCATTTGCCATATTTCATAGTCGAAATAAGCGGCAATCGCTAGAATGATCCGAATAGACTTTAGCATTGCGACGGCGAAAAAGTTTCATCATAATCAACACCTTGAATTTGTTTGAAACCTTTGGCCACCAATCGCTTTATAGATGTGAACATTTCCATCTATGTCTATCTTTTCTTGAAAACCCATTTGCACTCAATGGTTTTAACACCATCGGTGGATCAACCAAGTTCCAAACTTGATTATTGTGCATGGATTCAATTTGGATCTCATGGCTTCAAGCCATTTCTCGAGTCTGGTCCCACCATCGCTTCTTCATAGGTCTTAGGCTCATCGTTGTCTAACAACAATATGTCCCGTTCTTGAGTAGTCAAGAACATGTACCTCTCGGTGCACGACGTGACCTCTCGACCTACATGGTGCCGGTGTGTCCACAACAGGTTCTTCAACAGCTTGTTCATCCTGTTGTGGTTCTCAGGAGTGAAACGTTTCGGTGTTTCTCGAATTTCTTCAAGTTGCACCATGCTCCCACTATCCCTTCTTGAGAGAAACTCTTTCTCTAAGAAGACACCATGCTTGGCGACAAACACTTTACCTTCTTCTTGATTATAGAAGTAATATCCTTTCGTTTCCTTAGGATACCCGATAAAGAAGCATTTATCGATTTAGGACCGAGCTTATCGATTGTAAACGTTTTACATAAGTCTCACATCCCCAAATCTTAAGAAAAGACAAGCTAGGACGTTGTCCCGTCCACATCTCATATGGTGTCTTTTCTCACGATTTTGATGGAACTCGCTTAGTGTGAAAGCGGTGCTTTCAAGAGCGCACCCCAAAAGACAACGGAAGATCAATGTGGCTCATCATGGGCGCACCATATCTAATAAGGTGCGATTTCTCGTTCGATACCCCATTCCATTGAGGTGTTCCAAGGAGTCAATTGTGGAACAATTCCACAATCCTTCGATGATTACCAAACTCATGGCTCAAATACTCGCCTCCACGATCGGATCGTAGAAACTTGATTGTCTTGCCTAAATGATTTTGCGTTCATTTTGGAATTCTTTGAACTTTTCAAAGGATTCGGACTTATCTTCATCGGTAGATATATCCATATCTACTAAAGTCATCGATAAAAGTTATGAAGTCTTGAAAATCACCTCGGTCGTTGAGCTCATTGGTCCACATACATCGAATGTACGAGTGCCAATAAGTCACTTGCCCGTTCACCTTGACCGGTGAAAGGTGCTTTTGTCATCTTGCCAAGTAAACAAGATTCGCATGTCTCAAATGATTCAAAATCAAATGAGTGCGAATACCATCTCTATGGAGCTTCTCCATCGCTTCTCATTTATGTGACCTAAGCGGCAGTGCCAAATAAACGTGGATTCAAATCATTTGATCGTTGCCTCTTTGTATTAATGTTATAGACCGATGACTCTTCAAGAGTAAGAACATATAACACATTCACCAATGGAGTATGACAATAGAACATATATCTTTGAAATAAAGAGAACAACCATTGTTCACAGATCTAAAGTCATAACCTTCTGCTTGTAAACATGAAGCGAAATAATGTTCTTGGAAAGAGATGGAACACAATAACAATTATTCAATTTCAAAACTAATCACGAAGGTAAAGACAATGGCATGGTGCCAAGTACCACCGCAGAGAACTTTTGCTCCATTGCCAACGCGAAGATCCACTTCGCTCCTCCTCAAACTTCTACTTCTTCTTAGCCCCGCAACGATTTGCAAATGTGAGCAACCGATCCGTATCAAATACCCAAGAATCGAGAGATGAAGTAGCAAGATTGATTTCTATAACATTTATACCTGGAGCGGAAGTCGTACTTCCCTTCTTTTTCTCAAGATCCTCCAAGTACTTTGGGCAGTTCCTTTTCCAATGTCCTGATTGCTTACGAGAGTAGCAATCGCATCGAGAGCAGGCCCTTCTTGACTTGCTTGGCCTTAGAACCGCCGCGATCTCATCGAGCTAACTTTCTTTGACCGCGCCTTTCTTTACATAGGGCTTGCCCTTGCCTTTCTGCATCATCATCACATGATGGCTGCTTTTCTTAATGCTTTCCTCGGCTGAGTTGCATGGGAGCTGATTTTAGCATCCCATGCAACTCAGCCAAGGTCTTGTCCATGTTGTTCATGTGATAGTTCAGAATGAATGGCTCAAAGCTCGAGGGGAGCGACTGAAGAATCACATCAGTAGCCAACTCTTGGCTAAGGGGAAAACCAAGCTTTTCCAGACTCTCAATGTAGCCAATCATCTTAATCACATGAGGGCTGACGGGATTCCCTTCTACAAGCCTGGACGCAAACAAGGACTTTGAAGTGTTGAACCTCTCAGCCCTTGCTTGGTTCTCAAACATACCACGCAACCCCACAATGATATTGTAGGCATCTGTGTTCTCATATTGCTTCTGAAGCTCAGAGGACATTGTGGCAAGCATGAGACAGCTCACATCAAGGTAATCATTCGTTTGCTTCTCATAAGCTTTCCGTGCAGCCACAGTAGCATTATCAGGCAAGTCATCAGGATAAGGAGACTCAAGGACATACTCCTTGCGCTCTTGCTTGAGAACAATTCTCAAGTTGCGATACCAATCCAAAAGTTCGTTCCATTGAGTTTTTCTTTCTCAAGAATAGATCGCAAATTAAAAGAACTGGATGCGGCATTAGTTGACATGATCTACAACAAAGAATACGCAAAGTTTAGCACTATATTTATGTTCATCTTTTATTAAACTATTTAACAAAAGACTCCCACTATGTGTTTTGCAACAAAACTCCCTCTAAGTTACATAGTGGGTCAAGATCCTCATTTCATTAGTTCCTAGTGAGCTTTGGCATCACGGCTAGAAGACTAGTGACATGGGTAAGCAACACCTTGCTAATCACATCCCTATGTGACTCTTGCTTGTTGGGTGACATCAATATGTCCCGGCCCCAACCTATGCCCCAAGGTCCAAAACTGTTTGATAACCTTGTTAAGTAAACCAATACTATGCATGTGGATGTCCTACATCCACCCTATTAGATCAAGATAGTTGATGGTACTGCTTTGGCGCACCTACCAAACAATGATCATGATTCTTATAGGCGCAAAGAATTGGAAGGGCATCAAAACAAATTCTTAATTTTTCTTGAGAGAAGCTATTCTATCATGAAAAATTAACCCTTAGTTGGTATGGCATGAAAGAATAGTATGACAAGAAATAAACATCACATGCATATAATCACATTATACTGTGAATGGTATGGCATTTTGTATCGTAGTGGTGCCATCGCCATGGTTCCACGGTGATATTCTTTGCCACACTTCTTGTCCTCTTTGTCATCATGCTTGAAGCCTCCATAGCAAAGAACTAAACTATTACAACTAATAGGTAGCAAATGAATTACATGAGGAGCTCAAGCATCACAAGTCGACACGCAGGTCGTTATACAATTAAAGAACAACCTCAACCCGGCTGTGATTAATACGACACACAGGCCGCCAAAACACACATGCATCACATATGCATCTATGCCACACCATTCACATCATTCCCTGCAAAAACAAGTTAAGCGTAGAACATATTCTACCGCCCTGACATGAATGTGTTTCTATAACAATCTATGCGTGTACGCAACGGCCATTCAAAATGTCTCAATTTTCATTAGATCAATCATCGCGATCGGTATGCTTGAGGAGACCGCAACACAAGACCTCGATCTGTTGGCTCAATCCATCGATCGTCGCGCGATTAGCCCGATGGTGTTACCAAAGGTAGGGGCAAGTCGCGCGACATCAAAGAAGGAGCACGAACTAATCTTTTGGCCACATGATGCTATCAACTCATACATATTCCAACCCCTTATGACCGATTGATCTAGTCCGTAATAGATCCAATCTATTACAACCGCATATCAACATATGCGCGATCCGATCGCAAACTAAGCAAGATGGCTCGATACCACTAATGGATTGCGCGAAGGCTACGATAGCGAAAACAAAACTTTTCTACCGCGCACACAAGAACATCATGCTTAAGGAGGATCATGGATCGTTACCACTAGACGCCAGCAGCAGCGGAAGAAGAGTTGGAGAAGCCGATCCAACCACGCGTCGAGGTAGTAGTGGAAGTAGTCGATCGTCCCGAACCGATCGTCTCCTCCACGCGATCAACCCCACCACGAGCGATCCAATCAGAGGTTGTTGATGCCGATCAACGCCGCAACGGCGCCGCCCACCGGTATCCACACGTCCGGATCGAACGCCGATCGCGAGTGTACCAAAGACTCATGAGCGCCTAGGGTTTGGCTCGGAGGTGGCGGCGTGGTTTAGCTCGGGATTATCGGATCGTTCCTCACCCCTCGCCTCCATATATAGACCTCCTCACTTGGGCCTCGTGGACCGAGGCCCAATAGGAGTCTATCCGGATCTCTATCCGATTGAGCCCATATCCGAATCACATTCAATTAGTGTTCCAACCCGTTAAGTGTGCGACCACAGAGGTTCACGTATACTTGGTCGCGACCGAAACACCTTTCCGGTCACCGTGTTAATAGCGGCCTCTAGTAAGACATATTAACCCCAAAGTATACGTAAAGATCATATCACCGAACTGTAATGTTCTCATGTACTAATCCCTTTGCCTCACGATATAGATTAAGCTCAAGGCGAGACCGTGTCATCCTCTTAATAGCTCAATCACTCTCTCGATTCCGTGATGGATTATAAACTCGTGATTGACTCCTCAATCACCTTGGCATGGCCATGCACTTTCATAATCCATTACATCGAGGGGCCCAGATATCTCTCCCATATGGAGGGGCAAATTCTATCTTGATCATTCACATCCCACTACATGTTTCATGGCAAACCCAAAGACTACTTTTATGACTACCCGATTCACGGAGTAGTGTTTAGTAGTCCCAAAGTAAGCTACTACGCATGCTGGGAACCATGATGATCTCAAGTCTAAGGATTCCACATAAACACTACTTGAGACCAACTGATGACACATGGAATCTCTGCAGTGTCTCATGGCGGGTCTATCCAACATATGTTCACTAACACATGTCCATATTATTGATTTGGTATCTCCATACCATGATCCATGAGACATGATCATCAATCAATACATATGTTGATCTTTGAATCATATTTGTTCCTCATATGAAATATAATCAGGGATCATTTAGAAATAGCAACATTTTGACATTAAGAGTCTCATGAATAAGTCACATACTCATTGATCAATAATGATAATGTCTATTTCAAGGAACAAAGCAATGTATCATAAACATAGTATGTGATATATTCAACATCTCCATGTTGCCTCTAGGGCATATCACCAACAATAAGTACTTGAAAAATACCATTGCTCAGTATACTCGAGAATAACAAGCATTGATACCGACTATAAAACCATTGAGTATCAACTATCGAGTACCAATTTCTACGACTAAAACACCAGATCGCTAAGTCTACGACTACCGATCTCTAATCATTCATTGCACCATTGATCACTAATTACTGCACAGACTACCAACCATGAGTACCGATCACATACCACAAGTCTCTGATAACCGATCGCTAACCATGATCGTGAAAACCATGACTATCGAGTACCGAGTCCTTCTGACTAGCGAGTACCATGACCATTTGGCCACCGAGTACTTACATCTTCCAAGTACCGAATCCTTCGAGTACTGTTCACCGATCACTGACCACCATGCACCAGCCAGTCATACCGCTGGCCTAACATGAATACTCGAAGTACTCGAAGATAGCAAGAACTGAAGCACTCGAGCCAACCATGAAGTCTATGAGTACCGATCATGAAACCTACAGCAACCGATCGCCAAGCCTTTGACTATTGATCGCAAGATCTACGATAACCGATCGAAAAGCCTAAGACAATGACAACAAACTGCAAAGTCTACGAGTATCGAGTATCAACATGTAAAGTTTACGAGTATTGAGTATCGACCAGTAAAGTCTACAACTACCAACTGGTTACTGTAGCTACGACCATTGAAAAGTACTGTAACTTACCACCATCGACCAGGTAAGGTCTTTCCGCTGTGGTCGATATGTCGTGGTCGAAGCTTACCATGCTTGTCGAAATGCCATGATCGAAATATCATGGTCTAAATGTCATGATTGAAAGCCTGACATGGTCAAAATACTATGGTCGAAATACCGCGATCGAAAAACCATGGTCGAAAATTCCGTGGTCGAAATATCATGATCGAATTACCGTGGTTGAAACCTGCAGTGGTTGACATACCGTGGTCGAAGCCGTGATCGAAATTACTCATCTGCCGTTCGGACCTGCCGATCAGACCAACCACACACGGCCGATCGGACTACCGTCCGTGGTCGAAGTCTGGCACGGTCGAAACCAGACGTGGTCGTAGTCTGCTGTGATCGAAACCGGATGTAGTTGAAGTCTGGCATGGTCGAAATCCGACGTGGTCATTCTTCTGTAGTCGTGCTCGTACTGCCATGGTCGTAATCTGCTGATTCTAGTTCTGTGAAAGATCACCGACTGAAACTTTTCTATATGTAAATTTCAATGCAATTCAAAAATCAATTATTCATTACTAATAAATTCACGACCACCGTATGGTGTAACACAACGCCAGCTACAATTTACAAGTCTGGGAAGCAACTCCAATGATCAGTTTCTATAAAGTGCGCTGCTCCCTGGAGCATAAACAAAGAGCCTCATCATCAGCTTTCCTCGCCTGCAGTCTCATATTGTTACGACATAAAAAGCTACCACAGCTTCAGATAGCTGATTCCAACGTGGCTAAAAGTATAACCTCAACGCAATAATAATAATACTAATAATTGCAACAATAAGACCGGCACGTCACTCAAATTTCTGAATCGTTCCGCTGGTACTGCCTGTGTCTCATGGTCATGTTCATCCTAAGCAGTCGTCTAAGGCAGTAACATATGTTCAACCCATGTTTTCGATTTGTGCACTTGTGTAAATTCTCAAAAAAAAATCCTTGATATAGAACTTGTTAGAACATATATGCATATGATTCCATTTTAGCAAAAATTACGATCATATGTAAAAAAATAAAACATGCCCTAAATATTAGTCATAATCAATTGGCAGCAGCACCTGAACCTCCTGGGCACACTGGGCTGGTGTTCATGACGTGGACCCCTAAAGCTAGGCTGGTAGGATGGACAAGCTATTGGGCTGGCTCCATGGCCCATTCGGTTGAGAAGGGTATCACTACATAAAAAGCAGCAGCAACATGAGGAAAGGGGGAACAGAATAGAAAGGCATTGCCTTGGCTCCTTTTCCTCCCTATTGCTTTCATTCCCCAAATTCCATTTCTCCGATTCCCAAGCCCTTTCTTCCAATTCTCAGTCTAGAATTGCACCTCCCAGTCCCTGCTTCCTATTGTCCTCAATTTGTATCCCCAAGTACCAGTATCTTATGTTGGATTGGCAATTTAACTATTGACTTTGGTGTTGATCGGTGATTCATAGTGAAGGACCGTGACAAATTGGTATTAGAGCCATCTTTTGCCTACTCTGGCTCCCAAAAAGCGGTTTAATCTGTTCGAAGAAAGGATAACTCAAGCCATGGCATCGATGGAGGAGCAAAGCGGTATGACAGTGGAGTTGATGAAGTAGATCCGCAAACGACTCAACACATTTGAGACCTGGACTGAGGCGACACTGGGGCAGATCCAAAGCTACATGGAGACCTTGGAGATGAAGGTAGCCGCCACCACGGACGCAACAGTTGCCATCCCAGTCAATGAACGTCAAGTGCTCGACTACATGCCGGGGCCACCCGAAGGTGAACACCGAACGTGTTCTCCATGCCACGATGAGCCATGTGCTCTATCTGGTGACCAAGGAGGTGCTTCACTAAGTCTTTGATCCGTATTGCGTGGTGGAGACCATTAAGGTGTCCCAAGGAGAAACCAAAGTTGTGGCCTTTGTCAAGTACAACTCACACCATGATGCTGCACAAGTTGGAGACATTGCAGGCTATCATATCTATGACGGCTGTTATGAGCTTGGTGTCAAGCATGTGCAAGCACCAGGTCTAGGAGCAGACGATGCACGCCAAGTGTTCGATGAAACGGCTAACAAGACTGTAGTACCTGCAAACAAAAGCATGCATAATGGCATCATCAAATGGGTTCCTGGGGTGCGCATAGAGCGTTGCCCGATGCAGTGGGTTCCGAGGAGCAAGCAACTTAACTCGTCGTTTACTTTACCATCGCTGAGGGTCGTGTCAAAGCTCACTATCATGCTAGTGCCCATGACCACCTCGATCAAGTCAGTGTTGGTCCTCGACATATCTAGCCTCTAGGACCAGGTGACCTAGTCGCCACCACAGCCATCATGGGCAACTCCTACTCCCCCGTGTGTTCTGCCCACTCCACCACCACTTCGAGGGGACTGGAGTAGCATAACAGAGGTGAGGGTTTTGAAATCTTGGGCATTCTCTATGAACAGTGATAGTGGATGAGGCTTCTACCACCCTGGCCACTTGATCAAACGATTGGTGTGGAAAGTATGATAGTTGAGATGGGGATGTGGTTTGAAAATTACAGCAACAGTGCACTACTATTTCTACCACCATAGCTGCTCCCTGCACCAACATGCCCAATCAAGAAGCTACTAGTTGAATATTTAGCTAAAATACAGAAGCTGCTAGTTCTAACGACTTGAAGATGGTAAGGGATTTAGTCCAAGCGAATTTGTTGACCACACATGGGGATGGTCACAATACTACTGACATTCTGGATGCTAAGCTCTATGTTAAGGATAATGGAAATGTCTTGGCCGTGGTTGAGTTGAGAGCTACTGGACATGATGCAAAAGAATTGACAACTTGGAATTTTGCCGCTGACACGCTCACTGAGAGGTCTGGATGTTTTTTCAGACCCCTCTGAGAAATCCGAATTTTGGAAATCTTGGGTTTTTTTCGAAAAATTTCAGTAAAAAAAATCAAACACGCAGTTTGAATCCAAGAAATTCAAATAAATTTGAAACTATCGGTATTCTCGACGAAATTTTGGAATTCCCGACAAAATTTCGGAATTCTCGGCGAAATCTCGGTGGCTACTTTCAGATCCGCGCTTCAAAAGCTGTAACATCCCAAAAATTACTTATTTACTTTATTTGAATTTTCTGGGATTTATTTGTTTCTTCTGGTATTTATCCTAAAGCCTAAAGAAAGAAAAAGTAATTTTAAATATTTTGCTAATTATAAAAAGAGTTTAATTTTATTTTCTAAGCTTCCCAAAATTTTATAGAATTTTTGGGAATTTTTTGGAGTTAAAAACTAATTTTTGATGCCAAAATATATTTTTATAAAATGTTGAAAGGTCAAAAAGAAATTAAAAATATTCTTCCTAAGTATAAAACAGCTCCAGGAATCTTCTATAATGTTTCTGGAATTTTTAAACATTATTTGGTATTTTCTAAAATATTTACAAATTCTCTAGTATTTTCTGAAAAATTAAATCCGAATTTAAATCCGGATTATCCTCGTGCTGACAAGTGTCGCACCGGGATTTAATCCCTCTTTTCCTAATTTAATCCAAGCCACCCATCTTCATTAAAATCGGAGGGACAGGAAGGTGCCACGTGTCGTAAATCCGGCCGCCCCCTCCTTCCTCTCTCCTTTCTCTCTCTTACATGCGGGGCCCACTTGTCATCTCTTTCTTCTTACTCCTTTCTTCTTTCTCTCTCTCTCTCCTTCTTCTTTTGGCCGCACGCCACGGCCGCCGCCTCCCTTTACTTTTCCGACCGCCCATGCCGAACGACGCCCCTCGGCCACCCTCCCCGCCGCCTCCACCGGACCGCCAGGCCGCCGCCTTCCTTCCTGCCGAAGCCGAAATTTCGCCGCCGCCGTCTTTAATGCCGCCGAGCTCCGCGTCGTCGTTCTCCCTTCCCGAAAAGCATCGCCTCGGCTTCCTTCCTCACCACCGCATTCACTCGGCCATTAATGGCGCCAAAACCGAACGCGTTCTCACGGCAACCGGTTCATCCCCGTGAACTCCGGCGATCCCGCGCCACCCTCCTCCCTATATAAACCCCACCTCCCAAACCCATTCTCCGGCACCGCACCACCTCGCCTCCCCCACTCCCCACCTCGGCTCCCCTCCCCGCCGCCCGAGCGCCGCCGCCCACGGGAGTACCCCCGCCTTCACCTTCTCTCTTCCGCCACCACCTCCGGCCACTGCGGACCCGCCGATGCGGTTGGAACCGCCACCTCCCTCTACCGCCGCCGCCTCGCCGGCCGAGTCGGCGGGTGCTCTCCGGCGGCCTTGCCTGTGAGTCGCCTGTGCGTGGCCACGTCATCGGCTTGAGCCGACGTGGCAGCCACGTGGTGGCCACCTCAGCCCTAGAGGCCACGTCACCCATCCCCTTTTATTTCATTATTTGATGACATCATAAATCCGTTTTTCAATGCGAAAATAAATCAGAAAATTGATCTATTTCTTTTTTCTGTTTTTCAAATTTCCAATGGCTATAATTTGCTCATTTTAGCTCCAAATTGAACCATTCAAATTTCTAAATTTTTCTAAAAATCTAAACTATCCATTTCTAAGCCTTTTTCAATTTTTGAATTTTATTTGAATTCTTTTTGGTTCTTTACGTGTAGATTACTTAGTATTCTAAGAAAACGAATTCGTCGAAGAGTTCGACAACGAGCAGCCAGGCAAGTTACACCCTTGACCATATTTAACCCAGTATTTTAACTTTATTTATGTTGAATTTTAAATTATTATGCATGCTTACTTTTATAGAAATTTAGTTTCAAATTCAGTTTAATTCATAGTTAAACCCAAGATTCCTTGTAAAACCAAATTTGACGTTGAACTATCATGCCTTGTCAACCTTAGATAAAAACCTAGTTAGTTTAATAATACTAACTAGAAATTTTAAACAATTGCTTAGCCATGCTTAATTATTTTAAGATTGGGAACTTTCTTTCACATAAAATGATAGACTTCAAAACTGGATTCTTGACTTTGGAAAGTCAGAATTGTTTACAAAATATTTCCAAGAAAAATATAAAACTGGTTTAGACTTAGGCAATGGTAAGTTGGTGGGTGCTTGATGGCATGCATTGTAGTTGGAAGACTCGATGTGGATTCACAGGCACACGGGTTTGAGGTATGGCCTAAGTCAAGTTAAGGACCGGTCTGTGAGCTACTTTTACAAAGTCACACCGTACTACCACAAGTCCAGTATGGGACGGACCTAGCCAACTAATTTGCGAAGTTCCAACTAGTTATCGCTAAAGGTTGAATGTGAGCGTGGTAATGCCACGGGAAGTCTCACCTGGCACAAGAGGGGGCTCCAACATGTGGATTCATGTTGTAGCGAAACCTTAGTGGCGGCGTTATCTAGTTGACAACTAAGCATTGTAAAGGCTTTGTCATGAACTCTCAGCCACACACCTAAGGCAGTGTGTTAATCGCGTGGCAAAATGAGAGAAAATGTCTTGTGGGTAAAGTTGTACACCTCTGCAGAGTAATAAACTATCCTGGATAGCCGTGTCCGCGGTCATGGACATGCTGAGTAGGGTTTTTGACAGATTAGACTTTGGTTTTATTTAAAATCTTATTTATGAAAAATATGGTTATCTTTTGTAAAAATTGGTCCGGGTGGGATACCTGAGAATATGTTAGTGTTGGTTGGAGCCTCACTAACGTTATAAACTCGATAAATTATGTTTCTAATTATTGTTTCAACTTCAGCTTTTGACATAACTATGTTGTTTACTTTAAATATTGCCTTTCATGCAAACCAACCATATCATACCTTTCTTTGACATTCACCCTATGCATGTATTACTCTGTTAAATTCCTGGTGTAACTTGTGGAGTACATTTGTACTCATGTGGCTATATCTAACTCTTCCAGAGGAAACTTTCGACGATTGCGGTGAGGACTACGACTAGGCCGCGTCTTACAGTCAATTCGCCTTGTGGGGAAGTGGATGGGCTGCTACTACTTTATGTTTCCGCTGTCTATTTCTGTGTTATGCTCTATTGTAAACTCTGGCTTTAAAGCTCAAACTTTGCTATAATAATTTATGGTTGTATGTGAGATATACATCGCTGTGAACCTGTGTGCACTAGCTTTTCCTGGGATAGTGCGATTAACACAGAGGGTTCTGGAGTCGTTGCTCCGGGTCCCGACAGAGATGGTATCAGAGCCAGGTTGACCCTAAGACGTGACCGTAGATAGAATAGAATGGGCAAACCTCAAGGATATATTTTAAGATTATTTATTTTAAAAATTTTCTAATTCTAGCCTTTTCGCATTCTCTCTTAACTACATTCTAATTTAAAAATTGTTTACTAATTTCGTCTCTTTTTCTAAAAATTGTAGATGGCTGAACGTCCCACCCAAAGCACCCACGGAACCCTTGCTGGACACCTGGCCGACTATCTCTTGGCTCTTCTTCAAGAAATAGGTTTTCAGGCACGCCCTATTTACCAGGGGTACCTGGGCACCTATGGAAACCAAGAGCGCTGGAGGGTTGAAGTTTTGATCTTCGCCAACATAGGAGATGAGGCAGCCTCCCATATCTTCGACGCTCCAATGCCTCGGGACACCTTCTCCAATGAGATCCAAGATGCCGCTCGTGAAGCAATTCGCCAATTAAGGGACATCTATGCTCAACATCTCCAACGCTCCACTTTCCGATACTACCCCAGTCGGTTTCCTGTTAGCACCAACAGCGTTTTCTCCACCACAAGGTTCGAAGGCAACCCCTGACTTGCGCGTCAAGTGCAGTACGCCAAGTCTTTAGACTATGCGTACCAAGCCACCTTGGAGGAGTTAAGTTCTGTCTCGCAGAGACTTCAGGCCGCTGAGGAAGAGTTGGCCAAGTACCAAGCTGAGGATGAGGGTTCTTCTGTTACCGTGTTGCCGCCAAAGAAGCGTAAAACCCAGTCAATGGGTAGTAGTGCTAGCTATTAGAGGATTATTTTAAGTTGTCTTTAGAAAACGCTACCTTGTGAGCTGTTATTCCTTTGTCAACAGCCTCAAGACTATCTTTATTAATGAAGTATTTTCTTGGATGTTATTTAAGTTTTTGAGTTATTCTGTGCTTTTGTTGGTGGGAATGTTACATAGACCTTCTCCTAAGTCTTCTTTCTTTCCTCTAAATCTGGAACCTGCAGCAAGATGGTGAATACCAGAAGGAATGCCATCGAAGGAAACCCCAACGATAGTGCCGGAGCACAAGGAAATGAAGCCGCTCCTATTCCTCCACCTCCGCCAGCCATTGGACCAGATTGGGCTCAGTTGATGGCCAATCAAACGCAGTTGATTCAGCTTTTGGCTCAGACTATCAATAATCCAGCTCAACAGTTTCATCAGCCATTAGCTCAAGCTCCCCAGAATCGTTTGCTTGAATTCCTGAGAATAAGGCCTCCAACTTTCTCAAGCAGCTCCGAACCCATGGACGCTGACGATTGGCTTCGTGCAATCGAAAAGAAGTTGGATATTCTGCAATGTTCCGATCGAGAAAAAGTCTTATTTGCTACCCATCAGCTGAATGGACCAACATCGGAATGGTGGGATACTTTCACCGACTCTCATGCCAACCCTCAGGCTATTACATGGGATGAGTTCGTGCGAAATTTCCGGAAGGCTCACGTTCCCACTGGTACCATAGCCATGAAGAAGAAAGAGTTCAGAGCCCTGCGCCAAGGAAGCCGCTCTGTTAATGAATATTTGCAGAAGTTTAATCAACTATCACGCTACGCAACAGAAGATGTAGCCACTGACAAAGCCAAGCAAGAAAGGTTTCTGGAAGGACTGAATGACAACCTTTCTGTTCAGTTGATTTCAGGTGACTATGCAGATTTCCATCAACTGGTTAGTAAAGCCATTCGCCAAGAGGCAAAGTTCATGGAAATGGAAAATAGAAAGCGAAAGATAGCTGCACAAAAAGGGAATCCAGGAGGATATCCAAGAGCTCGCACCACTCCCCCGCAGAATAGTCAATTCAAGACACCCTTCAACAAATTCAAGCCACAATCAAGCAACTTCAGGCCAGCAATAAGCCGTCCACCTATGCAAAACAATCGCCCTAATACTCCAGCCAGTCATGGGCAGGTGCCCAAGAGTACCGCCTCGCCCGAAGGAGTGACTTGCTTTTATTGCAAAGAGACAGGGCATTATGCCAAATCTTGTCCAAAGAAGCTTCAAGTTGCAGCTAATGCAAGTGCATCAGGAGGACAGACCCCAAGGCCGCAATTCCAGAAACAGGAGAACTTAATCAAGGGACGTGTGAACCATATCACTGCTGAAGAAAAAGTAAGGAAAATCAGGGACAAATTAAAAATAGCTCAGTCAAGGCAAAAGAGTTATGCCGACAATCGACGACGAGACTTAATCTTTGAAGTCAACGACTATGTCTACCTAAGAGTATCTCCGCTTAGAGGAGTGTAGGATCGAAAATGGCAATAGGAGGATGAATGGTGCCTTTTAAAAAATTCGCCCCCAAAGTATTCGTATTGTTTTCTTCTTCAATGGCTACAATACTATGAGCAAAGTCACAAAACAGAGATAAACAGACCGGAGGAAGTCTCAAATGAAATCTCAAACCGAAGGCTGTCCACACTGAAAAGCTAAGAGGAAAGTAAAGAGAAAAGAAAGCAATACTGAAAAGAAAAGGGAAAGGTAAACAAAAATCAGAGAAGAGGCCAAGAGATTGCTGCCCTTTTCTGATCCAAACAAACAAATCTTCAGATCGCTTTCAGTTGGCACAAAGAAATCCCAAGAAGACCAAAAACTGGAAAAATCATCACACAGTCTGCAAAAACCGAATGAAAGACTTTTGCTGTTTTGTTGAGTATAGGAACTGAAAACGCAGCTGAGTACAGCCTATCAAAACACCCATGAACTGAACACAAAAGAACCAAACCGAATAGAACTGTTTGCTATTCGAAACCCGAAACCGACAGAAATGAAAACCCAACTGCTTGCCGAGCAACTGAAATTGCCGCAGATCGAATCTGCAGTGCGCCTAGCACCGGCGGGAGAGAAATAACAACAAAGTCGCTTCTCAAGGCTTCACGCAGGATCGAAACCGAATACGCTTTTGTCTTTGAAACACAAATCGAAACTAGCTGCAGTAAAAACTGAAGCTTCAGAAAACAGGGAATTTGACAAATTTCTGCAGTTCTTCTCAGGCCAACACACTGCAAGAACTGAAAATCAAGAAGAGACCAGCTGCTGCAAACTGCTTTACCAAAGCCTGAAAAGGTCACAAGAAGCTCAACCGAAAGACTGAAAAGTGACTTCACTGCCAACTGCAGAAACAGAGAAAGAAACTACCGAAAGGATCACAGACTAAAGAAGTAGTAATCTGCAGATGAAACAAAGAAGAACCACAAGAACAATTAATACTAGCATGGGATGAATTAATCTGCATTTAAGGAGTGAAATTGTCACGCCGAATCGAATCAAACCAAAAGTGCAGTTCATATCTTTGAGAGTGAGCAGACAGCTGTTGCTGCTAATCCGCAAAGAGGTGCTAGTGCCAGCCGAAAAACAAAGAAACTACAAAATACTAGCTCCTCTCCTCTGCCAACCGATTAAGACCATAATCCATATATCTAGATGACTCCAGAACCATGGAGATCCAAACACAAAGAAGAGAACAGAGAGGAGTATCAACCATAAAAAGGAGATAGAAAGAAAACCAAAATACAGAGATAACAAAGAAAAAAAACTTTAGATTTCATTCCAACCAACAATTACAAAGGAGTTCCCATACGCATGGACATTAGAACAAGAGGAATGATTAAAGTCTCTCAATCCATCCTCTCCCTCTCAATCCTCAAGAACACCAAGAGCCTCACATGCTTCTTGGGAGGAACACACACAAAATGGAGAGCAAATGCACAAAAACTCTCAAGGGGGTATGCAGCCCCCAACTCCTATTTATAGCCCTTGGCTAACGGGTCTCCAACCGCCACGCTGGCTAAACCCTAACGGAGCTGCCTCCGCTTGTGCAGCCTTGCGAATTCACCGATTCGCCTCCCCGCACCTTCCGGAAGCTTCCGCGCTCCTTGTCGCTCACGCATGACCGCACTGACTCCGACCGATCGGACCTCCGACTCCTCCCGAGTCTAGTCCCTGCCTGTTCCGTCGACACGATCGCACCCGCATCTCGACCGTGCGGACCTCGACTCCTCCCGAGTCTAGTCCCGGTCCATTCGCCGCTGCCGTCGTGTCCACCTCCCAGAGCTCCAGCCCTTCCTCGCCTCCCACCGCAACCACCTCGGCAGCCTCGATCATCTTTGGCGTCTCCGACCGTCTGGACCTCAACACCTCCTGTGTCTAGTCCCGGTTCTCCCACGCCTCACCATGACGTAGCTCCGAAGTCCTACAACCACACAGACAAGCAAACCGTCACATTGCACCGCTTGATACATGTAAGCATAATAGAGTCAGTGACACAATATTAAGCCCAAACTTGTCAAATCATTAGAATAATCATCCTAATCCTATTGACCAGGTTTGACCAAGTCCGACCGAGCCCGTTGCACCCCGCAACGACATGGTCCGAACCAACCAACTCAAACTTGACTTCCCTAAGCCGATGTCAATTACTCATCATACACATGGGATGACCTCACATGGTCTCTCAAGGAGTAAAAAGATTTCAGGCAAGAGGAAAACTGGCACCAAGATATGTTGGACCTTTCAAAGTTCTAAGTCGCAAAGGGGAAGTTGCTTATTAGTTGGATCTGCCGCCAAGTTTGTCAGGAGTACACAATGTTTTCCATGTGTCTCAATTAAAGAAGTGTCTCCGAATTCCAGCAGAGCAAGCAGCTTTGGAAACCTTAGATCTTCAGGAAGATCTTTCTTATTAGGAGCAGCCAATCAAGATCCTAGAAACAACAGAACGTCAAACCAGAAAGAGGACAATCAAGTTCTGCAGAGTTCAGTGGAGCAACCATACCGAGGATGAAGCAACCTGGGAACGAGAAGAGGATCTGAGAACCAACCATCCCCATCTCTTTGCTAGCTAGCCCAAATCTCGAGGGCGAGATTTCTTTTAAGGGGGGTAGGTTTGTAACATCCCAAAAATTACTTATTTACTTTATTTGAATTTTCTGAGATTTATTTGTTTCTTCTGGTATTTATCCTAAAGCCTAAAGAAAGAAAAAGTAATTTTAAATATTTTGCTAATTATAAAAAGAGGTTATTTTTATTTTCTAAGCTTCCCAAAATTTTATAGAATTTTTGGGAATGTTTTGGAATTAAAAACCAACTTTTGAAGCCAAAATATATTTTTATAAAATGTTGAAAGGTCAAAAAGAAATTAAAAATATTCTTCCTAAGTATAAAACAGCTCCAGGAATTTTCTATAATTTTTCTGGAATTTTTAAACATTATTTGGTATTTTCTAAAACATTTACAAATTCTCTAGTATTTTCTGAAAAATTAAATCCGAATTTAAATCCGGATTATCCTCGTGCTGACAAGTGTCGCACCGGGATTTAATCCCTCTTTTTCTAATTTAATCCAAGCCACCCATCTTCATTAAAATCGGATGGACAGGGAGGTGTCACGTGTCGCAAATCCGGCCGCCCCCTCCTTCCTTTCTCCTTTCTCTCTCTTACACGCAGGGCCCACTTGTCATCTCTTTCTTCTTCCTCCTTTCTTCTTCCTCTCTCTCTCCTTCTTCTTTTGGCCGCACGCCATGGCCACCGCCTCCCTTTACTTTTCCGACCGCCCGCCTCCGCCGGACCGCTGCCTCGCCTTCCCTGCCGAAGTCAAAATTTTTGCCGCCTGTCTTTAATGCCGCCGAGCTCATGCCGTCGTTCTCCCTTCCCGAAAGCATCACCTCGGCTTCCTTCCTCGCCACCGCATTCACTCGGCCATTAATGGCGCCAAAACCGAACACGTTCTCACGAACCGGTTCATCCTCGTGAACTCCGGCGATCCCGCGCCACCCTCCTCCCTATATAAACCCCACCCCAAACCCATTCTCCCAAGACCGCACCACCCCGCCTCCCCTCTCCCCACCTCGCCTCCCTCCCGCCGCCCGAGCCGCCGCCTAGGGAGTACCGCCGCCTTCTTCTCTTCCGCCGCCACCTCCGACCACCTCCGGACCCGCCGGTGCACGGTTGGAACCGCCACCCTCCCTCTACCGCCGCCACCTCGCCGAGCGCGGCCGAAGGGCGCTCTCCAGCCCAGCCGCCGCTCGTCGCGCTGCGTCGTGTACACGTCATAGGCTTGAGCCGACGTGGCAGCCACGTGGCGGCCACCTCAGCCCTAGAGGCCATGTCACCCATCCCCATTTATTTCATTATTTTATGACGTCATAAATCCGTTTTTCAATGCGAAAATAAATCAGAAAATTGATCTTTTTCTTTTTTCTGTTTTTTAAATTTTCAATGGCTATAATTTGCTCATTTTAGCTCCAAATTGAACCATTCAAATTTCTAAATTTTTCTAAAAATCTAAACTATCCATTTCTAAGCCTTTTTCATTTTTTGAATTTTATTTGAATTTTATTTGAATTCTTTTTGGTTCTTTACGTGTAGATTACGAGTATTCGGAAGAAAACGAATTCGGCGAAGAGTTCGACAACGAGCAGCCAGGCAAGTTACACCCTTGACCATATTTAACCTAGTATTTTAACTTTATTTATGTTGAATTTTAAATTATTATGCATGCTTACTTTTATAGAAATTTAGTTTCAAATTCAGTTTAATTCATAGTTAAACCCAAGATTCCTTGTAAAACCAAATTTGACGTTGAACTATCATGCCTTGTCAACCTTAGATAAAAACCTAGTTAGTTTAATAATACTAACTAGAAATTTTAAACAATTGCTTAGCCATGCTTAATTATTTTAAGATTGGGAACTTTCTTTCACATAAAATGATAGACTTCAAAACTGGATTCTTGACTTTGGAAAGTCAGAATTGTTTACAAAATATTTCCAAGAAAAATATAAAACTGGTTTAGACTTAGGCAATGGTAAGTTGGTGGGTGCTTGATGGCATGCATTGTAGTTGGAAGACTCGATGTGGATTGCCAGGCACACGGGTTTGAGGTATGGCCTAAGTCAAGTTAAGGACCGGTCTGTGAGCTACTTTTACAAAGTCACACCGTACTACCGCAAGTCCGGTATGGGACGAACCTAGCCAACTAATTTGCAAAATTCCAACTAGTTATCGCTAAAGGTTGAATGTGAGCGTGGTAATGCCACGGGAAGTCTCACATGGCACAAGAGGGGGCTCCAACATGTGGATTCATGTTGTAGCGAAACCTTAGTGGCGGCGTTATCTAGTTGATGACTAAGCATTGTAAAGGCTTTGTCATGAACTCTCAGCCACACACCTAAGGCAGTGTGTTAATCGCGTGGCAAAATGAGAGAAAATGTCTTGTGGGTAAAGTTGTACACCTCTGCAGAGTAATAAACTATCCTGGATAGCCGTGTCCGCGGTCATGGACATGCTGAGTAGGGTTTTTGACAGATTAGACTTTGGTTTTATTTAAAATCTTATTTATGAAAAATATGGTTATCTTTTGTAAAAATTGGTCCGGGTGGGATACCTGAGAATAGGTTAGTGTTGGTTGGAGCCTCACTAACGTTATAAACTCGATAAATTATGTTTCTAATTATTGTTTCAACTTCAGCTTTTGACATAACTATGTTGTTTACTTTAAATATTGCCTTTCATGCAAACCAACCATATCATACCTTTCTTTGACATTCACCCTATGCATGTATTACTCTGTTAAATTCCTGGTGTAACTTGTGGAGTACATTTGTACTCATGTGGCTATATCTAACTCTTCCAGAGGAAACTTTCGACGATTGCGGTGAGGACTACGACTAGGCCGCGTCTTACAGTCAATTCGCCTTGTGGGGAAGCTGGATGGGCTGCTACTACTTTATGTTTCCGCTGTCTATTTCTGTGTTATGCTCTATTGTAAACTCTGGCTTTAAAGCTCAAACTTTGCTATAATAATTTATGGTTGTATGTGAGATATACATCGCTGTGAACCTGTGTGCACTAGCTTTTCCTGGGATATTGCGATTAACACAGAGGGTTCTGGAGTCGTTGCTCCGGGTCCCGACAGAAGCTTCACTTTACTGAAACACACACCAAATCTCCCAATAAAACACTGGGAATGTGAATAAAAGGATTAGCACGTATCGTTATATCACTGAGGCTACCCATTCACCAATGTTTCTCTTTACTTAACACAAATCATCATACTTGCATATAATTTGCTGCCGAAAAGAATTGTCCCTCTAGATGTACGGTAATTCACACAGTAAATCCTTCACTTTCCTCCTGTAAAGCTGTGCAACGCAAGAGAATGTTTTCACTCATCATCAAGACGTGGTATGTACAATAAGTTGACATCGAATATGACAGGGCTGCTTGGATCTACTCTTGGCCTTCCAGGAGCTGAAGTAAGGCCCTTAGGAAATGCTAACTGTTCAGATCAGGGAAAACAAAATCATCACTATCCTGTCCGGATCTCCAGACTACGAAGAAACAGTGCCAGATCATAGGAGAAAGGGTGAAGTTGTCTTGCAAAACAGTTAATTTATTTTGTCTTGTTTTCTGTGTTGTTTTCTCTAAATTTGGTGAGAGGAGACTACTTACTGGGCCAGGTATATACAACCGACGTAGTCCTCCAACCTTCATTGTCAAATCCCTTCATCAAGACCCTTTATGACCTAGTATTGCCAAAACATGAATGAGAGAGTATGACACCATCTCAAACCTGTTACTATGGAACTTGCAAAGCATGTCTTCAAAAAAATAAGTCGCAAAGTGCAGAGAAGTAAAATTCCAGATTTCCAGTAGACCAAATGGCTATCCAAATATTGCATTACTTAGTAGAAAAAGCAGTGAAGCAAAACCAGTTAGTCTATAACAGCATGAGTTTATTTAGTTGTGGTATCAGCGAGGACAGTATGCCTTGGAGATGAATCTGAACACTGTGAAAGAGCAGTGGTTGCTATATTCAGATAAATTTATCATAGCATCACTCACTCCCGTAGTAACATCTCAGAACAAACATTGTTACCAATAAGAACAGGCAGAAATACCTGTCCTGAGCCAACACGGAATATGTAGGGCTGGTTCAACATTACAGTGTCATTTGCGATTTTCCCAGTACAAGAAAAATGAGAACTTCAGATAACATCATACCTCTTGGTAGGTAAATAGCAATTAGCAACTAAAAATCATAGTTTTTCTGTGAAACAAACTAGCAATCATGGTTGCAGACTTGTAGGACTAGAGCTCACAAGAACCAATTCAAAGGCTACAATTCTTGTAATATGAAAAACATCACCAACAAAATCATTACAAAAACGCAACGAAAACATATCTGGAAATATTCCATCAGTAGCTCTGTGTAGGATTGAATGCTGCAATCAGAAGGAATGAATGATTATTGCCGCTTTTCGAAGGCTTCTGGTTATCGACGAAGCTTTCGACCGCTTAACGCTTGATCGCTCCACCGTTTCAACCTGTAGGATCTACATCCAGTTTGCACGTGGTCATAAACTTCAATCTCCCAGCACTCTTCAAGCAAACCACGAACTAGATTGATTCAAGATGATCTTTATTGCCGGATTTTCGTGGATTTACAAAGTGCTCTCACAAGCACCTTTAAAAGCCTTCCAGTCGAAAACACTCAAAAACTATATGTTAGCCCTTAGCATCTCTCTGCTTTTATAGGCAACGCCCCAAACCGTGTCCACCTCAAACATGGATACAAAACTCTATCTCTTCCAAAAATCAAATGACCTGAAACCCTTCCAAACACGAGTTTTCTAATATCTCTAAATTTTCCAAGTTACGGACTCTATTCATAACTCTTTCGATCTCATCATGTGTTGAAGCTTCCAGGACAGCACCTCCTATATCTTCATCACGCAACTCCTAACTTACCATATAACGAAGCCTCTAGGAATGTACCTTCTATATCTTCATCATGTATCATCAACCTCACGTATCGAAACTTCCAGGACCGCACGTCCCATAGCTTCTCCACACATTCACCACCTTCTATCTCCACGTGTCCTAGCGTGAGCTCGACCACCTCATGAAATCCTCGACTGCCTAGACCTTTGATTTCCCATTCCTAGTCTCGGTCCTCCTCGTCACCAACCATGACCGCCTCAACACCATCCTGCACATACAAAGATCAAATAACTTTTCTCCCGGTACAAATTCTTTCCAACTTGACCAACATTGGTCCACACACTCAAAACAACCCTTTATACATCCATCAACATTAACCGGGTTAGCCACGACTACAAAATCTACCGCTTTCTAGAAATCAGCCTTAGATCACTCATTATAACTGGTTACCGCTATGCATAGACCGGTCGATAGCTCATCGAGTACTCGAAAACATAAGTACTCGGGAATTTCTATCGCTCTGTTCAGAACATTCAGAAATCATAGGTATCGTAGCACTACCGACTACCAACCAGTCTTCGAACATCGAGTACCGACTACCGATCGCAACGTCTAAGACAACAGATCGCTAAGTCTACGACTACCAATCACAAAGTTTACAGCTACACATCATCGACCAGGTATTGTAGCAACGACTACAGACTATCGAGTACCGATCTGGTATTGTAGCACCGTCCACCGACCGATCACTTTCACTTCCCACCGGTTCTCCATAGCATACGATCGATTCCCAGTTGGAGGTCAAAACGTCGTGGACAAAATGCTCTGCTCAACCTGCCGCGTTGAACGCTCCAGTAACAAGAGTGCATCGACTAGAACTTTCATAAACGCAAATTTCAATAAAATCCAAATGTCAATTATTAATCACTAAATGCACGACCACCATATAGTCTAACAATCTCCTCCTTAATGAATACATTGAGAATACCCCAAAAAGTCTTGAATAAGAAAATTTGTGAAAAGAAAAATTCAAAGTCATAGACCGCAGACCACAGCAGAATGAGTTGTAGACCACAGCAAAGCCCAAAAAGAAGAGCTACAGATAATCTTAGCAGAAAGCTTAGAAAATTCTCCCTCAACACAAGAGAGCAATTTTTCTCCTCAATTTTTCTCCAAACTCCCTTTTCTTCTACTTTCTCCCCCTTTGGCAATAAAATCATCAACAACACTAGAAAAAGAATAACTCTAAAAAGGAGCAAAGAGACTAAGCATCCAAAAACTTTTTAGATTATTCAAGTTACTTTGCATTGATTTAAGAATGTACATAAGCTATCTTTTTTAGTAGAGCTTCATAAGCTATCTTTTTTAGTAGAGCTTCCTAGATCATATAAAATCATATACCACATAGCAAATCAAAATAAGTCTTTAGCATAATTAAGTAAATTAGATTAATGACAGGCATTTCGACCATGACCAAACCGATCTATAAAGAGTACCAAGGGATATCACACCGAAAAGGATAAGCCTAAAAGTGAATCAAACATTAAATCTAGACGGACTAGCAGTCTCATATAACAACTTATATCTCCACACTCACTTTTTTAAACATGTGGTATGCTTGTAGCATACTTCTTTTCATTCAAGCACATTTTGTGTTTTTTCGTTTGTTTAACTATAGCATGCTTGAAGTATACATCTTTTCAATCTTGCCTTTCTCATTTTTTTATTTATTATAAATGCTAATTTGAGTGAACATAAAAGATGCAATATGAAACATCCATAGCCAAGATTTAAAAGAAGACTCACGACCAAGTTAATCTCTTCACATGAACATCACACAGTATTATATAAAACCAATCTAGTCAAAATCTCCCGCTATGTCATGTTTTAGTTCAAGTATGGTAAATTGATTACAACTTGTTACGACCACGACTACATGAATAGATGAGTAAATATGATAAAATGGCTCTACTACTTATGTGTTTTCAATAACTTAGACTTAATGTATTATTTGACAAGTATAATAAACAAAACTTCTGTAACATTTAAACTCCAACTCCTCATCAGAATAATCACATAGGATGCAGCACACCCATCTCACTCTGCAAATGAGCAAAATGAGAATTAGTGAAAATATCAGCAACTTGAGAATTAGTGTCAATGAAATGCAAGACGACATCTCTCTTTTCCACACGGTCTCTAAGAAAATAACAGCGAATATCAATGTATTTGATTCTTGAATATTGCATAGGATTTTTAGCAATACTGATAGCACTAGTGTTATCAAAGAAAAATGGAACCCTATTCAATTCTAAACCAAAATCCTTAAGCGTAGCTGTCATCCAAAACAATTGTGAAAAACAAGAAGCAGCAGCTACATATTTAACCTTAGCAGTGAAAAGTGCAGACAACTATTTTCTAGAAACCCATGAGGTAAGGGATGTCCCTAAAAAGTGACATGTGTCAGAAGTACTCTTCCTATCAATTCTACAACCCCCAAAATCCGCATCTGAATAAGCTCAAAGGGTAAGGCATAAGGAATAAGAGTACCATAAGCCAAATTCTAAAGTTGACTAAAGATACCTGAAAATTCGCTTTATTGCTTGACGATGTGAAGCATGTGGAGAAGCCTGAAAGCGAGCACACAAATACACAGCAAAGTGTATGTCTGGTATCGAAGAAGTGAGATATAAAAGTGAGCCAATTATGCTTCTGTTTTCCTTTTAATCAATAGGCTCTCTGTCTTCGTCACGATCCAACAGAGCCATAGACCCTATGGGTGTGGAAATTGTTTTGACTATCCCCATGTTGAAGCGACGAAGTAGATCCTTGGTATACATAGTTTGATAAATAGAAGTACCCAACTTTGATTGCTTGATGTGAAATCCTAAGAAGAATGTAAGCTCTCCCATCATACTCATCTCAAATTCTCTACTCATAGTATCTGAAAACTTAGAAACAAGAATATGAGGGGAACCATCAAAAATGATATCATCTATATAGATTTATACGAGTAAAAGATCATTGCCATACTTGAGAATAAACAAAGTCTTATCTACCTTGCCCATTTGGAAGTTATTTTTTAGCAAATATGATTTAAGCCTATCATACCATACTCTGGGTGCTTGTTTTAGACCATATAAAACTTTGGATAATTTGTAGATATGATCAAGAAACTTAGGATTTCTCAAAACCAGGTGGTTGTTTGATATAAACTTTCTCCTCAATGTAGCCATAAAGAAAAGCACTTTTCACATACATTTGATAAAGTCTAAAACCCTTTAATGTAGCAAATGCTAATAGAATTCTAATGGCTTCTAATATACAACAGGTGCAAATGTTTCATGAAAATCAAGACCTACTTGGGTGAATCCTTGAGTCATAAGTCTAGTCTTATTTTGAACAACACACCATCCTCACTTTGTTTATTCTTAAAGATCCATTTTGTTCCAATTACATTATGACCATGAGCAGGAGAAACCAAAGTTCAGACTTTATTACGCTCAAAGTTTTCTAATTTCTTATGCATGGTGTTAATCCAAGACTCATCAGATAAAGCGTGACTTACAACTTGGGGTTCAAAAGAGAAGACAAAAGCAGAATGAGCATATGATGCATTGGAGTTATACCTGTTGTGAAGAACTCTCTCATTTAACTCACCGATCATTTGTTCAAGGGTATGACTTCGTTGAATATATAGAGGAGCTAGTGAAGTGATCGTAGGAGTGGTCGTGGGTGTAGTCGTAGTAGTTGTAGTGGCCTCTACCTTATGAATGGTTGTAGGAGTGGTCGTAGAGGTGGTTGTAGGTGTCGCAGTGTGACTCGGGAACTCACTGTTGTCGTCATTGGAGTCATAGAAGATGTCCTCGATTGCATCAGTTACCTATATACCTGCATTGTCAAGTCTAGTTTCAGGGCTAGCCTCATCAAAAGTGACCTCATAGGTCTCAACAATTTTGCTAGTTTCTAAGTTGAGTACACGATAGTCTTGAGTGTGAATTGCATATCCAAGAAAGATGCCATCTGAGGATCTAGATTCAGATTTATCAAGATTGCCATGTTCAAGTATGAAGCATCAACATCCATACACCCTCAACTGAGAAACATTAGACGAATGACCAAACCGAAGCTCATAGGAGGTCTTATGCAACTTAGCTCACAAGAATGCTCTAATTCAAATGCAACAGGTAGTCGAAACAACTTCCACCCAATACTTCCCAGGAGTAACATGTTCATTTAACATTGTTCTAGCAATTTCGACGAAAGTTCTATTCTTATGTTCGACCACACCATTCTGTTGAGGCACTTGAGCTGATGAAAATTCATGGCTTAAACCCTTTTCAGCACAAAAAGAAGCAAAATATTCCATTATCACTTCTAATTGCTCTAAGTGCTCTTGGAAGTTTATTAGCAAGCCTAAGTGGTAGCTCTCTAAAGTGACCGAAAGCTTCGTTCTTAGATGTCATAAAATAAATCCAAGAGTACCTAGAGTAATCATCAACAATAACAAGAACATATCATTTACCTCCAATTGATTGAACCCTAGAAAGACCTACCATGTCTATAAGCAACAATTGACCCGAAGAATCAGTCATGACAAGTGTGAGTAGAGGATGTGACGATGAGACCATGTTACCATGTCGATAGGGTGAACAAATTAGATCCATTGACTTATCAATCTTAAGACTAGGTATCCAGTACTGCGGTTAGACAATAAAGATTTAGGTATGAAGTACTAAGATACTCAAGGAGCCAAAGCATGCACTGATAAGGATTTAAGTGAAGCATTAGCATTTGATATATTTCGACTAGTCGGTCGTGAAAAAGCAGGTTTGACCTTGAGGCGATTTGACCTCCTCAATAGAACTGGTCTGATAGCCAATCGGTCGGATCGCATGGATGGCATTGGTCAAAAACAATCTGACCGACTACATGAAAATGGTCTGATGTCGACTGGTCTAATCGAGCAAAAACCTCTGGTCGAAGGTCTCTTGAGAAGCTGGTCTGACCGTGGGAAACAACTGGTTGAAAATCTTGTTTGACCACTTGGTCCGACCACGAGAAACAACTAGTCGAGTGTCTGGTCCAGCCACGCTGGTCGACCACAGGAAGTAGCTGGTCGAAAACACTTCTTTATCCTATCTTTCTTCTCTTTCTTTACTTTTCTAAAACAGAATTGAACTATATAACCGTCTTTACCATAATGAGTACATTGATACTTGACATGATGAGTGGTCGTATCAGCCAACTTCATAGCACTCAGTTTGGTAGGGAACTCTTTTGCAACACCAGCATATCTAAAGATAATTTGTTTGGGTTCAGATTGTACTTCAAACATTCCTAGTTCGAGTAACTTGATAACTTTAGGTTGATTGTTCTTAGCATGCTTAACAAAATTAAATCTTAGACCATGATTTTTCACACTAGTTTTTGGCTTGTCTAGGATCATATTCAAATTCTTTTTGCTAAAAGAAAATCTCTCTAAAGTATTCTTAAGGTACTCGATTTCTTTAAACAGTGAGGAACACGATGAGCATTTAACAGATTCATTAGCAGGATCCTCAGAAGCACTTGTGAGAGACCATGTGAGGTCATCCCATGTGTATGATGAGTAATTGACATCGGCTTAGGGAAGTCGAGTTTGAGTTGGTTGGTTCGGACCATGTCGTTGCGGGGTGCAACGGGCTCGGTCGGACTTGGTCAAACCTGGTCAATAGGATTAGGATGATTATTCTGATGATTTGACAGGTTTGGGCTTAATGTTGTGTCACTGATGCTATTTATGCTTACATGTATCGAGCGGTGCTATTTGATGTGTTTCTTGTCTATGCTGACTGCAGGACGTCGAGGCGGAGTCGTGGCGAGACACGGGGTGACCGTACTAGACACAGGCGGTGTCGAGGTCAGAACGGTCGGATGTGTCGAAGACGGCGGAGATTCGATGTGGTTGCGAGTCGTGGACGACAAGGAGCGCGGAAGCTTCCGGGAAGGTGCAGGAGGGGCGAATCGGTAAATTCGCAAGGCTGCACAAGCGGAAGACGGCTCCGTTAGGGTTTAGCCGGCGTAACGGGTTGGAGACCCGTTAGCCAAGGGCTATAAATAGAGGTGAGGGGCTACATACCCCTTAGGACACTTGAGAGCTCATTCATCCCTTTGTGTGGGTTGTGTTCCTCCCAAGAAGCTTGTAAGGCTCTTGGTGTTCTTGAGGATTGAGAGGGAGAGGATGGATTAAGAGTCTTGTAATCATTCCTTTTGTTCTAATGTCCATGCGTATGGGGATGTAGCTCTTTGTATTCTTTGCTTTTCATGAATGAAAATTTGGAGTTTCATCTCTTGTGCCTCTCTGTCTTTCGTACTGTGTGTTGAGTTTGTGAATGAGAAAATGCAAAGTTCTTGATTTTTCCAAACATGTATGGGGATGTATTGCGTGAGTTCTAGTGTGTTATTTGAGATGGTAAAGACCCTGTGTAACCACTCATCTCACAGTATCTATTTGAGAAGTCTTTTGTTTGAATTGTGTTGATTGCTTGTCCTTCTTTGTGATGCTTTCTTTTATCTGCTCGAATTCCTTTTTGGCCGCCATGAGATCTGCTTGTGTTTGCTTTAATTTCTTTTAGTCTCTCTGATCTTCTCAATCTTGCTCTTTCCTATTATTTACTTCAAGTTCCTGCTATTGTGTTAAGAGGAAAGCAGCATTTTCTAGTCAAGTCCGATTACTTTCGGAAGTCTGCAGTAAATGAGCTCCTTCAATTCTTCGGTTCAACTTTCAGAGATGTGAGTTCTTGCAGCAAAATGCTTTTTCTGAGGCCGGCCAAGTGCAGTTCTTGAAAGCTTTCTTTTCAGTTCCTTTTACAGTTCTCAGCAGTTTGTTTTTCCTTTTGCAGTCCTTCGGTTGAACCTGCTTTTGTTTTGTGTTTGCCAATTTTCTTTCTCCCAGTTGGACTAGCTTTTACAAGCTCTCTGTTCAGGTTTTTAGCAGTGCAGCGCCGAACAACTCATCTTCTTAGTGCTTTTCCTTTTTTTTCTTGTGCTGATGTTTGACGATTTTGCATGTAGATCAAACGGCAATTTTGCAGCTGAAATTTTTACTGATTACTCTCTGATTTATGCTGAATTTTTTAGTATCGCATGCGTTCCAGTTTTCAACAGAATTAATTTTCCGAATTCTCGGGGGTGTTTTTTAAAGAGAACGACATTCACCCCCCTCTGTCGCCATTTCGGTCCTACAACTTGACTGAGCCAATCTCTCCTTTTTAGCAAAGTCATAAGTTGTCTAGTCAATGCTTCTATTTCAGTGTTAAGCTAAGAGCAGTTTGAGCAAAAAAGAGTCTCATGATAAGGCATTTATTGAATTGATTCCTAGGATGAATTAAGTCTAGCTTATAGTAATTTACACTTAAAGCATGCTTCAGAAGAGTTAGACTTAAGCTTTTCAATTTCATCAGTAGCAAGTTTAAATTTTCCATCACAAGAATCATATACCATTCTTAGTTAATCAAATCTATTAGTTACATCTCTAAGTTGAACTGAATTTTTGATGTATTAACTGATCTAGCAGTTTTCAACTCGGAATGTAAGACCTGATAAACTTCACAAGAATCATATTTAGGAATGGATGCTCTACATCTATTAATCTCAAAATTCAAACTTTTGATTACAGAATTATTTTCTTTCAATTTATTTTTGTCTTTTTCAATTCAATAGCAAGTTTAATCAAACTATCTTCAAGCTGATCATACGATGGTCTTACCTCATCGGGATCACTGTTGTCATTTTCGTTGTTGTTGCTTGCAGTATATCGGTACTTTTGGTTACGACATGAAGTTGTCAATATTCTTCTTCTTGCCTTTGCTGATGTCGGCTTGCTTACATGTTTCAATTTTGCGACATGTCAAATAGCATCGTACAATACCAAAGTACCGATATACTGCAATTCACATTTCGTCAATCGTTCGCATGTCGTAACCCACTACAATAACCTCGGTCTATAAACTTCCAACATATGAATTAATTAAATTCTACCATAAATATTTACTGATTTTTTTAGTATGTATAAATTTCACTGGACGATTAATTTGTACATTACGGTGACTGAATTTTCTACAACTATAATTTTATATGCATACAGATTTCGTACTGATGCTAATTTTCTAAAACTATGTTCCCTAAATTATACATACCTACATGCTTCTACGGCTGTTAATTTTGTAAAACTACATGTTTAATAAATTTAGTATAACAAATATTTCACTATTTCTATCTAGATCTACACCTACGGTTGCTTCTTCGTCTCCTCTTCATTCCTACGCCTGCTAATTTCCTATAACTACATTAACTAAATTTTCTATACTAAAAATTGTACTAAAATTTCTATACTAAAAATGTTCCATACTAAAAATTTTCTATACTAACATTTCTATACTAAAAATTGTACTAAAATTTTTATACTAAATTTTCTGCATTTACAATTTTTACTAACACTAATATTTCATAAAAAATATACTACAAATACAATATACTAAAAAAAACCTAGATCTAAGGATCTGATCTCTTCCTCTTTCTCTCCCTCTCCCTCTCCTCTCCTCTCCTCCTCTCCCTCTCCACTCCTCCCCTCCTTCTCTTCTTCCCCTCCTTCCTCTCCTCTTCTCTTCTCCCTCTTTTCTCTCCTCTTCTCCTCTCTTCTCTCGGCGCCAAGCGATCAAAAATGAGGAAAGGGGCGGTGGCGGCCGAGCGCGCCCCTTTTTAACCCCCTGTCGCCCAACCATATGGCAATTGGACCTCCAGTCGCCTAACGTCCGAGCGACAACAATAATTCGTCCAACCGTTACCAGATTGCCCACGTGTCGCCTCCGGCTGGGCGATTGGCTCCAGTCGCTCCTTATTGGGCGACTGGAGCCTTTTTTATAAAAAGAATTTTCGCGGGTATATTTCTGTAATTTTGAATAAAAAATAGATTATTTGTACAAAAAATTCGTAAATCTGGTCTGCTAAAGTTTAACGGTGCGAGTCGAATTTCTTATACCCAGCAATACAATCTTCCGACAGAGACGGCGTCCAGAAATGAGGGCGTATAGCATGCCAGTCATCCGGATTGCTCCCGTATGCAAGTGAACTTTGCACGATATTGGGCCAGCATTGTTTGCATTTTCGCTGCACCACTCGAAACAAAACTCCCTCAAACAAATAACTAAGCTCCTGGGCTTCGGCTAGATACTTGAGATGTGACGCTTGATCAATTCGCCACCAATTCATCGAGCATCTTCACTGCAACTTGGCAATCATATTCAACAATAATTTTCGCGAGTCCCCCACGCCTGGCCAAAAGTATTTGATCTTGCAAGAACTTTCACAGCCTCTAAGTTCAGCCTTATCCCGATACGGCGATACCTATCATACCTGGCTAGATAATCCCGGACAAGAGCTCCAGTTATATTGTCTAGAGCACCGTCAGTGTTAATGTTAATGTTTACACACTGTTCTGGCGGTCTTGTTCAGCGCGAGAAAAAAGATCAAAATTTGGGAATTCTAGGATAACCCTAAGAGGGATATGAGTAGATTTTACTTTTAAGGAGATTTTTAGAACTATTTTTAGAAATGACCTGAAGAACCCTAGTGTTTGTTTTAGAAAAATTGAAGTTATATTTTTTTAGAAGATTTGAGGTATTTGAATTATTAAAACAAATAGAAATTTTGAAATAAAAGAGTCAATAAGTTTTAAATAAAAACTGGAATTTATATATTTTTATGTGGATTTCATACATTCTATATTTGAAACTTATAAATTCAAAATATGTTTATTTTCTAATATTTCAGAAATGAAAACTATCCTTGGAAATTTGAATCCAGAGAGTCGGAATCCAGGATAAATATTTAATCAAATTTTGATTCAAAATTTATATTTTTGTAGATTCTGAATATCTAATTCTATATTTGTGAAATTTCAATTCATAAGTACTTTTACCCACAAAGATTCTGAAGAAGAGCCATAACTTCATTTACTTGAAATATGGAAAGGGCATTTTGGTCATTAAGACAACTTCATTCGGCAGCTATTTCCTTTTGACCGGGTAGAGATGGACGGCCGAGATCTGCTCAAGGGTCCCTTTCCGGCAATCAATCCCCGAAAACACGGCACCATACATACACCCGCTGGCTTACTCCGCGTTCCCCACAGATCCATCGGTAGAGATCTGCCATCGCCGCCGCCCCGAGAACCACAAACCAAGAGCAGAGCGGCGCGGGGACGGCCGCCGGTTCGCAGCAGGGGCACGCGGCGCGACCACCGTCGTCGGCGAATCCATACACCCACGATGGGCGGCGGCAACGGGCAGAAGTCCAAGACGGCCCGCGAGCGCAACATGGAGAAGAACAAGGCCGCCAAAGGTTCTCCCTCTCGCTCTCTCTGTGTTCCTTTGTTTCCTGCCCTTCCAGTCCTTGGATTGGTGGGATTTGTGGTCTGATTGTTCTGACTGGGCTGTGGTTTTGATGGATCTGTACTTTTCTTGTGCAGGGAGTCAGCTTGATACCAACAAGAAGGCCATGAACATCCAGGTACGCGCTCTAGATCTGTGCTTCTCGCTCTATGGTTTGAGGTTTTAGGGTGGAATTTCTTGATTGGTCTGTGGGATGGGTCATGAGACTAGTCTTGGATTGATAGATGTAATTGTAGTTTAGGTTGGTTTATTTCCCGGTTCCCACGATTAGGATTTAACTTTTTAGTGTGGTAGTATAACTGGTAAAGATGATTCTTTTGCCACAAGAAAGGATACCTTACTTTGTTGGACCTACATTCGGCGGTATTTGGGCTCTATCTTTGAATTTGCGAGTGAAAGTATTATGATTTGTAATGTTTATGCCCAAGAACTCTATTCTATCGATAAGTCTTGATCTATTAAATTTGGTTTGCCCAAGAAATTTGGCAAGGGTGATACTCACTGAGACTCCAAGAACAGCAATGCTCTGCTAATGCTTGTGGTGGGATGATCATGTCACCCTTGCCACTGAATTGGCCAATGGGGCTCCTTTGATGAAATAGGCTGGCCCATGCCCTTCTTGTGAATTGGTCTGCAACTAGTTGGACAAGGATAATTCTATGGTGCAGCAAGCAATCTGCTGAAGGAGTTGATTTGTATGCAGCTTTAGTCAATTTCCTTGTAGGAAACTGCTTGTTGGAGTCAGTGTTATTATTAAGTCTTTGACTAGTCGTCCAGTCGGCCGGCGGCACTTGATTGGAGCCACCGACTCGACTAGTTGAGCAAGTCGAGCGACTTGCTATCGACTGGTCAACTTGTATCGACTTGGAGAGAAGTCGGGCAACTTGTGGGCGAGCACAAGAGAGGGCGTGCGACTTGGTGCGCTTTTTCTGCGACTTGGCATGTGATTTGGGGTGGCCTAGCGTTAGGTTGAAAACTGAAGAGGTAAAGGGTCTTGGCACCCAAACCCTAGCAACTAGCAAGCCACCGCTGGCTCTTGCCTCCACCTTATTGGTTCCCTCCCTTCTGGCCGTCTTGCAGCACCCATCGCCTTCGCCCCTGGCTCAGGCCACTTACGGCCTGCGTCGCCTTGGCCTCCAGATTCGTCTCCCTCCTTCATCCCTTCTTTCCCCTTGGATCCTTTTTCTCCTGAGCTCCGTTCTCTCTGCTTTGCTGCCCTGTTTTGCTGAATGCTGATCTCCTCTGATTTTCTCTAATGCTCTCAACCTCTCGTAGATCTAGTAGTAGTAGCGGCGGCTAGCAAGTAGTAATGTACTAAATACTAATGTAGTACTACTAGACTAGCAGTAGCAGCAAGTACTAGCAGTAGTATAGTAGCAGCAGGTAGTAGTAGTAGGGTATCAGTGGTAGTAGTAGCAGCTGCTCTATTCTGTTGTAGTAGAAGATGAGGTAACATGCTCTAAATTTATTCTTGTTTATTTCATGCTCTGTTTAATTTGCTATCGTCCAAGGGTGGTTTGCTGGCAAGTCGACAAGTAGTCAACGACTAGTCATCAAGTCGGTCCCTTGGCGACTCGACTCGACTTACCCACTTAATAACCTTGGTTGGAGTACATAAAGGAGTTGTGAAACATTCTAGCTGTACACAAACTGTATTAATGAGACAATTTTTGTTTAACATCAATTGCATGCTTTGACTTTTGACAAGATGGTTCTCCAAATTAGTTCTCTGATGTTGTTTGGATCAACACAAATGTAGTGCAAAGTGTGCATGCAAACCTTCATGTGTACCACATCTGAAGTGAAGTGCCGGGAGCATGCAGAAGCTAAGCATCCGAAGTCAGATGTGTACCAGTGCTTCCCCCATCTGAAGAAGTGAAAGCGTGTACCAGCAACAAGTGTCATGCTCATGGAATCCAGAAAATGTGTCTGTTATTGTCTGGTTTGATCACAATCAGTATAGGGTCTCCTCTTTACTGAGGGAGCTCATTCCATGTTATTTGCCCCCATTTATCATGTGTCCTGTCCTATGTTACTCTACATAAGAAAGTGATGTCCAATGAAACTGTTGTCTGCTGTTAAACCAAATTGATTGTCAGAATAATGAAGTTTCTTATGCAAACACGATTATCAGACCAAGAGATCCTGTGGCAATTTATGTGTGATAGTGTATCTGCCTTCTGCTTTATTCTGGAATGTCTTTTGCAAGATTCAGATAGTTTTACTCTCAAAAGATGTTCTCTTGCCTAACTTAACAATTTCATACTGTTCGCCAATAAATTCTTGGATTCAAGGTTTTGCTTTTACCTGAATAAGCTTATGTATTTTGTTTTACTATGCTTGCCTAGCATATGTTCTGAAATGTTGGAGTTAACGGTTTTAAATTACAGTGCTTACGGGTACATTTTGTTTATACACTAATTTGCTGTTGTGATCTGTAAATTTTCAAATTTCTGCAAGCCATACGAGATGTGTCTTGAGCCCTTGGAACCTATGCATTTACGTTGGAAAATCAGTCATTTGTGTGGACAAACAAGCTCATCACGTATTGCTTATTATTATGCTGAATCTGCTCTAAGTGAATGCTCTTTCAGTGTTACTTTCAGTAGCTCTTCGAGTTTTTTCGGGAGGCCATTGTATCGGAACTTAACGGCTTAGTTCTGTTTAGCTAAATACTCTTGTTCACATCTGAGTCATAGTGCACAATGGAATTAGATGCGAGCGTGCTTAGAATTGCTCTTACTTTCTCCAAATTTTCCAAAGTACTTTCTCCAAATATTCTAAAAGAGTATAAAATCTCTCCATTATCTAAGAGCATTTGGTAGAAACACTGCTGCTCTTTTGCCTTCTTTTACATCAGTGGTTGGGTTGAACTTTTGCCGCCTCAGATAGAGAATCTTCAAGCTATATAAAGATCATTCCACTACCACGGAAATAATAATGTATGTCCAATCATGTCTAAATGCTGTTGTTAATTCTTCAGATAGCTTTTTCATGTTTGTTTTTAGTATAATCATACGGTACATTTTAAGAAACAGATTAGTTCTTAATTTATAAATGTGCTACAAGTTTAATTTAAAGCTCCGTTTGGAGTGCAAGAATTTATAGATGCGCCACAATTCAATTCCCGTAGGAATTGAAAAAAATCCTATGTTCTAAACATGGCCTAAAGAAAATCCCAGATCAAATTGTTTCTGCTCAATTGGTTTGTTCCAAACATATTCATGTTTACAGCGGGTGTTTCACTTGTTGAGGAAACTAGAATTGCGCACTCGCGGCTATCATGCATTGCCACTTTAAAGCTTAGATAGTTGATTCAACACGATGTTCCTTTTCCTCCACACTGTTCTTATTCCAAGGTGCAAATAGTGATCGATGCGACAACGATGTTTTTTTTAGTGTTATCTCGTGGGAAATATTCGTGTTCAAACTTCGTATCCACGCCACTGAATTTTCTCGGGACATGGATAAAGATGAACTTCTTGCAAGTGATAATAATCAATCGGTAGATTTAGTTCCCGTTTGAAATTAAGGGAAAATAAAGAATTTAGGAGGATTCGAATCCTCTAGGGAAATTTCCAATGATGTTGTTTGGAATAAAGGAATAGCTCATATGAATTCCTTTAAATATCTTGTGGAATGGACTATTTCACAGCAATTTTGGTAGAAAACAAACATGAGAGGTGACTGCCTTTCCTTCCTTTTGTGTCTTGAATCTTGATATCCTATATTTATCCTATGTGGCATCTAAATTGCCATGTCAGTTTTCCTGTTGTTTTAGTTCTGTAAGATTTCGAGAAGACACATGACATCCTATTCTTGCTTCTTCTTTTTTTCTAATTCATATGGTTTTGGTTTCTGTGTTTTAGACCGGCCGCAAAGCATAGAGCTTCTCGTCATGCGATCGAGGACAAACAACCAAGCATGTCAATAGACTCGTCAAAGGTTCTTACATAATCCTGAACCTCGAATACTTGAGTCTTCTTTGCCCTACAAAAAAATCAGTCTTCGGTTGACTGTTGACCGCACCACAAGTGAAATTGAGTTAACTGGGTCCCCAGAATAAGAAATGTTGAGCAATCCAATCCATAGACGTGATTTGCATTAACAGTTAAGGTCTAAACATTATTGTTTGATGATCTTTCCGTCCCTAAAGAGACTAGTACCCTCAGTATCATAAAATACTTTTGCAACTATCCTATGCATAGACAGCGAGGCACAAAATCTACATATTAATGGAATACTTACCCTTATTAAATATTAACCTCATTAATAGTAAGGATAGAAGATATAAAAACTATAATAAATATACTCTTTATTCTCTCAATGGATAAGTATGGTGAATAACAACTCCCAATAGAATGTACAGGCATTGTGGAATGGAGGAAGTAGTAAGGAAAGTTGGCTAGATTGTAGAAGAAAAACCATGAGTCAAACTTAGCGAGGTTATTAGAATTCGGATAGCAAGCAGAACGTCTTTTTGGACTGATAGGATTTCATTCTTAACTTCAAAATCATGTTTTTTATGATTTGGAAGCTCTGATCCACTATCTTATTCTTAACCACGCGATTTAGATTCTACGTACTAATCAGAACGGGCCTCTAGCGTAATGGCTAAAGCGCTCTAGTAGCACCCCCAGGTCCTGGGTTCGACTCCCAGTGGAAGCGAATTTCAGGCTAGGGGAAAAAATCCCTTCACTTGCTACCACACCAAAACACAGGTCTAAGGCCTGCCTAGGTCGTTGGTCATTCTCACGCGGGCGATGGTGCCGCTGTATAAGGGTGGAATAGGAGTTCAGGGGTTTTCTCGATCTGCGTGAGAAGATCTTCTTCTTAACCTAATACCCGGGGCCGTTTTACCCCCGCAGGTCGAGTTTTTTTAGAATTTGAATTGCCCAATGAGTAAAGATCGGGTCTGAGAGAGCCTTGGAACCCTAGTGTAGTTGGGAAGTGGAATACCAATTACCGATAGCAAAATATAGCAAATACTCTTGTTGAATGTAAAATAGTGACACGCACACGAACACTTTAGAACCCGCTTGAACGCAGGAATAAAAATAGAAATGTCACGTCTAGTGTATTCCGACAGAAATTATTATAAAAAAATAGCTGTTTGGATACCTTAGGACGCGTACAATACAAGATACTTATACATAAATATTTAAAGAGAAAGAATATAGTCACACCATTAAGCACCCATATAAAAGTTATTTCTCCAATAGAAGCATCTCTTCCATAAGTGCTTAGATATTATATTATCTATTAATTAGATATAGTTATACACATAAACACCTGCTAAGCACCGATGCTTATTTAAGCATCCATGCATCCATGCTTCAAAATAAGAGTCTTACCTATTCGGACAGAAATTATTATAAAAAAATAGCTGTTTGGATGCCTTATAGCAATTTTGTAGAAAAATATTTCTTGATTAGAGAGAGAAGAGGGGAGAGAAAGAGTGGTTTCTCCTTGGACGTCTCAAAAAAATTTAACACGTCGTTTGAATGCTCATCCAAAATGTGGAGGAAAGGAAGATTTCCCTTAGGATTTCCTTGGACCATTCCTCTTATAAATTCCTATAGAATACGAATTCTACAAAATTCCTTCAGAATTCCATTTTGCACAAGCCCTTGTAGCTCCACAGCATGTGATACTAAATTTGTTGGCACGAAAAACGTACGAATCCTATACAAATTGTTTCAAAACTCATTCGTTTCAAGCAAGTTCTACAGCGTGTAATACTGCATTTGTTGGCATGAGAAACAAAAAATTACAGCATATACTACCAATTTTCCTCTTTCTTTGGACATATGTAACACTGTGGAAACCCAAAATTCCAAATTTGGCCCCTGCACCTAAAAAATTTCGTTTCTAGCCCCCCGTTCGACCGCGGGACTGCGCCAGGCCGACACGCGTCCGATCGTCGCGATGCGGCACCGCACGATCGCATCGTTTCATCGGTCGTGCGGTGCCAGACCGCACGACTACACTGTGCACCGGTCGTGCGGTATGGGACCGCACGACCGACTGTAGCATGCGGCACCCGAGCGCATGATTGCTCTCCCGACCGGCGTCTCCTCTGCTGTCATTCCATCCGCCGAAAGCGCCGAAAACACCCAACCTGGCCACCCGCTAGCACACGCGTCAGCTGCTCATTTCTATGGCCCCTCTCCATGAGCAAAGGATGCACAGATATATTCAGCGCATATGTTCGCATATGAAGGAAGAAGCTCATTTGCAGTTCATTCAACTGAGCGAGAGCGAGGAAGGCAGTGAAAAAACTGAGGAGCGAAAGAAGGAAGATTTGAGTTGATTTCGTTCGGAATCAGCGGATTTGGCAAGTAGAAAAGTTGTAGATCGTCTCGTGAGCTTCAAGAAGAGGTAAGTTTTGTACCCGTGCAACTAATATTTTATGTATGTCATTAGTTTATAATTAAGCAAACCATGTTTAGTTAATGTTATTTTAGGTCAATTTTTGATACGCTATGTATTTGTAGCAAATCTTACATATGTTAGGTATGATGTATTGTAGTGTATGTAATGTTGTACTCTGTTTTTTGAGAACATACGTATTGTAATGTAGTTTCAAGTTGTGCGAAAATATGAACTTGTAGATTTGTAGACGGTGACAAAGTACATATTTTTTTAGAGTATTTGTAGGTGATAACAATAGTACCAGGATTAGAAACATACAATTAGTATGGTTAGGGAAGAAGTGGATATAGTGCGGTTGGTGGTAAAAATAAATTGAAAATAAAGTGCGGTAGTGGGTGTTTGATGGTACGATTATTGCATGTTTGAAACTAACATGGTTGATTATGCACTTAATATGTAATGGGAATTTGGCATGAATCGAAACAAGCTTAATACAGAACAATAGTGAAAATAAAATAACGTTGTAATGTAATTTTCATATGAATTAGAAATGGAAATAAAAATGAAGTGAATATGTAATTTGATGTATGTTAGAATTTGGAAGTAAAATAGTTAGAAGTAAATTGTAGATTTATAAATACCGCACTGTTAATGTTACAATGGGGTAGTGGGGGTGTGATGATACGATTGTTGCATGTTGTGTACTGAGATGGTTGATTGTGCACTTATGTTAGGTACGCCATGACTGATTTTCAAGACTTGTTCGTATTCTACGGGAGTGGTCTCGTACGCGACGGGCCGTATGGGGCGGACCTGTCTAATTGTGACCGGACCGTGATCCGGGCACCCGGTCTGAACGCCATGAGCTTGTCTGACCTACGGAGGTGTGTCCGTTCGGCGTTCGATCGGTACACCGCAAGGAAGAAGTTACGGATCGAGGCAGTCTATGCGTCAATGGTGGGTGATGCAGGGGAGAGAATGTGGCAACTTCTGAAGGTGACCAACGATGCCTCGTGGGCCAACTACATGGAGGTTGTGTGCAACCCTGATGCTGCGATATATGCCAGACCAATGGTATATGTCGAGTTCGTGAAGAGGACATAATCATCCGCCATGGGTGGTTCTGATGCCGCTGGTGCAGATGTAGTGCCTGGGTTCATCTTGGGCGGTCATGAAGACGCTTCTGCGGGAGAAGATGTCGGTGAGGAAGTGGGTGATGAAGACCTCAGGAGACGTGCAGAGAATTTCCAGGCCAACGAAGGTGTGGGGGAGAGGTGGGGGGTCGCCCGTATTGACCGTCATGAGTACCTTGGGGACCAGGTGGAAGAAGTGGGCAGCGAGGAGGAGGAGGATGAGGAAATAGACAGTTCTGGAGAGGACGATGATGGCGAAGCTGCAATTGGAGGGGTGGTAGGTGGTGTTGTGACCACCGACGGTGCGTCGTGTCATCCGGATCGGGCGACAACGCAATGACATCCCTAGTGCCGCCACAGCGAGGAGGGAGAATGGGGGTTCAACGAGGCCACACTCATTTTGGGGCAGTGCTTCCGTAATAAGAGTGCTGTCCAAAGAGTTATTGCTAGATACGCCGTGAACATTAGCCGGACGTATCGGTGCAGTGTCAAACCCGAACACGTACATTGTGAAGTGTGTTGACGGGTCTGTCTTGGCAAAGTTCGTGCACGCGGTTCAAGGGCGCCGCACCGAGTTCGGATAACGGTGCGCATGATAACGAGCTGCGAGCTTGCGGGCCGAGACGTAGGCATCGCAACATGACATCGACATATGTTGCGGGTCGGTGAGCCACCTCATCATGGCGATGTATCCATTTCTCCGAAGGTTATAATAGCGTAGTAGCAAATTCGGAGGGATTGAAGTGAGCTACAAGAAGGCATGGCGGGCGAAACGAAGGTGTTTGCACCGTATGTTTGGGACGTCGAGGAGGCGTCGACCGGTCCCAAGAATGTTGCAAAGAAATCACGAAGCAAACCCGAACACGTACATTAACAGGAGAGAGGTTCATCCTACGGAGGGCCCGAATCGTATATTCTTGATAGAGTGTTCTGGACCTTCCATCAGGCGATACAAGGCTTCAGGTCGTGCCGTCCGGTGCTAACGATAGATGTGACGTTCATATCCGGTAAGTACAAGGGTACTATCCTCACCGCAGTTGCAGCGGACGTAAATGACCAGTTACTCCCAGTGGCATTTGCAATTGTAAAGAATGAGAATACAGATAGCTGGCTTTGGTTCCTTGCCAATGTGAAGCAGGCCATAGTGCAAGGTCATCCCGAAGTGTGTATCATCTCGGACCGAAATGCAGGCTTGCTGTCTGCGTTATGAACGATGCGAGAATGGGACGCACCCCTTCCGGTGGAATGATCCAAGAACCGTTGGTGCATGAGGCATCTTGCAGCGAACTTCCACAGAAGGTTCCGTAGCAAGGACTTAATGAAGATGTTCAAGAAGCTATGTGTGCGAACCGGAAGCGGAAGTTTGACACCTTGTGGAGGCAACTCGATCAGGAGGCTAACAAGCATGTCCGAGACGAGCGGGGCCGTGGAGGGAGGCTCCACAAGAGTTGGGGTGTTCACACAATGGGTTCAATCAAATGCACCTGACTTGGAGATGTGATCTTTGTTACACGACACCGGGGGGGGCGAGGTATGGGATCATGATAACAAATATGTCGGAGGTTTACAACGGAGTCTTGAAGGCGCCGATCTCTACCAATCACGGCAATCGTGGACGAGAGCTGAACCGTCTCGTCGGGTATTTTATCAATAGAGCCATGATGGCGAAGAAGCACCTCGATGAAAACAAGCAATACTCTGAGGTAATGCAGGCGTATATGGGGAAAAAGATGGAGAAGAGTCGTTCCCACATTGCTCGGCCCATTGATGGCCTAAGGAACAAGTTCGAGGTTCGCCTCAGGCAGAAGTACGTCATGGGTCACATCAGAGGGGATCGCAAACACGTATGAACGATTGATGATAAAGCATATTGCACCTGCAACAAGCCCCAGCTTCTTCACAAACTATGCTCCCATGTGTATGTAGCCTGCGCAGTATGGCAGCAAGCGTCGACCCAGTACATCTCACAGTACTACGACATGCAGCACTTGTATGCAACCCGAGTGCGAGTTTCATTCATACGGGTATACATGCACTACAGAGAATTATGGCCAGGGGAGGTAAAGTGGGTGCCCAACGATGCACTGAAGCATGTCGGTCGTGGCAGACGACAAAGCCGTCGCATCCGCAATGACATGGATGACAACCAGCGTGGGGATCGAGTTCGGCGGCCAAAGTGTAGGCTATGCAGGACGATTGGGCACTCCCTCAGCCAGTGCCCAAACAGGCCGACATCAAGCAACCCTCCATAGTAGCAAATACAATATTTTGCTGTACTCCCTGTTGGTTCCTTCCATGTGTTGATGTGTTCTGTGCATTACGATGCACTGCTGCCATGTGTTGCGAGGTCCCTTCCATTATTGAGGAGATGCACGATGTATTGTTGGTTCTATGTCTGTATGTCACGCACATTTTATGTTTTTGTACATTCTGTATGTTTGTTTGTGTACATTCTGTATGTGTAGATGTTGTCTGGGTCATATTTGTGTACACATTTGATGTATGTGTTCGTACGTTCCGCTCGTTTCGCTGTCGTTACGTTTGCTGTTAATTATGTTGTCATTTGTTGCACATTATATTATCAATGTAGACTCACTTGTTTTCCTTGTTTGGCAGGAGATGGCTTACGAGTTGCTCGACCCCCAGTGGGATGAGCGGCACTGATGCCTATCATGGTCGTCGGGAGACGGGCCTCCGAGCTTGATCCTTAGGAGCCCTCGAGAGCACTGGCCTCTCGACCAGCGGTACATCCTACTACTGCGGTACACCGGGCTGCTGCCCATTGCCCGCATGTTGGATGTACCGCACGCTGCGCTTGATGCGCCGTTCTTTGTCCGCCTCGTTGATCGCTGGAGGCCGGAGACTCACACCTTCCACTTCCGCTGGGGCGAGATGACGGTTACTCTGCAGGATGTGACAATGCTTACAGGTTTACCCCTCCGTGGTGCTGCTGTAGTGCCACCCCCGAAGGCTGCAGATTGGAAGGTCCATCTGGCTCACCGGTTCGGTCATCCGTTCCCGGACAACATAGCTGGTGTGCCACATGGATGGCTTCGTCGGTACATGACATGTCCTGCTGTCGCACATGAGGACCAGGTGCGGACACACTTCTTTGCGTACCTGCTATTTCTGTTCGGGTGGGTCTTGTTCCCTAGCACCACTGGAGATTCGGTCACCTAGCTACATACATCAAGCGGAGTCCTTGGCGGATGGCTGGCCTGGTGAGGTGCCATAGTATAGCTGGGGATCAGCTGTTCTGAGCGCCACATACCGAGGTTTGTGTGATGCCTCACAGCGTACTACGGCCAGCGAGCCGGTCCTAGCCGTGTGCTACGTTCTTCTTCAGTTGTGGTCGTGGGAACACTTCCCCGTTGGCAAGCCTTACTTTGGTACTTCTGTGCACCCTTACGAGTTTACCCCGCATTTGTATGGCCTTGGTAATGGAGACGACCCCGTCGATGGGCCCACCATGGGTACGCGTTGGACACATGCTCGGTTGCGGTGGGCCAAGGAGAGACCGAGATGTGCGTACCCGGAGTTCCACAACATGTTCGAGACACTCCACGAGGTAGAGATAGTCTGGTGGCCATGGACTCCACCGTTCATTATGGACACGGCCCCCACGGATTATCATCTCGGTCGGGCAGGATCACATGTACTGGTTGACGACTTGCCACTTGGTGTTCTCTCACTGCGTCGAGCCATACAATCCACAGCGAGTCATGAGGCAGTTCGGCATGTACCAGGTTGTCCCACCCCTGCCAGGACGCCCTCTTGCACCCACCACCCACCGGTATGTGATTTCACGGTAACTTTAATTAATGCATTACTTTGTGCCCCTACTAATTGTGGATGTCTCAATTAACTTGTAGGCAATCAAGGAGAGGGCGAGCGAACGAAGACTGGAGAGGCGTACAACGGGAGTGGACAGACATGTGGCGTGACCACGCGGACACGATGGTTGTGGAGGAGACCCGGCCGTACGACCTCGGCACGTATAGCACATACCTCGAGTGGTACGTTCCACGCACCCGCAGTAGGCTTACTGGGGCGCCGCCACAGCGTCCAGTTGAGATCATACACGAGGCTGCTATAGAGGCAGGTCCAGACCGGCATCGAGCGGCACGGCACGACGAGACGGTAAGAGATTAGTATGTAATTAACATGTGCAGGATTATGTTTTAACTAGTTACCAGAATCGCAGTTCGACCGATTGCATCGTATCCACGACGAGGCAGCTCAGGCTCTCCATCGTGGGAGAGCAAATTCGATTGATCGTCTGCTCACTTCGATACGCAACATATATGATGACGCCAGGTCTGCGATATGGACCATCAGTTGTGGTCACCACAGAGATGACGCTGTTGCATGACGTGGTCGCGGACGGGGGCGACCACCACCACCCCCCTCCGCGCCACCGTCAGCAGTGCCATCAGCACGTCCATCATCATCACGTCCATCGCAGTCCAGCAGTCGACCCAGCTTCGCTCACTCGTCGTCCACACGGTTCGGACCGGCGGTACGGCATTTGCCACCTATTTGTTCATGCACTCGTTTGCCATTTATCTCTAACCCCATCTTTTTCTTGCAGCATTTGCGACAGGATAGCACCCTGCTGCAGCCATCGTCATCACGGAGGAGTACGGGGGAGCAAACAATCTCGCCTGGTCGACGGGCCCGATCTCCAGACAATGACCACGACTCGGCACAAGCGATCGAGGTGTCATGTTGCCGCGTCGCTCATGGCTGCAGGAGCAAAGACGAGTGGTTTGGCGGACCTACCAAGATTACACTGCGAGAGTACGGTGGGTCATCGACATTTCACCACGCAGTAAATGCCTTTTGATATTACTATGTATTACTAACAACGCTGTGCATGGCGTAATTCATATGTAACATCTCAGCAGGACAAAGACCCCTCGTCGACCGATTGGCTGAGCTCTATTCTCGGCCATCCGACGGACCTCCCACGCAGTCGTGCCGGCACCACCTCGGACGCAGCCTCGCAATCGACCTTCGAGATGTACCGCACTCCCCTAGCAGGTTCACCTTCTCCGAGGAGCACATACGCCGTCCGAGGAGGCGACGACGAGATCCATAATGAGTTTTGTAATTCGATTTCGTAACGCCTCATGGTTTGTCAGTAACTATTTATGAAATGTACGTGCGTGTAATACATATCCATGGCATGTTTTGCAAATTATTTATTTACAGCTTGCTTCACACAAACATACATTAACCCTCCAGCACTAAGACACACGATAACAATAAACACAACAATAACCTCCAACACTACACCTTAACGATAACAATAAACACAAGAATGCGTGACGCAATGCCAACACGAAACAAAACATACATTGCACGTACAGACAATATGTACAGTACTACACGCAAGAAATTAAATCAAAACAACATGCTCGGCACACACCATCAACACATCAACGAACACAACAAATTACATACGACACATTACTAACTTAGTCACTCTCTACTCCATATGTTGGCGTTGCATCATTGGCGGTCGATGTTCTCCTCATTGAGGGTCTCGATTCATTGCTCCAACTCAAATATTCGCGCCATAATGTGAATACATAATTGACAATATAACGTTCGTGGGAGGGTCGATCCACCGGAGAACTCGCATTTCGCCATCTGCAGAAAGGAGGGTAAACATGCACCGCATAAGAAATAAGAAAGCATCACACTAATTTTTATCCCGGATCGTGGGCATCGGAAGAAACGTCGCCCGCCATCGAACTGGCCTTCCAGGGCCTGCACAACCGCGTCCTCATTGTGTCGGCACTTCGGCCATGCTGGCTGAGCACGCTGACTTGGTATCAAGCGGTACTGTGGACCAAATACCTCTCTCCTTTCCATGGGAAGGTCTTCCTTCGGTGACCCATATCCGATCGGCCCCTCAGCTTCTAACATGTTATGTTTCACCACAGAAGAGAACAGACTTCTTTTTTCGATTTGCACGGTTCGCTGCCTACAATATCATGGGACCTCAACCGTGCTATTTATACGAAACGAGAGAACTTACTGCAGTGACGTGACAAAAGAGCCCAGCTTTGCGCAGTGACATGACAAAAGAGCCCAGCTTTGCGCAGTGACATGACAAAAAAGCCCAGCTTTGCTCAGTGACATGACAAAAGATACCAACTTTGCGCAGTGATATGACAAAAGAGCCCAGCTTTGCTCAGTGACATGACAAAAGAGGCCAGCTTTGCGCAGTGACATGACAAAAGAGACCAGCTTTACTGCAGTGACATGACAAAAGAGGCCAGCTTTGCGCTGTGACATGACAAAAGAGCCCAGCTTTGCGCAGTGACATGACAAAAGAGCCCAGCTTTGCTCAGTGACATGACAAAAGAGCCCAGCTTTGCTCAGTTACATGACAAAAGAGCCCAGCTTAGCGCAGTGACATGACAAAAGAGGCCAGCTTTGCGCAGTGACATGACAAAAGATCCCAGCTTTGCGCAGTGACATGACAAAAGATCCCAGCTTTGCGCAGTGACATGACAAAAGATCCCAGCTTTGCACAGCGGCAAAAAAAAACACATGGCTACCCTTCGCCTTATAAATTGACGTACAATGTGTCTGCAAGAGAGCACTACACCATCTAACACTACATCATACATTCCTTCTCCACGTCGAAATGAACAACAAGAATCTAAAGGGATGGCAGGAATTCGCGAACATGATAAATGAAACTAGGCGGAAGGCTAGGGAGGAGTCCCGCAAGAAGGCAGAATGGGAGGAGACACGCAACATAGCAAGGGCTGCGGTTCGCGACGAACAAGCAAGGGTCATGCGGCTCGCGAGGAACAAGCAAAGGCGATGCGGCTACGAGGTCGCCTCCCGCAAATGAGCGGCCGCGTAGCAACAACCCCATCCCGGACGTCCCCAACGAGCGTTCGTCGCAACTCCCACCTGAGGGGGAGATACCCCCCTTTATTGGTGCGGGGACACGTGCAAGTTCATCAAATCGAACGAACGCATCACCCTGGGTATGCGTTACTGGGGTTGCGCAAACTACTCCAATGAATACCCCAACCGCCGTTTTGACACCTCATCCTATCGGGAACCGGTAACGAACACATGCACCATTTCTCCCAACATTTTCTCCTTCACATCACATACTAACAATCTCTCCCCTCGTTTTGCAGTCTCCGGAGCCCCTATTTAGCTACCGCAAATGAATCGATCTTGAGATCCACCCTGCTGACCAATGAACCCTCGACTTCGAGGAGTGGAATGTCAAACAGGACAAGGAGTTGCTGCAGGAGGGCGCGCGACCATGAGCACACCCTACGATACTGTTGCGACTGCAAGCCCATCTCGATGCGTGCACGCGGAGGCAGCAGGAGGCTCGCGAGAGGGCGCGAGAGAAAGAGGGAAATAGCGGCTAAGGCAAAAGAGGCGCGAGGAGTTCAACGTCGAGCGGGCAAGGAAGGAAAGTGGCCCGGTCCACACAAGAGGGTCGTCTGGCGGTTGGGTAGATTAGTCGCATATCATGCTATATGTTATGTATGTAATAAAATGTACGCATGTTACTCCCAATCGTATTATGAAGTTTACTATCTCGTCTTTCGCATTCAATGATTCAGATTGCAAGTCATTTACCAATATTAATATACTGGTTCTCTCGGTACACTAATTCTCACTAAAATCAAAATATCACTTACCATTGTATGTATCGATCGTTCTACAGTCAATAGCTCTTAAAAAAATTATCTCAAAATTTTTTACGCACCTACAACATACAGTGAACATAAACTTTTATTACAACTACTCCTAATTTTTTTCCAGTTTAAAAATACAAAATTGACAAAACTCTGCAAACTCACAGGGGACTGACTCAAGTCGCCTTCCTACAAAATTGTCAGTTCAACATATTTTTCACGGTCAGTAATCTACAAAAATCACAAATACATCAATCGTTACTTCACATCTAGTTCAACATATCTCGCTTATTATGAAGTGTATTTTAATTATCGACATAAAATCTCCTCATCTTTTCGCATTCATTTTTTCCAGCTGTTAAATATCACTTTCCTTCCTTTCGCCCAATTGTTCTTATCACGCTTGTTCTAAAAAATTTCATTAAATTTCTTACAATAAAACAACATACCATGATCGAAAAATGTTATTGTCAGTTCAACATTTTTTTCACGATCAGCAATCTACAAAAATCACAAATACATCAATCATTACTTCACATATATTTCGTTCGTACTCTACCAAACAAAATTTTAAATTTTCTAAAATACAACAAAAATCACACAAGCTATAAACTGGACTCTACATCAAATTCAAATTTTTTGAAACACCATTTCATATATCCAAATTTATTTTTATTGTAAATAACTCAATAATACATATAAATTCTTATACTAAATACATATACCAAACCCTAAACAAAAATTTAGTGCAGGCGGGGTCGTGCGGTCGGCACCGCATCATGCTCTTGGAGGCGGGTCGTCTTGCGGGGCGGGCGGAAGACCGCACGACCGATGAACAGTGCGGTCGTGCGGTCGGGGACCGCACGACCGGACACGCGTCGGCACGACGTGAACGTGCGGTCGGGAAGGGGGCTACTTTTGGAATTCTTTCGCACCGAGAGCCAGATTTGGAATTTTACGTTGCCACAGTGCCAGATGTCTCCAAAATTCTCGAATACATATGGTTTTTCTGTAAAAGTATAGTAAATATATTCTGTCCTGTCAAGTCATACTTTTGTACTTTAGTTTAGCAGTTGCCCTGATGTTTTGGTGTTGGGATTGTATGGCGTGTGGAAGGAAAGTCAGATAAGTACATCACTTTCGATAATTCTGGACCGTCCGATTACAAAAGGAATCGGTTAAAATTAGATGTACAGTAGGTACTACAGTGATTTATAGTTTCAGCTTACTATTTACCACTGTGGGCGTCGGTGTCAGAGGGCCCGGTTCCGATCTTTCCTTATGTGCCCTCATTTCTCTACAGGTTCGCAGCATATACGGTCCACGGGAAGTACATCATACTTATACGGTACAGTGGAAGGTAAAGGAGCCGAAGTCGAATTTGGTACTGTTACGTACCGTATTTATAAAACTAATCGTATATACACTGTATTAGTAAAAATGGCACTTCTGCCGTCTCGTGGATGGGCGGCAGCACCGGGGAGGCGATACGTGGTGAGGTCACCGGCGGTAGAAGGCAGGCAGCTTACTGTCCGGTGGGGGAACGGCAGGCAGGCCTGCCATCTGGTGAGAGAGCGGCAGGTGAATAGCTAGCTTAATTAACAAACCTAATTTTTTACGTTCAGTGTTTATTTGAATTTTTTAATATACTAAATGAGCTTAAAAAATTACGAAAATTTATATACAACCTTCTGACATAATGTACATCATAGTGTAATTTTTGAGTAATTTTATCCATTGTGAATTTTGCTCAAAAATTTATATAATTTTATTAATTTTATGAGTTTTTACATATAGTAAAAGAGCTCCAAAAATTACGAAATTTTATGTGAAACCTTCTGACATAGTCATAGTTATTGTGTAATGTTTTAAGAATTTTATGTGGTCCGAATTTACCACGTTTATTCAGGTTAATTTAATCATAAATTTAACAATACTCAGCATCTCTTGAAGTGGCATGTATCGGTAAGTAGGTCGTAGTAATTTGACATAGTTTTACTATTTTTGTGTACGTACGGTACCCATAATTTATTATTGAATGGAAATATGTAATTAAGTAGTCGTAATTACTGTAGTGGCAATTAGTTAGGGGTAAGTAATGAGTTAGTGGTAAGTAATTAAGTGGTAAGGACGACGGTAATGAATGGGTCATCATTTTTTTCGGATGAGTAATCAAATTATCGGTAATTAATGAAGTATTCATATGTAGCTACACGCATGTAATCACTGACTTGTAGTATGTTGCTGTCATTATCAATCTTCGCACTAATATTTTGTCTATCACATTTGTTACAAGGTACTCTCAAAATTAAGAGTGCACACCTAATTATTTAGAGAAGGTAGTGTACAAGTCATTAAGGACGTGGCAATGCTGATTGCTTCTCCCGGAAGACAGATAATTTTTTACAGCATGCTTTCGACGTTATTCCCGTAGTCCTAGTCATAATTATTGTTATTTAGTTAGTCATAATTAATGTAGTTTGTATTATAAAGTAAATTTTACTGTCATTATTAATCTTTGCACTAATATTTAGTCTGTCTTATGTATTGGAAGGTATGGTTTTACCGGAGCTTCTCAAACACTCGTACGATGAGAAACACCGTTGCCACTCATGGATGACGGGTGGCGCGTTGGCCCTTCGCCGTTCAACCTGCGGGGGAGGGATTCGTGGGCGTTGGACGAGCGCTACGTCCCAACCCCGCGGGCCACGGGCTTGTTGCTCTTTGCGAGGCTGATCTCCACCGGACACGAGTTCACCATCAACGGCGGCCTACTTGCAGCACTAGTGGACATGTGGAGGTTCGAGACGCACAAATTCTATTTTTGGTGGGATGAGATAACGGTCACTCTGAAGGACGTCGCGTTCTTGACCGGTCTCCCTCTTAGGGGTGACACACTTGTCCCGTTCTTGCACCAACCGACTGGAAGGAGAGGCTGACAGACCGGTTAGGCTAGAGAGTGCACACAATGTCCCTCACATCATCGCATTTGTTATTCAGTTATTTGTTTGGAGCATGTTTCCAGCCACACACGGCGATATTTACAGCGCTGAGTTCATCGGTATCGCCGAGTCTTTGGTGGACGCAGAGTTTGGGGCGATGCCTCGGTACAGCTGAGGATCAACGGTTCTGTACGCCACATATCAGGGGTTATGTGACGCTTGCCAGCGCGCTACTGCTGGTACCCCTAATCTGGCTGTCTGCTACATGCTCCTACAACTATGGAGTTGGTAGCACTTCCCTATCGGACGTCCGACCATCGTGACGCCAGTGCACCCGTTCGGCGAATTCGCCGACCTGATAGACGGGCCCACTATGGGCATCCGGTGGAATGCTTTCCGTCTTCGGTGGGCGAAGGGTAAAACATCGAGGTGCTACTTGCTGTGGCACAATGAGTTCGAGTCGTTACACGACAGCGATGTCATATGGGATCTATGGACGGTATATTTTGTGCATCGTGTATCGCCGTATGGGTTGTCTCTGCATTCCCTGGAGGACGCGAAGCTATGGGCGATGACACACCATCTGGTGTTCTCGTACATGGTGGAGGCTTACGCGCCACAACGTGTGATGTGACAGTTCGGTTTGCACCAGGTCGTGCCTCCTCTGGACGGCAGGTTCCTACCGCAAGCGGTACACCGGTGAGTCAAACTCCATCCGACTAATATGTACACTTTGTATGTCTTGCTGTGTAACGTCAATGATTCTGGAAATGCAGACAATCAAGGGCTGGTCGGTATGGTACGGACTGGCGGGCACTGTAGTAGGAGTGGACGACGGCATGGATGAACAGGGCGCACTTCGATGTCATCATAGAGCAGTGCCTGTACGACGTCCAGACATATGACAAGTACCTAGAGTGGTACGTACCCCGGTCACGTAGCAGATTCACCATTCCTCCACCAGATCACCCCATGCAGGTCATGCACGAGAAAAGTCTGCAACGCTCGATCGATCCCCACAGCGCTTCGCGGTGGTATGACAACGTAAGACAGTTAAAATATCTTATCGTTTTATTCAATAAATTCATACTAATCGTTACTGAACCTGTTTCGTATGCCACTTCAGTTGGAGTGGGTGCAGCGCATCGCAAGCCCGTCGGAGGCCGCCATCAGCAGCATAGAGACACCACTGGCCCTGTAGAAGACTATGGAGTTCATCCTAAAGTAGGCCAAAAAAATAGTGCACAACCTAAGCTGCTGCCATTCCACGGATTACACCGCGCACATGAGCCACCCAGTGGGGGCACCATGCTCACCCGTCAGGTCATCACGACCTAGAGAGTCCGGCCGCCCATCGCAATTTAGTGAGTCTGCTTGGCGTCGTAGTACTAGCCGCCGATTATCCGTGCACCATACCGACGAGGAGGTAATTTATGTACGAACCTATATTTTGTTTTCTTACTATGCCTTGCGTTCCACTAACATCATGACGTTCTCCCGTTGCAGGTCCGTCATCGAGACGCATCACTTTTGACGTCCGCACCACCTGCACAGACTACCGCTCCCCGTTGTTCATTTTCGCTGCACATACGGAAGGTATGAGATTCGCATTGTACATTAGGAATATTTATTGTGACTAATATCGTTTCATCTTGCAACCTCCAATTCAACCTAGGGTAACGACGAGTCCACCAATGATGACATGAGCCTCCCAGATGCTTCCAGAGAGCAGTAGACGACGTCAGGGTTTGAAGCGTACGTAGGGCATAGCTCAGCGTTCACAACATACACAGAGTTTAGACACTTAGGTGGGTAGAGCTCCTCCGGCTTCACTACCACGTCGTACGGTCAAGGCGAGAGCTCCTTCGCACCACGAGGGGGATTTCTAGAGTCATTCATTCACGACATTATTGCGAGTGGCTTGTAGTTCAGTATGTCTCAGCTGCAGGACTTCGATCCTTACTGCACCCGACCTCATCGTACCTAAGCCTCATCGGACCACCGCCACCGAGCAAATGCGAGCAGTCTCATACCTCCTCCAACCCCGAGATGCAACCTCCAAACCAACTGAAGAACCTATATTTTTTGTACTACTATAATTACTTTTTCTTGTACAATTATTCTTAATATATAAAATTGTAAAAAAATCATGAAATATTCGTAAATTCATGATTAAATTAACCCTAATAAACGTGATAAATTTAGATCACATAAAATTCCTAAAAAATTACATACTAACTATGACTATGTCAGGAGGCTTCATATAAAATTTCGTAATTTTTAGAGGTCGTTTGCTATATGTTACTCCTAAAAATATCAAAATTATATGAATTTTTGAGCAACATTCGCAATGGATAAAATTACTCAAAAATTAAACTATGAGGTATGTTATGTCGCGAGGCTGTGCATAAATTTTCATAATTTTGTGAGCTCATTTGATATATTTAAAAATTTAAATAAATATTAAATGTAAAAAATTAGGGCAGGTAATTAAGCTGGCTAATCAGCTTAGCCGGCTTAATCACTGCCGCCCCCTCATTAGATGGTAGACCTGCCTACTGTCCCCCACTAGACGGCAGACTACCTGCCGTCTGCTGACCCGGCAGGCGCCTGTTGCCGACGACCTCACCACGTGTCGCCTCCCCGGGGCTGCCACCCGTCCACCGGACGACAGAAATACCATTTTGCTAATATGATACCTATACAACTAGTTTTGTAAATAGGGCGCATAATAGTGCCAAATTCGGCTTTGTTTAAGGAAAAGGAGTGGCTCCAGAAATGATTCCCTTTTTTCCGGTCGAACGAAAAAACAGCTGACTGAATTTTTTCTGTGGGCCCCCCAGACGCGTAGAAGAGACGAACGCCAATCCCACGGCAACGACCTAAGTGCCCCGTCCGACCGACTCTCTAGAAATTGTTCTGTCCACTCGGCCAATTCGCATGGCGACCGTTTTCTTTCTCCATATAAAACTTCATCCATTCTTTTTTGCTAGAAATATTTGAGCATCGAAGGTCCGTTTGAAACGTAAAAATTCACAGAAACAGTTCGTTTCCTAAAGAAATTGGAGAAAATTCACGTTCTAAATAGAACCTAGATGTTCAAAGTACATACTCAGCTTGTGTTTGGGTGATCTGTGTCTTGCACCTCCAAAGCTAGAGATTCGATCAATAAAGCTCTTAAAGGGTCTCTTCGGGTTGAAGGATTTTTTGAGGAAAAATATAGATTTTAGATTGTAAGATCCGGTATGGCAATCAGAAGGAGTTGAATGATGCTTTCAAATTCAAACTCTCCAGATGGTATTCCAAAATCTTCTCTCCACTAGCTACTGGAAGCTAGGAAGATCAGATTAACCTACCAACAAAGAACTACCAAAGCTATAAGCAAAATAGAGTTCAACACTCAAAACCAGCCAGGCCGCTACGAACACAATGGTTGGACCATCCTGGAGTTGGCAGTCTGACCACCAGTTGAAACCGGTTTGACTGGCCGTCGGTCTGACCGCTAGCGTGGAGCGATCTGACTGCTCCGTTGAACCAAACTTGGAAATTAGTCCGAGCTTAAACCCAAAATGGTACAATATTCAAAATACAAGTCCAAATGACTTGAGATTTTGAATACAACTTACCAAGGATATCAGGAACATAATCCATCCAAAGATTGTATGGATCTTGGCCAAAGTTTCAATATTTCTTTGAAACAAATAAGATTGCACTAAAACCGGGCAAAATTCAACAACTTAAGATATGACTTGCTCGTAGGTTTGATATGGCCAAGAAGGCTCTACATAGGTTCCCACATGTCACAGCAAACTAGAACACTCAAAGATTCGAGCCCAAAATTTTAAGAATATGATTTCACTAGAAATGGCTCCACATGAGGCATTTCTAACTTTTACACGTCCTTAGAACCAGCATGGAATGAGAGAGGGAAAAAACATCAACCAAACACAAGAGCAAAACTAACAATATCAAACACAAACTATGAGGGATGAATAAGATTGATCTATTGCAACTTGTAGATATTTAATGTACAGCCGCTTCACCACTGAGGATAGAGCTATTTCACCCAAGAGCACTCACCCAAAGCCCTAGAAGAAGTGGTTGCTTTCTTCCCCTTTGCTTACCTTTCACCCTAGACACCAATCTCTCCCACTCAAATAGATGGTCAGGAAAACCCGTTAATCCCGCACACACCGGATTTTACACTCAATACATAACTTATGCATGCTTTTTAAATTGCATTAGCTCAAACCCACTAAAGAGCAAGCTTCCATCTACTTGGCCTCTTCAGCACCTTCTTGACCTAAACCGCTCTCCAAATACCCTTCAAGTGCCACAATTTTGATCTCGTTCGCTATTTTCAGTATTTTGTCTTCCTTGCTAAAACACCCTTGCTTTGACCATAGGCCTCACCTCTTCTCTCAAGTCTAGTCCATGGTCAGCTCCTCCTTTGCAAGCAATCTCCACGCTTGCTACATATAGGTTCACCAATGGCTCACGCATCAGCAAGTCACTCCGTGTCAATTCCCCCAACCACGCCTCACTTGCACTGATCGTACTATTCGATGAACCGTTGTTGAACTTTTCCTTCAACATCCTTATCTTTCTTTGTGCCTCGCTTGAGCCCAATCATTTCATCTAGCTTCCTTGATCATTCCTTAGCTCATCCCTAAGTCTAGGCCCGGTCCACACCGTTGATCAATGCTGTCTCCAGCCGCCTGCACATCAAAGACCAAAAAACTATTTTCGGACACAAATTCTTCACAACTTGATCCACGTTAGTCCAAACATGCTTTGTGCAACATGAATGCAATGATCTAGAACCCTAAAACTCGATCCATGACCAATTCCCAAAAATTCAGAACCTCTCAGCCAATAATAAGTCATGGCCGATCTGATCACCATTGGGCGGCTGGTCAAACCACTGGATTGATCTGACGGCTTCCCTCAAGCCGGCTAGACCGTCAGGGCAGAGCATCAAAAATACCATATCTAAAATTTGGTATTTTGCTATCTAGTTTTACCTCCGACCTCCATTTGAGGTGACACCTAGTATAAAGACATCTCAAGACACTCTACACAATAGTTTGGTAGCCAAAAGCCAAAAACATAGGGCCGGTCTGACACTTCACCAAAGCTAGTTAGACCGCCCCTGGCAAAATGCCTGAGGGGAACTTAGCTGGTCTGACCAGCTCTATAGAGCGGTCTCATCGACTCTGCACAGTGGTCAGACTGCCACTAGTAGGTAGCTCTGAAAACTGTAAACTTTCATAAATGCTAATTTTAACTCAGTATGACTGCTAATTAATAATTGTTTAGCACATATAAGCCATGAACATTTTTAACATGGTTCTTCACAAATTCTCCTATAGAAAATTCTATTGTTTAGCACAGATAGAAAATCCGCGGCTATAGGATAAACATAGTGTTAAGTTCCTATTGCTTTGATTTCATACAAAATCTACATGGACAAGGCACTCACTCTAACCATATTGTAACATTCCTGTACTTTTCCTGTGGTCCATCCAAATACTCCATTCTTGTAATTTTCATGTGTTTTCCGATCCTTTGTTTTGCATCTATATTCCTATTTTTTTTATTCTGAGTTTTTCATTCATGTATTCCAAAAGGCCGTGAATGTAGGATTCTCGCATGAATTTTGCAGAAAAATTCAAATCCAGTAAGAGTGAATTTAATGGTTCCTCTCCTATAAAATTCCTATGAAATTATGGTGCTCTTTGGGTTCCTTTAGTCTTTGTTAGAACGAAAGCTGATTTCAAATTTTCAGTAGAGACTTCGACTACTTGGAGGCTCAAATGACTATAAAAACTAGGCGTAGAATATTACTAACAAAACTGTGATAAATTTTATGGTCGACATCACTTATTTTAGTGGGATCTTACTATAACAACAAACGCTATTTTAAAAGAACCAATTGGTGGTAATAGTCTACTTGCCATCCCACCGCCACCTTGTGAAATATGTGAAACATGTGAAAATGATGAATTATATGTGGAAAATGTGAGGCAAATGACATAAAAATATATGCAAATACAACAACTGCCAATAAATACGGAATAAATGACATAAAAATATATGCAAATACAACGAGTGCCAAAGACTTGGTGATCGGTTCGGCTGAAAGCTGAAAGCTTATGGCTGAAAACACTTGTGGTGGTGAAAAAAACACATGGTGAGAGAGGCTTATTTAACATAATTAAATTTAAAAAAATTGAAAAATATAAAAAATATGTTAGCCCATCACAGACAACGCAAACGAATATGAGAAAAAAAAGAACCGACAAAAAAACTCAAAAAAAAGTCAAAAATTCAGAAAAAGACGAAATTATGAATAGTGCAAAAATAAGCTTAAGCTTTAAACCATAAGCCATATTGATCACCCCCACAATGGCGGCCTAGGCCGAGTGTAGTGTAGGTCATTGTGATGGTGTGAACTGTGTGTACTTGTGCGTCTTTTTATAATCCGAAATGATTGGTGAACCTAGCAATTTGCTTCCTCTTTGTGCCTGGTCCAAGTTGGATCGTGGACCTGCACTGTCCTTGCTGTTTTGACCGCAACACCCTCCTTTCCCTTTCCAGTCGCGGCCACCACCACCAACGCTACAAACCAGCTCCCCTCTTCTTCCTCCTCCTCTCCTTTCACAGCAGAGCAGAAGAGCCCAACGCGACCAGCCTAGCCTATCGATCCTCCGTACTCTCTAGCTAGCCTCAATGGCGCCTCGCGTGGCCTCCCTCGTCGCCGCCGCTCTCCTCCTCCTGGCCGGCGCGGCGTGGGCGTCGAACGAGGAGGGGGACGCGCTGTACGCGCTGCGGATGCGGCTGTCGGACCCCAACGGCGTGCTGCAGAGCTGGGACCCCACCCTCGTCAACCCCTGCACCTGGTTCCACGTCACCTGCGACCACGCCAGCCGCGTCGTCCGACTGTGAGTTTGCTCCCCCTACATGCCGCGGCGGCCGCCGTCTCACCTTCCTCCCTCCGTTGAAGATTTCATCTGCTCCACCCTGTTTGATTTTTTTTTTGTTATCTTCAACTCTGTTTGGTTTCTAGTTCTTGGTCGGCCCGAGGGTTTCCCTGTGCTTGATCGGATTAGTCCAAAAAATAAAGCTCGCTTTTTCAAGTGTAACTAAAATTGCTTCTTGAATATTGAAGCTGTTAACTGTGCATGCCATGATGGATGATTTCGTACTACCCTATAGTTTTCTTGCGTCCGTAAACCTGTGTCTGTAAGTTGCCCTGGTTCACAGATCATGTAGGCAACCATCTAGCGCTAGCTATCGAGAATTCGTTAATTTCTTTGTTCAAGAAATCGTGTGACATCGAGGAACGCGTCAAAAATCAAATCTTGTTTCCAAGATGTTGAGGCTCGAACTGTTCAACGATAGCATGGTTTGTTTTGTCAAATTACTTGCGTACTGGCAAAGACATGGATGGTCTTTAGTCTTCCACTTGCTTTTTGTTCAAGAATTTGTTGGTTGGTTGCCCCAGTAAGCAATAATTGAATCGTCATGCTGTTCAAAGGGCGGATTTTTTTTTTGGAAATAATCTACAGGTGCATAATTAGGAATTAGACGCTTTTCGTAGTTTTAGAATTGTTTCATGTTGGATGATTGTGTAGTGTGACTCTCTTTGTGAAAAAAAAATGTTTCAGGGATTTAGGCAACTCCAACATCTCCGGCTCCATTGGCCCTGAGCTCGGCCGTCTTGTGAACCTCCAGTACCTGTATGTGCCCATGTGATGAATTCTAGTTTTTTCTGTTATTCGAACAGAAAGTAAAAACACATTCGATTTTTGATTTGTTCAATGGAAATTGAAATTTGATTTGCAGGGAGCTGTACAGGAACAATCTCGATGGCGAGATCCCAAAAGAATTGGGCAATCTAAAGAATTTGATCAGCTTGGATTTGTATTCCAACAAGCTCACAGGAGGAATCCCCAAGTCACTTTCGAAGCTCAACTCACTGAGATTCATGTATGTATCATCGTCTGATTACAATCGATTGCCAACTACAAAGTCATGGCATCTTTATTTTAGTCCAAATGATGAATCCAAATGGGTTGGGCAGTTGTGGCCGTAATTCTGAATCAGCTTGTGGCCGTAATTTTTTTTTTCAACCTGGTTTAAGTGGCAATTTTATGAAAATTAAGAGTAGGTTTGGATCTCAGAATTCATATGTGAGCAATTTTTCCTAAGCTACCACTAAAGCTTGATCTCTTATAATAGGCGCTTGAACAACAATAAACTTGCTGGATCAATTCCAAGGGAGCTGGCCAAACTCTCCAATCTGAAAGTCATGTGAGTCAGTGAGTGTGAAGCTATACCAAATTCAGTTGTTCCCTTGATTCTCCATGGTTACTGATTGTTTTGTGTTCTTGTGATATGCAGTGACTTGTCCAACAATGACCTCTGTGGAACGATCCCTGTTGATGGTCCTTTCTCAACATTCCCTCTTCGAAGGTATACCTAAAGTTAACTAGTTTGTTTTGCGAAACTCATGTTTACCATGTATGTTTTGTAAAATACACCAGAAGTTCTAAACAATTATGAATATCACTGGATCTGCACTGTGGTGTGTTATCCTCTAAAAAATGCAGTGGTACTATGTTGCATCAGATTTAAGTTAGATGACAAGTATGCTTTTCAATTCTAATATTGCCCACTGAGATGACATTTCTGTCGCTCTAGTTTGTTAGAATGACACTTTCTGGTAAACAAAAAAAGAGATATGATGGTTAAGTGGATACTACATCATTGCTTTGCGAGTAGTGCCCTCCGGGAACTATCACATAAACTGATGCGATTAGGCCTAACACATCTCTGTTCTTTTCAGCTTTGAGAACAACAGCAGGCTCAATGGCCCAGAGCTGCAGGGATTGGTTCCTTATGACTTTGGATGTTAGGAGCTCCCCTTCATGCTGGTGCACAATAACGCATGCCGTCCCTAGTTGAAAGGAAGTCAAAATAGTAGCACAAATAGGAAACCTAGCATGGAGAATATCGTGAGTTACGATATGTGCAGCAGAAGAACTGAAGAGGGCATGTGAGATAATGTACTCAGACACCATAGAGAGAATGTATTCAGAGAAGTTTTACTTGGTCAATACAGCGTCAATACAGCTATTATGTCATGTATACTGTAAGCTGCTTTACCGCGGCTGTGTTACCCTCCAGTGTACCCTTCGAATCTATTTAGCCGCCTCCTTGCTACTCTTTGGAGCAGGGGATACAAAGCCTGTTCATGACTAAATCCGAGCTGACAAAAATGTACACATTTGCTGTTTTCTCTACAACGGTTGAAATACCAGCATTGCAAGGTAAAAAAATAGAACAACGCACGCGAAATCATATAAAATCTAAAAAAAAAAACCTCCTGACTCCACTCTCTGCTCTGCATAACGAGCATGATGCTATTTGCCATATCATGCTAACTGAAGTAACCTGACATTGGAAACCATGACAAGGTTATAGAGAGCGATTAAACACGAGCGCGCGCGCGCAGATTGATCCCGTGAAAAAATGTTGGTTCACTAGTGATTCTAAGTGCCTCCAAAATTGATTCGTCAAGCAATCAAAAAACCCATCGCTTGGTAAATGACCCATCCCATATCAACCATTCTACTCCCAAAAAATGCCTCTGTAGTTGGCTAGGGAACCAAGAACGATGTAACAAAATTGAACATTGCAATCCGGACCACAATAATTTTACTGCAACTATTTGGCAGCTGATTCTGTCGGTGATCTCCCATATAGCCGGAAGAGTAAAGAGGATTTCCACATCTGAGGCTCTCTCTCAAGTGCTGCAATCACATCCTTTACCGTAATGCTCCGTGACACGTGTGTGTGGAGTGACCTTCTAACACCACCTAATGAAAAAGCACAAAACAGAGTTAAACACGCATGGCAGATACTTTTCAGTTAGGTCTAATCCCAGATTTGTGCAGTGTTTAACATGCATTTATTTCCTAATTTAACTTCCAGCAGTTGGGTTTCTTTTTATACTTGGCATGTTTTTTTATCTACATTTGTTGTTGGTGGTAGGCTGAACAATAACTGAATTAAAATTTATTCCATACTGTTGCCTAAAACTAAACTATTATAGTACAGGTTTAACCAAACATTACTCCCTCCGGTCTGACTAACTTTTCGTTTTAACTTGATGAACGTAGAACAAGGAATTAATACTTTAGTTTTCGCATAGTTTGATTATATAGTCATCTCTCTAGCACTACTACTGAAGCAAATAAGCAATTAATAGGCATTTGGTGTAAAATGTTGCCTTGAGAACTCAAAACATCTATTTGCAAATCAAAATCCACTCCCTAAAACATCATATATTTTGGACTGGAGGGACTACAATTTTGACATCGATGTCATTGTAGGGTCTATGAATCTGAAATAAAATTATCGTAGCAATGAGGACATGATGTTAGAAATTTGAGTGCCATAATGGTTTGAATAATATGCTCATTTTAAACTAATTTCCTTTTTTATTCTGCCAACTGCAGGTATTTTTTTTCCTTATTCTCGATTCAATTTAATCCCAACTGACAAGCAGGGTTCCAAATACTGGCGGTAACAGGCCGACCGGGAGAAAAAAAAACCGCCGGTTTTTATTTAATTCAAATTTAAATTTTTGAATGTAAAAATTAGTTTCTCTAATGATATTTACATTGTTTAACACTAATAAATGTATTAGAAAGATACATGCACTTCCCGTGCTTGACTTCATTACTTTTTTCCATGAATGTATTAGGAATTTTCAAATTTTGAATGTAAAAGTTAGTTTCCCTAATAATGTTTATATTGTTTAACACTAATAGAATGTATTAGGAAGATCCATGTATCTCCCGTGCTTGACTTCATACTTTTTGCCATGAATGTGTTAGGAATTTCCAATTTCAAATTTGAAAACCCAAGTTTTAGCAGTTTTTCTCTGGTTTTTTGGGCGGTTACCGGCCGGTTTTTCTGGTTACCGATTTCAAATTTAAATTTTGACGCGTGAAATTTGACCGGTTTTTTTCCGGTTACCGACCGGTAACTGGTACTGGCCCACCGGCAGGATTTACCCCGGTAGCGGTCTTTGGAACCTTGCTGACAAGTATGAGTAGGAGTGTAATGCACCAACAAATATTTTACTATGCATACTGATTGGAAACAAAAATCAGGATATCTATATGGAGATGGTAGAAAGTACATGTTTTTTGACAAAAAGGCATAAGTTCTACATAAAGTGACATTAAAACAAGTTTTTCTTTTTACATAAAACATTTTGAAATCACTGTGATTGTTAAGAAATTGCATGTCGGAAATGCTAATTTAAGGCATTTGTTGTCAGGTCCAATAAACATGTAATTAATTATCTTCCTAAATATAGGAAAAGCGATTTCATGATCATACACAGTTTTCGTTTAGGTGGGATGCCCAGGGTACCACCAATGTAGATTTGCTTAATTTATGAGAATGAGTTACATGTTTCAAATCCTAATTTGGGGATCATAAAAACAGTATGATCGTAAAAAATACTAAAAGGTGAGAATGTTGTCATCATGCAAATTGAGCCACGTCATCACCTTATAATAGACCAATGTTCTCAAGCACATTAAAATATTTGCGACCTACATTGAAAACAAAATGCTGGTTTTGCTGTTAAATCATGCTGTTCTAGAAACATTTTGTTGCGCTTTGGATATTGCATTGATGGTATCAAGAGAGAGAAACCTTAAACATATCAAAATTCCATGTTAAATTTCCAGTTGGTTCAAATGAGAGTGGTTTTTAAAGATTGGGTTGAATCACATCATCCTAAAATCTATAATAGCGTTGAATGAAAATGTGCAGCATGATGTGCACTGCATGTGCCCGGTTACTGTGAAAATCTCTACTATTTAAGGGTTTATTTGGATGGTGGCAGGGAGCCAGGGATTGACTGGGATCCTGCCAAATTCCAGCCCACCACAGGGGAGAATTCCACACGGACAAAAAAAAAAAAAAATCAGCGCAGGCCAACAGTTTGTTTGGATGAGGTTGGGAAGAAAATTTCCTAGCCCATTCCCGGGCAAACCCATCGGGGCAAAAAGATAAATGCATTGAGGGAAGGGAATACTTCCTAGCATTGGAGTTTTTCCTCTTTTGATTCATCTCCCAAACAAATGAAGGGAATATTTCCTAGCAGGGATTATGTTCCAATTGCATGGAGGGGTGTTCGATACAAGGTTCAAAAACCCGCTATCGGGTTAAATCCTGGCCAGGGGCTGGTACCGGTTACTGGCCGGTAACAGGAAAAACCGGCTAAATTTCACGTGTCAAAATTTGAATTTGAAATCGGTAACCAGAAAAACCGGCTGGTTATCACCCAAAAAATCAGAGAAAACCGCTAAAAACCGAAAAAATGGCTAAAAACTGGTTTTGCATATTTGAAATAAGAAATTCCTAATACATTCATGGCAAAAAGTATGAAGTCAGGCATGAAAGGTGCATGCATCTTCCTAATACATTCCATTAGTGTAAAACAATGTAAACATCATTAGGAAAACTAACTTTTACATTCAAAATTTTAAATTTGAATTAAATAAAAAAATTGCCGGTCTAATACATTCATGGCAAAAAAGCATGAAGTCAAGCACGAGAGGTGCATGCATCTTCCTAATACATTCCATTATTGTTAAACAATGCAAACATCATTGGAAAAACTTTTACATTCAAAATTGAAAATTCCTAATACATTCATAGCAAAAAGCATAGAGTCAAATACGGGAAGTGCATGCTGTTAGACATGTAAATAGTCTATAGTCTAGGGGTTTATTTGCATATTTACCTGTACACATTTGTATGAGCCATGGGCCTCGTTGCCATACAACCTTCATTTGAACATGGTATCAGAGCCAGGCTTGGGCTAGGGTTCAACTCCCGCCGCCCCGCCCGTCTGCTCTTCCCCTTCCCTCCTCTCTCGTCCCCCCCGGTTTGCGCTTCTCTCTGCATGCACGCCAGGCTTTGCTCCCACCCCGACACCGGATTCGTCGCCCCGCCACCGGATCTGTCGCCCTGCAGCCGGATCTATCACCCCGCCGCCGAATTGATGAAGTAGCCGCCTTGGCTACCCTAGCCCACACTGTAGCTTCCTCGGCCCTCGTCGCTGTCACCCCGATCCGCCCCGGCCGCCGTCGCCCCGGTCCTAGCCACACGGCCTACGCTGCCTCCCCGGCCCGCCCCAGCCAGTGTTGCAACCGCCACTCCGGTGGTGCCCCGCCCCCGATAGCTCTAGCATCCAGCCTGACGTCGTCCTCCCCGAGCTCGGTCCCACGCCGTGAAGCTCCGGCCACTCCTCTGTAGCCCGTTGACCCAGCGGGCACCTCTCTCTGGCCAACCTTGGCTAACAACGCCGCTGCTCCGGCCAGCTCCTGCCGCCAGACGACCTAGACACATCTGGTCACCTCGGTCTTTTCCTCTAGCTGTCTCGGCCTGATCTCTAGATGGGTTCCGCTGGTGGCTCCTTCGCCATCCCGCTTCCTCCGGTTCGTTTCGACAGAACGAACTTCTAGGAGTAGCTGTGCACCTGAGGTCATCTCACTAGTGAGAACCCCTGTCCACCTCGGCCAAAGCCGCCTGTTTCGCCCGCTCTTCCTGCTGGTGTGGATCCGGAGGAGGCCTTGGAGCTCTACTAGTCTGAGCTACAAGCCTACGAGCGATGGTAGGAGACCGAGGCTCATGCTACCACCATCTTGCTGAGTAGCATGACCGTGGCCATCTCCACGGATGTGGCAGAGCTGCCGATGACACAACTTATGTGGAAGCACCTTCGAACTCACTACCAGCTGAAGAGTGATGCTATGTATCTTTCAGTTGTGCACCAGGGGCGCTCTCTTTAGCAGCTTGATGCCACCGTGAAGGCACGTCTCAATGAGCAGTTCTCGATGTCTGATTTGGGCCCTCTTCGTTACTTCCTTGGGATTGAGATCATTTCTACGCCCGAGGGCTACTATCTCTCCCATGAGCGTTACATTCAGGATATCCTTGCTCGCACTTGTCTCACTGATCAACGTGTGGTGGATACTCCTATGGAGCTTGGTGCTCACCTTGGGCTTACCGATGATGACCATCTTGAGAATCCCACTCGCTACCGCCATCTTCTTGGGAGTCTTGTCTACCTTGGCATTACTCGCCCTGACTCTCACTCAGTTCACATCCTGAGTTAGTTCGTCTCTACTCCTACTCAGCTCCACTATAGTCACCATATTTGTGTTCTGCGATATCTTCGCAGGACCATCACTCGTCGCATTTTCTTTCCTCGCTCTAGTTCGTTATAGCTTCAGGCATACTCTGACGCGATCTGGGCTAGCGATCATTCTGATTGCCGGTCTCTTTCTGCCTATGTGTTTTCTTTGGTTCCTCCTTGATTGCCTGGAAGACCAAGAAGTAGATTGCCATTTCCCGTTCGAGCGCTAAGGCTGAGTTGAGAGCCATGCCGTCGTTGACAGCTGAGATCACCTGGCTTCAGTAGCTACTTGAGGATTTCGGTGTTTCCACTACTGCACAGATTCCTCTCTTCTCAGATAGTGCTGGCACGATCAGCATTGCTGGAGATCCCGTAAAACATGAGCTCACTAAGCATATTGGGATGGATGTTTCATATATGTGTTCGCATGTGCAAGACCAAATTATTGCTCTTCAGTACGTACCTTCGGAGTTTCAGTTATCAGATTTCTTCACCAAGGCACAGACTAGAATCCAGCATAGCTTCCTCTCCAAACTCAGTATTGTTGATCCACTATGAGTTTTAGGTGGGTGTTAGACATATAAATAGTCTACAATCTAGGGGATTATTTGCATATTTACCTGTACACATTTATGTGTGCTTTGGGCCTCTTTGCAATACAAGCTTCATGTGAACACATACTGACATACATCTTCTTAATACATTCCATTAGTGTTAAACAATGTAAACATTATTAGAAAAACTAACTTTTACATTCAAAATTTTAAATTTGAATTAAATAAAAACCGGCGGTTTTTATTCTACCGGTCAGCACCAGTAGAACCGGTTACCGCCGAGATTTGGAACCCTGGTTTGACATGCCCGCCACAATCCCTGCCAGGGCTAGCTTCCATGGGGATATCTCCCCAAAAAACTTTTGGCCTGTCCATTTACTGATAGTGCCAATAGCCATCTTTATCTACTGGGAAATGTCTCACATACTAAAAACTTTGTACTAACTGAATACAAAAGGTGATCTCAGCCTTCAATAACTCCCCATGCACAATCTCACTAATGATCAGCCCTTGATCTACACTATGCAACTAAACTTAGTATGCAGTTAGTACATAAAATTTTAGCATGTAGATCTTATTACAGATGTCTATCAAATTTTACATGTGTACATTATTAAATGTTGATAATTTAAAACTATCACACTCCATTCAAGTGGTCATGTGCCATGTGCTATGGTTTGACTGCAAGTGCATTCTCGTTAATATAAATGAAATAATACGAGAGTAAAAGGCCAATGAGCTTACCAGGTCCAAGCATTGAAAAATAGCCTCTCTTTTCAATTTCCTGCTGCTCTCTTAAGCCTTTTCCTGATTTTGGTGAAGGTTTGTGAGGTGACATGTTACCTGGCAAAGAGCCAGAAGAACCATCACCTCCTCCACTTCTCTGCTTATTTCGTTCAGCTAGCAATTGCCACTTTGAAAGCATGTCATCTCCCCCTGCTGCAACTCGCACAGCAGCATTTGTAGCTGTTGTTCTCATTTTATCATCTTCCTCCTTGTAAGTCTACAACGTATAAAAAACCATCACCACCTCGAGTATGTAGTATCTATGTATAACTGTACAAGTATCACCTGACTCCTTAACGGAGACTAACCTTTGCATGCTTTGATGTGCCACAACCCTCATTCTTATCCTTCTCTGAATCAACAACTGCATTGTCATCTCCCTGCAATTACAAATATGACCATCATTCAAACTTCACAGTCCAGAAAGGTACATCACGGGCAGAAAGCTACATCACGAGCGCTAAATTTCAGAAATCTGGGCCCAATTACACCATTCAACATATCTTAATCTCTATTAAAGCCGAGTGCAAAACAAGTCACAGGAGAGTGCCACATCATCACATTCTCTCCTTGCCATCGGATTCCAATATAATGAACAAAAATACAAAAAAGATATTTAATAGACCATACAATATAGAATCTACTACATATTTCTAACAAACAACAAAAATAAAGGGATGAGAGTGCTGAGCTATCAGATTCTCTCTATGCCGGCTGATCCAGTCCAACGAACACAACTGCACCCCAAAAAGGCACTCAATAGATCATACTAAATCACAACAATGTGCAGGTTTAATCTTATTTATAATCAATGGAAAAGCTTGTCCACTAAAGCCTAGATAACTAACTGACAGACACATCAATTCTATAAAACAGGCAAGTAAACTCTACAAGGAGCGGTAGCTCAGAGGGACTATGGAGAACAAATTGACTGGAACACCTTGGTACATAATATCAAGCCATGCTTACGTTCACAAAACTTAGTTTTGCTTGTAAAAAGCTATATACAGCATACAATGGGTTTAAAATGTAAGCGCAGTACGAATAATATGGCAACATCTTCAAGCTTTAATTTACAGTGCAATTTATCAGAAGTGACATGGGTGTAAACAGTCAATATACTAAATTAATCAGAAATTATACATTGAATGTCTGATTCTTTCCAAACATCAAACACTTGTTGAACAATTCAATTGAAATGTCACAGTACCAAAAATAACAGCTACAGTATCCTGTACGAATTGATGCAACAAACATTCGATAGATCGGACATCTAATCCTTTGTTGTTCCCATTTCAAAAACACCTACTGATGAGTGAGACTGACTTGGTGAACCAGTCACCACATGCACTCTCAAGTCTACTCATCAGAGAGTGGCCACTGTACAAATTGCATAGCACTGCTTGCAAGGATTACCCTGCCCAACTAAAGATTGCATCCACAGTTGCAAGCATGCAGATACACTAGTTAATATTTGTACACTCAAATGCCAGAAGATGATGCACCATAGAAGTATATGAAGAACCTCTTTTTTAAGAAACTAGTAGTAAAGGAGCCTCATTTAACAAAGAGGCCAAAGATCTAAATTTTAGGCAAGATGGCCAGATTGAAACCTACTCTCACCATGCATATATGGTTATTACTTATTGTCTCATGTAATTTGGTACGAGACTCGAAAAGTATGATGCAACAATGGATGAGATCTAAAACCAGAGAGTCCAGATATTAGTTAGAACATTCGCTATCAAGGTTATTGAACACTAAACATTAGCTTAGCACTTGAAGTGTTCCGCTACATATAACACACTTGATATTGGCATTTACTATTCATAAGCGTGTAAAACAATTGTTAAAGATCTAAAACATATCCTTACATCACGAAGACATCATATGAATCGTACTTTATGTGAATAAATATATTAGGATTCAAAACCAAAATATCATGCAGAACTAACATCATTTTGTTTCCTGATCCTTTTGGCATCTTCAGCCAGCTTTTTGTCCCACTGTTCTCTAGCTTCTTGGTTCACCCTCAATATATGACTACGAACATCTGAAGATAAAGGATAAAAATGATGTCTTGATTTTTCAACATCGACCCTCTACAAGAAAAAAATTAGATAAGGTTCAAGAAAAAAATTAGAGAAGGTATAATGAATTAGTATCTCTAATAGATTAAGTTTTACGTGGGAAAGGTAAATGAAACTAAGATATCATACCTGTTTTGAAAGCTTTATTATATTGCTTATGAATCCTTGTAACCGCTCCTCAACGCACTGGAAAAGCTTAAGTTAGATTAGGCATAAGCCAAATCTAGAAAGGCGTTGCTAGATAATCTCTCACCATCGATAGACAATGCTCCACATCAGTGCCTATGTTCTTCAAATTACATTTCCTCACTGCCAAAACACCAGAATTAGAGAATAAAAGCCTACAAAGTTTCCCTACCAAGTTAACTATACTTGAATGATGAAGGTATTAACTGATCTCTGCTAATTTCTTTGTCAAAGGTCCCTTCTGTAGAATGAGCTTTTCTTCTTCCAGTTGTACAACTTTCCGAGCAGCTTCTGAAACTCGACTCTCATCCTTTGGAGCAGAGAAAAGTTGCTCTTCTTCTTCCTGGCAACAAGGCACAAGTTACAGCATCAAAGCTCATGAATAATGGCTACTGCAAGGTATGCACAAAGCAAATCAACAGGCAAAAAAAGCACATTAAGGAATATATACCCTCAGATTAACACCGCTAACTGCAGTAACGTCATTCAACTGGTCAATGCTTTGATCATGGAAACCTCCAGCTGCCTTCTGCTTTTTGCTGGCATGATATAAAAGGAATCAGGAACCACAGAGCAATCACCTTTAAATTAACATTATTAACTCAAAGTCAGAATGTGCATTGGAAATTGGAATTACCTAGACGGTGGAGGGGATGAGCCTATTGCTTCCAAAGGTTTCTTCTGTCCAGCAGATGGCTTCTTTTGAGGTGTTTTGGAAGCTGCTATAGAAGGAGTTGCTTGTGTAGCAGGTTGGATCTAATGATGCAGCAATATTCGTTAGAGCATAACAACAAAATCCTCCATGGTACCGAACTATTTCTTGGCTAGAATGCAAGAATCAGTGAAACCCAACAAGAAATAGACATAACACATGCAAGCATGCATGCACGTGTCACTGCGAAATGAAAGGAATATTTCACTTTACACATCGAATCTAATAAGGTGTTATCAACCATTGATGCCTACATCAAATTACTAAACTTGCAGTGGTAGATCCACCACTCCATCCTCTTTCCTGCTAAAACATTGACTACTTTGTCAATTTGTCGATAACAGGATATTTTCATTCATAAACTATATCTTGTGTGACCCTATATGCTTGCAGTGATGTGTATTCTAATTCTGAAAGATCTGAGATGAATTATATACATTTTGTGAAAGAAAATGATGTACCATTATGTGGTTTTATGTTTAAAAATTAACTACGGCTATTAGCTTATCATGTCCAGGAATTTGGTTGCCTATTGCCTGATCTAAGAATCTGAGGTTATTGACTAAACATCACATACAGCCAACTATACATATATAGGCAAGAGAATAGTGAGGACAAGCTTCCTAGGCAGACACAGAAACTGAGAAAAATCTAGGTCCAAATAGCCCCCACCATATAAGTAAAGCTAACTACAGTTGACTATAGCCGTCCGTTACACCAGTTCCTTTTTCTCAGAATATCAACTGATTTCCATGGTTCTGGTGCAAAGATCAGTACTTGATGAGCACTGGACTCAAGCAATAATTCAAGTAGGACAGAACTCAAACCTAGTCTGCTGTTCACGCTTCTGTTGCTCTAATTTAAGCCGAGCTGAGCTCAACTAACTTAAGCTTGCTCGGCTATTACTAGCTAGGCTATTACTAGCTAGAGTTAGTAATTAGCGCATTTTAAGCAAACATAATACACTAAGTGGACATGACATAAGCAAATCTGACCAGCATATCTAGTGAATCTGAAATAACCAAATATAAACATAAAACATATCAGCAATGACATAAGTACATGTAAATTTATAACGGTTACAAGAGGATTCACATGGAAGTTTGGCATTAGTAAGATCAGCCAACAATATTTGAGGGTTTCATGTAAAAACATGCAAAGAAATATAATACAATTTTTTCAACAGAATTCTATCTTCCATTGGTATTGTTTTCCAAATGAGCTT